>CM016624.1:122101690-124501690 GCA_005393395.2 Gossypium australe | reverse complement strand
GGACCCTAAGAAGGCTTGGGGTTGAGTTGGGCCTTATTAGAATTTTTATGTTTAAGCACTTAAGAGGAGAGAAGGTAAGTGACGTCAAGACTTAAAAGAATAAGTGTGTATTTTGCTAACACAAGTGGAGCTAGTAGTAGAGTGGTGTGGCGTCACATGAAGGAGCTAAAGGGGTGGAGTTCGAATCCCACCTATTGCAAATTTTGGATTAATTTTTGTGCTAATCAGGTGGAAGATGGTAAGTGTCGGCCATGGCTCTAAAGAAGGAAAGGAAGACTTTCAAATGATGGAAAGAAGGCTAAGGAAAAGAGTAAGGAGGAGATCAAGGGAAAAATAAGGAAAGAAGTAAAGGAAAGAGATAAGGGGGGATATGTTGGCCGAATCTTAGGGAGGTGCATGGGGAAAGAAATTTGGTCAACTAAAATCTTTTCGGTTAGGGGGCATACGGTTTTGGTAGGGGAATTTTGGGAGCCGAATTTCCTATGGCCATTTTGCAAGTGTTTTGCATGCAAAGTTTTTCTTCTTTTTGAATATTTTGTTCCTTCTTTTCCAACCCTTTTCTCTTGTCTTGCTGAAACACTCAAGCCATTTTGCTCATCTTTTCCTTGGTGTTGGCCGAAACTCTCTGACACCTCTTTTTTCCATCTCTTCTATTCTTTTTCACCATTTCTTCAACCCTTCTCTCTTTTTTTTTTATTTAGTCAATATTCTTGGAGACCAAATCTCCCTTGTTCTTTCCTCTCCAAAAAGCCGAATCTTTTAAGCATCTTATCTTTTCTCCATTCTTGCGTGTTGGACATTTCTTCCTTGGTTGAATCGGGTAAGTGGCTTCATTCTTTTCCTCTCATCTTCTTTTCTCCCTAGCCGAATGTGTGACCCTCATCATTCGGTTGTTTTACTTTGTTTCTACACCAAAACATCATTCCCTCCTACTCCCTCATACTGTGATCATCTCCTTTTTGTAGTATTCTTGTGGGGTTGGCCGAATCTCTCATCCTTGCCGACTCATCTTTAGCCTTAAGTCGAATCGGTGGGAGTCGGATCTATCATCGATTAAGGTGAGGAGTCTCTTCTTAGTCCATTCGATATCACTACTTGGTTATTTTGCTAAAACGGATCGATAGATTTGACTAATCGATTATTATAGGGACTAAATCACTCGTTCTTCTCTACTCGTTGATCCTTCGGAAGTAGTGGTAAGCCGAAACCCTCTCCTTAGATAACTACTTTCTCTCATCATAGTATTATTCTAATCGAGACTCTTTCAATGGAGGCAAGTGGTAGCGTTATTAAAGGAAAATCGATAGGAGGGCAAAAAGGGAGTGGACTTGCAATCTCTACTCCCAAGTTCAAACGTAGGGCGGTATCGGCAGTTCGGGATTTTCCACCAGGTTGTGGACCATCTTCTGGTGAGAGTAGGCAAATCGTGGTCGTTCACGATACTAAGGGTAAGCATTTCTTTAGATCGTTTGATTTAGATTTGGATTAAGACACTATCTTTTGTTAGTTAATCGAGTGTTATGGTGACATAGGTGCTGACGATCAAGAAGGTTTAGTCCTTACCGTAATCAGGTGTGTAATCTCACACTGAAATCATGTAGATTCGTGATTCACCATCATGTTGGAAAACAGATCGTTGTTGCTTATGAATCTAATAACCGTAATATGGCATGAATCGAGTAACTTGCTTAAACAACGTTAATTCTAAAGATCTGTCAAAATCGGTATTAATTGCTAAATTTCAAAAATGCCCTTATGGGCTGAATTACTAAAAAGCTCTAATGGTTGTTTTATGAAAATGCCCCTATGGGCCGATTTACCAAAATGCCCTAACGGGTCGATTTGCTAGAATACCTTAGTGGGCCGAATTACCAAAGTGCTTTAATGGGCCGATTCACTGAATTATTTCGTTAGATTAATGGTTGTTATATATGTGGATATATTTTTATTATGTTGCATCTTTACATATTGCATGGGGTGGGAAAAATTGTATGGAGAGCAGTGTAGCCTGGTGGCATAGCCACAATTCGCTTATTATTGTGCTTAATTATGATTTCGGTGGCATGACCACAAAAATAATATACTTTAGCAGCTTGACTGCAAATTGGCGTGAGCGGCGGGATGGGTTGACTTGATCCCCACAAGTGTGATTGGTTGGTCGGGGGTGTAAAGGATGGATGGGTTGGGTTGCATACATTTCATTTAAATACTGTTATGTAAATGGGCTTAGGCCCAAGATGTTTCTATACGGGTTCAGGCCTAGTGGATGACGGTAAGGGGGATTATACAATGAGTTCTTGTAACTCACCCCTTTTTCTTAATCCTTGCAGGTAATGCTCAGTAATGAGGACTTCAGGCCATGGATGACTCGGTGGAGGCTATACTTTAGAAATGATGTTTTCAAACATTAGTAAACTTCTTTTCCACTTTATTTCGTTACTTTCACTATTTTGTGTTTAAAGTTGTAATAAGGCCTCTGGGATATGTTTTAATTTGCTTTATGCTTTGACGTACTTATTATCTTTCTTGAATTGTTCTAAACGGGGATTTTCTGAAATCATAAACAACGGTTTTCTAAAATTGATTAACAAATGGATTTCATAACAAATATGTATAAATAATTTTAACCTGGATTTTTCTTCGAATTATCAACGTCATTTTCAAAAGTCACGGTTTTAAAGTTCATTAGTTCGATTTTCGATTTACCAATCAACCTTTCGAGATTAGTAGTATTTTTATCGAATATATATATATATATATATATATATATATATATATAACCAAACTCATTTTCTTAGCTATAACAAAATAATGTCAACTTTAATAAGAATCACAAGTTCTTTACACACTTTCTTCATGTGACATGCCAGATCCTGTCATATCGCATGGGCCGGGTTTGGGGTGTTACAGTAACTCATTATCACCTTTCTGAGCTTTTTCAGATTAGAAATAAAAACATCGGTATAGCTTTTAACTCCACTAAGACCGAACTATCGTTAGACAAGGTCAACCGTGTAACCATTGCTCGCTAAGTAAACAAAGATTTTCTACTCGAGCATCTGCAACTATATTTGCTTTTTCCAAAGGTTAATCAATAACTAACTCATAATCTTTCAATAGCTCGAGCCACTTACGCTATCTCATATTCAGATCTTTTTGTGACATCAAATACCTTAAACTCTTGTGATCAATAAGTATGTGACATTTTTCATCGAACAAATGGTGTCACCAAATTTTCAACGCAAACACAATAGTGGCCAACTCTAAGTTGCGTGTCGTATAATTCTTTTAATGTGGCTTTAACTGTCTAGAAGCATAAGCTATCACTTTACATTATTGTACTAAAACACATTCCAATCCATTTGATGACAAATCATTGAAAATCACGAATTCTTTACCTGATTCAGGTTGAACCAGAACTAGTGCTTCTGTTAACAATGCTTTCAACTGTTTAAACTTTGATGACACATATCAGACCATTTTAAATTTCACATCTTTCTGTAATAACCATATCATTAGTGTGACTATCACTGAAAACTTCTTTTCCAAATCTCCGGTAACAACCGATTAGTCTCAGAAAATCTCTGACTTTAGATACATTTTTCAATGTTATTTCTAGTAAAAATTCTATAGCAAATTTTCACTTCTCTAACCGGTAGTAATCTAGGTAACTCTTCTGGAAACTAATCAGAATTTTTGCATACCACTGCCACTGATTTAAACTTCGACTCAAATTCTTTAATATCTAGTACATAAGCATAGTAAGTATTATAATCTTTTCGGACACATTTCTGTGCTGATATGATTGATATCACAGTAGGGAAATCATTCAACTTTTCTGATTCAAAACAGAGCATTTCACCATCCTGATACTTCAATATAATATGCTTATGTTTACCATTTACCACAGCATCATGCAGAATTAATCAATCCATTTCCATAATCACATCAAATTTATCACTAAGAAAAAAAATACCAGTAATGACATCTAGCGCAGAAGTATCTTCCACTGTATACACTTTTACCAATGTCTATCCTTTCACATAAACTAGAAAAACTAAGATCTGTATTACTATTTTCTCAAGATCAAACTATAAATTATAACTGTAATAGATATAATTATCTCTGGTCAATGAATACTTTTATGGATAGGCCATGTTTGATAGACAACAAAATCCAAGATGTGCAACCATACTGAATTTTCTACCAAACATAATGGAACAAAATATCAAAGAAAGATAGAACAATGTCTATCATAACCCAACCAAACTATCAATGCTTCCATCTAACATTGTGGTTAGATAACTTTCTCATATGATAAGGATTACATCTAAAAATGAACAGCTACATATATCTCTGAAAATAAATGAACACATAGAATATTCAGTAAAGATCATCATAAGCTACTCTACTATAATTGCTGCTCTCAGATAACTTTACAATTTAAACATTATTCCACTTACTATAACAGTCATCATTAATCCCACATTATTCCATTTACTAATAAAAATCAATTCAGAAGAAATTTTCAGGTAATACATTCCTTAGATATCATATCCAATTAAGTCGATTAGTCGAGATTAACTTTTTCTTTAACAGTGACATTGCATAATCCGAATGATCTTAAAAAAAATCTAATATCTCTTCTAGAACTATCTTTACTTGCTAACCCATTCTCAGCTTTGACCGCACTATTAATCATTCAACCACTGAATTCTTTGGTTTCACACTTGTGAGCTTATTCAATCTAAATCTTGTGAATTTCGTTGTATAACACTATACTGGTGAGGGGCTGAAGGTCATAAAGCCTCAAAATTTGACTATCATATATACACACATATAACAAAACATTTATCAACAACATAATGTTATGAACTTCTATTCATACCTGAATGAGTCTTGACTCATCATAAGCAACATCCTTACTCAGATACTTGAGTATTGCTTTTCGTATTATCTAAATAAGCTTTGTTGGAAAGTATCTCTGTCTAAGTAAAATAGATCTCATCAGAGTCGGGAGATATCACACTATCACAAGTTATATAATGGCATGTATAGCTAGACTTACATACGCTATGTTCAGTCCGAGAATTGACTAAACCGTAGCTCTGATACAAAAAAATGTAACACCCCTAACCCGTATCCGACGCCGAAACAGGGTTACAGAGCATTACCGGACTTATAATTCAAACAATCATACATTTCAAATCCATTTCTCATTCCAAACAAAAACCATTTGAATACATTCATTCAGTCCCTAATACGAGCCCTTGAGGCCCTAAATAGACATTAAAAGTAGTTTGAGACTAAACCGAATAATTAAGAAATTTTTAGAAAAACATGGAAAATTTTCAAAGTGCAGGGGACACACACCCGTGTGGCCAGGCCGTATGTCTCACACGGCCAAGAGACATGACCGTGTCTCAAGCCGTGTGAGAATTTGAAAAGGGATCACATGGCGGTGTCCCAGCCTGTGTCCGATCCCGTGTAACTCACTGACTTGGGTCACACGGCCAGACTACACGCCCGTGTGCCAAGCCGTGTGCCAGGCCGTGTGAAGCTACTGACTTGATTTTTATAGAAGTATCAGAGGACACACGGCCGTGTCACCTGGAAGTGTGTTACACACGACTGAGACACACGCACGTGTCTCTACTCGTATGGACAAAAATAGGCCATTTTCCAAGCCATATTTCTCGCCCAATTTGTTACCAACCTAAACACATCAATTTGCATATAATCATGGCATATATAGGCACTCAAAACCAACCAATCTCAAGTTTGTAACATATACTTTCACACATACAACATGATACTCATAATCACATCAATTGACCACTTTAACACATACCAATTATGCTTCCAAAATATACCTAAATGGCTATGCCACATATAAATCTCAACTATTTGATACCCAAAATATCAATTCACAACCAAGGCATTCATATGACATTCATTCAAATCATACCATGGGCTATTTATATATTTACATAACAAAATATCTGCCCAAAATTACAAGCCAATTCAAATGGCTAAAACACAATAAAACATGTAGGCTATCATTAGCCAAAATGACCTATACAAGTTATTATAACCAAAGATTAAGAAACAAATAGTACCAAAATAGTTGATAGATAGTGTGATGAATTCTCCGACAAGTTCTAACCCCGAACGAGCTTCCGATACCTAGGTATACAAAGAAATTAACACAAAGTAAGCATGAAATGCTTAGTAAGTTTGTAACTCAAAAATAAAGTTTACCACTTCAATTTATAAGCATAATCCATTTAAGTCGATCCAACGTGTCTTGGCCTTAGCCTTTCCATACTTTCATAGCAATTCTAACTGAAGCATTTGCCAATATTTCATTCTCCACATACCTGTTTAACCACAAATGAAGTAAGTGAAACAAGGTATATCTCAACTCAATTGGGCCCATAAGCCTAACATATAATCATCAATCAAGATAACCATATATTTATATAAAACCAAAAATCACCCTTTCATGATCACAAGTATATTTCCATTTAAGCATTTACCATTTCAATGCATAACTTATAAGTTTGACATGGTATAATCCAACCACAACTTAACCAAAGCCTAAGCACATATACACCAACCATATTTGTTATGTAAATTCACCTATGAATCAATAATCATGGATGAACTCAACAATTAATTGAATTTCCATATACATGTAACATCCATAACATGTATCAATACATAATGTAGAATCATTTCCATGTAAATACCTGTACTAGTTTGTATCGAACTTGTATAAATTCGTAATAGAATTGTGTATGAATTTAACAATTATTAAATTCCATGTACACTTAACATATATATTGTATATCTATGTATCATATATAGACCATTTTCCATATAAATACATATACTAGTCCGTATCAAACTTGTATTAATTCGTAATAGAATTGTGTATGAATTTAACAATTATTAAATTCCATGTACATGTAACATATATACCGTATATCTGTGTATCATATATATACCATTTTCCATATAATCCAAATCTATACTTGTACTAGTTCGTATTGAACTCATGTCACATCATATCAGAACATTACCCTTTGAACCACTTAGAATATCGTAGGATACTCGGGTAGTACACACTTAGTGTTCTGAACTGTAATCCGTCAATTCATCTTTGACATTTGTTGTGCCACAACCTAGTTGTGGTCTTATCATCAGAATATCATAGCCTAGCTAAGGTCTTACATATAAACACTGCCATGGTCCAACCATGGTCTTACGTTCATAGTGCCATAACCTAGTTATGGTCTTATCCATATATGCTCATACGGGCGATAATAGGTAAGCTCCTCCGAGCTGAATAATGGTAACCTCATGTGAGCTTATTATCAGTAAGCTCCTCTGAGCTGGATAACGGTAAGCTCATGCGAGCTGTGGTGAGTCCGCAATATATGCAGGACCTCAACCAAATCGGTAACCTTAATGACATTGTCATTTGTATCCTAGGAATTGTTAAGGTTCAAACGGGGCTCATTATTTTCCATGCAACATCGATTAGGTGTTCGATAATTATACGTAGTAATTAAATTATTCACATTCTAATTTAATTACACGAACTTACCTCGAACTCGTATGATGAAAAACGATCGTTTAATCAATAACTTTATCTTTCCCCCGATCTAATTACGTACGTTGCTTTTCTTGATCTATATAATCAAATTTAACTAATTTAAGCCTCGTTCTATTAAAATCAATCCAAAATCATGTTTTGGAAATTTTACTATTTTGGCCCTATACTTTTAACTTCTTTACAATTTAGTCCTTAGGCTCGTAAAATGAAATTCATGCAGTTTCATCCACATATAAGCCTAGCCGAATTTATTGTATACTTATACCAACCCATATATTTCACAATTTCTCACATTTAACACACAATTTTCACATTTATCAATTTAGCCCCTATTTGACAATTTCATTAAAAATCTCATTACAAAATTTGTTTAACTAACAACAAAGATTCATTTTCTTCCATTAAACTTCAAAACCCTAGAATTTTTATCAATGGAAAAACTCAAACTATTCAATAGTTTTGCAAATTAGCCCCCTAGTTAGTTAGGTTAAGCTACAACGATCCCGAAAACGTAAAAATAATAAAAAACGGGTTTAAAAATCACTTACATGCAAGAGCTTTAATATGATGAAATTTTGAGCTCTCCCATGGCTACCTCTTGCTGTAAAAATCGGTTGGGGAAGATGCATAAAGATGGTAGCTTTAGTTTTTTTTTATTATCTTTATTTGCCTTTTTACCAATATACCCTTACCTAACTTTAATAATTTCATATTACCAAGACATGCGCATCCACTAACTCATTTAATGGTCTAATTACCATATAAGGACCTCCACTTTAAAGTTCTATAGCTATTTAATACCTTTAGCTAATAGAACACAACTTTTACACTTTACGCGATTTAGTCCTTTTTCACGAATTGAGCATACAGACGGTAAAATTTCTTAACGACATTTTTATACTATCATGCTATAAACCATAAAATAATATTAAAATAAATTATTCAATCTTGGATTTGTGGTCCCGAAACCACTATTCTAATTTCACTGAAAACGGGCTATTACAGTGGGGTTGTGGGTAGTTTTTAAAAATAGGAAAAATTATCCGAAATATCTTTCCCACTTTCCTTTTTTTGTCTAATTTTTATCTCTCCCTCTCCCTCTCCCCCTTCTTGTGTCTTCTTTCTTTTCCCCCCACTACTCCTTTCTACCATTTTGCTTTGCGATTCTGTCAAATTGCTTTGTTTTTCTTTGTTGTTGCGCCTCAATTGTGTTCCCTTTTCTTCTACGA
Organism: Gossypium australe; assembly: GCA_005393395.2. Classification (NCBI taxonomy): domain Eukaryota; kingdom Viridiplantae; phylum Streptophyta; class Magnoliopsida; order Malvales; family Malvaceae; genus Gossypium; species Gossypium australe. Next base: position 124,492,840 of record CM016624.1, on the reverse strand, counting down.
TTCTTTGATTTGATTTGTTGTCGAATATTTATCTTTCGCAGTCTTTTTATAGGTAAGTGTTGGTGAAATTTTTGTAAGGTTTTTGGTGATGCTATGTTATTTATGGGAAGGACACAAGACCTTCAGGTAAGCTAACACCTTACCACTGAATCAGCAAGCTCATTCTATCATTAGTTGAACGAAAATAATATATAAATCAGATGTTTGAAGATAAATATTTAGAAAAAAAATAAAAAAATGCAAGACAAAAGATTTGAGCTCAGAACCTCTCACACCTAAGCACAACACCTAACCACTAAACTAAATTAATTCACTTGACAAAATTTTACAATCTTAACTAAAAATCAGGACGTGAGCACTCTTGATTTCACTAGCCCAATTTGTTCTAACCCAATTTTCGGGATGTGACAACTCCCCCTCCTTAAAAGAATTTGGTCCTTGAAATTCCCGTCGTCACACCATTCACTTAACCACAAGATCTGAAATTTCTCGTTCCAAACTAATCACCACACTAACGTTGCACAACTCTGATTTCAATGCAAACCTAGACAATTTTCCACTAACGATACGATCCCAAAGCCTCAGAAACTCTAATAACGATCAAACACTCAATCAATGTAGGGTACAGTTTGTAGATGTAACCATGTTACTGCTAGATGCATCTTGATCCTCACGACGCCTAGTTGCACAAACTAGTCTCGGATTCCCTCTCTGAGCCGACAGTTGCATCCGACTAAGGGAATGTCGTGAACAATCCCTAACACAGTGCTCAACGGATCCATATATAAAACACACTTGTAACACTCCAAACCCGGCCTAGACGTTATGGCCGAATATGGGAATGTTACGAAGTAGGGTCACGAATTCGATCTTATCATGTTTAAAATCCTCATAAAAATTATTACTAAAAGAGAGTGCGTATTTTATGAAACGTATTACTATTATATTTAATAATGAAACCCTCAACAGTTTGCTCGTTCAGAAAATATAATTTGCAGCTAAAGTTTTAAAAGTTGTTTTATCTTGAAAATCGAGTTTGTATTTTCAAAACTTTTGTTTGCGCAAAACCGTTGTTTTGTTGAGAATCGTATGAATCTTAATCAAATCCAAAAAACAAAAACCAAAAGAAAACCAAAAGTCCAGAGAGTTCCATATTTACAAAACTCTCAAGAAGAACTAGAAAATTAAATAAATTATTAAGTAAAACAGTTCACGGGCTAATGGTCACCGCTGAGCCTCCGTCGCACCGACCCGCCTATGCCTGAGGATTACCTGATCAGAATAGACAAACAGATGTGAGTTTTCAAAAACTCAGTGTGTAACTCAACAGAAACATACATACATGTAAACTCAGATTTCTCACATAACAAAACAGATGCAGACCTAAGTCCCTAACAGAATCATATTATAATAGAATCATGTAGATATGAAAAGTCCTACTTCCATCCTCTACACACCAACTCTGACCATCCTAACACACCACGTGGGGTATAAAACACCCACCCATCCATACACACCACATAGTGTCCGTACGACACTTATCAGAATAAATCGCAGCCATGCAACCAGTATATTGGCGAAATGTCGCCTTACAGAACACTTCCTCCACATATACATATCACATCCCATACACAAATATAGATAACAGATCAACAGATATTTCAGAATTAACCTGTCCAGCATGCTCGATTACAGATATTACACATGTTTATGTAGAACAGTCAGATCATACATATTGTACTTCTTAGTACTCAAACCAGTCTATAAGAATAGCAGATTTCATGCATCAGGATTTGTTTTGCCCTTACCGACCCTATGGAAGACCCATAATCAATCGGAATGACATGTGCGACCCTAGGGAAAACTACTGAATATTTGGCCCACACGCCCATATGGCCCATAGGCCCGAATTGGCCCTCCCTGTGTGGCTCACACTCCTAAATTGGCGTAGGTCATATGACCCACATGATCGCACACACACATACTCGTCACCCGACCGTGTGTCAGACACGACCTACCACACTGTCGGGCACACGCCTGTGTGGTGTCGACAGGCCAGTTTTTTGGCTTTCGCCAATCGACATTGTAGTTAGCCCAATTTGCCCAGGCCCAATAAAACAAAAAAAAAAATAGAGGGAGCAAACAGAAATAAAATCCAATAAATAAAAGTCCATTGCAAAATTACAGCAGCCCAATACAAGCCTAATGCCTAACCCTAAATTATGAGGCCCAAATGGCCCACAAATTTTAACACCATCAGAAACCCTAGGGGTTTCTAGAAGCTTCAGCGCCGCAACAACCAAGTCCCCTCTCCACGCGCGCCACCACGTCAGCTCCTCCGTACGGTGGTCGTACTTGCAAAAACGACAAATAGACAGCAAGTAAGAACAGAGAAAAAAGGAAGAAAAAATGGATATTGTAATTTTATTTTCATTTTTCTGCTATTAAAGGCCAACATACACAAGTTGTAGGTTTTTACAAAGAATCAATATAAAAAAGGAACAGATTTCAAGAGGAAATTGTAAAAGGTTGCTTTCGATTTGTTTTTCATTTCTTTTTCTTTTTCATTTTCATGTTCGACTTTTACTCAAATAAACAAAGAAAAAAGAGGGAAAAGAGGCTCACCGGTTTATTTTCTGACCGTTTTGAGGCCGGATTTGGGCTCCGGAAGCTGAGATCTTAAAAGGCTGTGTTTTCGTCTTCTTCGGCCACCGTATGCGGCGGCGCCGACGCCGGCAACCGGCGATCGTTGCGGCGGTGGTCTGTCGGAAATTCGGCCAACCTAGGGGCTGAGAGAGAGAATTTTGAGAGAGTTTTAACTTTTTTTTCTTGATATGAAGAGAATATTTTTTTTTAAATTTCAACTTTTATAGGGCCCTTAAACGGTGTCGTTTAGGGCTGAGTTAAATAGCCCAAAACGGCGTCGTTTTGCCCAGATTCGACCCGTGACCCGACCCATACCAGCAAGGATCTACGTGTTTTTGGACTGAGGGTCTATTTGTGCCCTGAGTCCTTCTGCTTTTGAGGCGTGTTTCGATTAAGTCCCACCTTCCCTTTTGTATTTTTCTAATTTTACCTCTGTAAGTTTATTTCGTGTTCGATTTAATCCCTCGATTGGGGCTTAAAATGTTGTGTTTCGGGAATAGGGAATAATTTCCCCATTGGTCCCTCCTCTTTTACGCGCGTTACATTGGGGTTCTAATTCGTTCTTTTCTTTTTAAATTTGGAACTTTAATTTTATTTCTCTCTTAATTTACTCCCTTTACTGCTTTATTTATATTTTGGGCTCTCAATTTTATTTTTAATTTCAATTTAATATAGTATTCATTTATTATCATTTTATTTATATATTCATGTGTATTATTTTCATTTATTTAATTGTTTGCATACACATATATTTTTTTATCATTATTATGTATATCTTTCTTGTTTATTCATTTTTGTTTTTTTATAGATATTACTTATTTCTTTTTTTTTATTTTATTATTATCACTTGCATCATAGTATTTTATTCACTATTTATATTTTTTATATATGTTTTCAAATGTTAAATTATTTATTTCATTATTTTTGTTATTACTATTAACATACTATCATTATTATCTTCATTGTTTTTACTTAAATTTTATATTCATTTTACTAATTAATTTGTTTATATTATTTTACTTATAAAATACTTAAACCTAATATCACATATTTATTATTTACTCACTATTTTTTTATATATAATTAGTTTGTTTTATTTTTTATTTTATTCATTTTTATTATTATTTATCTTATTTTTATTTTCATGTTTGTCCTTATTATCATTTACATCAATGCATTTATTATTAGCTTGTTATGTATATTATCACCGTAGTTCATTTTCTATAAAATCCTGTTATATTAATTTTTGTCCGGTACAAATTTTTTACTAAGCAAATTTTTTAGATATTCGAGAAATCGTACCCTAACTTACTGGGTTTCAATTTTTCTTATCGAGCCTAAAAACCCGATTATCTTTTTAAAAATCAAAGCACGTAAGTCTAATAAAAAACTTATTCTCGGGAATTCAAAAAGGTTGTGCCCTAACTCACTGGACATGACATTTAGTTATCTCGAGGTAAGGATTTCTAAAGAATAAAAGCAATATTCTGTATTTGAAATTTTGGAAATTGTGCCCTAACTTACTGGGTTCCTATTTTTCAGTTGACCCAAATAACCGAGTGTCATTCTCAAGCTTAAATGCACAAGTTTTAAAGGTCAAAAGACAAGCTTAGTTTCGAGGATTCAAAATGTCGTATCCTAACTCACTGGGCATGACGTTTTACTTCTTCGAAATAAGCGGGTCTCAGCATCCATTTTAATTCATTCGGGTTTTCTTTTAAAGAGGATCGTATTTTAAACTCTTTTCAAATTTTTGACATTAAGACGTTAATCAATCAATTCGGTACCAATTTTGGGCATCACGAGGGTGCTAATCCTTCCTCATGCGTAATCGACTCTCGAACCCGTTTTCTCGAATTTTGTAGCCAAAATCATTGTTTTAGTAAATCAAAATGTTTTAACGATCAATTTCAAGGTGACCTGATCACACCTCAAAAAAGATTGGTGGCGACTCCATTTTCGTTTTTAAAGTCGACCCCATTTTTCAACAACAACAAAAAATGGTTTTGACAGCTTGGTGACTCCACTGGGGAATAATAAGAGAGTCAAGCCGTAAAATTGATTATTTTCTGTCTTGTTGTCGAAAATTGAAAATCTGGTTTGAAAAATTACGATCCTTTTATTGCATTTGTTTGTGTTGTTTCATATGATTATTGTGTTTTGATTCTTGTAGAATACTTTCGAATCATATTGCATGAGGACCGTTTGGTCTTACCTTTTAAGTGGGAGTGAGAAGCTACTCTTTCGTGAGGTTTTCACCTCCGTGCAGGATAGTGGATCGCTTTCGGGATACATTCGTACCTATGTCTTCGTGAGATTTTTATCTCCGTCCAGCCATGGGGAAATGTTTTCCCTTGAACTGAACTCGGTTCGTATGAGCCTATAATGGGTGAGGATTGAGGAATCTGCTAGTTCGGGTACCTCAACTTTAGAACCTAACTGCATGTAGAAGACCCTAAGAGCCCACCCTAGATAAGTACTGTGAGAAACCCTAGTGGTTACCCATATAGGTGTTCGATTCTCCTTTATTTACTTTGTGTTTTGTTTTTGTACATTGTACTGACTTATTGTGTTTTTGCTATGTTTGCATGTCATTTCATTCAAAAGAGTGTCGATTCAAGTTCGATTACTAAATTAGAGAGCTTATCATGAAGAAAGAATTTCTTGATAAAGTGGAAGATAATGTGGCTGTTCGTATTTGGTCGGAGAATACTCAATTAGAGAAAGGAGATAGTCTAGCCGAAGGGTATAAGTCAGAGTTATGGGACTACACCCGTATCAGTGTGACGCAAAATAGCCTTCAGGAATTGAAAGAGATATGGGTCTAGTGGGATGAAGAAATAAAGCAGTTATTTTACAATAATTATGGTGATCTACCCTACCTATTTGATGTAAAAGTAGACAAGCATTTGTTTCGAGCTCTGGCTCAATTTTGGAACCCTGCTTATAGTTGTTTTACTTTTGGAAATGTGGATTTGGTACCTACTATGGAAAAGTACACAATCTTGCTCCGTTGCTCGAAGATTCAGATCGACAAAGTTTACTCTAGGGCTGTCAATGTCCCGACATTCTTAAAGAAGTTAATGAACGTCACGGGGATGAGCGAATAGTGGGTGACAACTCGAATCAAACAGAAAGGTGACAGTAAGTGCATCCCTTGGAGAAATTTGCGGGATTTGATCCTAGCACATCCCGACGTGAAGAAAAGGGTCGACGTCTTCGCGTTAAGCAGTTATGGATTGGTAATCTTCCCCAAGGCTTTGGGGCATATAGACGAGGCCGTCTCTTATTTATTTAACTGACTTGATAAAAGGGTTACACCCGTCCCTGCAATTCTGGCCGAAACCTTCAAGTCCCTGAACTTATGTTGAAGAGCGAGTGAAGGGAGATTCATCGGGTGTGCACAACTTTTATTAGCATGGTTTCACAACCATTTTTGGAAAGTAGAAAAGGTTTTGTACCGAATCTTCTCCAAAAACTATTCTCCGCTAAAAGAGTTAGTGGCTACTATGAGACGGAATGATATTACAGAGGAGAAATGGATGATGATTCTCCAAAACCTGCATGACGAAGACGTCGAATAGAGAGCCCCTTGGATGGTTCCGACGAGATTCTATACCGATGTGGCGAGTTCAATTGGGTCCCTCTGCTTGGGATTTGAGGAGCTGTTGGATATGCTCCTCTACTTGTGTTAAGGCAGTATAGATCGAGACAATTCATACCAACAACACAAGGGTTGGCTCAATGCGAGTTTTCGTATAAGGGGGACAGCTACAAGAAAAAGGTCCAAGAAATGTCCAATGCTTGGAACCAAACCCATTGAATGAGGAGATTTATCGCAGGTCCGACGACAACCCCTGAATATAATAGATGGTTGGGTAAAAGAGTCAATGATAACGTCCCTGGGCAAAGTCAGGAAATCATTCGACCAATGGAGGAATATCTGCGAGTGGTCCCGTCTGAGCTAGAGATCATAAAGCAAGATTTTGAAAGAATGAATTCCGAGCTAGGAAAGAGGATAGAGCAATTAGAAGAAGAAAAGATGCAATTAGGACTAGATGTTGATGTCCAAAAGCTAGATTCCAGTAAATTAAGAAAAGGGAAAAATAAGGCTGAAGAAGATTTGGATAGTCTGAAAACAGATTACAAGAAGCTGCGCTTATCAATGAGGACTGTCGGATTGGGAAAGACATCAGAACAATGGCGGCAAGAGATCAACGAAGGAAAGAACAGAGCCAAGCAATGGGAAAAGAAATACCAAGACGCCCAGGTTCGAGGAAATTCCTTAGAGAAAAACCTATTAGAATGCCAGAATGAAAAGGTCAGATTAAAAGCCAGGGTTGCAGAATTGGAAAAGTCACTTAAACAATTGAGCTGAAAGAAAGCTTAAACAAGATTGAAGAGCTGAAAAGAATAATAGAAGAGCTCGAGATCGTATTATAGAATTGTGAACTCTGAGTTGAACTCCTTGAAGCAAGCAATGAGCAGTGGAAAGAGCAACTTCACCGTTCTCAAAGTCAGGTTAGGGATAGAGACTATATCATGGGTGAAGCTGTGGCTCAAATACGAGAGGTGGCCGATCATTTGCAGACCCTAGTAGTTCAGGCTGAAGTACTAAGTTTGAAGTATGAATCAGAATTAGATTGGGGTTAAGAGTTAGCTTGGCTTCTTAGGAAGGTTAAAGCTTTGAGCATTAGGTCAAAGCCGTATATGTAATATGTTTTATGTAAAGAAATTTTGTTTTCTAGTAAAGTTTTCTAAATGAAATTGAATCAGAATCGATGCCTTTTTTGCATCCATTTCATGCATTCACATTACATCACATCATGTGCATTAAATTTCATGGAAAGGTTCTAATTGGTTAAAATCATTTCAGAGATAATATGGAAACCAACAAAAACTTACCAACCAAACATTCCTAAGGTACTCGAGCAAAGACTAAAGAAATGGACCAAAGGTTGGAGAGATTAGAGCAAATGCAAATACAAATACTAGAGCAATTGGCCAAAATTCAACAAGATATAAAGAATCAGATGCTAGAATTTCAAAGAAACCTGATGAGCCAGTTAACCTAGATACTAGCTAGAGGGTTAGAAAAAGGAAAAAGCCCTAAGGTTGATTCCGGGGATGATAATGAGGACTCCGCTTATCATTCAAGCTTTACCCCAACAAACATCCAAGCACAACCAAACACGAATCCACAAAGGGTATCTATTAACATCAGACTCCAATACCAGACTGGTACCTTGACACCGGCGAACTTCCCGACAGATTCAGGTTCTACTCCAAGGGATAACCCAATCAACCCTGTAGCGAAAATAAAAAAACGAGAGCGGAGCTCCCAAAACAATTTGAAGATCGTTACAAACGAAAAAGGCAAGAGAGAAGCTCCCAAATTAATACTTTAAAGGCCCCGAGGAAGAGGGAAAATGAAGTGAATAATGCGAGAATGTATAATAAGGGCTATTCAAGGCTGACTACCGTAAGCCAGCCAAAGACGACAACTACTAGCCATCAGGTTCCCCCAAGGAAAAATCCTAATCCAAGACCGAGCTCAGAAAAACCTCGGTTCACGCCCATCCCAATCACGTACGGAGAGTTGTACCAAAGTTTGTATGATGCACATATAGTATCCCCTTTCTACCTAAAACATATACAACCTCCCTTTCCCATATGGTACGACGCTAACGCCCAATGCAAGTACCACGCGGGAATCACAAGACACTCGATTGAGAACTGTACCATTTTCGAAAAGATAATCGAAAGACTCATCAACATGGGTAATGTGAAATTCGATGCAGAAAGTCCGTTACCTAACCATTCTGGAAAAGGGGTAAATGCGATAATCGAGAATACGGGGAAGAGAATCAAGACAAATATAGCAAAAGTGAAGACCCCACTAAGAGAGGTTTGGAGAAAGATGGTAGAAAGTGAATTAATCACACAGAACTCAGGGGAGGAACCTAGAGAAGCAAGGAACTACTGTGAGTTCCATGGTGACGAGGGTCACGAGATTCAAAACTGCAGTGAATTTAGATCCTAGGTGCAAGGCCTGATGGATAATAAGGAACTAGAATTCTTTGAAGAAGTCAAAAGCCCGGAAGAAATATCGGGAAATCTGAACATTAACGCCATATCTGAAAAGGGAACCGGGGAATAGAATTTTCCAAGTGTCTGCCCTTACATATTAGGAGTGGGACTGTGGAAGAGATCCCTGTATTTTTTTAAAGCTAATTTAGAGTAATATTTAAAACACGCTTGTTGCTTTAAGCCTAGAAGCAATAAGAATCCTTTTGTGAAATAGGCTCATGTCCAACATCTATATTTCAATAAAAAATGCATTTTTGTGTCTCACTTTGAGCAAATATTATTTTATTCCTTTATTTCATTCATGTTCATACCGCACAAATAATTATTCTTAGATTCATTTGTTCTTTGAATATTCCTTCATTCCCACAATAGGTCCCTAGATATCAATGACATGAGCGACACTGCTACTGACTCAGAATCTAATTTTGATCAAAGTATGGGGCATGCGGTAGTCTCGCTTTCTCCGAATTAACAAGAAGCAGAGATGTTACGCCTTGAGACCAAAAGGGTTTTGAAGTGAAAACTCGTAAAAGGCAATTCAAATTTTGATTAAAGGAAGGCATGCGGTAGTCTTGCGATGCCTGAATTAACAAAGAAGAAGGATGTTGTATCTTGGGGCATCGACAAAGTACTCTTGATCTCCTAAACACATATTAAGCTTAAAATGGTCTTAAGAAAGTTCGTACATAGAAGGTCAGGCTGCGATATCTGGGGCACCTATTTTTTCCCTCACCATTTTGTATTCTAGCAATGTTTGCTTTCTTTAATTAACCTATTCTTTTTAGATTTCGTTCCTAATAAATTTCAGTTTTGTCAATCATATGATCATTTTCAAGCATTTTGCATTGAAATAACGACTAATGGACTAATAATACTTTTACAAAAAAAGTTCTGCATATTACTCTGGAAGCTTCTAAATGGTACAAGAACCTGAAACAGGACTATTATTTAGAACTCACCAAACCTAAGGGTTGGAAATATTTGAGAAAGAAGGGTCTAAATTATGACTATTTCTTCGGATTTTCTGTCAAGGATATCAGCTGAACAAGAAGACAGGATATTGCGTCAGTGATACAACCTTGATGAACAACAAATATTGACAACCTAAGCATTAGCAAGGGATCCTTCTCGCAAAATGATATTCTGCATTCATGCAAATATTATTCATACATAGCTAATTAGGAGGATTTGATTCATCCTGATCATGACGTCCTAATCATTTGGCATAAGCATAGGCCCATGAAATTGATTCTACACGTCATGTCCCATAGAGGACGGTGTAGCAAGATTGACGAATCCACAAATCTCATCTCCCTGAAGTAGAAGTGGAGAAGACTAAAGACAGCGAATCGTATTTCCCTACGTTGTAGTGAAACAGATTAAAGCTACAAATTATGGGGGATCTTAACTTCCTGAAGTTACAGTGGAGTAGATTGAAGCCACCAGTCTCATCTCCTTGAATTAGCAGCGGAGAAGACTGAAGACAGCGAATCGTATTTCCCTGACGTTGCAGTGAAACAGATTAAAGCTACAAATTATGGCGGATCTTATCTTCCTGAAGTTGCAGTGGAGCAGATTGAAGCCACCAGCCTTATTTCCCTGAAGTTGCAGTGGAGAAGACTGAAGACATCGAATCGTATTTCCCTGACGTTGCAGTGAAACAAATTAAAGCTACAAATTATGGTGGATCTTATCTTCCTAAAGTTGCAGTAGAACAGATTGAAGCCACCAGCCTTATCTCCCTGAAGTTGCAGCAGAGCAGACTGAAGACAACAAACCTTATTTCCCTAAAGTTGCAGTGGAACAGATTGAAGCTACGGCGGATCTTATCTTCCTGAAGTCGCAGTGGAGCAGATTGAAGCCACCATCCTTATGTCCCTGAAGTTGCAGCGGAGCAGACTGAAGACAACGAATCTTATTTCCCTAGCGTTGCGGTGGAACAGATTAAAGCTACAGACAGCGAATCTTAGCTCCCTGAAGTTGTAGTGGAGCGGATCAAAGCACCAATTCCTATACCTCTAAAGATGCAATGGGATGGAATGAAGCTACTCGAAGAAGAAAGACACCAAAACAAGTAGAAACTCAGCGAGGCCGGGCAAAATTGACCCTTTTAAAGTCTTTGCCCTATTCCTGTTACACGACAATGAGCAAAGAGGGGCAGCTGTAGTTAGCCCAATTTGCCCAGGCCCAATAAAACCAAAACAAAAAAAGAGAGCAAACAGAAATAAAATCCAATAAATAAAAGTCCATTACAAAATTACAGCAGCCCAATACAAGCCCAATGCCTAACCCTAAATTACGAGGCCCAAATGGCCCACAAATTTTAACACCATCAGAAACCCTAGGGGTTTCTAGAAGCTTCAGCGCCGTAACAACCAAGTCCCCTCTCCACGCGTGCCACCACGTCAGCTCCTCCGTACGGTAGTCGTACCTGCGGAAACGACAAACAAACAACAAGCAAAAACAGAGAAAAAAGGAAGAAAAAATGGATATTGTATTTTTATATTCATTTTTCGGCTATTAATGGCCAACATACACAAGTTGTAGGTTTTTACAGAAAATCAATATAAAAAAAGGAACATATTTCAAGAGGAAATTGTAAAAGGTTGCTTTCGATTTGTTTTTCTTTTCTTTTTCATTTTCATTTTCAGCTTTTAATCAAATAAGCAAAGAAAAGAAAGGGATTTGGGCTCCGGGGGCCGAGATCTTAAAAGGCCGTGTTTTCGTCTTCGTCAGCCACCGTACGCAGCGGTGCCGACGCCAACAATCGACGGTCGGTGCGGCGGTGGTCCGTCGGAAATTCGACAGGCCTAGGGGCTGAGAGAGGGAATTTTGAGAGAGTTTTAACTTTTTTTTTCTTGATAAGAAGAGAATGTTTTTTTTTTAAATTCAACTTTTATAGGGCCCTTAAGCGGCGTCGTTTAGGGCTGAGTTAAATAGCCCAAAACAGCGTCATTTTGCCCAAATTCGACCCGCGACCCGACTCATGCCTCCAAGGATCGACGTGTTTTTGGACTGAGGGTCTATTTGCGCCCTTAGTCCTTCCGCTTTTGAGGCGTGTTTCGATTAAGTCTCACCTTCCCTTTTGTATTTTTCTAATTTTACCCCTGTAAATTTATTTCGTGTTTGATTTAATCCCTCGATTGGGGCTTAAAATGCTATGTTTCGGGAACAGGGAATAATTTCCCCATTGGTCCCTCCTCTTTTACGCGCATTACATTGGGGTCCTAATTCGTTTTTTTTTTTCTTTTTAAATTTGGATCTTTAATTTTATTTCTCTCTTAATTTAGTGCCTTTACTATTTTATTTATATTTTGGGGCTCTCAATTTTATTTTTAATTTCAATTTAATATATTATTCATTTATTATCATTTTATTTATATATTCATGTGTATCATTTTCATTTATTTAATTGTTTGCATACACATATTTTTTTTATCATTATTATGTATATCTTTCTTGTTTATTCATTTTTTTAATTTACTTTATTCCTGCTTTTATTATTATTATTATTATTATTATATTATTATTATTATTATTATTATTGCTATTAATATTAATTTTAATATTATTACTATTGTTTTTACCATTATTATTATTTTTGATATTATAATTACTATTATTATTGTCATTTTATTACTACCACTATTATTATTATTTTTAATATATTATTAAATTGATAATTTTAATATTGAATATTCGTTTTTGTTTTTTTATAGATATTAATTATTTCTTTTTTATTTTATTATTATCACTTGCATCATGGTATTTTATTCACTATTTATATTTTTTATATATGTTTTTAAATGTTAATTATTTATTTCATTATTTTTGTTATTACTATTAACATACTATCATTATTATCTTCATTGTTTTTACTTAAATTATATATTAAATTTACTAATTAATTTGTTTATATTATTTTACTTATAAAATACTTAAACCCAATATCACATATTTGTTATTTACTCACTATTTTTTTATATATAATTAGTTTGTGTTATTTTTTATTTTATTCATTATATTATTATTTATCTTATTTTTATTTTCATGTTTGTCCTTATTATCATTTACATCAACGCATTTATTATTAGCTTGTTATGTATATTATCACCGTAGTTTATTTTCTACAAAATCGTGTTACATTAATCTTTGTCCGGTACAAATTTTTTATCAAGCAAATTTTTTCGAGATTCGAGAAAACGTACCCTAACTTACTGGGTTTCAATTTTTCTTATCGAGCCTAAAAACTCGATTATCTTTTTAAAAATCAAAGCGCGTAAGTTTAATAAAAAACTTATTCTCGGGAATTCAAAAAGGTTGTGCCCTAACTCATTGGACATGACATTTTGTTATCTCGAGGTAAGGATTTCTAAAGAATAAAAGCAATATTCTGTATTTGAAATTTTGGAAATTGTGCCCTAACTTACTGGGTTCCTATTTTTCAGTTGACCCAAATAACCGAGTATCGTTCTCAAGCTTAAATGCACGAGTTTTAAAGGTCAAAAGACAAGCTTAGTTTCGAGTATTCAAAATGTCGTATCCTAACTCATTGGGCATGACGTTTTACTTCTTCAAAATAAGCGGGTCTCAGCATCCATTTTAATTCATTCGGGTTTTCTTTTAAAGAGGATCGTATTTTAAACTCTTTTCAAATTTACGACATTAAGACGTTAATCAATCAATTCGGTACCAATTTTGGGCGTCACGAGGGTGCTAATCCTTCCTCGTGCGTAACCGACTTCTGAACCCGTTTTCTCGAATTTCGTAGGCCAAAATCATTATTTTAATAATTCAAAATGTTTTAACGATCAATCTCAAGGTGACCTGATCACACCTCAAAAAAGATTGGTGGTGACTCCATTTTTGTTTTTAAAGTTGACCCCGTTTTTCAACACCACAAAAAATTGTTTCGACAGACATTTTCTCACGTTTTCGTTACACACCTGGCTCGTTTCTAATATGAGAGTAATCTCGAGACCTTTGAAACTTAAAAATAGTATCCCAAACACCGATTTAGCAACTAATTAATAACTCGAAAACATAATTCTAAATAGCGCAGACAAACTTACCGCCGACGAAAATAACTATTATCATGGTTTAGGCCGTTGGAGTGAAATCCACAGGTTCACCGTCTTCTCCTACACAATACGTTCACATAAAATTAACTTCCCTAACTTCACAATGTTACGCTAATTCAAGCGGAAAGAAAAAAAAACCAAACCAAACAAACTTACACTTACCCAAACAAATGAAGAACAATCAAATTATCGAACCCCTAATAATTAAAGCAATCGATATGTTGATCTGAGTAGAGAGAAAAGAAAAATAAAAAATAAAAACACTAAGGGAAAGAGGGGAGTAGAAGAAACTGACGTTAGAAAGAAAATTGAGAAGAGAGAGAAAAATAATGAATCAAAATAAAAATCAAAATGGAAGAATATCCTAACTCCCTACTAACAACTGAATCCCACTAAATCGACCCACTAACTCTCAACCATCACAGACTTCCAATCCCACCGAATTTATATTGTAGAACCGACACACACTCATAGAGGTAAAAATAACATCCTTCGCTCACACGGAGGTTCGAACCCAAGACCCTAAGGCAAGCTAACACCTTACCACTTGAACCAGCAGATTCATTCTGATATGAGTTGACCGAAAATAAAATATAAACCAACCCACCAAAGATAAGGCTAGGGAAAAAAATAGCAAAATTACTAAAAATGGGACTTGAACCCAAGACCTCAAACACATCCTCAAATCACTTAACCACTGAAGCAAATACATATTTGTGACTAAATTCACAAAAACAAAGTTAAATAAATCAGGGTGTTACAACACTTCTTTTTTTCCTCCAACACTCACTCGGATAATGCCTATCACAGATAACACAAATCGAAACCTAACATACGCTCACAACTACCTCAACTCACTGACACCTAACTATTCTGGCCCGTTTCTTAAATTGCAGATTCAAGTCAAAAGGACTGTAGCTCTTTTTTTCCCGTACTTATTCTTTTCATTTTCCTCGTTCTCTAAATGATCAATCTCTTATGCTAACTTGGTCACATTTGACCGATGTTGCTTAGTCATAAACCCTCGACTCACAGATACTGATGTTCTCTAAACAAATCCTCGAACACAACATCATCTCCAGCTTCCCGATTACCGCCCTAAAAAATAGGCGTGTGCCACACATGGCCACCACACATGGTCTGCATAAATCCCACACGGTCATGTGCCACTTACAGCCTACCACACGGCCCTGTAAAAACTGGGTAGTTTCGCAACAGCCTCTATTTTGCGATTTCAATCGAATTTCTAAGGGATTTTTCACACATCTGATAGTTGAGGTGATAACCCGCACAATCAACACACTCCAAAACCTATAATAACATTAAAACCGACTAATTAAATCACAAATTCAACCCAAACCCACATCTATAAACACCCATTTCTTATACCAAACAGTCTCAGAAACGAGTTCACTCACTTACTGACCACCAACAACGATTGAATACAACAATTTCCCCACCGAAGGGTCTTCATTCACAACTCCTTCGCCTAAGATATAAACCGAGTAAACACTTTGATCGCTGAAATTAGAGTTTTAAAGTTTATAATGAATGAGATCGAACCTGGAAACTAACTTTGACAACGATTAAAGGCAAGTGTACCTATCGAACAGTAGTATAGCTTAGGCAAGACCGGATTGTCGAACCCAAAGGAACTAAAAGTACTAATACTAACTTTCTTTTTATTATTTAGCCTAAAATAAAGTGAAGTTTCTTTAATCTAAATTAACGACTACTAAGCTAAAGACGCGAAAACAAAAAGAACGAATTGGGAAATAACTTGAAGAAAAACTCAGTTGATCACGACGATACCCTCAGGAAGAATCCACCTAGACTTCACTTGTTATCTAACACTGAACCATACAATTTATTCACTTAGTTTGATCTGTAGGACTCCCTAACGTATATTAAACCCTCTCTCGAGGCGAATAACGTCTAACCCTAGGTTAATTAACAAAAATCTCTTTCTCAAATAATAGCCCCCTAGAATAGCAGTAAATCGATCTATGGACTCCCATATTAGGTTTCACCCTAATCTGGCAAAATCTCGTCACTCTATTTCTAGCCGTGCGATCAACTCCGCTTAATTATGCTAGATCTACTCTTAAGCAGGGTTTATTCCTCCTCCACCTAAGCACATCAAATTTGGATTAAGCTCAGATAATTAAGAACAAACTAAGTATTTATCATATAATTCAGAAATCAATAACAAGATTCATCTAGGTTTCATCCCCTTCAGGTATCTGAAGGGTTTAGTTCATAACAAATAAAGAAAACATCTCAAGAGAAAAGATAAAACAAAACATAAGAAATCCCTAAAACTCCCTGAAGGAACTGAAGGAGAAATTCGCCGTTTTGAGTAGAATTCTGGCTTCTTGGAATGGATTAACTGGCTAACTTCGAGTGATTCCCACAACTCTGACCTTTTCGACTTGGCTCCTTGGCCTAGCTTGACGCCCCCTCAAAGGTGATACCTAGGGGGTATATATAGGCTATTGGAATGCGATTCTTTCTCCCTAAGCATCCTTTTCCGACTGAATCTGCTCTTTGCCACGACAGGGACACGACTATATCACACGCCCGTGTGACGAATCTTTGAGCCGTGTTCGGATTTCTTTAATGAGGCACGGCCGTGTAAATCGGGGGTGAGGCCGTGTTCTAGATGCTTGACAAGGCATGACCGTGTGGGCTTAAGTCCAGGCCGTGTCGATTCCGTGATATGGCCCATTTACTCCGTTTTGGGCTCGTTTTATGTTCTTTTCATCCTCGGGTGCTTTCCTGGGTATAAGACATGAAAAGAAAGGATTAAGAGCACCTTTTTATATCAATCAAGGCTTAAATCATCCAAAAGCATACTAAATATGGGATTAAAATATGTTGCTTTTACGGTTTATCGAATACCCCCACACTTAAGCTTTTGCTTGTCCTCAAGCAAAATTCTCAACTTACAATTAAAACAAACTTTCCATGATTCATAATTCCTATCAATAATGTCTTATTATAATTCATAGATAATTTATACATGGATGATTTCACTCGAAGATTCTTAAAGTGTAACATCCTAGATTAGGGGTTATGCGTTCGTGCGTAATTCACGAGATAGTGGGCTCAGTGGGTATGTTGGAAGTGTTCTGAGGAGTTTAGGAACCCTAAGGTGTATGGAAATGTATGGAAATGTATGGAAATGTAAGGAAATGATGTGGAAATGATTCAAAAGAGGAAAGTAAACATTTCTGGAAACTTGGAAATGTAAGGAAATGTCAAGTTTAAAGAGGCAAACGAAAATTTTTGGAAACTTGGAAATGTAAAGAAATGTCAAGTTTTAAGGCTTAAAAAGAGAAAACTAAGGCAAGGTGGCCTTAAGAAAAATAATAGGAGGAATTTGACACACAAACAGGCTTGGAAAAGTGGCTTGGAAATGCCACTTAAAGCCCAGTAAGTGACGCCACAGGCAGGTGCAATTGGGCCTGGGTTCGAGTCACATGGGAAGCTAAAATAAAAGTTTTTATTTTCGGCAAGGAAGGGAGGTAGTGGATGGCAAAGGGAGACTAGGGGAGGAGTTTAAGATGATGTTTTATTCTTATTAAAATTCGGCTAAAAGGGGAGATAAATGTGGATATTATTTCTTTTATTTTGATAGATAAGGAAGAGATAAAAGAGGATTATTATTAGTATTATTTTTATTAGGAGATAAGAGATAAATATTGGATTAAGTCTTGTTGATAATTAAAGTGATAAATCAAGGGATAAAGTTATAGAAGAGTGGTAGCCAAGTAAGGGACTCTAGCCTAGTAAATTTGGCTATAAAAGGAAAAGAGAGGCCATTCAGCATTATTTTCTCTTCCTTGATAATCTCTGCCGAATTCTCTCTGCAACCCCTATTCTTTTCTTCTTCATTCTTCTCCTCTCAATTTTCCAAAAGTCGAAAGCTTGCTAAGATCAATGCCATAGCTGAATAGTTTGAGACTTCAAGCAAAGGAACTGTCGATATCTAAAGTAAGGGTAAGATCTCATTCGGTTTCATCCTTTTTCTTTTAAGATTTACCGAAATCTAGGACTAATCCCATTAGAAACTTGTTTGCCGAAACCTTGAAGAGATCTTTCGGGATTTACTAAGTGTCAACTACAAGGAAGGAGAAGTTCTTTTCCCGAAGGTACACCATAGGTCGCATGTTCCCTAGTTATTCGATGAATTTCGGGATTTAAAATCCACAAGGTAAGTCATATTTAACATTCGGCTAAGGGTTATTTGTTATGAATAAATGTTAGAAATTGATCTAACATGAAGTTATAGGGATTTCGAAAGACATATAAGGCAAGGAATACTTTCGGGATTTGGAAATTGCAAGGTAAGTTTTAGTGTACTAATCCTACTAGGATTTGGATTTATGGCCGAATGGTTCTTTACTAAGTATTGAATGATTGATTAAATGTAGAGATCTAAGATCTAAGGCATTAGATCAAGCTTTCCGGGATTTGGATTGGAAACCCTAAGCAAATCAGGTGTGTACCCACACTCATTCTTAATACAATTATGGCTATAATTAATATGTGCATGATTATAAGAATGTGAATATGGCTAAGTACCATGTAATGGTACAAAAGCACTCAGTTACGTTTCCTACTCCTATTAGGATTATGAAATATGTTATATGTAACATGTGAATATAAGAATGTGAAATTTGGCATGTTAATGCATAATATGATATGGGGCATATGGGTTATTGAAAAGGGGAAGTGAATGTGGGGACCTAAGCCCACGAAATCTGAATGTGGGGACCTAAGCCCACGAAATCTGAATGTGGGGACCTAAGCCCACGAAATCTGAATGTGGGGACCTAAGCCCACGAAATCTGAATGTGGGGACCTAAGCCCACGATATTTGAATGTGGGGACCTAAGCCCACGATATCTGAATGTGGTGACCTAAGACCACGAACACGGTGACCTAAGACCGCGATATGGAGTGTAGCGGATGGAGGGTCGACTTAGTAGTCCCCACGGTGTACAGGTTGGTACGGGGGAGTGTAGGGGATGGCTAATTAGGTTCGGGTTTGGGAATGCATCATTAATTGTATTCTATGATTTGAACGTGTATCATTTGTATGCCTGATTCTATTATGACTTAGTGTTGGTTACACATTGAGTCTGTTTGACTCACCCCGTTGGGGAATATTTTTCAGGTGATGAGCAGTAATGGACCGGGTCGGCAGGAGCTTAAAGGTGGCCATGCATAGCAAGAAATTTATGATTTGGACTTTCATTTTATTTTAAGTATTTTAAGTTTTACTTTGGGATTAATTGATGTAATAAGGCCATAGTGAATTATTCTATTTCTGTTTTATTTACTATGTTACGAAATTTTAATTATCAAAGATTAAGTCAATTTAATTTAAAATTAACTCTAAATGTTTTGTCACCTTAAATAAATGGGTTTCAACATAAGATAAATTTGTTTTCAACTCAAGTCCAACCCAGACCAATCTTTCTTACAAAACACACAAGTTTTTCCTAAGAAACAAAAGAACTTTGAACCGGTTTACTTGAGGAACACACCAAATCTGGTCAAGGCTCGTGGGCCGGGTTTAGGGTGTTTCATAAAGATTCAAACAATCAAGTCATACATTTGTAGCACAAAAACGTAGGTGTCTCCCTTTATCTAAATAATTACCTTTAATTCAAAATCGACAAGGATTGACGTCCTCACTAAAGATTCACTCAAATCACTCGAGGTGTTTAAGGTTCAAGATTAAGCTCTCAGAAGTCGAACCTGAAAAGTTAATCCCATAGGCTTGCCTAAAAATCAAATCTCCACCAGGGTAATATGAGATGATACACAAATCAAAAGGTCTTTAATAGGGTTGTAACGGGGCTAGGGTTAAAGGTGTGGATAAAGGCTGAATTAGAAGGTTAGAATCGAGACTGACCTGACAAATTGCCTAACTAACAAAAATTGAACTAATCCTAAATAATTACATCAATTGAAAACTGATAATACGAGCTTTTTCCTCAAAATGTGGAATTTTAACATGTAAGCTTATTTAATTATAGAACTAATAATGAATATACTTCGTTTTTTTTTTAAGAATAAATCAAGTTTACATAATAAGAAATGTATCTACTACTTAAAATAAAGATAACAGCTAGACAACACATGAAATCAACTCTCGATATAAGGGTAGTCAAAAGGAATGGTGATAACAAATACAAAGGGGATTTGGGTTAATATTAGTTGGTAAGTCAATAAAAAGGGTCGTTAGGATCAACGGGGTTCACTAGGGGTTAGTTGTGAAGATAGGCTATTTAGTGGAGTGACTGGGTTAAAACCTAGGTACCTTTATCATCTCAGTATATCAAATCATAGGTGTGGTCTCAACATGTATAATTGAGGCAAGTTCTAGAATAACAGTTCATAGTTGACACACTCATAATCAATAAAGTGAGCATGAAAAAGAATATATGCTCTAATAGGCTCAAAATCTCACAAAAATTATGGGTGTTTTGACATCAACCTTGTAAATTTCAAACTTCAAGATAATATTCAGATTCAGCTCAACAACCTAGCAAAGATTTTTATTCTGAAAAATAGACTTATCATGCTTGATTCTCTAATATTCTTCTAATTTAATCATCAATGCACAATTAACTATGACTTAATTTAAAACATATCAATAAAAATCATAAACCATCAGAAATTTCATCCTAATTAGTAATATGAGAAAATTGATTAAAAACAAGACTAAATTCAGAAATTTGAGAATAATGAAAAAAATTTGGCCCGATTTGAGAATAATGCAGAAAGTTAGGCCCTTCCTTCAAATAAATATTCACCCCCACACTTAAGATGTACATTGCCCTCAATGTACAAAGATAGATAATAACATTTACGGTAGAGGTTGTGGTGTGTATGTTTGAAGGGGTCGATCTGGATGACGATCTTGTGCTAGATGAAGAAATTGGGGAGCTTGTGAAGGATTAGCCAGGGTTTATTAAGACATAATTAAAATAAATGAAATATATAACTAAAAACAAGAAAGAAAAAGGAAAGAAGACTAAGAAGGAAAATGAAAAGAAAAGAAAAGAAAAGAAAAATGGACTGAAGAGTCCTTCTTGTTGGATGGTTCGCGAGGTGGGTGTGATTCCTAGGGCTGCTGTGGTGGTGGCGGCGGCAGAAGTGGCGTGATTCCCAAGCAGCCTAGCGAACCTGACGCTAAGAAACTAAAATAAATTAAACTAAACTAAGCATAAGATTGTCAAAGAGAAGGAAATTGAAGCAAAAGAGAAAAGAAACATAAAAACTAATTGGTCTCAAAGACCCTTGGCTTGTTGTTTGGATGAAGCGGCCGGCATGAACTTATGTGTAGGGTCTCTTTTGGGGAGACTATGCTTGCCTTCTTCCGCTTCTTCGGCATAGTTCTGCTGTTGCTCAAGAGTCTGGACACCTTTTTTAAGGAAAGAAAGAAAAAGAAGGAAGAAAGAAGATGGGGAGAAGGGGAAGGGCTGTGGGGTTTAAATAAGATCTCAAATCTGGCACGTTCCCACGTCCATGGACCGAGGTCGTGTCGATGCACACGGTCGCCTCGCACGGCCGTGGTGAGGCTCCGTTCGTTTCTCCCACGCTCGTTAGCCATGGGCGTGTTGAGTCACATGGCCGCTTCGCACGACCGTGTGTATAGGCGTGTTGAATCTCTATGGTTGTTTTTCAGCCAGCCACGCCCGTAGGTCACAAGTCAGTATGTTGGCACGGTTTCAAGGCACGGGCGTGTTCTGCCCGTGGTGTGCAAGTCAGTAGCTTCACACGGTCGTGGGGCACGGCCGTGCCATTTTGTCAGTGCCCGTAGGGGAGTGGTTGGATTCGTAGTGTCAGAAATTAGGTGGGATTTGATTCGTACGGCCTCTGCTATGTCAGTACTGGGATTCTGGTGGTCCACACGGCCACGGACACGGCCATGTGTAAAACCGTGTGGACTAGAATTCTGCACTTTTGTGTTAGTGTAAAATTAAATTTTCAGAAAAGAAAGAAGGAAAGAAAAGAAACTAAAATAAATTTGAAAGTAAATAGTGTTAGTGCTCGGGTTGCCTCCCGAGAAGCGCTCGTTTATAGTCTTAAGCTAGACTTTTCTCGTAATTAAAAAAAATTCAGGGAGGTTTAAAGGTTTGAATATCTTCCCTCATGCTTACAGTTCTATTTTCTTAACAAAGTTCAAGTCGAGAAATGTTTATCTTAAAGGTGTCAAATGTTGAATTGCTTACCTCGACTGTTCCGTGCGGGAATATATTGTGTACCTTAAGAGTAATTTCTTCGTTTACTTTCAGGTCTGATGTGATGATGCGAGGATCGGCTTTGTCTATCAGTACCTGTTAAAGTGATTCGATGTTCCTATTAGCTCTTCTGGGGGCTCCTTTGCTTTTACTTCACTCGATTCCTGTTCCTCTTTGATTTGTGTTTCCTGCTCTTTTAGTTTGTCGACCCTTAGGCTTTGTTCCTTATGTAATTCTGTTTTTTCGGCTTGGGGTCTAAGATTTGGCTCAGGGTTGTATCCTTGTGGTATTTCCTGCGATGAAGGTTGCACAAATTGATTATCAAATGAATTGTCTTTCTTACCTTCATCGATTGTTGTCCTGACCGAGTTAAGAGCTTGAAGACTGATTGATTCATTACCTACACAAAGTATGAGTTCTCTTGTGGCAACATCAATTTTAGTCTTGGCAGTTGCTAGGAATGGTCTTCCTAAAATTAAGGGGATTGAATTATCCTCATCCATGTCTAAGACAACAAAATCTACTGGGAAAACAAATTTGTTGATTTTGACAAGAACATCTTCGATAATGCCCCTAGGAATTCTAATAGTTTTATCAGCTAATTGAATACTCATCCTAGTTTGTTTGGGCTTCCCTAGGCCTAGTTGTTTAAACAATGTATAAGGCATGACATTTATACTTGCCCCTAAATCAGCTAACGCGTTATCAACATTTAGTCTACCAATTAAACAAGGAATAGTAAAACTCCCTGGATCTTTTTGCTTCCGTGGTAGCCTATTCTGTAGCATTGCTGAGCATACTGCATTCAATTCCACATGTGGCTCTTCATCTAATTTGTGCTTGTTCTTCAAGAGTTGTTTTAAAAATTTTCTTGCATTTGGCATCTGAAAAAGAGCTTCAAGAAGAGGTAAGTTGATATGTAATTTCTTTAAAAGTTTAAGAAATTTACCGAATTATTCTTCTGTATCATCTCTGTTTATTGCTTCGGGATAAGGTATGTGAGGTTGGTACTCTTTGATTACCGGTTTTGGCTCTTCCTTCGTTACCTCTACTTTGCCTTCTTCTATCTCGTTTTCTTGTTTTGAGTTGGGTTCATCTAACCCTTTACTATCATGAGCTGTGATGGCTTAAATTTACTCCTTTGGATTAATCTCCGTGTTACTTGGTAGGCGTCTTTGCAGTCGTTCGGACATTAACTTTGCAAGTTGTCTGACTGCTTTAGTGACTTCCCCTACTGACTTAGTAAGTTCCCCGATTTGGTTCTTGGTCTCCTCAGCCGATGTTTGTTGACTTTTAAGTGTTTTCTCAGTATCTTGGAGATGATTTTCTGTGCTTGCCATGAATTTTGTCAGCATCTCTTCGAGGTTTGGTTTTTTCTCTTGCGGATATGGCTGATTTTGGAAATTTTGAGGAGGTTGTTGTCTTTGATTTCCTTGATTTCCTTGACCTCCCCATGAAAAATTTGGGTGGTTCCTCCCGCCTGGATTGTAAGTATTACTATAAGGATTATTATTGGATCTGAAATTATTACCTATATAGTGCATCTGTTCGCTCTCTACGCCTGGTTGGTAGGGTGGGTACTTAGGATTTGCCACAGTTCCACTTGCGTTGCATTGCATGACTGGGTGTACCTGTGAAGAACACAAACTATCAAGCTTTTTATTTATCATCTCTATCTGTGTTGATAGTGTGGTCACTGCATCGAGGTTGTAAACTCCGGCTGATTTTGTCGGTTTAGTCCTTGTAACTTGCCACTGATAGTTATTCAGTGGCATCTCTTCAATGAACTCGTAGGCTGCTTCAGGAGTTCTGTTGTTCAAGGTTTCACCGATGGTTGAATCAATTATTTGCCTCGTTGAGGGGTTTACACCGTTACAGAAGGTTTGGACTTGTAGCCATAAGGGTAAACCGTGGTGCGGACACCTTCTCCAGAGATCCTTGTTTCTCTCCCATGCGTCGTATAA
This sequence comes from Gossypium australe, assembly GCA_005393395.2. Taxonomy (NCBI): domain Eukaryota; kingdom Viridiplantae; phylum Streptophyta; class Magnoliopsida; order Malvales; family Malvaceae; genus Gossypium; species Gossypium australe. The sequence continues at coordinate 124,468,798 of CM016624.1, read as the reverse complement.
TGTCTCTAAATCCATCTGCACAAAAGAAGAGATATCATTCCGTAATTTGGCCGTTTTGGCTGGTGGGAAATATTTTAAAAGAAATTTTTCGGTCATTTTTTCCCATGTAGTGATTAACCCTCGTGGTAACGAGTTTAACCAATGCTTGGCTTTATTCCTTAATGAAAAAGGGAATAACCGAAGACGTATGGCATCATCAGAAATGCCATTTATTTTGAAGGTATCACAAAACTCTAAGAAATTAGCTATATGAGTGTTTGGATCTTCGTCCTGCAAACCATCAAATTGAACAAATTGTTGAATCATTTGTATTGTGTTAGGCTTTAATTCAAAATTGTTAGCAGCTATAGTAGGCCTAACAATACTCGATTTTGCTCCTGTTAAATGCTGTTTAGCATAATCAAACATAGTACATGGAGCATCGTTTTCCCCTACATCATGTGGTTGTGGGTTATTCTCGTCCATCCCTTCAGTAGGATTGGATCTGTCTTCTTCGTCTTCCTCTGTGTAATTTAGGGCTCGCCTGATTTCTCTGCGAGTCCTACGAACGGTAGCTTCAATTTCACTATCGTATACTAACAGTCCTTTCGGGTTCCTTCTAGTCATGAACTAGAGGTACCTGCTAGGAGAAGAAAGAAAATTTAGCAAAATCAAAATTTAACTAAAAAATAAATAAAATTGCGAAAAATAAAAATAATGGCTAAAGTAATAAAAATAGAGCTTTCTTAATATTTTAGTTCCCCCGCAACGGCGCCAAAAACTTGATCGCTGAAATCAGAGTTTTAAAATTTATAATGAATGAGTTCGAACCTGGAAACTAACTCTGACAACGATTAAAGGCAAGTATACCTATCGAACAGTAGTATAGCTTAGGCAAGATCGGATTGTCGAACCCAAAGGAACTAAAAGTACTAATACTAACTTTCTTTTTATTATTTAGCCTAAAATAAAGTGAAGTTTCTTTAATCTAAATTAACGACTACTAAGCCAAAGACGCGAAGATAAAAAGAACGAATTGGGAAATAACTTGAAGAAAAACTCAGTTGATCATGACGATACCCTCAGGAAGAATCCACCTAGACTTCACTTGTTATCTAACACTGAACCATACGATTTATTCACTTAGTTTGATCCGTAGGACTCCCTAACGTATATTAAACCCTCTCTCGAGGCGAATAATGTCTAACCCTAGGTTAATTAACGGAAATCTCTTTCTCGAATAATAACCCCTGAATAGCAGTAAATCAATCTATGGACTCCCATATTAGGTTTCACCCTAATCTGGCAAAATCTCGTCACCCTATCTTTAGCGTGCGATTAACTCCGCTTAATTATGCTAGATCTACTCATAAGCAGGGTCTATTCCTCCTCCACCTAAGCACATCAAATTTGGATTAAGCTCAGATAATTAAGAACAAACTAAGTATTTATCATATAATTCAGAAATCAATAACAAGATTCATCTAGGTTTCATCCCCTTCAGGTATCTGAAGGGTTTAGTTCATAACAAATAAAGAAAACATCTCAAGAGAAAATGATAAAACAAAACATAAGAAATCCCTAAAACTCCCTAAAGGAACTGAAGGAGAAATCCGCCGTTTTGAGTAGAATTCTGGCTTCTTGGGATGGATTAATTGGCTAACTTCGAGTGATTCCCACAACTCTGACCTTTTCGGCTTGGCTCCTTGGCCTAGCTTGACGCCCCCTCAAAGGTGGTACCTAAGGGGTATATAATGGCTCTTGGAATGCGATTCTTTCTCCTTAAGCATCATTGTCTAACTGAATTTGCTCTTTGCCATGACAGGGGCACGGCCATGTCACACGCCCGTGTGATGAATCTTTGAGCCGTGTTCGGATTTCTTTAATGAGGCACGGCCGTGTAAATCGGGGGTGAGGCCGTGTTCTAGATGGTTGACAAGGCACAGCCGTGTGGGCTTAAGTCCAGGCCGTGTCGATTCCGTGATATGGCCCATTTACTCCGTTTTGGGCTCGTTTTATGTTCTTTTCATCCTCGGGTGCTTTCCTGGGTATAAGACATGAAAAGAAAGGATTAAGAGCACCTTTTTGTATCAATCGAAGCTTAAATCATCCAAAAGCATACTAAATGTGTGATTAAAATATGTTGCTTTTACGGTTTATCACACTTATTAGCGTATAATGCGAAAATAAACATTATAAATCATTACTAACTAAAATAAATGATAAGCAAACCATGACAGAAAATACAATGAACTTACCCAATGGTAGCCTTATAATGAAACCAAAAGCTCTACTTAAAATCTACACAAAATTCGCAGCAAAAAAGTAAAACAAAACAACCTTCCCAAATAAAAAAGAACTAAAAGAAAAAACAAAGAAAATTGGAAGAAGAAAAACAAAGGAAAGAAAAGGGGTTGAGGAAAATAACATGAAGAGCAAAAAAGGGGTGGGTTTTGGGAGGTTACAAAAGAAAAAGAAATATAATCTGATGATATCCAAAAATAAAAATAAATAAGATAAAAAAAATAATATCCACTAATTTGATCCCAATCCCAACTATTCAATTGTAACAAAATTTAAGTAGAACTCTAACATCCATACAAGCCCAAACAAAAATTATTCCACAATCGCATACAACAAAATTTGAGCATAAGACCTCCAATTAGTCAAACACCTAACCACTGAATCACGAAGCTCATCATTATTATGACCCAACAAGGAAAATAATTTAAGCCCTAAAGCTCAAACTTACCTTAATGCCAAAATTTAATGGAAAACCCAAAACAAGGAAATCGAACTTAGGACCTAAAGCTCACATCCAAGGTACTTAACCACCATACCAAATCAAATTATTTAACAACAAACACATTCAAAAAGTCCAAAAATTTGAGACGTTATATGTCTAATGCTGAAATAGAAATCAAATTTCGCCTAAAAGACGGTACAATAAAAGTCTCATTCAAATTCAATTAAAATTTAATTTTTAACAACAACAACAACAACAATCTAAACGCCCCTAATTGCTTCAACTTCTATCGAATTATTATCGCTGTCATAGATGTAACTTTCACCATCATTAGACTTTCGGTAGGTTTGACAACCTTGTATAAACACACTGATGTGAGTTGTAAAACCAGAATCTATCCACCAAGAGTGCCTAGGTACTGAGATCAAATTAACCTCATAAAAAATAAAATTAAGAAGTTCACTTGTCACACCACAAGAGAAACAACCATTTAATTAATTCCATTGGTTGTTTCTTTTGCAGTGTCGTGTCCACAACTTTCTTATTTTTCTTTATATACCTTATTGAAGTTAGATTTGTGAAGAACATACGAATTTCAACCTTTTTATTCTTGACAAACCTCTTTTCAGTGTCGATTATAAATTCATTACCCTTAATAATCTTATCGGACATAGTGCCCCTAAATGTTTCAATACATACAGTGATGTTGGCAGGTATAATGGTAGTTCCACCAATTCAAAACAAGCTCACATAATATTTCAAATTTAAAACAAAATAATTTGAATAAAGGTAAATGCCATCCTAAGATTCCGATCACTCCATTAATATTTCATCTCTAGATAAAATATTAAGTTGTAAGTGATATCTTGGCGTAGGAATCAAACATTGATAATAAGAACATTTCGAACAATAAGTCTTCCTTTGGGCTGGTTTATTACTCACATGTAAAACTAAATAATTGTTACATGTTTATTACCACAATCACACATGTAATTTTATTAAATATTAACCTTCATTTGGGTCAACCAGTATTAACATAACTTAAGTTACATGCACACAACCTTTTATATTTTAGAATAAAATAATTTTCACAATAGAGGTAGTTTAATGATAAGATAAGTGATAAGTATGTTAGGTAGTTTAATGCATGTTTTGACCTATTCATGTTATTTCCTTGTATTGGTATGTTTCCATTAGGTATGATATTTGTGTTTGAATTGAGAATTGTAGGGGTTATGGTAGGAATAAATGGAATAGACTTGTACATGGTTAAATGCTGACTAATTGGCTTGAATGGTGAATGTTTGGATAAGGAAATCTTAAACAATTGAATTAGGTACTTTTATACTTGTATTTGGTTATCACTCGAATGGTTTAATTGGCTTTATTTTGGTGAAGATTAGTTGAAAGCATGTATGGAATGAAATAGGCATAATTTAAAGTAGGTACCAATGTGCATTTTGGCAAAAACAGGGGCAACGTCATGACCTTGGACTTTTAATGCCGCAACATTGTCATTATTGATACGATCGTGGCTCGGGCACCCACTAAGGCTATCGAAGATCCGTTGGAGCTACCAAAAGGGCCTATTACTCGTGCTTGTGCTAAAAGGTTTAAGAAGGAAGTGACGGCTCTCATAAGCAATATCATGTCTAGACATTTTGGGAACGATGAATTGAGCAAGCCACGCATTTACAATTTATTTGAAGCTGAATATACTAGCTAGTTCGGCTTATAGTTTATTTAACACCTTATTATGCATATTTAATTTGTCTTTAGTCATTTATTGTTGCTGCATATTTATTTCATGATAAATAAATTGTTTAGTATGTCCTTTGTCATAGTTGAATATCAGTATGTCTTGTTAACCGTTGTTTTTGCCTAGTTATTAAATAAAGTGTTTAAATTGTGTTTTAACTATGTTCAGCTGAATTGATGTTGATTCATGTATTTTTTTTATAGGTGCCGATTGTGGAGTATTTTTTTTAAAGGAGAATATATGGGTGCCTATTCAACCATGGGGTTAGAATAATGGCCACTTTCTATGCCATTCAAATTGGTGGAAGAACAAATGATAATAAATCATAATGGCCACCATATTTCCAATATTTGTTTCCCACGTGAATAATTCAATGCCATTCAAATTGGTGGAAAAACAAATGGCAATAAAATAATGGCCACCATATTATGTCTTTAATATTTATTTCCAACATGATCAAATCCATGGAATTAAACATGTTGGGCGGCAAAAAAAAATGGGGATTAAATAATTCCCACCTATATTATTATATTTTTTACAATATTTTCTAGTCATTTCTTCAATGTAGGGTTATGTAATTTAGTCAAAGCAATAGTCCCTCTTATGCTTACAAATAGCTTGAGAATTTTCAATGTAAAGACACCTTTGAAATTTGAATGAATTTACCCATAAATTTGTTGAGAAATTTTTCTATCAAATTTCGTCCAAAGATTCGTTGACTTATCTACCTAGGTAGTGGCGTCAATAGTTTCTTTGTTTATCCGAACTAATCACATTTTCGTGTGGCGTTCGAAATTTTATACCGAGGTTCCTATCTCTCTAGATAGTGGGTCGAGGTCTCATAATTCCTTTTTGAATTAACTTAAAGTCTTATAAGTCTCGGGTCAACCTTCATCCGAAGTTTGGTTCATTCTTGACCTTAAGTTTTTCGATTATCCATAATTCGACTTATCCATTTATTTCATAATCGAGTACCTTAGTTCAAAAGCCATCCTTCTATCGAGCCCTTCCTTGTCTACCTCCCTCTTAAAACCAAATTTTCTAAACCTTTCCGAATCCGAACGAAACCTTCTTGTTTAACGATCGGGCAATCTTACAACTCGGATTTAATTCACGGAACCGGGTTCGTATCATCTGGTATCAGAGCTAATTAAACAAGAAGCTCAGACGTTCGAAGCAAACCCAAATTAGGTACGTATTTAAAAAAAAATTACGAAGTAAAAAAAATCAAAAAAAATTCAAAGTTCCGATTTAATTTTTTTTCTTTTCTTTCTTTCTTTGTAATTCACATATAGTGCATTTGGTGTTGTAAAAAAAAAGAGATATGAAAATTCAAAAAAAAATCAAAGTTATAAAAAAAAATTCGAGTAAAAAAAAGAGAGAATTCAAAAAAAAAGTGTGAAGTTTGCAAGTTTTGCTTTACTTTCATATTCCTACCCCGATCTTCAATTTTTTTTTCTACCATCAATTGGTATTTTCTCTTTTCACCCAACGCCACCCATCCTTACTCCTTTTGTCTTTTCTTTCTTTTAGCCTACCCGATACCCAACGCCAAACCTCTGTTAACTAATCTTGAAACCGACCCGTTAACCTAGTAGATCTGGTCACCCGAATCTTATACGAAATCACGAGAGAAGAAACAAGCGGAAAAAGGCACGAGTGTGTGAGCACAATAGAGTGGAGGTAAAAGCCGAAATAGAGTGCAAACACGAGTGTGAGTGACATTTATCTTTTCTTTCCGAGTGATCGAGAGGATTTGTAGTGAGGATTAAATTTAAACCATGTCCCGAAGTCCAGAACTCAACATGGCCGAGAGAACGGATAGACAACATGCTAGAAATATACCTGATCTCAATCATCAAGCCTTGTTACATGAAGTAGAACGATTGTTCGACCGTAAACTTGAGCCAATTCAAGAAAGGCTCGACCAAGTTGAAGAGCATGCTTGTCGAGGAAGAACTCCTCAAAGCCCACCAAGGCGACGTGGAAGGCAACGAGTACCCGAAGAAGAATGGTCCGAACCAAGTGAAGCCAAAGTGAACATGGGTCCAATCATAGTGGACAACGGAGAGGCCAACGAGATCGAGGTCGAGTAGATGATGATTTGAAGAACCTCAAATTGTCTATACACCCATTTCAAGGCAAAACCGACCCGGAGTTGTACTTTGAATGGGAAAAGAAGATTGAGTTAGTCTTTGAGTGTCACAACTACTCAGAAACCAAGAAGGTAAAGATAGCGGCCATTGAATTTTCTGACTACGCAATGGTCTGGTGGGATCAACAAACCACTAGCCGGAGGAGGAACGGAGAGCGACCTGTTAACACTTGGGTCGAAATGAAAGCATTGATGCGTAAGAGGTTCATTTCGGCATACTATCATCGAGAACTGTACCAGAAGTTACAACATCTCACTCAAGGTAGTCGAAGTGTAGATGATTATTACAAAGAAATGGAGATAGCCATGATCCGAGCCAACATCGAAGAAGACCGTGAAGCAACCATGGCGTGATTTTTGGCTGGATTAAACAAAGATATTGCTGACGTAGTTGAACTCCAGCACTACGTTGAGATCGAAGAGATGGTGCACATGGCCATCAAAGTGGAGAAGCAGCTCAAAAGGAAAGGCCCCGCTCGCGGTGTCTACCCAAACTCCACTCCTACCCAAAAGTGGAATCAAGGTGTAACATCCCGAAATTGGGCTTAAGAGAATTGAGCCCAATGGGCCTTAGGCGTAGTAGCGTTTAAAATTTTAGAGATTGGCTTAAATGCAAGTTGGACCTTTTAGATAAGTGATTTTGGAAGGTTAGAGGGCTTCTAGGAAGTCCCGGGATCAAATTTAGGATTTAGGGAAATTTTGGTTTTAGGCGGAAAAAACCCTGGAAGTTGGCAGGTAGGCCTTAAGAATAAACATTGGAGGAAAATGACACAAGTGGAGGTGTGGTGTAGTGGCAAAGTGACGCCACATAAGAGCAAGGAAGTGACGCCACAAGGAAGGAAGGAGGTCCAAGGTTCAAGTCTTGGCTTTTGCATTTTGGTTTCTTTTTACTTGGATCTTAGAATTTGGGCCATAGTTTATATTTAGTTGCGCATGGTTTAAGACACAAGAGGAGCTTGTGGCCAAGTGGTTAGTGGCGTGGATTATGTTGCAAGGGAGCCTGGGTTTGAATCTCGTGAGAAGCAAATGAGTATTTATTTTATGGATTGGACGACAAGAGTTTCAATTGAATTTAAACTCTACTGGCGAAGGGATCCCACATCGGAAAGACACAAAGAATGAAGGTGAAGAGCTAGCTATATAAAGAGCATTCCAGGAGGAGGGTTAACACACCTTGGAGGGCGTTTGGGCACAGGAGTGGTCGCAGCGCGGTTTAGCACCAGACTCCTATCAGGTGTGTGCGTACTTCTCTACTCTAGTTGTAGAGCGGCAAATGTCGAAGTGCCGATCACAGCAATAGTAGCCACACGAGCGTGCGAGCACACGTGTGGGGCTTCGACGCGATAGTTGAGGCCAACAGTAGTATTCTTGTGGGTTGAGGCTGCTTGGGCCGCGATGGGCTGAAGTGGGCCCAATAGGCCCATGGGCCCTTATGGGTAAAATATGCGATTGTGTAGTATACAGTGAACTAGACTAGGTGGAACTTATATACGTGGCTAGATTTGTGCTAGGTGGGCCACACGAGCGTGTGGGCCCGAATGGCCCGATATCGGGTGTTAGGCCCAATAGTCCGGTAAGGATCGAAAATGGTAGCTGAGTCGTTAGTGGCGACATTAGGCCTTCAGAAAGGCCATTGCAGGTGCAAATTTACGAAAATACCCTTGGTGGGTAAATTACGAAAATACCCTTGGGAGGTAAAATTACGATTATACCCTTAGAGGTTGATTAGCTTGATTTTATTGTTTTATGTCTATCTGATTATGATGGTAACTCATGTTATTCTTATATTTGATATATGTTTTGCATACATGACACATTGCATAATATCTGAATAATATGTATGTTGCATGGGCATATGGGTGATATTGATAAAGGGGAAGTGTTCTGGTGGTTTTTACCACATTATCTGGTGACTCATGTCACATATTAAGAATCTGGTGACTAATGTCACAAATTATTATCTGGTGACTCTGTCACATTGGCTATGCCACGATTATAAGGGCGATGAGCAGTTGACTGCAGCGACTGCCTTCGATGGTGTGTAGCGGATGGAGGGTCGATTTAGTAATCCCCACGGTGTGATTGGCAGGTACGGGTGATGTGTAGCGGATGGAAATTTAGGCTGGGATTGGGTTCTGCATTATCATCTGTATATGCGTCATATCGCATTGATTATCTGATTATCTGCTATACTGTGATGTTAGGGCTACGGCCTGATTCGATTTATGTGGGCTTCGGCCAAGTATGTTATTGTAAGGGCTAAGGCCCAATCTGCTTCTGTGGGCTTAGGCCCAGTTATCACTCGTAAGGGGAAATACACACTGAGTTTTCGTAAACTCACCTTCTCTTTTTAAATGTTTCAGGTAATTAGTAGATCGCGAATTTGGGAGCCGAGGCAGACTTGTGGTGGCCCTGCAATGTTTTCTCGTAAACTCGTTTCTTATATTTAAACTTACTTTTAATTTTGGGATTTTGATATGTAATAAGGCCTTTGGTATTTTATTTGGTTTTAGCTTTCAATTTGGTTACTGTTTACTATTTAATGTTCAATATGGGATTTTCCTGAAATGATAATAAACCGTTTTTATTCAAAATTACTTAAACTCGATTTTCACAACAAATACAATTTTATTCAAATTAATAACAACTTTGTAAAGTGGGCATTGAATGAATTGGCTTTTATAAACAAGCCCCAAAACGCGGAGTTTCAAAAAGAATACGAACTTTTTAACAAACGCACAGTTTTTAAACAACCCTTTTATGTGACATGCTAGATTCGGTCGTAACGTTTAGGCCGGGTTTGGGGTGTTACACAAGGAGCCGGTAAGAAGGAGATCCCTTTCGAGCACGACAAAACGTTACAAACCCTAAGATTAACAAGCCAAATGGGGAAACAAGCAAACCTAACAATGAGGCCAGACGTAATTCCGCTAGAGACATCAAGTGTTTCAAGTGTCTCGGTAGGGGCCATGTAACATCCTGAAAATGGGCCTATGCATTTTTGCTTAATTTTATGAAATAGCATGTTTATTATGATATGGATGTGTTGTGTGCATTTTTGGAACCTTGGAAATGTAAGGAAATGTCCTGGAAATGTAAGGAAATGTCTTGTCTTGGAAATGTAGGGAAATGTCCTGGAAATGTAAGGAAATGATTTAGAAATGTTAAGTTTCAAAAGAGGAAAGTGAACATTTCTGGAAACTTGGAAATGTAAGAAATGTTAAGTTCAAAAGAGGAAAGTAAACATTTCGGGAAACTTGGAAATGTAAGGAAATGTTAAGTTTAAAGGAGGCAAACGAAAATTTTTGGAAACTTGGAAATGTAAGGAAATGTCAAGTTTTAAAGTTTAAAAAGAGGAACCTAAGGCAAGGTGACCTTAAGAAAATTAATAGGAGGAATTTGACACACAAACAGGCTTGGAAAAGTGGCCTGAAGATATCACTTAAGGCCCAGGTAGGTGACGCCACCAGCTATGCAAGTGGGCCTGAGTTCGAGTCACTTGGGGAGCAAATAAAAGAGTTTTATTTTGCTACAAGGAGTAGAGAGGTGGACGACACAAGGCTGTATTTTGGGAGTTTTATTCTCTTTAAAATTCGGCTAAAGGATGGATAAATAATAGATTTATTTATCATTATTTTCAAGAGATAATTGTTGGATTAATTCTTTTAAAAGTGATAATTCAAGGGATAAAGCTATCAAAATAGAAGAGTGGTGGCCAAGTAAGGGACTCTAGCCTAGTAATTTCGGCTATAAAAGGAAGAGTAAGGCTAATCTTCATTCATTCTTTTCTCTTCAAGAAAACCTCTGCCGAAATTCTCTAAAGTTTCTCCTCTTCTCTCTGCCGAATTCTCTCTGCCATTATTCTCTTTTTCTCTTTTCTTTTCTTCTTCTATTACAAACACAATCAAAAGCTGAAGATGCCAATAGCCCTAGCCGATTTCTCACTAAGCCTCAAGAGCCGAAATTGTTATCCATATCAAAGCCATAGCCGAATACTGCTAAGGGTTCAAGCAAGAGTTCCATCGAATTCTTCAGTAAAGGTAAGATTAGGTTAGATTCTCATTCTATTTCTTTTAAGGCTGTCGAAATTAAGATTCTAATACCCTTAATATCTTGTTGCCGAAACTTTGAAGAGATCTTTCGAGACTTACTAAGTGTTGACTACAAGGAAAGAGAGTTCTTTTCCCGAAGGTACACCATAGGCCGCGTGTTCCCTAGTTATTCGGTGAGTTCCGGGATTTAAAATCCGCAAGGTAAGTGTCTATAGCATTCGACCAAGGCTTATTTTGATATCTAGATCTATTTCATAATTGTTTAAAAAGCCGAAACTAACCTGGGATGTGATTTAATGTTTGGCCGAATACAAGAAGGAATACAACAAAGTTTCGGGACTTGATTCTTAAGTCAATCGGCAACAAGGTAAGTTTTAGTGTACTAATCCTACTAGGATTTGGATTTATGGCCGAATGGCTCTTTACTAAGTATTAAATGATTGATTAAATGTAGAGATCTAAGATCTAAGGCATTAGATCAAGCTTTTCGGGATTTGGATTGGAAACCCTAAGCGAATCAGGTGTGTACCCTACCCTAAGTTTTGATATGTTCATGGCTATGTTTAAGTTAAATGTAATATTAAGAATGTGAAAATATGGCTAAGTACCATGCTATGGTACAAAGTACTCAGGTACGTTTCCTACTCCCAATAGGATTATGAAATATGTTATAAGTAACATGAGAATAATGATAAGAATGTGAACTTTGGCATGTTAATGCATAATATGATTTGGGCATATGGGTTATTGAAAAGGGGAAGTGAATGTGGTGACCTAAGACCACGAAATCTGAATGCGGTGACCTAAGACTGCGATATCTGAATGTGGTGACCTAAGACCACGAAATCTGAATGTGGTGACCTAAGACCACGAATTTTATAAGGGCGATGAGCATGTCGACTGCAGCGACTGCCTTCGATGGAGTGTTGCGGAAGGAGGGTTGACTTAGTAGTCCCTACGGTGTACAGGTTGGTACGGGGGAAGTGTAGCAGATGGCTAACTAGGCTTGGATTTTGGGTTTGCATCATTGGTTTTACTTGTTATATGAATATGTATATGATATGATAATGCATGCCTGAAATGTTAATTCTTAGTGTTGGTTACACATTGAGTCTGTTTGACTCACCCCGTTGTGGGACTATTTTCAGGTGACGAACTGTAATGGACCGGGCTCGGCAGAAGCTTAGGGATGGCCATGCACAGCAAGAAATTTACAATTTGGACTTTTATTTTATTCCAAGTATTTTAAATTTTAATTTTGGGATTATTTGATGTAATAAGGCCATAGTTGAATTTCTTTACTTCACTTTGATTTATTATGTTACAAATATTTATTAATTGAAAGATTAAGTAAATTTATTACCAAAACCAACCCTAAACGTTTTGTCACCTAAAGCTAAAGGATTTTTAATCAAATAAACTCGTAACAAATTTTCTTTCAAAACACACAAGTTTTTCCTAAGTCACAAAAGAATTTGAAACGGTTTACACAGGGGAACATACCAGATCCGGTCAAGGCTCGTGGGTCGGGTGTGGGGTGTTTCAATTTGGTATCAGAGCCCAGTTTTAAACTCTTGGCCTGTGGTCTAAGGCCCAAAACGTTTTCAAATCGAGCCCAAATGAGTTTTATGAAAATATTTTTGGAAGTAAGCAGGTTTTCTGGCATGGCACCTAAGTCTCCGACCCGAAGTCCACCAGGTAAGTACCCCTAACCTTTGTGTGATTTATATTGTGATCTGTAGAAGGGTAGAAATGGAATGGAACGTAGATTAGTATGATAGGTACTTGAACTCTATGGCTAGCTTACCCCAACAGTTACATAAGACTTAAATGCTTAATAAAACAAACCTATGTCTAAGTCGCCGAGTTAGGGTGTGGCAACCATTGTGCACATGTCTAGGATTGGATCCGGAAGAGCCTGGTATTTAAGCAGTCCTGGTGACTCACCTCCTCTTCGCAGGAATCCTACCTGGTGCGTAGCTTCGGTTCACCCTAACCAAGAGAACTCAGTCACAGGCTAAACCCAATAATTAAAACCCGAAAGGGACTAACCACCCTATTTTGCAAACAAAAAAAAACCCTATGTTTTGTACACTTAAAAAAAATACTTGATTTGAAAATGTTCACTGGTTTGAAGAAATTACCAAAGTACCCTTGTTTTGCAAAATGACCAAAATAACCCTGGTTTGAAGAAATTACCAAATTACCCTTGCTTGGTAAAATTACCGAAATGCCCCAAATTTTAAAATTTCTGAAATACCCCCGGATTTCAAAATTTTTGAAATACCCCCGGATTTTAAAATTATCGAAATACCCCCAAATTTCAAAATTACTGAAATACCCCAAAATTTCAAAATTACCAAAATACCCCCAGGAATGCAAAATTACCAAAATACCCTTATTTCACAAAATCACCAAGAAACCCTATTTGGAAAATTTTTTTACAAAAATACCCTTATAGGAAAAATTATGAAAATACCCCTGGGTAGTGGAATAACGAAAATACCCCTATGTGTTGAATGTGGGTGCATGGATGTTGTCTATATGTTGATGGTTGAATTTATGTAGTTCTTAGAACTAGGAAAGGTGAACTTGAGACTGAATTGCGAATTCGAAAGAACTACTCTTAAAACTACTAATCATAAGACTGATCGTGGATAATCAGTGGAAGAAAACCAATAATTCATAAAATTTTTAATCAGATAGACGCGAACCGATAGCATGAGTACAAGGGGACGAGGACGCCCTAGATGTGAATACCGGTGCGTACTCTACCATAGTGTTTATTTTGGGTTTAGAATTGGAGTGCGCAGCGAAAGCATGGTAGTGAGACTTAGGTAGTATGATTACTAGTTAATTGGAATTTCGAGGACGAAATTTCTTTAAGGAGGGTAGAACTGTAACATCCTGAAAATGGGCCTATGCATTTTTGCTTAATTTTATGAAATAGCATGTTTATTGTGATATGGATGTGTTGTGTGCATTTTTGGAACCTTGGAAATGTAAGGAAATGTCCTGGAAATGTAAGGAAATGTCTTGTCTTGGAAATGTAGGGAAATGTCCTGGAAATGTAAGGAAATGATTTAGAAATGTTAAGTTTCAAAAGAGGAAAGTGAACATTTCTGGAAACTTGGAAATGTAAGAAATGTTAAGTTCAAAAGAGGAAAGTAAACATTTCGGGAAACTTGGAAATGTAAGGAAATGTTAAGTTTAAAGGAGGCAAACAAAAATTTTTGGAAACTTGGAAATGTAAGGAAATGTCAAGTTTTAAAGTTTAAAAAGAGGAACCTAAGGCAAGGTGGCCTTAAGAAAATTAATAGGAGGAATTTGACACACAAACAGACTTGGAAAAGTGGCCTGAAGATATCACTTAAGGCCCAGGTAGGTGACGCCACCAGCTATGCAAGTGGGCCTGAGTTCGAGTCACTTGGGGAGCAAATAAAAGATTTCTATTTTGCTACAAGGAGTAGAGAGGTGGACGACACAAGGCTGTATTTTGGGAGTTTTATTCTCTTTAAAATTCGGCTAAAGGATAGATAAATAATAGATTTATTTATCATTATTTTCAAGAGATAATTGTTGGATTAATTCTTTTAAAAGTGATAATTCAAGGGATAAAGCTATCAAAATAGAAGAGTGGTGGCCAAGTAAGGGACTCTAGCCTAGTAATTTCGGCTATAAAAGGAAGAGTAAGGCTAATCTTCATTCATTCTTTTCTCTTCAAGAAAACCTCTACCGAAATTCTCTAAAGTTTCTCCTCTTCTCTCTGCCGAATTCTCTCTGCCATTATTCTCTTTTTCTCTTTTCTTTTCTTCTTCTATTACAAACACAATCAAAAGCCGAAGATGCCAATAGCCCTAGCCGATTTCTCACTAAGCCTCAAGAGCCGAAATTGTTATCCACATCAAAGCCATAGCCGAATACTGCTAAGGGTTCAAGCAAGAGTTCCATCGAATTCTTCAGTAAGGGTAAGATTAGGTTAGATTCTCATTCTATTTCTTTTAAGGCTGTCGAAATTAAGATTCTAATACCCTTAATATCTTGTTGCCGAAACTTTGAAGAGATCTTTCGGGACTTACTAAGTGTTGACTACAAGGAAGGAGAAGTTCTTTTCCAGAAGGTACACCATAGGCCGCGTGTTCCCTAGTTATTCGGTGAGTTTCGGGATTTAAAATCCACAAGGTAAGTGTCTATAGCATTCGGCCAAGGCTTATTTTGATATCTAGATCTATTTCATAATTGTTTAAAAAGCCGAAACTAACCTGGGATGTGATTTAATGTTTGGCCGAATACAAGAAGGAATACAACAAAGTTTCGGGACTTGATTCTTAAGTCAATCGGCAACAAGGTAAGTTTTAGTGTACTAATCCTACTAGGATTTGGATTTATGGCCGAATGGCTCTTTACTAAGTATTAAATGATTGATTAAATGTAGAGATCTAAGATCTAAGGCATTAGATCAAGCTTTTCGGGATTTGGATTGGAAACCCTAAGCGAATCAGGTGTGTACCCTACCCTAAGTTTTGATATGCTCATGTCTATGTTTAAATTAAATGTAATATTAAGAATGTGAAAATATGGCTAAGTACCATGCTATGGTACAAAGTACTCAGGTATGTTTCCTACTCCCAATAGGATTATGAAATATGTTATAAGTAACATGAGAATAATGATAAGAATGTGAACTTTGGCATGTTAATGCATAATATGATTTGGGCATATGGGTTATTGAAAAGGGGAAGTGAATGTGGTGACCTAAGACCACGAAATCTGAATGCGGTGACCTAAGACCGCGATATCTGAATGTGGTGACCTAAGACCACGAAATCTGAATGCGGTGACCTAAGACCACGAATTTTATAAGGGCGATGAGCACGTCGACTGCAGCGACTGCCTTCGATAGAGTGTAGCGGAAGGAGGGTCGACTTAGTAGTCCCCACGGTGTACAGGTTGGTACGGGGGAAGTGTAGCGGATGGCTAACTAGGCTTGGGTTTTGGGTTTGCATCATTTTTTTTACTTGTTATATGAATATGTATATGATATGATAATACATGCCTGAAATGTTAATTCTTAGTGTTGGTTACACATTGAGTCTGTTTGACTCACCCCGTTGTGGGACTATTTTCAGGTGACGAACAGTAATGGACCGAGCTCGGCAGAAGCTTAGGGATGGCCATGCACAGCAAGAAATTTACGATTTGGACTTTTATTTTATTCCAAGTATTTTAAATTTTAATTTTGGGATTATTTGATGTAATAAGGCCATAGTTGAATTTCTTTACTTCACTTTGATTTATTATGTTACAAATATTTATTAATTGAAAGATTAAGTAAATTTGTTATCAAAACCAACCCTAAACGTTTTGTCACCTAAAGCTAAAGGATTTTTAATCAAATAAACTCGTTTTCAACTCAAGCCCAACCCAAAACAAATTTTCTTTCAAAACACACAAGTTTTTCCTAAGTCACAAAAGAATTTGAAACGGTTTACACCGGGGAACATACCAGATCCGGTCAAGGCTCGTGGGCCGGGTGTGGGGTGTTTTAGGCTATATAGCCAGTCATTGCCCAAATCGGCGGGTGATGATCATGAAACCCGATGGTGAGATTGAATCGGGTGACGAAGAAGAGATTGAATACGACCTACCCACCGAAGAAGAGAATGAAGAAGAACTTGAATTTGCTGTTGAAGGTGAGTTATTCGTGGTAAAACATAGTTTGAGTATTCAAAGTACCAAAGATGAACTACAACGAGAAAACATCTTCCATTCAAGATGTCATATTCAAGGCAAAGTATGCAGCATGATCATCGATGGAGGTAGCTGTACAAACGTAGTTAGCAGCATGCTTATGAAAAAGTTGGACTTGCCAACGACAAAACACCCTCAGCCTTACAAATTACATTGGCTGAAAAACGGAGGCGAATTAAGAGTCACCAAGTAAGTTGTCATCCCTTTTTCCATTGGCAAGTATAGTGACAAAGTTGTTTGCGATGTGGTCACAATGCATGCTAGCCACTTACTTTTGGGAAGACCATGGCAATTAGATCGACGAGCCATTCATGACGGTTATACAAACCGCTATACCTTTCAACATCGTGGCAAAAGTGTGACTCTAGCACCAATGTCGCCCAAATAAGTGTACGAGGACCAAGTACGCTTGAAAAGTTCTATTCAAGAAATGAAAGCGAAAGAACAAACAAAAAGAGAGGAAAAAGGAGAAATAAAAGCAAGAGGTAAAAACAAAGGGAGTGAGCAAAAAGTGAGTAAAGAACAAGAAAAACGAGGTGAGGAGGGGATTGCAAAATTGAACGTGTATGCAAAAGCACGAGAGATTCGAAAAATGTTGTTGCTTCGGCAACCAATGGTAGTTCTTATGTATAAGGAGAATTTCCTTAATACTAACGAACTAGATGCTTCAATTCCATCTTCGATTGTATCTTTGTTACAGGATTTTGAAGATGTATTTCTGGACGACATCCCTAGTGGCCTACCGCCTATTCGAGGGATCGAGCACCAGATTGACTTCGTTCCCGGAGCCACAATACCAAATCGCCCAGCATACTGAAGCAACCCTGAAGAAACCAAAGAGTTGGAATGACAAGTGGCCGAGTTGATGGCCAAGGGCTACATTCGGGAAAGTCTAAGTCCGTGCACTGTTCCTGTGCTTCTAGTACTGAAGAAAGATGGTACTTGGCGTATGTGTGTGGATTGCCGAGCAGTCAATAAGATCACCATCAAGTATAGGCATCCTATTCCACGCCTAGATGACATGTTAGACGAACTCAGTGGAGCACAACTCTTCTCTAAGATCGACCTCAAGAGCGGGTATCATCAGATCTAGATGCGGGAAGGAGATGAGTGGAAAACGGCTTTTAAAACCAAGCACGGTTTGTATGAGTGGTTGGTTATGCCATTCAGCTTAACTAATGCACCCAGTACATTTATGCGATTAATGAATTATGTTTTGCGAGATTTTATCAGAAAATTTTGTGTTGTTTATTTTGACGACATTCTTATTTATAGCAGATCATTGGAAGATCACATAAACCATTTGCGAGCTGTACTTGAAGTTTTCGTAAGGAAACATTATACGCTAACTTTGAGAAATGCACTTTCTGTTCTAATCAAGTTGTTTTCTTAGGTTTTGTCGTTAGCGCGAAGGGGCTCGAAGTAGACCAAGAGAAGGTTAAGGCAATCAGTGAATGGCCGAGACCTACTAGCATCAGCCAAGTTCGAAGCTTCCATGGCTTGGCGAGTTTCTATAGGCGTTTCATTCCAAACTTTAGCACTGTTGCTGCTCTGTTAACCAGTGTTATTAAGAAAAACTCAGCTTTCTTCTGGAATGATGAACAAGAGCGTGCTTTTAATACTATTAAAGATCTATTGACTAACGCTCCTTTACTTGTTTTGCCAGATTTCCAAAAAACATTTGAAATCGAGTGTGATGCCTCGGGCCTAGGCATTGGAGCCGTGCTTATACAAGAAGGACACCCAGTAGTGTACTTTAGTGAAAAGTTGAACGGGGCGACACTTAACTACCCCACTTACGATAAGGAAATGTACGCGTTGATTCGAGCCTTGGAAACATGGCAACATTACTTGTGGCCAAAGAAATTCGTCATCCATACGGATCACGAAGCATTGAAGCATTTACAAGGCCAACACAAACTGAACAAACAGCACGCTAAATGGATGGAGTTCCTCGAATTGTTTCTGTACGTCATCAAATATAAGAAAGGTAAAGAAAATGTGGTGGCGGACGTATTGTCTAGAAGGTATGCTCTTTACAATTCATTAGAGACAAAATTGATGGGATTTGCGTATTTGAAAGAATTCTATATTACTGACCCTGATTTTGCTGAAATGTACAAAGCTTGCGAATCTGGTACTTGTGATAAATTTTATCGTAACAATGATTACCTGTTTCGAGAAGGCAAGCTCTGTATTCTTCAAGGATCCATCCGGAACATTTTGGTGAATGAGGTGCATAGTGGAGGCCTCATGGGCCATTTCGGAATAGCAAAGACGATGGCAACATTGCGCGAACACTTCTATTTGCCAAAAATGAAACGAGACGTGGAACGAGTGTGCGAACGGTATATCACCTACAAGAAAGCCAAGTCAAAGGTTCAACCCCACGGATTGTACACCCCGTTACCTATCCCAGAAGGACCTTGGATTGACATCTCAATGGACTTTGTTCTAGGTCTTCCTAGAACCAAGGATGGCAAAGACTCAATCTTCGTCGTTGTAGATAGGTTTTCGAAAATGGCACACTTCATTGCATGTAACAAAACTGATGATGCTTTACATGTTGCTAACCTATTTTTCAGGGAGGTTGTACGTTTGCATGGAGTACCGAGGACTAATATTTCTGATCGAGACACTAAGGTCCTGAGCCATTTTTGGAGAACGCTTTGGGGAAAGATTGGCACAAAGCTGCTATTTTCAACTACCTGCCATCCTCAGACAGACGTGCAAACAGAAGTAGTGAATCGAATCTTGTCTACGTTGTTGCGTGCTATAATCTAAAAGAATCTTAAGTCGTGGGAGGAGTGCCTACCGCACATTGAATTCGCTTATAATCGTTCTACCCATTCGGCTACTCAACACTCTCCCTTTGAAATTGTTTATGGTTTCAATCCTTTAACACCTCTAGATTTAATTCCACTGCCTAACGAACAATTTGTGAATGCAGATGTGAAAAGGAAGGCTGAGTTCGTGAAAGGCTTACATGAGACGGTGCGTAGGAATATCGAAGAACAAACCAAGCAGTATGAGCAGAAGGCTAATAAAGGACGCAAGAAAATTACCTTTGAGCCAGGAGATTGGGTGTGGGTACAGATGAGGAAAGAAAGATTTCCAGCCCAACGAAAATCTAAATTAATGCCAAGAGGCGATGGTCCTTTTCAAGTCTTGGAGAGGATCAACGATAATTCTTATAAAATCGATCTCCCCGGTGAGTATAACGTGAGCACTAGTTTTAATGTGTCTGATTTATCTCCATATGATGTAGGTGATGACTTGAGGACAAGTCGTTTTGAAGGGGGGGATGATACGATCGTGGCTCGGGCACCCACTAAGGCTACCGAAGATCTGTTGGAGCTACCAAAAGGGCCTATTACTCGTGCTCGTGCTAAAAGGTTTAAGAAGGAAGTGACGGCTCTCATAAGCAATATCATGTCTGGACATTTTGGGAACGATGAATTGAGCAAGCCACGCATTTACAATTTATTTGAAGCTGAATATACTACCTAGTTCGGCTGATAGTTTATTTAACACCTTATTATGCATATTTAATTTGTCTTCAGTCATTTATTGTTGCTGCATATTTATTTCATGATAGATAAATTGTTTAGTTAATATGTCCTTTGTCATAGCTGAATATCAATATGTCTTGTTAACCGTTGTTTTTGCCTAGTTATTAAATAAAGCGTTTAAATTGTGTTTTAACTATGTTCAGCTGAATTGATGTTGATTCATGTATTTTTTTTATAGGTGCCGATTGTGGAGTATTTTTTTTAAAGGAGAATATATGGGTGCCTATTCAACCATGGGGTTAGAATAATGCCCACTTTCCATGCCATTCAAATTGGTGGAAGCACAAATGATAATAAATCATAATGGCCACCATATTTCCAATATTTGTTTCCCACGTGAAGAATTCAATGCCATTCAAATTGGTGGAAAAACAAATGGCAATAAAATAATGGCCACCATATTATGTCTTTAATATTTATTTCCAACATGATCAAATCCATGGAATTAAACATGTTGGGCGGCAAAAAAAATGGGAATTAAATAATTCCCACCTATATTATTATATTTTTTACAATATTTTCTAGTCATTTCTTCAATGTAGGGTTATGTAATTTAGTCAAAGCAATAGTCCCTCTTATGCTTATAAATAGCTTGAGAATTTTCAATGTAAAGACACCTTTGAAATTTGAATGAATTTACCCATAAATTTGTTGAGAAATTTTTCTCTCAAATTTCGTCCAAAGATTCGTTGACTTATCTACCTAGGTAGTGGCGTCAATAGTTTCTTTGTTTATCTGAACTAATCACGTTTTCGTGTGGCATTCGAAATTTTATACCGAGGTTCCTATCTCTCTAGATAGTGGGTCGAGGTCTCATAATTCCTTTTTGAATTAACTTAAAGTCTTATAAGTCTCGGGTCAACCTTCATCCAAAGTTTGGTTCATTCTTGACCTTAAGTTTTTCGATTATCCATAATCTGACTTATCCATTTATTTCATAACCGAGTACCTTAATTCGAAAGCCATCCTTCTATCGAGCCCTTGCTTGTCTACCTCCCTCTTAAAACCAAATTTTCTAAACCTTTCCGAATCCAAACGAAACCTTCTTGTTTAACGATCGGGCAATCTTACAACTCGGATTTAATTCACGGAACCGGGTTCGTATCAATTATAGAGAGTGACATCGTGATGAGCATGGGTGTGTTATCGTGATGTGACATACTATGGTGGCCATGTCATGACAAGACGAAGTCACGAAGTCAATTTAGACATTTTAAAAACCTTATAAATTGGTCCTTCTAACCTCCCAAACCCAGACTAGATGTTATGGCCGGATCCTAAAGGTTACATTAGCCACTAAAATGGCCAAGTAGAAAAGTCTAGTTTGAAAAATCACAATTTTGAACAATTTTAAAAAAAACTTGCGTGGTTGCATTAGGTTTGCTAAAAATCCGGTTTGTTAGGTCATCTATTCTTAAGTTCAATTAATTAAAAGGTCGTGTTGTTTGAGATAGATTTCAGTTGATTTCGTCAAAAAACCCTTTTAAAAACCTTGGTTTTACCGCTATGCGGTGGAAAAAGTAATACATTTCGATTTTCTTAGTAAGATCCGTATTTTAAAGTCGTATTTGGCCAGGTTTTAAATTTGTTCAGTTTTCATCAAAAACTCATTCATGCAAAATCCCAATTAAAAAATATCCTATACCATAGTCCATACTTAAATAAAAATTACAGTCCCAGAATAATACCAGTAAAATAATACCAAAATAATACTTAAGTAAAAATCTGAGATGAGACCTCTATAGCCGAATGCAACCCTAGTCCTAAGGGTAATCTTAAGGAGTAAATTAGGGGGATGAGCTTGAAAAGCCCAACGTGAGTCTAAGCAAAAAGATGCATTCAACCAATTAATGTGTCACACCCCAAAATTAGGCCTAGAAGTTAGGCCCGAATCTGGCGTGCCACATGGTAGTATTTTTCGAACCATAGTTCTTGTTGTTAAAACTTGTTTGAGAGTTAAAACCTCTTTGTTAAAACTCAAAATACTTAAGAAATTGTTTTCCACTTGAAAATGTAACTACTTTTAAAACCTTATCTGTTGCGGAAGCATATTTAAAATAGACAAATTACGAAAAGCTAATGTTTAAAAATTGAGTTGCAGAAGCATTTTGAAAACATTGCGGAAACGTAGTGTTTTGAAGACAGTTATCGTTTTGGAAATCGTATTCCACTTTTAGCAGTTAGAAAACATCATAAATAAATATCACAAATAATAAGTTAAAAAAAGAGAGGCCTTATTTCAACCCAAATCAAAATATTTAAAAGTAAATAAACAAAACGGAAAGCATAAGCAGTGTGTGGTCTTCTCCGAGTCCCTCGTAGCTCCGAACCGTCTAAGACTGAGGATTACCTGCATAGTTAAAAACAGGGTGAGTTTACGAAAACTCAGTGTGTAATCCCTTATTACGGTCAGAGTCTGGGCCTGAGCCCATACGGTATTAGTCTGAGTCTAAGCCCTATTCAGTAACAGTCTGGGCCTAAGCCCTAAATCATCTAAATGCAAACAAACATGTAACCCAACCCTTAAAGCCAACTCACCACCCGTACCAACCATCTCTCCATGTGGGGACCAAGCCAACCCACCCAGCCAACTCTCCAATAATACCAAGCAGCTCTCCATGTGGGGACCATGTCGACCCATCCAGCCAACTCTCCAATAATACCAACCAGCTCTCCATGTGGGGACCATGTCGACCTCCCCAGCCAACTCTCTAATAATACCAACCAACTCTCCATGTGGGGACCATGTTGACCCACACAGCCAACTCTCCAATAATGCAACCTAGCTGCTAACAACGATATACGTGGCTGAGCCACTAGAATCAGAATACGTGGCGATGCCACTAAACGGTATTTCCTCCAAATCAGAAAACCCACCCCAATACAGTATGTCATGTCATAACTAATCCATGTATGCAGTGCATCTCAAACATAATCAATTATACAATTAACACATACAACACTGATATTACCACAAGGGTACAACGGTTATTTAATCAGTTAAGGGTTAACGGTCACTTCACCCCTTAAGGGCATCTCGGTAATTTTACCCATCGAGGGTATTTCGGTAACTTTACCCATCGAGGGTATTTCGGTAACTTTACCCATAGAGGGTATTTCGATAACTTTACCCATAGAGGGTATTTCGGTAACTTTACCAATAGAGGGTATTTTGATAACTTTACCCATGGAGGGTATTTCGATAACTTTACCCATAGAGGGTATTTCGGTAACTTTACCCATAGAGGGTATTTCAATAATTTCACAAATCGAGGGTATTTCGATAATTTTGTAAACTGGGGGTATTTTGATAATTTTACAAATCGAGGGTATTTCGGTAATTTTGTAAATCGATGGTATTTTAATAATTTCGTAAACTGGGGGTATTTCAGTAATTTCACAAATCAGGGGTATTTCGGTATTCCAGTAATTTTGTAAACTGAGGTATTCTAAACAGAGATAACGGTGCAAATGGGACTAGGGCCCATTCTCGGCCCAAATGGGCCCACACGCTCGTGTGGCCCATTTAGCCCAAATCTAGCCATAGATATGAGATTCACATAGACCAGTCCAATATCTACTACACAATCATACAATTTATTCATATGGGCCCACGGGCCCATTGGCCCCACATGGCCCCTTTCGGCCCAGACAGTCTAAACCTACAAGAACACTCATGATGGCCTCAACTATCGCATTGAAGCTTTCACACGTGTGCTTGCACGCTCGTGTGGCTACCATCGTTGTGTGACCGGTATTTCGGCATTTGCCGCTCTACAGCTGGAGTTTAATTCCATCACAACCACATGTCATCCCAACTTAGCAAAATAAATATCCCTTTTTGCTTGCAATGGGATTCGAACCCTTGCCCTCTCCTATGCTTCAGACGCTACATGCCACCATAACACAAGCTCCTTTAGTGTCTTAAAACATGCGCAACTAAATATAAGTCTATGGGCCAAAGTCTAAGTTCATTTAAAAGGAAATCAAAATGAATTGCAAGCGCCAAGACTTGAACCCAAGCTCTCCCTTACACCCTTAATGACGCCTTGCCACTAGACCACTCCATTCCTTGTGTCACTTTTTCCACATTTTATTCTTAAAGCCTACTTACCTACTCCCAGGGTTTTATTCACCTAAAACCAAAATTTTTCCTAAAGCCCTGGTTTGAACCCGGGACTTCATAGAAGCCCCCTAACCTTCCAAAATCACTCATCTAATAGGTCCAACTTACATTAATGCCATTCTCTTATTCTCAAAAATTTTAACGCTCCCATGCCCAAGGCCCAATAGTCCCAATTCTACTAGGCCCAAAAATTTGGGGCGTTACAAGTAACTTTAGGCTCAGATTAGGATAAAAAATTTTGAATTGGGGCAACCCGAAATTATTTTCAACTATAGCTTTTTGAAAATCAAATCAATTTTTGAAAATAAGGTTGAAAAGATATTTAATTTTAAATTAAGGACTTTTTTGTAAAAAGGTTTGAATTAGGAGTATTATTAAGGTAAATATCCCAAATTTTTAAAAATACCTTATTTTCCCCCTTAATCTTTATAAAACCTACATTAGTCTCTTCCCTATACTTTTGTTTTTCCGTCCATTGCATTCCAAAGCTCCTCTCACTCAATTTTTATTCCTCAACTTTAATCTTTTGATTTCTATCATCACCCAAGCCATAAATCTCCATAGAATTTCAAGAAAAACACCCAAAACATCATTAATTTTATCATCTCTCAAGTTTGTGGGTTTTTCGGGTTTTCAACCAAAAGCGCATTTTTCTTCCATCAAAGGTAACCATTTGATTCCTTATTAGTTTTTAATGTTATCTAGTCTTTTAAATAGAGTTTTTATCCATTAAATCGCATGTTTCAAATAAAAAAAATGGGTTGTTAATGGTGGATTTCAGAATTTTGAATAAAAACGTGGTTTCAAAGTGTTTTAAATTAGTTTTGATGTGATGAGTAGGTTTCTAAACTTACTTTAGAGTTTCGTTAAATATTTCTAAGGATTTAATGAATTTCAGTGAAAATTTCCATAACATGTCGAAAAAACTTTGATACCATGAATTGGGTAGTTTTGCATAGTTTAAAGGTTGAGAATATGTCGTAGGTGAATAATTAGATAAATGAAATTCGTTTTATAAAAAAAATATTAAGTATAGAATGAGATATTTGAATTTCAAGCTTGTTATGTCAAAGGTTTCGATTACAAGAGAATTTAGCTTAAGCTTGTGTTTTGATTGTTTGAAGTGAGTATTTGGCTGATTGTTGATTGTGGTTCTGTGATTTACATTGTTGAAGCTTTGAAATGATTAGGACCTTTAACGAGTAATGATAAAGGTAATGAAAAGCTAGTTTAAGATTTCCACGAGTAATTAGGACCTTCGAAATACGATCGGTGAGTGTTTGGAATCGCTGCTAGTAGACACGATTCATAGTGCTAATTGGGAGCTTAGGAATAGCCTAAACCCCTATCCTAAGTTTCGAGTGTAAGCTTTCTATTTCCCTTGCTTTATTTTGGCAAATTATGTGATTATGTGAATAATTGTGGATCGATTATTATGATGCAATATTGTAATATAAGACATGTGTGATGACTATTGTGAGTTGTGTTGTGGGCATGATATACGTGCCAAATGAAAGTGATAATGATATGCTAATATTGCAAATATGTAGCGAAAGTGAGCATAATTTCGGTTAAGTACATATGTGTTGAATTGTGGAATGTGATATTAATATGATAGGTAATATGTGAGAATATTTGTATGTGATATATGACGTACTAATTTTAATGCACACATATGTGGTCAGATATGTGATGGCTCAATGAACAATATTGTGGCACTTAAAGTGCAATTAAATGTGAATCGAATAAGTGCTCATTATGTATGAGATTGTGATGTGAATTGATGAATTTGAACAAAGATTATGTGCATTAAAATAGTAATTAAATGTGTGTAATTGCGAATATTTTGGCCTTGTGATCTCTTGAAACCGTTGGAGATAGTTAGCATGCCATAAGATTGTGAGTACTCACCCTTGTGTTTTGTGATTTGAGCATTGATGCCCGGGATAGTTTGGAGAGATAAGGGAATGTAAGCTAAGCTCCATTCACCAGGATATGTTGGTGTGTTGGAGAGTGTTAGCTAAATGCTATGCATTGGGGATATGTTCGACTCTACGAGTCATTTGGTGTGTTGGAGATCTGTATATTCGATATGTGGTGATAGATCTCACTTTTATGTTTCATAGCTCAAGTGTCAAATTATCGTTTAAATGTGATCTTATATATTCTGATAATACGATAAGAGATGGATGCTTATAATTGTGAATATTATTCTAAATGAGTTGATTTAAGTTTCATGAATCTGTTAGTATGTTCTCATAGTACATTGCGTATGTAATTGTAGTTTAGGTTGTTATCATTTGAGTTGTGAACACATGTGAATATATAAGTTAGACTTGTGAGATATTAAAGAATGTATACATTGTTTAGTCTTGATGAATTATTGTAAAATGAATTATTCATATATGAGTTGAGTGTAGTCGTACATGAGAGTATATGCTAGTTTTATGATTTAATGAAGTGTGAATATGTTATTTGACTTGGTTAGAATATGGTTGAGATTGTGTTGTAGTGTGCTCTTGTTAAACCTTTGATGTTGTGTATGCTTTATGGTTATTCTGACATTCGTTAAGCTTGTTTAAGCTCACCCATTCTCTCTAACCTTTACAGATATTTAGTGTTTGTGGTGTGAGTGGTGCGGAAATTCCAAGGAAGTGATCCAAGTTAGGCTTTAGTTTTTGAGTAGGTAATATTGTTATTATTCTTTGACTTGTGGGAATAAGGAAATGTGATAAACTTTTTGCTGATTTTTGCCATGATATTTAGGATGTTTCCATGGCTTTATTACTTTAGAAATTGGGAATATTGTTCTTGTTATATCGTTTGGTTGCTCAGACATTTCTATGATGTTTTGAACTGTTAATGTAGATGTTTTGATGTTCTTTTGATAATGTAATAGTTGCCTGTTGAATTGGTATAAGCTAGAATGATCTGAATGCTTAAATATGTTGTATTTTTATGGTTTGGAGTAGAGGTATCGATATTTGAGTTTTAAAGCTCCATGATTTTTGAAAGTGTAGGAAGTCAGTAACGTAATTTGGTATTGATACCATATCACGAGTATCGATACTCGAGGTAAAATAATCGATACTTTTTGAAATGTATCGATATTTTCTTGTGTTTTGATTTTAGGGGAGAAACACAATACTCATTTGGTACCGTTTTTTTTTCAAGCAATATTGATACTATATAAGGAAATTATCGATACCTTAGTTTCAGTATCGATACCTATGTGTTTTTTTTTTGAAATTTTGTTAAGTGGTTCTAATGCATGTTTAATTCGTGTTTCAAGTTCTTTTAATGAATGTTTAGCATGTTTTAATGATGACTGGAATATGTATGACTGTAATTACTACAAAAGGGAAAGATGGAAGATGTTTTCTTAATAACGAGACCATTAGTAATGCATATGATGTGCGACGGTAGTGTGACATCCTAATATTCGGGCTTGACGACCGAGCTGGGTATAGGGTGTTACACAATGAGGTGTACAATTACAACAACAATTCATACAATTTATCATGGCATATAAACCTCTAATATTTATCAACCTCTAATATATGACATACTCATCCATCTGCTACATACCACAAGTTCCCCAGAACCTGTCATCCGAACTGCAAAATAGAAAGAGCCTAAGCTCAATGTGGTTAAAACCCCCAGTAACAATATGCAGTTAAAAGTGCCAGTAAAATGCAGCTACTGGTACGATGCGATAAATCGCTGGTACACCATAATACTCTAGGGTATAGTATACTGACTAACCAATGTTGCGGAGTAACTGTTGATACTCTTACAGAACTCTTCTGTCATCCAACAAAACCCATCCCCATGTAATGTAGGGCATATCAATCATGCAAATCGGTAACAGTAACAATGTCAATGGCATGCTAAACATGCTTTCAGTTTTGTAATCTCAGTGGCATGCTTTTTATACATCCAATAAACACAATGATATACATTGGCATGCTTTAATCATGCATTCAATAAACAATATTATGTCATACCATTTAGAGAGCATACAATCAATGGTTTCCATGCATATTCATTTAATCACAACAAAGCCTTTAGATACCCGCCCTTAACTATTAAAACTTACCTTAATCGACAACTCATAATCCCATTCATAACCATTCGACCATGCACAAATAAGCTTGTATAATGATTTAATATGCACAAAACATTAATTGAATAGACAATAAAACACCCAATAGTAAGACCCACACCTGATTACGCAAAACTGATCTCTTACGCTTGAGATCTAATCAGTTCTAACTCAGATCTATACCCAACAAGGTTTAATCATTAAAAACCAACCCCCTAACACACATATAAGGTTCAGCCAGATCAACAATTTTAACCAAAATTTCATATATGAAGTTGTAACCTAACACTAACCCTATTTGGCTTATAGTGGAGTTGCGAACAGTTCACCAGAGCTATTATTGATACGATGGGTTCAAATTTGATCCTTTAATCATAATTACACTTGAATTAGTAAGAAATAATTGACTATAGCACTAGCATCACACGAACCCTAACAAAAATAGAGAAAATAAAATATCAGAATTAGACCTGACATTAGATCTGGGATGTGTGTTGATCACAGAATCGAAAACCCCCAAATAAAGAGCAAGAAGGGTGGAAACATGAAAATATACACACTTTTTCATGCTCTTTTAAACTCAAATTCATGCAGTTTCGGTAAGATTCGTGTTGAAAAATAAATAATATTTATAAAATAATTAAATTGCACCCAAATTATGAACACGTTGAATTTTAATTAATTTATATCAAATTTTGATTAATTTCGATAGATTTGCGCAAAGGGCGAAAAATGGCTCGACAGACACTATAGAAGCGCAAAACCGAGAAGCAATTTTGAAGCATTAAGACAACTTAATTTTTTAGCCTAAGACGGTCCAAATTGTGTGTATTAATTCATAATATAATTGATTTTAATTTTAATCTAATTTAATTTGGGTTAAATAAATTATTGTTAATTAATTATAAAAATGGGCCTAGTTGAGCTGAACCGAGAAAATCGATCCAACCAAGCACTGGGTAGCCCAAAACCGTCCCACATGCTGACCCAATCAGCTTTCTTGGCTGATTATTTGGCTTGGAAAATGGCCCCTGAAGACTCCTTCAAATTGCATTCAAACCCCTCCATTATTTTAATTTCATATGTATGTATGTGCACTAACACATTTGCTTATTAAAATTTGTTTAATCTGTTGAATTGACGTAGAGATATGGTCAAGAGAAAAATGGATTTTGGTAGGTAAGTATGTTCATAAGTTAGCAAATTACCGAATTGCCGTGAATTTATTCGTAACAACATGAACATGAGTTTAATAATTCTAAGTTAAGAAATGTAAATTAATCAAACACAAGTATGTCATCTTGATTAAAATCATCTTTTGAAATCGTGCATTGGAACTTTTATTTTATTTTTATATATTTTACTTTGTTAAATCCTAGTTTTTAATCACTTCTTCAAATCAAAATATTTTTCTTCACCAAAGTGTTTTTAAAATTGCATTCATAAATAATTATTTTCACAGTCCCCGTGGGTACGATAACTCGACATTTACTTGTCACTTTATTACTTGTTGCAATTGTGTACACTTGCACATTTCCATCATTCGAAGTTTTTGGTGCCGTTTTCGAGGACTGTTTTAAAAAGTCATTATTTGTGAATTTGTTAATTTTTCATTTTAGTTTATTTTCCTATTCAATTTTAACTTAATTAATTTTTATGTGTTTATTTCAGGTGTTTATGAGTATTGACCGAATTATCAATTTACTCCCTATAGTCCCTGAGATAGAAAGAACTTTTTGATAGTGAAGAAGACAAACAAGTCAAAGAAGGACCGAAGAGATGAACTTTGAAAGTCCAAATCAAGGAAACGGAGCAAACCCTGCTCAAAATCCTATCATCGTTGTTGATGATAGGGATCGAGCTCTAAGCCAGTATGTCGTGCCAGTGTTTCATGATCTTAATCCGGGTATTAGGAGACCCAAAATCAAGGCACAACAGTTCTAGCTGAAGCCAGTCATGTTCCAGATGCTTCAGACAGTGGGCTAATTCAGTGGAATTCCTACCGAAGATCTTCATGTAATAGCCCGTTTTTAGGTCAAATTGGAACAGTGGTTTTGGGACCACAAATCCAAGGCCAAAATATTTATTTTATTATTTTATTGAAGTTTACAGCATGATAGAATTATTGTGTGAAAGTTTCGTAAAGAAATTTACTGTTTGAATGGTTAATTCGAGTAAAAGGACTAAATCGCGTAAAGCGTAAAACTTGTGTTCTATTATCTAAAAGTGTCTAATAGCTATAGAAACTTAAATTTAAGGTCCTTATATTGAAATTAGATCATTAACATGATGGCGGCTTGGTAAATTTAAAATTATTAATGTTCATTAAGGCTAATTTAGTAATTAGGATAATAAGGTTAATTATAATAAAACAAAACAAAATTTCCATCCATTATCATCTTCTTTAACTAAAAATTGAAGGGAGAAAAGCCATTCTTAGGGTTGATATTCGGCCATGCTTCTTTTGCTCATTTAGGTATGGTTTTTGTTTCGTTTTTTATGATTTCTATGTTTTTGTAATCGTTACAGCTCAATCTAGCTATCCCGTACCTTTTAATTTCGAAATTGTTAAAGATTTTAAGAGTTGAAATTGATGAGTTTATTTTTTATTTGGTGATTGGAGTTGAAATATGAATTTTTTTATGATAGATTTTCATGTTTTGTAAAGTGATTTTTGACAAAAATGTTAAAAATGGATTAAATCGTGAAATGTGAAATTTTATGTGGTAAATATGTAAAATAATGAAAGATATGGACTGTTAGGAGTCCCTATGAAATTTGGCTACTTAGTTAAGGGTTTAATTGCATTAATTTGCAATTTTATGTGATAAGGACTAAATTGTAAAAATGTGAAAGTTTAGGGGCAAATGTGTAAAATAGCCCTAATATGTGTCTTGGACTAAATTGAAAATATGTGTTTTGGACTAAATTGAATGAATGGTTGATTAAATAAGTTAATTTTGAATATATTTAGATCAAGAAAAGAGGAATCCAGAATTGGAAAGGGGGAAAGGCAAGATTATCGAGTAATTCATACTCGAGGTAAGTTCGTATACTTAGAATCGAACTTTTAAATACTTGTAATTATTTTGAAATGTATGTATATAATTGAGTAATTGATATACTTGGAATACGAATGCCTATTTGATATAGACCGATGGTTACCGAGTCCCGTTTGAATCGTATGAATTCGTAGGATATGAATGACATGTCACTAGGGTTACCGTTTTAGTCGAGCTCCTACATTTGTTTCGGACTCACCACAGCCGTAACGCCCCGAATTTTTGGGCCTAGTAGAATTGGGCCTATTGGGCCTTGGGCATAGGAGCGTTTAAAATTTTTGAGAACAAGAGAACGACACTAATGCAAGTTGGACCTATTGGGTGAATGATTTTGGAAGGTTAGGGGGCTTCCATGAAGTCTCGGGTTCAAACTTGGGCTTTAGGAAAAATTTTGGTTTTAGGTGAATAAAACCCTGGACGTAAGTAAGTGGGCTTTAAGAATAAATTGTGGAAAAAAATGACACAAGGAAGTGAGTGGTCTAGTGGCAAGGCGTCATTAAGGTTGCAAAGGAGCATGGGTTCAAGTCTTGGCGCTTGCAATTCATTTTTTCCTTTTAAATGAGCTTAGACATTGGCCCATAGGCTTATATATAGTTGCGCATGTTTTAAGTCACAAGAGGAGCTTGTGTTATGGTGGCATGTAGCGTCTGGAGCATAGGAGAGGGCAAGGGTTCGAATCCTATTGCAAGCAAAAAGGGATATTTATTTTGCTAAGTTGGGACGGCAGGTGGTTGTGATGGAAGTTGAGGCCATCAGGAGTGTTCTTGTGGGTTTAGGCTGTTTGGGCTATGTGGGGCCAATGGGGCCGTGGGCCCAATCGGATAAGTTGTATGATTGTGTAGTAAATATTGGACTGGACCATGTGAATCTCATATCTGTGGCTAGATTTGGGCTAAATGGGCCACACGAGCGTGTGGGTCCATTTGGGTCGAGAATAGGCCCTAGGCCCATTCGCATCATTATCTTTATTTAGAATAATTTGGTTTAACTGGGCAAATCGCAGTTTGATCGCTCTAGTGAAGGTGACGGCGCTCGTGATTATTCAGTACTCTACATGATAAGGTGTGTATCCATATACACTGTTCTAATTGTTAATCGGTTGAAAAGCCGAAGGTGTGTACTCACACACACATCATTCAGACAGTAGATCGGCAAATGCCGAAAAGCCGAAGTACCGGCGAATGATGCCACACGAGCGTGCGATCGTATGTGTGGTGGACCGAGCCCACGAGTATGGGCGTAAGACGATTGAGGCCACCATAAGCGTTCTCATGGGCTTAGGTCGTTATGGGCCTCGTTGAGCCAATATGGGCCGTGTGGGCCCACTGGGCTCGTGAGCCTCATACGAACTAGTTTACGAAAAGTGGCAAAAATTGAACTGGCTATAACGTGCACATAGCCGTGATTGGAAATGGGCCGAATAGGCCACACGAGAGCGTGGGCCCACCTAGGCCGAGTATTGGGCTTTGGGCCCAAATACACCGTTTTGATGATGTATGTTATTTGCGTCGCTCGAGGCGACTGTAGACCTTTGGGAAGGTTGTATAATGACTGAAATACCCTTGAAGGGTAAAATTACCGAAATACCCTTGGAGGGTAAAATGACTAAAATGCCCTTGCATGTTATATGATTGTTATTGTATGCTATTTATGGTATGTCTGCATTCATGTGATATTATGCTGCATGGGGGATGGGATTATTGATTTGGAGGAAGTATATGAATTGTTAGGGTCGTATGGTCGCTTGACGACTATGGATCCACTGATGGCTTTAAGCCGATTATGTGATTGGCAGGTCTACTGCAATATTGGTTAGTGCCACAACCGGTGCTACATAAGGAGTGTAGGGATGGGTGGGTCGATTAAATCCCCACATGAGTGCAGGGTTGGACAGGGGACGGAGTGTAGGGTTGGTATGGGCATTAATGCATTGCATACACTTTTTCTGTTATTGAGATGGGCTTAGGCCCAGGTAGATGTGATCTGTGACATTTGATATGGGCTAAGGCCCAACTGAGGCTATTATGGGTTAAGGCCCAATTGCCACCGTTACTGTGTTGGGCTTAGGCCCACATTGATTACTGTAATGGGTTTAGGCCCGGATTGATGTGATGCATGCTTTATGACCGATGAGGTTGTACACACTGAGTTTTCGTAAACTCACCTCTCTTTTTAATTTTTCAGGTAATCCTTAGTAGACGGTTTGACGAACTGGAGTACTTGGAGGTGGCCACACTACGATCAGCTTTGGGTTTTAGTATTCTATTTTTCATTACTTAAACCTCTTTCTTAATGGGTTGTAATAAGGCCGTTTTTTTAATTTTTGATTTTTAATTTGGGGTTTTCAGTTTATTACGATTTATATCTGCTAGAAGTAGAGCGCGATTTCCCAAAACGATTACTGTTTTCAAAACATTACGTTTCCACAATGCAATTTTTAAACATCACATTTTCGTAAAATCATCTATTTTAAATTAAGCTTCTGCAACAAATAATTTTTTAAAAGGGAATGACTTTTTAATAAACCACGGGTAAAAATAAACTGACATAACTGGGATTTTTACTCAAGTTTTAATTTCTTTAAGAAGGGTTTTCAATGAAAACATGGTTTTCGAAAAAACACTTCAATGTGGCACGCCGGATTCAGGCCTAACTTCTAGGCCGAGTTTGGGGTGTTACAATAGCTCGTATGAGCTTACCGATATATCAGCTCGTAAGAGCTTACTATTTTTAGCTCGTAAGAGCTTACTGTTTTTAGCTCGTCAGAGCTTATTGTTTCAGCTCAATAGAGCTTACTGTCCATCAGCTCAGGAGGAGCTTACTGATCATAGCTTGAAAGAGCGAAAATGATAATGAATTGACGGATTACTGATATATATATCACCCGAGTATCCTTTGAAATTCTAATAGGTTCAACGGGCATAAATTCTGTTTATACAGATGAAGTACTGTTTATACGAATGAGTTACTGCTATAGAATGAATTACTGTTTATATTATGAATTGTTGATTATATGAATGTGAATGAATTGTTACATGTGTTTTATATGTTACATGAATTTAGTATGAAATTGGGATAAAGGTTGAATATATGTACTTACGAGACTAACATTTAGATGAATGCTTATGTTTAGGCATTTGGCAAGTGAATTTGATTTACTTTGTTTAATGGTTTAATTTTGTAACAAACGGTAAGATTATTTCTAAATTATACGGGCTTACTAAGCTATAAAGCTTACTCTGTTTCTTTTTCGTGTATTATAGTGGTTCGATAGCTCGCTCGATTCGGATAAAGTCAGAGTTACGTATCACACTATCCAATTGTTGATTGGTACTTATGAATTTGTGGATATATGTAAATATGGCTTGTATAGGCTAGTTATAAGAATGATAGTTAAGGTTACTTGAGACATTGATTTTGGTACATGTTATGGTAAGAGTTGAAGCCACGTGATTTGGCTTAACTTGGTATAATATTTTGGTTGTGTTTAAGACTCGAATATGGTATGTTTTGGCTAGTAATAGATGGAATGAAAATATGCAAATGTTATCTTGGTATGTGGTTAGTATATGAATGGAAAATGTATGTGAATTATTAGGCATTTGAATACTATGTTGAAATGAGTGTAATATGTGTATGAAATGTCATGTATTGGCTTCAAATTGAGTTGTGAAATGTTGCAATTTATGCTTGTGTATACATGTAAAAAATAAGGTGGCAAAATGGCTATACAAATGGCCTATTTTTGTCCACACGGGCAGAGACACGGGCGTGTGTCTCAACCGTGTGCGACAACGGTCATGTTAAATGACCATGTTGCACGGCCGTGTGTCCCCTGGTGTTTATATTAAATTGAAATCAGTATGCTCCACACGGTCTCACACACGGGCGTGTGACTGGCCGTATGGTACAAGTCAGTATACCCCCTAAATGGCACACGGCCTAGCACACGAGCGTGTGACTTGGCCGTGTTGCATTAGTCAATATACCCTACAGGTTTGGCACGGCCTAGTACACGGCTTGACACACAGGCGTGTGTGACCATTTCGAAGGGCACACGGGTTAGGCACACGGGCGTGTGGTTGGCCATGTGACCCAAGTCAGTATGTATGCCCTGTTTTCACACGGTCTGAGACATAGGCGTGTCTGGAGCCATGTGAGGCACACGGCCTGTTCACACGGGCGTGTGACCCCTGTATGGATGAAAAATTTCTAAGTTTTCCAAAAATTTCGTATATCGGTTTAGTCCCGAACCACTCCTAAATCATGTTTAAGGCCTCATAGGCTCTTATAAGGGACAAATTGAATTGTGTTGAATGGTATTTGAGTATGAATGTGTAAATGTATGAGTATTATATGTTAAATGATGTATATTGATCGGTAATACCTCGTAACCCTACCCCGACAACGGATATGGGTTAGTTCGCAACTGAACTCAGAAACCGACCACAAGGTGCTTTACCTAGTGATACGGAGAATCCGAGGAATCCAGGAAATGAGCAATGTAAAGTGTTGACATTGAGGAGAGAAAAGACATTAGAGCCTGAATTTGACAGTCGAAGTTGAAAAGAAGCCAGCTGATGCTTAAGACTTAGAGGAAGTTCAACCGAGTGTTAAAATTTCAGTTTCACCAGAGCCTGAATCTGCAAAATCTGATAAGGTAATTTTTAAACCAGCTAATTCTGATAAACTAACAACTTCGTTAGATGTAGAATTGCCATAGAAGACGAATCCACCAGTTCCAGTAAAGAAGCCTCCACCACCCTACCCTCAAAGACTTCAGAAGCAGAAGTAGGAAGTTCAATTCATGAAGTTCCTAGATGTACTCAAGCAACTTCATATCAGCATCCCATTGGTTGAAGCACTTGAAAAATGCTGAACTACATCAAATTTATGAAGGATATCCCGTTAAGGAAATGAAGACTTGGAGAATTTGAGACGGTAGCCCTGACAAACGAATGCAGTGCATATCTTCAAGACAAACTACCCCCAAAGTTGAAGGATCCTGGATGTTTTGCCATACCTTGCAGCATTGAAGCAACATATTGTGGTAAGACACTGTGTGATCTGGGTGCGAGTATCAACCTGATGCCCATGTCAATATTTAGGAAGTTGGGGATAGGTGAAGTCAGACCTACTACGGTTACACTTCAATTAGCATATCGATCTTTAGCACATTCAGAATGAAAAATCGAGGACATATTGGTATGTGTAGACAAATTTATTTTTCCTGCTGACTTTGTTATTCTAGACTTTGATGCAGACAAAGAAGCACCAATCATCTTAGGAAGGCCTTTCCTAGCAACCAGAAGGACCCTTATTGATGTGTGGAAGGGCGAGCTTACTATGCGTGTTCAAGACGACCAGGTAAAATTTAATGTTTTTAAGTCTATGTGATTTCTTGACACAATTGACGATTGTTCTGTAGTGTCCGATTTAGAGGAATTAATCATGGAAAAGGAACTCAACTATGTTGAGGACCCATTGGAACAAATTTTGACATCAGACCCTCCAAATGATGAAGAGAAGAATGAATACTTATCTTTGCTAGAAGCTAATCAAAGGGGATTTAATCTGCAATCCCATGTTGAATCTTTGGAGTTAGAGAATAGGGATAATGCCCGACCAAAAGCGTCAATCGAGGAGCCACCTAAATTAGAACTGAAGGTACTCCCCTTACATTTAAAATATGTTTATTTAGGTAACACTTCTACTTTGCCTGTGATTGTTTTAGCAGAATTAATCGTTGAGCAAAAATAGAAACTCATCTTACTATTGAAACAATTCAAGAAGGCTATCAGATGGACCATAGCCGGTATTCGCGGCATTAGTCCGTCGGTATACATGCACAAGATCATCTTGGAAGATGGCGAGAAAGGGACG
Source organism: Gossypium australe (assembly GCA_005393395.2). Taxonomy (NCBI): domain Eukaryota; kingdom Viridiplantae; phylum Streptophyta; class Magnoliopsida; order Malvales; family Malvaceae; genus Gossypium; species Gossypium australe. The sequence continues at coordinate 124,431,608 of CM016624.1, read as the reverse complement.
ATTGATGGACAACGAAGACTAAACCCCATCATGAAGGACGTGGTAAAGAAAGAAATCATCAAGTGATTAGATGTGGATATAATTTACCCTATCTCAGACAGTTCATGGGTAAGTCCGGTCCAATGCATGCCAAAGAAAGGAGGTATTACGATCATTAAAGATAAGAATAACGAGTTGATACCGACTAGAACGGTTACGAGATGGAGAATTTGCATCAGTTACCAGAAGTTGAACAAGGTAACTAGGAAAGATCACTTTCCTTTGTCATTTTTGGACCAGATGCTGGATAGACTCGCGGGGGGAGACTATTACTATTTTCTTGATGGATACTCAGGGTATAATTAGATTACAGTAGCACCAGAAGATCAACACAGGACAACATTCACCTGCCCGTACGGTACATTCGCATTTAGACGCATGCCATTTGGTTTATGTAATGCACTTACTACATTTCAAAGATGTATGATGTTTATTTTTGCTGATATGGTTAAGAAATACTTGGAAGTCTTTATAGATGATTTTTCAGTATTCGGAGATACATATGATGATTGTGTAGCCAATCTAGCCAAGGTATTAAGGCGATGCAAAGAAACAAACCTCGTACTCAAAGGGAAAAGTGTCATTTCATGGTACGAGAATGTATTGTTTTAGGGCATTGGATAATGAGACATGGAATCAAGGTAGATAAAGCAAAGGTAGGCGGTATTGAGAAACTCCCACCTCTAACATCTGTAAATAGTGTTAGGAGCTTTTTGGGCCACGGCGGTTTCTATCGAAGATTTATCAATGACTTCTCCAAAATTGCTAAACCCTTATGCAAATTATTGGAGAAGGACACAACATTCAAATTTGATGAGGGGTGTTTAAGAGCTTTCAAAGATTTCAAGAGTCGGTTAATTCCGGCACCCATAATTGTTACACCAGACTGGGATTTGCCATTTGAATTGATGTGTGACGGAAGTGACTTCGCGATAGGAGCTGTTATGGGCCAGCGAAGGAATAAAGCTTTTCATCCCATCTACTACGCAAATCGGACTCTGACAGGACCTCAACTAAATTATACAATAACAGAGAAAGAGTTACTTGCTATTGTGTTTGCTTTTGACAAGTTTCGATCTTATCTTGCAGGTACCAAAGTGACTGTCTATACGGACCACTCGACAATTAAGTATTTACTTGCTAAGAAAGACGCTAAGCTGAGACTGATTCGATGGGTACTTCTACTTCAAGAGTTCGATCTAGAAATTCAAGATCGAAAGGGAGTAGAAAACCAAGTAGCAGACTACTTGACCAGATTGGAGCCACAAGAAGGGAATTCTCCACTTATACCCATTTAGGAGACATTTCCAGATGAACACATACTGAAGGTAAATCATGTCCATAATACCCCTTGGTTTGCTGATTGCTAACTATTTAGCTTGTGGTTTGATGCTGATTGATCAGACGTATCATCAAAAGAAAAAGTTTCATCATGATGTGAAGTACTATTTCTGGAAAGAACCATACTTGTTTTATGCGATCAGGAGATGAAGTTGATCGTTGTTTTATGCGATGTCAAAGTCTTAAATTTTATATAAAGATTGATTGAATCTGAAAACTAACTATGACAACGATGTGAGGCAAGCGCACCTATCGAACAATAGTATAGTTAAGGCAAGACCGGATTGTCAAACCCAAAGGAACCAAAAGTACTAATACTAACTCTCTTTTTATTATTTAGCCTAAGAATTAAATGAATTTTTATCTAATCTAAAATTAACTAACAACTAAATTGAAGACTCTAAGACAAAGAAGAATGAATTGGGGAAAATAACTTTAGGAAAAACCAATTGATTAAGACGATACCCAAGGAAGAATCCACCTAGACTTCACTTGTTACCTAACTCTGAACCAGACGATTTATTCATTTGACTTGATCCGTAGGATTCCCTAACGCATATTAATCCCTCTCTCGAGGCGACTAACGTCTAACCTTAGGTTGGTTAATTGAAATATCTTTCTAATTAAAACCCCTAGAATTGCATTAACTCGATCTATGGACTCCCATATTAGGTTTCACCCTAATTCGGCAAAATCTTGTCACCCTATCTCTAGGCGTGCGATCAACTCCACTTAATAATGCTAGATCTACTCTTAGGCAGGGACTTTTGCTCCTCCTCCTAAGCACATCACACTTGAATTAATATCCCGGAAATATCAACACAAGAATTAAGAACACATAATTAAGAACAAGTCAAATATTTATCATATAGTTCAGTAAACGATAACAAGATTCATCTTAGGTTTCATCCCCTTCAGGTATCTGAGGGTTTAGTTCATAACAATAAAAGAAAACATATCAGAAGAAAAGATAAAACAAAACATAAGAAGTCCTTAAAACCCCTGAAGGAATTGAAGGAGAAATCCTTCGTCTTGAGTATAATTTTGGCTTCTTGAGATGAATCAATTGGCTATCTTTGAGTAAATCCCCACAAATCTGCCCTCTTTGGCCTAGCTGGACGCCCCCTGACTAAAGCCTTCGGTTCTGGCTTCTGCCAAACTCCCCGCTTAAGTTGCCCCTAGGGTGTTTATATAAGCTTTGAGATGCCTTACTTGGACCCTAAGTATCCTAATTCGAGTAGAATTCCTCTTAGGGTATTTAAATAGGCTTTGGAATGTGTTTCTTTGCCTCCAAGTATCTTATTACGAGTAAAACTTCTCTTTGTCATGGCAGGGACACGCCCATGGCACACGCCCGTGTAAGTCGTGGCCAGGCCTTGTTCAAGGCTGTCAAATGAGGCACTGCCGTGTGGTTTTGGGCCCAGGCCGTGTGGATTTCGTGATATGGCCCATTTACTCTGTTTTGGGCCTGTTTCTCATTCTTTTCATCCTTTGGTGCTCTTTTGGGTATAAAACATGAAAACAAAGGATTAAGAGCACCAAATTACACAATTCAAGGCTTAAATCATCCAAAAGCATGCTAAATGTGGGCCTAAAATATGTTACTATTACAGTTTATCAAATACCCCCACATTTAAGCTTTTGCTTGCCTTCAAGCAAAATTCTCAACTCATAATTAAAACAAACTTCCTCGATTCATACTATTCATCAATAATGTTTCATCATAATTCAAAGGTAAGTCATACATGGATAATTCAACTCAAAGAGTCCTAAAGATTCAAACACTCTAAGTTATACATTTGTAGCAAAAAAAATAGGTGTTTCCCCTCATCTGAATAATTACCTCTGATTCAAAACCAACAAGAGTTGACATCCTCACTAAAGATTCACTCAAATCACTCGAAGTGTTTAAGGTTCATAATTAAGCACTCAAAAGTCAAACATGAAGAGCTAATCCCATAGGCTTGCATGAAAATCAAATCTCCACCACTATAATATGAGATGATACACAAATCAAAAGGTCTTTTAAAAAGGGTTGTAACGAGGCTTAGGTTAAGGGTGTGGATAAAGGCTGAATTAAGGGGTTAGAATCAAGATTGAATTGACAATTTACCTAACTAGAAAAATGAACTAATCCTAAATAATTACATCAAATGAAATCTAATAATACGAGCTTTTTCTTCAAGATTTGAAATTTAAACATGTAAGCTCACTTAATTATAGAACTAATAATGAATATACTTTGATTTTTTAAAAAAAAAAACAAGTCAAATACATAATGAAGGATGAATTTTAACTACTAAAAGTTAGGCAACCAACCAAATCAAATCTCGACAAAAAGGGTAGTCAAGGAATGATGATAACAAATACAAAGGGTCTTGGGTTAATATTAGTGGGTGAGTCAATAAAAAGGGTTGTTAGGATCAACGTCGTCCACTAGGGGTTAATTATGAAGGTAGGCTTTTCAGTGGAGTAAGTGGGTTAAATCCTAAGTGCCTTTATCATCTCTGTATATCAAATCAAAGGTGTGGTCTTGACATGTATAATCGAAGCAAGTTCTAGAATAACAAATAGATGTTGACACACTCATAATCAAAGAGTGAGCACGAAAGAATGTTTGCTCTATAAGGCTCAAAATCTCACAAAAATTATGGGTTTTTAATATCAACCTCGTAAGTTTCAAACTTCAAGGTAATAATTAGATTCAGGTAAACAACCTAAAAAAATTTAATTCTGAAAAATAGACTTATCAAGTTTGATTCTCTAATATCCTTCAAATTTAATCATCAATGCATAATTATCAATGACTTAATCCAAAACATATCAATAAAAATCATAAATCAGGGAAATTTCATTCTAATCATAATATGAGAAACTTACTTTAGAACAAGGCATAATTCAGGGATTTTCAAATAATACTATAGTTAACCCCCCACACTTAAGATGTACATTGCCCTCAATGTACAAAGATAGATAATATCAAAATAATCATAAAATCATAAGATGGGGGAGAGGTGAAACTTCCTGAATTTTGGATGAAGTCAATGAAAAGAAACCGGATAAGATTGGAGGTGAACATGGGGAAGCACCTCGAACTGTTTGAATTTGAATCCTCGAAGCAGCCGGCATGATTTTATTGTATCCTAAGCTAAATCTAAATGGTACGAAGAATAAGAAGAAAATAATAAAGAAAAATAAAAATAAAAATAAAAGTAAATAATGGAAAATGAAAGAAGAAAGACAACTGGAAAAGAGAAAATAAGAAGGGGATTTAAATAGAGATGCAACCCGTGTTTTGGGAAAAAAATTATCCTGTTGCCACACATCTATGGCCACGCCTTTTTACCTACTTGTGGTGCCCATACGGCCATGGCCACGGCCGTGTGCAATGCCGTGTGGGTATGGAAACCTACGCCTAAATGCAAAAGGAAATAAAACGAAACTAGTTAGTGGAGTTAGTGCTCGGGTTGCCTCCCGAGAAGTGCTCGTTTAAAGTCTTGAGCTAGACTTACCTCTCATTCGCATAATCATGGTGGTTTGAGGAGGTGAAAATCCTTTCTCATGCGATCAATTCGGTTATTGATATAAAGTTTAAGTCGAGTAGTGTTTACCTTAAAGGTGTTGATTTTAGGACTAGTTACCTCAATTGTTCCACCTAGGAGGATTTTGAGTACCTGATCTCCTATCTTAAGTTGGGTTGTCCCATCATTAAGTTCGTTGTGGAGTTGCCTCATTTTTGCTTCGTGTGTTTTTAGTCTCTCCTTGAAGTGTGTCTTCCATTCGTCTAGTTCATCGATCCAAAGCTTTCGTTCCTCATGAATTTCTTCTTTATTGACATGAGGTTTAGGATTTGGCATCTGCGAAAGAGCTTCAAGAAACGGCAAGTTAATATGAAATTTCTTTGGAAGTTTAAGAGACTTACCGAATTGTTCCTCTGTGTGGTCTTTCTTTATCATATTGGAGTATGGCACATGGGGTTGGTACTCTGTAATTACCGGGTTTGGTACATCATGGCTTACCTCAACCTTACCTTCACTTGCCACAGGCTCTTGCCTCGGGTCAGATTCCACTAACCTTTCACTGTCATGAGCTGTTACGGATTGAATTTGCTCATTTGGGTTAGTCTCAGTGTTGCTTGGTAGGCTTCCTTGTGGTCTTTCAGAGATCTGCTTAGCAAGTTGCCCTAACTGATTCTCGATCCTTTGAATCGATGCTTGTTGATTTTGGAAACGTGTTTCTGTGGCTGCTATGAATTTTATCAGCATCTCCTCGAGGTTTGACTTCTCTTCCTATTGGTGAGGTGGTTGTTGAAAATCTGGAGGAAGTTTCAGTCTTTGGCTACTTTGATCATCCCACGAGAAATTGGGATGGTACCTCCAACCTGCATTATAAGTGTCACTATGAAAATTATTTTGAGGTCTAGAATAGTTACCCATATAGTGGACTTGTTCATCTCCATGCCATATCCGTAGGGTGGGTACTCAGGATTCACCACGCCTCCTAGATTCTAGTCATATTGCATTACTGGGTGTACCTGCGAGAGACTATACAAACCATCAATCTTTTTATTCATCATCTCTATCTGGTTAGATAACCTGGTGACCACGTCGAGGTTGAAAACATTGGCTACTTTAGTAGGAATTATCCTCATGACTTGCCACTGATAATTATTCAGTGCCATCTTCTCTATAATCTAAAATTATCTGCCAAAAGCAAATAGGGGAAAAATTAGCAAAGTATAAATAATAATAATAATAATAATAATGAAAATAAATTTCAATAAAAAAATGGCTAAAGTAATAAAAATCAAGCGTTCTTAATATTTTAGTTCCCCGGCAACGATGCCAAAAACTTGATCGTTGTTTTATGCGATGTCAAAGTCTTAAAATTTATATAAAGAATGATCGAACCTAAAAACTAACTATGAAAATGATGTGAGGCAAGCGCGCCTATCGAACAATAGTATAGTTAAGGCAAGACTGGATTGTCGAACCCAAAGGAACCAAAAGTACTAATACTAACTCTCTTTTTATTATTTAGCCTAAGAATTAAATGAATTTTATCTAATCAAAAATTAACTAACAACTAAATTGAAGACTCTAAGACAAAGAAGAATGAATTGGGGAAAATAACTTTAGGAAAAACCAATTGATTAAGACGATACCCAAGGAAGAATCCACCTAGACTTCACTTGTTACCTAACTCTGAACCAGACGATTTATTCATTTGACTTGATCCGTAGGATTCCCTAACGTATATTAATCCCTCTCTCGAGGCGACTAACGTCTAACCCTAGGTTGGTTAATTGAAATCTCTTTCTAATTAAAACCCCTAGAATTGCATTAACTTGATCTATGGACTCCCATATTAGGTTTCACCCTAATCCGGCAAAATCTCGTCACCCTATCTCTAGGCATGCGATCAACTCCGCTGAACAATGCTAGATCTACTCTTAGGCAGGGACTTTTGCTCCTCCACCTAAGCACATCACACTTGAATTAATATCCCAGAAATATCAACATAAGAATTAAGAACAAGTCAAATATTTATCATATAGTTCAGCAAACGATAACAAGATTCATCTTAGGTTTCATCCCCCTCAGGTATCTGAGGGTTTATTTCATAACAATGAAAGAAAACATATTAGAAGAAAAGATAAAACAAAACATAAGAAATCCCTAAAACCCCCTGAAGGAATTGAAGGAGAAATACTTCGTCTTGAGTATAATTCCGGCTTCTTGAGATGAATCAACTGGCTATCTTCGAGTAAATCCCCACAAATCTGCCCTCTTTGGCCTAGCTAGATGCCCCCTGACTAAAGCCTTCGGTTCTGGCTTCTGCCGAACTCCCCGCTTAAGTTGCCCCCTAGGGTGTTTATATAAGCTTTGAGATGCCTTACTTGGCCCCTAAGTATCCTAATTCGAGTAGAATTCCTCCTAGGGTGTTTAAATAGGCTTTGGAATGTGTTTCTTTGCCTCAAAGTATCTTATTCCGAGTAAAACTTTTCTTTTTCACGGCAGGGACATGCCCATGGCACACGCCCGTATAAGTCGTGGCCAGGCCGTGTTCGAGGCTGTTGAATAAGGCACAGCCGTATGGTCTTGGGCCCAGGCCGTGTGGATTTCATGATATGGACCATTTACTCCGTTTTAGGCCCGTTTCTCGTTCTTTTCATCCTTTGGTACTCTCCTGGGTATAAAACATGAAAACAAAGGATTAAGAGCACCAAATTACACAATTCAAGGCTTAAGTCATCCAAAAGCATGCTAAATGTGAGCCTAAAATATGTTACTATTACGGTTTATCAGAAGTACATATTGCCGTTCAGCTCCGAGTGGGGGACACTTCGGAGGTACATGTACTGTGGTCAAAGTATTGCAATCTGGATTCTTTTGGCCAACACTATTTAAAGACGTGTATGCTTATGTAAGGAGCTGTGACCGATGTCAAAGGGTTGGAAACGTCGCAAACAGAAATGAGATGCCTTGAACAAACATCATTGAGGTAGAATTATTCGATCTTTAGGGTATTGACTTTCTTGGTCCTTTCCCTCCATCTTTTGGTCACAAGTACATATTGATTGCAGTAGACTACGTGTCTAAGTGGGTTAAGGCTGAGGCATATCCGATAAACGATGTTAAGGATGTGATGAAGTTTTTGCAGAAGCATATGTTCACAAGGTTTGGAACCCCAAGAACCATCATTAGTGATGAAGGGTCCTATTTTGTGAACAAGTGGTTGAAATGGTTACTCGACAAGCATGGAGTTAAGCACAAGGTTGCCACAGCTTACCATCCGCAGACAAATGGGCAAGCTGAACTTCCAAACAAAGAGATCAAAGGCATACTTAAGAAGGTAGTTCCCCCAAACTGACGAGATTGGTCCAAAAGATTGGACGATGCTTTATGGGCCTACAGGACAACATACAAGACACCTTTAGAGATATCACCCTATAGGCTGGTCTTTGGGAAAACCTGCCATCTGCCCTTGGAGTTAAAACACAAAGCTTTCTGGGCTCTCCAACAACTCAACTTGGATCTTAAGCTTGCTAAAGAGAAACGAATGCTCCAACTCAATGAGTTAGAAGAGTTCTGAATGTTCTTATACAAGAATACCAAATTACTCAAGGAAAGACTTAAGAGATGGCATGACAAACACATTCGGGTTCGAGAATTTGAAGCATGTCAGCAAGTGCTGTTATTCAATTCCAGATTAAGGTTCTTTACAGGTAAGTGAAAATCACGTTGGTACAATCCATTTGCGATTCACCAAGTTTATCCATATGGAGTTGTTGAGCTTCAAAGTAAGGGAGGTAATTTTCGAGTCAATGCTCAGCGCTTAAAACATTACTGGGGAGATAAAATTGAACGAGATCAAATCTCGTTCATTTTATCGGATATTTAATTTTTCTTGTTTTTTAATAAATGATTTAGGGTATATTTTGGGGATTAACATGTTTAAATACATTATGTTTAGGAGATTGGACCTTAAGCGGGACCACTTGTGACCCCTCCAATCTTTCTCGGGAATTGATTTTAACATAATCTTCCTAGAAATTATTCCCTAAATGGCAAAATAAATTTTTAAGTTTTCAAATAAAAGGGTTAATTTTGATCCAAGTTTTAAATTGCAACTCAATTTCAAATTTTCTTTAAGTCTAGGTACTTAATTGAACTATTTTCAAAATTTGGTTGCACTTTTTGTAAATACTAAAAATTAGATGTCTCTTCTTGTAAATATTTTCAAAAGGCATCTAGAATAAAAAATTTAATTTAATTTAATAAATAAGATGATAAACATTAATATATAATTATATGTATTATAATATATATTAATTATTCTCAACTTTGCATAGAATTAGGATTAGTTTAAATTTGATCATATTTTATTTAATAAGTATTTATTTTTAATATATTAATAGAAAATAATAATTTAATATGCATTATATTAATTACTAATTGTTGTTAACTCTATGTAGAATTAGATCTTGGAATATCTTAATTATTAATTTGTTCTAAGAATTCTCAAGGAACTTACAATTCCAGGTTCTAAGTGGACTGTGTCAAAGTAAGGAATTCACACTTGTCACAGAGAACATTTGACACCACTAGCGAAGGTATGGTTCTATTTCATTTGATTCAACCTTATGCCCATTTCACATGTGACTACAATTTCATTAGAGCAAGTGATCTTATTATACTCGATTTTAACTGGAAAGACCATTGATATGGGAAAAATCATCCGGAGAAATGCGAAATTGTGCCGCTAGACGCTCTGGCCTAGCTTACTTTCCTTCTGCGATAACAATTTTGTGCTTGAAAGCTAAAATTCTTACAAACGTAAAGAAGACAGGTTATAGCCAGGGCACAATCACATATTGGGACCTCTACCAAATAGCTGGAGACTCTGTTCTACAGCAACGAATTAAAGAGAGCGAGGATTCTGAAGAAGAAGATCCCATAGAGATCGAACCAAGGCAGTCAGCTGAAATCCCTAATAAGGCAGAACCAATGGAACCAGTAACCGAACCTGATGTCGAAACTTCAATGTTCAGGACTCAATCGCCTCACCTAGATCTTCTAGATGTGCTATCAAAATTGAAAGACATCATGCAACATATGCAGTGGCAGCAACAAGCTTACTGGAGATATTAAAAAATACGGGATGACTCAATGAGAAGTTGATCGTCAAAATCAGAGCTTTAAATTTATAATGAGAATGATCGAACCTGGAAGCTAACTCTGACAACGATTTTAAGGCAAGCGCACCTATCGAACAATAGTATAGTTTAGGCAAGACCGGAATATCGAATCCCAAAGGAATCAAAAGTACTAATACTAACTCTCTTTCTATTATTTAGCCTAAGAATTAAGTGAATGGTTATCTAATCTAAATTTAACTATCAACTAAACTAAAGACGCAAAGACAAAAAGAGAATGAATTGGGAAAAATAACTTGGAAGAAAAACCAATTGATTAAGGCGATACCCTTAGGAAGAATCCACCTAGACTTCACTTGTTATCTAACACTGAACCAGACGATGTATTTACTTGACTTGATCCGTAAGATTCCCTAAGTTATATTAAACCCTCTCTCGAAGCGAATAACGTCTAACCCTAGGTTGATTAATTGAAATCTCTTTCTAATTAAAACCCCTAGAATCGCATTAACTCGATCTATGGACTCCCATATTAGGTTTCACCCTAATCCGGCAAAATCTCGTCACCCTATCTCTAGGCGTGCGATCAACTCCGCTTAATTATGCTTGATCTACTCTTAAGCAGGGACTTTTGCTCCTCCACTTAAGCACATCATACTTGAATTAATATCCCGGAAATATCAACACAAGAATTAAGCACACATAATTAAGAACAAGTAAAATATTTATCATATAGTTCAGAAAACAATAAAGAAAACATTTGAAGGGTATCTGAAGGGTTTAGTTCATATCAAATAAAGAAAACATCTCAGAAGAAAAGATAAAACAAAACATAGGAAATCCCTAAAACTCCCTGAAGGAATTGAAGGAGTGATTCGCCGTCTTGAGTAGAATCCCGACTTCTTGAGATGGATCAACTGGCTATCTTTGAGTGATTCTCCACAAATATGGTCTTTCTGGCTCGGCTCCTTGGCCTAGCTGATCTAGCATTATTTCCTAACTTTGACCTTCTCGGCTTGGCTCCTTGGCCTAGCTTTTTCTCCCCTTCAAAGGTGGTACTTGGGGGATATTTATAGGCTCTTGGAGTGCGATTCTTTCTCCCTAAGTATCCTTTTCCGACTAAAATTGCTCTTTCCAGCGACAGAGGCACGGCCATAGCACACGCCCGTGTGGATCGAGACCTGACCATGTTCGAATTTCTAACTTGAGGCACGGCCGTGTGTGACGGAGTTGAGGCCCACGGCCGTGTGTGCTTTGGGCCAGGCCGTGTCAATTTCGTGCTAAGGCCCATTTGCTCCGTTTTAGGCCCGTTTTGTGTTCTTTTCATCCTCGGGTGCTTTCCTGGGTATAAGACATGAAAAGAAAGGATTAAAAGCACCTTTTTTTATATAAAACAAGGAATAAATCATCCAAAAGCATATTAAATGTGGGATTAAAATATGTTACTTTTACGGTTTATCAAATACCCCCACACTTAAGCTTTTGCTTGTCCTCAAGCAAAATTCTCAACTTACAATTAAAACGAACTTTTCATGATCTATAATTCTTATCAACAATGTCTTATCCTAATTCATAGAGAATTCATACATGGATAATTTGATTCAAAGCGTCCTAAAGAATTAAACGAGATAAGTCATAATTTTGTACCTCGAAAACATAGGTGTCTCCCCTCTTTTAAATAACTACCTTTTCAATTCAAAACCGACAAGGATTGTTATCCTCACTTAGGATTCACTCAAATCACTCTAAAGTGTTTAAGGTTCAGAAAAAGATCGCTTATAAGTTGAACCTGAAAAGTTAATCCCATAGGCTTGCCTGAAAATCAAATCTCCACCACTGTAATATGAGATGACAATCAGATCAAAAGGTCTTTGTTAGGGTTGTAACGGTGCTAGGGTTAAAGGTGTGGTCATAGACTGAAATTAGAGGGTTAGAATCGAGGTTGAATTGACAAGTATCTACCTAAAATTTTTCCGAAACTTTTAAAAATTAGTAATCCTACTAATACGAGCTTTTTATTTTGAAAACAAACTTTGATTGTGTACGCTCTCTTTTCACACTACTAATATTGAATAACTTGGATGTTTTTTTAGGAACAAACTAATAATACATGATAAAATTAACTATCAGAATAATAAACTTCAGTAACTGATCAAATCAAGTCTCGATTAAGGGTAGTCAAAAGAAATGGGGATAACAAATACAAAGGCTTTGGGTTAATATTAGTAGGTAAATCAATAAAAAGGGTTTGTTAGGATCAACGGGGTTCACTAGGGGTTAATTGTGAAGGTGGGCTATTTAGTGGAATTAGTGGGTTAAAACCTAGGTGCCTTTATTATCTCTGTATATCAAATCATAACTGTGGTCTCGACATGTAAAACCGAGGCAAGTTCTAGAATAACAGTTCATGGTTGACACACTCATAATCAAAAAATGAGCACGAAAAAGAATGTATGCTCTATAAGGTTCAAATAATCACAAAAATTATGGGTGTTTTGACATCATCCTTATGAATTTTAAATTTCAAGGTAGTATTTAAATTTAGGTCAACAGCCTAGCAAAAATTTTAATTCCTGAAAAACAGACTTATCATGCTTGATTCTCTAGTATTCCTTAAATTAAACATCAATGTATAATTAACTATGACTTATTCTAAAACATGTCAATAATCATCACAAATCATCAGAAATTTCATCCTAATTAGTAATATGACAACTTTGCATAAAAACAAGACTAAATCAGGGATTTGGGAATAACGAAAAAAATTAGGCACTTTTATTCCACTTTTGCCCTCAGGGATTTGAGAACAATGCAAAAAGTTAGGTCCTTTTATCCCCCTCACACTTAAGATGTACATTGTCCTCAATGTACAAAGATAGATAATGATAATTAGTGATCAATCAAAAGATAAAAGGGAAAAGTGTTACTTCCTGGATTTTCTGATGAGATCCTTGAGGATGTGGACAGTGTGTGGCATCAGGTGACTTTTTGCATTTCGCCTAACTGTGCTTTTGCGTAGGTGGAATAAATGATTTATTCTGCAAAGTCACTTGTTAATGATCTTTTCGATGAAAAAGGTATGTTGTTAGGGATGCTTGAATGATTGAATAGCCAATGATAAAAATTTGTAATAATAATAAAAGTTCAAATTTAAACAACATAAAATAAAGTCTTAAAAATGAATAAAACAAATTAAATGGACTCAGAGGTCCTCATCCATGGTTGGGTCCAGTGGTGGTGCTGATGATGAAATGTTGAGGTGTTGGCATATTTGTTGGAGTGTCACCTCCAATCCATCTAAACGTCGAGCATTTTCAGCAAAATGCATCTCAAACCGATAAAGTCGAGCAGAGATGTCTGCGAATGATGTTGCCACTCAGTATGGATGCTGGCTTGGATTTGTTGCCTCCTCTGATGGTGGTGGGACATCATCAGGAATGTCCTCATCCTCTTCCTCGCTGATTGGTGTCTTTAGTTTTTACTGCGGAGGATCGGTCCCTCGACGTTGTTTTATCATCGTCATATGTGGCATGGTTTGGATGCCTTGAGGAACCATGTTGCCCACCAGTGTGAGGGAGGTGATCTGCTCGTCGGAGTTGAGGAGGTTGAAGTGTCGAACTAACCTCGTAATGTATGGTCCCATTGACAAGATTCCCTTCCTATGTTGCTCTGTCTGGTGTTGAATCGTGCATGCGATAAAATATGCTAAATCGAAGACATGTCCTTCAGACATGCAAGATAGGAAGTAGACGTCTTGCTTGTTTACGATGCCCGTGCTCTCTTTCCGATCTGTGATGGTTTGTGCAAGAATAGCGTGAATATACCTTAGGGCGGCGTGTAGTGCCGTCGCCTTAGAGCAACTGGGGTCGTAGTCGGTTGTAGTTGGGTGTAGGGCGCGCCAGCATTCGATCGGAGTGCGGTGGAGCTCACGGTTTAATCCAGCAAGTGGGTATTCTGCTATGAACTCCAGTGTGTAAAGTCCGAGAGCCGTGCCGAATTGAGGTACACTTAATCGACGCACTGAGCCCCCTAGACAAAATTGAATAACACCTGGGTTGTCAAACTGAGTTGTCACTGCTTGCAGAATTCTAACGTAAGCTCCATATACGTGGGTTCGTCAATTTTGAAGAAGTTCTCCCATGGTTCGGTTGAGAGAAGTGCTTTAATGTCAGTTTCGAGCCCAACTTTCGCATTGCATTCCAGTCGATGCGTCGACCGCTGCCTATGGGTCTTCCCCGGATTGCTTTGTACTTTTCATCTTGTGTTGCTTGGGGGAACCGGAGAAATAGGTGTCGAGTTTCGGTGGAGGCACTTGCGGACGATGATCTGGGCCCCTTTCTTTTCTTGCTTGGGACGGATCGTTTGACTCATGACGACGACATGGTACCTAAAACAATCATCAGAAAATAACAGGAACAATGACCAATGTATCTCATATCAATTTCGTTTGATATCAAGAAAATTGGTAGATTTTATGTCTACAGATGGAATCAATCAGCAACCAAAAGCAATTTATTCATCAATGTTGTGAGCATATTCACTAACTAAAAATCATGGCTAATTCTAAACAAAATGAAAAATAAAGTTTCAATCAAAGATTACGGCGATAAAAATAAATCATGCTTTTCAAAACTAAATTCTAACAAAGTCTGAAAATAAATAAATACAAATGCCATCAAAGAGTTTGTTAAGAAAATGAAACCAGGGGTGGAGGAGATGGTCGGTACGGGAGGAGCACGACAGTGGCTTGGGGTTCTGTAGCGTGAATGCGGCTGTGGCGTGGGCGTGGGGCTTGGTAGCATGGCTGTGGTGCGGCCGTGCGGAAGGTTTTGGTTTGTTTTTGGAAGAAAAAGGTGAGGAGAGATGATTTTAATGGAAGAGGGGTGAGTGTTTGGCCGGTTTTGGGAGTAAGGGGTTTAAATCTGATTTAGGGTTTGTTTTTGGGGGAAGATGACGGTTAGATTCTATTTATATGGGAGGGGGCACGGTCGTGTCAATTTAAAATCGCCTGTGTTTTTCGCGTTTTTCAGGTTTGGGCACGTTCAGGTTCAGTGGCACGCCCGTGTGTCTATTTGGCACGCCCGTGCTTGATAAAGCAAAACTGTTGGCACAGTAAGGTCACACGGGCATGTCTTACCCGTGTTCGACAAGTCAGTAACTTCGCAAGGTTTGAAGGCACGGGCGTGGTCTGCCCATGGTGTGGAAGTCAGTAGCCTCGCACGGTTGAGAGGCATGGGCGTGTTCTAGTATCGCAGCCCGGGTTGTCGATAGACATTTTTCTCTATTTGGGCACGGGTCTTGGCACGCCCGTAGATCGCCCCCTGTTTTGTACATGGCCATTGACACGCCAGTGTTCAAGGCCGTGTTGAAAATCCTGCATTTTCCTGTTAGACTAGTTTAGTGCGGTGTTAGAAAAATAAAAACTATGTTAGTATGTTAGTGCTCGGGTTGCCTCCCGAGAAGCGCTCGTTTATAGTCTTAAGCTAGACTCTCCCTATTTTTGGTTCTAAAGGACGGCTCATGGAGCATAAGCTCTTCTCCCGTACCTCCAAAATCTGTACCATTATAAATTTGAAGTCAGTGACCATTTACCTTGAATGTGCCTTTAGTGGGATGAGTTACCTCGATGGTGCCATATGGAAGTATTGTTTTGATCATGAATGGTCCTGACCATCTTGATTTCAATTTTCCCGGGAATAGTTTAAGCCTTGAGTTGTATAGTAGGACTAAGTCTCCTACTTCGAATTGCCTTGATCTCTTGAGACGAGCATCGTGGCGTCGCTTTGTTGCTTCCTTGTACAATTTTGAGTTCTCATAGGCTTCCGTTCTCCATTTGTCCAGCTCGTTCATCTGCATCATTCTCCTCTTTCCTGAAATTTTGAGATCAGTATTCAAAAATTTTATTGCCCAAAAAGCTTTGTGTTCTAATTCAAACTGTAAATGACAGCTTTTCCTGTATACAAGCTTGTATGGGGATGTCCCTAAAGGTGTTTTAAATGCTGTTCTATAGGCCCATAACGCATCATCTACTTTTAATGCCCAGTCTTTTCTATTTGATTCAATGGTTTTTTCTAGAATGCGATTAAGTTCTCGGTTTGCCACCTCAACTTGCCCACTGGTTTGCCACCTCAACTTGCCCACCTCAAATTGGGTATTGCAGAAGTGCGTACCCCTATCGCTAATGATGGCTCTCGGTGTGCCAAATCGAGAAAAGAGTTTCTTGAGAAACTTGACTACTACCCTAGCATCATTGGTAGGTAAAGCTTCCGCTTCTACCCATTTTGACATGTAATCAACTGCTACTAGGATGTACTTGTTTCCAAATGAATTAGGGAATGGTCCCATGAAATCAATACCCCATACGTCAAATATTTCACATGATAACATATATGTTTGAGGCATTTCATCTCGTTTAGAAATGTTACCTATTCGTTGGCATCTATCACACGAGGTAACATACCTGTTGGCATCTTTAAATAGAGTGGGCCAATAAAAACCTTATTCGAGTATCTTGTGTCTGTCTTAATACCGTTGTAGTGTCCTCCTGATGGTCCTGAATGGCAATGCTCCAAGATCTTGTTTGCTTCTGTCTTTGTAACACATCTTCGAATTACCTGATCTGCACAAATGCGGAAAAGAAAGGGATCTTCCCAAAAATAATTTTTCACATCAGCAAAGAATCGCTTCTTTTGGTGGTGTGTTAATTTTCTTGGTAAGATGTTAGCTGCTAAATAATTTGCAATATTTTCAAACCATGGTACCTCAGAATGTGTTATAGAAAAGAGTTGTTCTTCGGGAAACGAATCATTTATTCCACCTTCATCGAGCTCTTTGGTGTGTGGATTTTCAAGTCTAGAAATGTGACCCGCTGCAAGATTCTCAGCTCCCTTCTTATCTTGTATTTCCAAGTCGAATTCCTATAAGAGTAAAATCCATCGTATGAGCCTGGGTTTAGCATCAGGTTTGTTTAAAAGATAACGAAGGGCTAAATGGTCGGTGTAAACGACAACTTTGGACAATATTAGATATTGTCTAAATTTATCAAAAGCAAAAACTACAGCTAACAATTCTTTCTCTGTGGTGGTGTAGTTTTCTTGTGTGGGTGTTAGTGTTCTGCTAGCGTAGTAAATTGGCTAAAAATGCTTGTCTCTTCGTTGTCCCAAAACTGCACCTATTGCAAAATCACTTGCATCACACATTAGTTCAAAGGGTAAGTTCTAATCAGGTGCAATTATAATCGGCGCATTTACTAATTTATCCTTGAGGATATTAAATGCATCTAAACATTCATGATTGAAATCAAAAGGAACATCTTTTTCTAGTAATTTTGTCAAAGGCTTAGCTATTTTAGAAAAATCTTTAATAATCTTCTATAGAACCCTGCATGTCCTAAAAAGCTTCTGATAGCCTTAACAGAATTAGGGGGAGGTAGTTTTTCTATGGATTCAACCTTTGCTTTGTCTACCTCAATCCCTTTACTAGAAATCTTATGTCCTAACACAATCCCTTCTCTTACCATAAAGTGACATTTTTCCCAGTTTAAAACAAGGTTTGTTTCCTCACATCTCATTAGAACTCGTTTTAAATTTTTAAGGCAAAGATGGAAAGAATTACCGAATACTGAGAAATCATCCATGAATACCTTCATGATGTCTTCCACGAGTTCATCAAAGATTGCCAACATGCAACGCTGAAAAGTAGCTGGTGCATTACATAATCCAAAAGGCATTCTACATAAGCAAACGTACCGTATGGGCATGTGAATGTCGTCTTTTCTTGATCTTCAGGAGCTATGGGGTTTTGGAAGTAACCGGAGAGTCCGTCCAAAAAGCAGTAATACATATGCCCGGATAATCTTTCTAACATTTGATCTATGAAGGGTAGAGGGAAGTGATCTTTTCTGGTGGCATCATTCAACTTTCAATAGTCTATACAGACTCTTCAACCCGTGACTGTTCTTGTGGGAATCAGCTCATTTTTTTCATTGGGCACTACCGTCATTCCTTATTTCTTTGGAACTACCTGCACAGGACTTACCCAAGTGCTGTCAGAGATAGGATAAGTTATTCCTGCATCTAGGAGTTTAATGACTTCGGCTTTGACCACTTCTTTCATGTTGGGATTTAACCGTCTCTGGGGTTGCACACACGGCTTGTATTCTTCTTCCATTAAAATTTTGTGGGTGCAGAACACGGGGCTTATTCCCTTGATGTCAGAAATTTTCCAAGCTATGGCTTTTTTTTCCTTAGGTTCTAGTTCTGCAGAGATGATTACTGGTAATGTAAAATTGTCTCCGGGGAATGCGTATTCTAAGCGTTTTGGTAACTGTTTCAATTCTAATTTGGGTGGCTCTTCGATGGAGGGTTTCTGTTTTATTTCGTCATTATTGTCAATGCTTTCTTCTTTCATTTGTTTGGATGACGATGTATTCAGATTCAGCTCATCATCTTCATCTTCTTCCCCCTCTTCCTGAGTTAGGCACAGTTCCATCGTGTCGTCATGTATGATTTCCTGTAATGAATTTTGAATGATATGATCAGTAGTATCAACAAAATAACAGGAATCATCTTGCTCTTTAGAATATCGCATGGCATCATAAATTTGAAAAATGATTTCTTCATCTCCTATCCTCAGTGCGAGTTTACCATCTCCTACATCAATAACAGCTCTAGCAGTGGCTAAAAAAGGACGCCCTAAGATTAAGGGAACATTAATGTCTTCATCCATGTCTAATACAACGAAATCAACAGGGAAAATAAATTTATCAATTTTTACCAAAACATCTTCGATGACTCCTCTAGGATATTTAATAGATCTGTCTGCTAACTGAATACTCATCCTAGTGGGTGTTGGTTCCCCAAGATCTAGTTGTTTAAACATTTTATAAGGCATTAAATTTATACTAGCGCCTAGATCAGCTAATGCTTTCTTAATATTCAATCTACCAATTAAACAAGGGATAGTAAAACTTCCTGGGTCTTTCAACTTGGTTGGTAGCTTATTTTAGAGGATGGCTGAACACTCTTCATTAAGTTCCACCGTTGACACCTCTTCAAGTTTTCGTTTATTCGTCAAGAGTTCCTTTAAGAATTTTGCATACTTCGGCATCTGTGAAATAGCTTCAACAAAAGGTAAGTTGATATGTATTTGTTTAAAATTTCAAAAAACTTACCGTATTGTGCATCAATTCGCTCTTTCTTTAACTTTACTGGATATGGGATTGGTGGTTTGTTCTCATTGCGTAATGGAGTCACATCCTCAATTTCATTATTACTTGCATTATTTTCGTTTGGGTTTCGTTTCTTCATTCACCTAATTCCTTTCCACTTCTTAGTGTGACTGCTTTTACCTGTTCTGTCCCTTTAGGAAAATTTTCTGTACGTGTTTCACAGATCATCTTAGTAAGCGTTCCAACCGTCTTAGTGAGTTCCCCAAATGACTCAGTAAATTTTTCAATTGATGCTTGTTGATCTTTAAGGGTTCTCTGGATATCTTGCAGGCGTTTTTCTGTGTTTGCCGATTCCTTCTCGTGTATTGGTTTCTTCTCTTGTGGATAGGGCTGATGTTGGAAACTTTGAGGAGTTTGTTGCCTTTGATTTCCTTGGTTTCCTTGTACTCCCCACGAAAAATTTGGGTGGTTCCTCCAACCTGAATTGTAAGTATTACTATAAGGATTATTATTAGATCGGAAATTATTACCTATATAGTTCATCTGTTCATCTTCTGCTCCCGGTTGGTAGGGTAGGTACTCAGGATTCCCAGCAGTTCCACTTGCGTCGCACTGCATGACTGGATGTGCCTGTGAGGAACACAAATTATCAAGCTTTTCATCCATCATCTCTAGCTGCGTTGATAGCATGGTCATGGCATCGACGTTGAAAACTCCTGTCGATTTTGTCGGTTTGGTCCTTGAAGCTTGCCACTGATAATTGTTTAATGACATCTCCTCAATGAACTCATAGGCTGCTTCTGGAGTTTTGTTGTTCAACGTTCCACCGGCGGTTGAATCTATCAGTTGCCTCGTTGAGGGGTTTACTCTGTTGTAAAAGGTTTGGACTTCTAGCCACAAGGGTAGACCATGGTGTGGGCACCTTCTCAAGAGATCTTTGAATCTCTCCCATGTGCCGTATAGTGTCTCTATATCCATCCGCACAAAGGAAGAGATATCATTCCGTAATTTGGCCGTTTTGGCCGGTGGAAAATATTTCATCAAAAACTTTTCGGTCATCTGATCCCATGTAGTGATTGACCCTCGTTGTAATGAGTTTAACCACTATTTGGCTTTATTTCTCAATGAAAAAGGGAATAACTGAAAATGTATGGCATCATCAGAAACGCCATTTATTTTGAAGGTATCACAGAACTCTAAAAAGTTAGCTATGTACGTGTTTGGATCTTCGTCCTGCAAACCATCAAATTGAACAAATTGTTGAATCATTTGTATTGTGTTAGGCTTTAATTCAAAATTGTTAGTAGATATAGCAGGCCTAACAATACTAGATTCTGCTCCTGTTAAATACGGTTTCTCATAATCGAACATTGTGCGTGGAGCATTGTTTTCCCCCACATCGCGTGGTTGTGGGTTGTTTTCGTCCATCCCTTCAGTAGGATTGGATCTGTTTTCTTCCTCTCTTTCTGTGTAATCTAGGGCTCACCTGGTTTCCCTGTGATTCCTACGAGTGGTAGCTTTGATTTCGCTGTCGAATATCAAAGGTCCTCTCGGGTTCCTTCTAGTCATAAACTAGAGGTACTTGTTGGAGAAGAAAGAAAGAAAACTTCAGCAAAAAGAAAAACAAAAAATATAAATGAAAAGAAAAATAAATTGCGAAAAATAAAAATTAGGGCTAAAGTAATAAAAATAGAGTTTTCTTAATATTTTATTTCCCCGGCAACGGTGCCAAAAACTTGATCGCTGCAAACCAGAGCTTTAAATATTTATAAAAGAATGATCAAACCTGGAGACTAACTCTGACAATGATATTAAGGCAAGTGTACCTATCGAATAGTAGTATAGCTTAGGCAAGACCGATTATCGAACCCAAAGAACTAAAAGTATTAATACTCACTTTCTTTTTATTATTTAGCCTTAAAATTAGAGTGAAGATTGCTTTTAAACTAAATTGATGACAACTAAACTAAGGACACAATGACAAGAAGATGAACTGGAAAATAACTTTGAAGAAAAACTCAGTTGATTTCGACGATACCTTCGGGAAGAATCCACCTAGACTTCACTTATTACCTAACCCTAAATTATATGATTTCTTTACTTAGCTTGATCCGTGAGACTCCCTAACCTATATTAAACCCTCTCTTGAGGCGAATAACGTCTAACCCTAGGTTAATTAGTGGAACTCTCGTTCGCTTATAATAACCCCCTAGGATAGCAGTAAATCGATTAATGGACTCCCATATTAGGTTTCACCCTAATCCGACAAAATCTCGTAACCCTATCTCTAGGCGTCCGATCAACTCCGCTTAATTATGTTAGATCTCCTCTTAGGCAGGGTCTATTCCTCCTCCACCTAAGCACATTAGATTTGGGTTAAGCAACATAATTAAGAACAAACTAAGTAATGTATCATATAACTTAAAAATCAAAAAACAAAATCCATCTAGGTTTCATCCCTTTCAGGTATCTGAGGGGTTTAGTTCATAATGAATAAACAAAACATCGCAAGAGAAAAGATAAAACAAAACATAAGAAAACCCTAAAACCCCCTAAAGGAATTGAAGGAGAATTCCGCCGTCTTGAGTATAACTTCGGCTTCTTGGGATGGATCAACTGGCTATCCTCGTGTTATTCCCTAACTTTGACCTTCTCGGCTTGGCTCCTTGGCCTAGCTTTTTCTCCCCTTCAAAGGTGGTACTTGGGGGATATTTATAGGCTCTTGGAGTGTGATTCTTTCTCCCTAAGTATCCTTTTCCGACTGAAATTGCTCTTTTCAGTGACAGAGGCACGGCCTTGGCACATGCCCGTGTGGATCGAAACCTGACCGTGTTCGGATTTCTAACTTGAGGCACGACCGTGTGTGATGGAGTTGAGGCCCACGGTCGTGTGTGCTTTGGGCCAGGCCGTGTCAATTTTGTGTTAAGGCCCATTTGCTCCGTTTTAGGCCCGTTTTGTGTTCTTTTCATCCTCGGGTGCTTTCCTAGGTATAAGACATGAAAAGAAAGGATTAAAAGCACCTTTTTATATAAAATAAGGAATAAATCATCCAAAAGCATACTAAATGTGGGATTAAAATATGTTACTTTTACGGTTTATCACTAGCTAACCGCCCTCTTTCATGTAACACTTAGTATATAGGCTTTCGAAGTATGTTTCTTCGCCCCTAAGTATCCAAATCCGAATGAAAATGGTCTTTGCCACGACAGGGACACGGCCATGGCACACGCCCGTGTGGATCGTGGCCAGGCCGTGTTCGGACTTCTTTAATAAGGCACGACCGTGTAAGCCGAGATCAAGCCGTGTTCTAGTAGATTGGCGTGGCACGACCATGTGGGCTTAAGTCCAGGCTGTGTCAATTTCCTCTTTGGCCCAATTTGTTCCGTTTTAGGCCCGTTTCTCGTTCTTTTTATCCTCGGGTGCTTTCCTGGGTGCAAAACATGAAAACAAAGGATTAAGAGCACCTTTTTACATAAATCGATGCTTAATTCATCCAAAAGCATACTAAATGTAGGCTAAAAATATGTTACTTTTACGGTTTATCAAATACCCCCACACTTAAGCTTTTGTTTGTCCTCAAGCAAAATTCTCAACTTACAATTAAAACGAACTTTCCATGATTCATAATTCCTACCGACAATGTCTTATCATAATTCATAGATAATTTATACATGGATAATTTAACTCAAAAAGTCCTAAAGATTCAAACAGTCAAAGTCATACATTTGTAGCACGAAAACGTAGGTATCTCTCTTTACCTAAATAGTTACCTTTTAATTCAAAACCGACAAGGAATGACATCCTCATAAAAGATTCACTCAAATCACTCAAAGTGTTTAAGGTTCAAAATTAAGCATTCAAAAGTCGAACCTGAAAAGTTAATCTCATAGGCTTGCCTGAAAATCAAATCTCCCCCACTGTAAAATGAGATGATAAACAGATCAAAAGGTCTTTAACAGGGTTGTAATGGGGCTAGGGTTAAAGGTGTGGAAAAAGGTTGAATTAGGAGGTTAGAATCGAGATTGACCTGACAATTTACCTAACTAGAAAAATGAACTAATCCTAAATAATTGCATCAATTGGAAACTCATAATACTAATATTAATAATACTCTAATACGAGCCTCTTCTTCAATAATTGGAATTTAATGCAGAAACTCACCTAATCACACAACTAATAATGAATATACTCTTTTTTTTAAGAACAAGTCAAATAATAGGAAATAACTTTGACAATTGAAATATAGAACATAATTAGGCAACTGTTCAAAATCAACTCTCGATAAAAAGGGAGTCAAGGAGGATGGTGATAACAAATACAAAGGGTTTTGGGTTAATATTAGTTGGTGAGTAAATAAAAAGGGATGTTAGGATTAAACGCGGTTCACTAGGGGTTAATTATGAAGGTAGGCTTTTAGTGAAGTAAGTGGGTTAAATCCTAGGTGCCTTAATCATCTCTGTATATCAAATCAAAGGTGTGGTCTCGATTTGTATGAACGAGGCAAGTTCTAGAATAACAATTCAAAGTTGACACACTCATAATTAATAAAGTGAGCATGAAAAAGAATATCTGCTCTAATAGGCTCAAAATCTCACAAAAATTATGGGTGTTTTGATGTCAACCTCGTAAATTTCAAACTTCAAGATAATATTCAAATTCAGCTCAACAACCTAGCAAAAATTTTAATTCTGAAAAATAGACTTATCATGCTTGATTCTCTAGTATCTTAAAATTTCAATAATCAATGCACAATTGACTATAACTTACTCAAAAACATGTCAATAAAAATCATAAATTATCAGAAATTTCATCCTAATTAGTAATATGAGGAAATTACTTAAAACCAAGACTAATTTCAGGGATTTGAGAATAATGAAGAAAGTTAGGCACTTTCTTGAAATAACTATTCACCCCCCTCACTTAAGATGTACATTGCCCTCAATGTACAAGCATAGATATTTAATTTAAGAGAGAGAGGGAGGTGAGACTTCCTGAATTTGGATGGTTTCCCGAAGTTGGAAGTCGATAGGGGTGGTGGCTGCTACCGAGCTCTGTGCTAGATAAAGGAATTGGAGAGCTCGTAGAGAGTTAGCCAGGAGTTATTAAAACACATTTAAAATTAACTAAATATATAAATAAAGATAAGAAAGATAAAGAAAAAGAGACTAAGAAGGAAAATAAAATAAGACTAGAAGATAAAAGGGCTTGAGAATCCTTATTGGTAGATGGTTCGTGAGGTGGGTGTGACTTCTAAGGCGATGGAGGTGCTGGCAGTGGCGGAAGTGGCGTGATTCCCAAGCAGCCTTTTGAACTTCTCAGGCTACGGTAGTGGTGGTCGTGGTTCCCAAGGTGTGATTCCCTAGCAGCCTGAAGAACCTAACACTAAGAAACTAAAATATATTAAACTAAATTAAGCATAAGATTGTCAAAGAGAAGGAAATTGAAGCAAAAGAGAAAAGAAAAAGAAAAGATAAATGGTCTCAAAGACCCTTGGCTTGTTGTTTGGATGAAGCGGCCGGCATGAGCTTATGTATATCGATCTCCCTAAGGAGACTACGCTTGCTTTCTTCCGCTTCTTTGTCATGGCTTTGGTGTGGCTCAAGGGTTTAGAGACTTGTTATGGAGAGGGGAATATGAGAAAAGGGGATAAGAAAAGAAGTGGGAAGTGGATGAGAAGGATGGGGAGGGTGTTGGTGTTTAAATAGAGACTCAATTCTGGTACTTTCCCACGCCCGTGGTCTGAGGGCTTGTCGTTTCACACGGTCGCCTCGCACGGCTGTATGTCTAGGCGTGTTGATTCTCCATGCCCGTTTTTCAGCCAGCCATGCCCGTTTCTGAAAAGTCAGTGTTGTCCACGGCCACCTTGCACGATCGTGGCGCTTTGTCGGTGCCCGTGGTGGGGTGGTTGGGTCCATGATTTCGAAAATTAGTTGGGATTTGATTTGTACCGCCTCTGCCATTATAGTACAAAGATTCTTGAGGTACACACGGCCACGGCCACGGCCGTGTGCTAGGCGATGTGGCCTGGAAATCTGCACCCTTGGTTAGTTTACAACTAGGTATAAAGAAAAGAAGAAAAGAAAATGAATTTAAAACAACTTGTGAAAAAAATTGTTAGTACTTAGGTTGCCTCCCGAGAAGCGCTCGTTTATAGTCTTAAGCTACACTTTCCTCGTATTTGAAAAATCAGGGAGGTTTAAAGGTTTGAATATCTTCCCTCATGCTGACAGTTCTATTTTCTTGATGAAGTTTGAGTCGAGAAGCGTGTACCTTAAAAGTGCCGAATATAGGATTGCTTACCTCGATTGTTCCGTATGGCAAGATATTATGTACCTCAAGGGGGATTTCTTCGTTTGCTTTCAGGTCTGACATGGTGATAAACCGTAACTATAACATATTTTAGACCCACATTTAATATGCTTTTGGATGATTTATCCATCAATTTATGTAAAAAGGTGCTCTTAATCCTTTCTTTTCATGTCTTATACCCAGGAAAGCACTCGAGGATGAAAAGAATGTAAAACGGGCCCAAAAAGGAGTAAATGGGCCATATCACGAAATCCACACGGCCTGGCCCAAAGTCTACACGGCCATGCCTTAACATTCATCTAGAACACGGCCTCAACCCCGATTTACACGGCCGTGCCTCAACTTAGAAATCCGAACACGGCCTGAAGTCGAGCCACACGGCTTGTGACATGGCCGTGCCTCTGTCGCTGGAAAGAGCAATTTTAGTCGGAAAAAGATACTTAGGGAGAAAGAATCACATTCCAAGAGCCTATAAATAACGCCTAAGTACCACCTTTGAAAAGTGGTCAAAGCTAGGCCAAAGAGCCAAGCCGAGAATGTCTGAGTTGAGGGAATCACTCGAAGATAGCAAGTTGATCCATCCTAAGAAGCCAGAGTTGTACTCAAGAAGGCGGATTTCTCCTTCAATTCCTTTAGGGAGTTTTAGGGATTTCTTATGTTTTGTTTTATCTTATCTCTTAAGATGTTTTCTTTATTTTTCATGAACTAAACCCTTCAGATACCTGAAGGGGATGAAACCTAGATGAATCTTGTTATTTGATTTCTGAATTATATGATAATTATTTAGTTTGTTCTTAATTATGTTGCTTAATCCAAATCTGATGTGTTTAAGTGGAGGAGGAATAGACCCTGCCTAAGAGTAGATCTAGCATAATTAAGCGGAGTTGATCGAACGCCTAGAGATAGGGTTACGAGATTTCGCCGGATTAGGGTGAAACCGAATATGGGAATCTATTGAACGATTTACTGCTATTCTAGGGGGTTATTATAAGCGAACGAGAGTTCCACTAATTAACCTAGGGTTAGACGTTATTCGCCTCGAGAGATGGTTTAATATAGGTTAGGGAGTCTTACGGATCAGGCTAAGTAGAGAAATCATATGATTCAGTGATAGGTAACAAGAGAAGTCAGGTGGATTCTTCCTGAGGGTATCATCGTGATCAACTGAGTTTTCTTTCAAGTTATTTTCCAATTCGTTCTTTTTGTCTTGTGTCTTTAGTTTAGTAATCGTTAATTTAGATTAAAGCAACTTCACTATAATTTTAAGGCTAAATAATAAAAAGAAAGTTAGTATTAGTACTTTTAGTTCCTTTGGGTTCGACAATCCGGTCTTGCCTAAACTATACTACTGTTTGATAGGTACACTTGCCTTTAATCGTTGTCAGAATTAGTTTCCAGGTTTGATCATTTGTTTTATAAATTTTAAAGCTCTGATTTCAGCGATCAAGTTTTTGGCACCGTTGCCGGGGAACTAAAATATTAAGAACACTCTATTTTTATTACTTTAGCCATTATTTTTTTATTTTTCGCACTTTTATTTTTAGGTCAAATTTTAATTTTTGCTAACTTTTTTTCCTTTCTTTCTTTTCCTAGCAGGTACCTCTAGTTTATGACTAGAAGGAACCCAAGAGGACCTTTGGTATACGACAGCGACATCGAAGCTACCGCTTGCAGGAATCATCGATAAACCAGGCAACCCTAGATTACACAAAAATAGAGGAAGAAGGCAGATCCAATCCTACTGAAGGGATGGACGAGAATAACCCACCACCACGGGATGTGGGGAAAACAATGCTCCATGTACAATGTTTGATTATACGAAACCACATTTAACAGGAGCAGAATCGAGTATTGTTAGGCCTGGTATAGCTGCTAACAATTTTGAATTAAAGCCTAACACAAAACAAATGATTCAACAGTTTGTTCAATTTGATGGGTTGCAGGACGAAGATCCAAACACTCATATAGCTAACTTTTTAGAGTTCTGTGATACCTTCAAAATAAATGGCGTTTCTGATGATGCCATACGTCTTTGGTTATTCCCTTTCATTAAGGAATAAAGCCAAACAGTGGTTAAACTCATTACCACGAGGGTCAATCACTACATGGGAACAAATGACCGAAAAGTTTTTATTGAAATATTTCCCACCGGCCAAAACAGCTAAATTACGGAATGATATCTCTTCTTTTGTGCAGATGGATTTAAAAACATTATACGACGCATGGGAGAGATACAAAGATCTCTTGAGAAGGTGTCCACACCATGGTCTACCCTTGTGGCTACAAGTCCAAACTTTCTACAAGGGTGTAAACCCCTCAACGAGGCAACTAATCGATTCAGCCGCCGGTGGAACCCTGAACAACAAAACTACAGAAGCGGCCTACAAGCTTATTGAGGAAATGTCACTAAATAATTATCAGTGGCAAGTTAACAGGACGAAACTGACAAAATCAGTCGGAGTTTTCAACATCGATGCGTTGACTATGCTATCAACACAGATGGAGACGATGAATAAAAAGATTGATAGTTTGTGTTCTTCGCAGGCAGATCCAGTCATGCAGTGCAACGTAAGTGGAACCGTGGCGAATCCTGAGTACCCACCCTACCAATCGGAAGCAGAGAACAAACAGATGAACTATATAGGTAACAATTTCAGATCCAATAATAATCCTTATAGTAATACTTACAATCCAGGTTGGAGGAACCACCCAAATTTTTCATGGGAAGGTCAAGGAAATCAAAGACAACAACCTCCTCAAAACTTTCAAAATCAGCCCTATCCACAAGAGAAGAAACCAACCCTCGAAAAGATGCTGACAAAATTTTCGACAGACACAGAAAAACGTTTCCAAGAAACTGAGAAAACAATCAAAAGCAAGGAGAGCAGAATCATGGAAATCACTAAGTCAGTCAAGGAAGTCACTAATGCAGTCGAACAACTTGCAAAGCTGATGTCAGAACTACCGCAAGGGCGTCTACCTAGTAACACGGAGATTAACCCTAAGGAGTAGATTCAAGCCATCACAGCTCAGGACAGTAAAGGGTTAGATGAACCCAATACAATACCAGAAAACAAGGTAGACGAGGGTAAAATAGAGGTAACACAAGAAAAGCCAAAACCGGTAATCAGAGTACCAACCTCGCATACCTTATCCCGAAGCAATAAAAAGAGACGATTCAGAGGAACAGTTCGGTAAGTTTCTTAAACTCTTAAAGAAATTACATATTAACTTACCTCTTCTCGAAGCTCTTTTTCACATGCCAGACTCGAGGAAATTTTTAAGGCAGCTCTTGACAAACAAACGCAAAATAGACGAAGAGCACCACATGGAGTTGAACGCAGCATGCTCGGCAATGTTACAAAATAAACTACCACAGAAGCTAAAATATCCAGGGAGTTTTACAATTCCATGTTTAATTGGTAGTTTAACTATTGATAATGTGTTAGCTGATTTAGGGGAAAGCATAAATGTCATGCCTTATACATTGTTTAAACGATTAGGTCTAGGGAAGCCCAAGCAAACTAGGATGAGCATTCAATTAGCTGATAAAACTGTCAGAATTCCTAAGGGCATTATTGAAGATGTTCTTGTAAAAATCGATAAATTTGTTTTCCCAGTAGATTTTGTTGTCTTAGACATGGATGAGGATAATTCAATCCCCCTAATTCTAGGAAGACCCTTCTTAGCAACTGCCAAGACTAAAATTGATGTTGCCACAGCAGAACTTATACTTCGTGTAGGTGATGAATCAATCAAGCTTCAAGCTCTTGACTCGGCCAGGACAACAGACGATGAAGGTAAGAAAGTAACTTCAAACGATAATCAAACTATTCAACTTTCATCGCAGGAAATATCCCAAGGACACAAACCTGAGCCGACTCATAGACCCCAAATCAACAAAGAGGAATTACACGAGGAACAAAGCTTTAGGGTCGACAAACTAGAAGAGCAGAAGACACACGTCAAGGAAGAACCACACGAAGTAAAACCAGAGGAACCACTAGAAGAACTCGTAGGAACATCAAATCACTTTAAAATAGGAGATCAGGTACTATTAGACCACACAAATCCTCACATCATCATAGCAGACCTGAAAACAAAAGGAGAAACTCCTCTTAAGGTACACGATATCTTCCCCCACGGAATAGTCGAGGTGAACAATCCAACATTCGGCACTTTTAAGGTAAACGCTTCTCAACTTAAACTTTATCAGGAAAACAGAACTGTAAGCATGAGGGAAGATATTCAAACCTTTAAACCTCCCTGATTTTTTAAAAAACATAAGAGGAAAAGTCTAGCTTAAGACTATAAACGAGCGCTTCTCGGGAGGCAACCCGAGCACTAACATTATCTCCTTTTAATTTTATTTTTAGTTTCTTTATTCCCCTTCTTTCTTTTATTTTAAACTGACCAAAAGTGTAGAATCTCAAGGTCACACGGTCTTACACACGGCCGTGTCCGTGACCGTGTGGACCACCGGAATCTCCATACTGACATAGCAGAGGCCGTGCAACCCAATCCCAACCACTTTCCAAAGTCATAGATCCAACCACTCTCCCACAAGCTCCGTAAAAGTGACACGGTCGTGCTTCACGAGCGTGTGAAGGTATTGACTTGCCAAGCACTGGCGCAACACGCCCGTGCCTACCTACTAACTTCCGAAACACGGGCGTGGTTGGCTGCACCATGAACATGGCGAATCAACACGACGGGACACACGACCGTGTGAGACGGCCGTGTAATTCGACACACCCTTGGTACACGGGCGTGGGCACGTACCAGATTTGGGGCCCCTATTTAAACACCACCCTACCCTCTCCCCATTCTTCTCCTTCACTCCCCACCTCTCCTCTCCCTCTTCCTCTTAGATTTCTCTATCTAACAAGTCTCTCATCCCCTTGAGCCACGCAAGAAACCATGCCGAAGAAATGAAAGAAGGCCAACCACAGTCTCCACAAAGGAAACCTTACACATGAGTTCATGCCGACAGCTTCGTCTCAACACCAAGCCAAGGATCTTTGAGACTAATTAGTTTTTATTTTTCTTTTCTCTATTGCTTCAATTTCCTTCTCTTTGACAATCTTATGCTTAGTTTAGTTTAACTTAATTTAGTTTCTTAGTGTCAGGTTCGCCAGGCTGCTAGGGAATCACACCGACCACCATGATAACTACGCCACTTCTGCCACCGCCATCACCTCCGCAGCCCTAGAGGTCACACCTACCTTGCGAACCATCCTTCAATAAGGACTTTTCGATCCATCCACCTTTTCATTTATTTTTATTTTCCATCTTAGTCTCCTTTCCTTTTTCTTTCTTATTTTTAATTATATATTTAGGTTATTTTAAATGTGTCTTAATAATCCTTGGCTAATTGATAAACCATAATTATAACATATTTTAGACCCACATTTAACATGCTTTTGGATGATTTATCCTTTGATTTATATAAAAAGGTGCTTGTAATCCTTTCTTTTCATGTCTTATACCCAGGAAAGCACCCGAGGATGAAAAGAACACAAAACGGGCCCAAAACAGAGTAAATGGGCCTTAGCACGAAATTGACACGGCCTGGCCCAAATCACACACAGTCGTGCCTCAACGATCACCTAGAGTACGGCCTCAACCCTGCCTCACACGGCCGTGCCTCAAGTTAGAAATCCGAACATGGTCTAAAGTTGATCCACACGGGCGTGTGCCATGGTCGTGCCTCTGTCGCTGGAAAGAGCAATTTCAGTCGGAAAAGAATACTTAGGGAGAAAGAATCGCATTCCAAGATCCTATATCTATATCCCCTAAGTGCCACCTTTGAAAAGGCGTCAAAGCTAGGCCAAGGAGCCAAGCCGAGAAGGTCAGAATGAGGGAATAGCGCGAGGATAGCCAGTTGATCCATCCCAAGAAGCCAGAGTTATACTCAAGACGGCAGAATTCTCCTTCAATTCCTTCAAGGGGTTTTAGGGATTTCTTATGTTTTGTTTTATCTTTTCTCTTGTGATGTTTTCTTTATTCGTTATGAACTAAACCCTTCAGATACCTGAAGGGGATGAAACCTAGATGAATCTTGTTATTTGATTTCTGAATTATATGATAATTACTTAGTTTGTTCTTAATTATGTTGCTTAATCTAAATCTGATGTGCTTAGGTGGAGGAGGAATAGACCCTGCTTAAGAGTAGATCTAGCATAATTAAGCAGAATTGATCGAACGCCTAAAGATAGGGTTACGAGATTTTGCCAGATTAGGGTGAAACCTAATATGGGAGTCCAATGATTGATTTACTGCTATTCTAGGGGGTTATTATAAGCGAACGAGAGTTCCACTAATTAACCTAGGGTTAGATGTTATTCACCTCGAGAGAGGGTTTAATATAGGTTAGGGAGTCCTACGGAACAGGCTAAGTAAAGAAAGCATATGGTTCAATGTTAGGTAACAAGAGAAGTCTAGGTGGATTCCTCCTGAGCGTATCGTCGTAATCAACTGAGTTTTCCTTCAAGTTATCTCCCAATTCGTTCTTTTTGTCTTGTGTCTTTAGCTTAGTAGTCGTTAATTTAGATTAAAGCAACTTCACTATATCTTTAAGGCTAAATAATAAGAAGAAAGTTAGTATTAGTACTTTTAGTTCCTTTGGGTTCCACAATCTAGTCTTGCCTAAGCTATACTACTGTTCGATAGGTACACTTTCCTTTAGTCATTGTCAGAGTTAGTTTCCAGGTTTGATCATTCGTTTTATAAATTTTAAAGCTCTGATTTCAGCAATCAAGTTTTCGGCGCCGTTGCCGGGGAACTAAAATATTAAGAACGCTCTATTTTTATTACTTTAGCCATTATTTTTTTTGCAATTTTATTTTTTTAGGTTAAATTTTTATTTTTGCTAAATTTTCTTTCTTTTCCTAGCAGGTACCTCTAGTTTGTAACTAAAAGGAACCCGAGATGGCCTTTAGTATACGACAGTGAGATCGAAGCTACCGCTCGCAGGAATCACCGAGAAATCAGGTGAGCACTAAATTACACAGAGGAAGATCAAGACGACAGATCCAATCCTATTGAAGGGATGGACGAGAATAACCCACCACCACGGGATGTGGGGGAAAACAATGCTCCATGCACAATGTTTGACTATGCGAAACCACATTTAACAGGAGCAGAATCGAGTATTGTTAGGCCTGCTATAGCTGCTAACAATTTTGAATTAAAGCCTAACACAATACAAATGATTCAACAGTTTGTTCAATTTGATGGTTTGCAGGACGAAGATCCAAATGCTCATATAGCTAACTTTTTAGAGTTCTGTGATACCTTCAAAATAAATGGCATTTCTGATGATGCCACACGTCTTCAGTTATTCCCTTTTTCATTAAGGAATAAAGCCAAATAGTGGTTAAACTCATTACCACGAGGGTCAATCACTACATGGGAACAAATGACCAAAAAGTTTTTATTGAAATATTTCCCACCGGCCAAAACGGCTAAATTACGGAATGATATCACTTCTTTTGTGTAGATGGATCTAGAGACATTGTACGACGCATGAGAAAGATACAAAGATCTCTTGATAAGGTGTCCACACCATGGTCTACCCTTGTGGCTACAAGTCCAAACTTTCTACAATGGTATAAACCCCTCAACGAGGCAACTAATTGATTCAGCCGCCGGTGGAACCCTGAACAACAAAACTCCAGAAGCAACCTACGAGTTTATTAAGGAAATGCCACTGAATAATTATCAGTGGCAAGCTAACAGGACAAAATTGACACAATCAGCCGGAGTTTTCAACATCGATGCATTGGCCATGCTATCAACACAGATGGAAACGATGAATAAAAAGATTGATAGTTTGTGTTCTTCGCAGGCACATCCAGTCATGCAGTGCGACGTAAGTGGAACCGTGGCGAATCTTGAGTACCCACCCTACCAACCGGAAGTAGAGAACGAACAGATGAACTATATAGGTAACAATTTTAGATCTAATAATAATCCTTATAGTAACACTTACAATCGAGGTTGGAGGAACCACCCAAAGTTTTCGTGGGGAGGTCAAGGAAATCAAGGAAATCAAAGACAACAACCTCCTCAAAACTTCCAAAATCAGCCCTATCCACAAGAGAAGAAACCAACGCTCGAGGAGATGCTAGCAAAATCAGCAGACACAGAAAAACGTCTACAAGATACCGAGAAAACCCTTAAAGATCAACAAGCGTCAGTTGAAAAACTTACTGAGTCATTTGGGGAACTCACTAAAACAGTTGGATTACTTACTAAGATGATCTGTGAAATACGGGAAGAAATTTTTCCTAAAGGAACAAAACAGGTAAAAGCAGTCACACTAAGAAGTGGAAAGGAATTAGTCGACCCAAAGAAACAAATCCCATACGAACATAACAAGGCAAGCGATGAGGGGATTGAGGATGTAAATCCAGTACGCAACGAAAACAAACCACCAATCCCATATCCAGCCAAGTTAAAAAAGAACGAATTGATTCCCA
Source organism: Gossypium australe (assembly GCA_005393395.2). NCBI lineage: Eukaryota > Viridiplantae > Streptophyta > Magnoliopsida > Malvales > Malvaceae > Gossypium > Gossypium australe. The sequence goes on along the minus strand of CM016624.1, from coordinate 124,397,608 downwards.
ATACGATAAGTTTCTTGAACTTTTTAAACAAATACATATTAACTTACCTTTTGTTGAAGTCATTTCACAGATGCCAAAGTACGGAAAATTCTTAAAGGAACTCCTGACGAATAAACGGAAGCTTGAAGAAGTGTCAACGGTGGAACTTAATGAAGAGTGCTCAGCCATCCTCCAAAATAAGTTACCAACCAAATTAAAAGACCTAGGAAGTTTTACTATCCCTTGTTTAATTGGTAGCTTGAATATTAAGAAAGCATTAGCTGATCTAGGCGCCAGTATTAATTTAATGCCTTAAAAATGTTTAAACAACTAGATATTGGGGAACCAAAACCCACTAGGATGAGTATTCAATTAGCAGATAGATCCATTAAATATCCTAGAAGAGTTATCGAAGATGTCTTGGTAAAAATTGATAAATTTATTTTCCCTGTTGATTTCATTGTGTTAGACATGGATGAAGACACTAATGTTCCTTTAATCTTAGGGCATCCTTTTTTAGCCACTGCTAGAGCTGTTATTGATGTAAGCGATGGTAAACTCGCACTGAGGATAGGTGATGAAGAAATTATTTTTCAAATTTATGATGCCATGCGATATTCTAAAGAGCAAGATGATTCCTGTTATTTTGTTGATACTACTGATCATATCATTCAAAATTCATTACAGGAAATCATACACGACGACACGATGGAACTGTGCCTGACTCAAGAAGAGGGGGAAGAAGATGAAGACGATGAGTTGAATCTGAATACATCGTCATCCAGACAAATGAAAGAAGAAAGCATTGAAAATGATAATGAAATAAAACAGAAACCCTCCATCGATGAGCCACCCAAATTGGAATTAAAACAGTTACCAAAACACTTAGAATACGCATTCCTCGAGGACAATTCTACACTACCGGTAATTATCTCTTCAGAACTAGAACCCAAGGAAAAAGAGGAGCTGATAAAGGTACTAAGAGAACACAAAAAAGCCATTGCTTGGAAAATTTCTGACATTAAAGGTATAAGCCCCTCATTCTGTACACACAAAATTTTAATGGAAGAAGAATACAAGTCGTGTGTGCAACCCCAGAGACGACTAAACCCTAACATGAAAGAAGTGGTCAAAGCTGAGGTAATTAAACTTCTAGATGCAGGAATAATTTATCCTATTTCTGACAGCACTTGGGTAAGTCCTGTGCAGGTAGTTCCAAAGAAAGGAGGAATGACGGTGGTGCCCAATGAAAAGAATGAGTTAATTCCCACAAGAACAGTTACAGGCTGGAGAGTCTGTATAGACTATAGAAAGCTGAATGATGCCACCAGCAAAGATCACTTCCCTCTGCCCTTCATAGATTAAATGCTAGAAAGATTATCCCGGCATATGTACTATTGTTTCTTGGACGGACTTTTCGGCTATTTCAAAATCCCCATAGCTCCCGAAGATCAAGAGAAGACAACATTTACATGCCCATACGATACATTTGCTTATCGTAGAATGCCTTTTGGATTATGTAATGCTCCTGCTACTTTTCAGCGTTGCATGTTGGCAATCTTTGACGAACTTGTGGAAGACATCATGGAGGTATTTATGGATGATTTCTCAGTATTCGGTAATTCTTTCCATCTTTGCCTTAAAAATTTAAAACGAGTTCTAATGAGATGTGAGGAAACAAACCTTGTTTTAAACTGGGAAAAATGTCACTTTATGGTTAGAGAAGGAATTGTATTAGGACATAAGATTTCTAGTAAAGGGATTGAGGTAGATAAAGCAAAGGTTGAAGCCATAGAAAAACTACCTCCCCCTAGTTCTGTTAAGGCTATTAGAAGCTTTTTAGGACATGCAGGGTTCTATAGAAGATTTATTAAAGATTTTTCTAAAATAGCTAAGCCTTTGACAAAATTACAAGAAAAAGATGTTCCTTTCGATTTCAACCAGGAATGTTTAGATATATTTAATATCCTTAAGGATAAATTAATAAATGCGTCATTATAATTGCACCGGATTGGAACTTACCCTTTGAACTAATGTGTGATGCAAGTGACTTTGCAGTAGGTGCAGTTTTGGGACAACAAAGAGACAAGCATTTTCAGCCAATTTACTATGCTAGCAGAACATTAAAACCCGCACAAGAAAACTACACCACCACAGAGAAAGAATTGCTAGCTGTAGTTTTTGCTTTTGATAAATTTAGACGGTATCTAATATTGTCTAAAGTTGTCATTTACACTGACCATTCAGCTCTTCGTTATCTTTTAAACGAACCTTATGCAAAACCCAAACTCATACGATGGATTTTACTCTTACAGAAATTCGACTTGGAAATACAAGATAAGAAGGGAGCCGAGAATCTTGCAGCGGATCACCTTTCTAGACTTGAAAATCCACACATCAAAGAGCTCGACGAAAGTGAAATAAATGATTTGTTTCCCGAAGAACAACTCTTTTCTATAACGTATTCTGAGGTACCATGGTTTGCAAATATTGTGAATTATTTAGCAGCTAACATCTTGCCAAGAAAATTAACACATCACCAAAAGAAGCGATTCTTTGCTGATGTGAAAAATTATTTTTGGGAAGATCCCTTTCTTTTCCCATATGTGCAGATCAGGTAATTTGAAGATGCGTTACAAAGGCAAAAGCAAGCAAAATCCTAGAACATTGCCATTCAGGACCCTTAAGAGGACACTACAGTGGTATTAAGATAGCACAAAAAATACTCGAATCAGGTTTTTATTGGCCTACTCTATTTAAAGACGCCAACAGGTATGTTACCTTGTGTGATAGATGCCAAAGAACAGGTAATAATTCTAAACGTGATGAAATGCCTCAAACATATATGTTGTCATGTGAAATATTTGATGTATGGGGTATTGATTTTATGGGACCATTCCCTAGTTTGTTTGGAAACAAGTACATCCTAGTGGCAGTTGATTACATGTCAAAATGGGTAGAAGCAGAAGCTTTACCTACCAATGATGCCAGGGTAGTAGTTAAGTTTCTAAAAAAACTATTTTCCTGATTTGGCACACCAAGAGCCATCATTAGTGATAGGGGTACTCTTTTCTATAATACTCAATTTGAAAAAGTTCTAAAGAAATATGGAATATACCACAGGACAGCCACCCCATATCACCCTCAAACTAGTGGGCAAGTTGAGGTAGCAAACCAAGAACTTAAGCGCATCCTAGAAAAAACAGTTGAATCAAATAGAAAAGATTGGGCAGTTAAAGTAGATGATGCTTTATGGGCCTATAGAACAGCATTTAAAACACCTCTAGGGACATCCCCATACAAACTTGTATACGAGAAAAGCTGTCATCTACCATTCGAATTAGAACAAAAGCTTTTTGGGCAATAAAATTCTTGAACTCTGACCTCAAAATTGCAGGAAAGAAAAGAATGATGCAAATTAACGAACTGGACGAATGGGGAATGGAAGCCTACAAGAACTCAAAACTATACAAGGAAGCAACAAAGCGACGCCACGATGCTCGTCTCAAGAGATCAAAACAATTCGAAGTAGGGGACTTGGTCCTACTATATAACTCAAGGCTTAAATTATTCCTGGGAAAGCTGAAATCAAGATGGTCAGGCCCATTCATGATCAAAACAATTTTTCCAAATGGCACCATCAAGGTAACTCATCCCACTAAGGGCACATTCAAGGTAAATGGTCACCGACTCAAAATTTATAATGGTGCAGATTTTGGAGATATGAGAGAGGAGCTTTTGCTCCATGAACCTTATTTTAGAACCGGAAACAGGGAAAGTCTAGCTTAAGACTATAAATAAGCGCTTCTCGGGAGCCAACCCGAGCACTAACCCACTAACATTTTATTTCCATTTTTCTAACACCACATTAAAATAGTCTAATAGAAGTGCAAATTTTTAAACACGGCCTTGACCACGGGCGTGTCAATGGCCGTGTGCAAGACAGGGGACGAACCACGGGCGTGCCAAGTGTAACAGTCCGAATTTGACCCTAATCGAAATGGTGGTTTCAAGACCACGAATCCGAGTCCGAAAAACTTTTAAAATTTTTTTCGGTGTTTATTATATGTGAATTATTATGTGTGAAAGTTTCGTATAAAAATTTGATTGTTTGTGTGTTTAATTTAACAAAAGGACTTAATCGCGTAAAGTGCAAAAGTTACAAACTATAGTGAAAGGTGCTAATGTGATAGTGGCTTTTTATATGAAGTATTAAAAGGGCAATTAGCCCATTTTTCAAGCTAGTGGATGGCTTAAGACTAAAATGCCCTTATTATATATGTTAGTTTTATTTTAATTGAAAGGTTATATTAGTAATTAATTAAATAACATATTATATGCTAAAATAAAACAAAAGAAATGGCCATCATCATCTTTTATTCTCTTGGCTGAATATTGGAGAAAGAAGAAGAGCTTTGTTTCTTTTTATTTTCGGCACATATAAGCTTAAATTCAAGGTTAGTTTGATTTCGGTTCTTGATAATTTTTACGTTTTTGAGATCGTTGCTTAGAAATCTTCAAGACCCATGCTTTAATTTTTGAATTTGATGAATATTTTGAGTTGAGCTATTGTTGATAATTAGTTATTTATGTTATTTAAGGATGAATTATGAAATATATGTGTTAGATTAACATGTTTTGTCTTTGGATTTTTGATGAATTTGAGTATTTTGGGCTAAATTGCAAAAATAAAATTTTGAGGGATTAAAATGCAAAATAAATGAAATGTAGGGACTTATATAGTCATGAGGAAGATTCGGCCCTAAAGGATTGAATTCAAATTATGTGTATTTTGTGTTTTGTGCAATAGGGACTAAATTGTAAAGGTTGTAAATGTCAGGGGTAAAATGGTAATTTTCCTATTTATGTGTTTTGGGACTAAATTGAGATGAAATGTGTTTGAATGAGCTTATTTTAAAAATGTTTAGATCAAGAACAAAGAAAATCAGATTTGGATCGAGGAAAAGCGAAAGTTCAGGAATAGCCGATCTTCGTCGTCCGTCGATAGCCGAGGTAAGTCTTTAAGCAAGTTAATACTGTAAATATTGTTCGTAACCTAGTTATATGCTGAATTTTGAATTATTGGATTGAAATGAAGATATAGCCGAATGTGACATATTAAATTTAACAATGAAAGGTAGTTAAATTAAATTGAATTCATGAGGTGAAAGTGATATGAATTATGTGTTATATATGTGATTTTGGTAAAAGGTAATGTGTACGAGATGGTTGAATAATATCAATTCTGGCTTTGAGCCTAGCAGGCCTTGTGCCAGTGAATTATATCGGGCTTATTGCCTAGCAGGCCTTGTGCAGGTGAATTATATCGGGCTTAATGCCTAGCAGGCTAAATGTCGGTGTTTAAATTTCAGACCTCGGGTCTAGCAGGCCTAGTGCCGGTGTGTGATTCAGGCTGATGCCTAACAGGTTCTAAACCGGTGATGAAATTTCTAATTGCAAGACATAAACTTTTCTAGTTAAGTAATCGTCGAGGAAGTAAGTCGATATTACAAGTTATATATGTATGTTCGACCATACAGGTAAGTGCCTACAAGTTATTAAATTGATCTTCTATATTAGATCAATAAGGTAAATATTCATGTGTTAAATTGTCGAACGAGAATGATACTAATTGATCTTGTATATTTGGCTTTATACTTATGTTTATGTGATCATGTTGGGATTACTTTGATGCCATGTATTTGAATGAATGAAACGTCAAATGAATTTATAAATATGTGATTATGTTCTCTTGTATATGAAATTACTAAGTGTAAGTATATACTTACTTGTGTATATGTGATCCTGTTGAATTAAATGTATCGAAAGTATTAGTAGTTGGAGAAGTGCTATTAATTTATATTTGAATTACATGATGAGCTAATAAATTGAAGATTAAAGATAAAATAATTTCAATGATTGAGCTAAATGAGGTATTTGTATTCGGCATTAGTAGACCAATAAGTGTTAAACTTTAAATTTCATGGTATGATGTATGTTATTGAAAATGATTGAATGAACATTTGATGTAATACATTTGCTTAAGACTTACTAAGCTAGTAAGCTTACTGTGTGTGTTTATTGTTCTGTATTATAGATTTTGATCAAGCTACGGGCTCAGAGGATCGTCGACGAAGTCATCCACACTATCAACCTATTTTGGTACTTTTGAGTTTGGACTTTTGAACTAAAGGCATGTATAAGATAGACTATGTTTTGAGCTATGATAGGCTAGACTATGTTTTGAGCTATGAATTTGTTCTTTTATATATATATATATACATATATATATATATAGCCATATGAAAATGGCTTGAATATGATGCTAGTTGGATATATATATAATCGGTCATATTATAAGTTCATTTGGTAACTATGTTATATGGCATGTGTGTATATTACTTTAAATTTTATGGCTTGATTGGGAAATGAGGTGAATGGCTTATAAGTAGTTCGTTTTTGATAATCTTGATGCTTGGTATGACTTGGTTTTGAGTATGGCTATAAACTCATTTAGTGATAGGACATATGATATGTATGTATATATATATATATTTGATTTGTGTTGGTCTTTTTGGTTAACTAAAGGCAATGTATGCACATGTGTATGCTTGAATGATTTGCAAATTAGGTACGGTTGGTGCATGCAAAAGTAATGAATGAGTTGTATAAATATTTGTGGCTCAATTATGCGCATGCCAACAAATTAAAGTGTGCATTGGTTCGACTGAGTGTTGGATCTTTTTTGAATTTGGTATGAGCAATGTACATGTGATCTCATATATGTTTATTTAAATGCCATGATTATTACATAGTTAAGAACTAATTATGTGCATATGTATATTCGGTTAAGGTGACTCAATATATTAAATGAATAGAACTAAATTGTAAATCGATGCAATGACCTATTTGGAGTATATATATATGTGAACAATCTTACAATAATTAGTCAATTGAATGAAGTATGTTTTAAATCATCTTTTATATATGCTGTGTGGTATGCATAAATGTTCATAGTATGTTCGGCTTGTGTTCTTTAATTATTATGCTGTATATGACTTAGGTCTAGCATGGTAAGTATGTTTTAAGAAATTAAATGTAATACATATTTACATGCATATGTGATCATTTTAATTTATTTGTATAATTATATAAGATTGTTTATTTATGACTTAAGTGATTGATTAAAAGTTGTGACATAACTAGTAATGCCCCGTAACCCTAATCCGGCGACGGATACGGGTTAGGAGTGTTACACCAAGAGCCGTGCCCAAACAGGGAAAAATTTCTTTCGTTAACACGGGCTGCGATACCAGACCACGCCCGTGCTATCTAACCGTGCGAGGTCACTGACTTATCGACCACAGGCATCACATACCCATGCGTCATAACCGTGTGAAGCTATTGACTTGTACACCACGGGAAGAACACGCCCGTGTCCCACAACCGTGCGAAGCTACTGACTTGTCCAGCACGTGCAAGACACGCCCGTGCAGCCCGACCGTGCCAACATACAAACTTCACAAACACGGGCATGGGTTGATGAAACACGGACATGGGGTAACAATACACCCCAACACACGGCCGTGCGAGGCGGCCGTGTAAATTGACACACCCTAGGACCACGGTCGTGGGGACGTGGCAGATTTGAACCCCTATTTAAACCTCACAACCCTTCCCCTTCCCTCCATCTGGTTTTATCTTTATTTTCTTTTCTTTTCACTCTTCTCCCTCTCAGACTTTTCACTTCATAAATCTTTAAAACTCTTGAGCCACACAATATCATGTCAAAGAAGCGTACGAAGGCCAACCACAGTCTCCTCAAAGGAGACCTTACACATAAGTTCATGCCGGCCGCTTCATTCCAACAACAAGCCAAGGATATTTGAGGCCATTTAGTTTTTATCTTTCTTTTCTCTTCTCCTTTATTTTCCTTCTCTATACGTCTTTTGATTTATATAAAAATAGAGATATTATCTATCTTTGTACATTGAGAACAATGTACATCTTAAGTGTGGGGGGTAAAAATGCCCAACTTTTTGAATTATTCTCAAATCCCTGAGGGTAAAAGTGGAAAAACATTGCCTAAATTTTTTCATTATTCTCAAATCCCTGATTTAGTCTTGTTTTTAAGCAAATTTGTCATATTACTAATTAGGATGAAATTTTTGATGATTTGTGATTGTTATTGACATGTTTTAGAATAAGTCATAGCTAATTGTGCATTGATGATTGAATTTGAATAATACTAGAGAATTAAGCATGATAAGTCTTTTTTTTAAAATTAATTTTTTTTTGCTAGGTTGTTAAACTAAATTCGAATACTACCTTGAAATTTGAAATTCACGAGGATGATGTCAAAACACCCATAATTTTTATGAGATTTTGAACCTTATAGAGCATAATTCTTTTTCATGCTCATTCTTTGATTATGAGTGTGTCAACTATGAACTGTTATTCTAGAACTTGCCTCGTTTATACATGTTGAGACCACATTTATGATTTGATAATACAGAGATGATAAAGGCACCTAGGTTTTAACCCAGTCACTCCACTAAATAGCCTACCTTTACAATTAACCCCTAGTGAACCCCGTTGATCCTAACAACCCTTTTATTGACTCACCTACTAATATCAACCCAAAACCCTTTGTATTTGTTATCACCCTTCCTTTTGACTACCTTTTAATTGAGATATGATTTGATTAGTATCGATGTATATTATAAGTTAAAGTAATTACTTAGTTTGTTCTAAAAATTTTTTTTCAAAGTATTCAATATTAATAGTATGAAAAGTGAGCTTATACAAATCAAAGTTTATTTTCAAAAAGAAAAGCTCGTATTAGTAGGTTCATTACTATTTTCAGTTGATGTAAATATTATTTCAGTACTATTAGGTAGGCACTTGTCAATTTGATCTCGATTCTAACCCTCTAATTTCATCCTTTAACCACACCTTTAACCCAGCCCCGTTACAACCCTAACACAGACCTCTTGATCTGTTTATCATCTCATTTTACAGTGGTGGAGATTTGATTTTCAGGTAAGCCTATGGGATTAACTTTTCAAGTTTGACTTAGGAGCGATCTTTTCCTGAACCTTAAACACTTTAGAGTGATTTGAGTGAATCTTTAGTGAGGATATCAATCCTTGTCAGTTTTGAATTGAAAAGGTAGTTATTTAAATGAGGGGAGACACCTATGTTTTCGAAGTACAAACTCATGACTTATCTCGTTTGAATCTTTAGGACTCTTTCAATTGAATTATCCATGTATGAATTATCTATGAATTATGATAAGGCATTGTTGATAAGAATTGTAAATTATGGAAAGTTCATTTTAATTGTAGTTGAGAACTTTGCTTGAGGACAAGCAAAAGCTTAAGTGTGGGGGTATTTGATAAACCATAATTATAACATATTTTAGACTCACATTTAACATGCTTTTGGATGATTTATCCTTCGATTTATATAAAAAGGTGCTTGTAATCCTTTCCTTTCATGTCTTATACCCAGGAAAGCACCCGAGGATGAAAAGAACACAAAACGGGCCCAAAACGGAGTAAATGGGCCTTAGCACGAAATTGACACGGCCTGGCCCAAATCACACACGGCCGTCCCTCAACGATCACCTAGAGCACGGCCTCAACCCGCCTCCCACGGCCGTGCCTCAAGTTAGAAATTCGAACACGGTCTAAAGTCGATCCATACGGGCGTGTGCCATGGCCTTGCCTCTGTCGCTGGAAAGAGCAATTTCAGTCGGAAAAGGATACTTAGGGAGAAAGAATCGCATTCCAAGAGCCTATATATATCCCCTAAGCGCCACCTTTGAAAAGGCGTCAAAGCTAGGCCAAGGAGCCAAGCCGAGAAGGTCAGAATTAGGGAATAGCGCGAGGATAGCCAATTGATCCATCCTAAGAAGCCGGAGTTATACTCAAGACGGCGGAAGTCTCCTTCAATTCCTTCAAGGGGTTTTAGGGATTTCTTATGTTTTGTTTTATCTTTTCTCTTGTGATGTTTTCTTTATTCGTTATGAACTAAACCCTTCAGATACTTGAAGGGGATAAAACCTAGATGAATCTTATTATTTGATTTCAGAATTATATGATAATTACTTAGTTTGTTCTTAATTATGTTGTTTAATCCAAATCTGATGTGCTTAGGTGGAGGAGGAGTAGACCCTGCTTAAAAGTAGATCTAGCATAATTAAGCAGAGTTGATCGAAAGCCTAGAGATAGGGTTACGAGATTTTGCCAAATTTGGGTGAAACATAATATGGGAGTCCAATGATCGATTTACTGCTATTCTAGGGGGTTATTGATAAACCGTAAAAGTAACATATTTTAATCCCATATTTAGTGTGCTTTTGGATGATTTATCCCTCGATTTATATAAAAATGTGCTTTTAATCCTTCCTTTTCATGTCTTATACCCAGGAAAGCACCCGAGGATGAAAAGAACACAAAAAGGGCCAAAAACAGAGTAAATGGGCCTTAACATGAAATTGACACGGTCTGGCCCAAGTCACACACGGCCGTGCCTCAAGAGAAATCCAAACACGATCAGGTCTCGATCCACACGAGCGTGTGCCATGGTCGTGCCTCTTTCGCTGGAAAGAGTAATTTCAATCGGAAAAGGATACTTAGGGAGAAAGAATCGCATTCCAAAGAGCCTATATATATCCCCCAAGTACCACCCTTTGAAAGCATCGAAAGCCAGGCCAAGGAGCCAAGCCGAGAAGGTCAAAGTTAGGGAGTAACGAGAGGATAGCCAGTTGATCCATCCCAAAAAGCCGTAATTATACTCAAAACGACAGAATTCTCCTTCAATTCCTTCAGGGGGTTTTAGGGTTTTCTTATGTTTTGTTTTATCTTTTCTCTTGCGATGTTTTGTTTATTCATTATGAACTAAACCCCTCAGATACCTGAAGGGGATGAAACCTAGATGGATTTTATTATTTGATTTTTAAGTTATATGATAAATTACTTAGTTTGTTCTTAATTATGTTGTTTAATCCAAATCTAATGTGCTTAGGTGGAGGAGGAATAGACCTTGCCTAAGAGAAGATCTTACATAATTAAGTGGATTTGATCAGACGCCTAGAGATAAGGTTACGAGATTTTGCCGGATTAGGGTGAAACCTAATATGGGAGTCCATTGATCGATTTACTGCTATCCTAGGGGGTTATTGTAAGCGAACGAGAGTTCCACTAATTAACCTAGGGTTAGACGTTATTCGCCTCGAGAGAGGGTTTAAGATAGGTTAGGGAGTCTCGCGGATCAAGCTAAGTAAAAGAAATCATATAATCTAGGGTTAGATAATAAGTGAAGTCTAGGTGGATTCTTTCTGAAGGTATCGTCGAAATCAACTGAGTTTTCCTTCAACGTTATTTTCCAATTCGTCTTCTTGTCTTTGTGTCCTTAGTTTAGTTGTCGTCAATTTATTTTAAAAGTAATCTTCACTCTAACTTTAAGGCTAAATAATAAAAAGAAAGTGAGTATTAATACTTTTAGTTCCTTTAGGTTCGATAACCGGTCTTGCCTAAGTTATACTACTGTTCGATAGGTACACTTGCCTTAATATCGTTTCCAGAGTTAGTCTCCAGGTTTGATCATTCTTTCATAAATATTTAAAGCTCTGATTAGTCTCCAGGTTTGATCATTCTTTCATAAATATTTAAAGCTCTGATTTGTAGCGATCAAGTTTCTGGCGCCGTTGCCGGGGAACTAAAATATTAAGAAAACTCTATTTCTATTACTTTAGCCCTAACTTTTATTTTTCGCAATTTATTTTTCTTTTCTTTTCGTTTCTATTTTTGTTTTTTGTTTTTTTTTTCTGTTTGCTGAAATTTTTCTTTCTTGCTTTTCCAACAGGTACCTCTAGTTTATGACTAGAAGGAACCCGAGAGGACCTTTGGTATACGATAGTGATATCGAAGCTACCGCTCGTAGGAATCTTCGAGAAACCAAGCGAGCCCTAGATTACACAGAGAGAGAGGAAGAAAACAGATCCAATCCTCCTAAACAGATGGACGAAAACAACCCACCACCACGTGATGTGGGGGAGAACAATGCTCCACGCACAATGTTCGATTATGCGAACCCGCATTTCACAGGAGCAGAATCTAGTATTGTTAGGCCTGCTATATCTGCTAACAATTTTAAATTAAAGCCTAACACAATACAAATGATTCAACATTTCGTTCAATATGATGGTTTGCAGGACAAAGATCCAAACACGCACATAGCTAACTTTTTAGAGTTCTGTGATACCTTCAAAATAAATGGCGTTTCTGATGATGCCATACGTCTTCGGTTATTCCCTTTTTCATTAAGGAATAAAGCCAAACAGTGGTTAAACTCGTTACAACGAGGGTCAATCACTACATGGGATCAGATGACCGAAAAGTTTTTAATAAAATATTTTCCACCGGCCAAAACGGCCAAATTGAGGAATGATATCTCTTCTTTTGTGCAGATGGATTTAGAAACACTATATGATGCATGGGAGAGATTCAAAGATCTATTGAAGAGGTGTCCACACCATGGCTTACCCTTGTGGCTACAAGTCCAAACCTTTTACAACGGTGTAAACCCTTCAACGACGCAACTTATAGATTCAGCCGCCGGTGGAACGCTGAACAACAAAACTCCTGAAGCAGCCTACGAGTTCATTGAGGAGATGTCATTAAACAATTATCAGTGGCAAGCTTCAAGGACCAAACCGACAAAATTGGTAGGAGTTTTCAACATTGATGCCATGACCATGCTATCAACACAGCTCGAGATGATGAATAAAAAGCTTGATAATTTGTGTTCTTCACAAGTACATCCAGTCATGCAGTGCGACGCAAGTGGAACTGTGGCGAATCCTGAGTACCCACCCTACCAACCGGAAGCAGAAAACGAACAGATGAATTATATAGGTAATAATTTCCAATCTAATAATAATCCTTATAGTAATACTTACATTCCAGGTTGGAGGAACCACCCAAATGTTTCATGGGAAGGTCAAGGCAATCAAGGAAATCAAAGGCAACAACCTCCTCAAAACTTCTGAAATCAATCCTATCCACAAGAAAAGAAACCAACCCTCGAGGAACGTATCTAAGAGGCTGATAGAACAATCAAAAGCAACGAGAGCCAAATTGATGAAATTGCTAAGTCAGTCAAGGAAGTTAGTAATGCAGTTGAACAACTTGCAAAGCTAATGTCAGAATGACCGCAAGGATATCTACCAAGTAATACAGAGATTAACACTAAAGAGCAAATTCAAGCCATCACAGCTCAGGACAGCGAGGAGTTAGATAAACCCAAACCAATTCCAAAAAGTATGGTAGACGAAGGTACAACAGAGGTAGCACAAGAAAAATCGAAATCGGTAATTAAGGAGTACAAACCTCGCATACCTTATCCCGAAGCGTTAAAAAGAGACGATTCAGAAGAACAGTTCGGTAATTTCCTTAAACTTTTAAAGAAATTACATATTAACTTACCTCTTCTTGAAGCTCTTTTTCAGATGCCAGACTCGAGAAAAATTTTAAGACAGCTCTTGACCAACAAACGCAAAATAGATGAAGAGCATCACATGGAACTGAACGCAACGTGCTCGGCAATGTTACAAAATAGACCATCACAGAAACTAAAAGATCCAGGGAGTTTTACAATTTCATGTTTAATTGGTAGTTTAAATATTGATAATACGTTAGCTGATTTAGGGGCAAGCATAAATGACATGCCTTATACATTGTTTAAACGACTAGGTCTAGGGAAGCCCAAACAAACTAGGATGAGTATTCAATTAGCTGATAAAACTGTTAGAATTCCTAGGGGCATTATTGAAGACGTTCTTGTCAAAATCGATAAATTTGTTTTACCAGTAGACTTTGTTGTCTTAGACATGGATGAAGATAACTCAATACCCTTAATTTTAGGAAGACCATTCCTAGCAACTGCCAGGACTAAAATTGATGTTACTACAGGTGAGCTCATACTTCGTGTAGGAGATAAATTAATCAATCTCCAAGCCCTCGACTCAGCTAAATCATCAAAGAATCAAGGTGAGAAAGAAAATTCTTTTGATAATCATTCAATTACACCATCTTTACAGGAACCACCCGGATCCTCAGTTCAGTGCCAACAAAGAAACAACTCACGAGGAGCAAAGAATTCAACCCAATGACTTAGACGAATGGGAAACACACTTCAAGGAAAAACTAGGGTTACACGAGGAAGAACCGAAATCACACAAAGTAAAACCGGAAGAACCACTAGAAGAGCTCGTGGGGACATCAAATCACTTTAAAATAGGAAACCAGGTTCTGTTAGATAAAGCCGAGTCTCACATCCCCACAATAGACCTAAAGGAAAATAGAGAACTTCTCCTTAAGGTACATGATATCTTCCCACAGGGAATAGTCGAGGTAAGCAATCCACTATTCAGCACTTTTAAGGTAAATGCTTCTCGACTTCAACTTTGTCATAAAACTAAAACTGTAGACATAAGGGAAGATATTCAAACTATTAAACCTCCTTAAAATTTTCAAACAGGAGGAAAGTCTAGCTTAAGACTATAAACGAGCGCTTCTCGGAAGGCAACCCAAGCACTAACCCTATTTCTTTTTACATTTATTTGCATTTAATTTTATTTTTCCTTTTCTTCTTTTTAAACTAACCAAAAACGCAGGTTTTCTAGGTCACACGGCCTTACACACGACCGTGTCCGTGGCCGTGTGGACCACCGGAACTACCACACTGACAGAGCGGAGGCCGAGCAAGTCAGTTCAACCACCCCCAACGTCATGGATCCAACCACCCTCCCCACGGGCACCGACAGAAAGGCACGGTGGTGCCCCTTAACCGTGTAAAGCTACTAACTTCCACACCACGGGCACACCACGCCCGTGCCTACAAACGGTGCGAAGCTACTAACTTGTCAAACACGGGCGTGGGAATCCAACACACGGGCGTAGGGTAACAACACACCCATACACACGGCCGTGCGAGGCGGCCGTGTAAATCGACACACCCTAGGACTACGGCCGTGGGGAAGCACCAGATTTGAACCTTTATTTAAACCCCTCAACTCTTCCCCTTCCCTCCATATGATTTTCATCCTTATTTTCTCACTCTCTTCCATCTCAGATTCTTCACTTACTAAGACTCTAGATCCTTGAGCAAGCCAACACCATGCCGAAGAAGCAGAGGAAGCTAAGCATAGGCTCCTTAACAAAGAATGATCAACATGAGTTCATGCTGGCAACTTCGCCTCAACACCAAGCCAAGGATCTTTGAGACAAATTAGTTTTTATTTTTCATTTCTCTTTCCTTTCATTCTCCTTTTCTTTAATAATCTTATATTTAATTTAGTTTAACTTAATTTACTATCGTAGTGTCAGGTTCGCCAGGCTGCTAGGGAATCACGCCGACCACCATGATAACCTCTTCACTTTCGCCACCGCCAGCACCGCCCCAGCCTTAGAAGTCACACCCACCTTGCGAACCATCCTTCAATAAGGACTTCACAGTCCATTAATATTTTTTTTCATTTTAGTTTTCTTCTTAGTTTCCTTCCCTTTAGTTTGTTATTCTATTGTTTTATATTAAATTCATTTTTATTAGGTCTTAATAAAGCCTGGCTACTTCTCAAAGCACTACCCAATTTCTTCATCTAGCGCAGGTTCGTTATCTCGACTGACCATCACTGCCACCAAAGACACTCATCCAGGAAAACATCCACAATTTAGGGAGTTATTCTTTCCCCTTCTCTTTTGATTTATCCATTACATGTTATTATCCATGTTTGTACATTGAGGGAAATGTACATCTTAAGTGTGGGGGGATAAAAGAACCTCTTTTTTTTTCATTATTCTCAAATCCCTGATTTAGTCTTGTTTTTATGCAAAGTTGTCATATTACTAATTAGGATGAAATTTCTGATGATTTGTAATGATTATTAACATGTTTTAGAATAAGTCATAGTTAATTGCACATTGATGATTAAATTTAAAGAATACTATAGAATCAAGCATGATAAGTCTATTTTTTAGGAATTAAAATTTTTGCTAGGTTGTTGATCCAATTTTGAATATCACCTTGAAATTCGAATTGTATAAGGATGATGTCAAAACACCCATAATTTTTGTGAGTATTTGAACCTTATAAAGCATACATTCTTTTTCGTGCTCATTTTTTGATTATGAGTGTGTCAACCATGAACTGTTATTCTAGAACTTGCCTCGTTTTTACATGTCAAGACCACAGTTATGATTTGATATACCGAGATGATAAAGGCACTTAGGTTTTAACCCACTTACTCCACTTAAAAGCCTACCTTCATAATTAACCCCTAGTGAACCACGTTGAGCCTAACAACCCTTTTTATTGACTCACCTACTAATTGTAACCAAAAACCCTTTGTATTTGTTATCACCATTTTTTTATTACCGTTTTTGTCGAGATTTGATTTTGAACAAGTTTCCTAACTATGTTCTATATTTCAGTTGTAAAAATTTTTCCTTATTATTATGTTAGTTTGTTCACAAAAAAAAAAAAACAAAGTATATTCATTATTAGTTCTATGATTAAGTGAGCTTGCATGTTCAAATTCCAATTCTCAAGGAAAAAGCTCATATTATTAGTTTTTAATTAATGTAAGATTAAGTTCATTTTTTCTAGTTAGGAAATTTATCAGGTCAATCTCGATTATAACCTTCTAATTTAGCCTTTATCCATACCCCTAACCTCAGCCCCGTTACAACCCTGTCAAAGACCTTTTGATCTGTTTATCATCTCATTTTATAGTGGTGGAGATTTGATTTTCAGGCAAGCCTATGGGATTAACTTTTCATGTTCGACTTATGAGTGCTTAATTTTGACCCTTAAACACTTTTTGAGTGATTTGAGTGAATCTTTTGTGAGGATGTCAATCCTTGCCGGTTCTAAATTGAAAAGGTAGTTATTTAAAAGAGGGGAGACACCTATGTTTTCGAGGAACAAAATCATGACCTATCTCGTTTGAATCTTTAGGACTCTTTGAGTTAAATTATCCATGTATAAATTATCTATGAATTATGATAAGACATTGTTGATAGAAATTGTGAATCATGGAAAGTTCGTTTTAATTGTAAGTTGAGAATTTTGCTTGAGGACAAGCAAAAGCTTAAGTGTGGGGGTATTTGATAAACCGTAAAAGTAACATATTTTAATCCCACATTTAGTATGCTTTTGGAAGATTTATCCCTCGATTTATATAAAAAGGTGCTTTTAATCCTTTCTTTTCATGTCTTATACCCAGGAAAGCACCCGAGGATGAAAAGAACACAAAAAGGGCCTAAAATGGAGTAAATGGGCCTTAACATGAAATTGACACGGTCTGGCCCAAGTCACACACGGTCGTGCCTCGATGAACACCTAGAGCACAGCCTCAACCCCGTCACACACGGTCGTGCCTCAAGAGAAATTCGAACACGGTCAGGTCTCGATCCACACGGGCGTGTGCCATGGTCGTGCCTCTGTCGCTGAAAAAAGCAATTTCAGTCAGAAAAGGATACTTAGGGAGAAACAATCGCATTCCAAAGAGCCTATATATATCCCCCAAGTACCACCCTTTGAAAGCATCGAAAGCCAGGCCAAGGAGCCAAGCCGAGAAGGTCAAAGTTAGGGAGTAACGCGAGGATAGCCAGTTGATCCATCCCAAGAAGCCGTAATTATACTCAAAACGGCAGAATTCTCCTTCAATTCCTTCAGGGGGTTTTAGGGTTTTCTTATGTTTTGTTTTATCTTTTCGCTTGCAATGTTTTGTTTATTCATTATGAACTAAACCCTTCAGATACCTGAAGGGGATGAAACCTAGATGGATTTTATTATTTGATTTTTAAGTTATATGATAAATTACTTAGTTTGTTCTTAATTATGTTATTTAATCCAAATCTAATGTGCTTAGGTGGAGGAGGAATAGACCCTGCCTAAGAGAAGATTTAACATAATTAAGCAGAGTTGATTGGACGCTTAGAGATAGGGTTACGAGATTTTGCTGGATTAGGGTGAAACCTAATATGGGAGTCCATTGATCGATTTACTGCTATCTTGGGGGTTATTATAAGCGAACGAGAGTTCCACTAATTAACCTAGGGTTAGACGTTATTCGCCTCGAGAGAGGGTTTAATATAGGTTAGGGAGTCTCACGGATCAAGCTAGGCAAAAGAAATCATATATTCTAGGGTTAGATAATAAGTAAAGTCTAGGTGGATTCTTCCCGAAGGTATCGTCGAAATCAACTGAGTTTTCCTTCAACGTTATTTTCCAATTCGTCTTCTTGTCTTTGTGTCCTTAGTTTAGTTGTCGTCAATTTAGTTTAAAAGTAATCTTCACTCTAACTTTAAGGCTAAATAATAAAAAGAAAGTGAGTATTAATAATTTTAGTTCCTTTGGGTTCGATAACTGGTCTTGCCTAAGCTATACTACTGTTCGATAGGTACACTTGCCTTAATATCGTTATCAGAGTTAGTCTCTAGGTTTGATCATTCTTTTATAAATATTTAAAGCTCTGATTTGGAGCGATCAGTTATTATAAGCGAACGAGAGTTCCACTAATTAACCTAGGGTTAGACGTTATTCGCCTTGAGAGAGGGTTTAATATAGGTTAGGGAGTCCTACGGAACAGGCTAAGTAAAGAAAGCATATGGTTCAGTGTTAGGTAACAAGAGAAGTCTAGGTGGATTCTTCCTGAGGGTATCGTCGTAATCAACTGAGTTTTTCTTCAAGTTATTTCCCAATTCGTTCTTTTTGTCTTGTGTCTTTAGCTTAGTAGTCGTTAATTTAGATTAAAGAAACTTCACTATATCTTTAAGGCTAAATAAGAAGAAGAAAGTTAGTATTAGTACTTTTAGTTCCTTTGGGTTCGACAATCCGGTCTTTCCTAACCTATACTACTGTTCGATAGGTACACTTGCCTTTAATCGTTGTCAGGGTTAGTTTCCAGGTTTGATCATTCGTTTTATAAATTTTAAAGCTCTGATTTCAGTGATCACTAATCCTCTACGAACTCCCCAATTTCTTCATCTAGCACAGGTTCGTCACCAGACCGACCTCTTCCGGGAATTCATCCATAATTCAGGGAGTACACCTTCCCCTTCTCTTTTGATTTATCCCATTAATGTTATAACTATCTTTGTACATTGAGGGCAATGTACATCTTAAGTGTGGGGGGTGAATATTTCTTTAAAAAAAGGGCATAACTTTCTGCATCATTCTCAAATCTGGCCAAATTTTTTTCATTATTCTCAAATCCCTGAATTTAGTCTTGTTTTTAAGTAAATTTTTCATATTACTAATTAGGATGAAATTTCTGATGATTTATGATTCTTATTGACATGTTTTAGATTAAGTCATTGATAATTGTGCATTGATGATTAAATTTTAAGATACTAGAAAATCCAGCATGATAAGTCTATTTTTCAAAAGTAAAATTTTTGCTAGGTTGTTAACCTAAATTTGAATATTGCTTTGAAATTTGAAATTTATGAGATTGATGTTAAAACACCCATAATTTTTGTAAGTTTTGAGCCCTATACAGCATATATTCTTTTTCGTGCTCACTTCTTGATTATGAGTGTGTCAACTTTGAACTGTTATTCTAGAACTTGCCTCATTTATACATGTTGAGACCACATATATGATTTGATATACAGAGGTGATAAAGGCACCTTGGTTCTAACCCACTCACTCCACTAAAAAGCCTACCTTCATAAAACCCCTAGTGAACCCCGTTGATCCTAACAACCCTTTTTATTGACTTACCCATTAATAACCCAAAAACCCCTTTGTATTTGTTATCACCATTCCTTTTTAACTACCCTTTAATCAAGATATGATTTGATTAGTTACCGAATTAAATCAGAGCATGAGTTGAATTCTCCATTATTATTATTAGTTTGTTCTTGAAAAAAATTCAAAGTATATCCAGTACTAGTGGTGAGCTTATACAGTTAAAGTTTATTTTCAAAAAAAAGCTCGTATTATTATGATTATTGTCGTAACCATTTTTGAAAACGGAAATCGAACTTGGATTTTGAAATTGAAAACGGGAGTCGCCACCGACCTTTTATTAGGTGTGATCGGATCACCTTTGTTTTAATAAAACGTTTCGGTTTACTAAAACGGGGTTTATGGTCTACGAATATTTGAGAAAATAGGTTCGGGAGTCGGTTACGTATGAGGAAGGATTAGCACCCTCGCAACGCTCGAAAATCGGTACCAAATTGATTAATTGATGTCCCAATGTCGAAAGTTTTAACAAAATTAGAAATGAAATTAGAAATTTGGGTCTTTTGGAAATGTTTGAGTCTTCCTAGAATATTAAGATTTTCTTGTTTCGAAGGGACCAAATATCACATCCAATACGTAGGACACGATAGTTTCAATCCTCAAATCCAAGGTCGTCTCTTAATTCCTAATACTCATTTATTAAAATATCAAAAGGTTATTCGATCATTTGGTCAAGCAAGAGAACCGAGACCCAACACATAGGGCACGGTTCCTCGAATTTCCAAACACGGAATATTGCCTCGTTTTTGAAAATCTTTTTGTTTTTAGAATAAAATTGATATATAAAAGGTGTTTTAAAGAAACGTGATTTGAAAATGGGAGTAGGGTCGTGCGATGAGCAATGATGATGCAACATAAATTATGTACAAGATACTATTATAGATATAATAACGATAATAACGATAAAGCTAGTATGTACAAATAACAATACCATAATAATAACAGTAATAATAATAATAGCAAGGGAAAATATATACAGTATATTAATATAAAGGTAGTAGTGGTAATAATAATAATAGTAGTAACCATAATAATGTATAATATATACAAGATAATAATATAGTAAGAACGATAAAAATAGCGAATATAATAATACTGATAATAATAATAATGATACATGATATATACAATACAATAATGCAAGTATAACAATAATAATAGTAATAATAATAAAATAATACTAACAATAAAAATAATATAGTAATAATAGTAAAATAGCAATAATATGTACAATATAGTTTTAGTAATAATAATAATAATATAATAATAATAACAATACGCGATATATATATATATATATACAAAATAATAATAAGTATAGCAATAATATACGATATATGTACTAAGTAATAATAAAAATATGGCACTAATTGTAATAATGATATAGTAGTAATAATCATAACTAAAGGGTTAAAAGATTGGAAAATAATAAAAAGATCAAAAGGAAAAGGACTAATTTGCGACATGCGCACAACCTGGAAGGGTTGAAACGGCAATAAATCCCTATCAAAACAATGCGCTAGAAGAAGGGACCAAATCGAAAACTGTGGTGAATTCTCGGGACAAATTTGAAAAATAAATAAAACTCAATCGCGAGTCTTGAGAAAGCGGAGGGGATAAAAGCGCAATTAGCCCCTCCATGACAAAACACGCGGATCTAAGGACCGAGCGGGTCGGGTCGCCCGGGTCGAAGCCAAAACGACGCCGTTTTGGCGTCTGACCCCTAGGCACAAAACGGTGCCGTTTTGTCTTTGCTATTTAAGGCCGAATTTGCTTTTTTTTTTTTTTACTTTCCATCTCATTTTTTCAAAAAACTTCAGGAAGCCCTCCTCCTTCCACTGCTAGGGTTCCAAAAGGGAGATTCTTGGTCGCTGGCCTCGCCGTCGGCCACCGCGCGCGGTGGCCGAGAACCGAAAGGGTAAGTTCCCCTTTTTTATTTTTATTGCTTATTTATTTTATACTTCAGATATATATATTTTTTTGTGAATGAAAGGATCGAAAAAAAATATTCAAAATATAAAAAAGAAAGAAAATAATACCTTCAAATATTTAAGACCAGACTCGCGTTTTGGAATTTTTGTTTTGGGATCTGTTTTTTGTTTTTGCTTTTTCGATCGATTGCCGAAAAAGAAGCCCCTTAATACATCGTTCTTAGTTGGCTTTTATAGCCGAATAATCAATACAAAAATCCCTCTGCCGTTGTGGTTTCTTTGCTGTTTTGTTTGTCTTTTCTCGCAGGTATGGGCGCGGTAGTGGTCAGGAGCACGCGCGAGGATGGTGGCCGCTGGCAGGCGCATGGTCGTGGTGCGCACATGGGGGCACGAGCGAGGGGGTTGCGGCACTGGAAGCTTTTGCCTAGGGTTTTCTTTTTGCTGTGTTCTAATTTCTTTGGGCCAATCGGGCCAATTTTAGGATTGGGCTTGGGCAACATGGGAATTGGTCTTGGCCTAACGGGCCCGGATAGTTTTGGGCTCGTACAGCTGCCCCTCTTTGCATGTTGTCGTGTAACGGGAATAGAGCAAAGATATATAGAGGGCCAAAATTGCCGGGGTCTACTGGATCTTGTCTCCTTTGGTGCTTTTCTTTGTCGAGTAGCTTCAATCTGTTTTATTATCTTGTGGAGTTTCCAGGGAGATAACATTTGTAATCTTCAACCTATTCCACTACTAGTCAGGGGTAATAGGATAATCTATTCCATTGCTGGTCGATGGTAACCGGACAATCTTCAATCTATTCCAGCGCTGGTCGATGGTAATAGGACAACCTTCAATCTATTCCACTACTGGTCAGTGGTAATAGAACCATCTTCAATCTATCCCACTACTGGCTAGTGGTAATAGAACAATCTTTAGCTTATTCCACTACTGGTCAGTGGTAACAAGATAATCTTCAATCTATTCCGTCGCTGGTCGATGGTAATAGGCTAATCTTCGATCTATTCCGTCGCTGGTCGATGGTAATAGGCTAATCTTCGATCTGTTCCACTACTGGTCAGTGGTAATAGAACAATCTTCAATCTATTCCACTACTGGTCAGTGGTAATAAAATGATCTTCAATCTTCAATCTATTCCACTACTGGTCAATGGTAATAGACCCATCTTCAATCTATTCCACTACTGGCTAGTGGTAATATGATATCTTTAATCTATTCCACTATTGGTTAGTGGCAATAGAACAGTCTTCAATCTATTCCACCACTGGTTGATGGTAATAGGATAACCTTCAATCTATTCCACTACTGGTCAGTGGTAATAGAACCATCTTCAACCTAGTCCAACGCTGGTCGATGGCCATAGGAGAATTTTTATATTGCCTCCATCAGGAGGTTATCAATCTTCAATTTGCTCCACCTGGACTTGTTACACCGTTCTTTGGGGAACCTGTTCTGTTGATGCAATGCTCGAAATGACTCAAATGCCCCTATCTACATGTGCTATGGATGACATGCGAATGGTCTTTACGATTAGGATGCAATGATCGGAATGAATCGAATGCCCCTAATTGGATGTGAATGAATGCATGAGAATGATCTCTTTGTGACGGATCATCCTACTTTCTTGGTTTGATTGGTCTCTTTGTGGGGTCACCAATTTAGGTTTTGATTGCCCCATGCACCTGGTTAGTTTTGAACATTGCTCCCCCTTTGGGTTCTTGTAACAATTAGAAGTTTTCAGAGTAGTATGCGAAACTCTCTTAGTTTGAATACTGGTGGTCCATTAATCGTTATTCCAATGAAAAGTGCTTAAAAGTATAATCATAAGAGATATTGAGGGTAAGGCTCAAAATGAATAGATTGACCAAAAGATCAGATTTTGACAAGGTAAGTTTAACTAAACATGTTACAAAGAAGACAAGAACAAGTGTCCAGATATCATAGCATGAGTTTCCCTGCACAAAACTTCTTGAGGACTCCTTTTGAACTCGATAGGTGTCTGGCGGAATAAGAAGACTTCATTGATGTTGCCAAGTCGTGACGTTTCTTCTTCTTGTTAATTTTGGTTATAGTGAAGCTACCACATGCTCCCTCCAATCAATGATTTGGATCGCCCATTTTTGGGTTTTCAATCCAAAACCCCTTGAGTCACAAAGCGCCCTTTACGGGTTTTCACTTTGACCTCTCCATTTTTTTTAGGCGAAGTATTTCTTGATTGAATCTGAGTTCACGGGGTTCGGCAAGCTTTTGCCGTCCATTTCGGTCAAGATTAGAGCTCCGCCGGAGAAGGCTTTCTTTACTACATAAGGTCCCTCCCAATTTGGCGTCCATTTTCCTCTAAAGTCTTTCTGTATGGGAAGAATCTTTTTCAGGACGAGGTCTCCTTCATAAAATTCCCTAGGGTGAACCTTTTTGTTGTAAGCCCGTATCATTCGCTTTTGATACATTTGTCCATGACGAAGGGCTTTTAGCCTCTTTTCCTCAATTAGGTTCAGCTGATCATATCGAGATCGAGTCCATTCTGCTTCGTCTAGCTTTATCTCGGATAAGACCCGAAGGGAGGGGATCTCAACTTCAATCGGCAGTACCGCCTCCATTCCATAAACTAAAGAGAAGGGAGTTGCCCCGGTGGAAGTTCTAACTGACATCCGATAGGCGAAAAGGGCGAACGGTAGCTTCTCATGCCAATCTTTGTAAGTCTCGGTCATTTTTTCCCACGATTTTCTTGATATTCTTGTTGGCTGCTTCGACTGCGCCATTCATCTTCGGATGATATGGTGATGAATTGTGATGTTTGATCTTGAATTGACTGCAGACCTCCGCTATCGTGCTATTATTCAAGTTTAGTGCATTGTCAGATATGATCCTTTCAGGCATCCCGTACCGACATATGATCTCTTTCATTAAGAACTTGCTGACCTCTGATTTCGTGACATTTGCGTACGAAGTGGCCTCTACCCATTTGGTGAAGTAGTCAATTACCACAAAGATAAATCGGTGCCCATTCGAAGCTTTTGGTGAGATCGGTCCAATGACGTCCATCCCCCATATAGAGAAAGGCCATGGGGATGTCATGACGTGTAGGGGTGAAGGAGGCACGTGAATTTTATCTCCATAGATTTGACATTTGTGGCATCTCTTGGCGTAGCTGATACAATCTCCCTCCATAGTGGACCAATAATACCCGAATCTCATGATTTGTCTTGCCATCGTAAAACCATTAGCATGAGTCCCACAGACACCTTCATGGACTTCTTCGAGAATCTTCTTGGCCTCAACTGCATCCACGCATCTCAGCAGTACTTGATCCTTCCTTCTCTTGTATAGGATTTCTCCATCCAGGACATAATCATTGTCCAATCTTCTCACCGTTCTCTTATCATTCTCAGTCGCTTGATCGGGGTATTCACGGTCCTTTACGTATCGTAATACATCGTGATACCATGGGTGACTATCTCTTTCTTCTTCTTCGTCGATGTTGCAGCAATGTGCCGGGGCCTCATAAATGCTCATTTGGATAGGCTTCACTTCTTCTGCTTTGTTTATTTTGATCATAGAAGCCAAGGTAGCTAAAGCGTCGGCCATCTGGTTCTCTTCTCGTGGGAGGTAGCAGAAAGTGACATTGTCAAACTCTTTAATTAATTCCAAAACCAGCCTTCGATAACTGATTAACTTGGGGTCTCTTGTTTCCCATTCACCTTTCAGTTGATATATTACTAGCGCGGAATCCCCGTATACCTCCAATGTTCTAATTTTCTGTTCAATGGCTGCACGAATTCCCAGGATGCACGCTTCGTATTCGGCCATGTTGTTTGTACAATCAAAATCCAACTTGCTAGTAAGAGGATAGTGATCTCCGTTGGGGGATACCAGGACTGCCCCAATTCCATTCCCCACTGCATTTGAAGCTCCGTCGAAGTTTAGTTTCCACGGGTGCCCCTTCTTTTGGACTTCTTCTTCAGTGGCTGCCACATACATTAATTCTTCGTTTGGGAAATCAAAGTCCAATGGCTCGTAATCTTCTAACGCTCTGCTGGCTAAAAAATCTGCTATTGCACTCCCTTTTATGGCCTTCTGATTTACATAGACTATGTCAAATTCTGAAAGCAGAATTTGCCACCGGGCCATTCTTCCATTTAGCGCAGTTGACTCCATCATGAACTTGAGGGGATCTAGTTTAGAGATAAGCCAAGTGGTGTGATATAGCATGTATTGTCTCAATCTCCGGGTCGTCCAAACCAGAGCGCAACATAACTTCTCCATCGGCGAATATCTTGTCTCGCATTCTGTAAACTTCTTACTGAGATAGTATATCGCTCTTTCCTTTCTTCCTGACTCATCATGCTGGCCTAACACACATCCCATAGAGTTCTCGAATACTGACAAGTACAATATTAGTGGCTTATTTGGGCATGGCGATACCAGTACTGGGGCTTTAGACAAGTAATGCTTGACCTTATCAAATGCTTTCTGGCACTCCTCATTCCATACATCTGAGTTGTGTTTTCTAAGGAGGCGAAATATGGGGTCACACTTCTCCGTTAGTTGTGCGATAAACCGGGCGATGTAGTTTAATCTTCCTAAGAAACTTCGAACCTCCTTTTGGGTACGTGGTGGAGGCAACTCTTGGATGGCTTTCACCTTATCAGGATCAACTTCAATTCCCTTTTTACTAACTACAAATCCCAACAATTTTCCTGATCTAACCCCAAAGGTACATTTGGTTGGATTGAGTTTCAGCTGGAATTTTCTCAATCTTAGGAACAGTTTCTCCAAGACTTGCACATGTTCTCTCTCAGTTCTGGACTTTGCAATCATGTCATCTACATAAACTTCGATCTCCTTGTGCATCATGTCGTGGAAGAGAGTCACCATGGCCCTTTGATACGTTGCCCCTGCATTCTTCAGTCCGAAAGGCATCACTTTATAACAGAATGTCCCCCACATGGTAACGAACGTGGTTTTCTCCATATCTTCGGGGTGCATTTTAATCTGGTTATACCCCGAGAAGCCGTCCATGAAAGAGAAAAGAGAATATCCAGCTGTGTTATCCACTAAGGTATCAATGTGGGGTAGCGGAAAGTTATCTTTAGGACTGGCCTTGTTCAAATCCCTGTAGTCCACGCACATTCGCACTTTTCCATCTTTCTTAGGGACATGCACTATGTTTGCTACCCATTCTGAGTATTTAACCATTTGCAAGAAACCGGCATCAAACTATTTTCTGACCTCTTCTTTTATTTTTAACAAAACATCTGGCCTCATTCTTCGAAGTTTTTGCTGGACAGATTTACATTCTTCCTTGATGGGGAGTCGATGCACCACTATGTCTGTGTTTAACCCGGGCATATCTTGATATGACCAAGCAAAGACGTCCCTGAATTCTTTGAGTAATTCAATGAGGTCTTGCTTCGTATTTGTGGCAATGCTAGCCCCAATTTTCAACTCTTTTCCTTTTCCTAAGTTCACCATTTCTATTGTCTCTTCGTGGGGTAGGATTTGTTCTTCGCCTTGCTCTACCATCCTTAACAAATCAGGAGACATGTTACGGTCTTGGTCATCTTCGAAGTCTTGAGAATCCTCCATGTCCGTATCTTGTTCAAAAGGGGATCCTGAGTTAATAGCAGTGTTGCTCACGTCATTGATATCTGGGGACCTGTTAAGAGGGCAAAGACAAGTGCAGAAGCAACAATCTAAGAATGGATATTTATGCAAGTGACTGTGAATGGAGAGTAAAAGAAAATTTGCTTGAAATATGCATTTTATTGAAATAAAGACGTTTGGGCATATGCCTATTCAACAAAGAGTCTCTCATTGCCCCTAGGCTTAGAGCAACAAGCATGTTTCGAACATTACTCTGAATTACTCCTAAAAGCTACAGGAATTTCTTCTATTGTCCAATTGTCCAAAATACTTCCAGGAGCATAAGGACGAATCTCAGATAAGGCTCTTTCCTCTGCCCTTTCCTCCGATACGGCGTTGATGGTTAAGCTCCCCAACATTTCTTCCATTGCTTCTCTTGTTGTCATGCCTCGGTCAGGGTACAAGATTCCCCCCGAGACAAATGTTTTGGACAGAGGAGGGAAAGTCATTGGCTCCCATTTGATCTCCTCCTCATTTAGGCGTGCCTTTCTTCTCTCTCTTCTTTTCTCTTCTTCTCTCTTCCTTTGTTTCGCATCTGGTTTGAACCCTAAGCCGAAGCGGTCTCGTTTTTCTCTTTGTGTCGGCACCTCAGTCTTTCCTTGTAGGTTTCTTCCGAGTCCTCTCCCGGGCAAAGCTCCCTTCCCAATCGTCATTTGAAGGCTCATCCTCGTAGACTTGGATATTTTAGGCCTAGGGATCTTGCTGCCCTCGGCCACGAAGGTGGCGTTAATGAATTCCAATGACCGGAAAGAACATTCCATTGCCTTTTCATCTACCTCAATGTACGGAGCGTCACTAGTAACGGATGCTATAATCTCTTCTTCCGCGTTGATCGTGACCAATCTACCTTCCGTCACCAATTTCAACTTCTGGTGCAGTGACGACGGTACCGCCCCTGCCGAATGGATCCAAGGTCTCCCCAGCAGGCAATTGTAGGAAGGTTTAATATCCATCACCAAGAAGTCTACCTCATATGTATTCGGGCCAACTTGAAGCGGTATATCAATTCTCCCCATGACCTTTCTCTCCGTTCCATCAAATGCTCTTACAATATTATGGCATGCCTTCATGTGGGAGCTATCCACAGGTAACCTATTCAGTGTGGATAAAGGTAATACATTTAGGGCTGATCCGTTATCAATTAGCACTCCTGGCAACATGTACCCTTTGCAGCGCGCGGTTATGTGTAGGGCTTTTGTAGATCCCATGCCTCCTGAAGGTATCTCGTCATCATTGAAGAAGATGAAGTTATCCGCGCTTATATTACCGACGAGACGGTCCAACTTATTAACAGATATATCCCCCGTGACATATGTTTCATTTAGTACTTTCATCAACGCATTTTGATGAGCTTCTGAGCTCATGAGCAAAGCCAGTACCGATATGCGAGCGGGCTGTTTGTGCAGCTGCTCCACAACACTATATTCGCTGTGCTTAAGGAATTTTAAAAACTCCTTGGCGTCGCTCTCTGTCACGGGCACGTTGACAAATGCTTCGGACTCGATGGTTTCCTCTTCCCTTCGCTCAGTTGCCACCGCTTTCCCTTTGGTTGCTACCGCACCCGTGTTTGGGGTGTAACGTCTCCCACTACGTGTAAAGAAACCTCCATCTCTATCTTCTTCTGTAGCATTGACCGGATTCTCTCTTCCAGGGATTTCTACCCTACAATCGTAGCTCCAAGGTACCTTTTTATTGTCTTTGTAGGGGGTAGTCGTGGGTTTTTGAATTATGACCTTCGGTGTGATCGATATTTCAGTCTCCCCCGTCCTTGGTCGTGATATAACTACTGCAGGGTAGTTGCCCCCATAGACTCTCCTAGACGTCCCTTCTTTCGATATGTCGGCCTCTCTCTTTGGCGTGATTTCGACCGCTCTAGGTCGTGATATAACTACTACAGGGTAGTTGCCCCCATAGACTCTCCTAGACGTCCCTTCTTTCGATATGTCGGCCTCTCTCCTTGGCGTGATTTCGACCGCTCTAGGTCGTGATATAACTACTGCAGGGTAGTTGCCCCCATAGACTCTCCTAGACGATCCTTCTTCTGACGCGTGAACTTCTCCTTCTTCTAGATCTCCGATCTCTTCGTAGAATTCTATCTCTTTGTTATCCATGAGACCTTGAATGAGAGTCCTGAACATGAGGCATTCTTGGATATTATGGCCCGTTTCGGCGTGAAACTCGCAATAATTCTCCGCTCCTTCGATCTCTTCTCCCGGATGTTGGGCAATTAAGCCTCGGTTTATCATTTGCCTATAAACCCAACTCAGCGGGGTTTTTATTTCATCGACGTTCATTTTTACTTTCTTCCCTACCTTCTCCCCCAACATATTCACCCCGTTAGTAGCGTGGTTGGGTAATGGGTGCTCTGTGTCGTTGACTTTCACCACGCCCATTTGGATAAGTTTCTCAACCAGCTTCTTGAAGGCGAGACAATTTTCTATTGAATGTCCGACAACCCCAGCGTGGTATTCACATTGCGCATTCGCATCGTACCATTTAGGGTATGGGGGTTGTATGGGCTGTAGGTAATGGGGGGCAACAACATGCGTGTCATATAGTTTTTGGTATAACTGTCCATACGTCATGTAGATCGGAGTGAATTGGAGCTTCTCTACATTCGGCTTTGCACTAGGTTCTTGTCTATGCAGTCTTGGGCGATCAGCGATTACAGTTTTAGGTTGATTCAGGGTGACTGCTTTGTCATGGGCATTCACGTTATTTATGTCACCCTCTCTTTTCTTTAGAGTTGTTTTTCTGGAGCCTTCTCCTGTTTCTATCTTGCCGCATCTGAGTGCGTATTCTATCCTTTCCCCACATCTCACAATTTCTGAAAAATCGGTCATAGAACTTCCCAACATGTGGTTGATGAAAGGGGCCTTTAAGGTATGAATGAAGAGTGTGGCCGCTTCTTCTTCTAAAAGAGGTGGTTGGACCTGTGTGGCTACCTCTCTCCACCGCTGCGCGTACTGCCTGAAATTTTCGCTTGGTCTCTTCTCCATAGTTTGGAGAGTGACTCTGTCAGGAGCTATGTCTGCTATGTGGCCATAATGTTTCATGAAAGCCTGAACTAAGTCCCTCCATGTTTTGATTTGGGTACTACTGAGTTGATCGTACCATTTGGCCGCAGACCCAACCAGGCTATCCTGAAAGCAGTGTATTAATAATTTCTCATTATCAGCATATCCCGCCATTCGTCGACCGAACATCTTCAGGTGTGCTCCCGGGCAGCTGGTCCCGTTGTACTTTTCAAAATCTGGAGTTTTAAACTTTGGTGGAAGCACTAAGTTTGGGACCAGGCTTAGCTCTTTGATATCGACCCCGTAACGAGTTTTAGACTTCTCAATTGCTTCGACTCTCTCCTCTAACCACTTGTAGCGGTCTTCCATTAGCATCGAGGGTTCAACTTTCATTCTCTCTTTCTCCATTTCATCAAAATCTTGTACCATAGGGTTGATAAGGTCATCTCCTGGGTTGGATCCTGAGCCCATTTGGAGATTCATGGAAGATCTAATGTTAGCTTGGCATTGCTGAGGCCTAATTGTGACAGGTGGCCTTTGGGGATGTTCCTCGTGCTGTAAAGGCACTTGCGGCAGGGTAGATTCTGAAGGGATATCTTCGTTCTCCCCTCCAGTGATGGCCATGGGGCTTTTCCCTTTACCCAAGAACCTGTTCAATAGTTGGGACATTTGAGCTATCTGGACCTTCATGTCCCTCTGGGATTCCTCCATTTCTTGCTGGATCTTGGTCAAGTGCTCTTGCATCTGTGCTTCCATTTGGTCAATCATCTCCTTTTGGAATTGTTCTAGTTTCTAATCCATTTTCTTTATCTTAGTGCGGGTGCCGTATGGATGTTCAGCTTCCAGGTTTCCCCCTTTTTCTCTCTCTTTCTTCTGTATAATTCCGAGTAGTCAGACTCTCTCCATGCTTGTGATGTGATGTGATGCATTGTGATGCGAATGTATGAAATGCAAGATTTATGAAATGCAAAATTTTGCAAAATTTATGCAATGCAAAAAGACAGAAAGGTGTTGATTTGATTCAATCCCATTAGATAAACTTTACTAGAAAACGAATTTCCTTTCATAGAACGGACGATTACATATACGACTTTGCCCTAATGCCTAACTCCTTAACTTTCCTAAGAAGCCAAGCTAAACTTTGGCCTCGCTCCGATCCTGACTCGTACATCAGACTTAACATGTTAGCCCGAACAGCCAAGGTTTGCAAATGATCGGCCGCCTCTCGGATTTGAACCACTGCTTTGCCCATTACGTAATCCCTGTTTCTGATCTGTTCTTGGGAACGGTGGAGCTGCTCCTTCCAGTGTTCATTGTTCACTTCAAGGAGTTCAAACCGAATTTTGCTATCTTGTAATGTAGTTTCGAGCTCTTCTATCTTTCCTCTCATTTCCTCGATTTTGCTTTGACTAGCTCTTAATTCGACTACCGAGTTGCGACTACGGTGCAAAAGTAGTGACCTTTCTAATTCTGCTACTCGGGCGCGTAGTTTCTCCTTTTCACTTTGGTTTTCTAATAGGCTCTTTTTCAAAGCATCCTCTCGTATTCGAGCATTTTGAAATTTTTTTCTCCCACTGATCGGCTCTAGACTTCTCTTCTTTAATTTCTTGTCGCCATTGTTCCGATGTCTTCCCCAAACCGGCAGTTCTAATGGACAAGCGTAGTTTCTTATAGTCCGTCTTTAAGCTGTCCAAATCCTCTTCGGCCTTATTCTTGCCTTTCTTCAATTTTTTGGCCTCGATCTTGTGGAGGTCAACATCTAACCCCAACTGCATCTTTTCCTCTTCTAGCTGCTCCATTCTTTTACCTAGTTCCCGGCTTCTTCTCTCGAAGTCTTGTTTGATAATCTCTAATTCAGACGGGATTACTTGCAGCTGCTCTTCTATTGGTCGAGCATTCCCTTGGGTTGGCCTTGGGATGTTGTCATTGACTCTTTTGACCCACCATTAATCGTATTCAGGCATAGTCATCGGCCTTATGGCGAGTCTCTTCATTTTCCGAGTTTGAGTCCATGCATCTGACATCTCACGAACCTTCTTCTTATAATTATTGTCCTTGTACGAAAACTCACACTGGGCTAATCCATGTGTCGCCGGTATAAATTGCCTCGATTGATACTGCCTCATTACTAGCAATGGGGCATACCCAACAGCTCCCCATATCCCGAGTAAAGGGACCCAGTCGAACTCTCCGCATCGATACAAGATTTCGTCAGGGATCATCCACGGTGTCTTCCATTCTATGTCTTCCACTTGCAAATTTTGGAGGAT
Organism: Gossypium australe; assembly: GCA_005393395.2. Taxonomy (NCBI): domain Eukaryota; kingdom Viridiplantae; phylum Streptophyta; class Magnoliopsida; order Malvales; family Malvaceae; genus Gossypium; species Gossypium australe. Next base: position 124,364,941 of record CM016624.1, on the reverse strand, counting down.
CGCTATCCATTTCTCTCCTGATAAGTCGTCTCGCCTTGGCGTATCCGCTAATTCCTTTAGAGGGGAGTAGTTTTCAAAAAAGATTTTGCATGAGACCTTTTCCATCTTCCAGAAACGGCAGTGGAACCATGAAAGCAACAGTTGTGCACATCCCATGAATCTTCCTTCGCCCACTCTTCGGCAAGCGTTCAACGATCTGAAGGTCTCGGCCAAGATTGCGGGGACAGGTGTGACTCCCTTGTCAAGTTTATCAAATAGGTCCGAAACCGCATCCTCTATGTGCCCTAATGCTTTGGGGAAGATGACCAAACCGTAGATGCTTAGAGCGAAAACGTCGACCCTCTTTTTCTTATCAGGATGTGCCAAGATCAAGTCCCTCAAGTGTTTCCATGGAATGCACTTACAATCTCCTTTTTGCTTGATCCGGGCCGTAATCCATTGCTCGCTCATTCCTGTGATGTTCATTAGCCTTTTTGAGAATGCCGACACATTAGCGAATCTCGAATATGCCTTGTCAGTTTGAATTCTCGGGCATCGAAACAACGCTGTGTACTCTTCTATAGTTGGAACCAAATCTACATTTCCAAAAGTGAAGCAACTATAGGCGGGGTTCCAAAACTGGGTAATGGCTCGAAGTAGGTACTCGTCTACCTTGATATACAGCAGATAGTGCAGATCACCGTAATTATGGTAGAACAGTTGTTTGTCCTCATTGCACCAGGAATCCCATATTTCCTTTAACTCCCGCAGGTCATTTTGAGCTACGCTGACACGGGTGAAATCCCATAACTCCGATTCGTGCCCCATTGTCAGGCTGTCTCCCTTTTCTTACTGTGCTCTTTCGGACCACACTTGGACAGCCGCATTATCCTCCACTCTATCGAGAAACCCCCTTTCCATGTCAAGCTTTTCTATCTAGTAATTGAATGCGGATCAACACCCTTTTCTATAATGAAATGCCATGCAATGAAAATGAAACACCATAAGTTAATCCCAGGTACAAAAGGAACTTAAAATAAACAGGAGATAATCAAACTCGTATTTAAGGTAACAACTAGGGTTTGCACGGCTCTATCTACAACGGGCTCTTAGGTTCCTCTACATGTGGTTTGGTTCTAAAGTAGGGGTACCTGAACCAGCAGATTCCTCGATCTTCACCCATTATAGGCTCATATGGACCGAGTTCAGTTCAGGGGAATACATTTCCCTATGGCTGCACGGAGATAAAAATCTCACGAAGACATAGGTACGGATGTATCCCGGAAGCGATCCACTATCTTGCACGGAGGTAAAAACCTCACGAAAGAGTAGCTTCTCACTCCCACTTAAGGGTGTGACCGCGATGGTCATGTAATGCAATGCCAAAGTATTTCACGAGACTCGACACTATAGCACAGACAAATGTGTCAAAGAGAAACACGATTTTTCAAAACAATTTTCTAAACTTTCAATCAAAGGGACAAAAATCAATCAATTTACGGCCTGACTCTCTTAAGTCCCCAGCGGAGTCGCCAAGCTGTCGTAACCATTTTTGAAAACGGAAATCGAACTTGGATTTTGAAATTGAAAACGGGAGTCGCCACCGACCTTTTATTAGGTGTGATCGGATCACCTTTGTTTTAATAAAACGTTTCAATTTACTAAAACGGGGTTTATGGTCTACGAATATTTGAGAAAATAGGTTCGGGAGTCGGTTACGTATGAGGAAGGATTAGCACCCTCGCAACGCCCGAAAATCGGTACCAAATTGATTAATTGATGTCCCAATGTCGAAAGTTTTAACAAAATTAGAAATGAAATTAGAAATTTGGGTCTTTTGGAAATGTTTGAGTCTTCCTAGAATATTAAGATTTCCTCGTTTCGAAGGGACCAAATATCACATCCAATACGTAGGACACGATAGTTTCAATCCTCAAATCCAAGGTCATCTCTTAATTCCTAATACTCATTTATTAAAATATCAAAAGGTTATTCGATCATTTGGTCAAGCAAGAGAACCGAGACCCAACACATAGGGCACGGTTCCTCGAATTTCCAAACACGGAATATTGCCTCGTTTTTGAAAATCTTTTTGTTTTTAGAATAAAATTGATATATAAAAGGTGTTTTAAAGAAACGTGATTTGAAAATGGGAGTAGGGTCGTGCGATGAGCAATGATGATGCAACATAAATTATGTACAAGATACTATTATAGATATAATAACGATAATAACGATAAAGCTAGTATGTACAAATAACAATACCATAATAATAACAGTAATAATAATAATAGCAAGGGAAAATATATACAGTATATTAATATAAAGGTAGTAGTGGTAATAATAATAATAGTAGTAACCATAATAATGTATAATATATACAAGATAATAATATAGTAAGAACGATAAAAATAGCGAATATAATAATACTGATAATAATAATAATGATACATGATATATACAATACAATAATGCAAGTATAACAATAATAATAGTAATAATAATAAAATAATACTAACAATAAAAATAATATAGTAATAATAGTAAAATAGCAATAATATGTACAATATAGTTTTAGTATAATAATAATAATAATATAATAATAATAACAATACGCGATATATATATATATATATACAAAATAATAATATAAGTATAGCAATAATATACGATATATGTACTAAGTAATAATAAAAATATGGCACTAATTGTAATAATGATATAGTAGTAATAATCATAATAATAATAATACAATAACTAAAGGGTTAAAAGATTGGAAAATAATAAAAAGGGATCGATTTGTGTTTAAAACAAAGTTTGGGGTCGATTTGAAATAGATCAAAAGGAAAAGGACTAATTTGCGACATGCGCACAACCTGGAAGGGTTGAAACGGCAATAAATCCCTATCAAAACAATGCGCTAGAAGAAGGGACCAAATCGAAAACTGTGGTGAATTCTCGGGACAAATTTGAAAAATAAATAAAACTCAATCGCGAGTCTTGAGAAAGCGGAGGGGATAAAAGCGCAATTAGCCCCTCCATGACAAAACACGCGGATCTAAGGACCGAGCGGGTCGGGTCGCCCGGGTCGGAGCCAAAACGACGCCGTTTTGGCGTCTGACCCCTAGGCACAAAACGGTGCCGTTTTGTCTTTGCTATTTAAGGCCGAATTTGCTTTTTTTTTTTTACTTTCCATCTCATTTTTTCAAAAAACTTCAGGAAGCCCTCCTCCTTCCTCTGCTAGGGTTCCAAAAGGGAGATTCTTGGTCGCTGGCCTCGCCGTCGGCCACCGGGGTAAGTTCCCCTTTTTTATTTTTATTGCTTATTTATTTTATACTTCAGATATATATATTTTTTTGTGAATGAAAGGATCGAAAAAAAAATTCAAAATATAAAAAAGAAAGAAAATAATACCTTCAAATATTTAAGACCAGACTCGCGTTTTGGAATTTTTGTTTTGGGATCTGTTTTTTGTTTTTGCTTTTTTGATCGATTGCCGAAAAAGAAGCCCCTTAATACATCGTTCTTAGTTGGCTTTTATAGCCGAATAATCAATACAAAAATCCCTCTGCCGTTGTGGTTTCTTTGCTGTTTTGTTTGTCTTTTCTCGCAGGTATGGGCGCGGTAGTGGTCAGGAGCACGCGCGAGGATGGTGGCCGCTGGCAGGCGCATGGTCGTGGTGCGCACATGGGGGCACGAGCGAGGGGGGTTGCGGCGCTGGAAGCTTTTGCCTAGGGTTTTCTTTTTGCTGTGTTCTAATTTCTTTGGGCCAATCGGGCCAATTTTAGGATTGGGCTTGGGCAACATGGGAATTGGTCTTGGCCTAACGGGCCCGGATAATTTTGGGCTCGTACAATTATCATTATCAGTTGATGTAAATATTATTTCAGAATTCATTAAATAGGTACTTGTCAATTCAATCTCGATTCTAACCTCCTAATTTCAGCCTTTATCCACACCTTAACCCTAGCCCCGTTACAATCCTAACAAAGACATTTTGATCTGTTTATCATCTCATTTTACAGTGGTGGAGATTTGATTTTCAAGCAAGCCTATGGGATAAACTTTTCAGGTTCGACGTATAAGTGCTTCTTTTCCTAACCCTTAAACACTTTGAGTGATTTGAGTGAATCTATAGTGAGGATGTTAACTCTTGTCAATTTCAAATCAAAGGTAATATTTCAGATAAGGGGAAACGCCTACGTTTTCAATCACAAAAAGAATGACTTATCATTGTTTGAATCTTTAGGACTCTTTGAATTGAATTATCCATGTATAAATTATCAATGAATTATGACGAGGCATTGTTGATAGGAATTGTGAATTATGGAAAGTTTGTTTTAATTGTAATTTGAGAATTTTGCTTGAGGACAAGCAAAAGCTTAAGTGTGGGGGTATTTGATAAATCGTAATTATAACATATTTTAGACCCACATTTAATATGCTTTTGGATGATTTATCCCTCAATTTATGTAAAAAGGTGCTCTTAATCCTTTCTTTTCATGTCTTATACCCAGGAAAGCACCCGAGGATGAAAAGAATGTAAAACGGGCCCAAAACAGAGTAAATGGGCCATATCACGAAATCCACATGGCCTGGCCCAACGTCCATACGGTCGTGCCTTAACATTCACCTAGAACACGACCTCAACCCCAATTTACACGGCCGTGCCTCAACTTAGAAATCCAAACACGGCCTGAAGTCGAGCCACACGGGCGTGTGACATGGCGGTGCCTCTGTCGCTGGAAAGAGCAATTTTAGTCGGAAAAAGATACTTAGGGAGAAAGAATCGCATTCCAAGAGCCTATAAATAACCCCTAAGTACCACCTTTGAAAAGTGATCAAAGCTATGCCAAAGAGCCAAGCCGAGAAGGTCAGAGTTGAGGGAATCACTTGAAGATAGCCAGTTGATCCATCCCAAGAAGCCTCAAAACGGTGGATTTCTCATTCCATTCCTTCAGGGAGTTTTAGGGATTTCTTATGTTTTGTTTTATCTTATCTCTTGAGATGTTTTCTTTATTTGTCATGAATTAAACCCTTCAGATACCTGAAGGGGATGAAACCTAGATGAATCTTGTTATTTGATTTCTGAATTATATGATAATTACTTAGTTTGTTCTTAATTATGTTGCTTAATCCAAATCTGATGTGCTTAGGTGGAGGAGGAATAGACCCTGCCTAATAGTAGATCTAGCATAATTAAGCGGAGTTGATCGAACGCCTAGAGATAGGGTTACGAGATTTCGCCGGATTAGGGTGAAACCTAATATGGTAATCCATTGACCGATTTACTGCTATTCTAGGGGTTATTATAAGCGAACGAGAGTTCCACTAATTAACCTAGGGTTAGACATTATTCGCCTCGAGAGAGGGTTTAATATAGGTTAGAGAGTCTTACGGATCAGGCTAAGTAGAGAAATCATATGATTCAGTGATAGGTAACAAGAGAAGTCTAAGTGGATTCTTCCTGAGGGTATCGTCGTGATCAACTGAGTTTTCCTTCAAGTTATTTTCCAATTCGTTCTTTTTGTCTTGTGTCTTTAGTTTAGTAATCGTTAATTTAGATTAAAGCAACTTCACTATATTTTTAAGGCTAAATAATAAAAGAAAGTTAGTATTAGTACTTTTTGTTCCTTTGGGTTCGATAATCCGGTCTTGCCTAAGCTATACTACTGTTCTATAAGTACACTTGCCTTTAATCATTGTCAGAGTTAGTTTCCAGGTTTGATCATTCGTTTTATAAATTTTAAAGCTCTGATTTCAGTGATCACATGGTGATTCGAGGATCTGATTTATCTAACAGTACCTGGTCTCCTATTTTGAAGTGGTTTGATGTTTCTATGAGCTCTTTTGGGGGCTCCTTCGGCTTTAATTCGCATGGTTCCTATTCTTCTTTGAAGGATATTGTCCACTTTTCTAGTTTGTCGACCATAAGGCTTCGTTCCTCATATAATTCTTCTTTGTTGGCATGGGGTCCATGATTTGGCTCAGGTTTGTAATCTTGTGGCGTTTCCTGTGATTAAGCTAGAACAATCTGATTATCAACTGAATTTACTTTCTCACCTTCATCAATTGTTGTCCTAGCCGAGTCGAGAGCTTGTAAACTGGTCGATTCATCACCTACCTGAAGTATGAGTTCTCCTGTGCTAACATCAATTTTAGTCCTGGTAGTTGCTAAAAAGGGTCTTCCTAAAATTAAGGGAATCGAATTATCCTCATCCATGTCTAAGACAACAAAATCTACTGGGAAAACGAATTTATCAATTTTTACAAGAACATCTTCGATAATACCCCTAGGAATTCTAACAGTTTTATCAGCTAATTGAATGCTCATCCTAGTTTGTTTGGGTTTCCCTAGACCTAGTTGTTTAAAAATTTTATAAGGCATGACATTTATACTTGCCCCTAAATCAGCTAATGCATTATCAACAGTTAGTCTACCAATTAAACATGGAATTGTAAAACTCCCTGGATCTTTTAGCTTTCGTGTTAGTCTATTCTGTAACATTGCTGAGCATACTGCGTTTAATTCCATATGTGGCTCCTCGTCTAATTTACGCTTGTTCGTCAGGAGCTGTTTTAAAAATTTCCTTGAATCCGGCATCTGAAAAAGAGCTTCAAGAAGAGATAAGTTAATATGTAATTTCTTTAAAAGTTTAAGAAACTTACTGAACTGTTCCTATGTATCGTCTCTCTTCATCACTTCGAGATAAGGTATGCGGGTTTTATACTCTTTGATTACCGGTTTCGGCTTGTTATTGACCTCAACCATATCTTCTTCTACCACCTTCTTTTGTTTTGAATTAGGCTCGTCTAACCCTTCACTATCTTGAGCTGTTATGGCTTGAACTTGCTTCCTTGGGTTAGTATCAGTGTTGCTCGGTAGTCTTCCCTGTGGTCTCTCAGAAATCTGCTTAGCAAGTTGCCCAAATTGATCCTTGAAATCTTGTGACAATGCCTCAAGTTTTGTTTCTATCTTCTGGAAACGTGTGTCTGAGGCTGTTATGAAGTTTGTTAGCGCCTCTTCAAGGTTCGGCTTCTTTTCTTGTGGGTAGGGCTGTTGTTGGAAGTTTTGGGATGATTGTGATCTTTGATTTCTTTGACCGCCCCATGAGAAATTGGGGTGGTTCTTCCAACCTGGATTATAAGTGTTACTATAAGGGTTAGTGTTAGATCGGAAATTATTACCCATATAGTTCATTTGTTCGCTCTCCATGCCCTGTCCGTAGGGTAGGTACTCAGGATTCACCGCTCCTTCACTTGCGTCGCACTGCATAACTGGATGTCCCTGCGAAGAACCATAGAAACTATCAAAATTTTTATGTAATAATTCCACCTGATTTGATAGTGCGGTCACTGCGTCAATGTTGAAAACTCCGGCTGCTTTAGTTGGCCTTGTCCTTGTAACTTGCCACTGATAGTTATTCAGTGACATCTCCTCTATAAACTCGTAGGCTACTTCAGGAGTTTTGTTGTTCAGGGTTCCACCGGCAGCTGAATCGATTAGCTGCCTTGTTAAAGGGTTCACACCATTATAAAAAGTTTAGACCTGTAGCCACAAAGGTAATCCGTGGTGTGGGCACCTTCTCAACAAATCTTTGTATCTCTCCCATGCATCATAAAGTGTCTCTAAATCTATCTACACAAAAGAAGAGATATCATTCCTTAATTTGGCCGTTTTGGCCAGTGGAAAATATTTTAATAAAAAAATTTCGGTTATTTGATCCCGTGTAATGATTGATCCTCGTGGAAGAAAATGTAACCACTGTTTGGCTTTATTCCTCAGGGAAAAGGGAAATAACCAAATAAGGATGGCATCATCAGAAACTCCATTTATTTTGAAGGTGTCGCAAAATTCTGGGAAATTTGCTAAGTGTGTGTTAGGATCCTCATCCTGCAAACCATCAAACTGAACAAACTGTTGTATGATCTGTATAGTGTTAAGTTTCAGTTCAAAATTATTTGCAGCTATAGTAGGCCTAACAATACTAGACTCAGCTCCTGTTAAACTAGGTTTAGATACATAGTACGTGGAGCATGATGTTCGGCCATCTCTAGAGGTGGCGGATTATTTTTAGCCATCTCTTCTATGGTATTTATTTCGGCTTCTTCCTCTTCGTTTATGTAGTTTAGGCTTCACCTTATTTCTCTGTTATTTCTACGAACGGTACCTTCAATATCACTGCCGTAAAGTAGAGGTCCTGTCGGGTTCCTTCTAGTCATAAACTAGAGGTACCTGAAAGGGACAAAAAAAAGAAGAAAGAAAATTTAGAAAAATAAAGTAAAATTGCAAAAATAAAAATAAATAGTAAATATGGCTAAAGTAATAAAAATTAAGCTTTCTTAATATTTCAGTTCCCTGGCAACGGCGCCAAAAACTTGATCATCGAAATCAGTGCTTTAAATTTATAATGAGAATGATCGAACCTGGAAACTAACTCTGACAACGATTTTAAGGCAAGCGCACCTATCGAACAGTAGTATAGTTTAGGCAAGACCAGAATATCGAATCCCAAAGGAACCAAAAGTACTAATACTAACTCTCTTTCTATTATTTAGCCTAAGAATTAAGTGAATGGTTATCTAATCTAAATTTAACCATCAACTAAACTAAAGACGCAAAGACAAAAAGAGAATGAATTGGGAAAATTAACTTGGAAGAAAAACCAATTGATTAAGACGATACCCTTAGGAAGAATCCACCTAGACTTCACTTGTTATCTAACACTGAACCAGATGATGTATTCACTTGACTTGATCCGTAAGATTCCCTAAGTTATATTAAACCCTCTCTCGAAGCGAATAACGTCTAACCCTAAGTTGATTAATTGAAATCTCTTTCTAATTAAAACCCCTAGAATCGCATTAACTCGATCTATGGACTCCCATATTAGGTTTCACCCTAATCTGGCAAAATCTCGTCACCCTATCTCTAGGCATGTGATCAACTCCGCTTAATTATGCTAGATCTACTCTTAAGCAGGGACTTTTGCTCCTCCACTTAAGCACATCATACTTGAATTAATATCCCGGAAATATCAACACAAGAATTAAGCACACATAATTAAGAACAAGTCAAATATTTATCATATTGTTCAGAAAACAATAACAAGATCTGTCTTAGGTTTCATCCCCTTCAGGTATCTGAAGGGTTTAGTTCATATCAAATAAAGAAAACATCTCAGAAGAAAAGATAAAACAAAACATAAGAAATCCCTAAAACTCCCTGAAGGAATTGAAGGAGAGACTTGAGTAGAATCCCGGCTTCTTGAGATGGATCAACTGGCTATCTTTGAGTGATTCTCCACAAGTCTGGTCTTTCTGGCTCGGCTCCTTGGCCTAGATAACTGCCCTCTTTTAGGTAATACTTAGGTTGTTTATATAGGCTTTCGAAATATGTTTTTTCGCCCCTAAGTATCCAAATCCGAATGAAATTGCTCTTTGCAACGACAAGGACACGGCCATGGCACACGCCCGTGTGGATCATGGCCAGGCCGTGTTCGGACTTCTTTAATAAGGCACGGCCGTGTAAGTCCAGATCAGGCCGTGTTCTAGTAGATTGGCGTTGCACGGCTGTGTGGGCTTAAGTCCAGGCCGTGTCAATTTCCTATTTAGCCCAATTTGGCCCATTTTAGGCCCGTTTCTCGTTCTTTTTATCCTTAGGAGCTTTCCTGGGTACAAAACATGAAAACAAAGGATTAAGAGCACCTTTTTACATAAATCGAGGCTTAATTCATCCAAAAGCATACTAAATTGGGCTTAAAATATGTTACTTTTACGGTTTATCAGAAGTGCTCTTATGAAAATATACAATGACCCGTTTATTTTTGTGCCTGAGTTTCCATATTTCATATTTGAACCATGGAGTCCACTATCGAAGAGGGAGCAAAGCGATTCATGTAAAAACAAAGACGATGGAGCAAAAGATGAGTCGAATTCAGAGGGATCTGCAAATAAATAAAAAGGAGGGATCTTGACTTTATTTTATTTTTGTTCTTAGGTTATTTAATAGGATTAGGTTTTATTAGGAATTTTTATTTTCACATAATAAAACAAGAAGTGGAAATCATAAATAAAAATGAACAAGTTGCAAAGTACAAAGTGTGGCAATAGATATATACATGTCTAGGATTGGATCTAGAGAGAGCTTGGTACTTAAGCAGTCAAATTGACTCACCTCCTCTTTTCTAGAATCGTACCTGGTGTATAGTATCTATTCACTCTTAACAATGAGGATATTGTTCATCTTAAGTAGGGGGACCAAAAAATTGAAATTATTTCCACTCAAAATAAATTTTTCTTTCAGTTATGATTAGGTTATATTTTGTTCAAAAATTTGAAATTTTGTTAAGTATGCTAAACTTCGGTATGAATAAATTTTGATTATTTCAATAATTGTTATGTTAACTGAAATATGACATAAATGTATTTTTAATAAAGCATGCAAATCATGCCATAAAATTTTTAGTTCCTTAGGAAAGTTAGGCATGCATGAAAGTTTAAGTCTCTAGAATTGACTTAGTACTTTCTTGAGGCGAAATTCTAGGAAGCATGGAATGTTGAAAATGATTTAGGCAACTTTTGTTTAGACCGTTTGAGCCTTTCAAGCCAACCTTGATGAATTTTTATCCTTTGAAACCTAACTTTGAGACTATAAGGCCTAATTTTACTTGAACCTTTGTAATATTTAGCCATCACTTTTCTCTTAATTATCTTTAAATTGTCCCAAACACTAGACTCAGTACTATTCAGAATATTCTTTGAAACAAGTTTGGGGGAGTTGAAAAGAAGTATCAAATGCTCAAAAGATTGTAGTACATACAGCAAAATGCTTGTGAAAAAAAAAAGAGTGCATATATATTCGAAAGAAATAGATGTATAAAAGAGCATGTGAAAGCAAAATAAGTTGGTGTATTGAAGGCAATTATTTCGAAGGTCCGATTCAAGCTGAGTCTAGAGTTTTTAGCATAAATTTATCTATATTTTACCTACCCTTAGCCTAGCCACTTTACAACCTATTTAAAAGACCTACTGATTCAAGTTTCTGTGCTAACTACATTAGTGGAGAGAAATTGCTATGTTCAACATATGAAGGCATAAATTAAACTTAATGATTGCAGCTTAATCTTAAATAAGGGAATAAAATAAAATTGGTAGGGATTTACATGTTTTTATTGAGAAAGCATTTAGTCTATTTCTGCTATCATAATAGTTGTTGAGATTAATTTGAATGATATGTATACTTAAGTAGCATAATTATCAAATTTCTTGTTTTTGAGCATGATACTAAAATCATAATTTTGGGAATAATGTTGTTCTGAAAAAAAATTTCAAAGGTGTTTCCGAGAAATTCTTTTCAACTTTGTGCATTACTTGGGCGAGCAATGAATTAAGTTTGGGGGTGTGGAAACATGAAAATATACACACTTTTTCATGCTCTTTTTAACTCAAATTCATGCAGTTTCGGTAGAATTCATGTCGAAAAATAAATAATATTTATAAAATAATTAAATTGCACCCAAATTATGAACAAGTTGAATTTTAATTAATTTTATATCAAATATTGATTAATTTTTATTATTTTCGACAAATTTGCGCAAAAGGCGAAAAATGGCTTAGCAGACACTGCCAGAAGCGCAAAACCGAGAAGCAATTTTGAAGCATCAAGGCGACTTAATTTTTCAGCCTAAGACGGTCAAAATTATGTGTATTAATTCATAGTATAATTAATTTTAATTTTAATAGAATTTAATTTGGGTTAAATAAATTATTGTTAATTAATTATGAAAAGGGGCCCAATTGAGCTGAACTGAGAAAACCGGTCCAACCGAGCACTAGGCAGCCCAAAACCATCCCACATGCTGACCCAATCAGCTTATTTGGCTTCTGATTTTGGCTATTTTTAGCAGCCTTCTCAACCTATAAATACCCCCTTGGCTACTCACTTCAAACACATATAAACCCTTCTCATCTCTTTACTTCTCTCTCATTTTTCTCTCTTCATTTCCTTCCATTTTTCTTCATTTTCTTCCCCCATTCCCTTTCCAATTTCACCTCTTGAAAAAGATTCAATAAACCACCATTTGGAGCAGCATTCAAGTGTTCGTAGAAGCCTCGGTTCGAAAAGAACAAGTGGAGAAGGACGAGTAGAGCAAACTAGTCAAGCCATGGAGAAAACACCAACTTTGATTCTTGTTCCCTATCCTTTTAATTTTGTTGTTGTTATGATGAACATGTCTATGAATATTTTTTATTTTTATATGTTTAATTTAACTAATATGGCTTAAATTTAATTTGTGTTAGGTTGATTGCATTTCGTCTACTTAATTTATTAAAATTGTGTTTGTGTTGTTATAGGCCTCGGTAAGATGTTTGATTAAGTAAAACCATGACTAAGTTATTCTTGCATTACAATTGTAAGGTAACTAATGAATTAATTATTTAAACGTATTGAAATTGTAATTAATTGACACAATACTTAATCAGTACATGTTTAATCATCTAAGGTAGCTGAGCGTTAAATTAGCAACCCCTAACGATACATTAGCCTTGCATAACTTGCAAGATTATTGTGATTAAACTATTTCAAGGTAGAAATACATTGTTACCTCACGTAATCTTTTATGTGCTTATGAGATTGAATTAATTGTTTGAATTGGCATAGAGATATGTACAAGAGATTATTTAATTTCATAAGTATGTATGTGCATTAACACATTTGCTTATTAAAATTTGTTTAATCAGTTGAATTGACGTAGAGATATGGTCAAGAGATAAATGGATTTTGGTAGGTAAGTTTGTTCATAAGTTAGCAAATTACCGAGTTGTCGTGAATTTATTCGTAACAACATGAACATGAGTTTAATAATTCTAAGTTAAGAAATGTAAATTAATCTAACACAATTATGTCATCTTGATTAAAATCATTTTTTAAAATCGTGCATTGGAACTTTTATTTTATTTTTATTTATTTTACTTAGTTAAATCCTAGTTTTTAATCACTTCTTCAAATCAAAATATTTTTCTTCACCAAAGTGTTTTTAAAATTGCATTCATAAATAATTCTTTTCACAGACCCTGTGGGTATGATAACTCGACATTTACTTGTCACCTTTTTACTTGTTGCGATTGTGTACACTTACACGTTTCCGTCGTTCCACAGGGTTCAGCCAAAAAGCGTATCAAATTACCAATGTTATGCATAATCATATTTTGACATTCACATTTATGTTTGAGAAATATAACTTTGTGGTATTAACTAATTTGATTTCAATAGCTTCTTATAGCAAATAATATTCTAATTATAACATTTAGTATAATTTCTTCGAGCAAATCATATTTGTATTTGACAATTACAACAAATTTTGATCTTTTGTAGATGGTCAAAGATAAACAGAGCAACATTGAAACCATGTTTCTAATTTTTTTAAACTTTTAGTACAAATTTAGCTCACTTATTTCTCAACAAAGTTTATTATGTTGATCTTAAAAATGGCAAAATATTGGTACAAAATAAGAACCACCATGTTAAATTTATACAACTTCACCAAATTTTAAAAGACAGTTTAAATGACAATAGAAAGATCAACAAAACCATGCCTTTAAATTTTCCTTTTTAATTAATAAACTTTAAAATTTTTCATAATAAGGACAACACATCCAATAGCTTTAAGAATAAAAAAAAGAAAAAAGAAGGGTTATTAATAAAGGAAGATATAAGAAGATATGGCAAGTGCAGGGATGAAGACGATGATGATAATATGGTGTGCAATAATGGTAATGAGCTACATGGTGCCAGGGGCAATGGGTGCACCATTCGATTGTATGAGTGATTGCACCAAGTCTTGTGGTTCGGGATTTTTCTGTCATGTCAAATGCGAATTTCAATGCATTAAATCTAATGGTGCTGGCTTTTTTCACCCCGTCATCAGAAATAAGGCTACTAACAATAGTCGCGGTAGATTTATTTATATTATTATATCTAATTGTATGGAACTTTTTAATTGCATGAACCAAATTACAAAAAACAATCCCAAATTTAGTTATATTTTGAAATGCATGTTCTAAAATATAATTATTTGGATGCAGGTTCTTCGGCTTCTCTTTCGACATTGTCCTCTCCTTTTTGTCAACCGAAAGGATCAGAAAAGAAAATAAAGGCTACAATCAACTAAAAAATAAGTTCAAAACTTATTAGTGTATATGAAAGATAAATGTAAAATACTTGTTTTTATGTAAGAAGAAGAATTTGATGATGGAGTGTTTGTGAAGCGCTATGTATAACCTACTCAAATTTCTCGAAAATCTAATAAAAATGACACCTTGCATCGCAATTAAGATTCGCTGTCTAGATTAGTACTTTTATACCATCTTGGGTAAGAATATAGGGAAAAAAAGAGGAAGGCTTATATAACAAATCTAGTACACCAAAAACATCAAAAGAGTATGCAAACCATATGCTAAAGACATTAAAATGAAATATTAGTACTTGATTGGTTTGTACCAAATTCCAGAAACAAAATTAACAGTCTTTAATGTAAGGCCTTTTTCGTAAATTATTATTTAAATATCAAAATACAATATTGCTATGTATTATAACAGCCTAGTAGACTTGGTGAGATTATGGTTGGAAAAGAAAGTTGTAACACCCCAAACCCGGCCTAGACGTTACGACCGGATCTGGCATGTCACATGAAAGGAATGTCTAAAAAAACTGTGCGTTCGTTAAAAAGTTCGTATTCTTTTTGAAACTCCGCGTTTTTTGGTTTGTTTATAAAAGCCGATTCATTTCAATGCCCATTTTACAAAGTTGTTATTAATTTGAATAAAATTGTATTTGTTGTGAAAATCGAGCTTAAGTAATTTTGAATAAAAACAGTTTATTATCATTTTAGGAAAATCCCATATTGAACATTTAATAATGAACAGTAACCAAATTGAAAGCTAAAACCAAATAAAATACCAAAGGCCTTATTACAAACCCAAATAAAAACCAAAATTTAAAATAAGTACCCAAGTCAAAAGTCCATGTAAACCCGAAAATAATTATCGCATGGCCACCCCGAGTCCACCTGGCTCCTCATCCGCGATCTACGAATCACCTGAAAAAAATAAGGGAGAAGGTGAGTCACCAAGACTCAGTGCATAATCCCCCTCCCGGTTAATGCAACATGCTTACACAAATCATAACCAAGCAATATATCATGCACCCAAACCTAGCCATCCATAACTCCGTTTCGACCCCGTGTGGTACCAAACCACTGGTGGTGCCAAACCACTGGTGACCCAAAGTCACGAATAACCCACCTGTGGGGCCAACCCACGTTGTGATACCAAATCACTGGCGACAATCCCGTTATGTCAAATGTGGGGCCAACCCACTGTGGTGCTAAGCCACTGGGACGAGTCGCTATGAGGTGCCAAACCTCTGGTGACCCAAAGTCACGAATATCAATAATCCAAGTGTGGGGCCAACCCACATTGTGATACCAAATCACGCGCGACAATCCCGTTATATTAACTGTGGGGCCAACCCACTGTGGTGTTAAACCACTGGGACGAGTCGCTATGAGGTGCCAAACCTCTGGTGACCCAAAGTCATGAAAATAACTGTGGTACCAAACCACTGGTGGTGCCAAACCACTGGTGACCCAAAGTCAAGGATATCAATCTTCCCCCTCCTCTCATCATACCCATGCAATATGACATAATAATTCGTATGCAGTATGACATGTATGCAAATCATATATTACAGATACCGTATGAAACAAATTACCATCATAATCAAAATAACAAATACGACATAATCAAGCCAATCAACCTTTAAGGGTATAACAGTAATTTACCTTTTAGGGGTATTTTGGTAATTTACCCACTAAGGGTATTTCAGTAATTTCATACCTGGAATGGTCTTTCTGAAGGCTCAATGTCTCCCCGAGGGACTCGACTACCAATTCTATCTTTACCGGACTATTGGGCCTAAAACCCGATTCCGGCCCATTCGGGCCCACACGCTCGTGTGGCCCACCTAACATAAATCTAGCCACATATATAAGTTCCACCTAGTCTAGTTCACTATATACTATACCATCATACATTTTACTCAATTGGGCCCACGGGCCCATTGGGCCCATTTCGGCCCATCGCGGCCCAAGCAGCCCCAACCCACAAGAATACTACTGGTGGCCTCAACTATCGCGTCAAAGCCCCACACGTGCGCTCGTACGCTCGTGTGGCTACTATTCCGTGATCGGCACTTCGGCATTTGCCGCTCTACAACTAGAGTTGAGAGAGTTACACACCTGATAGGAATCTGGTGCTAAACCGTGCTGCGACCACTCCTGTGCCCAAACGCCCTCCAAGATGTGTTTACTCTCCCCCTAGGATGTGCTTTTTATATAGCTAGCTCTTCACCCTTCTTCTTTGTATCTTTCCGATGTGGGATCCCTTCGTCAGTAGAGTTTAAATTCAACTGAAACTCTTGCCGTCCAATCCGCAAAATAAATACTCCCTTGCTTCTCATGAGATTCGAACCCAGGCACCCTTGTAGCATAATCCACGTCGCTAACCACTTGGCCACAAGCTCCTCTTGTGTCTTAAACCATGCGCAACTAAATATAAACTATGGGCCAAATTCTAAGATCCATGTAAAAAGAAAACCAAAATGCAAGAGCCAAGACTTGAACCTTGGACCTCCTTTCTTCCTTGTGGCGTCACCCTCTTGTCTCTTATGTGGCGTCACTTTGCCACTACACCACACACTCCACTTGTGTCATTTTCTCCATATTTTATTCTTAAGGCCTACCTGCCAACTTCCAGGGTTTTTTTTACCTAAAACCAAAATTTCCCCAAAGCCAATATTTGATCCCGGGACTTCATAGAAGCCCTCTAATCTTCCAAAATCACTTATCTAATAAGTCTAACTTGCATTTAAGCCGATCTCTTGTTCTCCAAAAATTTAAACGCTACTATGCTCAAGGCCCATTGGGCCCAATTCTTTTAGGCCCCATTTCAGGATGTCACAAAAGTCATCTTTTGTAATTTGATATGTCAAATTAGGCTCTCCAATACGCTTAAAGAGCTTATTCTCAAGCAAATTAAGTTTCTTTTCTATACTTTTTTTGAATTTCAGCTTTCACCATTAATAAATGTTTTTGGCTGAGTTTTACCCCTTTTGAGACCCAAAGTGGAAACACAGTGCCATGAGGGACCTAATGAGGTGTTTGAATTGGTGTAGGAAGATGAAAATGACCTAACCTCAAAGAAAACATCATTTAGAGTGGGTGCCATGACACTAATGGTATTGATGTTGCGAAATCGAACCCTTTTCACCTTGAGGATGAAAAACTTCAACGCAAAATCAACATGGAGCTTACTATTGAATGATGTGGCAACACCAAGCCAACATCGCGATACTGAGCCTCAAAAGTCGTGATATTCCCGGAAGTGTTGAAATGAAGAAATTGGAGCCATCACCAGTGATGTTGCGACACCGAGTGTAACACCTCAAATCCCGACCTAGACGTTATGACCAGATCTTGAAGGTTACATTGACTACATCGACTATCGAAATGGCCAAATACAACCATTCTTTGAAAATAATCTTTTTTGTTAAGATTTATATTACTCATCATCTTTATTAAAACATCAAGTTTTAAGGTCGTCTTTATAATTATAGTTAATTTACTTAGTAATGACATTTTGGAAAAGAAAAAAATTTAGTCAAGTCACAAAACAATTATATTTTCAAAATCGATTTCTTTACTATGCAACGGAAAATCATAATTTTTACTTAAGCCTAATATCATGCAATTGCCGGTTGTTAGGTCATTTCATTGCAATAAAAACCATGCATGCAATTAAACCCAAATAATGCATCCCAAAATCCATAGTCCCCAAAATAAAAAATAAATGCAATTCCAACTAATATTAATTTAAAATTAAATTTAAATTTAAAACTTTAAATAAGTCTAGTGTCCAAGACGAGAATTCCGGAAGCCCAAATCCAATCCTCAGCTCATGGGTTACCTGAAAGTTTAAACTAAGGCGGGTGAGCTTTAAGAGCTCAGTGTAAGTCTAAACAAGGCAACCAGAGAATATTCACCATTTCAAATAGTAAGACAATTAATCATCAGGTAGAAATTGTACAAAAAATCTATGGCATCAATTCAAAAAATTTCTCAAATGTCATGTTCATGACACACTTTATGCAACAATGCAAGTCCAACCCATACTATGCGCTAAACACTATGAGTTCCCAGAACTCGTCATTCGAACACCAAACAATTGGAGTCAAAGCTCAGTATGGTTGAACCATCAATATCAATCTTGCAGTTAAAACTGCCAATTAAAGTTGCAAATAAATGCTAATATCAACTGCAGACAAGTTGACAATCTCCCCAATACTCCGATGCAGTATACTGACTAACCAATGATAAAGGGCATACCGTCAATACTCTTCGGAACTCCTCTGTCATCCACAAAAACCAATATAACGCCTTGATTTATTTAACTTTGTTTTTATGAATTTTGTCATAACTGAGTATCTGTTTCAGTGGTTAAGTGATATGGGTATGTGTTTGAGGTCTTGAGTTCAAGTCCCACTATTAGAAATTTTGCTATTTTTTGTTCCTAGTCTTTTTCTTATTGGTTGGGTTTATATTATATTTTCGATCAACTCAAATTAGAATGAGCCTGTTGGTAAAAGTGGTAAGGCGCCCTAAAGTCTCGTGTTCAAATCCTTATGGCAAAGGATGTTAATTTTTACTTCCGTGAGTGGGTATCCGTGCTGTAGTAGAGGTTCAGTGGAATTGAAAGTCTGTGGTAGTGGATGAGCGTTAGTGGGTCGGTTTTGGGGGGATTTGTTAGTTAGTGGGATAACGGGGAGTTGGGATATTCTTTTTGATTTAATTCTAATTTTATTTTTTTAATTTTATTTTTTTCTCTTCCCCAAAATTTCTTCTGACGTTTTGTTTCCTCCCTTTCTTTTCTTTTGCTCTACGAATTCCTATTGCCTTTTCTTTCTATTCTGTTCAACAAATCGATTGTTCTAATCGTTGGGATTCGATGTTTTGGTTGTTCTTCGTTCATCTTGGTAAGTCTGTAAGTTCGTTTGGTTTTGATTTTTCCTTTTGAATTGGCGTATTGGTGTTGTAGTTAGGGAATTTGTTTCCTGTGAATGCGTTGCCTAAGAGAAGATTGCGAAGCAGGGGATTTTGCTCCAACGGCCTAGTTCGTGCGTGTGATTGTGTTCGTTGGCGGTAAGTCTGTATGCGTAGTTCGGTTTAGTCGTCTATGTTAAATTCATAAATTGATTGCTAAAATAGTTGTTGGGATACTGTTTTTAGGTTTCGGAGGCCTCAAGATTGCTTTCACACCAAAATCAAGTCAGGTGACGCGAGAAAAAAATTGATCGACAAAAATAAAAAATTTGGTCTGTCGACGCCACACGACAGTGTGGTAGGCCGTGTGCGACACACAGCTGTGAGATACACGACCTAGGCCATTTTGGGCATGTGGGCCACACGGGTGTGTGGGCCGTGAGCCAAGCCGTGTAGGCCACACGGGCAAGTCCAATTTGGGCGTGTAGGCTTACACAGGCATATAGGTCTAAATTTTAGAATTTTCCCCTAGGGTTGTACACGTCATTCATGATCAACTGTGGGCCTTCCGTGGGGTCGGTATAGGTTTAGATAAGCCTTAAAGCATGAGATTTGATAAACTATTTGTATGGTATTTAGCATAAGCAATACCTATATGTATGTAATGTAATGTAAAATGTATGATCTACTATGTATATACATGTCTATTATCTGTTATATGAGGATGTTGATATAATAATTCTGGTATTTGGTATCTAATAATTCTATTTTATCTGGTAATCTGGTGTATCTGACTATGGGGTGGGATATGTGATATGTGGAGAAAGTATTCATCCCTGCACTAGCCATATCTTCTTTTATGAATAACATTTCTTTCTTATTTTTTGTCTTAATCTTAAATTTATTAGATGTGTTGCCCCTAATATGAAAATTCTCAAGTTTATTAAAAAGGAAAATTTAATTTGTTGATCATTCTGTTGTCATTTAACTTTCCTTTTAAAATTTGGTGAAGTTGTTTAAATTTAAAGTGGTGGTTCTTATTTTGTACCCATAATTAGTCATTTTTAAGATCAACATAACAAACTTTGTTGAAAAGAAGTGAGCAAAATTTGAACTTGTAGAAACGAGGTGGTTACTCGCTTTGCAAACAGAAATTGTGGCCGCAATATTGCTTGCCATTTTCACATCTTGTATTCATTCACATTTTCATATGTTTACCAAAGATGATTTACAAATGCTAATCTAGTTAGCGAAACTGACTTGTGATGCAATGTTTCATTTTTATTAGATTATCAAAAAATTGAGTAGGTTACATATGGTGCTTCACAAACACTCCATCATCAAATTCTTCTTCTTACATGCAAACAATCATTTTATATTTATTTTTATATACAGCAATAAGTTTGAAACTTATTGTTGTTAGTTGATGGTAGACTTTATTTTCTTTTCTGATCCTTTCAGCCGACGAGGAGGAGAGGGCGATGGCAATAAAGAAGCCGAAGACCCTGCATCCATAATGTATTTTAGAATATGCATTTCAAAATATAATTAAATATGGGATTTTTTTTCTATAATATGGCTCTTGTAATTAAAAAGTTTCAAACTATTAGATATAATAATATATAAATCTACCGCGATTATGCTTAACAACTTTATTTGTGTTGATGGGATGAAAAAACCCAGCACCAGTAGATTTAATGCATTTAAATTCGCACTTGACATGACAGAAAAATCCCAAACCACAAGACTTGGTGCAATCATTCATACAATCAAAAGGTGTACCTATTACCCCTAGCACCATATAACTCATCACCATTACTACATACCACACTATCATCATCGTCTTCATCCTTACACTTGCCATATCTCCATTTATTAATAACCTTTCTTTCTTATTTTTTTTGTCTTAGTCTTAAAGTTATTGGATGTGTTATCCTTACTATGAAAATTTTCAAATTTATTAAAAAGGAAAATTTAAAGGCATGGTTTTGTTGATCATTTTGTTGTCATTTAACTTTTCATTTAAAATTTCATGAAGTTGTTTAAATTTAAAGTGGTGGTTTTTATTTTGTACCCATAATTGGCCATTTTTAAGATCAACATAACAAGCTTTTTTGAGAAAGAAGTGGGCAAAAATTAAACTTGTAGAAACAAGGGGTTTACTTGCATTGCAGACAAAAACTGTAGCTGCAATAATGCTTGGAACCGTGGCCATAGTTTCATCCACGAAATTAAAAGTGCTCAAAAGATAACCATGAACACCGAGAATGTTTCCACAATTCGCCTCCAATCTACACCTGTGGGGCCTTGCCTAGAGCAATTGTAACATCCCAAAATTGGGCTTAGGAGAATTAAGCCCAATGGGCCTTAGGCGTAGTAGCGTTTAAATTTTTGGAGAATAAGAGATCGGCTTAAATGCTAGTTAGACCCATTGGATAAGTGATTTTGGAAGGTTAGAGGGCTTCTATGAAGTCCCGGGATCAAATATTGCCTTTGGGGAAATTTTGGTTTTAGGTGAAAAAAACCCTGGAAGTTGGCAGATATGCCTTAAGAATAAAATATGGAGAAAATAACACAAAAGGAGTGTGTGGTGTAGTGGCAAAGTGACGCCACTTAGGGGACAAGGGAGTGACGCCACAAGGGAAGGAAGGAGGTCCAAGGTTCAAGTCTTGGCTTTTGCATTTTGGTTTCTTTTTGCTTGGACCTTAGAATTTGGCCCATAGTTTATATTTAGTTGCGCATGGTTTAAGACACAAGAGGAGCTTGTGGCCAAGTGGTTAGCGGCGTGGATTATGTTGCAAGGAAGCTTGGGTTCGAATCTCATGAGAAGCAAGGGAGTATTTATTTTGCGGATTGGACGACAAGAGTTTCAGTTGAATTTAAACTCTACTGACGAAGGGATCCCACATCGGAAAGACACAAAGAATGAAGGTGAAGAGCTAGCTATATAAGGAGCATCCTAGGAGGAGAGTAAACACATCTTGGAGGGCGTTTGGGCACAAGAGTGGTCGGAGCGCGGATTAGCCCCAGAGTCCTATCAGGTGTGTAACTCTCTCTACTCTAGCTGTAGAGCGGCAAATGCCGAAATGCCGGTTACACGGCATTAGTAGCCACACGAGCGTGCGAGCGCATGTGTGGGGCTTCGACGCGATAGTTGAGGCCATCAGTAGTATTCTCGTGGGTTGGGGCTGCTTGGGCCTCGATGGGCCGAAGTGGGCCCAATGGGCCTGTGGGCCCATATGAGTAAATTGCATGATTGGTTAGTATATGTTGAACTAGACTAGGTGGAAGTTATATACGTGGCTAGATTTGTGCTAGGTGGGCCACACGAGCGTGTGGGCCCGGATGGGCCGAAATCGGGTTTTAGGCCCAATCTTTCGGTACAACCGGAAATGGTAGCTGAGTCGCTAGTGGTGACATTAGGCCTTCGAAAAGGCCATTTTAGTTGTGAATTTACGAAAATACCCTTAGTAGGTAAATTACGATTATACCCTTAGAGGTTGATTAGCATGATTATGTTGTTTAGTTTTGGCCGATTGTAGGGGAAGGCTTGATCTCGCATATCTCGGGTTGTGGCTAGTGCTCGAAAAGTGTTAAGGAAGGGGGATCTAGTGCGTTAGATCTTGATCTACGGGATTTGATAGTCGCATTAGTAACCAGGTGTGTAAACTAACATACTTCTTGCTTTGTATATGTTTGATAAACTGATTGATTGGTAAAACCGAAACAGTATGGTTGAGTGATATGATACCCTATGGGGTATGTGCACGGATTCAGGTAAGTCCGTTTCATTATGAGTACTGTTATTGATACATGATGTCATGATTTATGATGTATGTGCTATGAGATGCAACGTTAAACATGTTTGCATGATTTTGAATACTATACATGAGTTGGTATGATGATGGGTGATATGAGAGGAGGGGGCAGTGATATTTTGTGCTGACGAGCACCAGTGTTTTGGTAACACAACTTTGTGACTTTGGGTCACCAGAGGTTTGGCACCTCCAGAGGTTTGGCACCTCAGCATCTCGTCCCCGTGGTTTCGCACCACAGTGGGTTGGCCCCACAAGGCGGTATTGAGGGATTGACGCCAGTGATTTGGTATCACACGATGGGTTGGCCCCATCACTCGATTATTGTGACTACGGTCACCAGTGGTTTGGTACCACATTTGTGTCTTTGGGACACCAGAGGTTTGGCACCTCATTGCGACTCGTCCCTGTGGTTAACACCACCGTGGGTTGGCCCCACTTGAGATATGGGATCGTCTGCTAGTGATTTGGTATCACACGATGGGTTGGCCCCATCATTGGATTTGTGACTTCGGTCACCAGTGCTTTGGTAGCACAAACGTGTCTTTGGGACACCAGTGGTTTGGCACCACATTGACGGATATTGTGTCTTTGGGACACCAGTGTTTTGGTAACACATTGTGACTATATGTCACCAGTGGTTTGGCACCACCAGTGGTTTGGTACCACATGGGGTAGAAAAGGTGAATGGATGGTTAGGAGTAGGTGCATATTAATTGGATGCATGATGATTATGTTATGTTTGCATATGATGTTTTGCTAATCCGGAAAAAAGGGTTGCACACTGAGTCTTGGTGACTCACCTTTTTCCTTTAACCATTTCAGGTATTGCATAAAGCTGGACCGGGATCGGAGAGGACAAGGTGGCCCTTGCCGAAGATGATGATTTAATATTTTATGCTTGGTTTTGATATAAGTACTTTATTTGAATTATTGGGTTGTAATAAAGGCCATTTTATTATTTTGGTATTATTTTTAACTATGGTTTAATTTAATTTAAATTGCTATGTGAAAATGGTATATGGTTTTATCCATTGATTCAACTAAATTTTTAATCCCCTGAGTTTTCAAAATAAAACATGAGTTTTCAAACAATCATGCCCAAGATTTCTACAAGAATAAAATTTACTAGAAGATTTTCAACCGACTTTCCCAGTGACATAACCAGATTCGGTCGGAATGAATGGGCCGGGTTTAGGGATGTTACAGTTTGGTATCAGAGCCCGGTTCAAAACTCGGCTTTGAGGGTTTTGGGCCCGAAACAGTTTTCAAAATGGGTTTTTGCAATATGGGTTTTTAAGAAACTTTTCAGGTTATTCTGGCATGGCACCTGTACCTCCGACCCGAAGTCCACCAGGTAAGTACTTCGGACTCTCTTGAAGTGATCTGTTTGTATGAATTGATTTGGACTTAGTTTGGGCTCGTAGATTAGAATACTAGGATCTGTTGAACCCTAGGACTGTCTACTCAAACACATGCATAAGACTTAAGGCTACTAAACAAACCTGTGAAGTAAGTCACCGAGTTAAGGTGTGGCAACCACTGTACGCATGTTGAGGATTGGTATTCAGTAAGAGCTTGGTATTTAAGCAGTCCTAGCGACTCACCTCCTCTTTACTCGAATCCTACCTAGTGCGTAGCTACGGTTCACCTTAACCAAGAAGACTTGTTCATAGGCTAAACCAAGTATTAAAACCCGAAAGGGATTAGCCTTACTGTTTTAAAACCCTTAGTTTTAAAATTTTCAAACTTACCCCTTTGGTTTGTAAACCCTAAATCTGATTTTGAAAGACGTTTTCTCGATTTACCAAAATTTCCAAAATGCCCCTAGTGGCAAAATTACTAAAATGCCCCTGATTTCCAAAATTACAAAAATAACCCTGATTTCTGAAATTTTTGTGATGCTTCCGGTTTGAAAAACGAAATTTTCAAGATGACCCCGAGATTTTGTAAATTTTGAAGTTTCTTTAAGTTGGAAAAATTATTTTCAAAATTGACCCAGAGTTATCACCGAAATACCCTCTTTAGGAAAAATGACGAAATTACCCCTGGGTTGGGAATGCTCAAGAAAGTGACATGGATGAATGAATGTGTCTTTAGTGAAGTATGTGAATGTGTGAATTAGAACAGAAAACTTGAGATGAAACTTTGATTGCTCGAAAGAACGACTTCCAGAAACTTCTGTTCATAAAATTTGCTCGTGGATAAAACAGTGGAACAAAATTTCTAATGCATAAAACTTTTAATCAGATTAAATCGCGACGCTAGATATGAGTTCTAGGGGACGTGGTTGTCGCGGACGTGGTCAAGGTGGAATGACAGATTTATTAAGATCAGAGTGCGCAGCAAGAGCGTAGTGTGGTAGGATGTCCGACTGTTAGTTAGTTGGAAATTTCGAGGACGAAATTTCTTTAAGGAGGGTAGATTTGTAACATCCCAAAATTGGGCTTAGGAGAATTAAGCCCAATGGGCCTTAGGCGTAGTAGCGTTTAAATTTTTGGAGAATAAGAGATCGGCTTAAATGCTAGTTAGACCCATTGGATAAGTGATTTTGGAAGGTTAGAGGGCTTCTATGAAGTCCCGGGATCAAATATTGCCTTTGGGGAAATTTTGGTTTTAGGTGAAAAAAACCCTGGAAGTTGGCAGATATGCCTTAAGAATAAAATATGGAGAAAATAACACAAAAGGAGTGTGTGGTGTAGTGGCAAAGTGACGCCACTTAGGGGACAAGGGAGTGACGCCACAAGGGAAGGAAGGAGGTCCAAGGTTCAAGTCTTGGCTTTTGCATTTTGGTTTCTTTTTGCTTGGACCTTAGAATTTGGCCCATAGTTTATATTTAGTTGCGCATGGTTTAAGACACAAGAGGAGCTTGTGGCCAAGTGGTTAGCGGCGTGGATTATGTTGCAAGGAAGCTTGGGTTCGAATCTCATGAGAAGCAAGGGAGTATTTATTTTGCGGATTGGACGACAAGAGTTTCAGTTGAATTTAAACTCTACTGACGAAGGGATCCCACATCGGAAAGACACAAAGAATGAAGGTGAAGAGCTAGCTATATAAGGAGCATCCTAGGAGGAGAGTAAACACATCTTGGAGGGCGTTTGGGCACAAGAGTGGTCGGAGCGCGGATTAGCCCCAGAGTCCTATCAGGTGTGTAACTCTCTCTACTCTAGCTGTAGAGCGGCAAATGCCGAAATGCCGGTTACACGGCATTAGTAGCCACACGAGCGTGCGAGCGCATGTGTGGGGCTTCGACGCGATAGTTGAGGCCATCAGTAGTATTCTCGTGGGTTGGGGCTGCTTGGGCCTCGATGGGCCGAAGTGGGCCCAATGGGCCTGTGGGCCCATATGAGTAAATTGCATGATTGGTTAGTATATGTTGAACTAGACTAGGTGGAAGTTATATACGTGGCTAGATTTGTGCTAGGTGGGCCACACGAGCGTGTGGGCCCGGATGGGCCGAAATCGGGTTTTAGGCCCAATCTTCCGGTACAACCGGAAATGGTAGCTGAGTCGCTAGTGGTGACATTAGGCCTTCGAAAAGGCCATTTTAGTTGTGAATTTACGAAAATACCCTTAGTAGGTAAAATTACGATTATACCCTTAGAGGTTGATTAGCATGATTATGTTGTTTAGTTTTGGCCGATTGTAGGGGAAGGCTTGATCTCGCATATCTCGGGTTGTGGCTAGTGCTCGAAAAGTGTTAAGGAAGGGGGATCTAGTGCGTTAGATCTTGATCTACGGGATTTGATAGTCGCATTAGTAACCAGGTGTGTAAACTAACATACTTCTTGCTTTGTATATGTTTGATAAACTGATTGATTGGTAAAACCGAAACAGTATGGTTGAGTGATATGATACCCTATGGGGTATGTGCACGGATTCAGGTAAGTCCGTTTCATTATGAGTACTGTTATTGATACATGATGTCATGATTTATGATGTATGTGCTATGAGATGCAACGTTAAACATGTTTGCATGATTTTGAATACTATACATGAGTTGGTATGATGATGGGTGATATGAGAGGAGGGGGCAGTGATATTTTGTGCTGACGAGCACCAGTGTTTTGGTAACACAACTTTGTGACTTTGGGTCACCAGAGGTTTGGCACCTCCAGAGGTTTGGCACCTCAGCATCTCGTCCCCGTGGTTTCGCACCACAGTGGGTTGGCCCCACAAGGCGGTATTGAGGGATTGACGCCAGTGATTTGGTATCACACGATGGGTTGGCCCCATCACTCGATTATTGTGACTACGGTCACCAGTGGTTTGGTACCACATTTGTGTCTTTGGGACACCAGAGGTTTGGCACCTCATTGCGACTCGTCCCTGTGGTTAACACCACCGTGGGTTGGCCCCACTTGAGATATGGGATCGTCTGCTAGTGATTTGGTATCACACGATGGGTTGGCCCCATCATTGGATTTGTGACTTCGGTCACCAGTGCTTTGGTAGCACAAACGTGTCTTTGGGACACCAGTGGTTTGGCACCACATTGACGGATATTGTGTCTTTGGGACACCAGTGTTTTGGTAACACATTGTGACTATATGTCACCAGTGGTTTGGCACCACCAGTGGTTTGGTACCACATGGGGTAGAAAAGGTGAATGGATGGTTAGGAGTAGGTGCATATTAATTGGATGCATGATGATTATGTTATGTTTGCATATGATGTTTTGCTAATCCGGAAAAAAGGGTTGCACACTGAGTCTTGGTGACTCACCTTTTTCCTTTAACCATTTCAGGTATTGCATAAAGCTGGACCGGGATCGGAGAGGACAAGGTGGCCCTTGCCGAAGATGATGATTTAATATTTTATGCTTGGTTTTGATATAAGTACTTTATTTGAATTATTGGGTTGTAATAAAGGCCATTTTATTATTTTGGTATTATTTTTAACTATGGTTTAATTTAATTTAAATTGCTATGTGAAAATGGTATATGGTTTTATCCATTGATTCAACTAAATTTTTAATCCCCTGAGTTTTCAAAATAAAACATGAGTTTTCAAACAATCATGCCCAAGATTTCTACAAGAATAAAATTTACTAGAAGATTTTCAACCGACTTTCCCAGTGACATAACCAGATTCGGTCGGAATGAATGGGCCGGGTTTGGGGATGTTACAGCAATGATCCACTATCTTTCTCAGAATACAACCAATGGTTTAAGTCTTAACACTGGTCTAACACTCACGAATATAATCTGATTCTGTAAAGGATTATGTTTGTATATATTTAATTATGTGATAAAATCTGAATTTATGTTTCGTAGAGTTATACATTGAGTTTTTAAAACTCACTCTCTGTTTATTTGTTCTATTCAATTAACCCTTAGACTTAGGTGGGTTGGTGCAACGAAGGTTCAGCAATTGATAATCTAATGAAAGTTTACTTCATTTATGAAAATCTAGATACGGAGGCTCAGTTGTGGCCACTTGTCCGTAAATTGATTTTATACTTCATTTAATCTTATACTTGTTTATGAAAATTGATTAATTATTTGAATTTACATAGTAATATGTTCAAGAGATTAATTGGTCTAGTAAGTTTGTATGTGCATTAGTTAGCAAAATACAAAGTAGCCGTGAAATTATTCGTAACAACATGAACATGAGTTTAGTAATTTTAAGTTAAAGAACGTATTTGATCTAACACAATTATGTCATATTAATTAAAACCCATCTTTTTGAAATCATGCATTGGAAATTTTACTTTTTGTTTTTCTTACTTAGTTAATTTTTAGTTTTTAGATCACTTCTTCAAATCAACTATTGTTTTCACCACCAACTTGTTTAATTTCACATTTCATAAATATTTTCTTTCACGGCCCCTGTGGGTACGATAACTCAAATTTTACTTGTCACTTTATTACTTGATATGATTATGTACACTTTCACATTCCCGTCATTCCACTTGATCACCTAGAACATACTAACGGAACAAAAATTTGCACTTTGAACATTTCCATTAAGCTTAGTGGTGTATTACAAGTTTCCAAAGATAATCTATGTATAAATCAAGTTAAAAGCGTACTAAATAATGGTGTAAATTGGAATCAAAGCATTGTAGCACCACATCATCACCAATCATGACACAATTAAGCATTCATTATATCACACATCAAGCACAATGTCACATTTCATTAAGCATGTCATTGGCACATGTTTTACTTGTTACAGACAAGATGTTCAAAACTTATTAATGATAACAAAATCATATTTGAGTAACATTTATAACTTTAAAACATCTATAGAACATTTCCCTATTAATCAACATGGAAACATAAATAATCCCAAGCACACCAAGTTTGAAAATGATTGCCATAAACATAAACAAAACCTCAATGTGTGTATTAACATGACTTCCATCCAAACATGCCATATATGTGTATATCACATCATTTACCCTCCAAACACTCCAAAATACATATAATTCAACAATATACCCTCCAAATACACCAAAACCTAGGTGCATAATGCAATCCCATCATAAAACATAAATGTAAAGAGCCCAATATCCTATGGCATTCTATCCATACCGGAACACATTCCAAGATAGTGTAATAAGGTTGTTTGTTAACTTAAAACACATTTAATAATTCATCGAGCATACCAATAATTTCAAACCAAAATACATAAAAATCATTTAATTAAAATTTTGTATAAGAATAATACTCAAACAAACTTCTAAATGAATTCAATTATTCATACTCATCATAATTACCTTAGCATTCAACTTAAACAACATATAAAGTATAATCAAAACTAGAGATCCCCAAATTGAAACTGTCAAGCCTCCACTATTGTAACGCTCAAATTTTCTTAAGTTTAGACTCTTAAATTATCTTATTTGGTATGGTGGTTGAGTGCCTTAGATCAGATCACAAAATAGCAGTAAAATAAAAAAGGAAAAGTGGCAGAGGGGAAGAAGGAAATGTAACACCCCTTACCCGTATTCAACGCTGGAACAGGGCTCGAGGCAATACCAGACTTATAACACAAGCATTCACACAATCCTGAGTCATAAAATTTGCGTCCAAATTAAAACCATCCACATTCACTCATAAAGTCCTTAATACAAACCTACGAGGTTAAAAACATGCTTTGGAAGTGGTTCAGGACTAAGCCGAGAACTTTAGAAAATTTTACAACACTTGGAAAAATTTTCATTTTACAGGGTTCACACGCCCATGTGGTCCAAGGGACATGCCCATGTGACCCTAGGACACACCCGTGCTTCAGACCGTGTTCAAATTAGGGTGCTCTTTGACTTATGCCACACTGTCGTGCCACATGCCCGTGTGTTAGGCCGTGTAGCACACACGGCTGAGACACACACTCGTGTCTCTGCCCGTGTGCTCAATTCTGGACATTCTATTTTGTAACAATTAAGGTGCAGGGGACACACGGCCGGAACACATGCCCGTGGGGCGGGCTGTGTGTCATACATGGCCTAGACACACGCCCGTGTGTCTACCCGTGTAGACGAATTAAAGGCTATTTACCAAGCCATTTGTCACCCTTGTACACACATACACTTACACCAATTCAAGGCACATACATAACATACTTAGATAACCAAATCATCCACAATTATGATCAATACTACATCCACAATTATGACCAATACTGTATCCACATCTATCACACTCACAACATTTACTAAGTCACAATTGACTACTTTCAAGATACCTAATTGTACACCACTTTATCATTTCATCAATAGACTACATTTTCAAACATCTCATATTCATGTCATAAATAACATTTCTAAACATTTCACATTCACCAAGCATACCATGATCATATCACCGTAGACATTGACACATATATGAATATACTTAGGCTTACAATCATGTTAGTCAATATGAGCCAACTTACATGGCCAATAGCAAAACAAACCTTTGACAATCACAAGCCAACACATTGGCTACAATCACAATGACACATTTAACAAAATGACTAAGTCCCTATACATGCCATAGACTTAAAATACTTGAATTTACTTATACCCAAAATGATAGCTTGATAGTGTGATAGGATCTCCGGCGAACTCCAACCCGAGCTAGCTTAATAACCCTAAAAGACATTGAAAAGGAAGGAAGGTAAGCTATATAGCTTAGTAAGTTCATATGCAAATAATACAAAACATTATTCATACGCTTGACATACAAATAACTTAATAACTATTAACATAAATGTCATTAAAAATTCATAAACACACTTACTCAATCCTAATCTTACCAACATCTCATTATACAAGTAACATAAATATATCAACCTGAATGTCATTTAAAATTCATAAATGTCATATGAGTGTAAATGTCATTTAATATCAACATAACACATATCAACATAATTGTCATATACTAATAGCTCATCACATGAATTACATAACACGTTTCAACATAAATGTCATTTAAGCTTCATAAGCACAACTTACTCAATCACCACCTTACTGAGGGTTCATCACATGTCGAGCTCATTAAGCATGAGTCTAATTTACATACTTGTACCCAATTTCATCATACCACAATTTTTAACAACTTTAACGTTTCCGTTGAACTACCCCGTTGAACCACTTGGAATACTAAAGGATACTCGGGACCTCTCATACTCATAGTACCATACCAATGCCATATCCCAGATATGGTCTTACATGGGATCTCATATCGATGCCAATAGCCCAGCTATGGTCTTAATATCGATGCCAATAGCCCAGCTATGGTCTTACACGAAATCTCAATAACCCTAATGTCATGACATTTGTATCCTAACTATTCCTAAGATTCAACCGGGTTTTTCTCACTTGTCGAACTTTGTCAATTATGTTCAAAGAGTAAATCACAATTTATGAAATATTAAAGCAATTAAAGCATAAATATAAATGCATTATTTACATACAAACTTACCTCGACATAAAAATGGCAAAAAGGACCTAACCGTCAAATACTCGTTTTTCCCCCGTTCTAGGTCCGAACCTCATTTTTCTTGATCTATAATATCACATTTAACTTATTTAATCATTATATTATTCAAATAGCCCAAAATCACATTATGAAAAAAATTACATTTTTCCCCTAAACTTTTGACAATTTACATTTTAGTTCCTAGGCTCGTAAAAAGAAATTCATTCAATTTCTTCAAAACCCAAACCTAGCCGAACCTATATCATGCTCATAAAAGCCCACATTTTTCATTTATTCACACTTTAATACCCATTTTACAAATTTTTACAAATAGGTCCTTTTAGGCATTTTCACCGAAAATCACTTAGCAAAAGTTGTTTAACAAACAACTAACATGCATTTTCTACCATCAAACATCAAAATACACGAATATTTAACATGGGTAAAATTTTAAACTTTGACATCTCTTCAAATTAGTGGTACAAATAGATAGATCTTGTTACGAGGATTTCAAAAATGTAAAAATCATTAAAAATGGGCTAAAGCGAACTTACAATCGAGCTTGGAAGCTTGGAAAACCCTAGCTATGTCTTCTCCATGCAAGTTTCAGCCGTGAGGAATAAGATGGACAAAATTTGGCTTTTAATTTGGCTTTTTAATTCATTTAATTACCAAATTACCAAAATGCCCTTAATGAAAAACTTTGAAAACATACCAAACCATGTCCATTTTTGTCCACCAACTTAACCAATGGTCTAATTACCATTTAAGGACCTCTAATTTAAAATCTCATAGTAATTGGACACCTCTAACATATAGAATTCAGCTTTTGCACTTTTTACAATTTAGTCCTTTTGCCTAAATTGAGTGCCCAAACGACAAAATTTTTGAACGAAATTTTCGTAAAATCGTTCCATAAAATTGTAGACCATAAAAATATAGTAAAAATGAATTTTTATTCGTCGAATTTGTGATCTCGAAACCACTATTTCGACTAGACCCAAAATCGAGCTGTTACAGGAAAAGAAAGAAAAGAAAAGAAGAAAAACAAAAAAACATGAAGAGGGAGTGGGGTGATGGACGGTAAAATTGGGTAAGTAAAATTAGGGATTTTTTACATGTCAGGCTCGACTCTTAGGGCTTATCTTTTAATTCTGTAAGTTGCTAACAAGAATGAGCCTGCTAGTTCAGTGGTAAGGTGTCAGTTTATCCTAAAGCTTTTGACTTTGAGCCTTGTGGTGGCAAGTGGCATTCTTTTTTGTTTCTCTTCCCATTTGTTAGTAGTTGAGTTAAAGTTGTACTCAAAATAATCTAGTGGGTTAGGATATAAGCAAAATAATTTATTTCATTTTGAATTATCAAAAATCCCTAATTTTACTCACCCAATTTTACCGTCCATCACCCCACTTCCTCTTCACATTCTTTGTTTTTCTTTTTTTCTTCTCTTTCTTTTTGTCTTTTTGTTTTCCTTCCATATTGTGCTTTAATTGGAATCGTTACGTAGAGTTCGTTTGTTAGATCATAATTTGAGTAAAGTGCAAGTAACGTGATATTGATTTTCTTATATTGAGATTTTAACCCGTTATTTGAGCAAGGTAGGGGTTGTATTGGTGTTTATTCTTATTCTTCATTGTGTTAAACATTTTTGTGGTCTTTGTTTAGGCGAGGGGTGTGCGATTCGGGGCCCTCCAACGGAATAGTTATTGATTCCAAACATTGTTTTATTGTGATGTAAGTGCTCGAACATCAACTTTAGGGACTGATTTTTAGTGAAAGAGAGTTATCAAAGTGAAATATTGGGTTAATCCTTAGTGATTAATTGGCATGGTTTATTGTTGCATGTAGGATTCGTGAGTTCTCAGTTGTGTGGTTAATCTGAAATAATATCAGGTGTGTGATTCTAACCTGAAACGTTGATTAGAACTTGAAAAATCTGGAAAATAGAGGTTGTTTTCGAAACTGTTGTGCGTCACACGGGCATGTGGTTGGCCGTGTGCCCAGTTGTGGAGCACACGAGCATGTGTGATTACACTAGCAAAACAAGTAGGACGTGTGGGCCACATTATCTGGCAAGTTGGGCCGTGTGGACCCATTTTGGTCAATTTGTAGGCCCAATTTGGAGTCTATTAAGAGACTCAAAAATCGGATCTATGGTTAATTCGTGAGCTTATAAAATCATATATTTGGTATGTTATGTGTTAGTATGAAAGAAAGAATGTTTGGTATGATTAATTTTGTGTAAGAATATGATATGATATGGTCTGTGAAAAGACGTTTTAGATATGTATGTCATACATCTCATTTTATATGAATATATGTTAGTTTGATTATGCATGTGCATCTGGGTAGGAATTTGATATGTGATGGAGGAAGTGTATTTTGACAATAATACTACAATTTGGCGATTAAATTGCAATACAAGTCTAGCAGCTCAGCTGCAACTTTTTTAGTGGCATACCACTATGTATCGATGTGATTAGATGGATGGACTCTTGTAGTCCTATTTGGTGTGATTGGTTGGACGAATTTGGTCTGTAGTGGATGGGGCAGGATATATTCTATTCTGATATGCTTCTGAATATGTGGATTTTCTGTTCTATCTGTTGTGGGGTTTGCATTTGAGCATGTTAATATTAAATTTTGTATGTGGACCAATTCACACATTGGGCTTCTAGCTTACTTCGTTTGTTTTGATACTTTTCAGGTGATCCTCAGACTTAGGATTTGGTGACGATTCCTAAGCTCGGTTCAAACATTTTTATCTTTATGTATTATAGGATTTATTTTGGACTTTACGAACTTTCGAATTTTTTAATTTTTTTTGGGGACATTTATTTTTCGTTTTGGTTTTTTTTATTTTGCAAACATATAATTTAATTGGTATTTTAACAAAGATGGAAAAACCGATGAAACACTGTGTTTTTCAAAAATTAAAAACTCCAAAGTATTTTTTTTCTACTGCAAAGTTTTGAAATCGAAAAGGTTGTTTTACGAAAGGAGTTAAAGCGAATGTGCTTGTTTTTAAATAATTAATAAAACAATGGTTTCATCAAAGCACACTCATACGAAATTTCAATTGTTTCTCGTTAAATTAATTTAATTTAATTACTTTTGACTTAAACTTAAGTTTGCACGAAAATAAACGGTCAAGGTTTAATGTATCGATGTAACCTTTATAATTCGGTCGTAACATCTAGGCCGAGTTTAGGGTTTTTCAACTATTTTGTCCTTTCATTTGGCTTTGGAGGTTTCACCAACTTCCTTAGGTTCAATTTCGTACCAAAAAAATAAATCAAGTTAGTAAACATCAAAAAAAAATTAAAACACCTATATCTAATGAAATGATCCAATTCAAATAAAGCAAGCAACTATTTCACTTCCTCAAAACTCTCGAGAACACTTAAGAAAACCCTACTCTAAACCCTCTTAATTAAAATCCATTGATTTACTAGGAATTATGAACTAAGAACACTAAAAATATCTTCTAAATCAACTAAGAAACTCAAGATTAGCCAACTCAAGTTTCTCTTTCTAGAACTCACCTGAACCCAACTAAAGCTTTAAGAACTTACTCAAATTTAAACCAAAACTGAAAACCTTCATTCTAATGATATGCTAAACATAAGAATACTTAAAATCTAACCTAAAAATAACAAGAAAACACAAAATTGAATCTCTTTATTGATCTACCTAACTTGAGATTGACTGAAAATGGTGATAGAGAAAATATGTATGATTTCTTGAAAAATCTTATCTCTTATCAGTTTAGAATGATTTTAAAACTTGGAAAACATTAAAGCTCTACTTAAATTCCCCAAAAAATAATTAAAAACAAAAAACTTATCCTTCAAGGAGATTAACGGGAACGACAATATTGATGAGAAAAATGTGAAATCAAGCTTAAAATATTTAAAAGATGAAAGGACTGATTGAAGGCCTAATAACCACTTAAACCCTTCATATGATCTAAAAATAATTTCACACTATTTTGACATTGACCCCACTAATTTGATGACTAGAATTTTATCACCCTTACAAGTTAGTCCAATCATCAAATTTCTAACTCCTTAATACTATCTAATTAATGCAATCTTTAATAATATATATATCAATACTTTTTTTAAGGAACCATAACTACCACACTATGTTCATTCTTGGAAACATCTCATTTAACTTCCTAAAATGACTCAATTTTCAATTTCAACATGAAAATGGATTTTTCTAACACCAAAAAATTTTAGAGCATTACAATTTTTCTTTATGGTGTTCTGATTTAGTCATTGTAATTGTGTTTGGAACAATTCCTACTAGTCATGCGATCGATGAGTTAAATAATAATGGAGAAGATCCATGCCAAAATTAAGGAATGAAGTTATTCGAGAATCCAAAACTAATCTCATAGGATTCTATAACTTCAACTTCATCTAGACTTTTGGGATGTTCCGACTAGCTTTTTGTGTGATTCTAATGCCTAAATTGTTAAGCTTCGATCTAGAGTTGCCCATGGGTCGAGCCGAGCCGGGTTCAGGTCAGGCCCTAACAAAATTTTAGGCCCGATTGCCAGGCTCGAGCTCGACCCAGCCCGTATTAGTTTTTTTATTTTATTTCTTTATATAAAAAAATTTTTAAAAATATAATACACCAAATACACTAAAAAGATTAAAATAAATATTTCCCAACAAATTGAAAATAAATTTAAAAAAGTATTTATATTAATTAACACTAAGATAAGTGCAACTTAACAAGCAAATGCCACTAAAATAGTAGCAAAGTTAACAATAAAACTAGTGTTATACAATATCCAAAAATTAACAACAAAATAGTAGCAACATAATAGTGAAATGGTAGCAAACTAGTGGCAAAAAGTGGGAAAATAACAGCAAAACATTGGGGGAAATAGCAGTAAAAATAGTAGGGTTCTTTTTTTTTTTTTTGAAAATTCGAGTTGGGCTGAGCCCGGGCCAAAAGACCTTACCCAAGGCCCAGCCCGTTTTCTAAACAAACCTTGCTTTTTTGCCCAAGCCCATTTTTTAGGCCTATATTTTTTCCCAAACCCTTTCATTTTTTAGGCAACCTAGCCCCTGGACAACTCTACTTCAATCTATCTTCAAAAAAATTTTGGATCACTTGATTATGTGGCTTGTATCCCAAGATATGGTCATTTTTGTAAAGCAATGCAATTCTGTAACACCCCTCACCCAGTCTGGTCGACGAACCCAAGTTATGGAATGCTACTACTATTTCTGGAATAGTTCACATTTAAAACTCATCATAAATTCCTTTAATCATTGATTCTTAATGTTAATGCTTGCACAACACACAATATAAGCAAAATCAAAATTCAAACGAGCTTACGAAAGCTTCAAAGTTGACCCGAGCATGACTATGCACCAAACTATAATCGTTTCTTACTGAAATAGTCAAAATTTCCTTTTTCAAAACCATTTCATGCCCAAATGATAAACCGTAAAAGTAAAATATTTTAATCCCACATTTAGTATGCTTTTGGATGATTTAAGCCTCGATTTATGTAAAAAGGTGCTCTTAATTCTTTCTCTTCATGTCCTATACCTAGGAAAGCACCCGAGGATGAAAAGAAATAAAACGGGCCCAAAACGGAGTAAATGGGCCATATCACGAAATCCACACGGCCTGGACTTAAGCCCACACGGCCGTGCTGCATTGATCATCAATAACATGGCCTTACCCTCGATTCACACGACCGTGTCTCATTAAAGAATTCCGAACACGGCTTGAAGACTAGTCACACGGGCGTGTGCCATGGCCGTGCCCTTGTCGTGGCAAAGAGCAATTCCATTCGAATTTGGATACTTTGGGGCGAAGAAACACATTCCAAGAGCCTATATAAACCCCCTAAGTGTTACCTGAAAGGAGGCGGTTAGCTAGGCCAATGAGCCAAGCCGAAAAGGTCAGAGTTGTGCGAATCACTCGAAGATAGCCAGTTGATCCATCTCAAGAAGCTGGAATTCTACTCAAGACGGCGGATCTCTCCTTCAATTCCTTCAGGGAGTTTTAGGGATTTCTTATGTTTTGTTTTATCTTTTCTTCTGAGATGTTTTCTTTATTTGATATGAACTAAACCCTTTAGATACTTGAAGGGGATGAAACCTATATGAATCTTGTTATTGTTTTCTGAACTATAAGATAAATACTTGATTTGTTCTTAATTATGTGCACTTAATTCTTGTGTTAATGTTTCCAGGATATTGATTCAAGTCAAATGTTCTTAGGTGGAAGAGCAAAAGTCCCTGCTTAAGAATAGATCTAGCATAATTAAAGCGGAGTCATTCGCGCGCCTAGAGATAAGGTGACGAGATTTTGCCGGATTAGGGTGAAACCTAATATAGAAATCCATAGATCGATTTACTGCTATTCTAGGGGGTTATTAATGGGAAAGATATTTCAATTAATTAACCTAGGGTTAGACGTTATTCGCCTCAAGAGAGGGTTTAATATAACTTAGGGAATCCTACGGATCAAGTCAAGTGAATAAATTGTATGGTTCAGGGTTAAATAACAAGTGAAGTCTAGATGGATTCTTTCTGAGGGTATCGTCTTAAATCAACTGAGTCTTCCTTCAAGTTATTTCCCAATTCATTCCTTTTGTCTTTGCATCTTTAGCTTAGTAGTAGTTAGATTAGATTTAAACAACTTCACTTATTTTAGGCTAGATAATAAAAAGAAGGTTAGTATTAGTACTTTTGGTTCCTTTGGGTTCGACAATCCCGTCTTGCCTAAGCTATATTACTGTTCGATAGGTACACTTGCCTTTAATCCTTGTCAGAGTTACTTTGCAGGTTCGATCATTCTCTTTATAAATTTTAAGACTCTGATTCCAGCGATCAAGTTTTTGGCGCCGTTGCTGGGGAACTAAAATATTAAAAAAGCTCTATTTTTATTACTTTAGCCATTATTTTTATTTTTCGCAATTTACTTTTATTTTAGGTTAAAATTTTATTTTGCTAAATTCTCTTTCTTTCTTCTCCTAGCAGGTACCTCTAGTTTATGGCTAGAAGGAACTCGAGAGGACCTTTAGTATACGACAGTGATATTGAAGCTACCGCTCGAAGAAATCGCAGAGAAATCACGCGAGCCCTAAATTACACAGAGGAAAATCGAGAAGGTAGATCCAATCCTACTGAAGGGATGGACGAGAATAATCCACAACCACATGACGTGGGAGAAAACAATAATCTACGTACTATGTTTGATTATGCTAAACCGCATTTAAGAGGAGCAGAATCGAGTATTGTTAGGCCTGCTATAGCTGCTAATAATTTTGAATTAAAGCCTAACACAATACAAATGATTCAACAATTTGTTCAATTTGATGGCTTACAGGATGAAGACCCAAACACTCATATAGCTAATTTTTTAGAGTTCTGTGATACCTTCAAAATAAATGGCGTTTCTGATTATGCCATACGTCTTCGGCTATTCCCCTTTTCATTAAGAAATAAAGCCAAACAGTGGTTAAACTCGTTACCACGAGGGTCAATCACTACATGGGAACAAATGACCGAAAAATTTCTATTAAAATATTTCCCACCGGCCAAAACGGCCAAATTACGAAATGATATCTCTTCTTTTGTGCAGATGGATTTACAGACATAATACGACGCATGGGAGAGATACAAGGATCTCTTGAGAAGGTGTCCGCACCACGGTTTACCCTTATGGCTACAAGTCCAAACCTTCTATAACAGTGTAAACCCCTCAACGAGGCAATTAATTGATTCAGCCACCGGTGGAACCCTGAACAACAGAACTCCTGAAGCAACCTACGAGTTTATTGAAGAGATGTCACTAAATAACTATCAGTGGCAAGTTACAAGGACTAAACCGACAAAATCAGCCAGAGTTTACAACCTCGATGCAGTGACCATACTATCAACACAGATAGAGATGATGAATAAAAAGTTTGATAGTTTGTGTTCTTCGCAGGCACACCTAGTCATGCAGTGCGACGCAAGTGGAACTGTGGCGAATCCTGAGTACCTACCCTACAACCGGGCGCTGAGAGCGAACAGATGAACTATATAGGTAATAATTTTAGATCCAATAATAATCCTTATAGTAATACTTACAATCCAGGTTGGAGGAACGACCCAAATTTTTCATGGGGAGGTCAAGGAAATCAAGGAAATCAAAGACAGCAACCCCCTCAAAATTTTCAAAATCAGCCATATTCGCAAGAGAAGAAGCCAAACCTTGAAGTGATGCTGACAAAATTCATGACAGCCAGAGAAAATCATCTCTAAGATACCGAGAAAACACTTAAAGATCAACAAACATCGATTGAAGAGACCAAGAACCGAGTTGGGGAACTTACTAAGTCAGTTGGGGAACTCACTAAGTCAGTTGGACTACTTACTGAGATGATTCATGAAATAAGGGCAGAGATTTTTTCTAAAGAAACAGAACAGGTAAAAGCAGTTACACTAAGAAGTGGAAAGGAGTTAGTCGAACCAAAGAAAAAATTACCACACAAAGATAACAACACAAAGGTTAAGGGAGTTGAGGACGTAAATCCAGTACGCAAAGAAAGTAAACCACCAATCACATATCCAGCAAAGTTGAAGAAAGAACGATTAGATGCCCAATACGGTAAGTTTCTTGAACTTTTTAAACAAATACATATTAACTTACCTTTTGTTGAAGCCATTTCACAGATGCCGACGTACGCAAAATTCTTAAAGGAACTCCTGACGAATAAAAGGAAGCTTGAAGAAGTATCAACGGTGGAACTTAATGAAGAATGCTCAGCCATCCTCCAAAACAAGTTACCAACCAAAACAGTTGAAACAGTTGCCAAAACACTTAGAATAGACATTCTTTGGGGACAATTCTACGCTACCGGTAATTATCTCTTCAGAACTAAAACCCAAGGAAAAAGAGGAGTTGATACAGGTACTAAGAGAACATAAAAGGGCCATAGCTTGGAAAATTTCTGACATCAAGGGTATAAGCCCATCATTCTGCACCCACAAAATTTTAATGGAAGAGGAATACAAGCCGTGTGTACAGCCTCAGAGATGGTTAAACCCCAACATGAAAGAAGTGGTCAAAGTCGAGGTAATTAAACTCCTAGATGCAGGAATAATTAATCCTATTTCTGACAGTACTTGGGTAAGTCCTGTGCAGGTAGTTCCAAAGAAAGGAGGTATGACTGTGGTGCCCAATGAAAGGAATGAGTTAATCCCTACAAGGACAGTTACAGGTTGGAGAGTCTGTATAGACTATAGAAAGCTGAACGATGCCACCAAAAAAGATCACTTCCCTCTACCCTTCATAGATCAAATGTTAGAAAGACTATCCGGATATATGTACTACTGTTTCTTGGACGGACTTTCCGGCTACTTCGAAATCCCAAAAGCTCTTGAAGATCAAGAGAAGACAACATTTACATGCCCATACGGTACGTTTGCTTATCGTAGAATGCCTTTTGGATTATGTAATGCTCCTGCTACATTTCAGCGCTGCATGTTGGCAATATTTGACGAACTTGTGGAGGACATTATGGAGGTATTTATGGATGATTTCTCGGTATTCGGTAATTCTTTCCATCTTTGCCTTAAAAATTTAAAACGAGTTCTAATGAGATGTGAGGAAACAAACATTGTGTTAAATTGGGGAAAATGTCACTTTATGGTTAGAGAAGGGATTGTATTAGGACATAAGATTTCTAGTAAAGGGATTGAGGTAGATAAAGTAAAAGTTGAAACTATAGAAAAATTACCTCCCCCTAGTTCAGTTAAGGCTATTAGAAGCTTTTTAGGACATGCAGGGTCCTAAAGAATATTTATTAAAGATTTTTCTAAAATAGCTAAGCCTTTAACAAAATTACTAGAAAAAGATGTTCCTTTCAATTTCAATAAGGAATGTTTAGATGCATTTAATGTCCTTAAGGATAAATTAATAAATGCTCCGATTATAATTGCACCTGATTGGAATTTACCCTTTGAACTAATGTGTGATGCAAGTGATTTTGCAGTAGGTGCAGTTTTGGGACAACGAAGAGACAAGCATTTTCAGCCAATTTACTACGCTAGTA
Source organism: Gossypium australe (assembly GCA_005393395.2). Classification (NCBI taxonomy): domain Eukaryota; kingdom Viridiplantae; phylum Streptophyta; class Magnoliopsida; order Malvales; family Malvaceae; genus Gossypium; species Gossypium australe. The sequence continues at coordinate 124,323,060 of CM016624.1, read as the reverse complement.
GAACATTAACACCTGCACAAGAAAACTACACCACCATAGAGAAAGAATTGCTAGCTGTAGTTTTTGTTTTCAAAAAATTTAGGCAGTATTTAATATTGTCTAAAGTTGTCATTTACACTGACCATTCAGCTCTTCGTTATTTTTTAACTAAATCTGATGCAAAACCTCGACTCATACGATGGATTTTACTTTTACGAGAATTTGATTTGGAAATACAAGATAAGAAGGGAGCTGAAAATCTTGCAACAGATCACCTCTCCAGACTTGAGAATCCACATATCGAAGAGCTCGATGAAAGTAAGATAAACGACTCGTTTCCTGAGGAACAACTCTTTTGTATAACATATTCTGAGGTACCATGGTTTGCAAATATCGCGAATTATTTAGCTGCTAACATCTTGCCAAAAAGACTAACACATCACCAAAAGAAGCGATTCTTTGCTGATGCAAAAAACTATTTTTGGGAAGATCCCTTTCTTTTCCGCATATGTGCAGATCAGCTAATTCGAAGATGCGTTACAAAGGCAGAAGCAAGCAAAATCCTGGAACATTGCCATTCAGGACCTTCAGGAGGACACTACAGTGGCATTAAGACAGGACATAAAATACTCGAATCAGGTTTTTATTGGCCCACTCTATTTAAAGATGCCAACAGGTATATCGTTTCGTGTGATAAATGCCAAAGAACAGGTAATATTTCTAAACGTGATGAAATGCCTCAAACATATATGTTATCATATGAAATATTTGATGTATGGGGTATTGATTTTATGGGACCATTTCCTAGTTCATTTGGAAATAAATACATCCTAGTGGCAGTTGATTACATGTCAAAATGGGTGGAAGCCGAAGCTTTACCTACCAATGACGCTAGGGTAGTAGTTAAGTTTCTCAAGAAACTGTTCTCTCGATTTGGAACACCTAGAGCTATCATTAGTGATAGGGGCACTCATTTCTGTAATACTCAATTCGAAAAAGTTCTAAAAAAAATATGGAGTACACCACAGGATAGCTACCCCATATCACCCTCAAACCAGTGGGCAAGTTGAAGTAGCAAACTGAGAACTTAAGCGTATCCTAGAAAAAACAGTTGAATCGAATAGAAATGATTGGGCATTAAAAGTAGATGATGCTTATGGGCCTATAGAACAACATTTAAAACCTCTCTAGGGACATCCCCATACAAACTTGTATACGGAAAAAGCTGCCATCTACCATTCGAGTTAGAACACAAAGCTTTTTGGGCCATACAGTTTTTAAATTTCGATCTTAAAACTGCAGGAAATAAAGGAATGATGCAGATGAACGAGTTAGATGAATGGAGAGTTGAGGCCTACGAAAACTCGAAACTATACAAGGAAGCAACAAAGCGACGCCACGATGCTCGTCTAAAGAAGTCGAAACAATTCGAAGTAGGGGACTTGGTCCTGCTATACAACTCAAGGCTTAAATTATTTCCTGGGAAGCTAAAATCAAGATGGTCACCCATTCATGATCAAAACAATTTTTCCATATGGCACAATCGAGGTAACTCACCCCACTAAAGGCACATTCAAGGTAAATGGTCATCGACTCAAACTTTATAATGGTGCAGATTTTAGGGATATGAGAGAGGAGTTTTAGCTCCGTGAACCTTCATTTAGAAATGAAAACAGGGTAAATCTAGCTTAAGACTTTAAACGAGCGCTTCTCGGGAGGCAACCCGAGCACTAATTCACTAACATTTTCTTTTAAACATCTAACTCCATACCAATGAAGTGCAGGTTAGGCCACACGGCCTTGCACATGGACGTGCCCGTGGCCGTGTGGAAGCCAGGGGATGAAACACGGGTGTACTTATAGCCGTACACGACAAAAGGTAAAATTTTTCTTAAACATTGGTAGAACACAGCCGTGCCTTACTACCGTGTGAAGATACTGACTTGCCAACCACGGGCATAACATGCCCGTGCCTTACGACCGTGTGAAGATACTGACTTGTCGAACACGGACGGAACACGCCCGTTCTAAAGGACCTTGTGAAGCATAACACGGGCGTGCCACTAGACCCACGGCCGTGGCCAAGCACCTGAACGCGCCCAAAATTCAAAATCACGAAAAACACGGGCGCATAAAAATCTAGCACGGGCACGGCCCCTACCCATGTTCTCAACCCTATTTAAGCAACTTAAACCGCTCACCCTCCCTAAAATTAACCCTAAACGATTCCTCAGCCCCTCTTCTCCCAATTCCGGCCACACTCACTCCTCAACCCCCCTAAAAACCTCTCAACCTTTATTTTTCTCCAAAAACCTTACAAAACCGCACCCCACGCCCACGCCACCGCCATGCTACAGTAGTCCACGCCCTCGCCACAGTCGTGCACCTGCAGAAAACCTCACAGCACCACCGTGCTCCGCCCGTGTCCAGCCGACTTACACCATCACAACCCCTGATTCCCTCCATCACTTCATTCTCTTAACTGCCTATTTGATAAATTTTGTTTTGTTTTGCTTACAATGACTTTTATTTATTTTATTTATTTTTTTAAGTATTAGTTAAATTCTTTTAGAATAATCCATTACCTATTTCAATTTTTGCATGTTAGTTTCTTTTTCAATTTAAGTATTATTTACTTTATTTTGCAAATCTATTGTTAAATTGAACATTTTGTTTTGGATAGTCATTAGATAGAATTGGCTGCTCATAGTTTGGATAATTGTATTTAGCCTTTAATATCTTGGGTCTAAATGAAAGTACTTGATTTAATTGGATACAAACATTACGTGAATATTCAGGTACAATGTCATCATCACGAGGGAAACGAACCACGGCCACCCCCACCAAGAAAAGAAAGGGACCCGGCTCGTCCTCAACCAGTGCCTCTTCCGAAATACGACACCGCTTCCTCCAATTCTCTCAAGAAGCCCAGGAAGAACGATACAAAGCATTCCGGGAAAGACCTCTCGACACCGGAAGGTGCATTGACTGGGACGCCGTGGAACAGGTCGGGCTAGCAACCGACATTCGAGCACTCCTCTCGACCGACCCGTGGGAACAATTCTTCTCCATCATCGAGCCCACATATTTAGAATTCACCCTCGAGTTTTGCACCACTTTCACCCTATAGACGGTGATGGCAGAATATGATGACCCAGGTACAGTTCAATTCAGGCTAGGGGGTACGGTACGTCGATTAAGCGTACCGCAATTCGGCACGGCACTTGGACTCTATACATATCAGCTTATAGAGGAAAATACACTCTCCCAACTAAACCGCAAGTTCCACTGCACCCCCATCAGCTGTTGGCGCAGCTTAGCCACCACCACAGGCATCTACGACCCTAGTCGCTCCAAGGCGACATCCCTTCCCCCATATCTGAGGTACATTTATGCCATTCTAGCTCACACTATCACGGGACAACGAGAGAGCACTGGCGTGGTGAATAGGTACGACGTCTACTACTTATCGTACATGGCGAACGGGCACGTTTTTTACCTCGCATACTTCATAGCCGATGCAATTCAGCACCAGACAGAGCCACACCGGAAGGGGATTTTATCGATGGGGCCGTACATCACACGATTGGCTCGACACTTTGGTCTTCTCAACATAGACGCACAAACCTCTTCACTCACATTGATGGGCCAGATGGTACCTCAGGGCATCCAGACGATGCTACATATGAGGATGATTAAATATCGTCGTAGGACCGACCCTCCTCAGTACCGATTAGCCATCCCCACAAACGAGGAGGAGCCCGAGGACATTACTGACGATGTCCCACCACCATCACAGGAGGCACCAGACCCGAGCCAACGACCATCCCATGCAGCAGCTTCATGGTCGGATATCTCTGCACGCCTCACCAAGTTCGAGTAGTACTGTACCCAGCAGTTCACTGACACTGCTCGACGTTTTGATGGGATTGAGGCCACCCTCCAGCGAATATGCCATCACTTCCATATCTCATCACCGACACCACCACAGGACCCTACCGATGATGAGGACCTCTAAGTCCTTTTATCAAGTTTTTCTTTTCCTTATTTTAGGTTTTTACTTTTATTTTCCATTTATTTTAATTTCCATTTGTCTTAGTTTGAACTTTTTGCAAACTTTTATCATGATTATCATTCACATCTAACCTTCGAGTATTCCTAACATATATTTATTTAAATAAGCCTCCAAGATTTCTAACTGGTGACTTCGCAGTATCAAATGAACACTCCATATAAACGAACAAATCACTAGGAGTAATTCACTACTAAATAAGTCATCCGTAACCACGACCTCTGCCAATCCAAGGAGATCATCCATAAATTCAGGAAGTGTTACTTTCTCCCCTCTCTTTTGATTTTATTTTAATTGACATTATATATCTTTGTACATTGAGGGCAATGTACATCTTAAGTGTGGGGGGGTAAAAGTGTCTAACTTTTTTTGCATTATTCCCAAATCCCTGAATTTAGTCTTGTTTTTAAGTAATTTCCTCATATTACTAATTAGGATGAAATTTCTGATGGTTTATGATTTTTATTGATATGTTTTAGATTGAGTCATAGTTAATTGTGCATTGATGATTAAATTAGAAGAATATTAGAGAATCATGCATGATAAGTCTATTTTTTAGAATTAAAATCTTTGCTAGGTTATTGAGCTGAATCTGAATATTATCTGGAAGTTTGAAATTTACGAGGATGATGTCAAAACACCAATAATTTTTGTGAGATTTTGCACCTTATAGAGCATATATCCTTTTTCATGCTCACTTTATTGATTATGAGTGTGTCAACTATGAACTGTTATTCTAGAACTTGCCTTGATTATACATGTTAAGACCACATTTATGATTTGATATACCGAGATGATAAAGGCACCTAGATTTTAACCCACTGACTCCACTAAAAAGCCTACCTTCACAATTAACCCTAGTGAACCCCGTTGATCCTAACAACCCTTTTATTAACTCAGCTAATATTAACCCAAAACCCCTTTGTATTTGTTGTCACCATTCCTTTTGACTACCCTTTGATCGAGATATGATTTGATTAAGTTACCTAATTAAATTAGTTCAGTAGTTGTCATCTTTTATTATTGTTCTTAATTAAAAAAAAATTGAAGTATATTCAGTATTAGTGGTGAGCTTATTTTCGAAAGAAAAGCTCGTGTTAGTAGGATTATTACTTTTCAGTTAATGTAAATATTATCTTGGTATTTTCTAGGTAGGAACTTGTCAATTCAATCTCGATTCTAACATTCTAATTCAGCCTTATTCCACACCTTTAACCCTAGCCCCATTACAACCCTAATAAAGACCTTTTGATCTGTTCATCATCTCATTTTACAGTGGTGGATATTTGATTTTCAGGCAAGCCTATAGAATTAACTTTTCAGGTTCGACTTATGAGTGCTCTTTTACTGAACCTTAAACACTCAGAGTGATTTGAGTGAATCTTTTGTGAGGATATCAATCCTTGTCAGTTTTGAATTAAAAGGTAATTATTCAGATAAGGGGAAACACCTACGTTTTTATGCTACAAATGTATGACTTTGACTGTTTGAATCTTTAGGACTCTTCGAGTTAGATCATCCATGTATAAATTATCTATGAATTATGATGAGACATTGTTGATAGGAATTATGAATCATGGAAAGTTTGTTTTAATTGTAAGTTGAGAATTTTGCTTGAGGACAAGCAAAAGCTTAAGTGTGGGGGTATTTGATAAACCGTAAAAGTAACATATTTTAATCCCACATTTAGTATGCTTTTAGATGATTTAAGCCTCGATTTATGTAAAAAGGTGCTCTTAATCCTTTCTCTTCATGTCTTATACCCAGGAAAGCACCCGAGAATGAAAAGAACATAAAACGGGCCCAAAACAGAGTAAATGGGCCATATCACGAAATCCACACGGCCTGGACTTAAGCCTACACGGCTGTGCTGCATTGATCATCTAGAACACAGCCTTACCCTCGATTCACACGGCCATGTCTCATTAAAAAAGTCCGAACACGGCTTGAAGACTAGTCACACGGGCGTGTGCCATGGCCGTGCCCCTGTCGTGGCAAAGAGCAATTTCATTCGGATTTGGATACTTTGGGGCGAAGAAACACATTCCAAGAGCCTATATAAACCCCCTAAGTGTTACCTGAAAGGAGGCGGTTAGCTAGGCCAAGGAGCCAAGCCGAAAAGGTCAGAGTTGTGGGAATCACTCGAAGATAGCCAGTTGATCCATCTCAAAAAGCCGAAATTCTACTCAAGACGGTGGATCTCTTCTTCAATTCCTTCAGGGAGTTTTAGGGATTTCTTATGTTTTGTTTTATCTTTTCTTCTGAGATTTTTTCTTTATTTGATATGAACTAAACCCTTCAGATACCTGAAGGGGATGAAACCTAAATGAATCTTGTTATTGTTTTCTGAACTATAAGATAAATACTTAATTTGTTCTTAATTATGTGCACTTAATTCTTGTGTTAATGTTTCCAGGATATTGATTCAAGTCAGATGTTCTTAGGTGGAGGAGCAAAAGTCCCTGCTTAAGAATAGATCTAGCATAATTAAAGCGGAGTTGTTCGCGCGCCTAGAGATAGGGTGACGAGATTTTGCCGAATTAGGTTGAAACCTAATATGGGAATCCATAGATCGATTTATTGCTATTCTAGGGGGTTATTAATGGGAAAGAGATTTCAATTAATTAACCTAGGGTTAGACGTTATTCGCCTCGAGAGAGGGTTTAATATAACTTAGGGAATCCTACGGATCAAGTCAAGTGAATAAATCGTATGGTTCAGGGTTAAATAACAAGTGAAGTCTAGGTGGATTCTTCCTGAGGGTATCGTCTTAAATCAACTGAGTCTTCCTTCAAGTTATTTCCCAATTCATTCTTTTTGTCTTTGCATCTTTAGCTTAGTAGTAGTTAGATTAGATTTAAACAACTTCACTTATTTTAGGCTAGATAATAAAAAGAAGGTTAGTATTAGTACTTTTGGTTCCTTTGGGTTCGACAATCCGGTCTTGCCTAAGCTATACTACTGTTCGATAGGTACACTGCCTTTAATCGTTGTCAGAGTTAGTTTGCAGGTTCGATCATTCTCTTTATAAATTTTAAGACTCTGATTCCAGCGATCACCAAACATAATAGCCTTAAAATGGTGTCTTAAGACACCTCAAAACCTAACAATAACTCGTACATTCTAGCATAGAACATAACATTTCATTCTCAATTATAAGTTAATCACTTCATAACCAAAACCTACACTAAAGCAATCATTTATTAAATCCTAATGACAACCTAACCAATATGCCACAAATTGGCACCATTTCACAAACAAAACATGACCAATGTCATTTCTCAAGGTATCTACATTCAATTCCATATCAAACATACCATGAAAATTAAACATTAACAATTGCATTTGTTTTTTTCCAACTAAACACAGTACCACATAAACTAAATGTTAACCACTTACTAGAGCACATATTAAAAAATTCAAACATACATAGACAACTTAAATTTTAAAATGACATCCTTAGGTACATGTCAATTTATACAAGAAGAGGAGCACAAACTTTAAGGAGTCTGGGATCTCGGTTGGATGCTAAAGTAAAGCTCAAAATGTAGCTATAAACCTATCCTACACAAAAAAAGTGAATTACACGATGAATAGACACTTCAACGTATTTCCTCTTTAAATCGAGATAGCATAGAGAAATCAATTTAATCTATATTTACTTGAATTAATGTTAAAATTCATGTCATTATGTTTCAAACATGAATTCATCACCTGGTTATACACTTCCCTATTTAAGAACATTATTTTGTATTATACTACTAATAAAATTCTAAACTCGTACGCTCATTTCAACTCATTTCAAATCTATCATCTCGGATTGCCCGGCAACAATGACTTACCACCCCGGATTGCCCAGCGACGATGTTTTACCATCCCGGATTGTTCGGCAACGATGGTCTCTTAATTCATTTATGTCATCCTGGGTTGCCCAACGACGATGATCTGTCACCCCGGATTACTCGGAGACGATGACTTACCATCTCGAATTGCTTGACAATGATGGTTTATCAAATTTAGCCCACTGGCACATCGATCACCTCTGCCTCTTATCGTATGGCTAAAAGTCAATACGTCCTAAAATCTCGATTAATATACTCAATATGCTTCTGTACAATTTCATACCCAATACCAGATATAATTCAATCTCATAATTATAAATCTATTCATTTTGGTACCTATCTTGGTATTCAATTTCTAATGTTCCAAATCCTTTCAATTCACCACAAAAGTTTACTATAGCAATGAACAATGTATAATATCGTGAAAAAATAGAAATTAAATAAGTAATAATCGTAGAAACACTTATCATAACTTGAGTTACACGTCATCGGTTCTTGCTTTCCCCTTTCTTATTGAGGCTCTTATGTCGTCTTTAGCTATGAATATTAATAAAATAATGCATAACATTAATTTCCAGCTCAGTTCATAATCATTCACAAAGTCACACAGATTTTGCAATTTATTCAATGTAGTCCCTAAAACCTAAATCAGCATAACTTTTAAATTAAAACTCCAAATTTCAATCTGTTTTCACTATAGTCCATTGGGGACCTCCTATTTCTCATTTCTACATCAAATTTTATAGTTTATGTATTTTAGTGCCTATTGTACAAAACTATAAATTAACTTCACAATTTAGTTATTTTTCATCTATAAGCTTAAAATCTATCAATTTAATACTTAAAACTTCAATAATCCATCAACGGTAACTTTCTAAATCTTTAACATTTTCAAAAATTAACACACAGGATTAGCTAGATTGAGCTCCCGGGATTTCAAAAACATAAAAATTAATAGCACTAACCAATTAAAGGCTTAAACTTTGAAACCCCTTTGGTCAAATGGTCTTTCTTTTCTTCTCCTAGCTTCAGTTTTGCATATAAAAGATAGAGAAATGTATTTGTTTTTATTTATCGCTTGCTCTCTACTATTATATTTTATCAATTATGTTTTTTTTTTTAATTTTATAACCTACACATATATTTTAGTCATTACCGTCCACTTTAAATTCCAATGTGGTATAATTACCACATTGGTCCTTAATCTAAGTTTCTAATTAAAAATCTATAGTAACTTAACTTTTACCACTTTTATAGTTTAGTCTTTGTAACTTAATTAAATACAAATTCAACAAAAGTGGCTATCCAAAATTCAATTCACTTATAAAGTAACTCCATAAATATTTAATAAAAATATTTACAGTCTAAGTTTACGGAAATGGGATCCCGAACAGATTTTCCAACACCACTGACTTTTGGGTCGTTACAAATTCCCTATGAGAAGTTTTAGATTAATAGCTAGGTTTCACAAAGGTAAATTTTACTAGACTTTCCAAGATCTTCCGCCGCCTTTTTGGGCAATTCTTGTGCTCAAATCATATATCTATGAGTCCTCTTTGCAACAATTTTTTAATCACAAGATTTGCAATCCTACAACCCAAGACATTGTCGTTTCCATAAATGAGTGTAGTTCCCTAGGAAGTTTGAGATTAATCGCAAATCAACTTCTCCTACTTGTGAAAACGGGTCATAACACATCTAGGTACTATATTATCGATGATTTATTGTTCTTAATTATCCAAGTTAATTCTCGATGGATTAAAATTTTTAAAGTTCTATCACGTGCACCTTCAATGCTTTTCCAACAATTTGATGGTAACCTACTCTTCCTTATATTTTTCATTCTCTTTAAAAGTTTTACGTAAATTATTAAAAGTTCTAATGAACCTGAACATCCATTTGTCTAAGTTCATTTTTGAACATCCATTTGTCTAAGTTCATTTTTGACTTATATTTTTAGTATGTATATTTTTCAATATTTTTAAATTTTAAAAATTATATTTTCATAATTTTATAATTTTTAATAATTTTATAATATTTTGAACCAAAACAAATGGTTATCCAAATTAAAATGAACTTAAACATCCATTTGTTCAGATTTAGTTTGATCAAGTTCATTTTAATCGTCAGTGCGATCAATGTCAATCAATGACAATTACTATTGATCAATAGCCACATCAAAGATGATATAGAAAAAAGAAAAAACCAAACACGTGACACATTCTTATTGGTTGAGTTTGCGACCGAATTTTTTAAACACTAACTTCTTAAATAAAAAATGATAACAGAATAATAATTTAGGTGAAAAATGGGACAAAAAATTAGGATAAAGTATAGATACGGTTACTAAACTATTGTTCGCATTCTATTTTTGTCACTAAACTTTTAATTGTTTTCAATTTACTTACCAAATTATTTGAAATCAATTTTTTGGTCATCGAACGTTAACTGCCATTTAAAATTTGATGGAAATGCTAACATGGGCTTCTTTTATTGGTCTAATAATAAATTTAGCCTTCAATCTTTACAAAATTTATCATTTTAGTTTAAATTCTAAAAAATTCAATAAATTTAGTACTTAACATTTATAAAAAAGATTTTTATTTTATTTTAAAAAATTTGGTAAATTTAAAAAATAACTAACACCCAAACCTCTATTTATCCGACCTTCATATGTAATAACATGTTGATTCTCCAAAAACTCAACAACCAATCTCTTTATCCCCAATCTATCATCCGCTTCTTCATGCACTTCTCTTCTGTGCTGGCCCATTCGACCCGACGTGCGCACATCGGCCGACTATGATAGGCAAGTTCAGAAAGCCGACCAAAACAGATATATGGAAACGATAGGCTAACTCGTTAAAACCTTATCTTCATCACCAATATGAAATCCTCTCTCTCGATCCTTGACCCTTAGGTTCAAACCTTATCTCATCTAGACAAAGAGCTCACGCGCAAGCACACATTCGATTTGTTCATTGCACGTCTTTGCAATATCAAAAGGATTGAGGAGTCACTGTGCGTGGTTCAAACTATGATGAGAAACGGTCGGTTGAACTTCACCACCTTTCATTCAATTGTGAATGTGTTGATGGAGAAGAAGATTGAGGAGGTGTGGCTGGTGGTGGATTTGATTTTAATTGTCAAAATTTCACTGGACGCGACAACATATAATATTTTTTATTAATGGCGTACTATTAGGAGTGTAAGTTGATAAAGGTGAGCACAATGGAGAAATAGAGATTTAGTGTTGGGTTTTTATTTTTAATTTACAAAAAACTTAAAAATTATATTGTCATTTTGTAAACGTTTGAAGGTTAAATTTATTAAACATCTTAGAATTTAAATTAAAATGATAAATTTTGTAAACATTAATGGCTAAATTTATTAATTTTTTTATATTTAAGATCAATTAATAAAATATGTAAACATTAGAAGACCAAATTTGTTATTAGACCAATAAAAACACCACCTCAACTTTCCTCAACTTTCAGTGACAAAAAATTTTGATTTTGAATAATTTAGTGACTAAATAAAAAAATATTAAAATTTCAATGACTAAAATAGAATGCAGGCAATAATTTAGTGACAATTTCTGTACTTTACCTAAAAAATTAAGTAACAATGTGAGATACCAGATATAATTCGGAAGTCAAATAATGACATAAGCCATTAGCGTTTGACGATCATTATAATAGGAATTCTACCCCGGCCCGGGGGGGGGGGGGGTTCTTAACAAAAGTGTACATATGAAAATAAAACAACCATTATTCATAATTGAAAAAAAAAACATATAACAGAAAAATTAAGACAACCACTAATATTCTCTAAAAACACTATTTAACGGCTTCGCCTTCTTCTGCTGCAGCTTCAAAGGTCTCACCAGGTACAAGATCTGGTACCTCCTCGTCCTCCTCTTCTTGAGTGGTGGTTACACCAGTACCAATACCGGTAGCAGCAGGTGCCTGCTTCTGGAATTGCTCTGCCAATTTTCTTAAGTTGTCCAAATTATCTGGCCCTACATCAAGTTTTAGAACAAGGGTCAACAGCTGCCAATATCAATTTACAATCACAAAAAAGGAGTGTACATACCCAACTGGTTGATGATTCCAGGAAGAATATCCTGCAATTCTGGAATATGGGAAAAACACAGGTCAGATAGACCAACAAAGCTAAAAATCAGCAGAAATGTCTTTAATGGCTTTGGAGTTAAAAATAACAAATCTTCAAAGGGTAAAATAGCAATAAGATTATATCAACTATGAGAGGGTTTAAAGTTTAGAGATGCAGCATACTCTTTGTCTGAGGAGAACCACTAACAACCCAGGTGTTGGCAGCGATAGAAGCTTGAACTGATATAAAGACAGACCATCACAAAGCTAGTTTATTATGCAAATGTGAAACCTTTGAGAAAAGTATAGGTAATAAGTCCACTACAATAAAAGCCTATATCTACCTTTTGGATTAAGAAACTGGATAACAGCATCATCCTTGAATATGTTGACTTCCTCAATTGCAGGAATCGCATTCACTCCTATTCTCTTGAGGGTGCTCTGTAACCGTTTGTCATCAGCCGTAGTTGTCTTGTGGACAGCCTTTTTCTTCCTCTTATTAACATAAATCAAAATAACAAAATAACAACTAATATGCAAACTACATATTAGAGGCGTCAAAATCAAATATTAGAATATGCGAATATTTAAAAGTTTTAGGACACGACAATGAGAAATTGTAAAATTGATACTTCTCAATCAAATATTAACACGCAAATGATGTTTGAAATTTTCTAAAATCAATTTATAAAAAAAAAAAAAAAAACTTTGAACCTTGAAAAAGACTCATTAAACCCAAGGCTCAAAACCTTAAAGCATCATATCCCAGGTTATTGAAGGGGAACTTTTTTGTACTTGAGATGTATCACACAATTAGGGGTCCATTTGGATCTCATTTAGAAGGCAACTCAGGTGAGATGGTGGAGGTTTCTTCCGAAGGCAGATTCAAATGGACCCTAGAAACGTATAATTGAGATTGAATATCTTCACATAAAGAATAAAAAAAGTTCACTATATTCTCTATGACTAAACTGTGAAATGCTGGATTGGGCTGAGCATTCACATTTATGCAATTTGAAGTAGTATCTCTGAAGCCAAGACAGCAATGTCTTCTCTGAGTCTAAATTTTTATATCGATATTAGCACTGACATAAAAATGCATCATGGACTCAACAACCAGTTAACCTTTGGCCCAAACCAATCAATGCTGGATCACATTGATCTAAATCGCTAAAGATTCTCTTCTTCTCCATCAAATCACATCATTAAATCTAATGTAATGCCAGTTATTCTTGTACAATCCCAGACAGGGTTCATTGCACATGCCGTGCAAGGCTTGGTCTCCACTCCGAAAACTCCTACTTCTGAACATTCCCAAGACAAACCTAAACATAATATAGCTAGCCTATCCATGGAAATTTCAAACCAAGAACATACCTTCTCATGCTACCCTTCCCACCAGTGCGGACTGCACCAGCCATTTTCTGGAGCCTCTCCACATTCATCTGCCCAAAGAAGTAAACAGCAAGTCAATAAAAAAAGTATATGATAAATCGAGACCCAAGATACACGCAACCAAAACAAAGATAAAACCATAAGCGCTAAAACAAACAAAACACACACACATACACATACACATACACATACACTACAAATAAAGCATGTGAAGCAATCATGCACTATACAACCGGCAAGGAAACACAAAAGAAATAAAGTATCTGAGCAAAATAAATAAATAAACTCCTAACTCGCGCCTTATCAACGCATCAGAAAAAAAAGGTAAAAAAGCCCTTTACTCGCTATCTTGTCAAAAAAGGGGAAACCACGGGGGGGAATTTGCGAAAGTAAAAACAGGGAATGCAAAATCAAATATAATAACAATATAAACTTGCTATGACTCGCCCTAATTTACCTACTGTAATTGTATTTATGTGTTAAAAGCATAAAGCATAAGCTAAGCTAGATAACAAAAGAAACATAAACTGAGGTAGCTGAAAGGAGTGACAAGCAGAGGCCTTTCTAGAGTTAATAATTTCCCCAAAATATACGAACAAAAAGAATCATCCAAAACCAAAATAATCTAAAGAGAAAAGAAATAAGCCATTGATTGAAATTAAAATGACAGAAACAGAAGAAAGCAAATACCAATGATAAAAGAGAAACAGAGAATGAAGTGTACCTTAACAATGCGTATTGGATTGCAGTACTAAGAGGAGAGAAAGTTAAGCAAGCGAATCCAGAAAACTTTTTCTTCTTTCGATAAATATTAATATTTTTCAGTAAGTAAAGAGGGGTTTTTCTATTTTAATTACTTTACACGAGAAGTAATTTTTTTTTTTGGGCAAAAATAGTGGCATATGGCACTTCAAAAAAAAAAAAAAAACTAGAGATTAGTCCTTCGAAGTTTTTTTAGGGTAAATTACAAAAATAATTATTTATGTATGATTTAAATTACATTTTAGCCACCAAACTTTAGGTTGTTACAAAATGATCATTAACGGATAAATCATCTTAGACAAAAATTTTAGGTTCAATTACACATATAATCCTTATATTTTTTCTTTTTGAGAAATTTAATTCTATTTCTTTTCCTTTTTCCTTTTATTCTTTTTATTTTCCTCCACTTTTTCTTTACAAAAGATTTGAGAAGCAAATGAGATAAATTTAGTTTGTTGATTGATGTAATTTTATTTTAACCCATACATAATTTAGAGTAAATTACTGGAGCTCAATCAATAAAATTAAACCCAATTAAAATTTCTAAAAATTAAAACCCAAAACAAAATTTAATTCATCTAAAAATTAAAATTTTAAACGAATTAAAAGCATGTACATATTATACACAGAAAAATATCTTGTTCTCCTCACATTTTACCAATTCCTATTATACTGGTCCTTTCTTTTTTTTGGCTCCACTTCTGTCTTAAGTCTCATCTCTTACAAAGTAATTCAACCCTTGCAACTAGTTGTAAGTTTTTTTGCTCACTGGTCACGAGCAAGTAGACAACCGAAGTCGGAGAAAGTTGAAGGTGATGAGATGTTACCGACTTGTGTTGGGTTAACTAGTTCTATTCAAGCCTATTTAAGTTAGATAGTTGAAAAAGCAAGAATGAGAGAGCACAATAAGTAAAATTTCATGATCTGATTTAGGTTTTATTTTTAATTTGTTTAAATTTTTAATTTTATAGATGAATTGAGTTTGTTTTGGGTTTTAATTTTTTAAAAATTGCATTTGGGTTTACATTTATTGATAGGGTTTGAATAATTTACTATAATTCATGTAAAGCTTAAAATACAATGTCCTTTGTTTCTCAAATATTTCTTAAAGAAAAAGAGGAGGAAAATAAATAAATAAAAGGAAAAAGAAAAAGAAAATTAATTGAGCTCCCCAAAAAGAAAAATTATAGGGATTTGATGTACAATTTAACTTTTTTTTTGTCTAAAATGATTATTTAACATGCCAGTTAAGGCTCAATGACTAGAATGTTGCAAATCGATAATGTTAGTAACCATTTTGTAACAAATTAAAGTTTAATGACCAAATCGTAATTTCAACTATACCTAAGTAACTATTTGTATAGTTTGCCCTTTTTTATAGCTCATGCCTATTTTATAGTCCGTTCCAACAATGTTATCTCTAAGTTTTAAACTTACATTTTCCTATAAGAGTGCAATCTATCTTATCACGACACTTAACATATGATGGTACTTTAAAAAAAAAATTTGGTAAGTAGGTTGGTTTTGTGAATTAAACACATGATGGGGCAAAAATGTATCCTATATAACGCACTTTTCCTTTCTAAATGGCTAAATACTAGTGTCTTTCATTCATGGTATCCAAGTTTGAATCTTATCTCAAGTTTCTTTTTAATTCATGTTGCTTTCAAAGTTTTTTTGTTTTTATTTTAATTAATATTTTTTATTTATATAGATAAAATAATAAACATGTAATTATATAATTAATATATATATATATATATATATTGTTAAATATGCTTTGTTTCCAAACAATCAACTAATTTTTTTTATATCTTTTCCTTTATATATAATCTTTTATAGGTAAATATTTTTTTTCTACTTACATTGTGGGTATAGTAAATTCTAATATTATAAAATTAATTTATTATCTCAAATATCATTATCTTTTATATGTGAATTATTTCAATAAATATACAAAGATATATAATACTAAAATTTGTCACACCCATGACATGGATGCAAAAATAAAGATTTGACATGTAAAATTTATATTTACTAAAAATAATTATATTTAAAATGATTATTTGATTTTATAATATTATAATTTATCATACCTACAAAATAAATGAAAAAAAATTATATTTGAAATGAGTACTTCAAATATAATTAATTTTATATGTGAAATATTTTAAATAATTATTTGATTTTATAATATTAAAATCTACCATACTTACAATGTAGATAGAAAAAATAAATATTTAACATATAAAAAATATACAGGAAAAACTATATCAAAATTAGTTGATATTTTTAAAAAATAAAATACATTTGACATAATGGTTTACACCAAAATATTTTTTTATATAATTACATTTTTATTATTCTGCCTATATAAATAAATAAATTATTAATTAAAAACAAGAAATAAAAATAAAATAGCCTTGAAAACAACATATTTATTAATTAAAATTTTAAAAAGACACTTGAAAGCAACATGAATTAAAAAGAAAACACTAAAGCTTTGGGTCATATAAATGAAAAACAAAAGCATTTAATCATTTAGCTAAAAATATTGAAATGTTTTCGTAAAAACACATATTATAGAATATGCTTTTACCGGGCTAATCCTCTAATTTTTTTTTAGAAAAATAATGGCATATACCACTAATTTTGTCTAATGAAGAGACCAAAAAATTCAAGTTGAAAACACACCAAAACACCTCTTATCAAGAAATCAACCAAAAAAAAACTCTAAAAAAAATCATTTAAAACATGCCAATCTTAACTCAAACTTACCATTTATAACCATGAATCATCGAAAAACATCTTGGAAAGATTTTGAGATATCCATAACATATCTAAGATAAGTTTAACAAACATTGATTTGCTAGATCAAAACCAAAACAACAAAGAGAGAGCATGCATAGACAAAGGTTCATACAAAACCAAAGTTAGTCAATTAAAAGAGCCTCTAACTCAACAATTTAATATTTAATCTTTAATATTTTAAAATACTTATGACATATGAAACTCATATTATATATATATATATATATATATATATTAATTTCATACCTTCAAAGATCTTGTAATAGCGAGATGACTCGTAATTAAACTGGACTTCAAAAATACAAAAATAAATTCTACGTGCAAAGATAATAATGCTTAAACATAAAAATATTAGTAAATTCAATTGAAATTCATCATACTTATCTTACCTTAAAGGAAAACATACCAACAAAAATATATACATTTCAACAATAGATATGTAATAATAAGAGTATAAACATGACAAAGTTAGATCGTAATAAACACAACAAGTATAAAAAAATTCTCATAATTTCAAAGAAAATAATAAATTACATGCTCATTTGTTCATAACACAAGATTTTTAACATATTTTACTTTTAAATTCAGAATAGTGGCATATTTATAAGAGAGTTACAAAGGTCACATGTACCATAACCATATGTCATTTTTATTAGTAAGTTATTATCATAGTTACGAAATTTCATCCAATATAACATTAGTAAAACAAGACTTGGATATACAAGTTTTTACCGAAACACACCAACATAAAAAATAACTTGTGAGAGCATTCTGATCAAACACACCATAAAAATAATAGCACAATACATGCAACCATCCAAACACATTGAGAGAATCTTCGAAGAGAGAATATATATCCAATGATCTACATAATATGCCCAACCGAGGGATAGACACAACAGAACTCTATTTTCACACCAAACCTATACAGAAATTAGCATATATGGTGCAACCTCTGTTTTCAAGGTCTAGGGATCAAATAGAATTCCCCTCCAGTGTAGACTTCTAAAGGCACTGTGCGGTTTACACCAAGTTCTACTGAATTGGTTGCTAAACTTGAAATTTTCTTATGTCAAGTTCCAAAGTTGAGTCTTCGTTGTCCATTCGCAATACATTGGGTTCACTATTGCTCGCCATGACAAAGTCGCCTTAAAAGGACTAACCCTTGGTGTGTGAACATTTAAAATTTAAAAGTGTTTCATAATTCATATTATAATTTATTTAATACAAATATTTCAGAAAAAAAATGAATAATGTCAGTAAATAGATTTTTTTGAAGAGCATGAGACATTCATTTATTGTTTTTAACTTTTATCTAGATTTTTTCAAAATAATATATAATATTATACCAACAAAATTAAAATCATAAAATATATCATTTTCAAATTTTAAGATTACAATTATCAAATAAACACAATTATATTCAATACTTAATTTTTTACTAATATATCAACTAATTTTTTAATATAAATTTAATATTAAATATTTAATTCTTAATTTTTAAAATTTTTTAAATTCATTCAACAACACCTTAATTGTTTTATTAGTGTTTTTTTTTTTTCAACGATTGTTTTATTAGTGTTCAAAGTCCAAAAACGTGACTGATGGCAATCATCTTGAGTCAGCCCAAGTATGTAGAGCATCTTCTGCAAAGAGTAAATGTGTTAAATGCAAATCCATATCAAGCTCCTATGGCCACCACTTCAAAACTTACCGAGTTTAATGGGTTCCTAGAGGATGCTAAGACATATAGAAGAAGTATCCTGGGAGCACTGCATCATACTCTGCACATTTCATTTACGCTTTTGTCTGATAGGGTAGATAAAAAATTGGAAAGATAGATAATTAAAAGAGTAGAAAAATAAAAAGATGAAAAATGTAATTTTGGTCTTTTGAAAAGTAAGAAGAAATAAAACTTTTAAAAAATGAATAATTTTGAACTAACATGCATGCATATCTTATTTTTTCTTTTCTTATAATTTTAATTTGAAATAATTTATTTTTATACATTAGGATAGAAAATAAGCATCTCTCGTTTATTTCCTCTCTTTTTTTTTCTATCAAATACACTTGAAATTTATTTTCTTTTTATTTTTCAAGTCTCTCCTTCCATCATTCGTCCTTCCACTAAACCAAGCACACCTTTAATGTTAATAAGACAACTTAGATTATGTCATATCCATTAATCAATTGGGCCGCCTTGAAAAGAATTTAACAATACTGGAGGGGACATTACACTAAACCTGATCATGGGCTGGGTCACCCGTCCAAATTTGAAGGCCCGCCCGAAAAGTGGGAGAATTTGAGCAAAAATATAAGACTAAAAACTGGGCTTGGACAAAAAACAAGACACGCTTTCTAAATGGGTTAGGTCGCGGGCAGATTTTTTGCCCGGGCCTGACCCGACCCGAATCACGTGCCTATACTTTTTTTTTTGTATTTTCAATTTACTGAGAAACATTTATTTTAATATTTATAATGTATTTGACGTATTATATTCTTAATTTATTTTTATATAAAAATATAACCTAAAAAATTATTATAGTCGAGCCGGGTCGAGTTCGGATTTAACATTTTTCAGGTCAGACCCAAATTTAAAAAAAGGACCTAAAACCTGACCCAACCCATTATCAAGTCTAATTACAACATGTCTTGATATTTGAGGCTGCCAAAGTCTTGACCTTAAGCACCTTTGCTAATATGGATTTGGGAGTGACTCTAATAATCGTAGGTCAACATCAAGATATTGTGTGTATCCATGAAAGAGTGTGATTTCATGGAGTTGGAGAAAGAGAAAAACAATGCCTCATTCAATGCAGAGTGTAACACCCCTATACTCGATCCAACTATATGGACCCAATATAATACTATTACATTTGGAGCCAAAGCGGTTTTGGCTAGATATTGTATAATTCAATCATTCATATATAGTGTATTAACTTGTTTAATCCAAAAATTATTAATATAAACATCTAGGGTTATTAACGGAAGTTCGTTTGCATTTGGGAATGATTTAAAAATTGTTTTTACTCAAAACAAGGGCAAAATACTGATACTTAAACAAAAGGTATCTATATTTTATGAAAGGTATCTATACCACTGCACAAAATCCAAAAATTCAAGTTTTGATGAAGGTATCGATACCTTAGGCCTAGGTATTGATACCTAGACTTATATCGATACCCTCCTCAAAAACGATACCAAAATTGCTCTCTGTTTCTTAAAAAATTTGACTTTTGGGTCAAAGTATCGATACCTTTTCCTCAGGTATCGATACCTTGGGTTATGATGACACAAAAACAGTTGGAAAATTTTGCTAAAAATCCCCCTGCACTAATTCAAAACATTCAAACACTTCCAAACCAATTCAATGACCCTCAAACTCATTAAAATTCACCACAAAATCTATATAATAACATGATATATGTATGCATATGTTAAGCTATTATGAATTCCTTTCAAAAGCTAACAAAATATGCCATTAGATCACCAAAATAACAAGGTTTCCAAAGTTTGCATTTTAGTTCATCTAACATTCACCTATACCAAGAACCTATGTACATTCCATACTAACCCCAAAATTCATACATACAACCTTGCCTCTTGGAATGATGATAAGATGGGATGTACGCGGCCTCGATATTAGTCCAATAGGATCTACTTCACCTATGCGTTAGAGAAATAACACGGTAATTCTGTGAAGACTTAGTAAGTACTTCAAAATTTTTAAAATTTACTATTAATAATAATATAAAATCAAATTATATTCATTTTATAGGCATAAAATTTACATCAAATTAGTCCCTAAAGTTTAATATATTTTTCTTAAAAATCACACTTATCATTACTTACTGTAATCCATTAATTGATAATAGCCGAATTACGACACTGTAGCCCAATGTAGACAAGTTGAACACTTAAGATATATGGAAATAAATCGATAATGCATTGTTAATGCATATCATATATCACTAAGCACGAATTGCAAATAACGATAAGCACCAAAGTGCAAAATAATTACAATAAGCACCAAAGTGCAAATTTTACAACGATAAGCACCGAAGTGCGAAATAATACGATAAGCGCGCTAATTTTTCCTTAATGGTATGCAATCAATATCCCAATAGTTCGGGACTCGTCTACATGGGCTTTTCTTATTATTAATTTTTTTATTCATTCACTTGACAGAAAATAATATAACTTTGTATTTTTCATAATTTAGTCCTTATCACAATAATAACACTAAAACTTGTAAATTCTCTTCATTTTTACCACATACAACACTATAATTTATACATCACTTCATTTAAACTCACTTTTAATATATTCATAATATCATAGCATATTTTAATTTCTTTCAATTTAGTCCTTTTTCATTATCACCACAATACATCATATAATGGTACACTAAAGTCAAAATTCATAACATTTACATTACTTACCCCTACTAAAAACTTATTATGATATCATTAATTTAGTAATTAAACTACTTAATTAACATAATTATTTAATTAACATAACTTAAACAAAATTACTACTTGAAGTACTTACAACCAAAATTTGGATGACGAGTTTTTTTTTTTCTCTTCTACTCCTTGGCCACTTCTTTTCCTTTCCCTTCACTTTTGTCCTCAAATTTCTTCTCTTTTTCTTCAATTTCATAACAACATATAACATTTATAAGTTAAAACTAAAATCAAATAACTTTTCTATGCTAGATTATGAAAATAAACATGTATGTTATGAGAATTTCCATCATTCTTACCTTAGCCTTTTTGAAAACCCAAAACTCTAACTCATGTATTTATCTCTTTTAACCCATCTATGGAAGTTTCCTCATGAAATAAAGTTTCTCACTAGTCTTCTTTTTAGCTTTTACTAAAGAATTTTCAAAGAAAAATGAAGGTTTGAAGCTTGGATGGTTCAACAACGGAGAAAGGACATGGAAGGAAATAAAAGAAAGGTTGGATGGATTTGGAGGGGTGAGTGACGGTTTGGTAAGTTGGGAAAAGATGATATATTTCATCTTTTCTCCATTTTTCTACACATTTCCATTAAAAATATCTAACCTTTTTATTAAATGGTCAATTTGCTAATAAGTCCTCAAACCATCCATCTTTACGCTTTCACCCATCATCATTACACTTTAAAATATCTACTTGGCTATTTACCATTTTATCCCAATTCATCTTTTATAATTCCTAGGATGACTCATACTTCACTTAGTTAAATTTCTTCTTAATCTTTCCTTCCTTTTTACTAGCATTATATATCTCCTAACTTTCTAAATTCCTATTTACACCACAATAATTTTTGTACTCTTTCAATTTAGTCTAAGCTTTTATTTAAATCTTTTCTATCTCAAAAATATTTTCTAATCTCCTATCGGGTCTAAATACTTTCTAATTTAATACTAAAAATTCCTATTTAGTAAATTTCAAATTTCTCTACTATTTCATGACCGAGTCCATCACTGTAACTAGCTCCAACTCAAAACATGGTCGTTACACAGAGGCAGAGCATTGCGGTCTTACTGATGCTACATCTGAAATGATATCGCTAAAATCATTAACTTGGGTGTAAAAATAGATGAACTATCTAGGATTTGGTGTGACAATACCACTACAGTTGACTTTGCAGCAAATCCGGTGTTGCATGCAAAGACAGAACACGTTGATATGAGTTTGCATTTCGTGAAGGAGAAAATACTTAATCATAGATATAGGTCAATGTGTTCAACTCAAAATCAAGTGGCACTACACTCACGAATCCATTGTCAACTGAATCTTTCAAGAAGGAAAAGTATGGAGAATATTGAAGGTCAATCACCAAGTGATTAAAAGAAATCCAAATGTTCTTTTTTTTCTCAAATTTGAACTAAATTTAAATTTTGAATTTTAATCAAATATCATCCCAATCCAAACAAAATGATAGTTAAAAACAATTGTTAGTAGATGATGTGAGACGGCCCGGGTTGATTCGAGTCGTTTCACGAGATTGCCCGATATTCGATGAGGAGAAGTTTAACTAGTCGAAAAGGGATAAAATAGGCTATGGGTTGCGGAAGCTTTCAAATTGGGTTGAGAATAGGCTATGGTGTTGGTAGGTTCAGCTAAGAAAGAAATAAGGGAGATGGTTATTTAAAAGGCTCGGTTTAGTAGAAAATATAAAGATAGGTAAATTTTAAGATAAATGGTGGGGATGGATAATCGAACTTAAACGTCAGAAATGATTCAACACTAAAAAGTGTCACTCCGATTCTATATTGTTTAAGGTGAAATTGCGGAATTGGTAGTAGGTTGAACGCCACATCGGGTTACGGTGATAAGTTCGGAAACAAGTCAGAATACGCCACTAGCACGCTAGATAAGTCAACGAGACTTGTATGAAAATAGGAGAGGAGATTAACTCACTCAAGAACAAAATGTTCATAAAATTTAATCGAAGTTCAAAAGTTCTTTTCAAATGAAAACAACAAAGTATTTATAGCCTAGTTACTAGGATAGCCGAATGGACAAAACAAAGACTTAATGGCTAAGTAAAATTCGGCTAGAAGGTGCTGGAACAATCTAGAAAACATTCTTTAATTGGCTTAGACTATATTCAGTTGATTGGAACTCCATTGGGCAGTTTCATGGCTAAGGAAATGAACTTGAAGGATGGTGAATGTATGGGACTTGTCTAGGTTCGGCTGAAACCTTAATGGACAGCATTGATGAGGGGCTGATTCATAAATGGTAGCATGAACCCCTGTAAATTCGTCCTCCCCTTTGTGCATGCACATTATTCATTCAATTTGCTGAAATAAGGTGTTATATCCCCCCTTGGACGTTCATGACCTCACCCATGCATGTATCTTCTTCATTCATTGTAAGTTGTTGTTCATGTATCATGCATTTACTCCTTCATGAATGTGTCTTTAAATTGGTAGCTACTTCTTGGCTGAATAGATGCCTTGGGAAACAAATGGTCAGCCTCCATGCATTGTAACTAGCTGAACATACATGTGCAAATTCGGTGCATTGAACCATTCATGAACCTTGCGTTTATTCCCTCTACATTCGACTGCACCTACACAACAAATGAACCAAAATTAAATCACATAAAATTCAGCTGAATCAAACACTAATATAATTTAGACACACTAATTAACACATAAATTAAATTAGACAAATTTAATAAAGTCTTAAACAAGACATATTAAATTCAGCCGACAAATTTATGAGCTATAATAATACTATCTAATTTAATTTAAATACTTAATTTATTCCAGCAATTTAAATTGAATGAGCTAAAGAGCTAAAAACGAGCTCAATGAGTTGAATTGAGCTCGTGTGAGCTGACTTGAGCTCGAATGAGCTGAACCGCATTGATTGAAGTTTGATGAGCTGAAATCAATTTGCACCAAGGTGCAAGGATTCCTCGAAATATGGACCCAAGCTATTCCATCTTCACCGGGCTGAGTTTTGGTCCAAAATTGAGTCAATGAAGCTGAATCAGCTTCTTGGATTCGTTTAGCTCGAACTCGAATCATGGGGCCTTTAGGGAGTTCGAGAGGACCGGAAAGTGAATCCTGGGTCGCCCCGGGGGTGCTCACATCAGACTTTTCCAAAAGCTTAGTAGCTCATCCAACCCAATAGGCCCGGTGCGACTTGGGTCAAGCTTGGCCAAAGATTTTTATACTTCGAGTTGACTGACCTAGGCCAACTTTAATTTATATAATAAAAAATATTTTTAAAAATTTAAATTTAATTATAAAAATATAAATTATATTTTTTGAATACTAAAATGTGCTTTTTGAGTGAAACGGGACTCAACATAAAACATTTTTTGAAACCAGTCATCGATCCGACCCAACCGAGCCCATGGACAACTCTAGGTAATATCATGATTAACGGTTCCTTAAATTTCCATAAAATTTATTTTTAATTTTTAATTTTAATTTTTTAAAATGGTGTATTTAATAAAATTGTTAAATTTATTTTTTATTTTTTTTAAAATGATGTATTTAATAAAATTGTTAGGATATTGTAATTTACAAATTG
The DNA here is from genome assembly GCA_005393395.2 of Gossypium australe. Classification (NCBI taxonomy): domain Eukaryota; kingdom Viridiplantae; phylum Streptophyta; class Magnoliopsida; order Malvales; family Malvaceae; genus Gossypium; species Gossypium australe. Next base: position 124,298,039 of record CM016624.1, on the reverse strand, counting down.
ATTCTACACAAAATCTACTTAGGAAAAAAATAAAAATACTTATTAATTATTTTAAAATTTTCAAATTCAAGTATTTTATTTTATTTTTAAATGACATTTAATAGGTTAGCATACATATTAACTCATCTTAAAACATGTAACTCATGAGTCTTAGAGTCTTAAAATATGTATTAGATTTCAGTTAATTTCGACCCATTAGCTTTTATTTTGTTCTTTATAAGTTAGTGATGAAAGTGTTTGCAAATTGGTTTAAGGTGATTTTTCCTAAACTGATCTCTCAGGAACAAGCTAGATTCATAGCTGGTCGGAACATATCTAATAACATTATCTTAGCGCAAGAAGTCATTCATTCTATGCGGTGCAATCGGAAGGGGAGAAACTGGATGGCTATTAAGTTGGATTTGGAGAAAGCACACGACAGAGTTAGTTGGGACTTTATATGTGCTTCCTTGAATGTAGCTGGGGTCCCTGTTTTTTTACAAAAAGTGATTATGTCAGCTACATCTTCCTCTTCTATGCAAATTCTTTGGAATGGCATGTCATATCTCTTTGTGCTTTGCAGTGAATGGTTAGGGCATATTATTCGAGCTGAAATGGATATTGGTAAATGGGAACCAATTTGACTATCCCGCACTGGCCCTGCAGTCTCACATTTGTTCTTTGCGAATGACATGGTGATCTTTTGCAATGTAATGCCCTAAATTCAAGGTTATCGGAACAGTGGTTTCGTAATCACAAATCTGATTTAAAAAGAATATTTATTTTAAAAATTATTGCATGAATATTAATATGATAGGAAAGTCGTATGAAAATATCGATAGAAAAATTTTACCGATTTAGTGGTTAATTAGAAAAAAATTAGAAAAAAATATTGAAGAAATTAGGTAAAAACAAAGTATCGAGACCTCGATCTCGTAAAATTGAGTCGAAAATATTTTTATATGAAATGTTGGTATTGTGGTATTAAAATTTCGTTAGAAATTTTTAAAGTTTGGGTACTCAATTAAATAGAAAGGACTAAATTGAAAAAGGTGTAAAAGTTGCTAGAATGATTAAATAGCTAAAGTGTCAATGAGAAAGGATTTAAAAGGCAATTAGACCCAAAAATATTTGGGCTGGACGGCAAGGGAATGAAATCAAAAAGAAAATTGATGATTTAAGGTCAAAATTGGAATATTGCATAATTAACTAAATAAAATTAAGACTAAAGTGGAAATATCTAGATTTCTTTTGATTTTTCTTCATTCTCATCAGCCAAAATGCCATAGAAGGGGTTCTTTAAGCTGGTATTTCATAATTTTTGCATCAAGTGAGTTAATTCTTGCCTTTTTCTTGTAATTTTTATGTTTTTAAGACTTTTACAACTAGGTCATACTATTAAATTCGTTAGTTTTTTATTTTATGGATGAAATTGAAAGTTACCATGGTTGAGTACTAGAAGTTTATGATGAATAAACATGGATTTGAAGTTTTAATTTTATTAAAAGATGGATTTACTAAATGTTTTTAGTAGAAATTGATTTTTAGGACTTAATTGTGAAAAAGTTTGGAATTAAGGTTTGATGCTGAAATTCTGATTTCCAAAGGTTGTGAAGTAGTTTAAGATGACAGAATAAAGTGTTGATTGAGGAAAAATCAGCTCAATTGGAGGGTTAATTGAGTAGGGACCGAATTGTAAAAATTTGGGGTAAATATGCAATTTCAAAAATTGAGAGGTATAATTTGTGAAATAAATTAGATTAAAATTAGATGTTGATAAATGGAAAATTTTATATTATAGATCAAGAAATTGAAGATAAACGAGGGAAGGAAAATGTTGCCGAATAGTCCCTGAAATCTCTACAACTACTACAAATTGTTACGGGTAAGTTTGTGTAACTTGAATTATATTCTTAAATGCTTGGAATGTATGTTTATTTATGTGAATACGGTTTGGATGTTCATTGTATGATATTTGATAAAAAAAATTGATAATTCTCGATAAAAAAAGGGGAAATAAATCCCGGTTGAATGAAATGAACTTCGATTGATCACTGAAAAGATAATTGACGGTACAAAGGATCTAGCCCGGACGAGTGATCCTAATGATATAGCCCTCACGAAGAATATGTGTGAAATGGATTTAGCCCGGACGGGTAATCCAAATTAAGTTCATGAGAGTAATTGTCATTACAGGGGATTTAGCCTGGACTGGTAATCCCGACAATACTCTTTGAGCATATGATACAGGGGGTTTAGCCTGGACTGGTAATCTCGCTGTAAAAAATGAGGTTCGAGGGAGTGTGCTCTCTAGAAAAAGGGTATACCCATATGTGTACGAATTGACGGACCCGGAATTGTACACAAAAGTGTACTACTGAATATCTATCGAAATTCCAAGAAATTCAATAGAATAAATATGATAAATGGAAGAACATGAAAATTATGGAATTGATGAGCTCATCAATTATTTATCTTTGTATTGAATTCATGTGATGTTGCTTAACTAATGCAAAAGTTGAGTTTGTATGTGATATGTATATGTTTATGTGAATTGGATGTGTGCTTGTGTTGTTAGGTAATAGATGTATAAGTATGGTAAATGTAATTCCTGTTGCATGAACTTACTAAGCACCATGTGCTTACCCTGTTCTCTTTTTCCCTGTTTTGTAGTGCTCGGGAGCTCGAAGGTTGGAGATTAGTCGGAGTCTTATCACACTATCAACCCATATCTTTTGGTATATGAAAATGACTTGTTTTGAAAGAATGGCATGTATAGACTAAATACCAATGTTTACATGGAAATGGATGTTTGTAACCTAGCTATTGGCATGGCTAGAGTAAGTATAATTTTGGGATTTTGCAAAAAATTCCCTGTGATTCTGATTTGGTTCCAGTCTGGTTCCGATGCATAATTTCGGCTTCAGAAGTCTAATTAAGGGACGCAATAATAATTTTTGATAAATAAATGGTACTTGATTCGAATAAATGAAAATTAGTTCCGTAAGTTCCGGTAATACCTCGTACCCTATTCCGACGACGGATACGGGTAAGGGGTATTACATTTGTTGGTATCAAAGCTACAATTTAGCCGGTTCTCAAATCGACGTAGCAAATATGGGATTAGCTATACATGACATTATTTTATATTTGATAGTGTGATATCTCCTAACCATTTAAAATGTGTTTTTCTTATAGTAAATGTCTGCCGACCGAGCTCAACCCGAGGAAGCCGGGAGTCATGCTTCAGCTTCAAAACGGGCACAGAAGGAAGTCAAAGTTACTAGTAGTAGAAGGTACGAGATAGAAGACCAATGTGAAGAGGCTAAATTGGCCTTCTTTCAAATGATGAATGAATGGTTTAGTCAATACTTAAGAATTAACCCTGTAGTGCAGCAAGCTTAAGCTCCCCCTCTTGCTCCTTCACCGGTTCCCGAGATCCCACAGGGTACAGGTACTGAATCTGTCAGAAAAGGGAAAGATTCGGTTGATAAAATCTGAAAATATAAGGCCAAAGAATTTCGAGCAGCAGTTGATAATGATCCCGAATGGGCTGAATTCTAGTTAGAGAATACTTCTCGAGTTTTGGAGGAATTATCTTGCACACCAGAAGAATGTCTAAAATGTGCAATATCATTGCTAAAAGATACAACTTACCATTAGTGGAATACTAAAGCTTCAGTTGTTCCGAAAGAAAAAATTACATGGGAATTCTTTCAGACCGAGTTCAGAAAGAAATATATCAGTCAGAGGTTCCTCGATCAGAAGAAAAAAGATTTTTTTGAGCTAAAATAGGGTAACATATCAGTATCTGAGTATGAAAGTGAATTTGTCCAATTGAGTAAATATGCTCAGGAATGGGTACAATCAGAAACCAAAATGTGCAAACGATTCTAAAAAGGGTTGAATGAAGATATTAAGCTACTGATCGGAATTCTTGAAATTCGAGAGTTTGCTACATTGGCAGAGCGAGCTTATAAAGCACAAGAATTGAGCAAAGAAAAGAAACAGGCTGAGAGGGAAGCTTGAATTCTTAGTAAAAGACCGATGGAAAAATCCCAGTTTTCTGCTTCAAAGAAATTGAAGAAAAACCAAGATCGTTCTACCTCAGCCACTGGGTATTCGGGTAGAGAGCGAGGTTCTCAACGCACTAATCCAAGACCTTCCCCTCCATCAGTGACCAGTGTTGGTAGTGTTGGTACCCCTAAGCCGAGATGCCAGTACTGTAATAAAGTTTATTTTGGAGAATGCCGACTGAAGAGTGGAGCCTGTTATAGATGTGGCTCTTTTGATCATTTCCTCAAAGATTATCCCAAAAGAATAGAAAAAGAGGCAGAACAGACATCGAAGCGAGTAATCCTGCTTCAAGGGGTAAACCACCTCGACCTATCGGTAATGTTAGTGGTAGCCGAGGAGTTACAAAAGATACTGCAGGCAGATATAAGGCACGAGCACCATATGTAATTACTGGTACATTTTCTTTACTTGATACTAATATTATTGCATTAATTAATCCTGGCTCCACACATTCATGCATATGCACAAAATTAGTATTTGTTAAAAATTTATTTGTTGAACCTACTGAATTTGTGGTTAAAGTCTCGAAACCCTCTGGGCCAGTTTGTGATGGTGGATAAAGTTTGTAAAAATTGTCCACTGATGGTAAAATGTATTTGTTTCCCGGTTGGCTTGATGTTATTACCTTTTGATGAGTTTGATTTGATATTGGGCATGGATTGATTAACTCAGCATGATGCAGTAGTAAACTATAAACTGAAATATATTGTGCTGAAGTGTCAGAATGGCGAATTATTCCGGGTTAAATCTGATCAGACAGAGAGGGATTATCTGATGTGATTTCAGTTATGACAGCTCAGAGGTGTGTCAGAAAAGGGTATGATGCTTATTTGGCACATGTGTTAGACACTAAGGTATCTAAGTCAAAGATACAGGCAGCGCCAGTTGTATGTGAATTTTTCGATGTGTTTCCAGAGTAATTACCAAGGTTGCCAGCAGAAAGAGAAGTGGAATTTTCTATATATATGATTCTAGGAACTACTCCAATCTCCATAGCTCCGTATCATATGGCTCCTACGGAAGTAAAGAAGTTAAAAACACAGTTGCAAGAACTTGTTGACAGGGGTTTTGTCCGACCGAGTCATTCGCCTTAGGGTGCTCCGATTCTATTTTTGAAAAAGAAGGACGAGTTCTTAAGATTATGTATTGATTACCGGTAGCTCAACAAAGTCACTATAAAGAATAAGTATTCGTTGCCTCGGATTGATGATATGTTTGACCAGTTGAAGGGTGCCACTGTATTTTCAAATATTGATCTCTGATCGGGCTACTATCAGCTACGGGTAAAGGAGTCAGATGTACCGAAGACAGCTTTCAGAACCAGGTACAGGCATTATGAGTTTCTTGTTATGCCGTTTGGGCTGACTAATGCACCAGCAATATTTATGGACCTAATGAATCAAATATTCAGACTGTACTTAGACAGGTTCGTAGTAGTTTTTATTGATAAAATCCTGGTCTATTCCCGAGATGAAAATGAGCATGCAGATCATCTGAGAATTGTATTGCAAATCCTGCATGAAAAGTAGTTGTATGCTAAATTTAATAATTGTGAATTTTGGCTCCGAGAGGTGAGTTTCCTTGGGCATATTGTATCTGTTGAAGGCATCAGAGTAGACCCGAGTAAAATTTCAGCTATTGTTAATTGGAGTCCACCGAAGAATGTATCTGAAGTCAAGAGTTTTCTGGGTCTAATTGGGTATTATCGGAGATTTGTACAGGGGTTCTCTATGATAACTTCTCCGATGACTAGACTATTGCAGAAAGATGTTAAATTCAAGTGGACTGATGAATGCCAGCAGAGCTTTGATAAACTGAAAAGTCTACTCATGAAAGCACCTGTACTAGTGCAACCTGAGCCGGGTAAAGAATTTATAATTTATAGCGATGCTTTGTTAAATGGTTTAGGTTGTGTCTTGATGCAAGAAGGTAAAGTTATAGCCTATGCTTCGAGACAACTTAAGCCCCATGAAAGAAATTACCTGGCGCATGATCTTGAATTAGCTGATATTGTATTTGCACTAAAAATATGGCGGCATTACTTGTATGGTGAGGAATGTCATATCTATATTGATCATAAAAGTCTGAAATATCTTATGACACAGAAAGATCTGAATTGGAGACAGCGCAGGTGGCTTGAATTGATAAAGGACTATGATTTGATAATTAATTACCATCAGGGTAAGGCTAATGTTGTTGCTGATGCTTTAAGTCAAAAATCTTTGTTTACTTTGCGAGCTATGAATGCTCGATTGTCTTTGGTTGATGATGGTTCAGTCATAGCTGAGTTGAGAGTTAAACCGACATTTCTACAACAAATATATGAAGCTCAGAAAAATGATGAGAAGTTATAGGCTAAACGGGTGCAATGTGAGTCAGGTAATGATTCAAAATTTCAGATTGAGACTGATGGTTGTTTATTATTCAGAGGCAGAGTATGTGTACCGAAGAATTCAGAGCTTGTACAGAAGATTTTACACGAGGCATACAGTGGTATTATGTCCGTACATCCTGGAAGTAATAAAATGTATAATGATTTGAAGAAGATGTACTGGTGGCCATGTATGAAACGTGATATTTTTGAATTTGTATCAATATGTCTGATATGTCAACAGGTCAAAGCAGAACATCAAGTACCCTCGGGATTACTCCAGCCAATTACTATACCGGAATGAAAATGGGAAAGAATTACTATGGATTTTGTGCCGGGATTACCATTGTCACCGAAGAAGAAAGATGCCATTTGGGTGATCGTTGACCGATTAACAAAATCAGCACATTTTATCCCGGTACGTATGGATTATTCTCTAGATAAATTGACTGAACTGTATATATCTGAGATTGTCAGGCTACATAGAGTGCCAATCTCCATTATCTCTGATAGAGGTCCCCGATTTACCTCTCGTTTTTGGGACAAGTTACAAGAAGCTCTGAGTACCCAGTTGTATTTCAACACTGCTTTTCATCCTCAGACAGATGGCCAACCTGAACAAGTAATTCAGGTATTGGAGGACATGCTTCGATGTTGTATATTAGAATTTGAAGGTAACTGGGAAAAGTATTTACCTTTGATTGAATTTGCCTATAATAACAGTTATTAGTCCAGTATTAAAATGGCTCCGTATGAAGCTTTGTATGGTAGAAAATGTAGAACTCCATTGTATTGGACAGAGCTTAGCGAGAAAAAGTTATATGGGGCTAATTTGATTCAAGAAACCGAAGAAAAAGTAAAAGTGATTCGGAATAGCTTGAAAGCAGCCTCTGATCGTCAAAAATCTTATGCCGACCTGAAACGAAAAGAGATTGAATTTCAAGTCGGTGACAAGGTATTCTTAAAAGTATCACCATGGAAGAAAGTACTCCGATTTAGTCGAAAAGGTAAATTGAGCCCACTGTTCATCGGGCCATATAAGATTACAGAACAAATTGGACCAGTTGCCTATCGGTTAGCTTTACCACCAGATCTTGACAGAGTTCATAATGTATTTCATGTATCTATGCTACAGAGGTACCGCTCAGATCCATCACATGTTATTTCCCCGACAGAGGTTAAAATTCAGCCTGATATGACTTATAGTAAAGAACCAGTCAATTTTGGCACGAAAGACAAAGGAGCTCAGAAACAAAAAGATAAATTTAGTAAAAATACTATGGCAAAAGCACGGGATTGAAGAAGCAACATGGAAACTGGAGGAGGCAATGAGAAAACAATACCCGAACCTTTTTACTGGTAAGAATTTCGAGGACGAAAATCCTTAAATGGGGGAGAGTTGTAATGGCCTAAATTCAAGGTTATCGAAACAGTAATTTCGTAACCACAAATCTGATTTAAAAAGAATATTTATTTTAAAAATTATTGCATGAATATTAATATGATAGGAAAGCCGTATGAAAATATCGATTGAAAAATTTTACCGATTTAGTGGCTAATTAGAGAAAAAAATATTGAAGAAATTAGGTAAAAACAAAGTATCGAGACCTCGATCTCGTAAAATTGAGTCGAAAATATTTTTATATGAAATGCTGGTATTGTGGTATTAAAATTTCGTTAGAAAATTTTAACGTTTGGGTAGTCAATTGAATAGAAAGGACTAAATTGAAAAAGGTGTAAAAGTTGCTAGAATGATTAAATAGCTTAAGTGTCTAATGAGAAAGGATTTAAAAGGCAATTAGACCCAAAATTATTTGGGCTGGACGGCAATGGCATGAAATCAGCAAGAAAATTGATGATTTAAGGGCAAAATTGGAATATTGCATAATTAACTAAATAAAGTTAAGACTAAAGTGGAAATATCTAGATTTCTTTTGATTTTTCTTCATTCTCATCAGCCAAAACACCATAGAAGGGGTTCTTTAAGCTGGTATTTCATAATTTTTGCATCAAGTGAGTTAATTCTTGCCTTTTTCTTGTAATTTTTATGTTTTTAAGACTTTTACAACTAGGTCCTACTATTAAATTCATTAGTTTTTGATTTTATGGATGAAATTGAAAGTTACCATGGTTGAGTACTGGAAGTTTATGATGAATAAACATGGATTTACTAAATGTTTTTAGTAGAAATTGATTTTTAGGACTTAATTGTGAAAAAGTTTGGAATTAAGGTTTGATCCTGAAATTTTGATTTCCAAAGGTTATGAAGTATTTTAATATGATAGAATAAAGTGTTGATTGAGGAAAAATCAGCTCAATTGGAGGGTTAATTGAGTAGGGACCGAATTGTAAAAATTTGGGGTAAATATGCAATTTCAAAAATTGAGAGGTATAATTTGTGAAATAAACTAGATTAAAATTAGATGTTGATAAATGGAAATTTTTATATTATAGATCAAGAAATTGAAGATAAACGAGGGAAGGAAAATGTTGTCGAATAGTCCCTGAAATCTCTACAACTACTACAAATTGTTACGGGTAAGTTTGTGTAACTTGAATTATATTCTTAAATGCTTGGAATGTATGTTTATTGATGTGAATACGATTTGGATGTTCATTGTATGATATTTGATGAAAAAATTAATAATTCTCGATAAAAAAGGGAAATAAATCCTGATTGAATGAAATAGACTTCGATGGATCACTGAAAAGGGAATTGACAATATAAAGGATCTAGCCCGGACGGGTGATCCTAATGATATAGCCCTCCCGAAGAATATGTGTGAAATGGAGTTAGCCCGGACGGGTAATCCAAATTAAGTTCATTAAAGTAATTGTCATTACAGGGGATTTAGCCTGGACTGGTAATCCCGACAATACTATTTGAGCATAGGATACAGGGGATTTAGCCTAGACTGGTAATCCCACTGTAAGAAATGAGGTTCGCGGAAGTGTGCTCTCTGGGAACAGGGTATACCCATATGTGTACGAATTGATAGACCTGAAATTGTACACAAAAGTGTACTACTGAATATCCATCGAAATTCTAAGAAATTCAACAAGATAAATATGAGAAATGGAAGAACATGAAAATTATGGAACTGATGGGCTCATCAATCATTTATCTTTGTATTGAATTTATATGATGTTGCTTAACTAATGCAAAAGTTGAGTTTGTATGTGATAGGTATATGTTTATGTGAATTGGATGTGTGCTTGTGTTGTTAAATGATGCTTGTATATGTATGGTAAGTATAATTCTTGTTGTATGAACTTACTAAGCACCATGTGCTTACCCCGTTCTCCTTTTCCCTATTTTGTAGTGCTCGGAAGCTCGAAGGTCGGAGATTAGTCGGAGCCTTATTACACTATCAACCCATATCTTTTGGTATATGAAAATGACTTATTTTGAAAGAATGGCATGTATAGACTAAATACCAATGTTTACATAGAAATGGATGTTTGTAACCTAGCTATTGGCATGGCTAGAGTAAGTATAATTTTGGGATTTTACGAAAAATTCCCTGTGATTCTGATTTGGTTCTGGTGCATAATTTGGGATTCGGAAGCCCATCTAAGGGACGTAATAATAATTTTCGATAAATAAATGGTACTTGATTCAAATAAATGGAAATTGGTTCTGTAAGTTCCGATAATGCCTCGTACCCTATTCTGGCGACGAATACGGGTAAGGGGTGTTACATGCAAAGCTCAGCTTGATCAAGTGCGGTTATTGGATAACATTCTTAATCAGTTCTGCGAGTTTTCGGGGCACAGAATTCAGTGTTAGGAAGAGCAATATCTTCTTTTCCAAGGTTACTGAAGTTGATGTCCGTAATCAAATTACTCAAACGTTCGGATTCCAGGAAACTCAGAATCTTGGCACTTATTTAGGTGTTCGTTTTCTTCACGATAGGGTAACCAACAATACTTTGAGTTTTGTTGTTGATAAGGTAAGGCAGAAATTGCAGAATTGGGATGCAAGGAAGTTATCTATTGCCGGATGAATCACTTTGGCTCAATCAGTGCTTCTCTCTATTCCTAATTATTTTATGCAGTCTTTGATGATTCTGAAAGGTGTTTGCTTTGATATTGAAAGATTGGTTAGACAATTTATTTGGGGATGTGCAGACGGTCACCCTAAAATGTCTTTAATGGGGTGGGACTCTATATGTCAGCCACGGGCTCGGAGAGGGCTTGGTTTTAGGCACTTAAGTGACCAAAATACGTCATTTCTTATGAAGATTGGTTTTAGCCTTGTTTCTAAGAGCAATATGTTTTGGGTTCGTGTCCTTCGCTCTAAGTATGGATGGAAAGAGTAGTTTCAAGACTCTATTAGCAGGAACCAGTGCTCCTATTTATGGAGGTCACTTTCTAATATATGGCCGCTACTCCGTGAAAATTTAATTTGGTCTATTGGAGATGGCGCTAGTGCTCGTTGTTGGAAAAATCCTTAGATTCCAAGTATGGGCTCTTTAATCTAAAAAATTTCATCTTTTGTAAACCTTGATTTGGATTGTTGTGTTAGGGAGTTGGTCAATTCAGATGGAAGCTGGAATATGGACTTGTTTCGTGTCTGGCTACTTGAAGATGTGATTAGTAGGATTACTGGTATCCCTCCTCCAAATCCCGATTATGGTTCGGATAAAGTGATATGGGCTCGATCAGCATTAGGGGTCTTCTCAGTTCATAGTGCTTATTGGACTTTAAAGGAGGACACTTGAAATTCTCGAGAGAAGTATTGGAAGTCTATTTGAAAATATCCGGGACCACAGAGAGTAAGAGTTTTTCTTTGGTTAGCATTAAGCAAAGACTTTTTACTAACTCGGAGCATACAAGACGGGGAATCGGTCACAGCAACTCTTGCACTTTGTGTGGGCATGACTTTGAGGATTTGGCGCATGTTCTTTGAGATTGTCCTTCCGCAAAGGATGTGTGGATGCTTGTGCTTCCAGAATAGCTTAAACAAAGGTTCTTCTTTGTCTCATTTCAAGATTGGCTTTTACTTAACCCTTGTTTTCATGAAAGATTGCAGGGTAGTGGACTCACTTGGTCATGTCTATTTGGATTAATCGTTTAGCATATCTGAAAGAATATAAATCTATTCATGTTTCAGAATATTTTCTAGGCAACAACTAAAATGGTGAAAATCTCTAGTTGCTGGGCTCGACAATACGAATCACATATTGGTGGCTGCAAAGGTAATATTCCAATTTGAATTTCGCTAATAATTCGGATGATACATGGGTATATTTATCCACTAATGGGGCTGTGGTCAGAGAATCTCGATACGCTGCAACAGGAGGTGTGGTTCGGGACCATGATAGGAATTGGATAGTGGGATTCACTCGCTTCTTAGGTGTATGCTCTCCGTTTGAGGCTGAAGTCTAGAGCATCCTAGATGGGATCATTCTACTAAATAAAGGTTACAAACAGGTCATTATCTTGATTGATAACCTTTAAGTCGCCCAAAACTTGACTGATTTGGATTTGGAAGATTTAGGGATTATTGTACTTAGAAGGACTCAGCGCATCATGAGTTCAAAAGGGATGTGGAAGATTAAGCATGTTCCAAGAAATCGAAACTTGGTAGCAGATTGTCTAGCTAAACTTAGCTCGAGCTGGACATCGAGCTTACAAGTCCTTAATGAGGCTCCTAAGGAAATAATAGACATATTACAAAAAGATAAAGACAATGGTTGTTTTATGCAGTTGATGTCATTTATATTTTCTTCTCACCAATATATATATATATATATATATATATATGTATTAGACTCGAAAAAAAACTTAAAATAATATTTATTTTATTTTATTTTTAAATCACATATTTAAAAGGTTAACATACATATTAACTCATGAGCCTTAAATAGTTCACAAATCGATTTAAAACTTTATTAACTATTTTTATTTTAATTCTAAAATGAGTATTTAAGATAATCAATTTACAGGTATTTTTAATTTTATTTAAAGCTTTGCTTAATAAATTGGCAAGAAAATTAAAAATTGAAAAATCGAAAGTATAAAAAATAGAAAATATATTCTTACCATAAGAAAGATGAAAAAAATTAAAAGAAAAAATTCCATTCATTACTTGATAAAGTTAAAAAAAATGAAAGAACAAAAACAATTTAAAAAAATATATAATTTTGAACTAATATTTATACCTCTCGTTGTCTCTCATTTTCAACATTCTAACTTAAAAGTCAATTTCAACATTCTGATTGATTTTGATGCATTGATATTTTTTTTCTACCAAGCACTCAAATTTTATTTTATTTTATTTTTCCACTCACTTCTTTCATCCTTCTCAATTAAGCACCCTCCCTAAATGAATGATTAAAACTATCAACATTTAAAAGAACTGATCTGCATGCACACTCAAAAGGCCGATTTAAATCCTCAATCTATCTATTATGAAAAGAATTATGATTTTTAAATAATATATCCACATAATGACCATTTAGATTTCGTACTTTATACTAAATTTTCTTAAATTTAATGTTAATAATTCATATCAATATTAATATTATTATGATAAAAAAATAAATTAAAATAAAATATTTAATTAAAAGTTTTTGAAACCGAGCAAAGGCAGTATAACAACTCTAGTTTATAATAACAATTTTCCTTTTGCTTTAAAGAGTACTCATATATTCATTACAAAGTTGTTCTTTTGACAAAATTATGAACATGCACACTTCAAAAATGCAGCTTTTCTTTTAGAATTTAAATACAGTAATTACCTCATTGAAGTGAAGGGAAAGGAACATACAGCGAACTTTTCTTCTTATTCACAATTGAGGAGCTGAGTATTTTGGTTTCAGGGTGTAGAATTTACTGAAATCCCCTGCGGCATAGGGGAGCTTGATTGATCTTGATGCAATGGGATAACAAGCCGCTGTAAGGGTTTTAAAGCTACCGTAAGTTCCGCAAAGGATGGACGCAAACTCGGATCACTGGGAAACAGAAGCATAAATAGGTTACACTGGAACCAAAATAGCAAAATAAGGGGTTAAAACGTTCAAGTTTCTGTTTACTAACGTCTGCCAGCATTGCCAAATTATTCTTGCAACCAAAGGATCGAGTTCCTTGGGAATGTCGAGGCGTCGATTCTGGAAACCTACTGCACCTACAACTTGCATCGGATTCATTCCGCTCCAAGGTAATCTCAAAGTGGCGAGCTCCCAGAGAATGATTCCAAAGCTATAAACATCACATCTATAAATCCAACAAAAGATGTATTTAATTTTAAGCTTTGTTGTTTTACTAATATGAGAGATCTAATTTTACACTTTGTTGTTTTACTGATTCGGCAGATTTAAATCCAAGAAGAGAATACAGGCAGCGTTAATTTCTAACTCTAATAACCGATTAGAATGAGCTGCAGCTAGAAAAACAATTCAAGTAATTTAACATTATATGCACAAAAAAGGTTATAGAGATATTATTTTCACCATATTCTCAGAAATCCAACAAAATGTAATGGATTGAGCGATCAGCAAGGGATAAAAAAAATAAAGATGAAATGATATTGAATATTAAATGAAGAGGAACAACTCACTTCTCATTTGAGGGCTCATTGCGAAGTACTTCCGGTGCCATCCACTCTGGCTGAAACATAGCAGGCAACTTGATCAGAGACAAAAAATTTATAACTGAAGCTACATATTCTATCTATATCTAAAGAATCTATAATATATTGCACAGCAAGCCAAGATACTGACTGTTCCAGCAGTTGATTTAGATGACAGGAAGGTATTATGCTTCAAGCGTGACAACCCAAAATCAGCGACCTGCATGGTTCAGTTTTATAATCAATCAGAGGGAGCATTGTAATCACTTTAGATGATAGGAAGGTATTATGCTTACATTGTAATCCTAGACCTGCTGTAATCAATCAGTTTTCCAATGATTACAGCAAGGTCAAAGAGTATTCAGAAAGTACTAAAACCGGTAAGGGAGGAAAACTAAAACATAGAAACATCATTTACCTTCACAGTCCAGTTTTTATCAACTAAAAGATTAGGAGACTTCAAATCACGGTGAACAATGGTAGGTATGCTGGTGTGTAGGCAATTCATTCCCCTCGCCTGCAAAATGGAAACAGATATGAAAATGGTTCTCACATTTAAGTATAAAAAAAAGCAAAAGGTATTAATTCCATACCACATCAAGAGCCATCTTAATTCTGCGCTTCTCATCTATTTGAGGATGAGGGCGATGAAGAATCTTATATAAGCTTCCTCTGGAAAACCAAATAACATTTGCAAAAATTTAGAATACCAAAGATCATTCTCATGTGTCACAAATACACATGCATGCTGGTAGCCATAGATTGCCAATCTCGGATTGCATCTACAGTACTTTGCATAAAGTTCAAATCATTAAAAGATAAGCAGAGAATATGCAGGAACACTTGTACCTAGGAAGAAACTCGGTAATGATAGAGAGGTTCGGAGGGCGAGTAACAGCACCCATAAAAAGAACAACATTTGGATGACGTAGTCTACGCATTATTCGTACCTAAAACAAAGAGAAACATAATTTAGGATCAATGATTTGGACTTATTTAACTAATATGACCTTAGGCATGGATATTTCCCAATTAGAAATGAATAAACTAAAATATCTACTTTCATTTTGAGACATCAATATGAATGCCTTAAATTTGCTTACTTCTCTTTTGAACTCAGCCAAAGCAGCACCAGAAAAATCCTGGTCTAGGAACTTCTTCACGGCGACCTCCTGTAGTCCAATAACCATTACAACCCACAAATTTAGAAACTACTTGTTCTTTCAATTTTGCAAACTCTTAAACAGACTGGTGCAAAACATCATCCAGAAAAAGTATAAATATAGTTCAATTCAAACAGAGCTAATAGTTCTGAATATGATGCCTAAAGCAAATAAGTAACTAGAAAACTCAAAACCTAATTCCTTTAACACTACAGAAGGGCTAAAGTGAAATACAAGGTGAAAAATGTGATCAACTGAGTATGAAAAGAGTAAACTAACCGTGCCATTCCAATCAGCATGGTAGACCTCTCCATAGGAACCTACTCGCAAGAAAACAAGATTTAACAGGAATTAGAGAACTTCCAAAAGGGAAAAGTAAAAGTTCTAGCAAAGCTAGCATCACAATAACTTATTCTATTTAAACTCTTATGGTTTTCATGAGGAATGAGAAGAGCTCTGGAATAGCAAAAAGAGGAACAATTTCCAAAATAACGAACAAAACTATACAAATATGACAAACTGAGTCAAGATTTAATCTATAAAACATTGACCCTTGCATAACAAAAGTTGTCACATGTAATGAACTTCAAAGAGCCAAACCCATTACCTAGTCCAATTCTTTCACCAATATCCAAGTCTTCCCAAGGAATTTCACATTCACCTACATCTACATCGTCAAATAGTTGATGATCCAACTGAATACGGGTCACTCTGTTAGATAATCCATAAGAACCTACGCCAGAATCAAGGGATGAGCTAGGACTTTCGGGATCCTTCAATTTGAGATTATTTCCCGTGTATCTATCCTGGCTATTCTTTCTACAATTGTGCGAACCGATCTCATGATCTTGCTCTTTAGCTAAATCCCCCGTGTTATTCTGTAAATCATGTTCATTCCTGAGATAATCCTCCTTAAATTTAGTGCTTGCATCCTCAGCCAGTTGTGAGCTACTGAACTGAGTGGCAGGGGATGCCAAAGATGAGCTAGTATCAGACAAAGAATTCCTGATTTTGTTATCTCTATTCAACATATCGAAGTCACCAGGAGACCTGTAACCATGAGAATAGACCTTT
This sequence comes from Gossypium australe, assembly GCA_005393395.2. NCBI lineage: Eukaryota > Viridiplantae > Streptophyta > Magnoliopsida > Malvales > Malvaceae > Gossypium > Gossypium australe. Next base: position 124,281,799 of record CM016624.1, on the reverse strand, counting down.
TCAGGTTTATTAGAGCTGGTGGAAGCTGCTGATGACTGATTAAAATCATTAGATTCACGATTGATTTTTGGAAAGTGACCCTCCATATAGTTGTACTTTTTCTGGGGAACCTCATTATAAACAGGCCGATTCTTCCACATCAATGGTACAGGAGGTCGCCCCACTACATTATTTGGTTGTCTCTGAAACTCATCGACTTTGTTCTCTGTAGATTTATTCTGCAGGGAAGTTTTACCTGCCCCTTTTATCTGGAATGGATTAAGATCTGCAAAAAGATTTTTTGGGTCATCTTGACTACTCTGACCATATGGCACTACATTAACATTCATCCTCAGGCCATCACCAACTACATTGGCACCACGACTCCCCTTATAGACTAAAGTTCCAATAGCAGTCGAAGGAAGATGGTCTAACTGATTAGGGGTCACTCTGTTGGATAATCCAGAAGAACCAACACCAGAATCACGACTTTGGCCTGATAATGAAGGCATCGGTTCAGCACTTGTAGAAGTTGAACCCCAGTCAGCGGGCATACTGCTATCGATCATAGGATGCTGACTGCTACCTTCACCTTTAAGTGGCTTTTCTCTTGAGTAAACATCATCGGATGACTGAAGAGTTGGTATATTGTTAATTATCGGATTGTATGACTTAAAAGTAGTATCTTTTGCACTTAAAATGTCAGCAGGTATAAGTGTACCAGGAGCTGCCATTAGATCAACCAAAAATTCCCTAGAGATACGAAAGCACAACATTAGACTTAAATCCAAGTAAAAATTGTAAGTTAAGAAATAAGCACAAACTATAACCTTTCCTCCTCCAGCTTCACTATATTTACAGCATCATCCTCTACACCAGTAAAATGACTGCCTTTTACCAGTTTACAAGGTAATTTTATGCTATCTGCCAACACCTACATTAAAAGGACACAGAAATTAAATATAAACCTTGCAGATAGAGCTATTCAAAAGTACAAGTACTTGGAACGACAATGAAATAAAATGAAGTTAAATCATCCAGGGGATAATAGTTAGTTCAGAGCTTTAGAGGCAGGCAGTTTCTGCTTCCAGGACTGAAGTTGCTCTCGACGTAAAAAACTCACCTTGAAGAGTAAAGCACGATGTCGAGAGAGGCCTGTATTTAAGGATCCAATAGGCAACACACTTGTATGAAGAGATGTTCTGAGCTCAGTGCTTCTTTCCATCCACTTGGACAAAATTATATTAGCATCTTTCACAGGTCCACCCATATGTCCTGTTACAAGTTCAGCAAGCCTTTGCACTAAGATACCAACATTAGTAGAAGGGCAATCTAATGCAATACAGTGTGCAATTTGAAACAACTCTTCTAGGGCTGGGTCAATTGTTCGATTGACAATTACAACTTCAAAGCTAGAATTTCCAAGACTTGCTTCTAGATCAGTAAGAGATGGCATTTTTCCTTGGGTTCCTGATTCACTGGAGAGCCCATATACATCATAGAAACCATCCACCACTCTTTCCTCATAATCAAGCACATCATATTCCTGGTGGACCAAAACACCCCAATCAATCAGTCCTAATTAAATAACTCAAGAAATAGCAAGACATGACAGGAATGGAAGACTCATTCAGTCCAAAATCCAAATAACCATATTCACGTTCCAAAGAGTTCTACAAGAAGATCGGGGGGGGGGGGGGGGGTTCCAAAAAGTAAGTTGCTAAGGCTTAGCATCAATCCAAAATCTAGTTATAGAAGCAGTCAAAATGTATTTGGATTTTTTTAAAAAGAAATCATTGATCCAAGCATTGGAAAAAGTTGCAAGTCAGCATGAGTATAGGCCAGACAACAAACATCAACTAAAGCAAAACAAGACATGTAAAAAGGCCATGACTAAGAGCACATAGAAACATGCTATCAAAGACAATTTAAACGGATTCTCTTCGGCTTATAAAATGATTTCTGCTAGCATTAAAATCCTTCAAGGTCTCCAAGCTTCTGATTAAATCCTGAAATTTGTAACACTAGCCATTACAAAAAAATCCAAGTGATAGCTGCTTCACCAGCTTACCCTACACGGTTTAGCAAGAAGCAAAACTCTTACAGTAACTGGCCTAATATGACCAATTCCAAACTGTAACACCAGCAAAGTCAAATGCTAACCATAAAAACCAAAGCTCATTCACAAGAACGCACCATGGTTCAGTTTCCAGGTACTTCATTCCTAGTTAGCAAACCATTCAAGCTCAAATTTTGATTATAAAAAATACGATAAAATGTATATAAACTACCATAATTCTTGTGGAAACACATATTAGTTCAAGCTTTTTCACGAAAGTTCACTATATATGAGAATCCGAAGTAAAGATCAAACCATAGCTTGCGCTAATCAATCAATCCAAAAATGAATCAATAGCAGAAACTAAACGCCCCTGATCCAGGCCACTCACTTTAATTAGAGTTACCAAAATTTCAGTTCAACCCTCAAAAAAGTATCAAGCAAAAGAAGACATAAAACTCCTAGAAACCATCAAACCTAAAGGTAGACGCTCTTCCCAGCTTATCCACCACAATTCACAAGAAGCAAGAGTCCAGAGTAACCTACTTCATGATCAGATGCAAAACAGTTAAAATAAAAACAATTCACTATTAACTTCCATTTCTCCAGTAAAAGCACAATTAATTCGAGCTTTTACACATAAATTCAATACAGTAACTAGCCCTAATTAAATAGTCCGAAACTTAGCCAGCTGAACCAACTACAACAAGCTAGTACAACAAGCAAAATTCTAGCTCATTCAGTCCAATTCGATCTACCAAAATTCCAATTCAACCTTCAAAATTATTAAAAAACACAAAAATAAAAACAAAACACTTACCCAATACTGCCTGGCTAAGACCTCGGCTGCCACATCATCCTTATCCCTCGCTACCCCCAAATCCATCCGATGATGACTCCCTAAACTCAAAATAGCCGTTTCTCGGATCTGATCCTTCTTCGGATCCTCCGAATTCGAAGCGCTTATAGCTAGGGCTAACTGAACCTGAAACTCTTCCTCCGATAACATATAATCAGACGCTCGATTCGTCGCAGTCACCGTCGATGACGGCGTAATCAAACCCGTGCTCGAGGTTACAGGCATAGTCGTCGCGGAAACCGGGGACGATGACGCACTAGTTGTAGTAGGAGGACTCGCCGGAGAGTTCTCGGACGCGGCGCGTTGATTATCAGCGGGATCGTTACTGCTTCCTATGTGCAGCTTCTTAAAAATGTGCTTCATTTTTTCTCGTTTCTTCATCTTCTTCACTTTCTCAGTTTCCTCGCTTTCTCGCATTTTCTCTCTTTCTTTTCTTTACTCTTTTTTTTTTTTTTTTTGGAAGGGTCAACGTAATGTCGGAAACAATAGGAGGGAAACTTAGAGGAATGGTATTGCTGTATGTATATATAGTGGTCTTGGTGGGTAATAATACGGCTTGTCTTTGAGAAATATCTACGAAATTGCCATTCATAATCTTTTCCTACACGCGCATTCGTTTGACGATGTTCAAGTGAAGTAAACCAATGGAAATATGACACGCTGGCATTGAGTTTTGCATACTTGGAGTGGAGGGTCATAATGTTTTTTAAATTGGATAGGTTATCAAACTGATAAGTTTACCGTTTCATCAATTCAATTAATTTAATCAGTTTAATTGGTTTAATTAAAAATATTAAAAATTAAAAAATTTTAAATAATTTCAGTTTAATTAGTTTAACTATCGATTCAATCAATTTGACTACAAATTCATTCGACTTTTAGTCAATTTATTCGGTTTATATCAAATTTCAATTTAATCAATTCAAAAATACCTTTTGATTCGGTCCGATTCAACTAGAGGTGGATGTTGTTTACGGGTCCATAAACTTTATAAGACATTGTTTAACAAAATTATATAAGTTGGAATTTGATAACACCAAGTTAAAATTTTGGTCAAATTTTGTTCTCGGTCTCTCTAATATGTATAAGTTGTAAATTTAATTTTTATATTTTAATTTGATATTTTTAATTTTTTTTACTTTTTGAATTTTAAAATTTTAGTCTTGACCAAAATAATAATTATTTAATTTATCAAGTTAAATGTTGTTATTTTAAAAACCCTATGTAACAAATATATTATTATAGGTGTATGTCATGCCAGCTTACTATTTTCATATAATGCTTATAAAAAAATTGTGTTATTTCATTAATGGACTTAAAGGCTATTGTTTTTAGTCAATATTGGAATTTTAAAATTCAAAAAGTATAGGGGCTAAAAACTATCAAATTAGAAAATATAGATTAAATCCACAAATTACACATAGTATGAGACTAATAATAGATTTAAACTAATAAATTTAACAATTACCTTTTGAGTCAAGATTAAAATTTTAAATTTGAAAAATACATGGACTAAAATTGTCCAAATAAGATACATAGACCAAATCTGTAATTTACATATAGTACAAGGATTATTATCATAATTTGACCTGGAAATAATACATAAATTTAAAAAAAAATTTAAGATTTAGGGGTTGTTTGATAACTCATTGAAAAAAATTAAATGAACTGAAAATTAATATTTTGAGGGATTTTTTCAAGCACTTTGATAATCCATAAAAAATAAAATATAGAACTTTTCAAAGAAAAAGTGTATAAAATGATTAGGAGATAATGAGTCACTTATTACTTAATGTGTTTTTTTTTTCAATTATTTATATTTTATTTTATTTCTTTAAACATTATCCAAATACTTTGTTTTTAATTTTTTAAAATTGTATTTATCAAATAGTCTAATTATATTCCATACTCAGTATACCAAACATATTTTAAGGGTGTGTTTGGACATTACAAAGAAATTGAAGTAACTATGTTCTCTGATAATTATAAAGATTTTTAATTTCTTAGAAGTCTTTGGCTAATAAAATGTAATTGCATTATAATTCCTATCTCAAAGTTCAAATTGTAATTATATAATTAAATAGTCTTACATGCTAAAAATATACGTTAATTATTATAAAAAATTATCAATAATACTTGAGAAGAAAATTCTTTAAAAAAGTAACAAAACTTAAAAACCAAATCATATCTTATGTAATATGTTAGTTTAAGAAAATATCTGAAATATGATTTCTAATAAAAATTTTAAAGAAGAAAATTGTATGCAGATTAATCTAATTACTTTAAGATTTCATATTTTTAGGGCTATTTTTTTATCTAACATTAAATCTATGCTCTTTCATCATCAATTGATCCTTAACTAAGTATATATAATTAAATAATAAATACTATAAATTTTATTAAAATTAGTATAATAATTAATAATAAATAGTTCCATGTAACATAATAAAATACTTGGTAGGTTAACATATATGAGAAATTATATTTTTTCAAGAAAATTTTTAGATTATTTATCATTCAACTTTTATTTTCTATAAAAAATTTAAATTATATAAGTGAGATTTATAACTTAACATATAATTATATTTTAAAAATAAAATATATGTCCTAAAATTAAAATATTCTAATATTATTGTATAAAAATAATTTTAATCATGTATAAGGGTGTTTGGAAAGCCATAAAGTAATGGGATTTGATTGTAATACCCCATAATGTAACACCCTATTCTCGACCAAATCGCCAGATCCGAGATATAAGGTGTCATTTTTGTTGCCGGAGTAACTACAAACAAATCGCAATCTAATTCACAATATTAAACATTCAAATATAAGTAAAACATGAATATACAACTATATGTAATCATTTCCAGGTCTTATTCGAGCTTACGAAAACTCTATTGCTAACCCGAGGTTGAATTAGGACAAAATTGTAATATTTTTAAAATTTTAGGTTGACATCGCGATGTCGAGGGTTTCTCGTCGCGACGCAAGATACAAACTTAGCCTCATTGCAATGACCCATGCTTGACATCATGTTGTGACATGGTGGCCCGATCTCGTCGCAACGACAATTACTTGATGTTGCGACGTGACATACTATTTCTGCATGTTACTAAATGGACATCAACCTACAATTACAAACCAACCAATTCACAAACCATATCACATTTTTCAGCCAAACTTATATCTCTAATGGGTTCAATTTCAAATAATAAAACATTTCAAACATATATACAATATCATTCATTTCATCCTTTTCATGCAAATATCTAAACTACTTCACTAAACTAACCATTAAACTACTTGTCATTAGAATACATGCATATATACATACATCACCATTTACAATAGTAGCTATATCACATTTTATACATTAGACAATATTGTAACAACCTAAATTGTACAAATCAAACATATAGTCACTTTTAAAATACCAATTCCAACTCCAAAAGTTCATAAGTATCATATTATGCCAAAAATTGACTCAACCTAGGTACATGTCATGTATAAAACAAAACAGGATAATACAAAATTGCTAAGTCTACCAATTTGTAACACCCCAAACCCGGCCCCAAACACCACGACCGGATCTGGCATGTCACTAAGAAGATTTAGTATAACATGTCGCATTTTTGGAAAAACATTTGTCGAGTTTAAACATTTATACCGGAAAACTTATTAATTTGATAGTTTATATAAGATATAAATTCTATATAATGCCTTTATGAATTTAAAACCGAAATTTAGTACATGCCTTAGTTCCAATTTTACCGGATAATTCAAGTGTCTGAAAGTAAAGCCCAAAAACCGAAAATATAAAGCTAATGGCCCATGGCCTTATTACAATGAAATAAAAACCCAACTAATCCAAAATTTTAAATATCAATAAACAAAATAATGTCTGTTGCAGTATCCAAATTAATTTCATGCATGGCCACCTTGCGTTTCCTCTCCAGCCCGGTCTGATGCTCTAAGTGTCACCTGAAAAATGTTAAACAACGGGGTGAGTCACAAGACTCAGTGTGCAACCCTCGTGCACCATCAGATTGGGCCTTAGCCCCACAAATAAGAATAACAGAATATCATATAACAGAAATTTATGCAAAGCCCAACCCAATCCTAGATTTCCATCTGCTACACACCACCCTTACCTGCCAATCACACCATTGGGGATTTCTACAATCAACCCACACCGCTACACACCATCGATGGCAGTCATGCTGCAGTTAGCTGCTCATCGTCAGAGTTGTGACATAGTCACTAGAACAGATCGTGGCAGAGCCACTACAACAGATCGTGGCAGAGCCACTACAACGAAACACTTCCCCTTTCATCAATCACCCAATCCCGTGCATACATAGAAATCAGCATACATACAACACATATCATCTCAACAGAAACATTCACTTATGAATGACAGAAATCACTAACCTGGTGATTCGCCTTTACCCTCCTCGGGTTTTCAACCGTTATGCCAGGATTTCGGCATTTAACAGAATATAAACAGATTTATATACACATACTAACAGACAATCTAAATGGTGTGAGAAGTTACACACCTGATAACACGTAGTACTACTCTCTATGTCGATACCCTCACTAATCAGATCTACTGCCCTTTGTCTAAAACTTTGCTCAAAAGCCGAAAGAACGCAAAGATAAGGCCTCTCCTATATTCGGCCAAGGGTTAGTGTTTTACCCGAATGATACGTTTAAATTAACAGATCTCCTTACCCTGAAATCCTGAAAGTAATAAGATCCAAGTGCTACTGAACTCTGGCTTAGAAATCCAAGTGATTGAATCCCCTTCAAATCCCGGAATGCCGCAAATGAAAGAAAACACCCGATTAGTTACCCATATAGCCATTCGGCTAAGATCTCTAAAAGTCAGAAAAAAACTTACCTTTAGTTTTCTTCAAGATTCGGCCCAAGTAGACACCACAGAAGGAATTCGACAATCACAAGAGATGAGATCTAGGGATTTCGGCTTTAAAAAAAATCCCAGAAGAGATGAACGAGAGAAATACTAATGCGTTTTCAGCTTTTGGAAAAACTAGGAATTGCAAAGATGGGCAAGGAAGTAGGTAGAGATATTCGGCCAAAGATTTTGAAAGAGAAGAGAAGGTAAATTACAGGGGTTTCGGTCTCTAACAGAAAGGAAAAAGAAGAAGAAAAGATGATTCTAGTTTGCCGAAAGAGAGAGAAAACTTGAGGCTATTCTCAGAGAACACAATGAAAAATTCGGCATACCCCCTAGCCTATACTGAACCGATTTTCCCTCCTCTCCTGTGTTTGATTTTCGGCCAACACTCCAATCCACATGATAGCTCCTATCTTTTTCCCCTTATCCTAATCTACTAACTCATTCAAAAGAGACTTAATTAGCTCCAACTCCTCCCACCTTTATCAGCATAATATCCACATATTTTAACCATTAAAAATCCCTATTTTCTAGCCTTGTTGTCGTCCCCCCATTGCTCCTCTTTAAATGCCGAAAATGGCACAATAACTTGGGCTCCAAGCAACCAAAACTTGGGCCCTCTCCATCCACTAGTGACGCCACCCTCTCCCTTCCTTGTAGCGCCACCAACTTTGGGCCACAAGCCCAATTTGACATTTTAAACACAAATACTTACCTTTAAACCCTATGGTGACTAAACAGAATATTTAACCAAGGTCCCAGCCCATTCTTGAACCCAATCTGAAGCCCTAACTCTCAATTTAACATTTTAAACCATCAACACAACAAATGCACAGGCCCATTAAATCAGGATGTTATAGTTCTACCCCCTTTAAAATAAATTTTGGCCTCAAAATTTACCTGAACAGAAGAGATGGGGATACTGTTGTCGCATAACATCCTCTGGCTCCCATGTCGCTTCCTCTGCGCCATGGTTCCGCCACAAAACCTTGACCAAAGGGACGGACTTCCTCCTCAACACCTTTACATCTCGATCCAAGATTTGCACTGGCTCATCCTCAAAAAACAAATCTGGCCTTACTTCAATCTCTTCCACCGGCACAATGTGTGATGGATCAGAACGATAACGTCTCAGCATCGAGACATGAAACACATCATGTATTTGTTCCAACTCTGACGGCAACTCCAATCGATACGCCACCGGGCCCACACGTTCTAGTACCCGATAAGGTCCAATAAACCTAGTACTTAGCTTGCCTTTCCGACCAAACCTCATTACCTTCTTCCACGGTGACACTTTCAAAAAGACTTGGTCTCCCACTGCGAATTCCAACTCCTTACACTTAAGATCCGCGTACGATTTCTGCCGATCAGACATTTCTTTCAACCGAGCCCAAATTAGTTTAACTTTCTCTTTCATCTCCGACACTAGTTCTGAACCCAACATCTGACGTTCTCCTAACTCTGTCCAACAAGTAGGAGTACGACATCTCCGTCCGTATAACGCTTCATAAGACGCCATCTGAATATTAGATTGATAGCTGTTATTGTACACGAATTCCGCCAAGGGTAAATACTCATCCCAACTACCCCTAAAATTGATGATGCAACCCCTTAGCATATCCTCCAAAATCTGTATTACCCTCTCAGACTGACCATCAGTCTGCGGATGAAAAGCAGTACTAAAGTCTAACCTTGTTCCCATTGCCTGATGTAGAGCCTTCCAGAATCGTGATGTGAATCTAGAGTCTCTATTTGATATGATCGACACAGATACACCATGCAGTCTCACAACCTCAGCCACGTACAGCTTGGCCAACCTTTGCGGAGAATAATCAACACGAACCGGTATGAAGTGAGCAGACTTCATCAACCGATCCACAATCACCCAAATTGAATCCTTCTTAGTGGGCGTAAGAGGTAACCCACTAACAAAATCCACTGTGATTCTCTCCCATTTCCACTGTGGAATCTTTACCGGCTGCAACAACCCCGAAGGCAGCTGGTGTTCCGCCTTCACCTGCTGGCACGTCAAACATTTACTCACGAATTCCGTTATCTCTTGCTTCAGACCTGGCCACCAGAATTGTTCGCGCAAATCCCGGTACATCTTAACCCCTCGAGGATGCATAGCGTAAGGGCTACTATGCGCATCCTGAAGAATCATCTGCCTTAACTCCACATCCTTTGGCATACAAACTTTCTTACGAAAACACAGGACTCCATCACCATTCAAACTATAGTCCTCTCCTTCACCACTTTGCACTTGCCGGAGTCGGGCACTCAAAACATCGTCTAGAAGTTGCTTTTCTTTTATCTGACTTGTCCACATAGGTCTTACTTGGAGTTCAGCTACCAAACTGCCATCCTCATACAGACTGAGATGAGCGAGCATCGCCCTTAAATCCGCTATCGCCTTCCGACTCAACGCATCCGCCACCACGTTAGCCTTGCCCGGGTGATACTTGATTGAGCAGTCGTAGTCCTTCAAGAGCTCAATCCACCTACGTTGTCTTAGGTTAAACTCTTTTTGGGTAAGGAGATACTTCAGACTTTTATGGTCGGTGTAAATAACAGACTTCTCCCCGTACAAATAGTGTCTCCATATCTTTAGAGCGAACACTACTGCTGCCAATTCTAGATCATGCGTAGGGTAATTCAATTCACGCGGTCTTAACTGTCGGGACGCATATGCAACAACCTTCTTATCTTGCATCAACACACATCCTAAACCCGTGTGTGACGCATCACAGTAGACGGTGAACTCTTTTCCCGCCTCTGGCTGAATTAACACTGGTGCTTCTGTCAAAATTTTCTTCAGCTTCTCAAAGCTCTCTTGTTGTTTGTCGGTCCAAACAAACGGCACTCCCTTCCTTAACAACTTAGTTAGAGGTGCCGCAATTAATGAGAACCCCTCAACAAACCTCCTGTAATACCCGGCCAAACCCAAGAAACTTCGAACCTCTACCACCGACTTCGGCGGTTTCTAATCCAATACAGCTTCTATCTTCCGAGAGTCAACCCTAATTCCCTCTGCAGAAACCACATGTCCTAAGAAAGTTACTTCCCTTAGCCAAAACTCACACTTACTAAACTTAGCGAATAGCTGCTTCTCCCTCAGGACTTGCAACACTACACGAAGATGCGCATCATGCTCCTCCTCGGACTTGGAATAAACCAGGATATCGTCAATGAACACCACGACAAACTGATCAAGGTATGCTTGAAACACCCGATTCATCATATCCATAAATGCCGCTGGTGCGTTCGTTAATCCGAACGACATCACCAAAAATTCATAATGACCGTAGCGAGTTCGAAACGCCGTCTTATGAATGTCTCCTTCCTTTACCCTTAACTGATGATATCCCAACCTTAAGTCAATCTTAGAGAAAACTGAAGCTCATTTGAGCTGATCGAACAGATCGTCGATTCTTGGCAGTGAGTACTTGTTCTTAATCGTTAACTTATTCAGTTGACGGTAGTCTATGCACATACGCATGGATCCGTCCTTTTTCTTCACGAATAGGACCGGTGCTCCTCACGGAGACACACTCGGTCGAATAAAACCTCGATCCAATAGTTCCTAGATCTGAGCTTTGAGTTCCACCAGCTCTTTCGGCGCCATTCGGTAAGGAGCAATGGACATCGGAGCCGTACCTGAAAGTAGCTCTATTCCAAATTACCTTTTCGCCTTCCGGGGTACTCAACACCATGCGCTTAGTCTCACAATCCAACTTAGCATGGTGTTTAGTCAACCAATCCATTCCTAGGATAAGATCAAACTCTCAAACGGTAATTCCATTAAGTCTGCTGGGAACACTACCCCTTGAGTCTCTAAAGGTACATCCTTAAATAGTTTGTCCACTACCCTAGATTGTCCTAAAGGACTAACCACAGTCATCTTTCTAGTAGTTGTTTCAGAGTCTATACTTAGGGTCTCAGATACCGAACATGCAACATAGGAGTGGGTTGACCCAATACCAATCAAGGAAAGAAAAAGGGTTATCAGCAATAAGAAACGTACCGGTTATGACATCCGGTGCGTCACCATCCTCCCGTCGACGAGCTGTATAAACTAGACCCGGCTGCCTCGCGTCTACATTACCTGCACCCCTACCAGGTGCTCCACGACCGCGACCAGCCCTATTTCCTCCTCTACCTGGGCCACGACCCCTCGGTACTGGCTGACCACCTCTCCCAGCCTGATCAGAACCTCGTCCCGCGGGCTGTGCCTGATTCACCTGTGGACAGTCCTTAATCATATGCTCCGTGGATCCATACCTGAAGCATCCACCGGTTCTCCTTCTACACTCCCCATAGTGTACCTTCCCGCACAAGTTACATGATCGATTCTGACTCCCAGTAGCAGTTGTCGGAGCACAAGCTGGCCCATCAAACCTAGGCCTTTTTTGAAAATTTCCAGATGATCCCGACGGCCCAAAATTCCTCTTATTCCTATTCCTATCCTTATCCTTATTCTGTTTCTCAGTCCGCTTAACCTCCTCAGATATCTTAGCTTTCTCAACCAGAACCGCAAAGTCCCTTTCCCGCTGCGATGCTACTAATACCCTCAGCTCATCCCTTAATCCATCCTCGAACCGTACGCAACGCTCATAGTTAGTCGCCATAATCCCTCGAGCGTAACGACTCAACTGCAGAAACTTCGCCTCGTATTCAGATACAGACTTACTTCCCTGTACCAAGTTCAGGAATGCCTTCCTCTGTGCATCCACATAGCTGGCCCCAACGTACTTTCCCTGAAATGACTCCTTAAAGAAATCCCAGTCAATCCGGTCTGCGGCAGTACCCTCCTTTACCGTGAGCCACCACTGATAAGCCTCGTCTCGAAGAAGAGACACGACCCCCTTCAACTTCTCCTCTACAGTGAAGTCAAGGTCACCCATTATACGCTCACTTGCCTCTAACCAATACTTAGCTGTATTAGGGGCTACACTGAAAACTCCCCTAAACATCTCCGCTCGGTTGGCTCGGAGTCGTTCCGACACAGATTTCTGAGCTCCTGAACCCGTGCCTGCCCCAGCAACTCTTTCGAGGACCCGCAACATCGCCTGAGATACCGCATCATCTCCGGCCATCTGGTCCCGTAATTCTCCCTCCACAGCTGGCGGATCCGGCATCTCGTTTCCTGACCCATGGCCAGACCCTACCGGCTCTGACACGGTCATCCTACTCCTACCACGACCACGCGGCGGACGTCATCGACCCCTTTTACTCATTCTTCCGATTGGTGTTTATCTAATTAGAAATTTTATGAATTATTAATTCTTCCCATTAATTATCCACGAACAATCTTATGAAAAGTAGTTTTAAGAGTGATTCTTTCGAATTCTAGATTATATCTACGTGTTTCAGTCTCAAAACTACTCCTCCTAGTTCTAGAAACTACATCATACATTCAACATTCATCATCCATGCACGCACATTCAACACATAGGGTATTTTTGTCATTTCACTACCCAGGGGTTTTTCGAAATTTTATCCTGCAGGGTATTTTTCAAAATAGAGTATCTTGGGGATTTTCGAAATAGAGGTATATATATATTAATTTAAAACAGGGTAATTTTTTTTTTAAAACGGGGGTATTCTGGAGAATTCGATTTCAAAAGAATAATAGTAGCGTTCAGGAGTTTGTGGTTTTTGGTTGTTGTTGTGTTTCTTTTTTTTTTCAAATTCCGCTGACCTTGTAATTCAGGGTATTTCCGTAAATCTGGGGGTATATTTGCAAATCATGGGTATCTTGGTAATTTTCAAAATAAGGGTATTTTGGTAATTTCGTGAAGAAGGGGTATTTTGGAAATTTTGCAACCCGGGGATATTTCGGTAGTTTTTGTAAACCAGAGGTATTTCAGTAATTCCTCAAATTTTGAAAATTTTCTAAATCAAGGGCGTTTTTGTAATTTTTCAAAACTAGGGGCATTTTGGTAATTTTATTTTTACAAAACTAGGGTGGCTGGTCCCTTTCGGGTTTTAGTTAGAAACTTTTGGCCCGTTAACAAGTTCTCACGGTTAAGGTGAACAGTCACTACGCACCAGGTAGGATTCCAGCGAAGAGGAGCTGAGTCACTAGGACTGCTTAAGTACCAGACTCTTCCGGATCCAATCCTAGACATGTGCATGCCTGTTGTCACACCCCAACCTAGCGACTTGTTCACGGGTTTGTTTAGTTGACTTAAGTCTTATGAGATTTAAGAAGTTGTTTAAGCTAAGCCTAGAGTCCATCAAGTTCTAATTTAAATAGTCTACGTCCCATAAAGCCCATCAAGCCCACATACATATATAACACACAGTGAGTTCAGAATACTTACCTGGCGGACTTGGGCCGGAGACGCAGGTGCCATGCCGAGAAAACCATCCTGTGTTATTTATAAATATGCATGTTTCCAAAACCCATCTTTAGAAAATGTTTTAAGCCCAAAACCCCAAAGCCGAGTTTTGAACCGGGCTCTGATACCAATATGTAACATCCCAAACCCGGCCCCAAACACCACGACTGAATCTGGCATGTCACTAAGAAGATTTAGTATAACATGTCGCATTTTTGGAAAAACATTTATCGAGTTTAAACATTTTTACCGGAAAACTTATTAATTTGATAGTTTATATAAGATATAAATTCTATATAATGCCTTTATGAATTTAAAACCGAAATTTAGTACATGCCTTAGTTCCAATTTTACCGGATAATTCAAGTGTCTGAAAGTAAAGCCCAAAAACCGAAAATATAAAGCTAATGGCCCATGGCCTTATTACAATGAAATAAAAACCCAACTAATCCAAAATTTTAAATATCAATAAACAAAATAATGTCTGTTGCAGTATCCAAATTAATCTCATGCATGGCCACCTTGCGTTTCCCCTCCAGCCCGGTCCGATGCTCTAAGTGTCACCTGAAAAATGTTAAACAATGGGGGGAGTCACAAGACTCAGTGTGCAACCCTCGTGCACCATCAGATTGGGCCTTAGCCCCACAGATCAGAATAACAGAATATCATATAACAGAAATTTATGCAAAGCCCAACCCAATCCTAGATTTCCATCCGCTACACACCACCCTTACCTGCCAATCACACCATTGGGGATTTCTACAATCAACCCACACCGCTACACACTATCGATGGCAGTCATGCTGCAGTTAGCTGCTCATCGTCAGAGTTGTGACATAGTCACCAGAACAGATCGTGGCAGAGCCACTACAACAGATCGTGGCAGAGCCATTACAACGAAACACTTCCCCTTTCATCAATCACCCAATCCCGTGCATACATAGAAATCGGCATACATACAACACATATCATCTCAACAGAAACATTCACTTATGAATGACAGAAATCACTAACCTGGTGATTCGCCTTTACCCTCCTCGGGTTTTCAACCGTTATGCTGGGATTTCGGCATTTAACAGAATATAAACAGATTTATATACACATACTAACAGACAATCTAAATGGTGTGAGAAGTTACACACCTGATAACACGTAGTACTACTCTCTATGTCGATACCCTCACTAATCAGATCTACTGCCCTTTGTCTAAAACTTTGCTCAAAAGCCGAAAGAACGCAAAGATAAGGCCTCTCCTATATTCGGCCAAGGGTTAGTGTTTTACCCGAATGATACGTTTAAATTAACAGATCTCCTTACCCTGAAATCCTGAAAGTAATAAGATCCAAGTGCTACTGAACTCTGGCTTAGAAATCCAAGCGATTGAATCCCCTTCAAATCCCGGAATGCCGCAAATGAAAGAAAACACCCGATTAGTTACCCATATAGCCATTCGGCTAAGATCTCTAAAAGCCGAAAAAAGACTTACCTTTAGTTTTCTTCAAGATTCGGCCCAAGCAGACACCACAAAAGGAATTCGGCAATCACAAGAGATGAGATCTAGGGATTTCGGCTTTAAAGAAAATCCCGGAAGAGATGAACGAGAGAAATACTGATGCGTTTTCGGCTTTTGGAAAAACTAGGAATTGCAAAGATGGGCAAGGAAGTAGGTAGAGATATTCGGCCAAAGAGTTTGAAAGAGAAGAGAAGGTAAATTGCAGGGGTTTCGGTCTCTAGCAGAAAGGAAAAAGAAGAAGAAAAGATAATTCTAGTTTGCCGAAAAAGAGAGAAAAGTTGAGGCTATTCTCAGAGAACACAATGAAAAATTAGGCACACCCCCTAGCCTATACTGAACCGATTTTCCCTCCTCTCCTGTGTTTGATTTTCGGCCAACACTCCAATCCACATGATAGCTCCTATCTTTTTCCCCTTATCTTAATCTACTAACTCATCCAAAAGAGACTTAATTAGCTCCAACTCCTCCCTCCTTTATCAGCATAATATCCACATATTTTAATCATTAAAGATCCCTATTTTCTAGCCTTGTTGTCGTCCCCCCATTGCTCCTCTTTAAATGCCAAAAATGGCACAATAACTTGGGCTCCAAGCAACCAAAACTTGGGCCCTCTCCATCCACTAGTGACGCCACCCTCTCCCTTCCTTGTAGCGCCACCAACTTTGGGCCACAAGCACAATTTGACATTTTAAACACAAATACTTACCTTTAAACCCTATGGTGACTAAACAGAATATTTAACCAAGGTCTCAGCCCATTCCTGAGCCCAATCTGAACCCCTAACTCTCAATTTAACATTTTAAACCATCAACACACCAAATGCACAGGCCCATTAAATCAGGATGTTACAGAATTGTTTCCTGGATGTTGGACCTACTGCTCAAACTCTGGGGATCAACTATACCTACGCACAAAGAAAACAAATTGTACGTTAAGCAAAAACGCCCAGTGGTATTTAAATGACTTAAGTTAATATAACATATGCATTAGTAATTTGTCATAAGTTAAATAATATCAATGACTATTCCAACTGTATTCTATGATGCCCAACAATTCTATTAACATATTCACATTTAAGCATAACATAACAATAATAAAAAGCAATCCAAGTCACTTGTCAAATACTTATATTTAAACTATTCCCTAAATCAGTGCTATTCATAGATGATACATATATAACCTTGACATTATACCATTCAATTCCATTTTCATTTAACATCGATATATCATTTAACCCACCATTAAATCGCTTTTTGGAGTATTTTGACTCATTCGTATTCATTCGGCCCCAAGGGAATATTATCAACTGGTTCATATAATAGTTTATACACCCTATCTATCTTAACACACATATAAGTACAATATATCAATTCATCGACATTCTATAACTTCTCATACTACTCTTGTCATCCCAAGTGGCCCGACAACAATGAATTTTACTATCTATACTCATTATACCATCGTGAGTGACCCGACAATAATGGTTCGCACTATTCAATATATTGCCATCTAGGGTGGCTTAAGAACGATGGTTACTCTATTTCAATATTCTACCATCTCGGATGGCTCAGTAATGATGGCTCTCTATTCTAGTATTCTACCATCCTGAAGGCCTGACAACAATGGCTTTCACTATCCTTACATTTTACCATCCCAGATGGCCCGACAACGATGGTTTTTACAATTTATTTATCCTACCATCTCGAATATCCTAGCGATGATGGCATTCAACATATGAACATTCTACCATCCCTGATAGATCGACAACGATGGTTTTCAACCTAAGGCATGCCAGCTAATTCGACGGTACTTGGGACTGTTATTAGGGTAACATCGAATCAATATACATTGTAATCATATATCACATTTTAATCTCATCGTCAATTCATTTTATACATTGCATATTATTCAACATTCTGTCTCGTACTTGTTTTTCCCATATTCAACCAATACACAATTTCAGCATTCAATACCGTCACACAATTCAATTCAATACATTTTCTCAATCATATTCACATTCACAAACACAATCCAATTCATTATCCAAACTCATATATTCATGTCATGCACAATTTCACACCAATGATCATGCATCAACTAATTCATGAAATTTCTATTCTATTCAATTTAGTCATTATCTCGATATTCAATCTCAATCATAGTAATTCAATTCAAATATCCATTGCCAACTCACCTCATTTCCATATAATGCAATGTAACACCCCCTAACCCTAAACCGTCGCCGGAACAGGGTTACAAGGTATTACTGGACATATCAAACAATTTACTAATTATTCACAAATAAAATAGCACTCATAGTATAATTTAATAATTAAATACCTATATTGGACTTTCAATGCCTAAGCATATATTAAAAGTAGAAAGAAACTTGTTCAATCATTCTAGAAAATTCTTCGTAAGTTTTTCTTTTATTTATAAAATTTCGGCAGTATTTCTGCTTATTTTCACCTAAATCCCCCTGCAAATTCAGACCAAAACAACCAATACTAATTTATCTTTTTATAACTTTATATCATTTTCCTCATCCAAAATATTATAATCATTAAATACAACTAAAGCATTTAACTTAAGTATATATATATATATATATATATATATATATATATATGTTCATAATTCATATAACTATCCAGTACATGCCACTTAACAAAAGGAAGAATTTCATCACCAAAATCCTCTTGTTGGAGTCGGATTGGATTTGGATGCTGGACCGGGTCAGAAACTCTACTAACCTGCGCACGGAAAACAAACCGTACGCTGAGTATTAGAATTACTCAGTGGTATTATCATAATTCAATTTATAACACTGATCAAATATCGTAAACATACTTAGATAAATAACACATTATACATATAAATATACTAAGTTGTTATATTTCGAATGTAACAATTTTAATATTTGAATTAATATCTCATTCATAGAATTCCAATTGTTCATGAACCTCTGGTTCATCTCTCAATCACATATATTTTCGTATCACAATATCTCTTTCATTCAGAGGTTCAAATAATCAAATTCATATAATTTTCTTATTTCACATAGTTACCCCTATTAACATGACTCGGACTTTGGCAGATACTCGGATCCAACCAAACACACCATACTGGCACCCAGTGCCTAATCGGATAGTTCGAAGCAATATAGTGACACCCAGTGTCTCATCGGCCTAGCCGAAGTAAAGTGGTACCCAGTACCTTATTGAATCTATCCGAAATAAATAATATGACACCCAGTGTCTCATCGACTCAAGGTCGAAGAATCCCAGAACACTTCCAATCCTATGGCATGCCAATTATATCCGACTCAGCCCGACTAGTTAATAGGGTATTTAAATCACATATTCATATCACTTTCACTTTCAACTGATCATAATCATTCGGATTCAATTCATACATATTATCAATACAATCTCAATCTCAATCTCAATCTCAATCTCAAACCACTTCCAATTTAATTTCACAAATTAATTCAATATACCTTTCATATCAATATTTTTAATTCAATACTAACACATATTCATCAATTAAGTCCAAGTCATATTCAATTCAAACATCAATACTTACCTAAATTTCATTTTTCATACACATACATTGAAATTAAACATGCAATTATAAATAACTTGAATTATGATAATACAAACCGATATTTTCTCGAGCTACTCCTCGATCACTTTTTCCTTCCCCTTCGTATTAGACGTCTCGATTTCCTTGTTTGCTACAATAATAATAACAATTTACATTATTAATTATAGCATTAAATTACAATAAATAATTGAATTTTATTCAATTCCTACCCTTATTCTTCATTCCACATTCTTTGTACACATTTCTATTATTTACTTATAAGTTCTTTCTAGGCTGTCTACCTGAGTCATTGTCACTAAATCATCTATATCTTGAGTTACAGAATTCCAAATTAAGATCCGTAAATTTTCTATGAAACTAGACTCACATATCTTCTTGCCATAAAATTTTCAGAATTTTTGATTTAGCCAATTAGTACAGTTTATTCTTTAAAGTCACCCCTGTTCTGCTGTCTGGCAGTTCCGACCCTTCTTCACTAAAAATTAATTATCTTTTTATATAGAATTCAGATGATGTTATAGTTTATTTCTTCTAAAACTATACTCATTAAGGAATCTAACCATATGAATTATGTTCCAAAATTATTTTTATACAATTTTTGATGATTTTTCCAAGTTAGAACAGGGGATCTCGAAATCACTCTGAACCAGTCTTACCAAAATATAAATATCTCAAAATACAGAATTTCTTTTCTTTCTATGTTTCTTTCATATGAAAATAGACTCAATAAGCTTTAATTTCATATCTTACTCAACTTTTAATTCCACTTCTACGATTTTTGGTGAATTTTCAAACTTACTCTACTGCTGCTGTTCCAAAACTGTTTTCTTATAGCTTGTTTTACAATTAAGTCCTTTATCCAATTCTAACTTTAAATTCTTTCAATTAAACCACTAATTCATCATTTTATTCATCATAAGCTATATTCAAAAACTCTAAAACTTCAAAATCTTCAACTTAAATTAATCAAAACTTTGTTCTAAATCTTATAAAGTATCAAAATTAAAAGAAAAGGACTAAATCAACTTACCTTTTTAAAGCTTAAAACCTTGAATCTTTAGTTTTTCCTTTTTCCTTTCTTTTCTTCTTTCTTTCCTGCTTCGTATGCTCTCTGTTTCTTTTCTTCTTTTCTATTTCTTTTATTCTATTACTTTATTATATAATAAATATTATATTAACATAATTATCTAATAATAATAATAATATTTTAACACATAAAAATCTCAGATTTTTATGCTTATGCCGCCTCAAATATACTAAATGGTCTATTTGCCATTTTAGTCCTTTTTATTTTCTTTTAATCTACAATTCAACTTTTACCCTTTATTCACTTTAGTCCTTTTTCCTAATTTCTCTCAATTAAGCTAAATTCACTAAATAAAAATCTAATTAAACACACTATTAGACTCATAATTACTCCTAATAATTATTTACTAACTCGATTTACTAAGACGGAGGCCCGATAACACACTTTTCCGGTGCCCACGGATTTTGGGTCGTTACATTTCTCCCCCCTTAATAAATTTCGTCCTCGAAATTTACCTGAAAATAGATGGGGGTACTGTGCTCTCATAGTTTCTTCAGGTTCCCATGTTGCTTCTTCCACACTATGACTTCTCCATAACACTTTTACTAGAGGAACCTTTTTATTTCTTAATTCTTTTATTTCTCGTGCTAGAATCTCAACTGGTTCTTCTTCATAAGACAAATCTGGTCGAATCTCAATAGTTTCAGTAGAGATAACATGAGAAGGATCTGATCTATATCTTCGAAGCATCGAAACATGAAAAACATCATGAATCTTCTGTAATTCTGGAGGTAAAGCCAGACGATAAGCTACTGGTCCAACTCGCTCTACTATTTCATATGGCCCGATATAACGAGGACTTAACTTCCCTTTCCGGCCAAATCTCAATACTTTCTTCCAAGGAGAGACTTTAAGAAATACCTTGTCACCAACCGAATATTCAATATCTCGCCGTTTCAAATCAGCATAAGACTTCTGTCTATCAAAAGCTACTTTTAATTTCTCTTGTATCTTTTTTACTATTCCTTCTGTTTCTTGGATCAACTCAGGCCCGATTATTTTTCTTTCATTTAATTCGGTCCAACACACAGGTGATCTACATCTCCGCCCATACAATGCTTCATACGGAGCCATCTGAATACTTGATTGAAAACTATTATTATACACAAATTCAGCTAAGGGTAGATAACGTTCCCAACCTGATTCAAAATCAACAATGCAAGCTCGAAGCATATCTTCTAATATTTGAATTACTCGTTCAGATTGCCCGTCAGTTTGCGGATGAAATGCAGTGCTGAAATTAAGTCTGGTACCTAGAGAACCGTGTAACTGCCTCCAAAATCTTGATGTAAACCGCGGATCCCGGTCTGAAATAATAGATACAGGAATACCATGCAGTCTCACTATTTCCCTAATATAGATCTCAGCCAACTTCTGTAGAGACCAATCAGTTCTGACTGCTATAAACTGAGCAGACTTAGTAAGCCGATCAACTATCACCCAGATAGCATTCTTTTTGTTTGTTGACAAAAGTAATCCTGTAACAAAATCCATTGTGATTCGATCCCATTTCCATTCTGGAATATTAATGGGCTGAAGTAAACCTGTTGGTACTTGATGTTCCGCTTTTACCCGCTGACATGTCAAACATTTACCAACATACTCAACTATATCTCTTTTCATTCCAGGCCACCAGTATAGCTCTCGTAAATCCCGATACATCTTCGTACTTCCAGGGTGCAAAGCAAATGAACTATCATGAGCTTCTCGAAGGATCAACTCTTTAAGTTCTGAAGTAACTGGAATACAGATTCGATTACGGAATCTCAAACAACCTTGATCATCAATACTGAAATTTTCTACTGGGCCACTCAACACCATCTCTCTCTTCTTCAACAACTTATCATCTTTCAACTGTGCTGATTTGATCTGATCAAACATTACCGGCTTAATTCTCAACTCAGCTAAAAGACTCCCATCATCACTGATACTGAGTCGTGCAAACATTGCTCTTAACTCTATTACAGCTTTTCTACTTAGTGCATCGGCTACTACGTTTGCCTTTCCCGGATGATAATCTATGACACAATCATAATCTTTCAAAAGCTCGATCCACCGTCTCTGTCTCAAATTTAACTCCTTTTGTGATAGAAGATATTTGAGACTTTTATGATCAGTATATATATAACATTTTTCACCAAAAAGATAATGCCTCCAAATCTTTAATGCAAAAATTATAGCGGCCAACTCCAAATCATGAGTCGGATAATTACGCTCGTATGGTTTCAACTGTCTAGATGCATAGGCTATTACCTTTCCATCCTGCATCAAAACACAACCCAGACCATTCAAAGAAGCATCACTGTATAATACAAAATCCTTACCCGATTCTGGTAATGTCAAAACTGGTGCCTCGGTTAACATTTGCTTCAACATATCAAAGCTCTTCTGACACTGATCATCCCATATAAAAGGAACATTCTTCTGTAGTAACTTAGTCATTGGCAAAGCTATCTTCGAAAATCCATTAACAAATCTTCTGTAATACCCGGCTAAACCAAGAAAACTACGCACTTCAGACACATTCTTTGGTACTTTCCATTGAACAATTGCTTCAATTTTTCTCGGATCAACTCTAATTCCATCTGCTGATACCATATGCCCCAAAAATACAACCTCTGATAACCAAAACTCACATTTACTAAGCTTTCCATACAACTGCTTCTCTCGTAATATCTGTAGTACAATTCTAAGATGTTGATCATGTTCTGACTCTGATTTAGAATAGACCAGTATATCATCAATGAAAACTACCACAAACTGATCCAAATATGGCTGAAAAATACGGTTCATCAAATCCATAAAAGCAGCTGGGGCGTTAGTCAACCCGAATGGCATTACTAAAAATTCATAGTGACCATATCTCGTACGGAAGGCTGTTTTTGATACATCACATTCTTTTACCCGTAACTGATAGTAGCCTGATCGGAGATCAATCTTTGAAAATACCGTAGCTCCTTTCAACTGATCAAATAAATCATCAATACAGGGAAGTGGATACTTATTCTTGATTGTTACCTTGTTTAACTGTCTATAATCAATACAAAGTCGCATCGAGCCATCTTTCTTTTTAACAAATAGCACTGGAGCTCCCCATGGTGAAATACTCGGTCTGATAAATCCACGGTCTAACAAATCTTGTAACTGTATCTTTAACTCTTTCAGTTCAATGGGCGACATACGGTATGGAGGCATAGAAATTGGACTCGTACCCGGATACACTTCAATAGCAAATTCAACTTCTCTGTCTGGTGGCAAGCCTGGTAACTCTTCAGGAAATACGTCTGGAAACTCACAAACTGTTTTAATTTTACTGCATTGGCTACTAACTGAATCTGAATTAATAACATAAGCTAAATATGCTGTACAACCCTGCTGTAAGAACTTATTAGCCTTCATTGCTGAGATAATACGTGTTGGCCCACTGTTCCGAATCCCCTTGATCTCAATATTGTTACCATCATTAGTCCGAATGCTGAATTTCTTCTTATAACAGTCCAATATCACACCATGTTCAGACAACCAATCCATACCCAATATTATATCAAAATCTCCAAATGTAATAATCAACAAATCAACTGGAAAAGTTTCATTCTGAATTTTCAACGGACACCTCGGGCATACTTGATTTACTATTACTGTTTGCCCTAATGGACTTGACACTTCTATTGTTACACTAGACATTTCAGATTCAAATTTTCCCAATTCAACCAACTTCAAATTTATATATGAATGTGAAGATCCAGGGTCAATTAAAGCATAAACAGGCTCAGAATATAGTAAGAATATACCTGTTACAACATCATGTGCATCGCCATCTTCCCGGGCTCTAACTACATAAGCTCTGGCCGGTACTCTAGCTTCAGACTGCTGGGTCACTATATCACTCCCTCTTCTCGTACCTGCTCCTCTAGATACTGGTCTACCTCTGGTCGATCCTCTGCCTCTAGCTGTAGATACCGATCTCTGTGATATAACAGGTGTAGCACTATTAGTCTCCGGACAGTCTCTGATGAAATGATCTTTAGAACCACATCGAAAACAGCCTCTAGCTAATTTCCAACATTCTCCTCTATGTTTCTTCCCACAGTGCTGACAATCTGGAATTTTTATTTCCTGAGATGGACCTCTTACACTACCGGTAGACACTGTAGTTTGTTTTTCCCAATTTTTGTCTCCTCTATCTGTTCGGAAATTAGATCTCCATCCACCTCTAGAATCTCGAGATCTTTTAAATGAAGGATTCAAACTCATAGTTCCTGTACGTTTCCCAACTGATTTTAAAGCTTCAGCCTTTTTGTCTAGTCCCAAGACTTGCTCTACCTTCTTGGCCCGTTCGATCAAATCAACAAATTCAGTGATTCGCTGGGACACCAATTGCAGTTTTATTTCATCCCTTAATCCCCGTAGGAATCTTTTACAACTATCGGCTTCATTTGGTACAAACTCTGATGCATATCTACCAAGTCTTGAGAATTCCCGTTCATAATCCACTACTGTCATTTCACCTTGTTTAAGCGTCAAAAATTCTTGTTTCTTGTCTTCCATATACATATCCCCAATATACTTCTTTTGAAATTCTTTTTGGAACAGATCCCACGTTACCTGATCAGTCGGTAAATGTCTGATTACGGATTCCCACCATAGATATGCCTCACCCTGTAATAAAGATACAGCACATAACAAGCTTTCTCGTGAAGTACATTCTAACTGCTGTAAAATTCTTTTCGTTGCTTCCATCCAGTTTTCAGCTACAGACGGATCAACTCCTTTCAGACCCGAAAATTCTGTGGCACCGTATTTTCTTAGTTCCTTAATAGGAGCCCGTCTAGGAACAGGTGCAGACGTGGTAGCAGGTATAGACTCCGCTATTCGCTGAAGAGCATCAGTTAAAACCCTTACTACATCATAATCATTTCTACCTTTTTCATCTCTCTCCCTAATGTTCTCTCTTTCTACATTGGGAGGCTGATTTCTGATCGGATTTACACTAGGTGTAGCTGACTCGGTTTCATTTAAATCATATGATTCTTCATCTCCAGTGAACATTTCTTCATTTATATCATCAATGTGTTTATCAGACATCTTTAATCTATAAAACAAAAATAAATAAATAGGTCAGCATCCAAAATTCCCGACTCAATTTTTAATTCAAAAGTGGCATGTACTACTAAACTCACTTCCGAGCTCAAATTGGCCCGAGAATCGACTAAACCTGATAAGCTCTGATACCAATAAAAATGTAACACCCCCTAACCCTAAACCGTCGTCGGAACAGGGTTACAAGGTATTACTGGACATATCAAACAATTTACTAATTATTCACAAATAAAATAGCATTCATAGTATAATTTAATAATTAAATACCTATATTGGACTTTCAATGCCTAAGCATATATTAAAAGTAGAAAGAAACTTGTTCAATCATTCTAGAAAATTCTTCGTAAGTTTTTCTTTTATTTATAAAATTTCGGCAGTATTTCTGCTTATTTTCACCTAAATCCCCCTGCAAATTCAGACCAAAACAACCAATACTAATTTATCTTTTATAACTTTATATCATTTTCCTCATCCAAAATATTATAATCATTAAATACAACTAAAGCATTTAACTTAAGTATATATATATATATATATATATGTTCATAATTCATATAACTATCTAGTACATGCCACTTAACAAAAGGAAGAATTTCATCACCAAAATCCTCTTGTTGGAGTCGGATTGGATTTGGATGCTGGACCGGGTCAGAAACTCTACTAACCTGCGCACGGAAAACAAACCGTACGCTGAGTATTGGAATTACTCAGTGGTATTATCATAATTCAATTTATAACAATGATCAAATATCGTAAACATACTTAGATAAATAACACATTATACATATAATATACTAAGTTGTTATATTTCGAATGTAACAATTTTAATATTTGAATTAATATCTCATTCATAGAATTCCAATTGTTCATGAACCTCTGGTTCATCTCTCAATCACATATATTTTCGTATCACAATATCTCTTTCATTCATAGGTTCAAATAATCAAATTCATATAATTTTCTTATTTCACATAGTTACCCCTATTAACATGACTCGGACTTTGGCAGATACTCGGATCCAACCAAACACACCATACTGGCACCCAGTGCCTAATCGGATAGTTCGAAGCAATATAGTGACACCCAGTGTCTCATCGGCCTAGCCGAAGTAAAGTGGTACCCAGTACCTTATTGAATCTATCCGAAATAAATAATATGACACCCAGTGTCTCATCGACTCAAGGTCGAAGAATCCCAGAACACTTCCAATCCTATGGCATGCCAATTATATCCGACTCAGCCCGACTAGTTAATAGGGTATTTAAATCACATATTCATATCACTTTCACTTTCAACTGATCATAATCATTCGGATTCAATTCATACATATTATCAATACAATCTCAATCTCAATCTCAATTTCTCAAACCACTTCCAATTTAATTTCACAAATTAATTCAATATACCTTTCATATCAATATTTTTAATTCAATACTAACACATATTCATCAATTAAGTCCAAGTCATATTCAATTCAAACATCAATACTTACCTAAATTTCATTTTTCATACACATACATTGAAATTAAACATGCAATTATAAATAACTTGAATTATGATAATACAAACCGATATTTTCTCGAGCTACTCCTCGATCACTTTTTCCTTCCCTTTCGTATTAGACGTCTCGATTTCCTTGTTTGCTACAATAATAATAACAATTTACATTATTAATTATAGCATTAAATTACAATAAATAATTGAATTTTATTCAATTCCTACCCTTATTCTTCATTCCACATTCTTTGTACACATTTCTATTATTTACTTATAAGTTCTTTCTAGGCTGTCTACCTGAGTCATTGTCACTAAATCATCTATATCTTGAGTTACAGAATTCCAAATTAAGATCCGTAAATTTTCTATGAAACTAGACTCACATATCTTCTTGCCATAAAATTTTTAGAATTTTTGATTTAGCCAATTAGTACAGTTTATTCTTTAAAGTCACCCCTGTTCTGCTGTCTGGCAGTTCCGACCCTTCTTCACTAAAAATTAATTATCTTTTTATATAGAATTCAGATGATGTTATAGTTTATTTCTTCTAAAACTAGACTCATTAAGGAATCTAACCATATGAATTATGTTCCAAAATTATTTTTATACAATTTTTGATGATTTTTCCAAGTTAGAACAGGGGATCTCGAAATCATTCTGAACCAGTCTTACCAAAATCTAAATATCTCAAAATACAGAATTTCTTTTCTTTCTTTGTTTCTTTCATATGAAAATAGACTCAATAAGCTTTAATTTCATATCTTACTAAACTTTTAATTCCACTTCTACGATTTTTGGTGAATTTTCAAACTTACTCTACTGCTGCTGTTCCAAAACTGTTTTCTTATAGCTTGTTTTACAATTAAGTCCTTTATCCAATTCTAACTTTAAATTCTTTCAATTAAACCACTAATTCATCATTTTATTCATCATAAGCTATATTCAAAAACTCTAAAACTTCAAAATCTTCAACTTAAATTAATCAAAACTTTGTTCTAAATCTTATAAAGTATCAAAATTAAAAGAAAAGGACTAAATCAACTTACCTTTTAAAGCTTAAAACCTTGAATCTTTAGTTTTTCCTTTTTCCTTTCTTTTTCTTCTTTCTTTCCTGCTTCGTATGCTCTCTGTTTCTTTTCTTCTTTTCTTTTTCTTTTATTCTATTACTTTATTATATAATATAATATTATATTAACATAATTATCTAATAATAATAATAATATATTTTAACACATAAAAATCTCAGATTTTTATGCTTATGCCGCCTCAAATATACTAAATGGTCTATTTGCCATTTTAGTCCTTTTTATTTTCTTTTAATCTACAATTCAACTTTTACCCTTTATTCACTTTAGTCCTTTTTCCTAATTTCTCTCAATTAAGCTAAATTCACTAAATAAAAATCTAATTAAACACACTATTAGACTCATAATTACTCCTAATAATTATTTACTAACTCGATTTACTAAGACGGAGGCCCGATAACACACTTTTCCAGTGCCCACGGATTTTGGGTCGTTACATGCAAAATGGTATGAATATGCAATAAATAAATTGGTCCTAAATCATAAAAATACAAATCGGGGTCCCGCATCACTCGTCGACAACTCTCGTTTTTACTTTCTCTCTAGATGGCCTAATGTCAATGTTAGCTATGTACAATCATAATGCATGTACATTATCAAATTCACATCCAACTCACATTCAGTTACAAAGGAAAATATATCTTGTAATTTATTCAATTTAGTCCCTAAACCTAAGACAAGTATAATTTTCAATCTAGAGCTTCGGATTGAAATCCGATTTCGTATTTACTCATCAGGGACCTTTTACTTTATATTCCTACAAAAATTTCATGACATCTTTTCATTTTATTCAATTTGGTCTCTAATGTACGAAACTATCAATTAAGCTTTACAATTTGGTCATTTTTATAATCTAAGCTTAATTTCTATCAATTTCACACCTAATTCATCCAATTCTCAACTATAACTTTCAAAAACTTTAACATTTTTACAAATTGGTACATCGACTAGCTAAATGAAGCTCCCATGACCTCAAATTTATAAAATTACAATAAAATGACTTGAATTTACCTTTCAAATTGTGGTCGAATGGTTTTAAGCTTTCTTTAGGTTTTTCTTCTTCAAGGACGACAAAGAGATGAAGATGATGGATTTTTCATGTTTTCCCACTAACTTGGTTTATATAGTTTTATTAAGGTTTAAGTAAACCAATTTAATTAACATAATCATGGTTTATTTAATTTAATCTAACTTTAATCAACCTTGGTGGATTTTACCATCATCATCCACTTTCTCCTATTTAAAGAGTGGTCCAATTTCCATTTAGGACCTTTAGCAAATTGCTATGTTAATCCTGAAGCCTTTTGTTAACTAAAAATCTATAATGATTGGAATTTTATAATTTAGTCCTAGGCCTTAATTAATCACAATTTCAGCTAAATTGTATACCACATTTCAATTCATCAATATAATAACTCTGGAAATATCCCTATTTAATTATATTGTAACACCCCTCACTCAAATCCGTCATTAGGTTTGAGCTACAGGACGTTACAGGCAATATTAGAGTAAATACAACCATTTAACATTCAATCTAAAACATTATGCATGACAACATGTAATAGACATGTTATACAATCTTTCCTAGGTCTTACATAAGCCTATGAATGTTCTAAAGTTAACCCGAGATCGAATAAGGACTAATTTGTAACAATTAAAAAACTTCATATTGATGTCACAATGTGAGGGGGTTTGTAAAGCCCTCAACCCGACTCGATTCACCAAGTTCGGATAGCGGGTGTTACTAAACAATACAAAACATTTAACAAAAATAGTTTACATTTTCTCATTTAATTTAAACCTATTATTAGAAATTCCAAAAGAAAACTTAACATTTGGAAATTTAAAATAAAATATACGATAAATAACTTATTACATCAAATTTGATACAGATCTTTACAAGATAGAAAAGTATTCTAAAATAGAATCGAAGGGCGTATTCAAGACTGCACCACAAATACACTGTATGCATAATAGCCCATTCTGCCACCATCTTGGCATACTCTTGGCGTTGTCCCTCCAGGCGAAGCCTCCTCAAGAACAACCTTGAAAAGCAATAACATACCTTGTAAGTATAAGAGTTCACTATAACCATACATTTATAGATACTTTGCAATCTTATATGAGTTTCTATGAGCCAACAATAGTTTGCACCATTTACTTCGATTGATATCATCACCATGTTATCATTCTTTTATACACCAATTATCATGCCCTTATCATACTTAATCTTCCATATCTTGTTAACTGGAGAATCTTTCCAATCAATTCATGAATATTTTGTCCTGTAATACTTAACTAATAGAATATACCCTTAAAAACTGCTTCTCACACTCCTCACCTTAAACCATGCTCCTATTTCAAATAACTACACACTGACATTATCTTGGGTGGATACATATATGGAGAATACTTACGCAGAGCTTCATACCATTGGTTCACACTTAGATATACCCTGACCTAGTTCTGTACACATATCCATATTGATAATTCACAGCGTATAACATCCAGTTGAACTCTATATCATGCTATAACAGAATCTCATAATTCACAATAACATTGACTTAGATTTAGAATAATTTTAGAAGAAGATGCGATACCCCTTACTTTTCATATTGACAAATTATCATAATAGATACCCTTCTTGACATACAGATACACATATCTTTTTCATGGAAAACCCTTAAGACTTTATTCAACTATTATTCCAAAGTATATCAATACATGTTCTTGGTTATACTTATTACAAAACTACTAAAACTTTTTCATCTTACCATAAAGACATACATTTAGATTTATAGCTTACTAGATATTCCTGACAGTTCACGTCCCATAGACTTAGCAGAATATACCTTACAGGTAATCAGATAGAACACACCACTAAGGTGATCCACTCAGAATTTGCCACAAAGCATCCCTTTCCATGTTCACCACAAAAGCTCTTATTAGCTATTGTGTTTACGATATGGATATGCCTAAACTCGCATTACGTAAGGTTTGTCCATCAGCGTCCTAGGACACACAAAGAACCCCATTGGGTAATCACCATTCCTTAGTTCTTTTTTAGAGGATGCTATGGCCATGGACTTTTCCTTCAGAGTTTGTGTTTTCAGTCTCGATGGACTCCATTAGATGCCACCGAGGCGAATAGACATAGACTCTCTTAACAGACTCTTCATGCATTAACACAATCTAAATTTAACCTATTACTTTACTAACATACACCCAAACAAAACACACATCTCATATCATACATTCAAACATATACGTACTCAGCCACACTTTAATGTTTCAATTCTGTACAACAATCATCACATACTATACTTTTCATGATTTCGGATCCAGAGTTCAATAAATTTCTTATAAACATACTTTGATATGAACAGTATACATGCAAGAGTCAAAGTAAAGACTCACCTTTACCGACTGCAGTTCAAATCTCTAGATCCAGATATCTATCACGAACCAGCAACAATCACTGCTTAAAAATATAATTTCACCATTAATACTCTCGTACATACAAATTACTTATCATTTCAATCTCTGGCCGTCCCATGCAGAAACCTTATACTTATAGTCTCGTTGTTCAATTACCATATATAGATTTACTCATTCAATACTTAACATGCAGAGCTGAAATACTTACCTTGATGCGAAGTAACTACTGATCATAAAAGAATCTTAGCCTCTAGATCATCGAGGTAGGATGCATTCAAATTTAAGAAAATTTTTAGTATATACCACTTAAGGTAAAGAAAGAAGAAGGAACAATCCCCCTTTTAGAACACACTCTCACATATAAATATGATTTATCTTGCTTAATGGAATTTAACAAGTGTCATGTGTATCAGAACTTGCCTTCTTATTGGCCTACCGTTTACGAGAAAATTATAAATAAGTTCCCTTCATCAAACTTATTAGGCTAAACTATACAGTTGGCTTCTAACCAAATTACTTCAAATCTAACTAGTATAGTATTTCATATAATCCAGGGGTATTATACCTTTGGCGAATACTCATTTCATATTTCTCTTTTATTCTTTAACACGAATGTCTCCTTAATACATAGTAAAACATTAGAAAATCAAATTCTTACTTACTCTTGTGGCAGATACTACACGCTCACACGTATATGCCAAAATAATCTTTGGACAGATAACGTTACGCTAGACAGGCTATTCACTACTAAGCGTTGAAACTTTGGATTCGTCAGATCTGGGGTGTTACAGGGTTTCTCGTCACAACGTAACATACTATTTTAGCCTCGTCACAGTGACAAGGTTCCTCGTTGTGCCGTGGCCTGGAGTCTGGATTTTGTTACGACAACCATTGCTTGACGTCGCAATGTAACATATTGTTTTGGTAAAAGTAAACCAAATAGTACTTGTGTAGCACCCACAGGTGAAGGGTGTTACAACCTATCACACCCAAATATCTTTAAGGACTCAAATTTAGAGGAGTTTTGGGACTTAATTTAACAAAGTAGAAAGTTGGCACGAATTTTAGAGAAAATGTGAACTGTTGAGAAAATAGTTGAGTTCCAATTATGGTTTAGTTAGGATGGGATCAACTAGTTCCATAGTGGGAGACATAATGATTTGCATTGGCTAAGGGGGTTTGGGAGATCGTGCATAAAAGATATATCAATAGGTGAAAGTGGACATTCCGGCAAGGAAGAAGAAAAATCCCCTTTAATTCAGTATGTAAATTTCTTTTTACTTGCTTTGCCTTCTTTGGTTGCTCTAGAGAAGAAGAGAACTTAGGAGAGCTTTGCATGGAGAAGAGTCATGAGGATTTGAGTTTGGAAGTAGAAAGATTTTAAAACTAGTAAGTTTCCTAACTCTCTACGTTCGAAAATTTGATAAAGAATGAAGGCAAAGGCTTCTAATAAGTTTCTGTTAAGTAAATTAGGGGTTAAGGTTTGTCCAGGATAAATGAGGCTCTGGCGTAGGGACAAGCTAAGTTGACAAGAAGAAAGGACTTAAGGTGAGTATATGTACTTCAGTTTTGGGTAATTGATGATGTTATATCTTTTACTTGAACTATACTCACATTTGTTTTGAGTTATGACTAGAACCTTGGTTGTTTATAGATATGGAAATTGTATAATTGGTGTATGAATGATATGCTGAATATGTACTCTTGGAAATCTAGTTGCTAAAAGATATTGGTTGTATCTTGATAAATGAATGAATGGCGTATTGTTTATGATAATATTTAGCAAAATGAAATATATGATAGAACTTGTTAATATTATGTGCGAAGTACGGAGGAATTATAACTTGACTGGGTAGATGAATTTAGGAATAAGTGGCAGAATAGAAGAATTAAAGGGATACAATGGATTATGGTTGTCCCGTGGAGTGGTATCGACTGGCTTGCTAGAATAAAATCACGACGACAATATCGACTAGTCCTTCGGGGTGGCACTACTATGTCAACCAATATAGTCCGTTGGGACGATAAACACGGGGTAGTCCACTGAGACGGTAAACAAGGGGATATACTGTGTAAGACCATAGCTTGGCCATGGTGACAAATCAAGTCTGTGAGAATGAAGAATTAGGGAAAAGTTAAGAAAGAAAAAGGGAAGTCGCCTTAAGAATCGTGCAACGAATAACATGATAAGAGGAGACGGTGCACCCAAGAACGCAATTAAATAGGCTAGTAAGGGAGTCCGCCAAAGTATTACAAAAAATAAGGATTTCATCTATGCGACCTTAACAGGGTTGAGGTAATAGACAAGATATCCTTTTCGAGGTATGTGGTAACTGTCATTATTAGTTCGCCAATGATTGGATGGAAATATAATCTCAGGTATAATTAAAGGGCTAATGAAGTAGGTTTTTAATCAAACGGTCTGAGCGGTAAGTCCTTTAGTGACTTACCAAAAAAGAGGATGGCAAATTAAGATCTTATAACATGGGAAAAGCCACAGGGACTACTGATCAAGGAAGTCTGTAGGGGATTATTTTGAGTAGGGGTCTGTCAAGACTGTATGACGTAGAGAATACCGTGTGGATCTTTTAAACTTATAAAATTTACTGATTGGATGTAGGGTAAATAAAGTCTTGGAAGTTAAGTGGAGGGACCAAGTCAATTTCCGCCAAAACTAAGAGAATACCATGTATATAGAGGGGTACCTTTTGAGGCCATGCCTCAAGGTCTAAAATGATTGCGTCTGTAATTTTCTCATTGATTTAAATCTTGTAAATAACGATCATGTTTACTTAAGGAACCAAAGCTATAAGAATTTAATTTAGATGAATTGAGTCTTAGTCGTAGCTGGTTGTTGTGAAAGATGGGTTGCCTAAGTACACAATAAAATAAGATAGAAATTTTGTTAAGATATTCGAGTTGTTGTGATATTCAGTACTCAGACCTGATGACCGGGTCGGGTATAAGGTGTTGCGGAACCTATTTTAAAAACTTTCAAACAACCCATTCAATAACCAATCAACTTGCCAAATTCAGGTTAAAACACATACATAATCCCACCAAAACATTTCAAATCATTCTAATTTCAAAACCTATATAATATACATTCATCCAACTGTGGCTATTATATATTAACATAACTGATCATCAACAAAAATTAGGCCACAGAATACAACATATTCCAAAGTACATATGTTAAAATACATTTCAACTCATTCACTTATTTATCAAGCTATCAAGGCCTATCTTTCAATTTCAATCTCAACACTTCTCAACCATGATCACTTTCATGCTATTAACATTTCATTATGCATACCTCAAACATGCCACTCAATCATTTCCATTTCCACCAATTACCAAACATTTTAAATTCATGCATTTAGCTAATTTTGATGCTGTAAACTCATTCAAGTCATCATATGCCAAGATTATCACAAGTTATCAAAACTCAACATGGCATTTATACTTTTTATACATATACCAAAACACTTATATACATTAAAATCACATTAAGGCATCTTATATATACATGCCACAACTTTAGGTTCAAAATGACCAAAAAGCTATCGATTTGGTGATAGGATAGTGTGATCTTCCAATCAATCTGGATTGACGAGTTTTGCAAGGTGATCTACAAGGGAAAGGAAAAACAAATAGCGTAAACATTACGATGTTTAGTAAGTTCATAGGCATTAAACAAAAACTTACCTCATTTTACAATTAAACACAATAAGCTATTTAGCTTGAAAAGTTTGCCTAAACATAGCAAATCACATATCAATAATGTGAGTTTAACATATAACTACTTAATATGGTAACTCAAACATATAGCAATCTAATTTACATAAAATCAACATTTCAATATCATTCTCATAATCCAATCAACATTTAACCATTTAGGTATCAAACTTATATCAAATTATTTCCATTTTTCAATTTTCATTAACCATTTAGCCCGATGAACTCTAGTGAACAAATTCGGATACACAAGTAACTACACCACACCAGGGCACCAAAGTGCAAAGCTCGTAGGTAATCATATGAATAATCATATAATAACACGTCCCTCTACCACATCAAGGTCTCCATAGAAACATATAATACTCAGTGATCCGCAACAAATGTTGTATCTCGATATACACTGTAATGATATCCATACAATCACATTTCCTTTACAAACTCGCATATAGCTCTATTGACATGTCAAACATATCCTAACCTTTACTAAGGTCACCTAGGCATTTTAACACATATATCCATTTCTTTACAATTTAGTCAATATCTCACATTTTGTACCAACTTACAAAAAATTCAAATTACAACCAAACACACACATATTTATAATTCAAATACATAACAATCTAAAATAAAATTATACCATATGAACTTACCTCGCAAAACAATAAGCAATTGTATCTTTAAAGACTATTCCACAATTTTGTTTTTTCCTTGGTTATCCTCAATTTGGTTTGATTCCCGATCTATACAATTGTTCAATTTAATTTATCAATACCAAACATTTTTATAACATCCCATAATATCCATGAACCAATTTAATTTCATTTTCTGAATGTTCCTAAAATTTTGTATTTTATTCAATTTAGTTCTTGAAACCAAAATAACAATATCTTTCAAATTTGAGCTTCAGTTTCAAAATCGATCTCAATTACATCCTTCTAAGACCCTCTACTATATATTATTACAGAAATTTCACATCAATTTTATAATTTATAAATTTTAATCCTTTTGAAAAAAAAAACTAACAATTAAATTTTACAATCTAGTCAAATTTATCAATTTAACACCAATTTCTTCAAGAAATTAAGAATGAAAACTTTCAAAAACTTTAACAGTTTTACAAATGGGTACATGGGCTAGCTAAATCAAGCTCCCATGACCTGAAAACATAAAATTTATAACAACAAAAAAAAAGACTTAATAACTTACTAATTTGAGGGTCCGAATGTTTTGAAGCTTTAAACCATTTCTTTCTTCTTTTTGGGGGGGGTGAAGAAGATGGATAAAAAGAAAAAAAATGGCCTTTGTTTCTTTTTAATTTGTCTTATATAATTTAATTAAAATATTAATTATTTAATGAATTTAACCTTAATTAATAAAAAATAAGCTAGATTAACAAAAGGAAGTGGGTTTTATCAACATCCGATTCACCATTTAAAATTAGTCTAATTATTCATCTTGTATTTTGGCTATTTAAAAATCTATAGTGATAAACTTTTACAATTTAGTATTTATACCTTAATTAACTATCAATTCGGCAAAATTATCATACCAAACTTTAATAGATATATATATCTATATATATATATATATCTATATTAACCTCGTAAATATTAAATATTAATATTTACGGACTCGGGCTATGGAGACGGGGTTCCGAAACCGCCATTTTTGACGCCACTAAAAATCGAGCTACTACATTTATGGACTTGGTTTACAAAATGAGGTACTGAAATTGCATTTTTCGACATCATTGGAACCGATTCGTTACAAGTAAGATTTGAAGAGTATAATTGGGGTGCTCCAATTATACTCAATTCAATAGAACTCACAAACGTGTAAAATTATAAACAATTACATCCAAATTCAATTATTAGGTGAATTTATAAATACACTTTATACATTGTTAGAGTGAATTAGGATATATTTTTTGTATTTTAAGAATTTTAGGAAAATAAAAGATTTACTTCACGTTAGGTTAATTATTTTTAGGCTAAATTATAGGGTGAAAATTTAAAGGTTACAATATATCCCAGGTTCTTGTACTCTTTGTATATTTGAAATTGAGTTTTCGTATTTTTATTTTTAAAAATTTAGTCACTCTACTTTTCGAGTTTAAAAATTTAAGTCCAATTGTTAGCATTGTTAGTTTTTTTTTTTTAAATTCACTAGCATGGTATTTTCAAATAAAAAAATTACTCACTTAGTAGCCATGTAATAAAAAAATAAAATTGTAATCAATCTGAATTTAACAAACAATTTTAACAGTGTTAATAATTCTTAAAAATTCATGTAAGCATTTTAATTAGAATAAAATATTTAGACTAACTAATAACACTATATTGTTGGAAAAATTGGTTTAGAAAATAATATTTTTAGGCATAGTGGAAGCTTAAATTTTTTTCTTAAAACCGAGCCTTTGTTATATTTATAGTAATAAACTTTGAATGGAAATCATACATGAGCTTTGTATGAAGGCAATCCAGGTCATTTCTCGGCTTTCAATCGATCAATCTTCTCCACTATCCTCGAACCTCGAATTGCTTTAAGTGTGGGCTCAAACAAACTGAACCAGCGCACAAAATGAATATTTTACTTAACTTTTGGTAGGAAAGTTAATTCTCTTTATAAACCAAAACTATGAATATTTTCCCAAAAAATAGAACTTATTCTTTAAAATAAATTGTCACTATTTTTTGACAAAATATTGGTGCTCAAAAGCTATGTTTATAGGTTAACGTATAGTTTCTATTTATAGAGAAACAGTACAAGAGTTTTGTTCGAATAAGGTTTAACTAAATAATAATATTTGAATAGAAAATACAATATTCTACAACAAGTAGAATACAGAGGGGGATGGCACACCCTTACTAGGATTAGGGTTTGTCGCCACTCACTAGACCTGATCATGGATCGGGCCAGGTTCAGGTTGATATAGAATTTTAAGACCGTTTTCTAGGCCCAGTGTCGACCCAAAAATGGGCCTAAAATTCTACCCAAGCCCGACCCATATTAAAAATGATAAACCCGAGCCTGACTCGGCCCACCTGTATTAATTTTTTTATATAAAAAATTAAAAATATAATACATCAAACACACAAAAAAAAATTAAAATAAATATTTCTTAACAAATTGAAAATGCATTAAAAAGTTTTTATACTTAAATAACACTAAGATAGTTGTAACTTAGCAAACAAATGTCTCTAAAATAGTAACAAAATTAACATAAAACAAGTTATGCAATATCCAAACAATAACAACAAAATAATGGCAAAATAATAACGAAATGGTAGTAACACAACAACGAAATGGTAGCAAAACAACAGTAAAATAACAACAAAACAACTTATTCGGTCGAGCCTGGGCCAAGAAAATCCTATCTGAGGCCCAGCCGTTTAAAAAACGAGCCTTCTTTTTTGTCCAAGCCAATTTTTCGACCTATATTTTTACCAAAACCCTCACATTTTTCAAGTGAGCCTTCAGGTGTAACACCCTAAACCCAGCCTAGACGTTATGACCGAATCTGGTGATGTCACATGTAATGGGTTTTGAAAGAACAAAGTTGTCTCACAAAATAGTTTCAGTATTCTAACTCATATGCTTTATCCCCAATTAAGGAAACAATAATTAATTGATTAATTCGATAAAATCCTTATGTACAGCGGAAGCTTTATTCGTTTAGTTGAAATCTCAGTAGTATTTTTAGGAAAACCATTATTGGGTGAAAACCGTCATCTTTAGTAAAACATTTTTCGCAAATTATTTAAAAAGTCACATCAAACCAAAGTTAACCAATTAAAAACCACACAGTCCAGAGAGTCCTCGAAATTACAACAACTTCAAATGGAATCCAAAAAAAAAATATAATAAACAGAAAGGGGTGAGTTTACGTAAACTCAGTGTGTAACCCTACAGAATTAAGCATGCACACAAATAGCATATCAGAGTCAATCAGATACAGAGTTGGGCTTCAGCCCATTACAGATACAGATGCATAATCGGGCCTAAGCCCATCCCAGATACAGATACAGATATACAGATTAGAATCAGAAATCAGATGCCCTACCCCCATCCTCTGCACACCATCTCCGACCATCCCTACACACCATGTGGGGTTTAAAACACCCACCCAGCCCTACACACCAAGTTGTACCGATGCGGCACATATCAGATTGAATGCATCCATGCTGCCAGATAATAGACATATTCTTCCTTTCAGAACAGTTCCTCCAAAATATATGTATCATCCCACCCCAATGACAGTAACAAATCATACATCCAGAATTAACAGATAATTATGCTTAACAGGCATTTATAAACAGATAACAGATAGTCATACGGATCAGTAATCAGACATGCTCAGTATAGAATATCAGTCAATCAGATCATGCAGTTCAGGGTTTAGTTAGCCCTTACCGACCCTACTCTAGGTCCACAGTCATTTAGGACGACCCGTGCAACCCTAGGGAAAAATTCTGATAAATTGGCCCACATGCCCGTGTGGGCCCACATGCCCATGTGGGCCCACACGCCCAAATTGGCCTTGCCCATATGCCCCACAAGGCCCAACTTGGCCTAGCCCGTGTGGCCCACACTACCACACTCGAGCCACCACACGACTGTATGCTGCGCACGACCATGCCTTCGTCGATCACACGACCGTGTCCTCTCACACGGCCTACCACACAGGTGACCACATGCCCGTGTGGCATCTATAGTGGCCTTTTTTGACTTTTGCCGAAACCTTATTTTCTGCATTTCGGTTACACACCTGGGATCATTTCAATGCAAAACCACTCTCGAGTCTCTAGAAACCTAAAAATCAACAAACCACCTTTCCAAAATCAATCATAATTCACGACTAAACCGAATCCACACAATTGACAACAGTCCAAATCAACTATTTTTCACTTACCCCAACACTCTGACTATTCGATTACGGTTTTGAACGAAGAGAGCCCCTTTCCTCCTGATTTGCTGCTGCCAAAAACAGACAATGAGGTTCCAAACGGAAGATTTTTAAACGTAAAAAGAAACGGGTTTAAAGAACCTCCATTCGAACAAAGCACTATAAGCTCACATACCTTCACCGAGCGAAAGATCCCCAAATACCAAGAATAACAATGGAACTTATGAGTGTTGAGCAAAAATTGAAGAATCCAAAAAGCTGAAATTTTGCCAGGGGGAAAGAAAACGTTTAAAGAAAAAGATGAGAAGATTTTTAGGGGAAAGAAAATAAAATAATATGGATTTGATAGCATATCCCTAGATTTTCTCCCCACTAACTCAACTTCCTCAGACTTCCCAATCGATCGAAACTCTATCAAATTGCAGAGCAAAAATACTACACCCTTGCTCATGTAGGGATTCAAACGTAACACCTTCACACAACACACAGACTCCCTTACCACTCGAACTAGCAGGCTCATTCTGATATGGTATTACAAATAATTAAATATAAGCCCACTGAACAGAGATAGGGTTTTATTCCAAAAATAAAAAATTTTTCCAAAGCTAAGGCTTGAACTTGAGACCTCTCACACAAACCCAGAACACTTAACCACTGAAACAAATACACAGTTGTGTCAAGATTTTACAGAAATACAGATAGAAATTTTGGAGCGTTACAACAGGAATGGGTGGGTGGCTTGGCCCATCATCAGGTCTACCCCTCACATATGGGATCGGACTTTTGAACTCGTCTCGTGTATTGAGTATAATTATATGTGTTATCCGGACTTTTATCTAACACTTATAATTTATCAAACTCAATAGCTATTTCCCATTACTCAAAATATTAATTAATTAATTTTTCAATTGAATTATTTTCTCAACCAAGTTATAATTTTGTCAAAGTCATGGCAATATTACCTATTACAATCCACGAGGAAATTAATTTAATTGCCTTATTTGATAAATCTA
The DNA here is from genome assembly GCA_005393395.2 of Gossypium australe. Classification (NCBI taxonomy): domain Eukaryota; kingdom Viridiplantae; phylum Streptophyta; class Magnoliopsida; order Malvales; family Malvaceae; genus Gossypium; species Gossypium australe. The sequence continues at coordinate 124,240,648 of CM016624.1, read as the reverse complement.
TGATAACTTAATTAATTTAAATCTCACTTCGAACTTTAATTATTTAATAACAATCTATTAAATAATATTTCGAAAAAATTAAATTAATTTCCAAGTCTTCTTTTGTACTTAGTGAGAAAACGCATTCACTATAGATAGTGATACATGTGGTCTATTTCTCTTACTTTTCATTTTCATTCATTTCACATGTAACGCCTCTAACCCCTCTCCGTCATCGGATTAGGGTCATGAGCATTACTAATGAATCAAAAAATTAATTCAATCATAATCAACATATAAACTAACTAATAGCATTATAATAAGCAGGGGCAGGTCACTACAATCTAATACTATCATGCTAGATTCTTATACATTCGAATAATAAATTATGCTTTGCATTTCTAAACTTGCTCTTCCACTGTCTACACTCTTATCACTATTTATACATTGCTAAACTTAGTCTTCCACTGTCTACACTTTTACCAATATTTATCCCTTCGAGAATGTCAGAATTTGGATACATACAAGACTATTCCAATTATTAGCATTAGAGTATTAGTCCATACTCCATCTATTATTATCTTTTTAATTTATCTTCGGTGATATTAGTGGAATGCACTTAATTTAGGTTTGCTAATCCACCCCAATTCAGAGTAAAAGTTACTCTTACAGCCTTTATTACGAGTCTACGGGACCCTAAAAGTAGTTTAAAAATAGGTAGGGACTAATTTGAAACAATTCTGGAAGTTTAGAAAATAATTACAAAAATTTTGATTTCAGGGGTCACACACCTGTGTAGCCAAGCCGTGTGCCTCACATGCCCGTGCGACCAAGCCGTGTGCCTCACACGACTGAGACACACGCCTGTGTCTCAGGCCGTGTAACTCTTCGACTTGGGTCACACGCCATGTGTGTTGCATGTGTGTGACACACGCCTATGTGGCCAAGCCGTGTGCACCCAAAAGTACCTTAAAACTCAAGTTTACCATTTCTTATTCACTTCGGCACTAAGCAACTCAATTACCAATCATTTAACCTATTCAAAACATGATTAAACATGCCCAAAATAAACCAAATTCATCATCTAATATGCTAACCAATGTACCCTCATTGGTACCACACTTTATATGTTCAAATACATAAACAACACAGCAAACATTCAAGACTTTCATTCATATCACACTTACAATATTTGAACTAACCTTTAAACTTATAAAATTACCAAAAATATGAAGCTAAGCACATACCAAGCATTATTCTAAGCTACTAAACTTTAAAATATCACATGCCAAAATATAAACTAGGCTAGCATACCAACATATCCTCAACCACAACCATATACACATTTAACCATCATTTCACTAGCAACTAAGTTAACAACATCTTATAAATAATATCAATAAAAGTCTCCCTAGGTACATGCCATTACAAAATAAAATATCACCACACTTGAGCTCAGGATTTGGGATTTGATTCTGAGTTGGCAATAATTCGAACAGTACCTAGCCTGCGCATGGAAAATAAAAGCGCACGCTGAGGAAAACTCAGTGGTATTTCTATAATCCGAATAACATAAAATTGATATATAAGTATTTAAAATGCAAAATGAAACAAGTAAGCTATGTTCATGTGTTTCAATTCAATAGTATAATTTTTTCTCATTCCTTATTCACATCTACTCAGATTTTTACATGTTTAAATATATAAGTATATATCAATGACATTTCATTTAACATTTGAATACATCATCTCATACAATGGCATGATTCATATCTTTGATCAATACTTGAATTCATTCAAGTTTCACATCTCAATTCATCATTGCATATCTCATTTCTTATATTTTCCATTTCAATATTTTCTCATCTCATATTCATTTCTCTTCTTTGTCATTTCAATATCAATCACATAAATTATTATTTTACTTTCCTCTATTAACATGATATGGACTCGAACGGATACATGGATCCAACCAACACACCAGTTTGGCACCTAATGCCTTATTGGATAAATCCGAAGTAATAACTGCGCCCAGCGCTATATAAATTGACACCCAGTGTCTTATCGGTTAAACCGAAGCAAATTGGCACCCAGTGCCTCATCGACTCGATGTTGAAGTAATCCATGAACTTTTCCTATCCTATGGCATGTCATATATACCTGACTCAACCTAATACAGTTAATAGGGATTCATTTCACTTTTCAATACAACCAATGTCTCAGTTTCATGAATATATATCATCACATATAAGCATATATTCAATTTGATAATAATCACATTTTTCTCAATACACATATATTCATAATCAATATATTTCGTAATATACAAATTCAATCCATTTCATTTCAATTAAGAATTTAATTCAATTCCTAAGTACCAAAGTACTCACCTCAATTACTTACCATATGCAAACAATTATATATGCAATAATCTACTATTCAATTTGGATTATAGAAACACAAACTGTGATTTTCGAGTTATTCAACGTCAATTTTATCCTTCCCCTTTTTACTCGAGGATTCTTGTACAACGTTAGCTACGAAATAAAAAATTAAATCACATTAATATTCCACATTTCAACTTCACATTAAATTTAAATTTTCACACTATATTTTGCTTATTTTCAATTTAGTCCATAGATCGAGACTAATTTTAACCTTCACAATTAACTTTATATTTTTATACTAATTTCACTCTAGACCACATTTAGCTTCCTCTTTTCCAATTCAACCTCATAATTTCAATTTTTTCACAATTTAGTCCCTATTAGTCAAAATCAACAATTAATTCCACAATTTAGTCTTTTTCCATTTCTAACTTAAAAATATATCTATTTAATCCCTAATACTTAAAATGTTTAACAATGTCAACATCTAAAATCTTGAACAATACTAAAAATTACAATATGGATCGGGTAGCCCTAAGTACCGGGATTCCAAAAACATAAAAGTTACAAGTATAGGGACTAAATTGCATTAACCAATTTAGATTTGAATTTCAAACCCCCTTAAGCCGTGCGCTTCTTCTCCTTTTCTTTCTTTCTTTTTTATTTTTTCTTTACATTGTTTAATTTGCATGTCTCCACTTTTTTTCTTTTATTATATCTTTCATTTTAATTATTATAATATATATACATTAAAGTTAACATATATTAAATATATATTTTTTCATGCATTTTGCTAAGCCCATGGCCGGCCACCTATTTACCAACATTAATTAAGTGGCATAGTTGCTACTTTAGCCCTTTTAGTTTATTTAAATCTATAATTTAACTTTTATCACTTACGTGATTTAATCCCTATACCTTAATAACTCCTAATTTCACGAAATTTACTAATCCAAAAATTAATTAGCTATTAAGTTAGCCTCGTAAATATTTAATAAAAAAATTTACGATTCCAGTTTACGATTACGGAGTCCCGGGGATACACTTTTCGACACCCCTGACTATTGGGTCGTTACACCGCAATTTATCAATTCTGTACACAATTCGTTTTGGGTTATCTCAAGCTATTGGAGGGGCTAATCAAACATATATAATTAGGGCTCAAAAAATTGTAATTCAGTTCTGTCTCTTCTCCTATTAATTACAACTTATTTATTCATAGAATCATTCCACTATAGCACCATGATTGTATTATCCCTTATTATATATATACATATATTATATTATGAAAGTTACTTCATTAAGTGTTCGTCCAATAACCTTGCCATAAGTGTGTTACCCTAATAGAATATCATTAATCTCTTTGGAATAAAATTCGTTCTCCCAATATAATCTTATTTTATCTCATGGTTTTCATTACATCTTTTGATATGAAATTTTAATTACTAACACATAGTAATTAAATCATTTATCTTATGATAAATGACTTATGGCCACGTTCATTTTTCATCAACCATGTAATGCCAATGAGAGGATATTATTTACGCGTAATTGGGTTATGAATTCCATTATCGTGGAATGATGCTACATCATGCAAAAATTGTATACCCAACGCACTAGTTTTCGATTCTTTATCTATTTGAACTCAGACTTTCATTTTTTTGCTTAATCCTCAGGTTTTCATTTACGTCAAAGTATACGAGTCATGCATACATAATCCATCATCCACTCATGATTAAAGTATGCTACACTATGAACGTCACAAGTAAATGAATTCATAAACGGATCTAGGATAGATTCAACTTGGGTCATGTTCGATGTGTTTTCAGTTCAAATAGTGACATCTATGTCTCTATCTTTTGGGAGTTATCTACTTCGATACCCAAGAATTCATAAACGGATCTAGGATAGATTCAACTTGGGTCATGTTCGATGTGTTTTCAGTTCAAATAGTGACATCTATGTCTCTATCTTTTGGGAGTTATCTACTTCGATACCCAAGAAAAGATATCTCTCCAATTGGACTTGATAAATAACATAACAATCTTTCAATTGATTTGCTCAATTTCGATTAGAGTACAGACTGTTTAGATTATCTACTAATATAAGTTGTCTTCTCACATTATGATCTGACCATATAATGCAACTTAATATTAGTTAAACATTAGATAATCAACGAGCCAATATTTGTTTACATTTTACTTTACATGCAAAAAACATTGATGACATATACAAATGATATTAATGTATAATGAAATTTTATTTAAACTAATCTGTTCAAAAAATTACAAGTATTGTAATGACCTAATTTTCAACTGTGTCAGAAAAAATTAGTTTTGGATCAAATTTATTAAATCGAGTTAATAGAGAATTAAAATAGAATAATTATGTGATGTTAATGAAATGGAAAGATCAAATTATTAGGTATTATTTAATTAAATCTATTATTAAAAATAATATAGAGACTAAATTTCAAATGTGTGATCATTATTAAGTTTTAAATTAGAAAATAAAAATGGACCAAGTTAGAAATTAAACTAGGGACTAAAGAATAAATAGACCGAGTTAGTATTAAGTTAGTCGAATAAAATGATTAAATTCATTCATCATTTTAAATATGATTTACATTAAATAATCATTTTATATTAATTAATATAGATTAATTAAGCTTAATCATTTTCTTAATCTAAGTTTATAAGTGTGAAAGTGGAATGAAAGAGAAAGTTATTTCGCTTCTTCCATGTTCGGTTACGACAGTTAAAGTAAGAGAAAAAAGAAAAATTTCTTTCAAGCCTCCACCATTACAGTAGCCCTCAACCAAGGATAGGTAAGATTTTTCTTAGAAATTTGATAAGGAATAGTAGATATTGAAAGGCCACTTGTTAGATTAATCAATTGGTGAAGTTTTGTTTCATTTTGCATTGTTAATAGTTTTGAGTACTTAGTTGAAAAACTTTAGAAAATTTTATTCTAATAGCTCAAACTCATGCATGAATGATGTTAAGTTAGGTGATGGAAAAATATGCTAGAAATGTAATAGGAATATTAAATTAAGTTTGAATAATTTGATTAATTACGTGTTGTTAAGGACTTAATTGTAAGAGATAAAAAAATGAGGTTTGATAATAGATGATGGTTATGAGAGGTCTCTGTACTATATTTATAAAGTCAGATTTAAATTGATCTGGTGAACTGTGAGATACAAACATTTCATATATTAAGAAATTGAGGGATCAATTTGTAAGAAATGCATTCATGTTTAAATAGTGATGATATACAATGCCTTTTTGATAATATACAACTATTAATAATGAGATTTGCCCTATTAACATTGTCAAATAGAGATATGGGTATAGTTGGCATGCCATAAGGCCTGTTTTGATAGGTAGGAGATTCAACACTATGCGCATATATATAAATATATATTGTGACAATTCTCTAATACCTTGGGGGTACGAGCATATTCTGGTATGCCTAGTGGGATCAGTGCATTTATGCTCGATTAGCACTTCAATGCATTCTGAGTGTGTCGGTGCGTTGATCCGAGTATTCATATTTGGATTTGATTTAAGTTAATAGGGATTAAAATGTAAAATTACTTGTGGAGTTATGCCTCGTATTTTTTGACTTTTCTTCTCCCAATTAAACTCTGTTTTTTAGTTTCTCATTTAAATTATGATAAGTGTAGGTTATTTTATTATTAGTTTCTCACTTAAACTTTGATTAGTGTAAGTTAATTTAATATTATTTGACCTACAAATTTAACCTATAAATAGACTCTTTTTCCATCCTAGAAAAATAACCCAATACACATTTAGGTATTAGCTTTTACAAGCTTTCAGAGAATTTTGTGTTTACATTTTGAGGGTTTTTATTTCGGGTTTTGAGGTTTAGTTTTATCTCCATCTTTTGTACTCTTCGTTTTTTTCATTTTAGTAAAATTATCTTTACCAGTAGTTTTTTATCCTATTCAGAAGGGTTTTTCCACGTAAAAATTTGTGTTTGATCTTTTCAATTTCTTCATTAGTTTACTTGTTCGGGTTTATCCCTATCAAAACGGTATCAAAACTAGTTGATTTTCACAATCAACCCGTTCAGATATAGCAGCAACAAGGTTGATAAGTTCGATGGCATCAAAAATTTCAATCTGTGGCAAGTTCGGATGATGACAATTTTGATTCAAGGCGATCTTGAGAAGGTCCTTACAGAGAAGAAACCTGCAGACATGGATAAATGAGAATGAGATAGGTTGGATAAAAAGGCTCTATCCATAGTTCAATTATGTCTAATAAATAATTGTTGCAGGAGGTTTTGATAGAGAAAACGACATTCACCTTATGGAAAAGATTAGAAACCCTTTAAGCGACAAAGTCTCTGGCTAACTGATTAGTACTGAAACTGTAACACCCCTTGCCCGTATCCGAACCGGAACAGGGTTCGAGGCATTACATAGCTAATCTTGCTTAAACATATAAAATAGGGTTATAAAATTTTGTTTAACTCTATCGCTCGCACATATCCGGCCTAGGAGGCCCTAAATATACTTCCGAGAAGTATCAAAATTTATCCGGGAACTTTCACGGGTTCGATAAACTTTTTAATAAAATAGGGGCCACATGCCCGTGTAGGCCTAGGGACACGCCCGTGTGCCCCTAAGGCATGCCCGTGTCTCCCACCCGTGGTCAAAATTGACTAATTTCACACGGCCTTGACACACCTGTGTCACTACCCCATGTGCCAAACCTTGGTATTCTGACTTATCCAAACGACCTATACACACGCCCGTGTACCCCAGCCGTGTGGTAATTCAAACCCCAAGTGCAAGGTGCAGACTTTACACGGCCTGGGTGCACGCCCATGTGCTAGCCGTGCTTCCCACACGGCCTAGGCTCACGCCTGTGTGTCTAGCTAAGTGAGCAATTAGGAGGCTATATACCAAGCCCTTGCCTTCTTAGAATACACACATACATACTTCTACTCAAATAATACCATTCCTACCCCATAAGCAAGTCCAAGGACTCATATCCAACATACAAGATCATTAAATGGACATACACTTCATGAATTTCATCTTCATTGAATAAAAGAGTTTGCCAAGTATTTGCCTAACTCATAAGGCCATTTACAAAATGACTTACCTAGCCAACACTTTGACTAACAATTAAAACTTAACAAAATACTCCAATCCTATACATGCCATACTCAAAATAAGTCTAAAATTGTTATAACAAAGTGCTTTCGATAGTGTGATTTCCAAACTCTTCCGGAGGTAGCCTTGGCAACTCTTCCGGAAAAACATCTAGGTACTCGCATACTATGGGTACTAATTCAATTTTCAATTCAGTCTCTTTAGTGTTCAACACAAAGGCAAGATAAGCCTCATACCCTTTCCTTAGGTACCTTTAAGCTGACATAGTTAATACCACTATCGGTGACCTATCCGGCTTATCTGATTCAACACGAATAAAATTACCATTTTCATCTCTCAACTCGATATGCTTCTTCCCACAATTCACAATTACACTGTGGGTAACTAACCAATCCATCCCGAGAATGACGTCAAACTTGTCAAACGGTAATAACATAAGATTGACCGGGAAACAATGACCCTTAATCATCAAAGGGCACCCTTTGCAAACTCTATCAACTAACACACACCTGCCTAGGGGATTAGACACTCTTATGATGAATTCGGTAGACTCTATAGGCATGCTCATGCTAGAGACTAATTTCATGCATATGTATGAGTGGGTAGATCCCGGGTCAATTAAATCTATATTATGAGTACTATGGAGAGAAAAGATACCCGTGATCACGTCGGGGGAAGATGCCTCTTCACGAGCACGAATGGCATATGTCCTCGTGGTGCTCTATGCTCGACTCTAGCAGCTTGTTCTTTAGAAGGATTCTTGCTTCCCATCTCAATTCCCGGGTTCTCAAAGGTTTTCTCCTAGTGGTACTTCCCGATCTTGCATTTTGAGGTTTTTCTTTCTCGTCTACCTCGGGACATTCTCTGATAAAGTGGTCTAAAGATCCACATTTGAAGCAAGCTTTCTCATTAGCTCGACACTCACCAGAATGGCGCCTGCCACACTGAGGGCATCCGGTCTACTTGGTCGAACATTGCCCACACTAGCAACTGATGTGGTTTGCCCTTTCGATCCCGAAAGCTGCTTGCCTTTATCTCGGGTTGAAAACCCCGCTGAAGTGACTGATCGAATAGTGAAACCCCTCGCTTTCTTAGATGAGGATTGGTGAGACTTGTTCAGTTGTCTCTTCCTCGAGTCACGAGACTCGTACTCAGCTCTTCTCTTCTCTTTAGCCAACTCCTCGGCGTTACAGGCCCTATCTACTAATGCTACAAACTCCTTTAATTCGAGAACTCCCACGTGTAGGCGGATATCTTCATCCAACCCGTCCTCGAATCTCTTGCACATGATAGCTTCGGCAGACAAGCACTCTCGTGCATACTTGCTAAGCCTTACGAACTCCCGTTCGTAGTCGGTCACTGACATATGGCCTTGCTTCAGCTCTGAAAACTCCTTTCTCTTGTGGTCGATGAACCTCTGGCTGATATATTTCTTTCGGTATTCCTCTTGGAAGAATTCCCAATTAACTCTCTCCCTCGGCACCACCGACACTAGGGTGTTCCACCATTAGTAGGCTAAATCTCTTAAGAGAGACACCGCACACTTTAAGCACACCTCAGGCGTGTAGGATAACTCATTGAATACCCGGATGGTATTCTCGAGCCAAAATTTTGCTTTTTCCGGGTCATCATCCTTATTTGCCTGAAATTCCCTAGCTCTTTGCTTCCGGATCTTATCCACCGGAGGCCTTTCTGTTATCACCATCTCAACTACTTGAGGGGCTACTAGAGCGGGTTGAGGAATTGGTAGGGATGGAGGGGGTTGAGCGTTAGGATTTGCTCGGGTATACTCAGTATACCAATTGCTCATCATGTGAAGAAAGGCTTCTCAAACCTCTTCTCCCTGACTCAAGGTCTCGGGTACTATTAGCTGGCACGGTCCCTTGAGTGGGAGCCGGTGTGTTACTCGCAGCATCATCAGCTGCAGTTCTGTCCGGATCGGAATCCATATACTACATAGAACACAATTTAATACGTTAGGAGTCATCACACTATCATTACCCAGACGCTCTTACATATGACATGTGTAGCTAGACTCGTACTTACACTATGTTAGTCCTAGAATCGACTAAACCATAGCTCTGATACCAATAAATGTAACACCCCTTGCCCGTATCCGAACTGGAACAAGGTTCGAGGCATTACATAGCTAATCTTGCTTAAACATATAAAATAGGGTTATAAAATTTCGTTTAACTCTATCGCTCGCACATATCCGGCCTAGGAGGCCCTAAATATACTTCCGAGAAGTATCGAAATTTATCCAGGAACTTTCACGAGTTCGATAAACGTTTTAATAAAACAGGGGCCACACGCCCGTGTAGGCCTAGGGACACACCCGTGTGCCCCTAAGGCATGCTCGTGTCTCTCACCCGTGGTCGAAACTGGCTAATTTCACACGGCCTTGACACGCCCGTGTCACTACCCCGTGTGCCAAACCTTGGTATTCTGACTTATCCACACGGCCTATACACACGCCCATGTACCCCAACCGTGTGGTAATTCAAATCCCAAGTGCAGGGTGCAGACTTTACACGGCCTGGGTGCACGCCCATGTGCTAGCCGTGCCTCCACATGGCCTAGGCCCACGCCCGTGTATCTAGCTAAGTGAGCAATTAGCAGGCTATATACCAAGCCCTTGCCACTTTAGAATACACACATACATACTTCTACTCAAATAATACCATTCCTACCCCATAAGCAAGTCCAAGGACTCATTTCCAACATACAAGATCATTAAAGGGACATACACTTCATGAATTTCATCTTTATTGAATAAAGAAGTTTGCCAAGATTTGCCTAACTCATAAGGCCATTTACAAAATGACTTACCTAGCCAACACTTTGACTAACAATTACAACTTAACAAAATACTCCAATCCTATACATGTCATACTCAAAATAAGTCTAAAATTGTTATACCAAAGTGCTATCGATAGTGTGATTTCCAAACTCCTACGGCCACGATCCTCGAGTTACCTTGGCAATACTACAAGAAAGAAGGGCAATGAAAAAGGGGTAAGCATAAAGCTTAGCAAGTTGCATGGAAATAAATAGCAATAATAATGCTCATAAAATAATCCATCCATGGTATTAGCTAACCGTACAGAAGTCAAGGCTTTTTGACAATACTTACTTCTAATTGCCCTTATCTAGCACATACCGTGCCACGTATCGAGACCGATTCTTCGTGACTCATTCACAAGTACCTGTATTCACTTGTTCACATAACTTAAATATCCTTCACCTTTCTACTTCTAAATTCATCTACTTATCCCACTACTCACAAGGGATAGTCAAAGACATGTGTTTATCATCACTACTGTAAGTATAAAGCCATTGCCACATCCTCGAGGTGGTCTTACATGGAGTCTCCCCTATATGCCAATGCCATATCCCGGACATGGTCTTATATGGGATTACCTCTAGGTGTCAATGCCATATCCCGGATATGGTCTTATGTAGGATTACCCCTCATGTATCGATGCCATATCCCGGATATGGTCTTATACGATTTCCATATTCATTACCGAAGCCATATCCCAGATATGGCCTTATACGGTATCTCAACTCGGTGCCGAGGCCATGTTCCAGACATGGTCTTATACGGGACCTTATTTATTTCACATTTCAATGATAGCATTTCTATAATCAATATGACCCATTAGGACTCCAACATCTCATTCATATTAACTACTCAATTTAGTAATGCATCATGCTTCAATATAATGTCAAGTGTTTCTCAACATGCTAATATGAATGTTGTTTAAATCACATACAACTTACCTCGTTTTCCAAAATGAGCTAGTTCTTCGGTTCAGTCCAAGACTTTATTCTTTCCCCGATCGAGGCGGGTTCTCGACTCCTCTTGCTCTATAATAGCAAATTAGCTCATTTTAATCACTACATTAATAAAAGCATTTCAAACATCATGCTTGGGCAAAATTACTAATTTGCCCTTAGACTTTGGCAAAATAACCATTTTGCCCCTAGGCTCGGAAATAAATTCTAATCACATTTCTACCTTCAACAAGCCTAGGTAAACATTTAATGCTTTTAAAGCTATCATCAAGAATCAATATTTCACATACTTACTACAAAATTTGTAACCTTTTCATCAAGGTCCCATTTGGTGTTTTCATGCTAACACCTTTCACAAAAGTTGTTCATCTAACAACTAACACTCAATTTCTTCCATAAAAATGCAGTAAATAACAATGGAGGCTATCATGGTAAAACTCTAAACTCTTTACCATATTGCACATTAGTTCCCTCATATGAAAGCTTAAGCTTTAGGGGTCTCAAAAGTACAATTTTCTTCAAGAAAGATCATTAAAATCACTTACTAGCAAAGAAAGAAGCTTGCTGAAAATTTGAGCTCTCAAACCCTTTTGTTTGCTGCCAATTTTTGGTGGAGAAGAATAGAGAAAAAGATGATATCTTCTTTTTCTTTATTTTAATATAAAACATCATTTTGGTCCACATACTATCAACAACTTTGACCAATTTTGACACAATTGTCTCCTATGGCCAGCCATGCTATCTCTATGGATCTATTTGCCTTTTAAAGACCTCCAATTAATAATCTATGGCTATTTGGCACCTTTAGCTTAAAGAATGGAACTTTCGCACTTTATGCGATTTAGTCCTTTTTCACGTTTAAACACAAAATTGCTAAAATTAAAGCACCAAAATTTTCATGCATATGTACTATCATGTTATAACTCATAATATAACATGAAAATAAATTTCTCAAATCTCAGATTAATGATCCCGAGATCACTATTCTGGCTAGCCCCTAAATCGGGCCGTTATAGAAACAACAGTTATACACGTTCCGCATGAACGAAGATGAGCACCTTGGAGATCACATCAGCTAATTTATTACTCTTTTGAATGATTTAAAGAATGTTGAATTTTAGATTAATGATGAAGATCAAACTATGCTATTTTTATGCTCTTTATCCCCTTTATACAATTCTTTCAGGGAAACCCTAATTTAGGGCAGAGATAACCTCTCATTCGTGGATGTGAAGGGTCCATCTATTGAGCAAAGACAAGCTCAACAATGGGTTTGGTTCGAATAGCAAGTCAAATAGGCAAGCCTCAGTTTTGGTAACTTCAAGGAAGCAAGACAATAGATGTCGCTATTGTAAGAAGTTAGGTCACATCAAGGCAGATTGTTACAAACTACGAAATAAAAGGGCTGCTGAGAGCAGAGAAGATTTATCTAGTGCTAATTTGGCCAATGACAAGGGTTATGATTTCTTGTTGGTGTCAACAAGTGAAAACTCCAAGCTTATGTTCGAGTGGATCTTGGATTTGGGGTGTTCTTTCCACATATGTCCCAACAGGGACTCATTCTCCACATACAATTCATTTCAACGTGGAGTTGTGTGTATGGGGAATGGTTCACTCAATAAGGTAACTGATATTGTTATGGTTCAGATCAGGATGCACAACGAGACAATTAGGACACTATCAGATGTCAAGCATGTGCCTGACTTAAAGAAAAATCTCATCTCTTTAGAAATTTTGAACTCGAAGAGTTGTAGAATTAATATCGAGTCAAATATCATTAATGTATCTCATAAGGCTCCTGTTTTGATAAAAGGTAAAAAGATTGGCAGCCTTTATTTCTGGAAAGATCAAGACATCCCTCGTATATTAAGAAGTCGAAGTTGACTCATTTGTAGTGGAGACAACTTGATCATAGGAGGGAAAAATGTATGACTGTTTCATATAAGAGAGGTTCTCTTTTGGATGCAGGTTTTGAAAAGATAGGGCATTGCGTTCATGAAAATCAAATCCGAGTCCGTTTTGATTTGGCAATGCATAAGGCGAAAACTAGAAGACTTCCAGCTTCTAAACACAACTTCGACTCAATTAATACCCTGCATAGTTCGAGATAAGCCCGTGGTGGGCTTCGGCAAAGAAGGTGTTGTGAAAGTACGAGTTAAGGTGGAGATTTGTGGAATTATGCCTTGTATTTTTTTACTTTCTTCTCCCAGTTAAACTCTATTTTTTAGTTTCTCACTTAAACTCTGATTAGTGTAGGTTATTTTAATATTATTTAACTTACGAAGTTAGCTTATAAGTAGTCCATTTTCCCACCCTAGAAAAATAACTCAATACACATTCATGTAGTAGCTTTTGCAAGCTTTCAGAGAATTTTGTGTTTACTTTTTTAGAGTTCTTATTTCGCGTTTCAGGGTTTAGTTTTATCTCCACCTTTTGTACTCTTCATTTTTGCCGTTTTAGTGAAATTATCTTTACCTGTGGTTTTTTATCCTCTTCGAATAGGTTTTTCCACGTAAAATATTTGTGTTTGATCTTTTTAATTTTTTCGTTATTTTACTTGTTCGGGTTTATCCCCAACACTGCTTGTTGAATATATGTGAAACTGAAAGAGATAATAAAGTTAATGTGATACATGATTCTGATATGGTAAAGTAGATGCAAATACCCTAAGAATGCATCAGAAATTATATTGTTGTAAACGGGCAAACCATTGATATTGATAAACCGTAAAAGTAACATATTTTAAGCCCACATTTAGCATGCTTTTGGATGATTTATCCTTTGATTTATGTAAAAATGTGCTATTAATCCTTTTTTTTTCATGTTTTATACTCAGGAAAGCACCCGAGGATGAAAAGAAAGAGAAACGGGCTTAAAACAGACCAAATTGGGCCAAAATAGAAATCGACACGGCCTGAGCCTAAGACCACACGGCCGTGCCTCATTAAAAGACCGAACACGGCCTAAAGACGACTCACACGGGCGTGTGCCATGGCAGTGTCCCTGTCGTGGAAAAGAGCAATTTCACTCGGAAAAGGATACTTAGGGGCAAAGAAACCTATCTCAAAATCCTATATAAACACCCTAAGTATAACCTAGAAGGGGTCGGTTAGCTAGGCTAAGGAGCCGAGCCAGAGAGGTCAGATTTGTGGAGATTTACTCGAAGAGAGCCAGTTGATCCATCTCAAGAAGCCGGAATTATACTCAAGACAGAAGATCTCTCCTTCAATTCCTTCAGGGGGTTTTAGGGATTTCTTATGTTTTGTTTTATATTTTCTTTTGAGATGTTTTCTTTTATTGTTATGAACTAAACCCTCGAATACCTGAGGGGATGAAACCTAAGATGAATCTTGTTATCGTTTGCTGAACTATATGATAAATATTTAACTTGTTCTTAATTATGTGTACTTAATTCTTGTGTTGATATTTCTGGGATATTAATTCAAGTATGATGTGCTTAGGTGGAGGAGCAAAAGTCCCTGCCTAAGAGTAGATCTAGCATAATTAAGCAGAGTTGATCGCACGCCTAGAGATAGGGTGACGAGATTTTGCCAGATTAGGGTGAAACCTAATATGGGAGTCCATAGATCGAGTTAATGTGATTTTAGGGGTTTTAATTAGAAAGAGATTTCAATTAATCAACCTAGGGTTAGACGTTATTCGCTTCGAGAGAGGGTTTAATATACATTAGGGAATCTTACGGATCAAGTCAAGTGAATAAATCGTCTGGTTCAGAGTTAGATAACAAATGAAGTCTAGGTGGATTCTTCCTTGGGTGTCATTTTAATCAATTGGTTTCTCTCAAGTTATTTTCCCAAATTCTTTCTCTTTGTCTTTGCATCTTTAGTTTAGTAGTTAATTAATATAGATTAGATAAACAATCCCTTAATTCTTAGGCTAAATAATAGAAAGAGAGTTAGTATTAGTACTTTTGGTTCCTTTGGGTTCGACATTCCGGTCTTGCCTAAACTATACTACTGTTCGATAGCGCTTGCCTCAAAAATCGTTGTCAGAGTTAGTTCCTAGGTTCGATCATTCTTTTTATAAATTTTAAGACTCGACAGACACGATCAGATATGAATAAGATAGAATGGTAAATGATTATGAAACTTCTAAAGGTCTAATAATGTACAGGTCTATACGTATCAACGATCTTAATGTTGAAATAGTTGTTGATTAACTTGATTAATCTTGCTACTTAACTGTTTATTTGATTTTGTTATGCTTATAATTGAATTCAAATTATGTTATCACCACCGAGTATACAATACTTAGATTAAGATTTTTTTTTCGTATACAAGTTTCAAATGAAAGACATACCAGATCAAAGGTCATAAAACACTTAACTCGACAGCTCAACTCAAAAATCAAATTGTTACCTTTTTTGCATGTATATATGTGTGTTGATAAAATGGCATGTACTTAGATTTGTTTGGGCTTGTTGCTTAAGATAAGGTTTTGGTTCTTTTGGTGACCTATAAGGTTTTCATGATTGAATTTTATCTTTTGATTATTAGCTATTTATGCTTGTTTATATATGTTTGAATGTGCAAATTAGTAAACTAAGTATTGAAGGATTGAATGTCATGATCCAATTTGTCAAATTGATTATGTTCTATTTATATAAATTTTAGGTAATTTTAGGCGCAAAATAGTATGGGATTGAAGACTTGGAAATGTGCACTTTAAGCCATTTAGATCATTTAGTGATTGAGTCTCGAGATAACAAGAGCATGCCTCGAGATCGTTAGAATAAATTTTATCATATTATTCATTTAGATGCTTAATGTCTCGAGACTTGTCAAGCTAGTCTCAAGACAACCCCACTTAAGGCTCGAGATAAGTGGCATTTGTCTCGAGACAAGGGCACATTGAAGGAAAATAAATTTTGCCTTCCTTCAGGTCTCGAGACAGGAACCCCTTTGTCTTGAGGCATCCAAACATTGAAGCTAAAATAGGTAAATAGGGGAGGATTGTCTCAAAACCAAGTCTCGAGATTTGAGAACCTTTGTCTTGACACATGAACTTCATTGTCTCAAGACATGTTGACATCAAGCAAAAATATCAAATTATAAATAAGGCCTATCTCGAGACATCATGTTAAAATTTGATTAAAAGAGTTTAGAATCGAATTCTAACTGAAACCCCATTTAACCCCTAATTCATTAGACCATGTTTAACATGTTTTTTATGTGATTTAATTACATGATGTATTGAGTATGCTTTATATGAGTTTCTTTAGCAAGGTAATGTGATGTCACACATTTGGACCCGACGACCGAGTCGAGTGTAAGTATCACAAGTATAAATTGATGAATATACAACATTTAGGATATATAAGTTAGAGTTTAAATTATGTTAGGATAATCCTAAAAAGTCACTTTTTAGGCATCCAATAAAAATATGACACTTCATTATTTAAAAGAATTTTTAATTAATATCATATATTTTCTATCACTACATCGATTATTTTTAATAATATTTTAACTCTAATTAGTGTTGATTAAAAAAAGCAAATTAATGTAAAAAATTTTAAATAAAATTAACGAATAATGATAGTAACGCAAGGTTTATGAGTTTTTTTTGTTCAACTAAATTTATGATTTATGGTATGGTAGGTTGGAATTTAGAATTTTAAGGTTTACAAGTTTAAGGAAATGATTAGATTAGGATTTAGGGTTTAAAGAAGTTTATGGCTTTAGATTTTAAGGTTTAGAGTTTAAGTTTTAAATTTTATAAAAAATATATTTATTTTTATTAATTTTAGAGTTAATAAAAATGATAAGAAGATTTAATTTTATGTTTCTTGATATATTATTCATGCACTTTAAATAAATTAAAGTCTATAAGTCAATATATAAAAAAAATTAAAATATAGTTATTAAATTTAGGAGTTGAGCTATCTTAAGTTTAATTATGGGTATATAATGTTAAAATAAATAAAAACATCTGAACTGAAAATTAACCATGGTAATAAAAAAAGTCATATATAGTTTTTAGATAATGTACAGTTTTATTGGAATACTTTTTAATTACGTATCCCTACCCCATCACCCTATCTTCACCCACCTCCCATAACTTGGTACATGAGCATGCACCACAAACAACATATAGTATCCCGGTGGAGCAATTTCAGCCGTCGATGGTCCAGCGACGACTAAATTATACGTAGAAGGTGCAATATCAGTAACACCGGCAATCTTCAACAACACCATCCTTTGATTCATCGAGAAAGAATGGGTTGCAAAGGACGGTGCAACAATAGTCACCGACAAAACATTAGCTGTTAAATAAGCTTGTACTTGAAAACTTAGCAAAAAGAGCTTTCCCCCATAACCCAGTTTCTCATCTGCAGATAAAATCCGAGGCCTTATTGGATCATATTCCGGGGACAAATATGGCGGGGAAAAGGATTCCATGCTTAAATCTGTAGGGTATTCGACGTTTGTGAAGTTGTAATATACGTGAGGATTGCTGCCGCTTACGAGAATCCGTCCATCGGTTAATAATATGGCTGATGAATGGTACATTCTTGGCCTTGGAGATGATGACATTACTGAGAAACGCCAATTCGACACATCATCCGACGGGCGGTAAATTATCGGCCTAGTGACCGGACCACGACCTAGTTCCCATCCAGCAGTACCCAATTCCGCGCCATTGATTATAAGCACGTCCCCGGTCGGCAAAAGTATCATGTCGCCCATGACTCTAGCCATCGGCATGTCTTCCATGGTCCAACTAGGGTTTGGAACCGAAACCTTGAGCCTCCCACATGTTGATATTGCACGTATGAAGTTCCCTTGCATGGCTTGAATAAATGAGTCCCTTGGTGCACCACCACACACCATGATTTCAGGTTCAATAATGGCGTCATTTTCATCTAAAGGAAGCAAAACAGATGACCCAGAGCTCGGATAATTCCTAGGATCGTCACCAGGAATCTTAGGAAACTCTTTTAAAACCATGTTTTGATTATAATCCAACAATATCGATCTCGTATTAGCGAAAATAAACAAGTTACCATCTGGTAAAAGGTGCAAAAATGGATACAAATTATTCTCCAAGCCTTGATCGTTAGTCTCCATCAAGAAATCCAGAAAAATAACACCATTCCAACTCGAAGGGTAAAATTCATAATTGAACTGTCGTCTCCCACCAACAATTATAATTCGACCATCGGGTAAAACTTGATTCGAAGCATACCATCTTCGTTGTAGTAAAGACTGTGGGAACTCGATCCAATTGCAGTACTCGTCGTCGTTACAAGGCGTGAAGCTTCGAATATTTCGATCCCCGTCATTGTATCCACCGGTTTGAACGAGAGTTCCGTTGGGGAGAACCGCACCAGATGAGCACCAAGTATCGGTTTGAATCATCAAGGGACGAAATCCATTGGTGACAATATCATAGAGGATTGAGTGAGCCGTGCAATCAGTTTGAAGCATGGTATCGGAGCTATCGACTCGGCAAGTACCGTTGGGGAGTGAAAGATTGGAAGGGCCAAAATCGGTTCGGTCAAAGATGATGACCTTGTTATTATGTAGGAGTTGCATATGCATGGCGGATATACCCACACTTTCATGTAAGAGCTGCCATTCGCCATTACGACCCGAGTACGAGGGAAGAGCTTGGGATGCAACAATGGAGAAGATGTGGGAAAATGATAGTGAAAAAAGAAGGAATTTGATCATGTTGATGGCTCTTTAATTGGTAGTTTAAGGAAAAGAGAGGTTTTGGTTGGAGTTGAAGGTTTGAGAGGAGATAATTTGGTGTGGGAGTGAAAGTTGATCAATAGATTAACTACATGCCAACTGATTTTGATGATATATAATAAGATTATGTTATATGATGTATATTTAACATGGATATGTTTAAAATTGTAGTGGAGCACGATCAGAATATGAACAAAAAGATAGGAGTTAGGAAGGGAGATAATGTTGGGTAAGGAGCACTTCTTGAGTTCATTTTAAGTACTGCAAGAAACATAACTGGTATGAGGCTAAAATGGGGCTCATTTCATCAGCAAGTTGAGAAAATGTAGATGAATGGATTTGCTGCAATATTGAAGCCAACTAACCTCATTTTTATATACCGCCAAGGAATCGGAATCGGAATCAGAATCAATATAAGTACATATTTATTTTTAAAAAATTAAATATATTTAGTTGAATAAAACTAATAAAAGAACAGGGTCAGAAGGAAACCCAAAAAGTGAGATGATGTCTGTTTTTTCCTTCTTAATTTCTTTCTTTTTTACTCTTGCAAAGTTTCAATACTAAAATCCAAGTGACAATACAAATAAATGTCACCTCAGCAAAATTATAAACGTTAACTAAACGATGCAATACATCATCAATTAATTAAATGATTACATATTATTAGAAACTTTTAAAACTAAATCGACTCAACTTCAATTTTAATTATATATATATCATCTTATTCGTCAAAAAGGAGGATAGAGATGAAGTTTAGTGAAGAGCTTTGAGCGCAGCTCTTCTAGTGAGCTTATTTCCTTTAGAGCATGAAATTTAAGTTGATAAGCGGGAACATAGAGAGGATTAGGGAGAAGAGAAAAGCTAAGGGATGTTAGACACTTGAGAAAAAAGAAGAATCGAAGTCTCCAAATTCAAGGGTGTTAGAGAACAGATATTGTTAATCTGTTATCATTATGAGGTTAGTAGAGTTTGTCAACAGTAGTTACTCAAATTCAAGTATAAAAACATTAGCATCATAGTAATTCAGAAAAACATAATACTAAGCAATTTTCTTCAATAATTCATTTTTTCTCTGTGTTTGTATTCAAGAATACTGTACCTAATATGGTATCAGTTGCCTGAGGTCTTGGTGCCTGCTTCCTCTACCGATCCATGGCTAATTCAACAAACTCCACTTCCATTGATCATTCTAGCTCGCCGTTTTCAAGCTCTCGTTTGGTTCAGTCCTTTCCTCGCCATGACATAGTAAAACTAGATGAGAAAAGCTTTGTTCAATGGCAGCAACATGTTTGTTTAATCGTTGAGGGATATGAGTTGCTAGGGTTTTTAGAAGGCACATTACCTGTTCCGCCGAGGTTTGTGGCGTCTCCGGATGGTGCTTTAACTCCTAATCTATATGCTTCCGCCTTCGTTCAGCAAGATAAACTCCTCGCATCCTGGTTGCTTTCCACGATCAATGTGTCTCTATTGTGATGCTTTACAACCGCTAAGGCGGCCTGTGACGTCTAGACTATTGCGAATTGTCACACCCTTAACTCGTATCCATCGCCTAATTAGGGTTACAGGCATTACCAATCCAAATACAACCCACAACATACATTCATTCCTATACATGCTTTATATAATAACACATCAATACACTTATCCATTTTTTTAAAGAAAATTCGATCATAAAACAATAATACATATGCATAATAAATTGAATAATCCATATCACACGGTTCTTTGTTCTTTAGTGTATCTAACATAAACAACCACACAATGTGGTGAAATAAAGGATTTTATCATTTTAGTGTTATGCGCATTTGATATTATCATAGAAGAATCATTTCTAAACTCCAATAACAAGTTAAAACACACTCAAGTTGTATATCAAAAATCATATTTAGACATCATTAGTTCAACCGTACAAGGAGTTTTCAATTCGATCACCAAATAGCCTTAACTTTCATACTAAATCTCTCTATTCAATAATAAGCAAATTATACTATTTCATTTATCAAGAATCAAGCATAATATATGTATACACTTACTTACACAAACCAAATCAAAATAGCCAAGTATAATCATACATTATAGAACTTAACTCTTATTTTGCAAATGACCCAAAACAAATACACAAATACATAACATAAACATTACTTAACTAATATATATATATCACATACTATAACTTAAGTGTGCATCTATCATTTTCTTCATTGCCTAAACCGAATATTACACCGTGCTTATTAATATTCATTACCAAAACAAACATCCAAACACCATAAATATATATATATATATATATATGATATGTATTGAGCTCATCATCATGACTAATGTATAAGTCATTCATATCATAACCAACTTAAAACATATAACCAAATACAAGCATATATACATCATATAATATAATCCCATAATAAGTTAAGACTATAATCGAATTCACATAAGTCTTTAAGTATCAAGATTTAGCCATTTTCGCATGGCTTAATATATATACATAACCCAAAAACAATCCTTTCAAAATTATAAGTCAGCCTATACATGCCATAGTTCCGAAATTTAACTTATAAAATACTAACATTAGTCGATAGTGTGATAGACTTTGACGATGATCCCCGAGCTCGTAACTAGACTTCAAAGTCTATAAAACAAATCAAATAAACATACACACAGTAAGCTATCATAGCTTAGTAAGTCATAAGCAAATTAAACAATTCAAACGAACAATCAAAACATTTCTATCAAATTAAATTGTATCATTAATATTATACTATAACTCAACAAATCACCTTGGCTGAATGCTTATACTTCTCATTAAGCATAATATTATACAACTTTTCGTTCCCAAAATAACACTATTTCAATTTAATTCATAATCATGCCTAGTTGACCGAATAATCAAGTTCTCCTATATCAGATTATAATTTCTTACTTATATGATCAAATATACATGGCTCATTATACCATCACATATGGCCGAATATACTAGTTTAATACATTATCATATATAACCGAACATTCAAGGTTAACTAAGTTATCACATGTACTCATACATTCGAATTAAATATAACATCACATAGGACCACTTGTATACAAATTCAATTCATCATCACATATGCACATACCTTTGGGGCCGAACATATAAGGTTAATTAAATCAACTTACTTGCTCAATTTCCACATCAATTTGAGGTCTTATAGACATAGACTTGAAAATAAATCACCGGTATTAAACCTGCTAGGCGTAAGCCTGAATCACACACCAACACTAGGCCTGCTAGACCCAAGGTCTGATATTTAATTACCGGCAATAAGCCTGCTAGGCACGAAGCCCGATTTAAGTTCACCAGCTCAAAGCTTGCTAGGCCCAAGGCCCGAATAACAGTACTTAATAGCTGTCTCACGCACATATCATGTAACAAAACTTACATGTACTTCAAAATATTCATACGAACTTTCAGATATTATAACTCAATCGAACTAAACTTAAACGTAATAGTTCTAAATTTATTCATTTTCAGTTATCTCAATACAATCTCTACAAATTCCAAATCAAAGTATTATTAAATTATATACACAATTTACAATGTTTAATCGCTTAAAGACTTACCTCGGATATCATCGAACGACAAAAATCAACTATTCAACTATTTTCGCTTTTCCCCGATCCAAGTCTGATTTCTTTGGTTCTTGATCTTAATCAAGCTAATTTTATGCCGAATACCCAAAGCTTTCCTATGTTCTTTTTCTTTTCTTTGTTTCGGTCAAGAAGAAAGAAAAATGGCTTTTAAAAGTTATGATGTTGTTTTATTAAACTAATGTAATAATATGATATAATAATATTAATTATAAAATTAATATACATAAAGACTATATATTATAACCATGTTGTCGTGCACTATCTTATAAAAATGGGTTTATTTCATTTTAAATGCTCCCATTTAAAAGACAACCTCAATTTAATCCTAACACATTAAACTATCAAGTTTATAATTTACGCGATTAAGCCCTTTTTATTAAATTAAGCTCACAAACAATCAAATTTTTATACAAAAATTTCACACATGCTAATTCACATATAATTAACACGGAAAAATAATATTTAAATATTTTTCTGACTTGGATTCGTGGTCCCGAAACCACCGTTCCGATTAGGGTCTAAATCAGACTGTTACACGAATCGTCTGTTCGCGGTGTCTACTGGTGCTAAGGTGTCTCGTGTTAAAGAATACATCGCAAAAATTCAGAATCTTTTTGCTTTGCTTGAAGTCTCTGGCTCTAGTGTTTCGGAGAAGTAGAAGTTGTTCTTGTGGGATTGTCGTCTAAGTTTGATGCTCTGGTAACTCTAGCGTCGTTTTCATCGGAGGCTCTTCCGTTCCAGAAATTGGTGATGTACTTAGGGGTGAGCGTTCGATCAAATCGAATGAAAAAATTTTGAGTTAATCGAGTTAACGAATCATATTTTATCATCCTAATTTGATTTGAAATTTTCTCGAATCGAGTCGAGTAAGATGGAATTCGAATCGAATATATTTGTTTGAGTTAAATTTAAAAAAATAATTTTGGGTCCTTATAACTACTATCGCCCACCGTGATAAAATTTGTCCACTTTAATCAAATTTTTTATTAACTTTCATCACCTCATAATTTATTTATTAATTTTTTATATACTGGTTAACTTCTTTGCTTGCTTAGTTGTTTCAATTATCTTCATATTCTTGTCACCATGTATTTTGGAATTAAAAAATATATTAAACGTAAAAATGTGATTTTTTTAATAAAAGTTATTTTAAAGATAAAATGTGAAATTGATACCAATATAAAATTTTAACACTAATATTTTATGGCATCATTAATAATTCAATCTTTATATAAATATTCAATATGACTAAACAATTCAATAATATAAATAATATAAAAATGTGAAATTTATTTTAATAATATAAATAGTAGATATAAATAAATTTATTACTATTTATGTTTAGGGATTTTTTTTAGATAATTTTGATTTTTTATTTGGGAGTAAAGGGTGAGAAGTAAAAGTTTAGGAGGAAAATAAAAAGTTTTGAGGAGTAAAAGTTTGAGGGAAAGTAAATAGGAGGAGTAAAATTTTGGAGAGAAAATATTAAAAAATTTTAGGGGAGATGGGTTTGGGGTAGATGGAGGTGGGATGGGAAGTGAGTAAAAGTTTTAGGGGGAAAGTGGGAAGGAGTAAAAATTTTGGGGGAAAATAAAAAGTTTTAAGGGTTTTTGGTAGTAAAATTTTGAGGAAAAGTAAATGGAAGAGTAAAATTTTGGTGGGAAATGGATTTTGGGTAAATGGGGGGGTTGGGATGGGAAGGGAGTAAAAGTTTTGGAGGGAAAGTGGGAAGGAGTAAAAGTTTTGAGGGAAAAGTAAAAAGGTTTGGGAGTTTGGGGTAAAAATGTAAAATATTATAGTTTAATATTCGAATTATTCGAATTCGAAAACTCAACTCGATTCGAACTCGAAATTCAAAAAAAAATAAATCCGAATTGACTCGAATAACCTGATTCGTTTAATTCGAAATTCGAATTGTTTTAGATTTTTTCGAGTCAAATCGAGTTTTGCTCACCCCTAGATGTACTGTTGGAGATCGAAAGTCACCAAACACGATGATGAATGATGTGCCAATGCATGCCAATCTCGTCGAAACTCTTCCAGAGATTGAGTCTGCTCTGGGTGACATGCGCAGTGTTCGTTCCTCTGGCTCGCGAGGGCGTGGCTTTCGTCCGCTAGTACAATGCCAGATTTGCGACCATTATGGCCATCTTACGCAACGATGTTTCTATCAATTTAACCGAGAGTATGATGGTCCGACTGCTTCAACAGTGGTGCCACCCTCGTCTGCTAATACTGGACAGGAGGTGGTCAGTGGTCGATATGCTGGTTTTGGAGGGCCTAGGCACTATGCGGGCTCGATGGGAGATAGTCTGGTGCCTTTTCCTGGTGGCACATCTTGGGGCAGATGACCCTCATTTCATGGTTTTGGCATTACGCCACAGTATGGGATACAAAACCCTTTGTTAATGACAAACTAAATCAGGTGGGTCACGGGTTTACGTCAGATGGTGGCCCACATAGACATTAGATTGGGTCTAATGGTCCAAGCCTGCCTTATGGTCCATATCACAAACCTTGCATGGAGAGCTGATTGGGCCAAAAACGATTTGGGCCATCTGCTGAGGTTCAGCGTTTGTGTGGTGCAGGCCAGTTTGCTGGGCCGGCTGGGCCTAGTGAGCAAGCCGCTGCTGGGTCACGTTTTGGGCAGGCCGCTGATGGGCCAAATGTTGGGCCGGATTCTCTTGGGCCATCAGCTCATTTTGTTGGACTTGAGGACACGACTCCTTTGCCAAATCATAATCCCGGAGTTCCATGATGGACTAAACCTCGTGCACGTGTTATTGATTGTGACTCTTCGCCGTGTATTGGTCTGTCGCGTATCCCTGATTTTCATGCGTCTAATTATTTGGCCACTACTGAGTATGAGTCTAATTTTGATAATACTAATTCCTAGGTTCCTGTACCAGTTGGGACTTCGTCTTGGTATCCAAATTTCGAGGCCACTCATCATGTTTTTTAGAGTGCCTCCGGTTTGAATGAGTCAACTCCATATTCAAGTATTTCCTCTCTTTTAATGGGGAATGGGGCTCTTACTAAAATCTCGTCTATTGGGAATTATGTTTTGCCTACAAAGAAGAGGTTATTACATCTTTATAATGTCTTGTGCGTGTTGAGTATCTGAAAGAACCTTATCTCTGTTTCTTAGTTTGCTAATGACAATAATGTATTTTTTGAATTTCATCAGTCTTATTGTGTTATTAAGGACATCCAGACACAGAAAATTTTGTTGTAGGCTAAGCTCGTGATGGTTTATATCAATTTTCTACCACTCCGTTTGGTTAATCTGATACTATTCCCGCTATTCACAACACTAGCCTTCAGGAGGGTTCTTCCGATGCTGATGTCTTTGCACTATGGCATTAAAGACTTGGTCATCCTTTTGCTGCTGTAGTTAAACTTGTTCTTGATAAGTGTCAAATTGTTTCCAATAAGAAATGACTCTATAACATTTGTATTGCCTGTCAAAAAGAGAAATCACATAAATTGCCCTTTTTACCCTCCACTACTAAATATATAGAATCATTTGAATTGGTTGTTTCTGAATTACTATCATGCTAATGTTTTTATACTTGAATTTGAGTAACTACTGTTAACAAACTCTACTAACCTAAGTAACTGAATGATAAAAGATTAACAATATCTGTTCTCTAACAAAGGGCAGCGAAAGCCTAGCGTGGGGTAGTGGCAACCGTCAATCGGAGTTTGTTGTACCAGTAGGGGCGGCAAGGGGTATAATCACCTGTGGTGCATATGTGGTGACTTTAATGTGGTTAGGTCCGTTTCAGAAAGGATTGGTGCGTCATGTTTATGGAATGCTTTTAGGAGTTGGTGGATGACCTCCCAATGAATGACATTCTGACAACCTCATTTAGCAGATTGGATATATTTTTAGTATCTCATGATTTGTTGCCTCGACTTGTGAACGTGTGCCAATTTCCCTCGAGGAGTATAAACTTAATTATTTTAATTAAAACAATAACTTACCATTAAACTAAAAAAATTATCTTTGACAAAAGTGTAGAGGGGCTCAAGATTAAAAATAGGGCACTTTTAGATAAGTGGCTATGAGGGAAGAAAGTAGTTTACGAAAGAAAGCTATCATGGTTAAATATGATTTTGACATTTGTATATCAACACCAAACTGCCCTAAATCACAGATATAAAAGAACATTGTGGAGCCACCTTATAAGCCGATTGATGAAGATATATTTAGAACCGAAACTGTGATGATAATAAGCAAATTAAATCCTGGTCAGATGTGTTTGATAAGGGATGCTGCACTTAAATGTAGACAACCTAGAGAGTCTTTGCTTTCACTATTAATAAAGAGAGGGAAACAATGGAATTTGGGAGCATAATAAATGGGCATATGACTTGGAAGATAGATTTAAGAAAGCAATTATTTGGCTTCATGCAAATGAGTTGATAACATGATTATTTTGCATGATTTCTTGTGTTTAATTCGATTTATTTCTGAATTAGTCCCTGCTAAATTAGTATTTTTATGATTTAATTCTTGTCAGGGATGCAATTGATCAAAAGCAAGCTAAAAAGGGCCAAATTAGAAGAAAATCATGGAATTGGGGCCAAATCAAAAAGATGGAGGAAGCCAAGGAGACATAAATAATTTAACTTTGTAAAAAGCCAAAAATAGAAAATCCTATTTTAAGTTTATTTTAATTTTATTTATTTTTAATTTTATTATTTTAGATTTTATATTAATTAATCTAGCCTATTTTTAGTAAACCCCGTGTATATAAATAGGGGTTATTTGTATTTGGAAAATCATCAATCAAATACTTCTTTTCCTATTCCTCTTTGGAGTTAAATTGTCTCCTTTGTCTTTTTCTATTTCAATTTGGAGTAGGATTTCTCTTTTTCTTTTTTTATGTTGGCGTCAAGTAGTCTGTAGCTTTGTTTCCAATTTTTGTTTCTTTTCCAAAATTGGTTTAATTACTTTCCAAGCCCCTTTTCCTTTCCTAAATTCCATCATCCTTTACAAAAGCCAAATCATATTCCACAACCTTCAAGCATGATTAAAATCATGCCACACTAAACCCCTTTCAGCTTTAAGCCGGTGTTAACCCCGTCAAAAACCCGTGAGTTACGAACCCAAGCTATTAAACCTCCAATTTCCGATATTTATTGTTTCTCTGGATTAAGAGTATGACTTCGTCAACTCACAAAGTCAAGTCAATGCTAAGTCAAAAAAGACGTCGTTTGAGTTAGTACGACTAGACGTACAGTTGGAATTCTGAAAGGATCGATTGTCTAATTGGTTTTCCGTGAACACATTGGCGTGTAGTGGGGATTGTTGTTTTGTTCTGTCAAGGGAAGTAGTAACCGGATTTAAATGTCCCAAACGTTTGAGGGCATTGGTTCGAGCTAGGCTCTTCTAAAACGCAAAGCTGCCGAAGTTCTAAATCACGAACGTTTCGTAGGTTGTTCGATCGGTAATGGTTAGTTATAGGACATTCCATAACTAATTTACACAAGGAAGAGTTGGTGTCCGAGGCGTCCTTGGTAGCTATAACTAGCTTATTGGAAAAGAGGAGTTCATCTAATTTCGAGGATCGGGTCAAAGACGGAAAAACCCGTGCTTAAGGCTGAGCTAAACTTAATCGATTTTTTTTCAGATTACTTCATTGTTTTTATTATTTTATCTTTTACTTTTTTACGTTTTTTTCTCTGTTTATTTCAGGTTACATATTTTACTCCCCCCAACTTCGCGGGCACGACAACTGCCCACACACAAATCTGGTCGAGATAGAAATAATTATCAGTAAACCCAGTCTCTGTGGGATCGACCCTACCTCCTATACTGCTTAAATTTGCAAATTAGGTGTAGGTTTATATTGGTGGAATCGACAGCCATCAGTTTTGGCGCAGTTGCCGGGGACTGGCAACACTTACAATTGTTTAAATCGTCTTCATGACCAGATCTTCATCAGGAGATCTTGAATACGACCCAGAGATCGAAAAATCAGCGCGAGCACGACAAAAAGAGACAGAAGCTCTTAAACGTGCAAGTAAAGCAGAAGTTGAGCTAGGACAAGGGATCCTAGAATCCGACGTTGAAAAGTTGAGCGAAGTAATTCGTGCAGAGGCAATTCGACGTGGGAAACAAGTCGAAGTGGTTGGACCTGAGACCAAACCACTTCTTGAAACAAGAGACAACCTTGGTGAACCAGAAAGGATGGCAAACCGAACCATTCGTCGACTAGCTACTGTTCCCAACAAGCAAACACCGTTATGCATCAACTATCTAACCGGAGGAACCCCTTTCGAGTTGAAATCAGGGTTGATTCACCTTTTGCCCAGTTTTTGAGGCTTGAAGAACGAAAATCCACACACCCACTTGAGAGGATTCCACATGGTCTGCTCAAGCATGAAACCCCAGGGAGTACCCGAAGATGAAATCAAACTTCGGGCCTTTCCTTTTTCTTTAGCTGATACAGCAAAAGAATGGTTATTTTACTTACCCCCCGGTTCTATCACAACTTGGGATGACTTATCTCGTGTATTTCTTGATAGATTCTTCCCAGTGTCACGAGCAGCTGAACTTAGGAGGGACATAGTGGGAATTCGCCAAATGGAGAGTGAATCGCTCTACGACTATTGGGAGCGGTACAAAAAACTATATGCAAGTTGTCCTCAACACGGGTTGACCGAACAATCACTTCTTCAATATTTCTATGAGAGTTTGCTCCCCATGGAAATGAAGATGATTGATGCTGCTAGTGGAGGGGCGCTTGTCAATATGACTCCTCAAAGGGCAAGAGAATTAATATCCACCATGGAGGCAAATTCTCAATAGTATCGGCTGAATTCGGAACCAAAAGACGGGTTAATGGGGTAAACGTTTCATCTTTAGAAGATAAATTGGATAAGCTCACGAATGTTGTTCAATCTTTGCTTACAGAAAAGAAGAGTCTGACCCAAATTTGTGGAATTTGTACGTCTGAACATCCGACGGATTTGTGCCCAATCCTTAATGATAATTCAACGGTACATGTTGATGCTGTCGGAAGTTTTTCGGGACCTCCACAAAGACGCTATGATCCTTTCTCCAACACCTACAATCCCGGGTGGAAGGATCATCCCAACTTGAATTACGAAGCTAATCCCCGATATAATCCATCATACCAACCGAGACCTCTGCAACCACCACAACAACAACACAAGCTGAGCACATCTCTAGAAGTTGTTGTGGAAAGACTTGCCGCCGACGCTGTAAAATATCAACAGAGGACAGACGCATCAATACAAGAGTTAACTAATCAAGTTAGTAAACTCTCAATGGCAGTTACTCGCTTGGAGTCTCAAGGTAAATTACCTTCCCAGACAGAGCCGAACCCTCGGCAGAATGCCAGTACAATAACTCTTCATAGCGGAAAGGTTCTAGAAACAGTTCCAGAAAAAAATCATGAGCAAGATAAGGAACGGGAAAAATAGATCTCTGATCCAACAGTCAAATCAGAATCAGAAATTCAGAAACCAGTTGTCATGCCACCTCATTTTCCAGGGAGGCTTGCAAAGGATATGAAAGAGAAGGAGGAAAAAGAAATCTTCGAGACGTTCAGAAAGGTGGAAGTAAATATCCCTTTACTCGACGCTATCAAACAAATCCCTCGTTATGCGAAATTCCTCAAGGAATTGTGTATTAGCAAGAGGAGGTTAATAGGTAACGAAAGAGTAAATGTAGGAGAAAATGTCTCCGCAGTACTGCAAAAGAAAGTTCCGCCCAAATACAAGGACCAAGGTATGTTTGCTATTTCCTGTGAGATAGGTAATGTAGGCATTAAGAAAGCCATGTGTGATTTGGGGGCTTCTATTAATGTTATACCTTATTCTATTTATAAGCTGATTAATGCGGGTCCTTTAAAAGAAGCAAGAGTTATAATCGAGTTGGCGGACAGGTCAGTCGTCTATCCCGAAGGGCTACTTGAAGACGTCCTTGTTAAAGTTAACAAATTAGTTTTCCCTGTAGATTTTTACATTATTAATATGGAAGATGATAATTCAACTAATTCGTCTGACATTTTTCTTGGAAGGTCATTCCTAAGTACTGCAAGCGCAAAAATAGATGTTCGAAGCAGGACACTGACAATGGAATTTGATGGCGAAATCGTGAAATTCAATGTCTAAGAAGCTATGGGTCATCCTGGATCACTATTAAATATTTCTAGCATCGATATTTTAAATTGTTTAACTCAATCTTATTTTGAATATCATGACTTTGATGAGTTGGAAACTGTCATTTACAGAAGTATTGACATGGATGTTTTATATCATCTCGAGGAATTAGCAGTCATTGAAGATCTGTTACGAGAAATTGTCAACCACTTAGAAACGCAACCTTCATTGACAAACTGAGGTAACCAATTTGAACTAACTAAAATGTTGTCTTCGATTTTGCAGCCACTGACCTTGGAGCTTAATGCATTACGGAACCACCTTAACTACGTCTTTTTGGAGGAGAAAGACACCTTACAGGTGATAGTGTCAAAGAAACTAACTCAAGACGAGGAGGAAAGTTTAGTCCGAGTGCTGAGAGATTATAAGAAAGCTATTGGTTGGACGATAGCCGACATAAAAGGGCTAAGTCCATCAACTTGTATGCACAAAATCTCCATCGAAAATAACACGAAACCAAAGAGAGATGCTCAAAGGCGTCTTAACCCATCCATGATGGAGGTAGTAAAGAAGGAGATCCAGAAACTTCTAGATGCCGGAATGATATACCCAATTTCTGACAGTGATTGGGTTAGCCCGGTTCATGTCGTGCCCAAGAAAACTGGCGTGACAGTGGTGAAAAACTCGTCAGGAGAGCTGGTCCCTACACAAGTCTAGAATGGATGGAGGGTTTGCATTGATTACAGGAAGTTGAATGTAGCTATCCGGAAAGACCATTTTCCACTCCCTTCATCGATCAAATGCTCAAGCGATTAGCCGGTAAGACCCATTATTGCTGTCTCGATGGGTACTCAGGATTTTTCCAA
Source organism: Gossypium australe (assembly GCA_005393395.2). Lineage (NCBI taxonomy): Eukaryota > Viridiplantae > Streptophyta > Magnoliopsida > Malvales > Malvaceae > Gossypium > Gossypium australe. The sequence continues at coordinate 124,208,982 of CM016624.1, read as the reverse complement.
ATTCCAGTGGCTCCAGAGGATTAAGACAAAACGACTTTCACGTGCCCCTTTGACACGTTTGCGTATAGACGAATGCCTTTTGGACTCTACAATGCTCCGGCCACTTTCCAAAGATGCATGGTGAGCATATTCTCCGATTATGTTGAGAAAATCATTGAAGTCTTTATGGATGACTTCACGGTATACGGTAACTCTTTGACGAATGTATCGATAATCTTGCTAAGATATTACGAAGATGCCTAGAATTTAATCTTGTTTTGAATTATGAGAAATGCCATTTCATGGTTGACAAAGGATTAATTTTAGGTCATATAGTTTCCTCGGAAGGAATTATGGTCGATAAGGCAAAAATGGATGTTATTAACTCATTACCTTACCCCACATCTGTGAGGGAAGTTCGTTCGTTTCTTGGCCATGCAGGATATTACAGACGATTCATGAAAGATTTCTCGAAAATCGCACGACCGCTTTGCAGCCTGTTACAAAAGGATAAAGAGTTTGAATTTGACCGGACTTGTAAAGACGCGTTTGACATGCTGAAACAGAAATTGGTCTCTGCTCCCATAGTACAGCCACCGAACTGGAACTTCTCGTTTGAAGTCATGTGTGATGCAAGTGACCAAAGTGTGGGAGCTGTTCTTGGCTAAAGGATAGGGAATGAGCCTCATGTTTTCTACTATGTTTCAAAGACTTTGGATACTGCCCAAAGCAATTACGCAACCACCAAGAAAGAATTATTAGTTGTTGTGTTTGCTTTAGACAAATTTAGATCTTACTTATTGGGAACTAAGGTGATTATCTTTTCTGATCATGCAGCTTTGAAATACTTAATAGGGAAGAAGGAGGCAAAACCTCGACTGATTAGGTGGATTCTGCTCCTACAAGAGTTCGACTTCGAAATCCGAGATAAAAAGGGATGCGAAAACCTAGTAGCTGACCATCTGAGTCGATTACCGAGTCCAGTAGGCGACACACCATTGAAGGATAACTTCCCAGATGAAAACCTGTTTTCAACAAATGCGGATCATCCTTGGTACGCAGACATAGTAAATTACCTCGTTACAGGTACTGTTCCTTCATAATACCAAGGTCTAAAAAAATAAGAAAAAAAAGGATGCGCGATATTACATTTGGGACGATCCTTACCTGTGGAAGTATTGCTCCGATCAGATAATTCGACAGTGTGTAGCAGAAACAGAGGTACAGTCTATCTTAACTTTTTGTCATTCTTATGCATGTGGAGGGCACTTTGGGCCTAAACGCACCGCACACAAAATTTTTGAATGTGGACTATTTTGACCAAACATATTTCGTGATATCTTTTTATTTTGCAAAACCTGTGAAAAGTGCCAAAGAGTTGGCAACCTTAGTCGTTGAAATGAGATGCCCCTTACTCCTATTCATATTTGTGAAATTTTCGATATGTGGGGCATCGACTTTATGGGTCCCTTTGTTTCTTCTTTCGGTAATTTTTATATACTCTTAGCTGTTGATTATGTCTCTAAGTGGATAGAGGCGAAGGCCACTCGCAATGATAATGCTAAGACCGTAATTGACTTTCTTAAGAGTTCTATTTTTTCCAGGTATGGCACTCCACGAGCAATAATCAATGACAGAGGAGTTCATTTCTACAATAAGCCCGTAACTGCACTGATGGAGAAATATGGAGTGACTCAATGAATTTCCACTGCTTACCATCCACAAACAAACGGGCAAGCCTAAGTGTCAAATCGAGAGATCAAGTCTATTCTAAAAAAGACGGTTAAACCTAACAAGAAGGATTGGAGTTTGAGATTGAATGACGCACTTTGGGCTTATAGGACAGCTTACAAGGGACCAATGGGCATGTCACCTTACCGACTCGTTTTCAGTAAACCATGCCATCTTCCAGTCGAGTTAGAGCACAAGGCGTTTTGGGCAGTTAAGCAGTGTAATATGGAAATGGAGTCTGCAGGAAAATCTCGGAAATTGGACATCTAAGAACTCGAGGAAATCAAAAACGATGCATATGAAAATGCTCGAGTTTATAAAGAAAAGACGAAGGCGTTCCATGACAAGTTCATCACTAGGAAGCAGTTTTCAATAGGACAAAAAGTTCTCCTATACGACTCCACCTTAAAAATCTTGCTGGTAAGCTTCGATCCAAATGGATAGGACCATTTATTATTACTAATTTATTTTCAAATGGTGCAGTGGAAACTCAAAGTGAAGAAACACGAAAGTGCTTTAAGGTGAATGGTCAACGACTAAAACCCTTTTTCGAGAATTTTCAAACGCACACAGTTGAGGAGATTGTTCTCGATGAGCCCAAAATTTGAATAACAGGTCGTCGAGCTAACGACGTTAAACAAATGCGCTTTTTGGGAGGCAACCCAAATTTCTTTTCATCTATTTAATTTTAAGTTTTAGTAAATTTAGGGTGTAAACAAATAAATTTTTACTTAGTTCAATTAATTTGATGTTTTCAGGAAAATAATGGAGAGCATGAATTTTTCCCGAGAGTCGGATAACAGTGGTGGCGCGGGCACGACATGCTAATATGGTGACAAATATTTACCAAAATAAAAAAACTCATCCATTTAACCCATCAACACCTACCAAAATACCAACCCAACAATAATAACCCAATAATTTAACCCATTTTACCCAACTCACCCATTCAACCCATCTAAACTCACCCAATAAAAAAAATAAACCAAAACCCAACACAAGCCAAAACCCAATATCCAATACCCATCCATCTAACCTAACAACACAAACCCAAAAAAATATACAACCAATGCCCAACCCAATCAACTCAACCACCCAAAAAAACCAAATTAGCCCAATACCCACAAAGCCCAATCGAAAATCCAAAGAAAATAAGGAAAAAAAAAAGAAAAAGAAAATTAAACACCCAAATCCCCAAACTTTTTTTCATCCATCTCCTTCTTCACAACAAAGACACAAACCCTAACCTCCCACATTGCCACATGCCGTCGCCGCCATCACCATCTCCGTCGCCGTCACTGCCACAAACCTCCATGCGCCGCCGCCATACACCGTCGCCGTACACCACCGCCATCTTCGCAACAGAGCCGAATCTTCGTGATATTCTCACTAAAGCAATGGTCCAAACTCGAAACCAAACGGCCGACAATGTTCTGGTTTCGCTCAACCGAAATCGGCACCGTTTTTCAGCACCTCCATTCGTCGATTTAGACGACAATGACGCTACTCCGCATCCTCCACGACAAATGGTCGGCCCATCAAGAACCCGCCGTCAACGAAGGCTGACCCCGATCGAATCAGACACTTCGGGTAGTCTTGAAGAAGTTGGGACTTCTAACGACCATGTCGAAGCTGCCCCTATCGTCGATGAACGTGTCTCTCAACGCCAAACCTGAAGTCGTCGACAACCCACCCGACTCGCCTAACGAGCACATTCGACCACCCCGAGATAGTAAACGCAACAGACGTAGTTGTGTCAATACAATTCCTACCGAAAGTCATCTACGTGAATTTTTAGACTTCTCAACATCGGAGCATCAAACACGATACGACGCCATCCGACAACACTCGCTCCTGGTCTGTAAGCAATTCGATTTTCCCACTCTTGAACCTTTAGATATTCATGATGTTGTGATTCATTATTTTGATGCTATTTGTTGGAATTTATATGCTAATATTACTTGTAATGCATATTATGAATTAGTATATGAATTCTATACCACATTTAGCTTTGATATAAATGCATTGCGAACTGTTGAAACGCAAAATATTGTATGCTTTCGCTTGCTTAGGAGGGACTTTCGGATGTCAATTTTAGAATTTAACATTGCCATAGGTTTCATCAACCCTGATGATATTCAATCCGATTCCTATCATCCTGCTCTGTTAGATGTTCCAAGCAAATTTGATGCTCAGCATGTTTATCGTGTTTTAACTAATTCTGATCATCTATATAATCCGAATACCACAAAAGACTTATTGGTGTATGAACCTGCTTTGAGATATATACACCAATTTTTGGCATTTAGCTTTTCAGGTAGAAATGACGCATCATCTGTTTTAACTAAAACTGAACTGTTCTTTTTGTGGTGTATGCATTCGGGACTTAAAGTTAATTTAACATATTGGTTCGCACGAAATTTTCATGCCGTTTTGTGTTACAATCGTCCACTTATAATTGGATCATTTATTTCAAATTTAGCCTCTCAACTTTTTCAATCTAAAATTGATTTCTCAACCTTGACATGTGCATAAGTATGGATAGTCTCATTAAATATTGCTTGAATTCTATGGGATTGCTTGCCGCACCCCTACTTCGTGTTATTTTGTTCCTCCAGGTACGCGGACTTCTCGCGAAAATATGGCTTTTCGCCAACGTCAACACATTAATACTAGAGAGCAAGAGGAACAACCTCTATCTGTGGAGGCACATTTAGGCCGAATCGAGGGGAGACTTGGAACAATGGAAAATCAGGTCTCCACAATCCTTGATATCCTGCAAAGCCGTTACCCCCAACATCGACAAAATCATTGAAGACACACATGGGGAGTACTCTAAACTTTTCATTTTATTTATTTGAGCTGCTGTTTTTTGTTTCTCTTCTATAATATGACACATGCTTGAGGACAAGCTTAGAATAAGTAGGGGGGATGAATATAGTAAGTATGCATGGATGGTTGATTGGTTTTTGTTGCATGTTTCTCTTTTGCATATGTTCAATCTTGCATTGAATTCATTCAACGGTTTATTTGACATTGAGCCTTTAATCTCATACTTAGTCAACTTGGACAATTGGGCAAATTTTTTTTAATTTAAATGCTCAAGTATATAGATTAATCGACACTTGTATTTTAAGGTTGATATATGTAGCTAGATTTTCATGAATTGATTGTTTGAAAAAATATATTTACTTGAGCATGAATAAATTCCAAAAAAAATGAATAATGGAAAAATAAATAAATAAATAAATAAATAAAGGCTCAAGTTATGACTGAAAGTTTCGAAAACGTGACCGGATTGAGTAACCGGGGCGAGGTGCTTGGGTTGTCATCTCGTCTCGCGTAAAAAGGTTCGAGTGACAAGTCGATAACTTAATAACATTCCGCTAACAGAGCTCAATAATAAAGACTGTTTGAACTGAGTAACCGGGATAGGGTGCTTAGGTTGTCATCCTAGTTCGCGTAAAAAGATTTGACCAGGTCTAATTTATTTTTCTAAAAGTATAGTTAATTAATAATGCCTTGCAATTTATTGGATTCAAACTCAATTTAATGAAATTGTCTAGTTCGCATATTTCAAATTTTATGACACTTGTCTTGTTGATTAAACTATATGTTCTAAGCATTTATTTAAATTATTTTTGCCTATGTTGTTTACATTGAGTATGGATGCAGAAAAGAGGCTCGATTTTTAATAAATTGTAGAATTACTTCTAATGTTTGAAAGAACAACATGCTTGAGGGCAAGCATGAGATAAGTAGGGGGATTTGATAACATGATTATTTTTCATGATTTCTTGTGTTAAATTCAGTTTATTTCTGAATTAGTCCCTGCTAAATTATTATTTTTATGATTTAATTCTTGTCAGGGATGCAATTGATCAAAAGCAAGCTAAAAAGGGCCAAATTGGAAGAAAATCATGGATATGGGGCCAAATCAAAAAGATGGAGGAAGCCAAGGACACATAAATAATTTGACTTTATAAAAAGCCAAAAATAGAAAATCATATATTAAGTTTATTTTAATTTTATTTATTTTTATTTTATTATTTTAGAGTTTATATTAATTAATCTAGCCTATTTTTAGTAAGCGCCATGTATATAAATAGGGGTTATTTGTATTTGGAAAATCATCAATCAAATAGTTATTTTCCTAGTCCTATTTGGAGTTGAATTGTCTCCTTTGTCTTTTTTCTATTTCAATTTGGAGTAGGATTTCTCTTTTTTCTTTTTTTTTAAGTTGGCATCAAGTAGTCTGTAGCTTTGTTTCCAATTTTTGTTTCTTTTCCAAAATTAGTTTAATTACTTTCCAAGCCCCTTTTCCTTTCCTAAATTCCATCATCCTTTAAAAAAGCCAAATCATATTCCACAACCTTCAAGCATGATTAAAATCATGCCACACTAAACCCCTTTCAGCTTTAAGCCGGTGTTAAACCCGTCAAAGACCCGTGAGTTACGAACCCAAGCTATTAAACCTCCAATTTCTTATATTTATTATTTCTCCAGATTAAGAGTATGACTTCGTCAACTCACAAAGTCAAGTCAATGATAAGTCAAAAAAGACGTCATTTGAGTTAGTGCGGCTAGACGTACAGTTGGAATTCCGAAAGGATCGATTGTCTAATTGGTTTTCCGTGAACACATTGGCGTGTCAAGTGGGGATTGTTGTTTGGTTCCGTCAAGGGAAGTAGTAATCGGATTTAAATGTCCCAAACGTTTGAGGACATTGGTTCGAGCTAGGCTCTTCTAGAACGCAAAGCTGCCGAAGTTCTAAATCACGAACGTTTCGTAGGTTGTTCGATCGGTAAGGGTTAGTTATAGGACGTTCCATAACTAATTTACATAAGGAAGAGTTGGTGCCCGCGGCGTCCTTGGTAGCTATAACTAGCTTATTGGAAAAGAGGAGTTCATCTAATTTCGAGAATCGGGTCAAAGACGGAAAAACCTGTGCTTAAGGCTGAGCTAAACTTAATCGATTTTTCTTCAAATTACTTCATTGTTTTTATTATTTTATCTTTTACTTTTTACGTTTTTTTTCTCTGTTTATTTCAGGTTACATGTTTTACTCCCCCCAACTTCGCGGGCACGACAACTGCCCAGACACAAATCTGGTCGAGATAGAAACAATTATCAGTAAACCCAGTCTGTAACACCCCTAACCCGAAACCGTCGCCGGAATAGGGTTAAGAGGCATTACCAGAGAATAAGATTATTTACAACCCAATTATGATACAAAGTAAATCATCATCATAATACATCAAACATAAACAATTAGTCCCTTATTAAGGTGTATAACACCTTAAACACATGCTACAGAGGGGTCGGGACTAAACCGAAGTACATACAGAAACTTCTCAGAAATTTAAAACTTTTCTAGGTTTCAGGGGATACACGCCCGTGGGGGTAGGCCGTGTACCTTCCACGGCTACTAGACACACCCTTGTGTCCTCCCCGTGGTCGAAACTGACTTTAACTCCACAGCTACCAAGCATGCCCGTGTACTTTGGCTGTGGTCGATCCTGTCAAAAGTCACACAGCTACTAGGCAGTAGACACGTCCGTGTGCCAAGGCCGTGCGCTCTTAGGCCATATACTGACTTACGCCCACGGTCACTAGGAACGCCCGTGTGCCACAACCGTGTGGCAAAAATAGGCCATTTGCAAGGCCAAAATGCCACCCACATGGGTCAATCACTACAAGCACACTTAAGCATGTTTATACACACATTTTGGCAACCATTTCCTATCATATGATCAATCTATCAACCCATACAAACTCACTTTCAAACATATCAACTTATAAGCTAACATATACAACTTGAATACATTCAATACTAAACATTATTCCTTCTCAATTTCACTAAATCATACTAGCATTTTACCTACACAAAGTTACCATTGATAAATCATTCTCTTCAACCATAAACCATACCAAAATATGCCTCATATCACAAAGCCATTCATGCTTGAAGCAACCATATATTTAGCCACATCACATGGCTAATTACACACCTCAAATATGTACCAAATAACTAGCCTATACATGCCATATTTCAACTATATACATCTTTCCAAAAGTACCCAAAATAGATTGCCGATAGTGTGATTGAGAAGCTGACGATTCCCAGATCCGAGCTAGTTGTACTGACACTGCAAAGCAGAGAAACAAATCACACAGTAAGCTTTCAAAAGCTTAGTAAGTTCGTAACAAAATACATTAAATCAAAATATATCATCACATAGATTATTTCAAAATCTAATATCTCATATCATCCAAAGCTAATAATTTCAATTAACCTTCCACAAACTCATTCGTACTTTCATCAACCACATAGGTTCCGAACGTACCTTAGCCAACACTTAGTTGTCTAATATTTATGCTACTCAGTACTCATGAATCACTTCGATCAACATTCGTCCCTTCTTCAGTTTATTCGCACACTTAGTGCCTAAATAGTTAACCGAAGCTTAATTAGCATCGCACACTTAGTGCATCCATATCAAACCGATTTTGAATCGGTATCATATACACAGTGCTAACCACAAAGTCGAAGCTTATATTACTCCGCACACACAGTGCTATTTATCTTGGTCACATTTCCAAATACGCACACTTAGTGCCATTTAATTCAATCTATCATATGGCATTCACATTTCAACAATATCATACCATTCATTTCATAACATTAAACACAACTAAATACACGTATTATGTCCGAACTTACCTCGGACGTCAAATTATCGAAGCGGTCGATTAATCGAGCACTTTATCTTTGCCTCGATCTCGATCCGAACTTCTTTTTTCTTGGTCTATACACATTCAAATTAAATTCATTCAATCACCAAATCATTCATTTTAGTCCAAACACACATATTTAGGGCATTTACAAAATAGCCTCACATTTTTACATTTCGACACTTTAGTTTCTATTTCACAAAATCACCAAATTCACTTAATTTCTCCTAGTACAGGTTTAGCCGAATTTTACTAATGTCTATACAAACCCACACATTTCATTTATTACATATTTTAATCCTTCAATTTACATTTCCTCAATTAAGCCTAAAATGCTCAATTTCACTAAAAATCCCAATACAAAATATGTTAACCCAACACCAAGTTTTCATATTTCACTATCAACTAGCACATAGCTCAAACATTCATCAATGGCTCATCACAAAAACATCATCAATTCACAAAATTACAACATGGGTTAGCTAGAGTACGAAGCAACGATTACGAAAACGTAAAAATTAACAAAAAACTGAGCTAAAATCACATATCAATTTGTGCCTAAGCTTGCCGAAACCTCAAAGCTTCCTAGCCCCTCTTTCTTTTCTATTTTCGGTGAGTAAAAAGATGAATACTCATCTCATTTCATGTTTTATTTTACTAATCTTATATTATTAATTCAATTACAAAAATGACCTTTCATTAAACATATATGACATATATAATGAGGCCATTCATGACTTTTACCATACCACTATCTAAATATTGGCATTATTGCCTCATAAGACCTCCACATTAATAAAACAACAACACTTAAGTACTTAAAAATCAGCACATAGCTTTTACTCTTTACGCAATTAAGTCATTCTCTTATTTCGGCACTCAGCCAATAAAATTACCACACAGAATTTTCACACGGACTATATCACATACTATTCACACAGAAAATAATATTAAATTACCATTCTGACCTCGGAGTTGTGGTCTCAAAACCACTGTTCCGACTAGGGTCTAAACCGGGCTGTTACAACTCTCCCCCCTTAAGGATTTTCGTCCCCAAAAATCTTACCAGTGAATAATTGTGGATGTTGCTCTCTCATAACGTTCTCAGGCTCCCATGTAGCCTCTTCAATTTCATGTTTGTGCCATAAACTTTCACTAAATAAATTTTCTTATTTCTCAACTCTTTGGTCTCTCGTGCCAAAATTCGGATCGGTTCTTCACTATACGACAAATCTGACTGAATTTCAACCTCAGTAGTAGCAATCACATGAGACGGGTATGATCTGTACCGTCGAAGCATTGACACATGAAACACGTTATGAATCTCTTCTAACTCAGATGGCAATCTCAATCTATAAGCAACCGGCCCAACTCGTTCAATAATCTCATACGGTCTGATGAACCTCGGACTCAGCTTGCCCTTTCGGCCAAATCGAAGTAGTTGCTTCCACGGAGACACTTTCAGAAACACTTTATTACCAATTTCAAATTCAATATCTTTTCGTTTCAAATCTGCATAAGACTTCTGACGATCTGAGGCCGCTTTCAAACTGTCACCAATTACTTTCACTTTGTGCTCAGTCTCTTTTATCAAATCAACCCCGTGAATCTTATTCTCATTCAGCCTAGTCCAATATAATGGAGTTTGACACTTTCGACCATAAAGAGCCTCATATGGTGCCATTTTAATGCTAGATTGAAAATTGTTGTTATACGCAAACTCAATCAATGATAAATACTTTTCCCACGTACTTTCAAATTCAAGTATACAACATCTCAGCATGTCTTCAAGAATTTGAATGATTCGCTCGGATTGACCATCCGTTTGCGGATGAAAAGCAGTACTAAAATGCAACTTCGTGCCTAAAGCATCTCGCAATTTCTTCCAAAATCGTGAGGTAAACCTCGGATCTCTATCAGACACAATAGATAGTGGTACTCCATGCAATCTCACTATCTCGGCAATATACAATTCAGCCAACTTATCTAAAGAATAATCGGTTCTCACCGGAACGAAATGGGCTGATTTCGTTAATCTGTCTACTATCACCCAGATTGCATCTTTCTTACTCGGAGATAAGGGCAAACCCGACACAAAGTCCATCGTGATTCTCTCCCATTTCCACTCAGGAATCATAATCGGTTGTAACAAACCAGACGGAACTTGATGTTCAGCTTTGACTTGCTGACAAACTAAGCATTTCGACACAAAGTCAGAAATGTCTCTTTTCATGCCATGCCACCAATAGAACTGTTTCAGATCATTGTACATCTTCTTACTTCTCGGATGCACAGTTAAATGACTATTGTGAGCTTCATTCAAAATCATCGAAATCAATTTTGAATTCCTAGGAGCACAAATCCTATCTCTAAATCTCAAACAATCATCGCTATCTACTTGAAATTCTAATTCAACATTTGATTCACACAGAATTCATTTAGTCATCATTTCAACATCCCTTTTCTGGGCATCACAAATCTGCTGTACAAACATCGACTTTACTTTCAATTCAGCTACAACCACACTATCATCACATAGATCTATCTGATTACTCATAGCTCGCAGAGCATATAACGATTTTCGACTCAAGGCATCAGCTACAACATTAGCCTTACCCAGGTGGTAATCTATCACAAGTTCGTAATCTTTCAATAATTCTAACCATCTTCTCTGTCGCAAATTCAAGTCTTTCTGAGTCATCAAGTACATTAAACTCTTATGATCAGTATAGATGTGACATTTTTCCCGAATAGATAGTGACGCCAAATCTTCAATGCGAACACAATCGCAGCCAATTCAAGGTCATGCGTTGGGTAGTTCTTTTCATGTGGTTTTAACTGTCTCGAAGCATAAGCAATGACTTTCCCCTCTTGCATCAGCACACAGCCCAAACCATTCAACGATGCATCACTGTTCACACAGAAAATAATATTAAATTACCATTCCGACCTCGAATTTGTGGTCTCGGAACCACTGTTCTGACTAGGGTCTAAACCGGGCTGTTACACAGTCTCTGTGGGATCGACCCTACCCCCTATACTGCTTAAATTTGCAAATTAGGTGTAGGTTTATATTGGTGGAATCGACAGCCATCATGAGTAATATTTTAGAGTTATTTCTCTTTTATTCTAGAAAAACGTTTAAGACTTTAGTTTACTTTTTCGGTTAGTTTTAGTAAATTTTAGGAATTTTTAAAATTATATTTAATTTATGTTTTTAATTTATTATTTATTGTTAGTGTTAATTCGAATTAGACCAGTTCATGGGTTGAGCTACACGCTCAAGTATGAAGGTTTCATCTGAAATTTGGGAGAGTTTAGACAAAAATATTAGGTTTGGAAAATGAGTTTAGGTGAAAATTTTTGACCTATTTAAAATATAAGTTGAGCTTAGGCTTAAACATTTAAGGCCTGAGCCCAGCCTGACCCAGCTAGCTCACTTTTAACTTAGTAAAATTTTATATTGTATTATTTTTATATATGTAGGAGTATTCAAACAATTGATACGATTAATATCTGAACCGAACTACCGTTAACTGAAATTTTGAAACCCTTAACCGAAAATTCTTTTGAAACCTATTAATCAATCGAATTAACTTTAGTTAATTTGGGTAGTTAACTGAATTAACCAAAATTTATATATATTTCTTTTTAAATAACAACAAATAACACAATAACAACACTATATTAAGAATATAATAATAAACATTGCTTTAAAACATTATTTTTTACTTTTATTTATTTATTTTTACTTTTTGTTTACCTGTTTTAGTTTAATTACAGTTTTTTTTTTCATTTTCATAATACTTATTTAAGCCCATTTTAAGAATATTTATAAATCTATTATTTTTTATATATTGGACTTACTTAATTATCTGGCTCTATAATATTATTAATAATTTTGGTTAATTTGTTAATTTAGCTAAGTAATTAACCAATAATCAAAATTTTTAAAAACTTTTAACTAATCTTGACTGAATTAGATTTGGTGATTGACTGATTAACTAAACTAATTTGATTCGGTTAGTTAATTCAGTTAAAACCAAAAAGTGCACACCCCTAGCTGATTGTATTGTATAATTTATAACACATTAAAACTAAACCTATAGTAATATAGCCGATTGAGTCTTAACTCGATTGACATAAGCATTGTTGCCAATGCAAGATTATGTGGGTTTGAGTGTGCTCAAGCACATTATCCTTCTATTTATGGATTGGAGAAGGGCTATGGGTAATTTTAAACATTGTGCCAAAAAGAACATATATGACCAGAATCAATAATGAGATTGTTAAAAAAAATCTATAGTAATATATAATGCTACTATAATGTAAACATTAAGATGGTTATATATAAAATATTAATAAATAAAATATATAAAATTATTAAATATTAAATTAAAAATAATATAAGTATATTTTTTAAAAGTTAAAAAAAAAATAATTTGTGTAAGTCTAAAACGGACTTGGCTTAGTCATTTACAAATATGAATGGGCCAAGGCAAAATTTCATGCCCATATTTTGGGTAAGGTTGGACTTGAGCAAAAATAAAATGTGTTAATATCATGTATAGACCCGACCCAAACTCGGCCCGCCTTATCAAGACCTCTAATTCGAACTCATTTTCAAGTGTTTCTTACACAATGTAAATTCAATATAACATTGAAATAAAAAACTATTACCAATAAATTAAAACATACACTATGAAACTTAATTAGTAAATATTAATAGTTATCAATATAATTGTAAACTATATTCTTAGTATGTAAATTAGTGATAATTATGTCACACTCTGAATAAATTTGTCAATTGCATATTTTAATTAATATAAAGTTGCATAAGAAATCATTTTACACAAGTAAATTAAAAATAAATTAAGAGTACATAAATATTCAAGGATGAATGGGTTCGATTGAAAATTTCTCGCGACAATGTTGGTTTTTGTAGATTCACGGTGGAGTGTTTTTTTTTTTTTTAGATTTACTTTAAACTTTAGAGGTGAAAGTGAAAATGAAAGAATGAAGACTACTGAGATCTTGGCACCCCTATTAGGTTTGAAAGCATGTGGCAGTAATTTTTGAGCAAGTATGGTTAAATATGTCATTCCACATATTTCATTCCCAATGAGCTATTAAAAAAAGTTGTCTATCCTAACATTTTTTATTTTAGAGGTTTTAGCTCAATAAACTCTTAAAAAACTCTATTCACCAAACACCGCAATTAAAGGGTTTAACTACCCAATCCTAAATTTGTATCCAAATCAACTACAAAAAACCTAAAACTCCTATCAAACATTACCAAACACTACCGTAAACCTTAAGGTGGAATTTGGATAGGCGATTAGGTATAATATAGTACGTTTAGTTTAATTTATTTTTTATCTCTACGATATATCATCACTATAGAATTTATATATCATCACTATATAAACTTGGAGCCCATCCAAACTAAGAGCGGAAAATACAATTCTAATTGGATCAAGGTGTTTTTCTTTTTAACCTGAGCAAAATACGACGGTGACATTGCTCCAATACGATTGGATGACTTCACTTGAATAAAAACATTACCATCCAAAGGTACAACTGCGAAGAGTTTGATATCGAATTCTGTGCAAACACATTTCCAAAGGAAGCCAACTCTAACTGCCTATGTTGCCTAATACATTCTCTTTATATTCACCAATCAGTCAAAAAAAAATGGAAACGGAACCAGAAACAAAACATGCACTAAGAAGCAACAGTTAAGCTAAGAACAATTTGAGAGAATCAATACTTGTGCTCCTTCTGCAAACCGATCTCCTGCAAGCCAGCTCCACCTTCAAGCTCTTCCTTCAAGTAGTACCCTTGCTCAGCTGCAAACACCTTGCCATGAAGACCACACTGTCACACACCTAACTTGTCTCTCCGTGTACAGAAAGCTACACCGTTTCTTTTTTTCTCTTGTTAACCTAGAAGCTGATATAAAACCCAATGACTATGAGCAAAGTCCTTAACCAGAGAAGAGAAGAAGAAAGAAATGGAGGTGCCCAATATCTTCCCGGTTTGCTGCTGCGGTTTACTTGTGGAAAGAAGAACTTCATCAATTTCTTGTGAAAATATCAAAACCCAAATCACGATCACGACCACGCGACGGTGTAAAGTAAGGAGGCTCCGGAAACAGCGTCTCCACGTCACGGTCAATTCGGTCCCGCCCGAGAAACAGTCCCTCAGACAAGCTCGCTTCTCGGTTTTCGCTTCACTCTGATCAGCGAAGTTCTCGACGTTGTCGTTTCCTTCTCTTTCCTATTCTTTTATTGTATATAACACCCTCGATTGCCCGTACATTGTCTGCCACTTCGCCAACCCATCGTCATCCTCTGTCGCGGCTGCCCCCAAACCCTACACGGTGGCAACCTCCGTAGGCGCCGGAGACAAAACCCTAGAGGAAGGTTCCACACGAGCTGGTTGATTTTGCCAGCAGAAGAAGTAGAGAAGTTCCTTAGAGGAAGCAGCAGAGTAAAAAGGTGAATCCGAAAACCCAGAATCAATAGAACGTGCGTCGCCATGACGACGCTGAATTGACGGAAACTTCATTTACGCCAAAGGTTGTAAACTACTTCTACAAAATCAGCTAAAGGACATGTTGCGAAGATAACGATGAGGGTGGTCGGAGCGTCCATGGCGAGTCAAAGTTTCAAAAGTATGATAAATGAAAAAGAGTCAAGTGAGGATTTGTGGTAGGGGAAGGAAAAAGATGAAGTTTGTTTTTTCACTTTTTTTGTTATTATTTTCTTAGGGAAGGAACGTTTCTTACATGGAAATGACGTGGAAATTAAAAAATATATATTTTCACTTAACTGACACTTCAACTTCCGTTTTTCTTTTAACGAAAATTTCTTTCATCTATTTAAAAAATCATAATTGAATAATTAAAACAACGGAGATTCTTAATTAAATGATTTACTGATATAATTTATCTAATTTTTTAATAAATAAAGAGAGAGAACAAAATTTGTCATCTTCCTCATTGTGGTGCCATCCACCATGAAACATGAGGGGAGTTCTCTTTTGTTTTTCCATCTTTTTCTTTGAAACTAGGACAAAATTTTGATTTTTCACCTTGATTTCTTTATATACAAGTAGGAAAACTCTATTTAAGCTTGAATCTTTTATCAATCTCGTCATCTCAAGATCTAGAGTTTACGAGTTTAGTAATAAAAAAAAAACATAGAGAAAGAAAACTTTAAATAAGGTAAGAAAAAGGATTTCTACTCTATATTTGGGATTTGAAATTTTAGCATGAGAAAGTCGTTGGAACATATATATTTCATAATATTTTTGTTTATATTTTTGGTGAAGAGAAATGTGGATTTGATGGAGAAGATTACTTTGAGTGGATGTATGAGTGGATTCAAGTGTTGATTGAAGAAGCTTTATTTTGGAACTTTGCTATTAATATGGTAAGTGCTATGGATTTTCGTAACCCTCACTTATTGAAATAGTTATGGAAATTATTGTAGTGGTAAAATAGAAAAAAAACATATAGTGATTATGCATATTAAAATTTTGATTATGAGCACTAATATGAAGGAAATAATGATTTAGTAAGTTATGATATACGGTAGAAATAAAATGGAAATTATGAAATTGGCTTGTTGCATTAACTTCAACTAGTCAAGTGTTATGAAAATTGTTTTCTTGGTATAATGTGCTAAAAGTGAAAATTCGATACAACGAAATAAAACATTGTAAAAAGGATTATTAACGAATAGGATTTACATGAATGTGAATGTGAATAATAAATGGTAACATACTTACCCAATTAATAAGTGGTAATATGGAATGCATAAAATTGCAAAAATGTTCATATGTGTATGTGAAAACCATGTTGAGAGCATTTTGTGCTTGAATAGCTCTACTAATAAGCTTATGAACTAAATTGAAGTGTTAATTGAAATTACTCAACAAGCTTCTATAAGTAATATGTGATATGATGTGAAATTGAAAAAAAAATAAACATGAGATATTGGATGGATGCACTAAGAGCTCATATTATATGATTTGATATGCATTGTGTATAATTATAATATGATGTACATCTATATATGCGGATACGAAAACTAACTAAGTTTTAAACGCTTTAAATGTCATAATACGTACATTGCCCTAGTAAGCTTAGTAGAATGATTAGGATATATGACATGACATAGGGATTAGTGTGCACGCAATTTGAATGAAATATGTTTTTAAACGAAGATATTTTGCCTTACGAAATAGCACTTCGGTGCACTTGGGCCTTATCTATGGTGTGTTTAGGTTGGATGCACATATAATGCAATATATGAGGCATAACCGATTAGAATCCCAAGTATCTGTGTCTAATTCCTCTAGAGTTTGCTAAAGGCAAAATGAATCTAAATTTTGATAATAAGACTTGTTAATGGACATAAATATTATAAGTGTAACGAAAGTGATATGTGTTAAGGGCGGACTTAATAAGAAATGAAAAGTGAATCAAACACTTGGCTAATGAGAAAATGAAATGGAAGCTTAATCTTTGTTAACTTTGTCATAATTTGAAACAAGAATCTTGTAACGGAAACCACTAGAGTTAGACTAAATTATTAAAAGTTATGAATGATCCAGATAAAGGTGTTGTCGTTATAAAGTTATGAATGAAAAATCACTTTAAAAGTAAGAACTTCATAAGTGGAATCACTCTAATTGTGTAATGGAAATGAATGAAATGAACTAGTCTTATGGGGCCTGAGTAATGATGATGCGATAATAAGAGGTATGGAATAAAGCTTCCTTAACATATGGTTAAATGAATTTATTTATAAAATTCATAAATTACTCAAGCTACTAATGAATTATGGTTGGCTAGGATAATCCTTGTTATTTACTAAGCGTTATTAGCTTAACACATTAGTTGTTTAAATGCATAGGTAAATATTGTTTTAAGAAGATTGTGTTGGATTCGGTGCCCTAAGTATAGTATGTTCGTCTATGTATATTTGTAATTTTTTCAAATAAATTGGTTAAAAGATAATTTATGGATTACATTAATATAATTTTTATAATGACCTCATGTGGTTTTTGCATGCAATGTAAAATAGAAGCAAATATTGGTTCATCGGTTGTCTAATGTTTAAACTAATACTAAGTGGTATTATGTTGCTAGCTCGTAATATGAAAAGACAACTTATATTAGTAGATGAACCTAAACATGTTCGTAGTCTAATCGGAAATGAGAAAACCAAATGAAAGATTAATATGGCGTCTATCAAGTCCAATTGGAGAGATGTCTTTTCTTGGGCATCGGAGTGAATGACTCTCGGAAAATAGATACATAAATGTGACTGACAGGACATCGGACTAGACCAAAGAAGAATAGTTCCTGAATCCACTTATGGATTTATTCACTTGTGATGTTCAAAGTGCGGCATACATTAATCCTGAGTGGATGACAGACTATGTATACATGACTCGTATATTTTGATGTAAGTCAAAGCTTGAGTTCAAATAGATAATGAACCAAAAGCTGGTGCGTTGGTTATACTACTTATGTAGTATGTAGCGTCATTCACAACAGTAGAATTCATAACCCAATATATGGGTAAATGATATCCTCTCATTGGCATTGCATGATAGATGAAGAGTAAGCATGGTCCTTAATCGTTCGTCTTTGTGATGAATGACTCGATTACTATTTGATAGTAATTAAATTTTCATGAAAGAAGATGTAATAGTTACCATGAGATAAAATATGATCATATTGGGAGAGTAGATTTATCACAAAAAGATTAAGGATATCCTATGAGGATAACACACTTAGGGCAAGGTCATTAGACGAGTATTGACCGAGTTACTTTCGTAATAGTATATCATTAAAAAGAGCTCAATCACGATACTATAGTGAAACGACTTCGTGACTAAATGAGTTTATAATTAATAGGCGAAAAACTGGAACTTATTTATAAATCATTTGAGCTCTAATCGCATATGTCCAATCAGTATCTCTGCTAGCTCTTTGAAACCAAAAATGAATTACATATTTAATCAAATGAATAAAAATGAATAGAAATAGTAAACTTAAAGAAATGAGAAACATTTGGAAATAAATGTGATTTTCTCTAAATGGAAATAACTTGAAAATTAATTTTTAGTTTTTCAAATTATTATTTAAGTGATTAATTAAATAATTGAAGTTTGAAAATATAATTGAATCAATTGGTCATTGTGAATATGTTGAATGTATAAATATTAAATATATTTTTTATAGATTCTTTTACGGTAAAGTTGTCATGATTTTAACATAATTAGAATCGGGTTGAAAAAATTATTTAATTGATAAATTTATTTATTTATTTAAATTAATTTATAGTTTTTATTTTAGAAAATAAAAAAAAGTATTGGGTTGAATTGAATTATAAAGTATCGAGTTAAAAGTCCAAAAAGTATTATAATTGGACTCGATATGGGAGCGGCCTAAAATCCCCTCATATTAATGCTAGGGGCAACAAACCTAGTGCATTTCACTAGGGTTGCCGCCCCCTAATCCAAGTAAGACTAGGAGTTAGTTTTTCTATTAAAATAGACTTCTGCTAATTTAATAAGGTTTTCACTTTTTCTTCCTATAAATAGATGGCACCGGAATAATAATTTTGCTTGAAAATAATAAGAATTTATTTTCTAAGTAGAAATTCTATTAATAAATTCTATTTTTCAGAATAATAATTCTTTCAGATTCTATTAAAAATAGATTTACTTTCTCACTAAAAGTAAAGTAAAGAATTTATGGTTCTGTATTTGATTTGAATTCGTTGGAGCCCACATTCAAAGCAGTTCGTGGTACAAAAATAGCAGAGAAGGTTGTTCTGTTGAAAGCTGGGAACAACAATGATCCACTTAGCCAAAAACACAAGTGCCAAAAACACAAGTGCGATTTCAGTAAAAAGTTTATTATAAATATTACAAATCGACTTGATTTTTAAAATTTTAATTTTCCGCTGTGCAAAGAAATTATTTTCGAACTGAATTTTTTCCAACAAACTAAACTAGTGACTTAGGGCTTCGCATCACCACTCAATGAATAAAAGGATTAACCTATGATATCATAATAGAGTTTGTTAGTAATGACATGTACATAAGGACATAAACATTTCTAACAGGTGTATTTATGACATTTTCGGTTTAAAGTAAAAAAAAATGTATTTGATTTTATTATTTATGAGCTATAATATAATTCTTGAAATTGTTGAGCATGCTCTTACGAATGAATGTGAGTCTATGAGTCATTTGAATATGTTTTAAATTGATTTGAAACTTATTGGTTCTACAAGTTATGCTATAGTCCTTTACATGTATGTCGATGCGTATTGGACAAAAGATTTGATTGACGTGTCTCACCACGAGGTGTTGCTCGCACTTATGTTGGTCTTCCAAAATGCAAAAACGAATAGGTTGATCATCTTTTGAGATGAAGTACAAAGCTATAGCAAGTGCTATATATGGCTGAATCATTTTGGGTTCTTAGTTTACTTCAGCAGCTGCATATTTCAATCCCAAGAATACCGACTATCTTTTTTCACAATGTTGGTGTCACTTACTTGAGTAAAAAATCTAGTATATTATAATTGTATGAAGTGTGACACCCCAAATCCAGTCGGGACGGTTCAACCGAAATTTCGAACATCAAATTAGCCACTGATGTGACTCTCCATTTAAAACTTTACGAACCACACTAACCAACCATACACACCACACAATTGCAAAATATTTCATATGGTAATTAGTCCTAAGTGCATGTTTTTCTAAATTAAGTATTTCATTCACACAATTAGAAGATATAGGGCGTATCTTAGTACTCGGAGATCTCCCTTGGCTGCAAAAAAAATCGTTAGTTTATTTGATTATCATCACATTAAACTAGTAATAAAACCATCCAAACAAGCAATCAAACAAACAATTAAAACGCTCAAAATCCCCAAAAAAAATTAAACGGTCCGAAATGTCCACTTACAACCCGTTAAAATTTTTATTTAAAAAGTCTTAAGTCTAATTCTAGTACTAAACCTTTGGAACGACCCACATTGCCTTCACTTTGGAGTTTAAAAGCTCAACACACATACTCTAAAAAAACGCCTTGCGATGATGGATCACCAATTTGCCACCCTCCTCACTAACCTGCGAACTATTTATCTATAAGATAAAGTAAGGAGTGTGAGCTTGGTAAAGCTCAGTGAGTACATAAAGAATTGCCACAATTAGACATAAAATCCGTAGTTAAAAGAAAACATACTAAATCATGCAACCATGGCATAGCATCAAACATATCACAAAGCAAACACAATGATATATTGGCATAATGTGACATGGAACATATATATAATCAGTAATGCATTGGATAAACGGATCTCTAAACACTCCTCATGACTCATAAAGTCGTACACTATCTCTATGTAAGTGTAGCATGAATGCTCACACTCTTCAAACACACCACGCTATCTACGGTGAATGGAGTTATGCTCGACATTCCCTTATCTCTCCAACGCTATCTCCGGGCCACAATGCCTTAACACATAATAAAAATGACGAGTACTCACAATCCTATGGCATGCCAATGATATCCAATGGTTCCAAATAATCACAATGCCAACATATCCACTTATACACATTCACTCACCATTTTATACAAACTTTCACTTGTTAACAATACTTTCTCAACACTTTTAATGCACTCTCAAATGCTACCACAATTGCTCAAAGATCCATAATCATATTAAATTATTTAGGTGCGCATAAACCAATAAGCACTTATCAATCATTGTCATTTACACATAACACATGCTTAATATTTCACATGATTCACATATCACAATAAACAAGCATCTTACTCTCAAAGCTTAGATTAGGTCTTTACACCAACCTAAGCTCCTATTCAACCTTAGGAATCGTGCCTAAGAGCCGCAACTCCAATCACTCACCTAGTCCATGACTTGTGCACAACAATCTCAAACGAGCTTTTCTTTCCCTTTCACCTTGCTCGTGGAAGCTATCAACGAGTCCGGCACTTTGCATTCACATTAATTATTAACAACCTTAAACTAAAAAAAAATAGCAACAAAATCACCACTCTAAGCTCACTTTTCTTATAACGAAAATCAACTCATTTTGCCAAAATTTGAGGTTTCCTCACTCGATTTTTGTTCCTAAACCTTAATTAAGTTTCTAAACATCCTATTTAACATATTATTACTAATATAAACCTTTAATTTTACCTAACCTCACGAATTTAAAATTTCCAAAAAATCAAGTTGTATGAACATACAAAAGGGGAAATTCAAAATTCATTAAAATTGGATACCGATCTATCAAATTTAGTTCAAATACTTTCTATTTAGCTAAAATAGATTAGAAATAAATCAAAAACAGTAAGTATACTCGTTATTTTGGATTTCACCATTGTTGAACCGAAATTTGATTAAAAAGCTTTAAATCTTAAAAACTCCACTCGGTTAAATTCCGAATTAGAAAAAAAAAAACCTTAATCTAATCATAATAAGTAAAGACATTACCTCAAGTTGAAGAAAACAACAAGTTCTGGAGCTAATTTGAACTTGAATGTGAGAAGAACAATGACGAATTTGATGAGGATTTAATGATTTTTCTTTAAAATTAGAAGGTGTTGAGGTGTTTGGATAGCTAGGAAATCAGCAAGTATGAGTTAATTTTGAGAGAAAATACAATATTTGAATTTGAGAAATTTTGTTGAATGAGAAGCTAGACGGGAGGAAAGGGACTTGAGCGGTCTTTAAAGGGAGAAGATGAGCAATTTTTCTTCTTTTTAAAGGAAAATTTTCCTTTTAAAAACTCTCAATTTTCCCTTTTTTTCAAATCCTAATTTTCACCTCTTAGTCCTAATTTTCACATTAGACCCAATAATTATTTTATTTTTTATTATTATCATTATTATTTAATTAATTATCTTATCCTATTTTAATTTGTATGATATTAAACCCGATTTTTCTCTCGAGCCCATAACCTAATACTCAATTCTACCAACCCGATTTTCGGGATGTGACATGAATCACCTTGATATTGATCTATCCTTTGTTCGAAATCATGTTCTAAGGATTTGTTAATCACGTTCATGTTGCAAATCAACTTTCTGTACATTAACCAAGCCACCTCTTAAGCAAGCATTTACCCGATGCCGGGTGAAGGGGTGTATTAATGTGTCTCTTGGGTAGTATCCATTTGGTGTTTTGAATCCCTGATGTATGGAAGTACTTCTTGGGGTTACTAGTTTTAGTTGGTTATTTATTTATGTACTTAAAACAGGAAATCCTTCAATAAGAAATGCAACAATTATTCTCTTTTTAATTGAGATTTCACAAAATGTACCAATACTACTTTTTTTGGGGTGTTAAGCTTGGAATTTTGCCTTCTCTTCTTTTGGACACTCAAATAATAGTTTGTACGAACTTCAATAGCTAAAATTTTAAAGCACTTTTTCAACCAAAATAAATAAAATGTCAATAATTTGCATGTGACATACTCATTACGCAAAAAAATGAATATCCTCAGCTCACACTACTTTGAATACAACAAAACCTGGCCTTTGTCCTATAATATACAAACAAACTATTATACCAAAATAACAATGATAATAATAGAAAATCAGAGGATTAACCTATTCCAACCTCTCAAATTAACAAGCATGTAAAAGAATATGACTCGGTAGTACATTTTTTATCCCAAAAAAAAAAAAGAAAAAAGAGCAAAACGTTTTGTGTATCAACAGCCTGTGCTAACTTTCTCTAAAGTCAGTTCCTTTGCAATGAGTTTGAGCAAATCTTTTACCAGCTCTCTTACTCTACCTTCCCTGCCCATCCAAATGCATTATAGTTCGGTTTAGTCAGAATTACGGATAAAGAAATTGTTAAATGGAGAAGTGAATTCCATTAAAATACAAACAATGTAATCGTAAACAATGTCTAATTTTAGTATAGATCTACTTATTACTCTCACCTCGATACAACTAGTTCGGACAGGGAGGGAAAAAGAACAAGCAGATGTGGTCGCTTGCCAGAACTGCCCTCTGCTAGGGTACTTCTTAAATGGGGATTCAGAGGAAGAACTGATGCAGTGTCATAATGAATCACGAGACGAGTTAGTTCCTGAAGGACAAAGATTACTTCTTCAAGCCTTACTGTTGGTAGAGGACGATCACCTGTAGGCAGATCAAAGTTCAGGATGTATGGGATTCCATACATTGGGTCAGTAAGTGAACCTAAGCAAAAGAAGTTAACATTTTAAGAATTTGATTACAAAAAGAAACTATACTTACCAACATCCTTTTCATCAGCTAAAAATCTATTTAAGATGCATTCACATCTCATCATGAGTACCATGATCACTAGTTTGCTGACCTCAGATCTCGTCAAACTCCAATTACCCTCTTCATCACTAAAGCTGTGAGAATGTTGTCACAAGATCAAAAGATTGAACTAAAGCAGACATCAAAGGCTATAAAATCCATTCCAAAGGTAAGGAAATGCTCATAGCAAGAATAGAAACAAGATGAATTCTATACTGCTATGACTCTTCAAGTTTTTGAAATACCATGTCCAACAATATCCAGACATGGTATGTAAATATGACCTTACAAGTATCCTCTAAATACATCAAAAAACTAGGATAAAATCAAGCCTACCCAAATTCTTGTTACTAAAAGGAAATGCAAAAGGTTATTGGAATGCTACATATGGACAATTTTCTAGTTTGACAAGAAAACATTTTAATACAACTAGACTTTCTATAGGTTAAGTCTACAATGTGCACCATTTTGCTAATGCAAATGTGATCAGGCTTTATAATATCAGTTATAACATATGAAAGTTACCATAGGACATGGGACAAAATATACTACTAAATTGTTTTTTATTACCTGCTCAGGGAAAATAATGTCTGTAAGCATTTCAAGGAAAACCTACTACAATGGAGAGGCATAAGTTCCACAGTCTCAACAGGTAAAGAGCATGTACGAGATGCACAGCGGTCCAAGGTAGAAACAAGTCGTTGCAGAATCTGTTAACATAAACAAAAGAATTAGGACTTTGAACAAACACATCAGAGTCAGCTATCTGTAATCAAAAAGTAGAACCGATTTTAGGTAAAAAGCAAAATAAAAAAACTAGAACTTGAGCTAACAGTGCTTTATAAGGGGATTGCTTACCTCAATAGGGGCATCAATTGGGGACTTAAGAATCTGCTCACCCAGAATGTCTACAATGGTCATCTCAAGGGACTCATCATCCTTGAGTGTGGCAGGTGAGAGGGAATTGGAAGGAAGAGCACGCCCACAATAACCCACAAGAAATATTTCATAGACATCAGCAACTTTTTTCCATATACGCAACCTTGCAGGCTTACTAAATTTTGAATCTGGTCCACTGTCCACAGTTGTTTCGCTGATATCACCAACAAGCATACGATTAAAGCCCTTAACAGCTAATCTCCAAAGTGAATCATCGGGATTGTCTCTTCTCGTTGTCATTGACCTAACAAAATTAGCAATTATAGAAGCAATTAAAAAATAATTACTTCAGTCCCTATAACAAACTCAAGAAACAGATATAAAGGAGTATATTAGTTCGTTGGGCAGATACCAAAATCAGATTCTATCAATTAAACGGACACAAATATCGATTACCTACCGCTTGCAGATATTAAAACCTAGAAAATAGACTGTAAAAATAGTCACAGTAAAAAATATTACACATCAGCAAATGCAGTATCATATACCTCCCAAGGCTATGTATAACTTCCGGAAAAATGATATACTTTTCAACTGCTGGAGCTTGTAGAATGAGATCTACCAGAACGGGAATAAGTTTTTCTGCCAACAAATAACTGGGGATATTAACTGTTGCTTCTTGAGCAGAACTGGAGGTCAGAGATGGAAGTTCAGCCTTCTGCACAGAGGCAGAGGCAGTATCCTTGGGAGTCTCACACTTCATTTTCACATTAACATCTGCAGAAATAATACACAAAATCTGAGCTTCTCGTTTATCAAGGTATAGTCAAAGATTTCTGATCAACTGCAGTGAAGCCTTTTCTGTACCTGGAATATGATCACTAGTGCTAACTTCTCCTGCCTCCTCTTCCTCACCCTGTGGAGGAGAATCTTGGCCTGGAAGATATTGTAAGAGTTCTCGTAGAAGAATGAGCCACATTGAAGAAAGGTGCTCAGCTGGGCGTAACATTGGCAAGACTTCCAGCACAGTTCGTAACAAATGAGGAACATGTCCCTGCAAAAGTGCAGCATAAATTCATGCAAATGAATGCTACAAGCAGCTTTTGGGTTTGGGATTATTTGTCTTGTAAATACTTGGTGATTTAGTGGGCTACCTCCCTTCGACCCATTTGTATAAGGGGGTGGCACTACCAATTAGGCTCTAAGGCTACAACTAACACAGTAACTGTTATGGTCAATTCAAAGCCACAGCCAGTCCTCATAGAAAAAAGAATCCATAATTTGCCAAAAATGCATGGAAATATTGGAAGCTTACAACAAGAACAAAGGATTAGTTAAATAACTTCTTCAAACAATGAACCCAGGCCAGCCCATAAAATATCAAGGTTAAGATAAGGAAAGGGAAGATTTAGCTGGTGTCAAACCCAGTAAGCGCACATAATTGTTGATCTTTGCTACATCTAGTAGTTGATTTTGACATTTCAAACTCCTATCTTATTTTCAAGAACCAAAAGAGATATTGAACTATAAAATAAGCTTTGTTCATAAAAACACTTACAGGCTCAGCTTCACAGTTGTCACTTTTTGTCACAGTCTGCTTGATTGCCAAACCAATGATTGCAAGCAACCGTTTGTACATTTGATCATCAAACATCCTTTGTGCTTGCACATACAGTTCTCCTATCAAGTTTGAAGAAATTATAAAATACATAAGCATATCCAAAACATGGTTCTTCATTTTGGAGTTGGAAATAATGTAACAATTATCTGTCTTGCAAATCAATTTGTTAACTTAAGAGGTGAATGATTCGTATAATTGTGCATGCATTTTACTTTCTTTTTGCAAATAAATTCAACTAAGATAAAAATAGAAGATTACCAAGACCGAGCAAAACCTCCTGCTTCACCTTGATAGTTGTACTACCATTGTAGTTTGGTGATTTTTGAAGAAAAACCTCATAGACATCTAGTACTGAGACAAGGTAAGGCGTTGGAAAGTTCCCCTAAAAAGAAAGTATTTACTTTATGGCATAAGTGAGTATTTTAACAGGGTTTTGAAGAGGTTGAATGAAATTAGCTAACTTCAAAGCATAAATTTCCACTACAGATGATAAAGTTTAAGCACCTTGCTGCAATGACCAAGCACGGTTGTCTGTAAACAATTTATTGCTGCAAGAGAAACCTCTTTACTACCATTGAAAATGCTATTTTTTACAAAGAGAAGCAAAGATTCCCACCCTGCAAAAAAAAAGTGAATTTTCTGGGAAATCTTAGCAGCAAGGAAAAAAAAAAGGGGGGGGGGGGGCTGGAAAGATGAAACTATAGATTCATCAAAGGAACCAAATTATGGTCATACCCGACCAGAAATTGTTTAAGCTTCTGAGGAAAGGAAAGAAAGAACGCAACAATCGTGCTATTCCACTGAAGACTAGTACAAGTGTTTCATCCCATTGTTTCTGAGCTGTGTTCCGACTACATTTATTTTTTTAAGGATCAGAAAGTCATATAGCAAGAGAAATGACTGTCTACAATTATGATAAAAGAATGTAAACTGATTACATATGTATAGATACATGCAGCCAGAATTATTTTATTACCTATGATGAATAAGCATGTGAACTGCTTTTCCTCCTCGAATTCCAAGTTCTTTCCCTTGCCATTCATCCTTTGATGAAGTTGCTGCCTGCAAGCAAAATCCTTGAAGCCTATTTACAAAGTTAAGTAAAAGTCTTTTTGTGTCCTTGACAGCTGATTACCCTACCATATGGGAAACACGATCTAATGTTGGGAAAACATAATTCCAGAGACAGTCCTCCCACATGCTTTCGGAAAGTTTTTGCCCATGACCTCCAAGAATTTGAAAGAGTGTCCTGATAGCTGAATTTCTAACCTACATTATATGTTAAATTTAACATAATTAAAGGATTTAAGTATCCAATGGCAATCAAATCACAGCTTGAGTCCAAATAAAGCCCAACAGGAGGATTTCAAAAGGTTTGAATATGAAGATAGAAGGTAACGAGAAGGTTAACTATAACAAGAATTAAAAATGTCGAGGAGAATAAATTTTCTTGTCTAACAGATCTTGTCAAGCCTCCATTGTTAACTAGCATCACTAAAGCCTGTTACTTGAATACATCAAACTTCAAGTTAAGCATACGAAGCTAGTCAATTCTTGAATGAGATACACATCTTTGAAAAACCAACATCTTACAGAGAAACTGAACCTCTTAAGAAACTACCAGCTTCAAAGCACAGGTACTAAGCATTTACGTTTAAATAAAAATATTAGCATTTTTATGCAAGGTCTCCTCTCCAAGAAAAGACTTTCCAACAGCCACATATCTAATGCGGACCATCAAACATATCCCACCATGAGCAACACAGACATAGATATTACCCAATCTCAATATTTTCATTCATCTGTTCATTTCCTGGTTGCTAGGATTTTAGGAATTCTTTAGCACCTAGCACCGGTTGATTTGTAGAATGAGAATTGCAGAAACAGAAATAAAACATAAACACCATTATAACAGGAAAGTTAATCGTACCTCTGGCCTTTCATCAGCTCCAAGTTTTTGAAGCAATGAGAAAACAGAGACTATCAACTTATCTCGGTCCACCATATTGGCTGAGGGAGAATGGCTGTTCATATCAACAGATATATTGTCTGTCTGCTCTTCCCCATTTTGACCATCCATTTTATTTGAAACAGAAATAACCTCCACAATTTCTGTAGTTGTTTCCTTGGTGTAAATTAATACCACTCACAAGAACATGCACTCAAACAATGATGAGATAAAAGTATAATGGCACTTTACCTGTTTCCTTCTCTTCTGCAGACTCATGTGACAATCCCTTCACAATAAAGTCCGTTGTAGTCCATAATAGCCCAATTGCAGTCAAGCTTATATTCAACTCGGTTTTTTGAGCACCATATGCTCCAGTAACATCAATACATCTGCAATTTTCAGATGCATATTTTGTTACCCTCTAGTATTGCACGTGTCCTTCTTCCAATGGTTAAAATAATCTTGTAAAAATAAACCAATAAAACAATTAAAAATTTAATCACCCGGTATCTTACACATTGAGATAGTCTGGAGGTATGGATGAAAGTCCATCATTCATAATCACACGCAGGCTCTATACAGTAAAAGAAAAAGTTAGGTCAAACTTACTTTATAGAACCAACAATAATATCAGCATGTATGTGCTTGTGTAACGAAGGAAAGACGATTTCAGAAGATTAATATGAATTTCCCCAACATTTTTCAGGCAAAGATTCACAAACCTGGAAACCCAGAGTGACAAGATCCTTTTCAGATGCATCTGCAACTGACCTAAATGAGAGAAAAAGCAGAGATGACTGATAAAACAGAACCAGATAAGATGAAGTAGATTATCAGAAATCTCAGAATGCCTAACAACACCCCCCCCCCCCAACGACAAAAAATAAAGTGGAAGTAAACAGCAGAGAAGAAGGCAAACCTCAACAATTCAAGTATATCAGGCCAACAGTAACGCAATTTTTCTCCGCACCTCTGGGAAAGCATTTGTAATTAAAAACAAAATGAGCATAGTTGACATGTAATTAACTTAAGCTTCAATCAGTTTCCCTGCTGTAGCATATACCTCCAAGACATGCAGAAGAATTTTCAATGACCCAGCACGGACATCAATGCTTTGAGAAGAAGAATATAGGACCCTCAGAGGAGATATGACAGCAGATTCAAGCTGCCTTAGTTCTGTTTCATTACTTTCTAACTACACACACACAGAGAAGAGTAACCATAAGCAGCATGAATATACATACACATACATATATGTCCTCAAATCATATAGTTAATCCAGTCATAAAAAGGCAGAAGTTCTCACATCCTGAGAATTGTCATCAGATCTAGACAATGCATGATCTTCATTTTCAGAACCTAAAACAGCACAAATTGATTGATCCAACGCATCAAGTGCCATGTTTCTCAAATGCTGATTAGAATTGTCAGCAAGCTGCAGCATTTCTTTTTGTCATGAAAGATCTAAACTCTAAATAATGCTAGCATTACTCATTGAATGAGAAGTATAAGTTATGATCACCTCAAGAAAGTGCCCAACAACTTGATCCCACAATGGTAAAACACCTATACCAGGAAAAAAATCAATAAAAATTTAAGCCAAATTTTTCTTCATATTGCTGAAGGTTTTGGCAGTTATGCTCTTTATAATAAGTTAATAACAAACATAAGCATGAAGAGCAGATAAATCTGCAAAAATTCAAACATGGGAAGATTTGTGAATATTGATGTGAGGCATGAACCTATGATAATGTCATCTATTATGATTATGAAACTTCAAGAAACATCAGCAAAACCATACTACTTACGGTGAAGATTGTTGACAAGGATGGATATCATTCTTTCAACTGAAAAACTAATACTCCCAATTTTCTGACTTGTTGATGGTCCAAAACCACTTGAAGTGTCAAGCATGCATTGATGTGACAATTGACAAAGTGCAGAAAGAAGTGACTTAACAGCAGATATGTGCATAAGTGCTGAGCTCTCGAACAGCTTTCAAGAAAAAAACATAAGGTTAGATAATGCACCTTATTATTACTTATTTACAAGATAGAAAGGGTAGTGGAAACTAGAAGCAAAAAAAATGGAAGAAAAACATAAAACAGGTAGTTCCAAATATTCTGGAACACCATCCACTTTTTACAATGGATTTTTGAAAATCCTCAAAGTTTGGCCATTGACTACATAAGAGAATATGGACAAAAGGAACAGTCAAGGTCAAAATTTTCCATTAGAGTTCCCCAAGCTTTTATCAGCTATTATAACACTACCAAAAAGCACTAGTTTCTAATACCTGAGAATTTAAAGAGGAGAGAATACTGAAATCACTGTATTGACCAGATGATGCTCTTGTAACTCTTGGCACAGATGTAGAAACTTCCTGTAGTTACAAAAAATAAGAGATTCTTACAGTTTAATGAGTGTATTGATATAAACTCTGTTCAAACGCCAGTACTCAAGGAATGGGTTAACAACTTAAAAAATCATTTTCAGAAAACCAAGACGTAATTGAGTTGTCTCAAGGGAAAGGCATCAGCAATAGGGGAAACTATTGCTTATTCCAGTATAATGCCGTTGAAACTACTAACTTTATTTTATTGAATGACAACAAGATGGATACAGGATGCTGCTGAAAAAATTACACCTAAAAATGTTTCCCAAATTACCTGTGTGGCGGCATGTG
Organism: Gossypium australe; assembly: GCA_005393395.2. Classification (NCBI taxonomy): domain Eukaryota; kingdom Viridiplantae; phylum Streptophyta; class Magnoliopsida; order Malvales; family Malvaceae; genus Gossypium; species Gossypium australe. The sequence goes on along the minus strand of CM016624.1, from coordinate 124,178,039 downwards.
GCGAATGGATTGCTCTGTCCAGTGCAGACAAAGTTTCCAACACCTACATTTATATATCATAAACAATCATAATTTTGAACTCTCACCATGTTCAGAAAGATATAAAAACCAGACCAACATACCAAGACCCAAGAGGGGCCCAACACATTATGTAGTCTATGAGCAATGTTGAAGAGAGTCCTCAAAGCCTGGGTCATGAGTGCAATTAGAACCAAGTATCTAGTTCAAGAGTGCCTAATCTATTATGTGATCTGGAAATTTAAGTGAAGATACCATACTCACGAAACCATTCATGATACCTGCACATTCTTTGGTGTAAGGACAATGTTATCTCTCTGGTCAGAATTTATATCAGAACGTTTTGATACAGGAGAGAGTAATACGCCACTGAAATCTCAATTTTAAGCATTGTCAGAATGCTAGTACAACCTTTAATAGGATACACTACAAATATTTCTACAACAAATTATGCATGTATCACCTTTAAAAAGAACACTTAAGCGTGCTAAACAATTGCATAAAATGTTTAAAGAGAAAATACCAAACAATGTACATTAGATTAAATGTGCCAATAGTTAATACCAGGCTTATTTTGAAGAGCAACCCAAATGTCAACATTTGTAAAAAAGTGCAAGAGCATAAAAACAAAACCATCATGAGAGTTGTCTTAAGATATTAACATCATGATCTTAGATTTATAAAAGCCCCACACCATCACAATTGTATTCAGAAGCTTTATCGTGACTTATTGATGGACTCATAAGGAACTTTGCTTGTAGCTTCTCTTTTACAAGTGTCAGATTACAGTTGTTCAATAAGGGATATTCAGTATATTAAATGTTATCCTATGAATATTTTATTTATTGTTATCCCTAACTTTAAGGCTGGTTTTAAGGCACTACACCCCTAAAACCAGTAGTGCTGCTAGTCTAGAGTCTTCTAAAGTTAGGCTCTCTTGTATATAAATATTTAGTATAATCTCTTGTAAAATCAATAGATAGAAAAATCTATTCTAACATGGTATCAGATTAGACCGATTTCTGGGAATTTTTTTCTGGTAATCTTTTACTCCCACAAAATCCTCAAGCCTGCTTCTGTGTTCAAAAGAGATATGTCTGAATTTGTCCACACCAATACCAATGGGGACAGTTCAGAAATCTCTATGAAAAACTCCAACCAAACAAGTGAGTTGCAGAATATTCAAGTGGCCTACAGGTTAAATGGGAAGAATTACCTGAAGTGGTCACAGCTAGTTCGCACGTTCTTGAAGGGCAGAGGCAAGCTGAATCACTTACTCGGCACAGGACCTCCAGAAGGAGATCCTCAGTTTGCTGCTTGGGATGAACAAGACTCTATGGTCATGTCTTGGTTATGGAATTGTATGGTGCCCGAAATCAGTGACACATGCCTATTTCTTAACTCATCCAAAGAAATATGGGAGTCTGTGAAGCAGACTTATTCTAAAGTTAGAGATGCTGCTCAAATCTACGAAATCAAGACTAACATTTCATCCACCAAGCAAGGAAATCGTTCCATCACGGAATATTCTAATCTTTTGCAAAGCTTATGGCAGGAGATGGATCATTATCAGTGCATTAAAATGCAGTGCAGTACAGATGCAGCACTCTTGAAAAGGTTCGTTGAAAAAGACCGAATTTATGATTTCCTTGCTGGGCTAAATGTTGAATTTGATGCAGTAAGAGTCCAAATTCTTGGTAAGGAGGAGCTACCCTCACTAAATGAGACACTCGCGATAGTTCGTGCTGAAGAAGGAAGAAGAGGAGTTATGCTTGACGATAATCGCGTAGATGGTTCTGCCTTAGTTACAAAGGCTGTCAGTGAGAGGAAAATTGCCATGGAACAGCCAACTAATATGAAGCAACCAGATTCTACAAGGCCTATTAAAAGGGATTCTGTATAGTGCACATACTGTAAAAAATCTCGTCACACAAAAGAACACTGCTGGAAACTCCATGGGAAGCCACAGCCGAATAAAAGGAATTTTTCTGCAACCAGTGGACAACTAAAGGAACAAGGGCATGCAAATATAGCACGACAGATGGATGAAGAACAACATTCTGGTATTTTTAATAAAGAAGACATTGCGAAGTTAAAGACGTTGCTGGGCTCATTGGAAAAGTCTTCTTCCACAGGTACTTGCAGTTTGGCGCTTTCAGGTATTTCCTCTTCTCAAAATTCTAATGTCTCGGACACAGTCACCAACCGGTCTTGGGTCATTGACTCAGGAGCTACTGACCATATGGCCCACTCCTCACACAAATTTGTTTCATATACACCTTGTTCTAGTAATAGAAAAATTACAGTAGCTGATGGTTCTGTGATAACAGTGGCTGGTCAAGGTGATATTGTTATAAATGAGACCCTTACTCTTAAAAATGTCCTTTATGTTCCTAATCTGTTTCCCAATCTTCTCTCCATCCAAAAACTTACCAGGGACTCTAATTGCCGTGTGGTTTTTTATCCCAAAAAATGTTTTTTCCAAGAACAGAACACGAAGAGGATGATTGGACATGCTAAGGAAGCAAATGGCCTATATTACCTTGAAGAGAATAGTGGAGAAATTAGTGCTCTAAATTCCTCACCGTTATCTTTCCTATCCAAGTCTGTTCAAGCTCACAAATACCAAATTTGGCTCCATCACCTCCGCCTTGGTCACCCTTCATTTTCAGCCCTTCAATTTCAGTTTCCTTCCTTGTTCAAAGGGATAAATGTTAAAAATTTCCGTTGTGATGTTTGCGAACTTGCCAAACACAAACGTACCTCCTTTCTCGTCAGCAATAAAAGAACATCTGCAACTTTTACTCTTATTCATAGTGATATTTGGGGACCATCAAACATTTCAAACATCTCTGGGGCTCGGTGGTTTGTTTCCTTTATTGATGATTGTACCCGTGTGTCTTGAATATTTCTTTTAAAACAAAAATCTGATGTAGGGTCTGTTTTTAAAATTTTCTACAACCTACTCAAAACACAATTTGGGACTGCCATAAAACGGTTTAGGACAGACAATGCTAAAGACTACTTCAATCAGTTTCTCTCCTCTTTTTTTCAAGAAAAAGGCATTCTCCATGAGTCCTCTTGTGTTAACACACCCCAACAAAATGGTGTTGCCGAAAGAAAGAATGGTCACATTTTAGCTATTACTAGAGCTCTATTGTTTCAAAACAATGTCCCTAAACAATATTGGGGGGAAGCTGTTTTAACTGCCACTCACCTGATAAATAGGTTGCCTACAAAGGTCCTTGACTCTCAAAGTCCTATACAAGCTCTATCGAAATTTTTCCCTGATTCTAATACCTCCAATCTTTCTCCCAAAATATTTGGGTGTGTTGCCTTTGTCCATGTCCATTCTCAAAATAGGGGAAAACTCGATCCACGAGCTGTCAAATGTGTTTTTCTAGGTTATTCCTCTACACAAAAAGGGTACAAATGCTACAATCCAGCCACCAAAAAATTTTTTGTTTCAGCTGATGTCACTTTTGCAGAAGAAGAAAAATTTTTTACTTGTCCTTATCTTCAGGGGGAGAACTTATTTAAAGAAGATAAGGGTAGAGAGTTTTTTCTTCTTGATTTTCCAGCTCCTATTCAGCAGCCAAACACTCAGCCCTTACCTACCAACCAGCCTGCCCACCTTGACCCTATGCAACCTGAAATAGAGCCTACTACACCTAAGTCACCAAAAGGAATTCAGGACACTACTCGTCCTTTACTAGTTTACTCAAGGAAGAAGGCACCAGTGCAAGTTCAATCATCTTCTTCGGATAAACACCCTATTGCGCTACAACCTGAGGTAACTACTGAACCTACTTTGAATACTAGTGAGAATTCAGATCAAAGAGAGTATGATTTTCCTATTGCTATTAGAAAAGGAACTAGGGCCTGTACAAAACATCCCTTGTACTCATTCATGTCCTACAAAAATTTGTCCCATAACCACAAAACCTTTCTTACTAGCCTAAATTCGATCTCCATTCCCAAAACTGAATCCGAGGAATTAAATAATGAGAATTGGAAAAATGCCATGAAAGTTGAAATGGAAGCACTTGAAAAAAATAAGACATGGGATTTGGTAAAATTACCGAAAGGAAAGAAAACAGTTGGATGTCGCTGGGTGTATACAGTAAAATACAATTCAGATGGCTCTTTGGAGAGGTACAAAGCAAGATTAGTTGCTAAAGGGTACACTCAAAAGTATGGAATAGACTACCTTGAGACATTTGCCCCGGTTGCAAAGATGAACACTGTGAGAGTGTTGTTGTCACTTGCTGCCAACAGAGGCTGGAAACTACAGCAGTTCGACATCAAGAATGCTTTCTTACATGGTGATCTTGAAGAGGAAGTCTATATGGATGTTCCACCGGCGTTCAGTTCTGATACAGGACAGGTAGTTTGCAAACTAAAAAAGGCTCTGTAAGGACTAAAACAGTCCCCGAGAGCTTGGTTTGGAAGATTTACCAAAGTAATGCTCAAGCTGGGGTACAAACAAAGTCAAGGAGATCACACTCTGTTTGTAAAGCATTTATCTTCAGGGGGAATGACTACTTTGTTAGTCTATGTAGATGACATTATAGTGACAGGTGATGATTTGGAAGGAATGGAAAATTTGAAGAAATGTCTAGTAAAAGAGTTTGAGGTCAAAGAGCTTGGTAAGTTAAAATATTTCCTTGGTATTGAAGTAGCACACTCTCGGGAAGGGATCTTCATATCTCAACAAAAATACATAATTGATTTGTTGACAGAAACGGGAAAAGGATGTAAACCAGCAGAGACACCCATAGAAGTGAACCACAAACTTGGAGATGCACTAGAAGAGGCAGTAGTTGATAAGGGTTCATACCAAAGACTCGTAGGGAAGCTCATTTACTTGTCACATACTAGACCGGATATTGCCTATGCAGTTGGTGTTGTAAGTCAGTTCATGCACAATCCTAAAGAGTCACAACTTCGAGCTATACACCAGATTCTACAGTACTTAAAAGGGATTCCAGGCAAAGGAATCCTATTTAAGAAAGGGGGAATTTAACCCTTGAAGCCTATACTGATGCAGATTATGCAGGATCTATGGTGGATAGAAGATCAACCTCGAACTATTGTACATTTCTGGGAGGCAACCTTGTAACTTGGAGACGTAAAAAACAGAATGTTGTGGCTAGATCTAGTGCAGAAGCAGAATTTAGAGCGATGGCTCTTGGAATTTGTGAATTATTATGGCTGAAAATTATTTTGGAGGATTTGAAGATCAAGTGGGAAGGACCAATGAAACTGTATTGTGATAATAAGTCTGCTATCAACATTGCACATAATCCAGTACAACATGATCGTACGAAGCACATTGAGGTTGACAGACATTTCATCAAGGAGAAACTTGACAGTGGCCTAATTTGCACTCCATATGTGCCCACTGATGGTCAACTGGCAGATATCCTAACCAAAGGACTATCTGGGAAGACCTTTCAGAGACTAGTAAGCAAGCTGAGAATGGATGATATCCACTTCCCAGCTTGAGGGGGAGTGTCAGATTACAGTTGTCCAATAAGGGATATTCAGTATATTAAATGTTATCCTATGAATATTTTATTTATTGTTATCCCTAACTTTAAGGCTGGTTTTAAGGCACTACACCCCTAAAACCAGTAGTGCTGCTAGTCTAGAGTCTTCTAAAGTTAGGCTCTCTTGTATATAAATATTTAGTGTAATCTCTTGTAAAATCAATAGATAGAAAAATCTATTCTAACAACAAGGAATCAATGGGTCTCTTCTAGTGAAGTTATTGGTTACATCTTTCACTTCAAGCTACCTAATTTTCTATATTTTAATGCTGACAGTCCTGCTTTTTATATTTATGCTTCAACCAATTTCCAAAGGCATTGTGCCATTTGCTAGACTAGTAGCTTAATCTTCCAGATTTTGCTAAATCCCCATATTGGGTCTCTTTCATTCCACGGCTTTGTTACTAGTCACCTTGATAGCAGTGGCTATGATTTCAAAAAAACTTTAAAAGCAAATGGGGTCACTCTTAAGCAACTATGAGAATAAATAGATTTCTCTTATTGATATTCTTTCCGGTGTTTTTGTTGCAAGAAACGAAGGACAAAATTAATAACACTATTTTGTCAAAAAACTGATTAAGAACACTTTATAAAGGGGGATCCAGGGAGGATGGAGACAGAGTATTACTTTTGAAACCACAGTAACCTGTACACTAGACCCCAAACCTCCCTAGGAGAAAAAGGGAAACAACCTTTTCAGAAATCAGAAACCACTGTAATCATTAAGCCATACCTTCTTCTTTCCACTTCGTTTGGGAAATTGATGGTAAATTTGCAAAGCGATGCTAAGAAAGAATTTAAAGGCTCTATGGCATGAAGTACTCCACATGCCTGCAGAATATTCAAAAAGGGTCAGCAGAAACGATCATCTTGCATTGGAACATCCATATCTAAATAAATAGAGTCCATTAGAAAATTTAGGCCTCTACTGCAGTGAACAAATATTAATAGTTAGCTAGTGACTATGAGTGGAAACAACTATAAGTTGCTTTTGAAAGAACTAAAACACAAATTATCCAACCCATAGGTATTAAGGCTTAGTTGAATTGATAGAAATAGCAGTCAAAATTAGCAGACAATTTATAATTTATTATGCAATATAGGGTTACCTGAGTAAATGCCTGATACCCCTTTAATATTTCCAACACAATAGCCTCTCCTTGAGACCTTCAAATTGAACTAGAATTAGAATGCATACACACCTGGTTTTGTTTGAGAGAAACAGAAACACAAACTCAGAGAAAAAAATTCACCCAACCTTGCTAAAATAAGGGACAGAGCATCAAGAATAGTCAACCACAATGAATCAACCATTGAAATACAGAGAACTGCAGTTTTTCCCGTACATTTTGCTGAAGGTACATAATCACATCTAGGAGATTCAAGCTGCTTGTATCAAGAGAATAGAAAATTTGGTAAAAAACGAAAAGCATACAACATTATATAAGACAGGACACATTCCCACTTACCTCCCCAGCATCCACAGCTTCATCAGTCAGTGAAGCTACAGTAAAGACAACACCCAGCAAACCTTCAATTGCCAAAGAAATAGCATGTGCCTCGCTAGCAACCAGGACTGCAGCATTTGATGCATCATTGTCAAGACTCCACTCAATTCCTGCCAATCACAAACCAACATCACAGTAATAAAGTTATTAAGCAAGAAACTATGGAATAGTTGTAAGTCTACATACCAATGTACTGTTGATGGAGGGGATGCATCTGATACATCAATCCATTTAACTAAGAGAAGGACATCTCTAAAGTCTAAAAACTAACTATCTGCGTATATATTGAGCTATGAGCTGTGTGCAATGAAACCAATATGACCTAGGAAATTTCTATTGCATTTCAAAGATTTGGCCACCAGTGAAATTGATTTACAGATTTTTCAACAGGATCATTCTTTTTACAGATGTATATTTACAGATAAGTAACTAAATGTAGCAGTTAAGAACACTACAGGGTGGCACTGCTGAAGAATTTCAGTTCTAGTAATAACAATCCGTCGCTACTTATGCAAAATAAAACAAAAAAGCGACTACCACATTTGCAATCACTGTAATACTCAGTTCTATGAAATTATTTCCTTTCCTTCTTCCAGACAGGAAGATGGACACATTTCATATTTTCAATCTTCTACATTCTAGCAGTTTTAATTCCAATTAATTGCAAATGCCAAAAAGAAACCATGTCATCTTTGGAAAACAGTGGCAACACATTTTTTTTTCTTAATTCCAAAGTTGCTGGATCAAATGAAACAAAAATTCAAGTCTTTAAAAGAAGAATAGGGTTTGCCATGGTGAAACAAATTATGAAATAAAGAACATCTTCTCATTTTATCTGCAGATACTAAGAATAAACATAGCCAACGATAGCAAAGCACATTGGACAAGATGAACTACAAATCCAAAATTTAAAACAAGAAAGAAAGCATATCACCTTTAGCTTTGCTACTGAACATCCCCGCAACTGCTGCCAGGCTCTCTTCACTTGTCTCAAGAAACTAACAGATAGAAAATGATGTTAGAGAAGGGTTTAATGTGTCCTCAGGTATCTCATCTGTATTAAAATAAACTCCCCAAGTTGAAAGTGTCTAAATGTAAAACTCACAATGAACAAGAAAATAGTCATCATAAGTTAATAGACAAACAGTTGATGAAGTCACGGCAACAGATGATAGAGAACAAAAATTGAGAAAGAAATATGGCAGGGTTGAAGTGAAGGAAAATGTCGAAAGTTTAATCTCACAGTAAGCTAAAATTTATTCAACCTCACGAAAATCAAACGGTGAAACAAAGACAAACTACAGATTTTCAAATAAATACACCTAGAGACAATCAAATCCTTGTGAACAGGAAACTAAGAAAAACTGACATGATTGAAACTTAATGAACAATATTTCACCTGTACACTTGAAACAACTCGAGCAAGAGCTTTAACCATACCCTCCACGACATTTGTGTTCTTTGGATGCCTGAAAGAGCGAATTCATGAGATTACTCTTATTTTGCAAAAATTAACCAACTAGTGAAGAAGGGGAGGAGGGAAGAAACAAGAACAAACTTTGATATCTGAAATTGAGTAACAAATGACTAATTGAAATTTGAATTTAATCAAACCAACATATGCACTGACATGAGCAAAATTATAAAATTGGACATTAAGAATGATGTTTTGTTCAAATTCACATCAAATTTTGGCTAATGGCACAACTGCAGCATTGGCCTTTTGAGACATGGACTGGGCAAAGGAATGCAACAAATTTGACCTAACTTCATAAAAGATACATCTACCATCCTGAGGATTAGTGGTGGCAGATAAGGACTGAGTCACCAATGACACGAAATTACAGTCCACGAAGAGTAGATTACGTTCAAAGCGCAAATAAATAAATAAAAGAAGAGGAAATAACATCAGCACTTCGCAGAGTTAAGAAACATGTATGCAACCAGACAGAAAAAAGGTGGATGGTACCAAGCTTACATATCAAAGTTTTGGAAAAGGATGCGTAATGTCCGTGCTTCCACACAAAAGCCCTGACAAATCCCATATATAAGTTTAGACAAATTTCAAATTTTAAACAATTTGTAAATAAATCATAAAAGGAAAATATGGCACATCTAAGTTGTTGATTTTACTCTTAGGATCTCGAGAACAAGAATTCGATGCCATAATGGCAGATCAAGAAAAGTTAATTTGATCAGCATGCTAAGAAAAACCTGCATACCACAAAAACTAGCAGAATTAGGAGCACAAATACACAGAGGTGAAACTGAGTGAAAATAATGTTTAAAAGAGGGTCTTAATTTTATCATAAACAGAAGTTATTAAACCAAAATGAAATTTACAAAAACTTAATACTAAAGGGTATGATACTATTAGTACATTAACTTAGTTATAGAGCCTTTTTACTAGTTGCCCTAACTTCCACTACCCAGTTACTTAATCCTCAGCTCTGAAGAAATGCCAAAATTAACTTTCTCATCCACATTGAATCATTAGACTCTACTTAGCATTTCCCACCTATCTAAACTCTAGAACCACAGCCTGTTCCCCAGCACTTTCTAAATTGTTGACAAGTTTTACTTTTTACCTCTATTTTATCTACTACATCAGCATATAATTTCAAGAATGTAAAAAACCATAAATACAGCATACCTCACATTCCGTAATAAGAGATGAACTGTAAAGCTTGATAATATGAGCAACAGATCGTAAGACCAAGCGACGGAAATATGGCTCTCCAACTTCTCCTTCAAGCTGAATGCACATTCACAAAAATAAAACTGAAGAATGCCCAAATAAATTCAAGAAAGCCCTTAAAAGGGGAAAAACTCTACTAGGCAAGAGATGGATTTTGTCACAAGAGACCAGAGAAGTTACCTCATAGTTGGTTCGGAGTGAAGTCATTAAAAGTGAACAAATTTGGTGCTGCAAGACCTGTTAAAGTACCACACAAACTTTACAACTATAAAAGTCTTACTAGCATGCTTAGACAAAATAAGAAGAATATTTTCAGTCAGATAATTCCGTTATTACCTGTTCATAAGGAACCAAAATCTTGAACATTGCCACGTAATTGGATAGGATGAACCTGCAAAACAAAAGCATTAAGCGCAAATGTCCTGAAGAGACTAGAAGTTAAAGCACATAAATATGTAGAGGCAGAGACAGATATCTCACTCAAGTATATCAAGTGCAAATGTCCGTTGAAGAGAGCTAACATGCAACCAACAAGCCTGCAAGGCAGAACCAAAAAGTAATCCATATAAGAAGCTCTGTTCTAATTGTCATTGTTATCGATGAAATGCAGTCAGTTCAAGGAATCATTAATAGAGTAAAAAATTCCTAAAACCCACTAGTAATCAATTCTAGAGAAGCAATCTGGTTATTAAAAAAAACACAATCTAACATTTTAAAATTAACACATACAGATCCACCTGCAGCAAGAGCTGTCAGGTCTTCAAGCAAACGAAGCCCTAGCTTCCCAGAACTAGTTGTGGCCTCCCTCATCAATGATGACTTTCTAGAAGCAAAGTTGTTGTCCAACCTGTCAATGCATTGGTTAGTTCAGATGTTGACATGAACAAGAGTAAACCTTAGGCATTAAAAAAACCTACATAAAAAAATAAAAATGAAACAATATCTAGTTGGACGAGCATAGATACAAACAAAATGGTACTAATTGACATATGCACACACACAAAGGATACCAGATATTAACAATTGCAGGACAAATATAAATATGGGAGAAGATAACAAAATGGTTTTGGTAAAGCATGAAATCCACAAAAACAACATACTCTGAATTATTCATACTGCGATTAACATCACCAGTAACTGAGCTTGTTCGAGATATGTAACTTCCAGAACCAAACTTTTCAGCTGGAAGAGACTCAACAAGGACAACATGTTCAAAAACCAAAGCTACCGCCTGCCTGAAGGTAGCAGCAGCAGTGCTGAAAATAAAAGGATTTTAGATGAAAAGGGAAAGTTAGTAAAAAATGAGGGATGCATCGCTGCAAAATACAGAAGCCTATGAGGGGAAGGTTGCTAATGGAAACCTCTTGACCTATAGAACAACTTACTTCCGAACACTGTCAGAAGATCGATTGTTTTCAAGAAGTTGAAGACAAATGCCAAGAGCTTTAGCCATATTCTCCTGATAATTATGCAATAGACAAAACAGAACGTTAAGAAAACTGAACTTACTAATTAATTAATACAGCCATTTCTGAAGCCTCACAGCTTTCAATGATTCCAATGTGTAATTACTGTTTACATGCAAAACATTTATTTTTAAATTCATATTTATGTAGTTTATCTGGTGTTTCCAACTGCAATAAACGGATTCCTACTCAGGCTAGCCAATAGATACCTATGGGAAGTATACTCGATAAATTCCCAATAGAAACCTATGGGAAGTATGCTCAATATATTCTCACTACCAACATACCTTAAGATTATGCGCATAATTCAATACAAAATCAAGTTATTGGCAAAATACTAAAAAGCTTGCTTATTCTTCAGTTAAGGAAATTTGTCTAACGAAATTCAGTCTGACCATTTGCTGACTTCAGTTTAACCAGAACACATAGCATAAACCAGTCAGACAATGAAAACATGCGTGTAACCACCGTTCACCTCACTTTCAGGATGCAACCGTGACTGAAATATTATTAATATAGTCTGTAGAGTCTTTAGTTGAACACTCTCATCTGACATTTCAGCATGCTGCAAGAAGAGCAACACAAATGCAAGATTTCAGTGGAACAAATTAACCATCCATAACTAAGTTTATGTTGAACATATAGCACAAAACAAATACAAGCATAAACTTACATCTTTTAATGTAGGAAGTATCTCATTGAGAACTGATGGGGCAACCGCATCATGAGATATGAGCTTTTGTAGACATGAAAGGCCAATAACACTAAGCTTGACAGTTTTAACCTCACATGCCATCAAAAAAATCCGCACTATATCCTCATTAAGAGAAATTTCACTGGGACTTGACAATGTCCGAAGCTGCAAAACATATAAGTTTCAAACTCAGCTGCTACCAGCTACAGTCAGACAAATCAGTGTAGCAAAACAACATCTCCTCTAATTCTACTATTTCCACGTTATGCATAGGATTTACAGAGTGCTTCATAGAATTTGATAACTACAGGGTAATATCAACTTCCAAAGTTAAAGTGACACTAACAGCATTATCTCCAAAAGAAAACCCTTCATTCAACGTCTGAACTTAGCTTAATTTTACTTTCAAAAAGATGATAAAGAGTCTAGAATCTAACCAAAATCTTGCATAACAAAACTTATGGGAACCTAGAGTCGAATTTCATGTTTCGAAACAAAAACAAAAAGCTCCACGGAATCAAATTAAAGCGAATTTGTAATATTGTAATAACTGGTAAGTTTTCATTGCTTTTGTCTTCTAACCTTTTTTCGCTTCTTCTGAGCAAACAAAAGACGCAATAAATAATCATTTCAAGCTTAAAACATCAGCAATTCTACTAAACAGCTGCATATAAATGTGAATTATGACCTTTAATATGGCGTGTTCAGCAGCATCCTTGACGGCGGGGTGGCGGCGTCGTGCTTCGGCGGAGAGAGCGCGGAGATCGGATTCAAGAACAGCCATGAAAGCCATCTCCTCAGAGCGCTCTCTGTCTCTCTCTCTTTCTAATTCTTGAATATGAATGAATTGCTAACCACTCAAATTTTAACGATGATAGAAATATACAAATTAATTGATCGAAATCGAAGAGCTCGGTCGCAGAGAAAAATGAAGAAAGTGAGCTTTGTAGATCTTGTTGTTCGAGTGAAAAGATCTGTTGAGGAATGAGACTGTTCTCGCACGTGCGAATGTCACGTGTGGGATTGTTGAAAGAGAGAATCTGTTTGCCCGAATTAAAGTAGAGCCCGCCCAAATTTTGGTTGGGTTTTTCCGGGCTTTATCAACAAAATTTGTAGGCCCTATTAACAATTTCACTTTAAAATTCTCTTGAAATAATAATAATAAGCTTTTTATTCAACTAGAATTGGCGGTGAGTGGAAATAAACATATATTAAAAAAAAACAAAAGATAAAGATGGTTAAGAAATAAGTTGTTAGACTAATATGGATTTTTTTTTTTTTGAAATGTTAATCTTTTTCAAAAAAAAATAAGTACAAAGTGTTTTTTTTTATATTGTTAGGATTCCAACTAAGAATCCAACATTTTACAAATAAACATAAAAAAAATATTTTAAATAGGAAAATGTTTTTTTTGTAATTTTCTTAATTGAGTTGGTGCACCAACTCACTCCAAGCTTAAATAATAGTACAGACATATATTTGGTTAAAACATGTTTCAAGTCTTTGTACTCTTTATATATTTAGAATTTAGTCCATTTACTTTTATTTTTTAAGAATTTAGTTTCTTCATTTTTCGAATCTAAAAATTCAAATCCAATTTTTAATACCGTTAAAATTATTTTATTAGATTTTTTGGTATGACATTTTGAAATAATAAAAATACTCACCTAGTAGCCACATAATAAAAGAAGTAGTGTTGTAATGGACTTTAATTTAAGAGAATAAATTTAATTTTTTAAATCTAAAAAGTTGAGGGACTAAATTATAAATGTTTGAAGAGTACAGACTTGGAGCATGTTTTAACCATTTTCTTTTCTTATGTGAATTAAGAAGAAGGCAAAAATGAAGTTCCACTGGTAGGGCTCAACGAGGAGACTGTAGTTAAAATGATTTGAACAGGTTAGGAAGTTTGTATAGAAACATGTATGAAAGGAAGGCACGTTTATAAATGTTCAATTAAAGCCAAATAAAATTTGCCCAAAGTTTTAACATTGTCTAACCAGGCATCCATATTCAAAAAGCATTCATCAACGTTGAACTGCCTCATTGCAAAAAGCAACAGATGACTGAGAAAATTAGGGTGAGTGTTTAAAGCCAAAGAAGATTGCTCAAAGTCTATACATTCTCTAACAATCCATGGACATTGAAACAACTTGGATTAATGTTTAAAGCCAAAAGGTCTCAACATTCCCTAACCATCCATGTTCAAGCTATGCTTGGGTGTTTGCTATGGACATTCAACTGACTCACCTAAAAAGCAAGAGAATACTGGTAGCCATCGGGGATATATTAACCTTTCAGCATACTTGTTAAAAAATATGAGATCAAAGTCTCACAACTGAAATCATGGGCACACTGTTACAGAGCCCCCAGATTTCATTGAGGAGAGCTTTTCTGCAAACTCCTGATTTCTCCCTGGGAGTTTCATCTATTCTTTGTAAGTTCCCTTCGTTCAGCCTCAGCAATCACTAAGAAGAACAGGTTTCCTGAAGCAGCACTATCCCATATCGACTAAGAAAGAGAAGGGCCACGAGGGGGATTTCATAAATATGAGGCACCTAGCTAACTTGTAACATACTTACCTGGACAGGGTCGATGGGTGATCTGCAAGGCCCATGGCCTGGGTTAGCGACCTACATTGCACCTGGGAAGGGCGCTCGCCTAAGGTCTCCTCAAGTAGGAGAGCCTACAATATAATTTGTGGTAGTGGGGGCCTGCGTTCGCGCGGCTCCTGTCCAATATTAGTTAAAGCATTTTGTTGTATGGGTTATTTTGGGCTTAATTTTTCGGCCCTAAGGGGTGTAATCTAAATAATACATAAAACTACCAAGACAAATAGTTCTACATAATTTGATGTAGAAATATCAAATAGAACACAATTGTATCAAATGCGGAAGTTTGGATATACAAATATGAAATATGTTTCTATCAAATAGGAATTTTGGAAATTTACATACGGATTATTGAAAGTCACACAATAAGTATGACTAGTGTGTACAAATTTGATGCATATATGAATTATTAGATGTAAATACACGAATTATTGGAAATAAACAGTTCAATTTTTATTTTTATTTTTATTTTTGAAAGCCTTTGGACTAATTTGTTTGAATAATTTTTTGGGGTAAAATAAGTTATATCTTCTTTAAAATAACTTATTAAGCAAATTTAAAAAGATGATTATATGTTTAGGTTTTTATGTTCTATTTAATTCATTCATTTCTCTACTTTTAATTACAAAATAACAAATATAATCACATATTGAAGTGTCGTAAAATCAAATATATTTTTCTTACATCATAAAAGTTTATATTTTTAAATTTAAATTTGATTTATTTATATATTAAATTTGATATGAATCCATTAAATTATTTTATGTAAAATTATTGATTACCATTATTTAAAAGTTACTAATGGAAAAAAATAATTAAAATTTAAAATATAAAGAAAAATGAAGTTAATATTATAATTAAAATTTAAATATTAGCAAGTATTTGCGTAAAAAAATATTTAAAAAAGAACAAAAAGGGTAAAAGTAGTAATACTATAGAGGTTCTCATATTAAAAGTCAAATTGCATTTTATTTTCTCTAATAAAAAATTAGAAAATTAACCCCAATACATTAAATCAAAGAGTAAATTAGTCTTTTCTATTAAAAAATTTATCTATTTGTATTGTTAAAAACGGGCGGAGCTAATAGATAACGAAAAAGTGACACGTGACATGTCACATGTACCTTATGTTGATATACAACGATCAATTTTTAAAAGTAGAATTTGATGAAAAGTTTAATAGAAAAAATAATTTACTTTTTTATCTAATGTATAGGGACTATTTTGCCATGTTTTTAGTAGAATGGACAAAATGCAATCTTAATGGACAAAATGCAATCTTACTCCTAGTACAATGGCCTTCATAATACTTTTACAAAATAAAAAAGTAAAAAAGAAGACAAAAAAATATAATTATTTTCATGATCTCAGGTTTGAGTCACATTCCATGTAAGTCATGTATAAGTTCTTAGTCTATATTTATTTTTGTTTATGGCTCACCATATGTGGACCTTGTATAGTTTTATTCTAGTATAAGTTTGGATATATTTTAGTTATGAGTCTAATAATACTTTATAATGATTAATTTTAGTTATAGTTATTCAAATGTGTTTTTTTGTAATTGTAATTGTATTTGTACATGTAACTTTGTAAAACACTCATATAAATTAATATAAAAATACATTATGTTTAACGTATAATTATATTTGAAAATGCAATTTACAATTTATATCAATAATAATTAAAATATTTTTGTAACTAATTAAATTTTATTTATTTTTAATTGAAATTAATGAATGTAAAATTAAAGATAATAAAAATAAATAGAATAATAATTAATAATGGACAAAATCGTGATTTTACTTAAAATTCATTTAATAAATAAATCTTAAGTTAATGAATATTTTTATCAAACCTTAAAGTAGGGAATGAGTATTTTTCAAACCACTACTTTACCGTAGAAACCCTAGTTGCTAGCTTTACCATTGCCGCCATGCAAGGAGGAAGAGGAAGAGAACATTAAGATTCTGGCAAAGATGCCACAACTGGCTTGAACAACATGCGTGCTTTCGGTGGAGGCAATGCCAATGTGAAGCCCAAAAAAGACGTTAGAATCACTACAGCATTAGTAAAACTCCGACGGTGGAGGAGCCAAAGCTGAAAAATAGCCTTGGTATATTGACCATGACAACCACCAGGAAGACTTAGTGCGATGACACTAATGACCATCAAGGTTAAGATTAAGGAAACCCCAAAGAGATGTTGATGTTGCAACAGTAAAAGATAAAGACTTCACAAAGCAAGGGGAAAAGGAAAACAATCCATCATAAAAGAGGTCTTACTAGATGTCACAATGATGAATAACAACAAAACGAAAGAATGCATAGAGCTCCAAGGCTCTACCTCTCACCGATAAACTGAGAACCAAAATAGGAGTTGAACATAAGGCGGCTTCGAGTTGTTCAAAAGCAGAAGTAGCTTGGTCATTCCAATTCCAAACGTCTTTCTTAAGCAGGTTTGTCAAAGGCGTGGCCATTATGCCATAGTGCCTTTATAAACCTTCTATAATACTCAGAAAGCCCCAAAAATCCCCACAACTCTTTAAGAGAAGTAGGGAGAGGCCAATTGGCTACACATTCACCTTAGACCTATCCATCGAAATAGTCTCTTTGGAGATAATGAACCCGAGGTACTCTACTTGACTAGTACTAAAACAACACTTACTCATTTTAATAAAGAGTTGGTGTTGCCTAAAAAGCATAAAGACTTCTCTAAGATGTGTCAAGTGCTCAAACCAAGTGGTAGAATACACCAATATATAATCAAAGAATACCAAAACTGTTCTCCTGAGTAATGGCTTAAATATGGTGTTCATCAACCCTTGAAAAGTAGGGGGTGCATTAGTGAGCCCAAAGTGCATCGCCAAAAACTCATAATGGCCTTCATGAGTTTTGAAGGCTATTTTTGGAATGTCAGCTTCATTCATTCTAATCTGGTGATAACCAGATCTTAAATCCAGCTTAGAGAACACCTTAGCTTGTCCCAATTCATCCAGTAGTTCCTCAATAATTGGAATTGGAAATCGATCTTTGATTGTCAGCTGGTTAAGCTGTCTGTAATCTACAGAGCCTCCAGCTACCATCTTTACCATTACCATGGGAAGGCAAAAGAACTACAATTGTCCTTAATTGCCAACTTGAAGCATCTCCCTGATTAGCTTTTCTAATTATGATTTCTGGACCATAGGATATCTGCAGGGTCTAATTCTGACAACTACACTTTCATCTTTGAGAGGAATTATGTGATTTTGGAGCCTAAAGGTGGTAAGCTTGTAGCAATCTTAAAAAGATCACCAAATTCCTTGAGAAGTAATTGTAATTCCTTAGGTGTGTCTGGAGAAGAAATTATTGTCAAGGTTACTTGGTCAGCTCGAGTCATAAGTAAGGCACAAGGATCCATCTCCTTACCAATCATTAACAAGCATTTAACTGACTGTCCCTACTTCATTACTTCAATACTTCTTGGTAGAAAACATTGAATAATGCAAGGAACTCCCTTAGAAGAAAATTTATGGTCATAGAACCAAAATTCCAATTAAGTAATCCTAGGGGAAGCAACCATTGTATTCCTAGAACCACATCACACCCTTTAAAAGGTAAAACCATGAAATCGACAATAAAACTAACCCCTTAAACCATCCATTCTACAATTTTATATTTTCCTTTGGTAAAGAGTTTCATTCTATCAACTATAGTGACTTTTAGTTGTTGTTGCTGCCAAACAGGTAAAGACAGTCTAGTTACCAGCCGTGCATACAGGAAGTTATGAGTACTTGAATATACTAAGAAAATGGCCTTATTTCACCCAACATTGCCTTAAATCTCATAGTATAAGGCCCTTGAGACCCTTTAATCACATGTAGAGACAGTATTGGAGTTTGTGGCTGATCTTCTTCCCTAACAGCGTCATCAAACTTGTTTGAGCACTCTTAAAACTCCCACACTTCTCCCTCACAAGGTGAGTCTAATAGCATTCGGTATAATTGGCTTTTGACACACTTGTACTAGTGTGATATTTGGCTCCACACCAGAACAGAGCCCTTTTTTGCTTCCTCTTGGCCATAAGCGATGGACTCAACTCTTTTGTGGATCCTTTGGATACTACAGGACCACTTGATGATGAATTACTAAATAGCATAGACTGAGTAGAAACTGTTGATCTAGTGGCAACAGAAGAAGGCAATTGAGGACTAAATCGGAACAAAAAGTTATTGCGAGCCAGAAATCCCTTCTTAGGAGGGACTCCTATAATGCTTTCAACCTATCTAGCAATATGATTAGGAGTGTTTCGTCAGTTAACCGGCCCGGAATAACATTAATCGAACCGAAATTTTTTCAAAAAAATTAACCAAACCGAAATTTTTTGGTTAATTCGGTCAGTTACCGAATTAACCGAAAATTATATGTTTTTTTATTTTTGGCTAAAAATTAACCGAGTTACCCGAATTAACCGAATTACCCGAAATGAATCACTACATAATTAAAAAGATTACATAATTTTAGTTTTAGTTTTAGAATTTTATTTTTATTTATTAAATTATTTGTAATTTTTATGATTGGGTTGGATTGGGTAATTGGGTTGGGTTGGATTTTGGGTTTGGATTGGGTTTAGGGATTGGGTTTAGGTGAATAGTGGGCCTATTTATATATTATAATTTTATTTATTAATTTTTTCGGTTAAACTGAAAAAATTCGGTTAATCGACCGGTTTCGAACCGAATTAACCATTAACTGAAAAATCACAAAATAATTAACCGACCCCCGACTGAAAAAATTCGGTTAACCGACCGATTAACCAAATTCGGTCGGTTAACCAAATTTTTTCAGTTTTACCCGAATTTTGCACACCCCTAAATATGATACCCTCCTACCAATGTTTGGGGTCTAAAAAGTTGTAAATATTAACTTATCTCTAGTTTTAAATTACTAACAAATATGCTAATTGCATAAGATTCAGGTAACTGTAGGTGGTTCAAGAGGCTTACAATTTGATTTTGGTAGTTTTTCACCGATCCATGTTGCTTCAAGGTTCCTAGTTCAACCATTGAATCTTTGAAAAGGTTCGATCCATAACACTCCTTCAAACTGTGAACATAGTAGCCCAATCCAGCAAGTAGAGACCCCCATGTTTTTGGGCATAAAAATGATGCCAGTCCAGTGCTCGCCCCTCTAGGTGGAGCATCACTATGCGTATATTGTCACACTCAGGTACCCTTTCAGCAGCAAAATATTGCTCAAGCTTTGCCCACCAACCTCTGAAATTGGAACCGTCAAAGTAGGGGCAGTCTAAGCTGTAGGAATACTCTTGGAAGGATCATTGTTGAGGTAAACCTGCGGTGTTCGGCCCCAAATATGGTTGGGGAATTTCCTGGCGATCCTTAACTGGAAAACCTGGAGGCGAACCACCCAAAACTCCTTTCCCTTTATCCTGCACAACAACCCTCGAGCTTGAGAAAATGGTATTTCCCAAATATTGCTCAAATAAATAGTGTAGCTCCAAACGAAATTCATCCTTAAATCCTTGAAGTTAAACCTCTATTTTTCATCCCACTTAGCATCCAACTAAAACACCTCACCCTATAGTTTTCCCATATCTTGCTGTAAAACACCCACCTCCTTTTGCAACAACATAGTAACCCCTTCCCTGGCCATGGAGAGCAGTTGAAGCTCTGATACCTTTGATGAGAGAGAAACTAGAAGAAGAAGTCAAGAAATAAAAAACAGAGAGTGGGAGAAGAATTAATTGAAGAAAGAAATTTAGTGCTTAACAAAATTATTTTCATAACTGCCTTTACCCCCTTACAACATGATATATAGAAAAAAACAAAAGAAATTACTGCTTACAAATTAGCTATAGTTACGATATAACTAACTGTACGTGTAAAACCTCTAAACGCTCCGTTTTAATTAAACCTTTCTGCATATTATTTCATTAAAACCTTTAAACACTTCATTTCGCTACTGGCCCTTTGTTTCTTCAGTTTCGACCCATAACATGTCATTAATAGATAATACTATTCATATGCCACATCTACTAGGAAGTATAATTTGAATAACTAAATAACTTTTGAGACTTAACTTAAACAACTTCATTTAGTAAATTCACATTTAGAACCCCAACGATGAACCCACCACCAATTCGTTGGATCTTATGTGGACCTTCAACGTTAACATATACAATAAGTTCATAAATATATAAACCATGCACATACATACATATATACATATTTGAGACAAATGGTAATGCTAGAACAAAGGCCAATGAGAATAAGAAATTACATTATAAATGTTAAAAACTTACTAGGTTTTTCTCAAGAGAGCACTGCACTTTTAACTAGCTCAATCCCAATGAGCTGAAAAGAAAAGGTGGCAAGATGCGATACAATTAAGATATAGAAGTCACGATTTTATTTGGTCTAATTAGGCGGCATCAAGAACTCTAACCTTAATGTCGAGATTCTGTTCTCTCAGATACATCCTAAATCCACTTACGAAACCTTTCGATACCGGATACAAGAATGTCTATGTTCCCTCTAATGCCCTTCCATATTCTAGTTTAGTTGTTTCATAATGGATCTAAAACAAGAAATTGTATCAAATCATGCCAACTTCCAAGGCTCCAAATACCAAAATGTGCATAAACATGATACCTTTGAGTTGGAAAGGTTTTCAAACTGCTGAAGAATGTAGGAATTAGGAATCTTTGCCATAATTTCCTCAGCCTTCTCAAATGCACCTATCATGCCCTGGGCCGAATCGATAAGAACCACCTCGGCCCCGAAAGCTCAGAGGACCATTCTCCTTTCGGAACTTAATAAAGAAGGCATTGTAATTATGAGTCTGTAACCCTTAGAAGCTTCCAAGAATGCCAATTCGATTATGGTATTACCGCTCGTTGGCTCAACCGGGACAGTCTTCATCATGCAGGAAAAAGCCAATAAGAAATAACCGGACAAACATAGCGTAAGTAAATGTATAATTTCAGTTGCAAATCGAATGCAATCTAACATTAACTTGAAAAATATGCAAGTACCAACCTCACCTGGTTTAATAATACCCTTCTCTTATGCATATGTAATCATACTATATGCAAGCCTGCGATGCAAAGATTATAAACTCTAACCTTTGAGGAAGCTCAATATCATCCATGATGATCGAATATTATGCTACATATTTTGCTATAAGTCTAGTTCAGCTTCCATCTTTATACTCTTCGTACATTTCAACATTCAATTTTTAATTTCAAAATTTTAATTCATATACTCTTTTAATTTAATAACTAAATTCTAATTAATAAAAAGGTAAAAAAAAAACTTACATTAAATTTGATTATATGCCATTTTAAATTAAAAAAAATCTCATGATCATCAATTTAAAATCATATAAAAGTCATGTAAGCAAAAAAGAAAAAAATATTGAATTTCACTTTGCTTCTTTGAAACAGTGTTCAAGAACCTTATAATTTCAGAAGGAGAATCTTATAACCCTATAGCTATATATGTTTATTTGTTTATTTAACTTTCCATGTAATATTGATGACATGAACAAATTTTTTATTTTGAGTATGAAAAATAATCCAATTTAATAGAATTTTTTTGATAATGTTATTAATTGAATTTAAATTATTAAATTAAAAAAATTAAAAATTAAATTCTACAAACTAAAAACAAAATAAGTAAATTTCAAATGAATAAATAGAGTAAAAATGGAGAAAAATTAAGAAATTGTGATAATACATGTCATTTACACTTGACTCAAATTCTATTCAACATCCCGTAAATTTTAATTTAATTCTAAAATTCTAAAGCATTTTAATTTTAGGGCCCGTTTGTTTGCCAAAATGTTTTCCGGAAAATAATTTCTGGAAAATGATTTACTGAAAATATTTTCTAGTGTTTGGATGAATCTGTGTAAAATATTTTCTATTGTTTGGCAGATTTTCTGAAAATATTTTCTGGAAAAGTTGTTTTTACATATATTAATAAATTTTTATATTTTAAATTGTTTTTACATATATTGCAATGATTTATTTATTTATAAATAAATCAAATTAAATATATAATAATACTCAATTATTAAGCTACATTATTAACCGTCATAAATTGAAAACAACTAAAGTCAAATAAATTATTTGTAATTGTGTTAAAAAAATAAAAAACAAGGATTGAATAATTATAAATTTAAGTCTTGTACATTTTGTACATTATTATTTTTATTTAATTGAGCTTATTTTATATCTATTAAATTTATATTTTACATTATTTTTACATTTATTGCAATGATTTATATAAATCTTCATTTTTCATACGACAATACTCAAAATCTTGGAATCACAGTGTCATATTTGTAACATTTGCAGTAACTAAACTCTACAAATCAAAACATCTCCACTTCTAAACATCCTATCCTAGTAAATTATTAATTACCAATGGAGTAACATATTCCTAGTAACACAACAAGCTGATAATAAAGGAGCTAATTCATAAAAGACTATATTATCCATTATTTTCCTTCATACATTCTACGGTTTTCCTGCTTGGCAAAGGCATCATGAAAAGTTGCATTTTTATTTCAATTTTCATAGGCAAACCCATACCAAAACACAGAGTAGAACATAAATAAACACTAGTGGAGTAGAACATCAAGTACTTCCCACTTGATTAGGCTCATTGTACCATTCACTTGTCTATTAAGCTCTGACTGGTTGCCGCAATGCCCAGGCCATTTGACTAATAACCATGTCCTTATTTTTATACTTAGCATAAAAAAACTAAGCATTTACGATTCCTCCAAGCATATTAACAGACCATGGAAAAAACACATCCTAGGTGGTGCGGTCATAACTACAACCAT
The DNA here is from genome assembly GCA_005393395.2 of Gossypium australe. NCBI lineage: Eukaryota > Viridiplantae > Streptophyta > Magnoliopsida > Malvales > Malvaceae > Gossypium > Gossypium australe. Next base: position 124,154,639 of record CM016624.1, on the reverse strand, counting down.
GTTTCTTTTGGAGATTGCTATAAATCCACTCAGTAAAATTGCAGTTGAAAAACCAATGCTTTAAGCTAGCAGGAACCAACTACTCCCAAATGCTTCTAATAGCAGAACACTCACATGAGACATGACTAGCCAATTCTTGTGTACACCCACAAATTGAACATGAAAGGCCTTTCGTTGAGCGATGACAACATATCTCAGCAATAGTAAAGATCCTCTTCCGCAAAGCAAACCACGAGATTACTTAATATGTTCCGGCACTAGTGCTTTCCATATCATATTCCAAGTATTATCCCTTGGTTCCCAAGCATTTTCCATCAAGTTTCTATAAGCATCTCAAACTGTGAACCTGTGCGAGCACCCTCATGTCCAAATGCACCAACAATACCATCATCCTTGTTTGGAGGCAACACATTAGCAATATAAGCCAATATATATTATGGAAGCCAAGCAAACAAAATGTTCCATTTGTGTTTATTTAAATTTTCATAGGCAAACCCATACCAAAATACAACAATCACTCTCTATTTGTCTACTCAAGGATTTTAAGGACACTAGTTATCAATGTCATTGCATTTTTAAGTGCATTCCCAACAAACTCACAATCAAATAAGCCTGATATGGCCATTAACTTTTTCATCTAAAAGGAGTAGCAGAATTGGCATTGACAATAAATAGACAACAAATATGAAAACAAACATTTTTTGGGGATAAAAGAGTGTAATAGGCCCATTTTGCCCGGGCCCGTGTAAAATAAAACAAATCAGACAAAAAAAGAAGAAGATAAAAATAATGTCCAGTTTTAATACAGTCCATTTACAAAGCCCAAATTTAATTTACAAATGGCCCAAGTACTAAAACAGACCCAATTACAAGCCAACAGACTACCCAAACCTGATCAGCCCAATTACACCATAAGACCCAGACCCAATCCTAACCTAACCCAGCTAACTAAGCCGGCCCAGTGGCCCACAAATGCTTGCGGACGCAGGAAACCCTAGGTTCCCACTGCGCCGCAAGCGCCCCAGCAGCCCTTCAGCGCAGCCCCAACACCAGCCTCTCCTCACGGCGCAATTAGCGTACAAATGGGGCTCTGTCGCGAGATCCTCGCTGTTGACCTGCACAAAAAAGGAAAAGAGCACAGCAAAACGGAAATAATGGCAGCAAAACAGATTTTGTATTTATTTTTCTTTTATTTATTTTTGGGCTATAAAACCTGTAAACAGAACACGAAAAACACACACAGACAAGAATACATAGAAAATATACAGAGATTAATAAAACGACAGATGTGATTTTTTTATTTCGTTCATTTTCATTTTTATTTTTTTCTTCGATCTATGCACTTTGTATATATAAAAACTATTTAAAAATATAAAAAGAGATTACCTGTCGACTCGCGTTGAAAAGAAGAAGTTTTTATCTTTCAGCCGCTGTCTTCAGAGGAGCGTGTGGCGACACGTGCGACGACCCGTCGCCGGAGCCCTGGCCTCATGCCGAAGGCCAGAGAGAATTTTTGGGGGGGCCTCTGGTTTTTTTTTTAAGGAATGTTTAAATGAATTTTTTGGGTTGACCTTTTGCTTATATAGCAAGAAGAAACGAAGCCGTTTTTGCTTAAGTTAATAAGCACAAAACGGCATCGTTCAGGGAGGATCCGTGCGTTGACCTGAAAACCCGGGGAGGATTCGCACGTTTTTGTTAAAAGGGCTAATTGCCTCTTTGGTCCTTCCGCTATTTTATTATTTTCAATTTAGTCCAATTTAAATTTTTACTTCTTATTAAATTAGCCCTAAAGCTTATACTTTGTTTCAATTTGACCCTCGGGCTCCTTAAGGGCCAATGTCAGAACGTTGTCGTTTTAGAAAGAAGGCATAATTGCCTAATGGGTCCCTACAGTGCGACGTGCATCTTAATTTAGTCCTTTTATATTTATTTTTATTGCCATTTAATCCTTATTTCTTTATTTATTTTTAAAACCTTTTTATTTTATTTTATTTTTAAATTATTCTAATACTATATTGAATTATTTTATTAAAAAAATTTATATATTTTTATTATTATTTGTATATTAATCTATTAACAGTATAAATTCGTATGTATTTTTTTACATATTATCTTTATATATATGTGTGTAATTACTACTATGTATTATTTTATTTGGTTTAATATTATTTATATTATATATATTATTTTATAATTTGTATATTAGTTATATGTTATACATTTTTTAAATTTTGTATTATTATATTATATTATATACCTCTAAATCTTATTTTGTATAAAATTTATTTATATTATATAACATATATTATTTATATTGCTTATATGAAATATATATGTATTAGATTATTATATTATAAATATAGTTTTACTTAAAATTGTATATTATTTATTTATTTAGCAATGTATTTTACTTATTTTTTATGAATATATATATATATATTATTTTTTATTACTCCACATCATTTTTTTTTCATATTATTTCATTTTTTTATATATAATTCATATTTTTTTATTATACCACATCATTTTATTTAAAGCCATTTGTCTTAAATTACAATATCTATTATAATTCATTCTATATTGTTATTTTATCTTACATGCATGTAAAGTTTTATTTTTTTTTTTATCTTTGGTTATTTACTGCATTATATCTTATATTTGTTTATTTTTTATTCATTTGTCATTTGTATGTTTTGCTTTAGTATAATTATTCTATTATTTGTATCACTTGTTATTTTATGTTATTCTTTCTTTAATTTATCTATTAGTAGTAACTGTTAATATAATTTATAGTTATGGTGAATTGCTATTAGATATGTATGATGTATTAAGGTAGTATCTTATTCAAACCATTCCTTTATAAAACATAGTTTGCTACATTGACGTATTTTATTCAAAGATTTTTTAAAATATAGCGATACACGATATTTTGGAACCTCGAGAAAACTATACCCTAACTTACTGGGTTTTAATTTTTCTCATGGAACTTAAAATATCAAGTATCATCTTTTTTAATTTACAAACTTCAAACCAAAACTTATTCTCGGGAACTCAAAACGTTGTATCCTAACTTACTGGATATGATGTTTGTGTTTTGAGGTAAGAATTTTCTACAAATAAAGGCGAGCCTAGCTTCGAAGTCATGAGATGTTACATCCTAACTTATTGGGTATAGCATTTTATTTCTTTGAGATAGGTAAGTCTTGGTTTTCTTTCAAATAAAAGGATCATATTTCAAAATTTTCAAATTTTCAACATTAGGACATGATTTTATCAATTAGGTACCAATTTTGGTCGTTATGAGGGTGCTAACCCTTCCTCATACGTAACCGACTCCCGAACTCATTTTCTTGTATTTCGTGGACCAAAATCAATGTTTTGAAATAAAACGTTTTACAAGGTGGTCCAATCACACCTAAGTAAAAAGGGATTGGTAGCGACTCCCGTTTTTATTTTTTTTAAAGGTCGATCCCCGTTTTTACTAAACAAAAAAAAAGGTTTCGACAAAGAGCTGCAGCTAAAAGCCTAAAAGATATCTTATAATCAATTCTTGAATATGAAATCAACAAAGTTAATACAAATACACTCTATATACATGAGAATTATGTGTCAATGATTGAAACACACAATTACTGGTAAATAGAGGAAAAAATGGCACAAACAAGAACTGGGCTGATTAGTATGAACCCTAATTGAAATTCCAATCAAAATTTAATGTCCCGGATCATAACAACCAAGCAACTACAACAGGGAACAATCAATTGAGAATAATAACTATTATCCATAAACAAAAAAATAATTAATGAGTAGAAATTTACCTTCGATGAATCAGCAGAGAAGACGAGGCAGAGATGATGAACCAGCAGAGAAGACGAGGCAGAGATGATGAAGTGACAAACGAAGAGGAATTCTTTGTTAGGGTGAAGAAAGTGAAGAGAGGAGCTGTGGAAAATGTCTTACGGAAAATAAATCGGTAAGACGTTTTCCAGAAATAAGGAATTGATTTTACCTGTGTCTGGAAAATGTTTTCCTTTAAGAATTCACTTTCCACCAAACAAACGTTGGAAAATTCGGAAAATATTTTCCGGAAAATATTTTCCACCAAACAAACAGACCTTTAATTGAATTTTTAAAATATTAGTATTGTATTAATAGGAATTTTTTATTAGTTTAATTATCAATTTTAACACTTCGATGTTTAAAAAAAGAATACAATCTTCTTAAATTTTAACTACACTTGTCAAGTTTTACTAAAAATTCTATTAATCACATATTTGGAACACAAATGTATATTTAAAAGTAAGATAAAATAAATAGTGAAACATATAGTTTAAAATTAATTAATAATAATAGCATATAAAATATATACAATATTAAAATAAAAATAGATTAAATTGTAAGTAAAATTAAATTTAAACATATAAATACATAAAATTAAGAATATTAAATAAATGCAATTGTTTATCATGATGTTGCCATCACTAGTGTCAAAGTTAAATTGTGACATTAACTCAATAAACAATATTATTAATATATACAGATGATAAAGTATGCATAATAAAATAAATGTATAAAAATAATAAAATTAAATTTTAATTGAATGATAAATGCAAGGTTTTACTAATATAATTGATGTGGATTCAAATTCTATATTCATATATATTTTTTTATTTTTAATTAAAATTAAGATTAATTTATAGTAATTATATTTTTAAACACCTTAATGGATTAAAATAACAGATTTTTTTAAAATTTAAACCAAGTATATTCTTTTCCGCCAAATTGAATAATTCCCTGCTCCTTAGCTTAGCCATCATACCCTATTTTACTTCCCACCATAATGTAGGGCAATTTAGTCATTTCAGTAATGCTCACAAAAGAAAGGCTTTTTATATTACCGTTGCGACCGTACAATTTCACCGTCACTTACACATCTCGAATTTTCTCTCTCTCTCTTTTTTTTTCCTTTCTTTTTCCGATATTTTCCCTCTATCGGAAAAAAAACCCACCCTCCAAAACCTTTGGTTGACCGGAGGAACCTCCAATTCTTCACAGCACAGCCATGGGAGTACCGGCGTTTTACAGGTGGTTAGCGGATCGGTACCCGCAATCAATCGTCGACGTAATCGAGGAAGAACCGAGAGAAGACGCAGATGGAAATCAAATACCAGTTGATGTCCGTAAACCTAACCCTAACGGCCTCGAATTCGATAATCTTTATCTCGATATGAATGGAATCATTCACCCTTGTTTTCACCCCGAGGGCAAGGTAATTTTTCTTTTTGGAAATGAAAGACCTTCAGAATTTCTTTTTGTTTGGATTATTTTTTTTTCTAAATTTTATTTTGAGTTGATTTTAGAATTTTTTGTTGTCGTTAGGGATGGAATTATGATGATTGATGTACGAACTGTTTGGAAATGTGTTTTTACTTTAGATGTAGTTTAGTAAATGTAATTGGGAAATATATGTTGCTTAGGAAGGGTCTTATGGTGCTAGAATTAGCTTTTTTGGGGGGGGGGGGAGAGGGTTTTAGGTAGGGTCTATTTGCAATCTGTATTTAAATACAATTTTGATTGAAAGCAAGTTTTAGGGTAATCAAGTGGTGGATTGGATATTATTATGGTCAGGAAGTTGTAGTATGTTTTCCTTTCTTAGTATGATCTTGATTACCATGCATCGAGAAGTATTGTCCTTGATGACTGGTGCATCAACATTTTTCCTTTTTTGTGTTCCGTAAGATGGTATATTGGTTTTTATTTCTGCCTTGGCCTTGATCTTTTAGTGGATATCACTCATGGCGATGTTTTATTTATTACAGCCTGCACCTGCCACTTATGACGATGTATTTAAATCAATCTTTGACTATATTGACCATCTCTTCTCATTGGTTCGTCCTAGAAAGCTACTCTATATGGCAATTGGTAGGCTTTATTCCATGTTTATTCAATTTTCTTTCTTCTTTTAATTGTTTCTTTAATTCGTTTTGTATATATAATATTTGTAGATGGTGTTGCCCCTAGAGCTAAAATGAATCAGCAACGAACTCGACGTTTTAGAGCGGCAAAAGATGCTGCTGAGGCAGTAAGTCTTTGAATTATTTAGTGGATTCTAATGATCAGATTAGTTGATTTATCTTTTGGTTGTTTATGTCATGTTAGGCAGCTGAAGAGGAGAGATTGAGGAAAGAGTTTGAGGCTGAGGGGAATGCTTTGTCCCCCAAGGAAAAACCTGAAACATGTGACTCAAATGTTATTACTCCTGGCACTTCATTTATGGCTGTGTTGTCTGTAGCTCTTCAGTATTATATACAATCTAGGTTGAATCACAATCCTGGCTGGCGGAATACAAAGGTGCGAAGGACATTATCCTTTTCTGGCTTCAAAGATTGGATGATTCCTTGCAAAATGGATAATCCTTTCTGTATAATTTTCCCATATACTTTTGGCTTTCAGGATACTTTGTCTCTCTAAATTTATTTATGGGGCTGCATTGGGTGATTATTTGAAGGTTATTCTTTCTGATGCAAATGTTCCTGGTGAGGGAGAACACAAGATTATGTCATACATTCGTTTACAACGTAACCTTCCTGGCTTCAATCCGAACACGCGACACTGTCTGTATGGTCTGGTGAGAGTCAACTCCATAACTAGCCCTTCACACTATGCTACTTTTGATTCATTTATGGCTCTCTCATAGATGTTTTAATTGTAGTGCTAAATTAGGCATTTGACTTGTCCTGATCAGGATGCAGATTTGATCATGTTGTCCTTAGCTACACATGAGGTTCACTTTTCAATTTTAAGAGAGGTCGGTGCCTCTTTATCTTTATTTTAAATCTTATTCTCAGTTTCAAACAATTTATTGCTAATGGTTCTTTTTATTATTATTCATTTTCCATTGCTGTGTAGGTGATTGCTCTTCCTGGACAACAGGACAAGTGCTTTCTCTGTGGTCAAGTAGGTCATTTGGCAGCAGAGTGTCGTGGTAAGCCAGATGATGAAACTGGAGAATGGAATGCTGTGGATGATAGACCTATACACAAGAAGAAATATCAGGTACAGAAGTAAACTCAATCTCCATTTAAGTGATACAACACAAGCACAATTGTTCTTTCCTCTTTTTCTTGCTTGGTTTATACTGTGCTGATTTGGCTAATTGTATGGACAGTTTCTTAACATATGGATGTTGCGAGAATATTTGGAATATGATTTAGAGATCCCCAACCCTCCATTTGAGATAAACTTTGAAAGAATAGTGGATGATTTTGTTTTCATATGTTTTTTTGTTGGCAATGATTTCCTTCCGCATATGCCAACATTAGAAATCAGGGAGGTATGTGATTGCCTTAGTTTCAGTGCCTGGTTTTTCTTTATTCTATATTATTAATCAAAGCATAAGTATTTTTCTGTTTCAGGGTGCTATAAATCTTCTGATGCAAGTGTATAAAAGGGAATTTGCAGCCATGGGTGGTTATCTTACTGATGCCGGTGAGGTAATTTTTCCTTATTTTTTTTATGTATCTGTTAAGTCTTTGTCAGAATGTTCACTATGAACTATAACAGATAAAAGTGCATCAATGGAATATCTAGTTATCAACTGGAGCTTTATTTCTTTATAGTAAAGATCAGTAGAGTGAAGAACTCACTATTCTTTGAAATGAAGCGTTTGTGGGAGACTAATAATTTCCATTTTTACCTATCAAACATCAAATTTAATGATTATCTCATCAGGAGTTGGGAATGGATTTCATCTCCAGTTCAAGTCAAATAGATATTTATTATACATTTTCTGTCTTCTCTTTTTGGTAGGTGGGATGGGTTGTTGTGCGTGGATACCAGTATACATTCATAAAACCAGTACACAGTTCTTTAACCATTGACCATCTCAAAATTCACAAATCTAGAAAAAAATTACTTTTTTGACTCTCTCTTCCCAAAATTATTTAGATTCCTAATCAATGGCTAGATGCTATATTGCTGTTATATGAGATTTTCTGCTGAAGAACAACAGATCAAAGTTAACCAATTAACGATGGGTGCATATTTGTTGACATTCTAGAAAAGAACTGAGATAGAGTACAGGCTGACTTAATGAAGTGGGTGCTTGTTAACGACTTAATTCATTTATCATGACAAAATAGTGTGTTGCATGAGATCAGAAGAAATTGTTGTTATTTTTAATTTCTTGTCCAGGTCAGGCTACAACTGTTCTTTCTCATGGTTGCTGATATCATCCCACCCCTCCCTTTTTTTTTGCAAGCACAGGTTTTGTTAGATAGAGTGGAGTATTTTATTCAATCTGTTTCTGTTCATGAAGACCAAATCTTTCAGAAGAGGGCTCGTATACAGCAGGTGAGTTACATCTTCTGTTCTTTGATGCATATGTGCATCTCCTATCCATTGAAAACCAGGACATGAAATTTGGAAGATTATATTATATTTTGATTTTTTTTTATTATGACTGATATGATGCTAGATAAGTTGGGTGATTTCAGTAACATCTTTTAGAGCTAGGTTGCTTTTCTCTTGGAGCAACGTGTTACATTAATTAAAAAAAAAAGTATTGTATTTATCTTCTATTGATTTCTGTGAAGTAGGCTTAGCTGGAAAAATAATTGCTCACTTAACGGGGGACCAATCTTGGCCATTTTTTTAAAGAATCTTTTGTTCCTTCCAAGCAAACTACAAACATGTGTGCAGAAATATGTGTAAATGTTCAAATTTTACTGCATCCAACAAATAGCAACACACACAACATCTGGGGAAGTGACTTTTCAATAGATTCTTACTGAAGTGCAAAGGAATCTCTTGAAGGCAAGGAGAAATATATCCTTGATAGTAATAAATTTGTAAATTTTGAAGTTCAGTGAACTTCTATTTTATGATAACTGTTTTAGTCAGATCTTTTACTTGTTTTTATGAATAAATTGTGGTTGTGCGCAAGTTGTGTGCTTAAGTTATGAGCTTTTGGCTGTCCATTGGTGATTGGTGGTTTATCATGCGTTGTTTTATTTCTTCTTAAGTTCTCGTATAAGTTCCTTATGTTGGCAAATGACTACTTTCAGGCAATTGAGAATAATGAACAGATAAAGCTTAAAGCAAGAGGAGAGTCCTCTGAGGATGCACAGGCAACTGTTGTAGATAAGGTCTGTGTAATAAATCATTTTGTTTTAAATTAGAAATCTGTGTTCAAGTAAAATGGCAGGTTCAGTGTCTCTACAGGTGAAATTGCTTGGATTGTAGGTCAAAGTGAGAATTCAGGTTGTTACTAATTCGAAGCAGATTGACGAGCTCACAGATGTTTAATGCTTAACTTGGTCTGAACCAAGTGATATCATTATCTGCACTGAATTAGCTACCAAGTGATATCATTATCTGCACTGAATTAGCTTTACGCTCTTTTATTGATAAATTGAGAAATCTTTTGGTTATGTGAAGTCTTGATTAACTTTATGCTCTTTAATTTGCACTGAATTTTGTTGAATATCATTATCCACTAGCTTATCTTGACATCCATTTGAACTGATGGCTTAACCTTCCACTTTTAATCTTTTAACCAATAAAGTTGAAAAGTGAAGGGGGAAGTTATAGTAAATTGCTGTGAATTTTGTAGAAATCTGTGTTCAAGTAAAATGGCAGGTTCAGTGTCTCTACAGGTGAAATTGCTTGGATTGTAGGTCAAAGTGAGAATTCAGGTTGTTACTAATTCGAAGCAGATTGACGAGCTCACAGATGTTTAATGCTTAACTTGATCTGAACCAAGTGATATCATTATCTGCACTGAATTAGCTACCAAGTGATATCATTATCTGCACTGAATTAGCTTTACGCTCTTTTATTGATAAATTGAGAAATCTTTTGGTTATGTGAAGTCTTGATTAACTTTATGCTCTTTAATTTGCACTGAATTTTGTTGAATATCATTATCCACTAGCTTATCTTGACATCCATTTGAACTGATGGCTTAACCTTCCACTTTTAATCTTTTAACCAATAAAGTTGAAAAGTGAAGGGGGAAGTTATAGTAAATTGCTGTGAATTTTGTAGAATATCATTATCTGCGTACTTTATTGACATCCATTTGAACTGTGAGCTTAAGCTGTTCTACTGTTGGTCTTATATTACATAATATATAGAAGTGAAGGTGATAGTTATGATATGTAGAATCTAATGCAAGCCCTGACTGTCCTTTGAGCAATCGGAGAAGTGTGGTAGCTTTTTGTGATCAGCTTCTTGCACTGTAGTAATCTACTTGTTCTTTTTCCAGATTAAATTAGGGGAACCAGGATACAAAGAAAGATATTATGTTGAGAAATTTGACATATCAAATCCCGGGGAGATTGAAGAAGTTAAAAAGGACATTGTAAGTTTAAATTCAAAGTCTAGTGGAAGATTTTTGCCACAATACATTGTGTATGTGGTATCCTGGTAGAAGAGCTGTAATGGTTGTCTCTACTTCTTGCAGGTTTTGAAGTATGTTGAAGGGCTATGCTGGGTATGCCGCTATTACTACCAAGGTGTTTGCTCCTGGCAATGGTTAGTTTTGTTTTGGACTGGCAGAAAATTTGTATCTATGTTCCCTTCTATCTGTCATTTCATAAACTAAACGAACTAAGATTAAATATAGAGTATAAGCATTTTCTGTATGCTCTTGGTATGGACTTATGCATCCTTTTGCCTGCTTATGCTTTCCAATGCTATGCTTTAAATGCCAAGTGAAGCCTATGCTCTGCAATGGATTTATGTGTTTTTTGCCTCCTTATGCTTTCCAACGCTCTGCATGCATTACTAGTAAATATCAGAAAGAGAGTGTTATCTATACAAAAATTCACTTAAGTTTGCTTGGTAGGGTGGAAAGTTGAAAGAGGAGAAAAGTGGATATTTTTTCTATCTATTGGTGTGCTTGGCTGGAAAGATGGAAAAGTAGAAAGAAAAAGTAACATCTTTCCATCAATTGCTTGGAAAGATGAAGGGAAGTTATTATGCACGCTTAACTTATTCCTCTCTCATTTCTTTCCTCTTGCCTTTCCAATTTGAAATGATTTGTTTTTATACATTATGATGCAAAAATGGTGGTCTTTGTTATTTCTTTTCTCACTTCTCTTTCCTACCGGGCGCAGTCAAAATTTGCCCTTTCCACTTTTGTACTCCCCTCTTTTCATCCTTCCACTTTCAAGTACACCCTTAATGCTGTGTGCTATTGTCTTTGTAAACAGTTGAGACATTTTCAACTTAAAGGTTTTAGGTTTTAATCATGGTCAAGAAGAGCCAGGTATTTGGTATCTGATACTCTTTCTGTAGCTCAAACTGCAGTTGGCTTCTGCTGTATATACATGTCTAGTATGACTACCTAACAAATAGTCCAAAATATGCTACATGTCTTGCAATATGGGTTTTTTATTCAGTTAGTCTAAAGTGGCATCTACACTGTTTCCTTCAGGTTTTATCCATATCATTATGCTCCATTTGCTTCGGATCTTACAGATCTAGCTGATTTGGAAATAACATTTTTCATGGGAGAGCCATTTAAACCCTTTGACCAGCTCATGGGAACACTGCCAGCTGCCAGGTTTCTTTGCTTTATATTTGTTGTCTATAAGTATATAGCATTTTACGTCAAATATTTCCTTTTGGTTGTGGTTTACAGTTGCTTATGCTATACTTTTTTATCTCTTATCATGTTATAGTTATAAAGCTTTGCCTGAAGAATATGGGAAACTGATGACTGATCCGTCATCACCTATCTATAATTTCTATCCCACTGGTAAGAAGTCAATCAACTCTTGGTGGTCTCTTTGTCTTGTGAGATTCCTCCCCTCTTGTAAAGTTCACTGAGATTTCTTTATGCGACAGATTTTGAGATTGACATGCATGGAAAACGCTTTGCATGGCAGGTGTATTCTTATCTAGAAAGTTAACTTATTTTTATTTATTTTCCTCATGCATTTCAACAAAAAATTGTGGACTCTTACCTTTTTCCTTTCCACCAGGGTGTTATCAAATTGCCATTTATTGATGAGAAGAAGTTGCTTTCTGCGACAAGAAAGCTTGAAGCTACTTTAACGGTCTGAATGGTTGTTTTAGATTAGCAAGCTTAGTTTCTAATTGATGCATGCGAAATATCCTGGAGTCTTCTTTCATGCACTGCTTGTTCTTACAATGTTTTTGGTTGATTCATTATTCTGACCCTTAATATCTACAGGCTGAAGAGCAGATTCGAAACAGTGTGATGCTTGATCTGCTATATGTCCATCCCCTTCATCCTTTGGCTTCTCAAGTGATTTCGTATTATCAAGTGTACCATCATGTTCGCCCCCATGAAAGATTCTTATGGCCAATCGACACAAATGCTAGGTTGGTTAATCTAACTGTTAATTATTGAGTGTTCACATTTGAAATAATTTTTAGGGAACATCTGTTGGTTTTACACCCTCATAAATTGTCCTTCACAGTGGTGGAATGAATGGATTTCTTTGGTTATCTGAAAGGAATGGTTGGCAACATGTAGTCTCTTCCCCTGTCAAGGGTTTGCCGCATATAGAATTTAACCAAGTGTTGTAAGTCTTTCATGGTTCTTTTTCCATTTTTTGTCTTGAACGCTTGTATAAATTCATCCTAATTATTTTTCATGCATTTTTTTTTCTTTGCAGGAATATTACATATCTTAATCCTTCACATCATAAACACATTCCAAGACTTCCACAGGGTGTTTTGGTACCCATAAAGGTATGACTTTTTGACATAGGCGTAGGCTTAAATTTATTAGGTATAATTAGGGAACACAAGGATGCACAAGATTACCATTGAACTTTCTTTTATGGTACTCTCTCATCCTGAGTAACATTACAGAGCATTGTGGATCCCTCAGCAGAGTTTACTTTTAAACACATGCATGTCACTCTTCCAGGTTCTAACACCATTGGACATCAAACCTTTTTCTGTATTATGGCATGAAGACAATGGTGGCCGGCACCAGCAAGGCAGAGATCGGTGAGAATCTTAGCATGATTTTAGAGATCTGTTACCATACTAGTAAAATTTGCCATCAATTTAGTGCCAGTGCTGTTTGGACCTCAGAATTTATTCAAAGGCCTTCATAGCTGCTGGTGGTTACTAGGATATTCATTGTTAAATTTGTTTGACAGGGCACTGGTACCTGGTGCAATCATTGGGCCTCAGCTAGGAGAGGCGGCACATCGTCTTGTCAAGAATACTCTTAATATAAAATCAAAGGGGCCATCCTCTTGGTCGTTCGAGCAACCATCTTTTAATATGTCAAGCAACTACACCAGCATTGGACCAAGACCTGCTGGACCAGCAGGTTATGAAAGGGGCTTTCTTGATGACCCAAACCATTATTATAGCAGCCAGCCACGTGTGACTGGACCATTAAGTTATGGAAGGGGATACGGTAATGGCGCAAATTACTATGGTCAACACAACCATCCTCAAGGTATATCGGGTAACCCAAGACATCCATCATCCAATGGTATGCAAGTCAAAAACAACTTCAGGGCACAGGATAGATTACAGAATCAGGACCGTTATTATGATTTGAGGACTGGAATGTCTGCTTTGTCATTTGAGGGAAGTGCCAGAGGTAGAGCACATGCAGAGATGTCTTCGAAAATGCCAAATTCTAGGTGCCTGCAAAATCTAGATCTCCTGTCTGAGCAGAACACTGGTGCTGCTCCCCTACCACCCAACACATGGATAGGTAAACCAGTGAATGTAAACCCTGGAAGGCGCTTAAAACAAGAAAACGCATCTAGTGGAGCTTATGAGAAGCAGACGAAGAAGGTTTATCAGATTAAGACTCGTCCATCTCCTGAAAATCAGCAGTGATCATGATATCGGATGGGGTTGTACATTCACTAATTGTCAACTTTTTAACTTATAGTGCATCAAAGTCGTGCAAACCGTTGCGTAGTTCAAACCATAGGTTCCCATCACACCACCAAAACTAGGACTGTTATGTTGATAATGTCATTTTTATGTTCAAGTTGTACAGATAGGCATAATCATATTGTAGATCTCAGTTTACAGTATAGCATTGGCAAGAGCCGGAACTGGCAAAGCCGCCTGTTGTGTTTTGTAACTGAACGGAGAAAATGTGATTGGTATGTTTCTCATTTCAAGGATGCCCCTTTCATTGCTTATTCTGTTACAACCAGGATAGACATGATTGTATGACAAGTTTACTTGTGTTCCATTACAAGTATGTAAATCACAATCTATCATTGCTACTTTGTTTTTTTAAATGCATTTATATATATATTTTTTGAAGAAGTAAGTGTAGGTACAATAACAAATAATATGTTCGAGATATATTTAGACATGATCTACATCTGAGGAAATTCACATGATATTTGGCATAGGGAACTTGGACATTTGAAGTTTTAAATTCAACTTTATCAACATTTTGCCTTTTATAATTCATCATGATTTACAATCTTATGAAGTATAATATGATCTTTTTTCTAAAACCAAAGCTTCTAACAAACTTGGTAAATGAATGAGGATCAAAGCTCAGATTACTACAAAACAAAGCCTAGAAACAAGGCCTAAAAGCTGGTAAACCTAAAGCTCAGGGTGTTGATATCGTTGCCATGGGGAAGGATCATTCAATATCTAAGATTCTACAATCTTGATTTGTAGATAATTTCAAAGTACTTGAAACCACAAAATCTCTTTTTGGATTAATGGTTGCCAATGGTACCATGATCTATTCAAAACCCTTGAATTTTATATTTTAAGCATGCATGGAGCAACGAAATGCCAAGAAAACTAAAATGAAGTACAAAAATCAAAGAAGCTTCGATTTTTTTTCGGGGGGGTGAGGGGGGCGTTTGATGGATTTTCCTATTTGCAGAAAAATATGCCTTTAAGGCAAAGAAAAATTACAGAAATTTATATTATGCACCCTACCTACCTATTGCAAAAAGTAGCCACTCAAGAAGAGCACAAAGAAGAAGAACAAGCTGCCATAAATTAAGAGGGCCTTTTGGCCAGAAGTAAGAGCATTGCCTCCTAAACCAAATTGCTGATTCTGAGCAAATCCAGCAATCTCAACACTCTTACTCTCAAAGAAAGACTTTGCAGCCCCACAGGTAGGGCATCTCCAATCATCAGGCAACTTATCAAACTGAAACCCTGGTGGTATTGGATAGGAAGGATCACCCACTGCTTCATCATACTTGAACCCACATGACCTGCACTCATATATCCCTGTGTTCAACACGGCAAACTTCTCTTCTAACCTGCGTTTGTCAATCGTCTCTTCTCCCCCACTTGTTTCTTCCACTGATGGAGATTGTTTGTTATCTGGGTCAGAAGTTGGGGTTTCTTGACTGTCTTCTTTTGAGACATCAATGGAACGAACGGTGAAATGGGGTTGGTTTCTATGGGTTTGGATGATGTTGGGAGGAATTCTGGAGAGGAGTTTATGGGAGGGAAAGAGATTAGGTTTTTTGGGCTTGGGACAAGGTTGGGTTAAGTGGTGAAGAGGAAAAATGAGTCTTGCTGTTGCAGATGCCATTTCAATGGATTTCTTTCTATTTTTACTGATTTTGGGTTTTGGCGTCAGACTTGGTTTAGTGATATTTTTGGCAGTGGGTGGAGGAGAAATGAAAGGGATCCATGGAAGGGAGGGGGCATATGCTCTTTTCCTGTTTGAAAAAAATAAAAGGATTTGGATAAGGTGAGGCACCTGTCTCTCTGTCTACCATGCAACTTCTTGTTATGGGGCTAATTTTTTGTTTTGACTTGGATAAGCCTGGTTTTCACTTGGGCTCCAACTCCTCATTTCCCTTTTTACAAAGGAAAGGTAGAAATTGTTCCAGGATCAAATACGAAGTTTTGATCCCGAGACTGATATCAAAGACTTTGCCATCTCACCATGGTATGTGGAATCGACATTTAATTTTACAAACAAAATAATAGATGGATTGGAACTGGGATAACCCAAGAAATTTTATATATTGATAATGTGAATCAGAATAGCCTGAAACCTAATCAAACATTCAATTTTGCAGCCCTTCTTTTCTATTATGCTCGTATAAAAACCACACCATAGCGTCTTCCCTCTGAAACTACCAAACATTTACCCATGACATCAAATCAAGTTGAATAAGCTTCAGCTTCAAAATAACCAGAACTCATTATTCCAAAACCCAAAAAGCATTCTGTCAAGGCTTTACATTAATCGTAACATAACATCCTCTAAGCAAGTCAACCCAACTCATGTTTGAATATATCATATATTGTACACAAATGTGAAAAAAAATACAATAACAAACAAACTAAGCAAAGCAGAACCATCATTTCAATCAAATCAACCGAAACCCAAAAGCCACTTACTTCCCTACACTATATCATCTTATCCAAAATCACCCATTCATCGACCGGAGCTCCTCCAAAGCAGCCTTAATCTCATCCTGCACCAGCTCCACCCGTTTCGAATAAACTTCCAACTCCATTATCTGCAGCTTTCTCCATCTTTCATCCATCCATTCCCCGTTGCCCCCACCGCCGCCCAAACACAATGGCATTGCATTCATCACCAATCCACTGATCCCTCTTCCTCCATATCCCCCTCCTCCTCCCATTACACTACCTAACAACTCCTTAAACAAGGGTGTTACACTACTCCTCACGGTCTCCTCTATGACCCCGGCCGCCCCCGTGTTAGCTCCTCCTCCACTGCTACCACCACCAAGTGCTTCTACATTACCATTAGCATTATTAACCCTATCATTAGAGTTACTATCTATATGCACAATTCCATCGTTTACATCTCTTTTTTCCTCCATTTTCACTCCTTTATTTCTCGACCTTTTCTTCGTGGCTGCTGGTTTCTGTGTCAAATTCTTTTTCTCTCCACTTTCATCGATCAAACTAGCGCTGTTATTATTGTTATTTTCGTCATCATCTAAGACATTATCTTCTACTTTGCTAACACCATCACTCCAGATCCTTCTAGAAATTTCAAAAGTAGCTTGATCATGAGGGCTTTTGAAGGAAAATTCTTTACCTGAACTGATCTTGCTAATCACGTTCCTATATTTCTTCTTCAATCTTCGAAGCTTCTCCACTAATTGATTCTTGTTGAAATCCAGCTGGAGTTTCGATTTTATTTGATCGTAAAACAAAGCCGTATCGTGATGGTGATGGTGAGAAGTAGAAGAAGGATTTGAGCTCGTTTTCAACATTGTGTAATCCAGGAACCCTTGGAGAAGCTCGATCTCGTCTTCGTCGGTCCATAACCGTTGAAATAACCGTCGCGAATCGTCCAATTGCTGCGGCGGCGGAGTTTTTTTCTCCGCCACGACGGAATCGACGCGTTGGCGTTTGGAATCAGGAGGCAACTCGTCGGTCGAGATGGCGGCGATGGTTACGGCGGGGGCGGAGGGGACGGCGAGAGGAACGGCAGGGACTGAGGCGAAGGATACTTGGGAAGGGATCGGTTGAGGGAGTAAAGAAGGGGAATTTATGTCTTCTTCTTCCTCTAACAATTCCTCGTCTTCTTCATCGTTCAAAACGTCTTCGTTACCGTTAAAGACGTCGTCGTTTTCGTCGATCTCGTTATCGGAGGAAGAAGGTTCCTCGTCTTCGTCCTGAGATACCTCGAAAACGGCGCCGTACTGCTCCGAAGCCATGAGAGGTTCACGAGGAATCGGTGATTAGGAAAGCGTGTTAGTTGGACTCGGTTGAAGAGGAAGGGGAAGATGGGATGTTTGGTTAGAGAGAGCTAACAGTCAACGCGCTTCCTTGGCGCGTGTTCGGGAGATTTAACATATATAGAAAATTTTAAATTTCTTCCATTTAAAACTTCAACTTGTGACTTTTAATTGTAAAATGATTGTAAAAGTTAAATCCCCGTAAAACTATAACCCAGAAATTAAATTGATTTTTAAAACTTTAAAATATTTCAATCAAGATCAATCAAGGCCAAAGCTCGGAAAAGTTTGGTGTTTAAAGTTCATGATTTGGATTTAAAATTTAGAGTAAAAATATTATCAAAATTATGTATTAATGACATAAAAAAATTACTAAAATATGATTAATAATTAGACACAGATCGATAATATGTTGAAAAAAGTCCATAAAATAATTTTTCCATTCTTTCGGTCTCATCATTATACTTATAATTATACTTATAGGATTTCTTCATTTAAAAATCAAACAGTGCGTTACTTATTGATAACTTCAAAGAGGGGGCAGTCTTAACATAAACTTCAAACTGTGTTTCTAGTAATGAAAGAGAAATTAATAGGTGAACTTTTCCTTGGTCTTCTCAAATACTTGTTCTGCAATGACAGCAACTGTTCCATCGGCTTGCTTGATCTCCAGGTTAGCCTTCTGGTAAAACCCAGTACCTCCCAATGCATCCGCAATGAAACTAAATCCTACTGCTACCGCTGCCTCTGCTTTCGCTCCATAAACCAGCTTCTGCTTTCCCATTACATAATAAACACATGTTACGATTTCGGTTTCATATAGCCACTCTTAAGAAGTGACATCCAACTAGTCCGGGGTTGAAATCTCAACATATGCAACCGTGAGTTAATGAAAAGGATTATATACGTTAAAAAATAGTAAGGTTTGGCATCGGACCTTGATTCTTGACAGATGGATAACACCGAAGCACATTGGGCAAGGCTCGCATGAAGCATACATTTCACAGTCTGAGAGCTCAATCCGATTCAGCTTCTTGCATGCCTGACATAGTATGTTATGTTCCAAGCATTAGTAAATAGAAAACATGGATTTCTCATACATTTATATGAGAACCTAAGAATCCTTATATCCTAATGTCTAACATGCACCGATGACAATCGAGCTGAATTAGCTGTATTTCCTCACTATATTTAACATACATGCAAAATTATCGACCATCACATGACTGCTAGAAATACAGCAAACTCTTGCCATCATACAAACAAAGGCCATAACAACTGCAAATAAATCACAGAATGATGCCGAAAAACCCCACAAATGAAAGTTACTGTATATTTATATGTATATCTTCCATTGAAGCTATCATATTTTCTTACAATCAACAAAAAAAATCCAAGCTTTTCGTAGCAGTTCATGGTTTTCAGGGATTGGAACTGTTTCAATCATTTCAAGTAAACATATGGACAGGATCGATAAATTTGATTAAATTGTTTTGTTGGTTTGTCTAGTTCTTCTGATCTGACCTCTCTAATAGCAGTAACCTCTGCATGTGCAGTAGGGTCAGTGTTTCTCAAAACCATGTTGTGGCAACTCACAATGACTTCGTCATTGCGAACGACAACTGCACCAAACGGCCTTCCATCTTTACATTCATTGTGTTAAGAATTTGTGATCTCTATTCTGTACAGCTGGTTGAACGATAAACAGAAACGAGCATTTTCATAATCACCTAACAAACATTAAGCTTGACGGTTTTCCGAAGATATCTAAATCGTTAATCAAGTATCTTTGAATCATTCACTCCTATGTTGTCCGAAACCCATCTCTAATACTTATGGCATATTGATTAACACAGCATATCCAAGCAATAATGACAACCCTCACTATGATCCATAACCTGTGACAGCTAAAATACCTCCTATTGGATAACAGACCTATGCCATCCAGACTCTTTGTTTCTCGCGAACCCATGGCTAACACCTATGTGCAACACATATCTAGATATGGATATGAACTCACCCTCAAGTCCGAGTAACATAGATTAAAACAGCATATCTAAGCAATATCAGATCATCAATAATGATAACCATGACCATGATCCATAAAATGTGACATAGATTCTTTGTTTTTCCTAAACCTGTGTCCAAGACACATGTACGACACATACCCGGACAATGATATGCAGTCATCCTCAAGTCCGGGTAACATAAATTAACGCGGAATATCTAAGCAGTATACCACATCATCAATATTTATAACCATCACTATGATCCATAAACTGTGACACAGCTAAAAGTCATCACATAACACCTATGTTATTTCTACTCTTCATTTTCCCTAAACCCGAGTCTAACACCCATGTCCGACATCTGTTCAGACTTGCCCCGGGTAACATAAATTAGCACAGCATATCCAAGCAATATACCAGATCATAAACATCAGTCTGATCTATAAACTGTGACAGCTAAAAAAATAAACTATAAGATATGTGTATTGAAGGAAGTAAATCTCCAATACTAAACTAAAACGATAGGCAAAATTCAATGAATAAAAAGAATATCTTGAATCTACCGAAATAATTCTAATGATGGCAACTATGAAGAGGCCATTTAATATTAGCTTTTTAACATTAAATCCTATGAAAAGTTGACAATTACCCTCTTGATGACCAGGAGAAGCAGAGGCAACGGAAATGGTTCCTTCTTTAGCTTCCAACACTTAAAAAAAAAAGAAAAAGAAAAAGAAGAAGAAGCAAAGAAACATTAATATTGCAATTAATTATTTACAAAACAATATTGAAAATTGACACATATTATTCTAAAAATGCATACAAAAAACCTAAAAACTATAGTTTAAAAAAAATTGTGGAAAAAGTGAGTTCCTTTTTCACTTCCAGGCATTCACAAATTCAATTGATCTGTCTAATACTAAAACTAGAAATAAAAAGCAAAGTGGAAAAATTCAGTTATCTCAGATTCTCAAAAAGTAACAATGAAATTTGCATGAAAGATAAAAAAAAAAAACAACAAAAGGAGAAAGAAAGGATTAAAGATCAAGAAAACAAAATCTTAGAAAAAAAAAACAAAACCCAGAAAGAAAAGCATACCCTTTGCCTCTTCCATGATAAAAAAAAAAAAACAGAGAAGAAAATTGAAAAACTGGATTGATGAAAGGCAAATGGGGGTAGTCAACAGAAAATGGGAAAAAGAGAAGAAGATAAAATGTGAAAGAGAGAGACAGGAGAGGTTGTTCACGTAATCATATAGGAATGAATATTTTTATGTAATATACATTATTAAATATTAAATAAGACTCGTGGTGGAGAAAATTAAAAATAAAGAGTCACAAAGGAACAGGAAAAGGAAAAGGAAAATTCAAGTTTTTGAAAAAACACGTGCAATATTCAAGTTGTACGAAAGGGACTGAGGCAAAGGATAGTTGGAAGGGATCGGTTTAGGGAGTAAAGAAGGGGAATTTATGTCTTCTTCTTCCTCTAACAATGGCAGCCTATGTTGCTCACCCGGCTGTGTGTTCAGTTTACTTGGCTCTTGAAATTTGTTTTGATTTTTTGATTTTGGCTCATTTTTTTTTTTTTACTTTTTGTTCTCAAATGATCTCTTAAACATAGAAATATGAATTTAAATGATTAAGAGTATAAAATTCTTCATTTTAAATAGGATAATCATCCAAAAACGCATTAATAATTTGGCTAAAACATGTTACTTTTGGTATTTACCAAATATCTCCATCTTCCTCATGCAAAATTCTCAACCCACAAGTTAATTTTCTCAATTTGTCATTTTCATCAATAATGCTTCAAGATAATTCGCAAATAATCATGCATTGAAAATTCAACTTAAAGGACACTAAAGACTCAAGCAGTCCAAGCTAAAATTTTTAAAGCACAAAAGCATATGTCTCCCCTTATCTAAATAATTATCTTAAATTCAAAACCAACAAGAATTAACATTCTTACTAAAGATTCACTCAAAACACTCAAAGTGTTTAAGGTTCAAATAATATGCACTCAACAGTTGAACGAGAAATGCTATTACCATAAGTTTGCTTGAAAATTAAATCTCCACCACTATAAAATGAGATGACACACTAATCAAGAGGTCTTTAAAAGGTTGTAACGGGGCTTAGGTTAAAGGTATGGAAAAGGTAAAAAAAGTTGGTTACAATTGAGATCGAGTTGATAAGTTACTAAACTAGAAAAACAATCAGTTGCTGAATTAACATAATTTTCATAAACAAGACTAATCAATAATACAAACAAGCTTTTCAACGGAATATGCAACTAACGATTCAAGTTCAATCAAATATATATATATTTCATTTTTATTTATTTTTATTTATTTCTTTCTTTTTTTTTAGATAAAAAATATAATTCAGCAATTCAAAAAATGAAACATAATTAGACAACTAACCAAATCAAATCTCGACAAAAAGGGGGTCAATAACAAGGATAATTTTACAACATACA
This sequence comes from Gossypium australe, assembly GCA_005393395.2. Classification (NCBI taxonomy): domain Eukaryota; kingdom Viridiplantae; phylum Streptophyta; class Magnoliopsida; order Malvales; family Malvaceae; genus Gossypium; species Gossypium australe. The sequence goes on along the minus strand of CM016624.1, from coordinate 124,132,474 downwards.
TATGGGTTATGGGTTAACATTAACGGGTTGGAAAAAAATGTGTTAGGATTAAAGGGGTTTACTAGGAGTTATTCAATATGTAAGCCTTTTACAGGTTAAATGCGTTAAATCCTAAGTGTCTCTATTATCTCAATATATCAAATCAATAATGTGGTATCGACATGTACAATTGAAGCAAGTTTTAGAACTCCAAATCAAGTTGACATACTCAAAACAAAAAATAAAATGAGAAAGAAAAATATATGCTTTATATGCTAAAAAACTCACAAAAAATTATGGTTTTGATGTCAAACTTGCAAATTTAAAATTTCAAAATAACTTTTCAGTTTAGGGAGACAACCTAAAATTATAATTTCTGAAAAACAACTTATCATGCTCGACTCTTTCGTGTCTTAAAGTATAAGCCACACAATGCACAAAAATTCACAAATTATTCCAAAACCGAATCAATAAAAACTCCAAATTTTAAAAAAATACTTCAATGTTAGGTTCCAGAAAATTACTTAAACACAAACAATAATTCAATGTTACAACCGTGTGTCCATCCCATGTGGAATGGCTTAGCCCGTGTGGCTCTTGAAACTTGCTCTAATTTTTTGATTTTCGCTCCTTTTGCTCCCAATGCTCTTTTAAGTATAGAAACACGAATTTAAAGGATTAGGAGCATAAAATTCACCATTTTAAATCAAATAATCATCCAAAAATGCATATTTGGCATTTATCAGATGACTAAACGATCTTTTAATACAAAAGGGACGAGGATTGTGAAACCCTAAGAACTTGTGCATACTGACATATGTGGCCCCATGAATGGCAGTGCGAGAAGTGGTTATGAGTATTATATAACATTTATTGATGATTATTCCAGATATGGGTATGTGTACCTAATGCACCGCAAGAGTGAAACATTTGATAAATTCAAAGAATTTTGTATAAAAGTGGAGAAACAACTAGGTTTACCTATAGAAGCACTTCAGTCTGATCAAAGTTGGGAATATTTATCATAGAGAATGAGATTCTATCCTAGTTAACTGCGTCGGGCAATCCACAATAGAACGACATGGCAAAGAGAAGAAATCGAACATTGTTAGACATGGTTCATTCTATGTTAAGTTATTTGAAGCTATCGATCTCCTTTTGGGGATATGCATTACAAACTACTTGCTATATTCTGAATGATGTACCAACTAAGGCAACATCTGAAACTCTATATGAATGTGGCATGGCAAGAACCCAAATCTAAATAATTTAAGGATTTGGTGATGCCTGATCGCCTCCAGAAGTACCAATGTCCAGAGCAGAAATCCTCATAGAAGATGTGAACAAACAATATCTGTAAGTATATAGGTCAGGCTGTAATATAGTTACAACAGAGTAGGTAAGTACTCCGAGGATAGTACCTAAGGGAGGCGAACACTAAATTAATTATAATTTAAACATAAATAGATCTAATTAATACTTTAATCAAATTATAGTACAAAAGATCAAAAAGAAGAGTTTTAATAAACTATGCTAAAAACATAAAAGGAAATTAATCAACTACCATCTCGGGCTTTCTTGTTCAATCAACTAGTCAATACCCCAACAGGATCTTCTTATATGTCAATTGAAATACTGAGTCGGTAAGAAATACTTATCTTCTGACCTCACAGTCCAGACTGATTCAGGGTTAAGGTGTTCACGGATAGGCCATACAAAATTTAGGTTAATTCCCACCTTGATTGCTTCTTAGGGTTGTTAGACCTAGGGTTTAGGTTCTTCCTTTCTTGAATAGCTGATTCGTTAAGAAATCCCTACAAAACAGTTAATTATTCATACCTCTACTCATTAATCCTCCACAGGAGGATTAGTTCCTCATGGATCTAGTAAACAATGTAAACTTGAATGAACATAAAGAACAGTTTCAAGAGCAAAGTTTAGAAGAAGCCTGATTGTATTAAATTTAAGCGCAGAATCCTTACAGAGGTTGAGAACAATTCCAAAATCGGATTGCTTCCCAACGAAAAATAACAAGAATGGAAATCTAAAACCTAAGAAAAGAGAAAATCTAAAGTTTAGATCTAAAGAGAAAATAATACAGAGTAAAAATGTGTCCATAACATGTGTTAGTTGAACCTATTTATAGACTTATAATAACCTTCGTCTTTAACCTTAGGTTAGCTGATGTTCTTGAGCTTAAAGTTGGATTGTGTGGACAAAAATGCCCCTTACTCGTATTAATTTCCTGTGCAGAGGCGATGTCGCGACACATCAGGTCTTGTGTCTTGACATCGAGGGCAGTATGCTTAGCTTCAGGGTGTCTTTAGGGGCATGTTGTGACATCCTCAAGCTGTATAACGACATTGAAGGCAGTCTTGGACTTTTCTTATTTTGCTCCTTATGTTGTGACATCAAATGCTCCGTGTTGCAACCTAGCGACCAGTATCGAGTTAGTACGCATTCTAATGGTCTCTTGCACACTCACAACGTATATTAGCTCACCTTTAGGCCTCATTCGACCCCTAAGGTGAACAAAAGACTTAGATTACAGATTTATTACACTTAACTAAACTTTAGTAAAATATAATTAAAACGCAACTAAAATGCTTATTCCTAAAGTGTGAAAACTAGTTTAATCTGCTACACCGAATTATGGCAGATCAAATTGCCCCACACCTAAGTCATTGCTTGTCCTCAAGCAACACAAACAAAAAAAATAAATAAAAAGACGACTCTTGAACACGTATAGTACAAGTGTTAGCGTTGGAACACATGAGTAGGCATTTCATATTCACATATAATCTTGGCATAAGATATAATTGACTTGCCATTTTTGGTATCAAACACCTAAGTTCAGTATATTATAAAACATACAAGCATTAAGGGTCTCAAATGCAGGGATCCATCAATAAATTATAAAAATAATTTGATTATCCTAGCAGAATACAAACAATTATAAATGCAATTATTCAATATGATTTCGAATTATGAATAAGTCTACCTAGATCACATAGGGCTTTTTGGCTTGTAACGTTATGAGGCTTAGGACAGGTATGGATTTCAAGCATAGTAAGCATCAAATAGTTTCAAGCACAATAATAGTTTGGCACATCATATTGTCCTCTATTCTTCCCCTTAGTAACCCTTTCCCGTTCACCGCCTTATGTCTCATTCTTTCACCTTCTTTATTTCTCCACATAAGAAGTCACAACATAATATAGCAATCATGGTTAGCTCACGAGTCATTGTGCAATAATGAACAAACTTTTCTACTTTTTTGTGATTTTGTCACATTTTTTTTTCTTTACAATACATCTCGTTTTGATTTTTTACTTCAAGTACTTTTTCTACTCGTTTTGATTTTCTTCTTGAATTTTTCTTTTGTTACACATTTTGGCTAACCTATGGTTACTATATCACACTGATCCCTCCTATTTCACTCTATTTTTACAAAATCCGTCATAATGTATCTACTTAATCCCTCAATACGTATGGCCAGATGTCTATAGTATTGCCGTTCAAGACCAACGGAGAAGGATAAGTACAAATTTATATTTTGGCTCGGGTTTTGTATAAAGGTTCATCAAGAAGTGATTTCTAACTTAAAATAGGTACTAACGATAAATAACAGGGTTAGCTTTTTGGCTTTGGGTGTATTCCAAACAATGCCTTAGGTCATCCCTAGGTATCTCAATATTCACAACTCTAATCAACCAAACAACCACAAATTCAACAATTTATCATTCATACTAGCATGCTCGTTTCCTTGTATTCTCTATATCATTTGATACATTCAATTACTTGAATACCTATTTACAATGTAATATATAGAACTTAATAGTCTAATAATAAAAAATTTAAAATCACCTATCTTCATGCCAAATTTATTATAAATACAAGAAACCTATGCACATGTTCCTAACCAATCACTTGTATTTCTACAAGCTCAAGACACAAATGATAAGAAAAATCAAAGAAACAACTAAAAGTTTAAAGCAAATTCTCTATGTCACCCTCCATGTGTAGCTTTGAAAAAGATAAAGAAAGAAGTTACCTGATTGATCGTGATAGTTCCATTGGCTATTGGTGGGTCCTTCCTACATTGCTTATTGAAAGTTCTAATTGTTGTGCCTTTTCCATGTGAGGTTCCTACGTAGAAAATTAGAACATGACACAAAACAACTAATAATTTACTACCTAATCCTACTCTTAAAAAAATCAAATTAATATCATCCAAGAATTAATACAATCTATAAAAAAACTAAAGAAGGTTAGTCATCCTCCTCAAAATCCATTTCATCATCTCCTTATTATTCGTCATCCTCTTCCTCTTCTTCACTTTCACGCGACTCTTCTGCCTGCTCTGGATTTGTCAGCCCAAACATGTCTGGTATACAATCAGGTACCCTAATATTGTTATGCTATGTAAACTCATGAAACATTGTGCCTGATTTCTGTACCCAATGTATCATCCAATCCAGCTTTGGATGACTACTCCCTCCAACTTATTATTGAGCGGTTGATTTGGTTTTCCTTTGAGATGAAGCTGGGGTTGTTGTCACCTTTTGTTGGCATTTGTTTCACTCTTTTAACTACTTTTCCCGAAGTTCAATGTATTGTGTAAACAGAGTGTCGCCAATGATACTTTGGGACGGCTTTGTTGACTATTTTGCGGATGCCATTGGAACATCTGCTTTTTGCATAAAGTCATCACTAAGTAGGGGAAGAAAACTCCCACTTTCTGGCCATTGACACATCTCTTCATATTTTGGTAAATCCATTTCCTGATGCATATCTGTTTTTTCTACAAAATAGCATAAAGCAGAATAGCTCGAAAAGTATAGACATTAGACACATTCAATGTAGGAAGAACTCGTTTGCATAAAAGTTGAATCCATATTTTAGCTTCAGGAAACATTATAGCTTGATGAAAGAAGGTCAAGATATTGGTATTTGGGCGATATTTCCATTCGCCCCGTCCTCTTGTTAAAAAGTTTATAATGTTATCCATATCTATGTTTTGAAAATACTATAAATCAGTTTCATCAATAAAATCTTTTTCATAGTATGAGGCATTATAGAAGTCACAAATAAGTCGAGGGGTTACTCGCATTTCTTTCCCTCGCACAGGTACCATTTCCCATATATGGCTTTCGCTATTTCTAGACTCTTGCTCCCGTGAAGATGCATAAAATTCTTGAACGACAAGGACCACAGCAGTGTCTTTTGGGATCGTCCATAAATGTTCCCATCTATGATATTTAACTAAAGGTCATATTTCCTTGCAAATAATCATCGATGGATCAAATTTCTTCTCTTGAATGAAGGTTTTTCCATGAATTCTACAAAATATTTTTTAACATTCGAGTTTGAGAAATTAGAGAGGTTTGGAACTGTTGATGGTTCCAGTTCATTAGTTCTTCGAACCTTCCTAAGAGGCATGGTGTTTTCGATTGCAACTAATGAAATACCAAGCTATAAGTTCTATAGAACAATAAAAGTTGAGTTAGGAACCCTTAACCTCATATAAGTTGTTGGATTCCTCGTCACGCTCATTTGTTTATTGTTCCTTGAGATGTTCCCATCCTTTCTTGCGCCGAGTATGATTGAAAGAAGAAATTTTCCAAACAAATCAAAAAAGAAAAAGGGAAAAGTGAGTTTTAATGTTTAAAGGATTTAAGAGGTTTTGAGAGATTAAAGGAGTTAAGAGATGTTTAAATAAGGGGATAGTATGTATTTAGGTTATAAAATAGATGTTTTGAGGGTTAAAAATTGGGTAAAGTGAGGTTTAACTCGTTGGGTTGTGCAATCGGGTAAGGTCAACCTTGTAAAAAATTACAGTGAACTTGCGACACAGGGGTTCCATGTCGTGACATATTTGTCAGATTATCGTTATCGCGACACATTCTGGAATTTTGGATTTCTGGGTATACTAGCTTCGGTTTTGTGACACACAAGGGCTGTGTCATGACACCAAAGTGATTTTCTCACTTTTTCAAGTTTTCCCTTGGTGTTGCGAGACGGGGTTATCGTGTTGCAACACTGGCTCTGGTTTTACCTAAAATTCCAGTTTCTAGAGTGTTATGGTTTCAATAAAACATAAATTTAGTAAAAATTAAAATATATACTAAACAGTTAGATAAATATGCAAAATTTTACAAAAAAAATTAAGTGTTTAATTTTAAAAAGTTCAAGTTTTACTATCGGATTCATCCGACAACATCATTATTTCCAAAAAAGGCGATTATCTGGTTCTTTCAATGTTGGTCCAGCGCCCATCGTACCATTCCACCTTATTCTGCTTATTTATTTCATTCCTCCTATTTTTTGACCTGTATGGATTGAAGGAAGTATGTCCCTTGATTCGGGATGGTTTGAAATAAATAATTCCTTACAATGCTCCCTTGACTTCCTCCTACCTTCCTCACTCAATTGGTGACCACACTTGAAAGTTTCAGTCTCACTTTTGATTTTCATCATTAATTCATTCTTTTCTAAGTCAATGAGGTAGCTAATGAAGGTTTACCTAGTAAGATGGGTATTTCTCGATCTTCTTCAAAGTCTAGAACAATGAAATCTTTCGGGATGATAAAACTGTGCACTTTGACTAACACATCTTCTAGTACTCCTTTCGAATGCACTAAGGATTTGTCGGCCAACTATAGTGTTATCTGGGTGTTTTTGAGGTTCCCTAACCCGAATTTTTCAAAAATGGATAGAGGTATTAAATTAATAGTAACTCTTAGGTCATATAGAGCTCTATTAAAGTGAATGCTCCATATCTTTATAGGAATAGTAAAACATCTCGGGTCTTCCAATTTTTGGGGAACTTGTCTTGAGATAATAGCACTACAGGAAGCATTTATATTAACTTTTTCGCTTATCTTAGTCTTCCTACACCTAGACATAATTTCCTTTAAAAACTTGACGTATTTAGAAACTTATCAATTAATTCAATTAAAGGCAGGTTGACATTTAATGTTTTGAACAAGTTTAGGAAACTTACAAGTTCGTCTTCATCCTGTTTTTGCTTTTCTTCTAGTCTTGAAGGGAATAGTATCTTTGCAATGACAAAATTTTTAGTTGTTTTTTTTGGCTCAACTATCGGAGTAATTACCTCTTCTGGCTCCTGTTCATCTTCAGCTTTTAGGGGCCTTTCTTTAAGATTATCGGTATTCTCCATATTTACGTGCTCTGTAACACCCCCAAACCCGGCTCACAAGTCTAGACCGGATCTGGTTATGTTATTGTGGAAAGACGGTTAAAAATCTTTGTCTTTAGAGTAAAACTTGAAAATTCGTGTTTATTTTCGGGAAGTAAGTCCATTAGAAATTATTAAATACTATAAGCTTGGTTTGAATTGAAAACTTTATCATAATTTATTATAATATAAATCCTTTGTAAAAATATTACTAAATACTATAAAACCTTTATCAACTATAAATAGAGTACTTTAATCAAAAGTGGCCCTTATTACATCAAATAAAAGTCCAAAATACTGATAATATAAAATACTTAAATAAAGTAAAACATCTTCTGCATGAAAATCTCCTTCTGCATGGGCCACCTTGTATCCACTCCAACCCGGTCTGATCAACATGTCACCTGCGATGTTTGAAAATAATTGGGTGAGTCATATTGACTCAGTGTGTAAGTTAACCACTGAAATCCACCCACATGCTAGCCACATAATATCCCAATTATCAAATGTAACAAGTAATATATATATTCATTTTAACAATTACCACAAGCTGGGCTTGGCCCACATTCAAATCATACTCAAATACTGGGCTAGGCCCATTCCTCAATAAACCACATATCAACTGGGCTTGGCCCATTTCCACGTATGTTCCCAAACATACCTATCCACATGTCATATTGGGCTTGGGCCATTTCCATATTATTTCATAACAGAATAATGCAACATGAAACCCAACCCAATCCTAAGGTCCATCCGCTACACACCCCCTTATCCAGCCTACCACACACCAGGGGACTATCGAGTCACCCTCTCCTTTTCCCTCCAAAAAGGCAACCAATGCCATCCACGATGGAGCACATAGCAACCCATCAAGCCACGATATGGCATAAAGCCGATATCAATCAAGGTAACCACGCGAACTAAATCGCAAAGATCCACAACGCGACCTCAGTCAGCGCCAATCCACGATGTAGCACAAAGCTGACATCAACCACGTACTCGAAGTACACCCGTACCTTCTTTTCATAACCCACCCATGCACATGCCACATAAAATATAATCGTGATAATGCATGCACATGCTTATTAATATCCATAAACATACTCATAAACAAATAATCACATTGCAACAGGTCCGATACTAACCTGATCATCGCTATACCCTTTAGGGGTATATATGGCACACTTATTACTGCACTTGTTAGTAAAACATATAACACATAAAACCCGGAAACAGTGGGTTAGTTACACACCTTATAACCTGAAGTTCTAAACCCTCGATTTCGATGCTATCGCTTAGCGAGACTACAGCTATCTGCCTATCGTTTTCTGCTGCACGACCACACCCCGGTGGCCAATCCCGAACTGCTGAGATGGCTCTTTTCTTAAACTTCGGGACAGGAGCTTTCCCTTTTCCTTCTTGACTGGTATTGGTCTCCATCAAAAAGCTTAATCAGAATCACATCATTAATCAACAAGTCATAATCTACTTATCAACGAGTCTAAGTCACTTACTAATATCCTTACCGAAATAACCTGAGATCCCGAAGGCTTCCTTTGCTCTTGTCGATATGCCCCTAAAAAGACCATAACCAACCTTCGGTCAACACATAACCACATATATTGGCCTAAGGCCGAATATCAAACCACTTACCCCTTTTTACTCGAATCCCGAAACACCAATGGAATTGCCGAAAATCCCTGTTACAAGACTATTAGAATCGGCCATACAAAAATCCATGGAAAGGCCCCTTTGGCCGAATACCTTACCACCCCTTACCTTGATGAGTTCAAACAATTCGAGATTTTCCTTTAGACTCCTTGGCGCTGGCTACAAACAAGCAAAACACATCACTTATAGTCTATAGAGCATTCGGCCAACCCACACTAAGGCCAACCATTCGATTTTGGCCATTAAAACAAGTAACTAAAACACTTACCCCCAAGCTTTAGATGTCGACAACACCACACTTCACAGATTCGGCTTCAATCTTGGCGAAAAAGAAAGAAGGTAGAGAGGCTGAAGGTTTCGGCTAGGCTTCTAAAAAAAAAATTAAAGAAAAAGAGGAAGTGTTTTCCTTGACTTGGTTTCGGCAAGAGGCTATGGAAATAATAAGGAATAATTTGGCATAAAAAAAAATAGGGCTAAAATTTGGTTAAGGGATGAGCACACCCCTTATTTATAGAATTCGGCCATACCCCCCACGTGAAGAAGCCAAGATTCGGCCGTACCTACTAATTCAAATTAAATTGAATTAGTCCAATTCCCTATTTTAATCCATTCAAAATTAGTTTGAATGGTCACCAATTATCCCACTTATTTCAAGTAAAAAAATAATAATACTTATCCTACAATTATCCCATAATAAAATAATCCAACATTCACCCACCTTATCACTCCCGTATCTCATTCCAATTAAACTCTTATTCAAATCAAAAAGAAGTAAAATAATCCAATGGCAACCATTATCACCTAATCCTATTAATAATAATCCTATATTTAACAAAATAAAATAAAATAAAACCCAGTCTACTCACCAGCCGAATTTAAGAAGGACTAAACCACCTAGCTCTCCCATGTGCCGTCCAATTCCTTTCTAATCTGCTGTAAAAATCAAAATAAAAACAACACCCCAAATTGCTGCCCATAGGTCTCGAACATGGGACCTGGGGGAAATCAGCAGCCAAGTAGCGCCCAGGCCACTTGGGCCAGGCGCCTCTTTGTGACATAAAGCCCCCAAATTTATTTTTAAACCCTTCCTACATCCGCCCATCACAAGCAAAATATAAAACGCCCAAAACTGCTGCTCCAGCCCTCGAACCCGCGCTCTCTCCTCCCTCCAGCGCCTAAGTTACGCACGCTAGCCACTTTGCCACTGGACTTCCATGTCCATCAATCCTGCCCTTTTATTTTTAAGGCCTACTTAGCCCAGTCCCTTGACGCACAAAAACAAAACAAAATTGCTGCCTTCTCGAATCGAACCCAAGACCTCAATGGCGCTACTTCCAGCCCCTTAAGCAACACATAGAGCCACTTTGCCAATGCCTTTCTTGTGCCGTAAATTACCGAAAAATATACTTAAGGCCTCCCTTGGCCCGATTCCCTTCCTTATACTAAAAATCCAAAATTTTCTTAAGCCTTCCCCTTTCATCCCAACATTCTTAAAACCTCTAAAACACCTCCAAACACACCCAAAAACCTACCAACACCTGAATTATACTTAAATTACTTAGCCCCTAAACCAGGGTGTTACATGCTCCTTCCCTTCCCTATGAGGATTATTTTTTGTATTGCTAGGAATACCTATGCCAATTTTTATTTTGATGTCACCCATCATGCTCATCAGTTGGCTCATTTGATTTTCAAGTTTAGTTAATGTTCTTGTTGAGTTGGTGCACTTAGACTGTACCTGCTTCACGTCCATTTTCATTGATTGCATGTCCCCCTCGATTCTACCCAGACGTTGACCACATATAGTATGGTCATTCAGGTAGGCCCTGTCCTGAGGTTTCTGCAAATAAGGAGGTTGATAGTTAGTGTTTTAAACTTAATTCGACTTAGTACTTCCTCCTTGGTATCCTTCCTATCTTAGGTTCGAGTGATTTCTCCATCCGATATCGTATGTATTTGAATAGGGATTTCCACCCTTATTTCTAATGTAGTTCACATCATCTGTAGGATTATTAATATAGTGGAAGAGCAGTTTGTCTCCTCCATAGATATCCAGTGCACATTTTTCAGCCTCTATTCAGTTGATTTTGTCATGTAATTGCTGGTATATGTTATCTTCCTCGACAACCTTCACCGTATATGGTCTTTGGCCATATGTATGACGTTTAGTTGGCCATTGACAGGAATTCATTGCCATACTTTCTATTACTTCGTATGCATCCTCGTTTGTTTTGTTCATTAAGGCTCTTGCTACTGCTCCATCTAATCCTGACCTCGAATGCACATCCAACTCGCTGTAAAAAGTTTGCAGTCGTAACCACTCAGGTTTCTGTGGTGTGGGCACTTCTGAATCAGCATCTTGAAACGCTTCAATGTTTCGTGAATGCTTTCTCCTTCTAACAGCTTGAACATCAAAATTTCCCTTTTTAGCTAGACCGTTTTGCTGATGGAGAAGAACTTTTGTAGGAATTTTCCTGCAAGTTCGTCCCATGTCATGATAGATCCTGGTGCTTGCAAGTCTAGCCAAGAAAAATGTGTTATCAATTAATGAAAAGAGGAACAACCGAGGATGAACAGCGTCATTAGTGACCCCATTGTATTTAAAGGTATCACAAAGTTGGAGGAACCATTTTAAATGTTAACTCGGATCCTCTTTCACTGTTCCGCAAAACTGCATTCTGGATCAGCTGGATTATAGCTGGCTTAATTTCAAAATTATTGGCTGTGATAACTGGCCTCATTATGCTCCCTTGAACCATATCCAAATTTGGTAGCGCATATTCTCTCAAAGTCCTCTCGTTACGTGCCATGTTTAGATTTGTGGGTAATTCTGGTGGTGGTGGTAAGTTTGGTGGGTAAGCATTGGCTTTGTCGAATAGCGGATTTTCATTAGGTACTTTTCCCACAGCAGGTGGTGGGTTCTACTTTTGTTGCTGTCACGAGTCCTTCGTATAATTCTTTCTTGATCTGTGGCTGGCTATATAGGTGTCCCCCTACTACGAGTCATACACTAACCTAAAAATAGAAAATTAGTAGAAAAGAAAATTAAATTCATAACTATAAGCTAAGAATTTCCTAATTATTCTATTAAAATGGAAAAATTAAAACTGATATAATGACGTTGGCTCCCCAGTAACGACACCAACAACTTGACCACCTCTAGATGTACCAACATCTAGAGTAGAAATCTTGCACAAAAGATGTGAACAAACGGTATCCACAAGTATATGGGTCAAGTTGTAATATAGTTACAACGGAGTAGGTAAGTATTCTGAGGATTGTACCTAAGGGAGGCGAGCATTAAATTAATTCTAATTTAAATATAAATAGATCTAATTAATACTTTAATCAAATTATAGCACGAAAGATAAAAAAGAAGAGTTTTAATAAACTATGCTAAAAACATAAAAGTAAATTAAACAAACGAAAGGCAAGAAATCAAATAAGGAAATATGTATTGAATCTGGGCATGGGTGATTTGTTTGTTTTGCTGATCGTAATCAACTGTCATCTCGAGCTTTCTTGTTTAATCAACTAGTCAAAACCCCAACAGAATCTTCTGATATGTCTACTAAAATACTGAGTTGGCAATAATTACTTATCTTCTGACCTTACAGTCCAGAACGGTTCAGGGTTAAAGTGTTCATGGATAGGCCATCCTAAATTTGGGTTAAATCCCACCTTGATTACTTCCTAGGGTTGTCAGGCCTAAGGTTTTGGTTTTTTCTTTCTTGAAAAGTTGATCCATTAAGAAATCCATACAAAATAGTTAATTATTCATACCCCCACTCGCTAATCCCCCACAGGAGGATTAGTCCCTCATGGATCTAGTAAACAATGTAAACTTGAATGAAAGAATGAACATAAAGAACAATTTCAAGAGTAAAGTTTAGAAGAAGCCTGATTGTATTAAATTTAAGCATAGAATCCTCAGAGTTTGAGAACAATTCCAAAATTTGATTTCTTCCCAATGGAAAATAACAAGAACGAAAATTTAAAACCTAAGAAAAGAGAAATTCTAAAGTGTGTTATTGGGCCTCCGTCTTAGTAAATCGAGTTAGTAAATAATTATTAGGAGTAATTATGAGTCTAATAGTGTGTTTAATTAGATTTTTATTTAGTGAATTTAGTTTAATTTAAAAGCAATTAGGAAAAAGAATCAAATTGAATAAAGAGTGAAAGTCTAATTATAGATTAAAAAAAAGTAAAAAGGTCTTAAATGACAATTAAGCCATTTATATGAAATGAGGCGGCATATATGCATTAAAATCTAAGATTTTATTTAAGTTATATATATATATATAATTATTATAATTATTAACCATTATTATGGTTTTATATTATTATTATTATTAAATAAAGTAAATAGTAGATAATTGTATGGTAATAAAATATACATGTGTAAAAATTATATTTGTACATTTGTAAACTAAACATTTAGATTACTTATAATTTAAGTATGAAAATATTTTATTAATTGTATTAATTATATTATGAGATTTTTATATAATAAATAAATTAAAGACATGACAAGTGTATGATAATGATAAGGTACAAATGTAATAATATTTATGTGTACAATTGTAATAAATGTAAATGATATTAAAATAGATATTTAGTATTTATATTTATTAAGTAAAGGATAATTATTAATTAAATAATTACAATATGAGATTTTAGTTGATAAATAAATTAGATTTATGCCAAATGTATGGTGATGATAAATACATGTGTAATATTTGTATTTATACACTTGTAAAATATTTATATATTTTCTTAAATAATAAGTAAAATATATTTGTATATTAATTATATTATAAGATTTTTATATGATAAATAAATAAAAAATATAACAAATGTAGGATGATGATATAATACATGTGTAAGTATATATAATATTACATTTGTAAAATATTCATTTGTTATTAAATAAGATATTTATAATATTATTATTAAGTTATATAAAATAAATAATATAAAATAATAAGTAAATAAAATAAAGTAAATAAGGAAAGAATAAAGTAAAAAAGAAAAGAAAACAAAAGAACAGAGAGAGAACTAAAGATTTAAGGTTTTAAAGCTTTAAACAAAGTTTTGCTGAGTAAAAGCCATGGAAGTTCTTAGGTTTTCAAACATAGTTCATGTTGGATAAATTGTTGAATTAGGGATTAAATTGAATAAATTCTAAGTTAGAATTGAAAAAGGGATTAAATTGTAAAAGAAGCTATAAGTTTTGAGTCTTAGGGATTAAATTGAAATAAATTCGAAATTATGAAAACATGATAAAAATTAGATAGTTAAATGTGAGTTTGGCAAGAAATTGAGTAGCAAAAAGGTATGAATTGAGAAAGAGAAATATATAGGTTTAGTTAGGATTAAATTGGAATTAAAGTAAAAGTTAGATAAAAATTTCAGCAATTAAGTTGTGTTATGCTAATGATTGTGAAATTATTTTAATTGTTTGTAGCTAATATCGAGCCTGAAGCATCGGCCCAAAAAGGAAAAGAAAAGATCGTCGAGGATTAAATCCGAAGAGAATTCTGGTTTGTATTACTATAATTCAAGTTATTTATTATTAAATATTAATTTTAAATTTATTTATTTTATGGTAAGTAAATATTGAGGTAAGTAACTTTATTGAATTGAATTTAGGGTCTGTTTGTTTGGTGGAAAATGGTAAGTAAAACCAGCGTTTGGTTGATGGAAAATGAATTCCTCAAGGAAAACATTTTACAAACACGGGTAAAATCTCTTCTTTATTTCTGTAAAACGTCTTACCAATTTCTTTTCCGTAAGACATTTTCCAGAGCTTTCCCCTTCATCCAGGTACGTTCTCCTTCTTCCCTTCTTCATTCCTTCTCCTTCCTTCTTTCTTTCCCTGCCAACAAATCTCTTTCTCTCTTTCTCAGACTTTTTCGATTCCTCCTTTCGCTGGGTCTTGAAATCTTTGGAAAATTTCATCTTTGATCTCCTCCAGGTATGTGCATATTTCTCTAATGTTTCATCACTGACTGATTACTCTCTGTTTATTCTCTCAATTTTTTCCTTTTATTTTCATGCACCCAAAATAATGATAGCTTTGTAATCTGGGATATGACTGAATTTTCAGTTCGTTTGCTTCCTCAGTACTTCAAGCACAGCAATTTCTCTTCTTTCATCAGACAAATCAATATTTATGTCAGTATCTCTACCCTCTTCCTCCTTCCTTTTTAAAACACGTCGAAATTGGTTTCTTTCTTTCTTTCCTTTTTGTGTGTGTGTGTTTGGGTTCTTGGAGTTCTGAATCGGGTTCTTTGGTACATCTGTGCTGGAATTTTTATTGTTTTGAATATTTGGGATTTTGTTAATATTGTTTTATTTGTGGTTTTGAGTTTGGTTCTTTGCTTGTGAGAGCTGGATTTTGGTGTTCACTTTGCAGTCTTGGGGTTATATTCTAAGTAGTGGGAATTCAAGTTTCGGAATTTAAACTTGTAGAGATTCTTGGCTTGGTTTCAATACGTAGCAATGATGGGGAAAGGACTATAGGCTACCACTAGCAGTTAGGTTGAATGTTTCCTCAATTTTTTTGTTTGATTGATTAGATTTATGAGAGTAAAAATGGTTGGCTTCGTTGGACTTCTTTATTTTTTCTTTATCTTAGGCCTAACAAAGCTTGACTATGACTAAGTTTTGTTAGATTGATCCTTTCATTTTCATGGGGATGATTCGATTCAATCGAAATCATAGTGCAAAATTTCTTGTTGGTACCAAAAGGGGGAATTATTTGCTTTGAATCCTGATATTGTGTGCCTAATTCAGGACTACATGTTAAAAGAGATAGTAAATGTCGGCTTTTGGTGGAACTCTAAAGTTCTTGCCTTGTATTCATCATCATTATGATTCTCTATACCGTTTTTAAAAAGTTCATAGACTAACTGTTAGGAAGAATACACTGACAATACACCCTGAAGTGCAATTCACGAGTTGCAGAGTGATAAATGGCGATTAAGCATCATTCAAATTAGGAATTTCTTTGTGTTGATAGGGCACTTTAGTGCCATTCCTGGCTAATATCATAGTTCTAACAATGAGCAACATCTAAATGTTGTCTAATGCCCTTTTGGTTAGATTTCGGAAAAAGTTGTTGAAATTATTTTATTCAACTACTATTTTCCAACAGTCATCTGCCCTCGTGTTTTCCTGCTTTATTTGGTTCTTATTTGTGTTAGCAGAATGAAACGATTTGCTTATGATAGAATGAAACGAAAAATAATAAGAGTCAAAGCAACATAGATGGATGCAGTATCATTAGATAATTAGAGGCACAGTTGAACTATATTATGTACCTCTTGTCATTTCTATCAACCGGCAATACTAGTGGATTAATAAACCAGAAATCTTGATACTCAGGATACATTTGCTTATGATAGAAATGAAGCAGTTTGATTTAGTGAGCAATTATAGCATCTTTGTATGTGTGTATTGTACATGCCCGTATATCTATCCGATTGCATTAGAATACAATTTTTTTTGGGAGGAGGGGGTGTGTAATGCCTGGCTGTTTTCTATTTGAATTACTAACCATTATTGAAGACATTGACAAGTAGTAACACTCGAAAGTTTTTCCAGGGTTTTAGAAAAATTGATACCGATCGTTGGGAATTTGCAAATGATGGATTTGTCAGAGGTCGAAAAGACTAATAAATAAATGATCATATATATAAAATAAAATCACTGCATGTACGGACAATGTTAGATTCTTTTCTTCGTTTGCATTTGAAGATTCCCACGACTTTGTTCTCTGTTTCTTACATGGATTAGTTTTAATATAAAATGGCTGTTACTGGGTCTAGTGTTGGAAGGTTCATTGTTAATTGTAGTAAAGAGAAGGGCACATTTTATTTTTAATTTACAAGTGGTTGAGTCAATTGGAAGCTGCTTTTGTTTTCTACATCATATAATAGAAAAACGAATTTGTATTCTCCATATCTAACTTTGCTATCCACGTGCCAGGATACCCCATCTCTATTCTTTTTTCTTTTTTTTTTTATTTCCTAAATATATCATTTATGGAAATTATTTTAACATATTTAATTAACAGCCAACATTTCAGCATTTATATCATTTATATTTTATTTATACGTACCTTTATATCAGGAATCGAATTGTATTTTGTTTCTTCTATCAAAAAATGAATAAAATATTTGTGTGGCATTGTTTTGTGTAGATGGATCGTAGTCAAAATCAAAATGCAATTGTCGGAGTCGTGGCTTCAGTTTTAGCTTTTGGGGCTCTTTGGATTAAAAAATTAAAAACTAGGAAGGAAATTGCTTCTCACCCTCGTGTGAATCGAGATTATGAAAGAGACAATTATATTAATAGTATTTTATATAGTGGTGACCAACATTGTATTAATCTGATAAGGATGAGACCGATTGCCTTTTTTAGTTTGTGTGATATTCTTTGTAGGAATAATTTGTTACAATCAAGTAAATCTGTGAATATTAGGGAGCAAGTAGTTATATTTTTACATATAATTGGTCATAATGTAAGGTTTCGAGTGATTGGATCTAGATATTATAGATCAACTGAGACAGTTCACTGTTACTTTAGGGTTGTATTGAGAGCTATTTTGAAATTGTATAAACTAGTTATTAGATCACCTGATGAGTCAACTCCTAGTGAAATCAGAAACAATCCAAGGTTTTATCCATATTTTAAAGATTGTATTGGAGCATTAGATGAAATTCATGTTCGTGCATCCGTTCCACTTAGCATTCAAGGAAGATTTTGTAGCCGTAAAGGGGGGACGACACAAAATGTATTGGCTGCCATTACATTTGATTTGAAATTTTCCTATGTTCTAGCTGGTTGGGAAGGTAGTGAACATGATTCTCGTGTTTTAAGTGATGCACTTTCACGCCCAAGAGGATTAAGAATTCCGGAAGGTACTAATTATTATTAAATACCAACTAGTTCTAGTAAGCTCATAATTTGTTAGTATTAATTATGTTTTGTAAAATTGTAGGTAAATATTATCTTGCTGATGCTGGATATGGCATCCGAAATTGATATATTATGTAACACCCCAAACCCGGTCAATACACTACGACCGAATCTGGCATGTTACGGGGAAAATCGAGTTTAAGAGGTTAGGTTTCTGGAAAAAAAAATTTGAAGAAAAACCCTTTGTTGTATTTATACTTGGAAAAATCTTGGGCACGATTGTTTTAAAACCAATAGTGAATTTTGGAACCCGGAATTTTAAAACTTAATATGTTCCAAAAGTAAGACCAAATCTATATCATTTAAAAATCTGGATAGTTTCTTTTAGTTGCTTAAAACTCATTTCAACTTAATGTAGAAAAATCTTAAGTTTGAAAACCATTTGAGTTGCATTCATTTTCAATTACGGTGTGATACCCGATGGTAAAGTTTTAAAACACATCGCTTTGTAGTTTTGAAAACCTTATTTTCCAAGTTTTATCCAATATTAACCAATAACTTGTTAAGGTATATTTGAATTCAAATCCAACCATGTAAATAATCAAACATAATTTTAAAAGGCCTTCCTACAATCCCAGCAAAACCAAATGGAAATAAATGAAATAAAGTACCAAAATTTCAAATCAGTGCAAGTTCGAATTTATTCATGGCATGGTCACCTCGAGTCCACCCGGCTCCATGTCCGCGATCTAAGTGTCACCTGAAATGTTAAGAGAGAAGGTGAGTCACCAAGACTCAGTGCATAAACCCTCCTCTCGATTAATGCAACATATTTACACACATGTCACCAAGCAATATAATATAATGCACCCCAACCCTAACCATCCATACTCCTTATCTACCCCGTGTGGTACCAAACCACTGGTGGTGCCAAACCATTGGTGACCCAAAGTCACGATATCCAATATTGTGGTGCCAAACCACTGGTGACCCAAAGTCACGAATAATCCATCTGTGGGGCCAACCCACGTGTGATACCAAATCACTGGCGACGATCTCGTAATATCAACTGTGGGGCCAACCCACTGTGGTACTAAGCCACTGGGACAAGTCGCTATGAGGTGCCAAACCTCTGGTGACCCAAAGTCACGAATATCAATAATCCAAGTGTGGGGCCAACCCACATGTGATACCAAATCACTGGCGACAATCCCGTAATGTCAACTGTGGGGCCAACCCACTGTGGTGCTAAGCCACTGGGACAAGTCGCTATGAGGTGCCAAACCTCTGGTGACCCAAAGTCACAAAATCAAACTGTGGTACCAAACCACTGGAGGTGCCAAACCTCTGGTGTCCCAAAGACATGGATATCATCTTCCCCCTCCTCTCATATTACCCATCATCATGCCATACTCATGTAAATCATATACATCATGCAAATCATGCCAACATGACTAGTTACCCATCACATAACATATATGTCATAAATCATGATATTATATATCATATAACAGAACTCATATTGGAACGGACTTACCCGAATCCGTGCACATACCCATAGGGTATCGTATCACATCCGTACTGTTTCGGCTTTACTTAACAATCAGGTTATTAAAATATATTACTAAGTATAGAGTGTGTAAGTTTACACACCTGTTATAACGCAAGCCCCAAATCCCGGAGAACCGATCTAAGACACTAGATTTCCTTGCTCCTATATTCGGCCAAACATAAAGATTAGTACCAAAGCCATTCGGCCAAACCAAATAGCTCAAGGGTTAACGCATGAACCCCTACCTTACTGCCAATTTGATTTCCAATCAAATCCCAACACTATGAGACGGTCTCCTCTTGCAATCGGCCACCCCCCTAAGACGCAGAAACAGTTAGCCTCAAAAGCCTTTGGCTTACGAATACTTAAAAGAATAGACTATTAACATCGATCCTTACCACCACTTACCAAATCCAATTGACAGAGAAAGGAGGCTTGGAATGAGTACCTCAAAACCCCTGAGTACCCACAATAAATCGATTCCAAAACAAGTGATTAACACCCTTACTCCCAAATGCCGAAATCGGCTCTTACCCTTATAGAAGTCGACAAAGAAACAGAAAGAAGAAGAAATAGCATTCGGCCTAGCACTTACCTTCTCCAAACGATTGAAAAAGAATTCCCGAAGAGATCAACACCACTCTTAATATTCGGCCAAGGTGAACTAATAGGAGAGGAGAGGTTTTGGCAACAAGAGTGGAGGGGATTCGGCTATGGTTGCTTAACACAAACAATTATGGTTCGACCTGAGTGGAAGAAGAGAAAGAAATGAAGTCAAAAGGAAGATAGGGTTTCGGCAAAAGTGTTTGAGCAGAGAAAAGAAAAGATGGATGTGAGGAGGGTGTTTTCGGTTTGGAAAGAAACAAAAGAAAGAGGGAGAAAGAAGAGTAGAAGATTCGGCCACCAAAGAGAATTAAGAGAGAACAAAAGCAAGTTTCGGCAAGGGCATGTGTTGCTTGAGACTTTCGGTTACCAAGAAGAAAAAAGTGTGCACTTACTTAAGGGTTCGGCTAGGGGCAAAAACAAAAAAGAAACACCTAAAAAATTTCGGCAATCACCTAAGGAAGTTTTGGCTTTGACACAAGCTGACCGAAAATGACCCCAATTGCCTAAGAGAATGCGGCACTCTTCCCTTACTCACCTACCAAAACCGGCCACTCCTCCCCAAGAGGAGTTCAAGATTCGGCCAACACCCAAAATTACTCCTGGCCACCAATTCAAACCATTTTGAATCAGTCAAATGCCTACTTTTTCTCTCTGCCAACCATTTGAATATTTGACTTGGTCCATGGCAGAGTTTGAACTGCACACAACTCCTCCCCCTCCTTGGCGTCAAAATAGGAGACAAAAGGTGGGATTTCTGCAGCTCGAACTTGAGACCTCCTTCCCCTGCAAGTGGCGTCAAACACAAGGCTTTAAGTGGCGCCTTCCTGCCACTTTGCCAAGCCTTTTTCTTGTGCTAGAACCCACTTAAAATACTTATAACTCTTAGCTCCTTCAGCTCCTTCCACTTAAACTTAAAACTAAAATTTTTCCTACTACTCAGGCCTACACTAGACTTACAACTAAGTCTCAAAACATCACAAATAACAACATCGCAGTCCAAACACAAGCAAACAATGCAGTTACAAAATAACCCCTATCTCAGGATATTACATATTACCCCATATCGTGGTGTCTGATATCATTTAAAAGAGTTTAGTGCTCAGGGGCCTGAAAATGCAAAAGAACTCTTTAATCTCCGACATTCATCATTGTGAATCACTATTGAACGTGTTTTTGGGATTTTGAAGAAACGGTTTCGTGTATTAGATGCTGAACCATTTTGGAATTTTCAAACTCAAGTAGATATAGTTTTGGTTTGTTGTATCATTCATAATCATATAGTGGGAGTTGATCCTAGTGATTTACTTAATCAAGGATTATACGAGGAGTCTGAGTCTGATTTGATAATATCAACTCTTACGGAGTGAGAAGAAAGAGAAGCAGCAAGAGAATGGTCTGCTAAGAGAGACGAAATTGCACAAACTATGTGGACTGATTATATGGCTAGAAATATTAGGTAGGTTTAGGGCTTAGGGTTATTGTTTCTATGTTATGTATGTTTAGTAATAAAATTGTTTTTTTTCTGTTAATGTTGGTTGGATAATGATATTGAAATTTTAGTTTGTTGGATTTTGAAATTATTATGTCTTGAATTTGTTAGATATTGATTATGTTTTAAGCTTGTTAGATATTGAATTTATTATGTTTTAAGCTTGTTGGATATTGTAATGATTGACAATGACAATTATTAATGTAGAATGGGTAAGGGCAACAAAGAAGGGACCTCCAAGCAATTTAGGTGGACAAAACCAATGGAACATGTTTTTCTTGAAATTCTAGCAGAGGAGGCTAAGAAAGGAAATAAGCCTTCTAATACTTTCAAAGTAGTTTCCATTAATCGAGTTGTCCAAGCTATTTCTGAAAGATTCCAAGTCCAATGCGATGCGAAGCATGTGGAAAATCATTTGAGGACTGTAAAAAACCAGTGGCAAATTATATGCAAAATTCAGGGTGAAAGTGGTTTTGTATGGGATGATAACATGAAAATGATCACATGTGATAGAGCAACATATGATGCAGCAGTGATGGTAATATATGTATTTATATGTTAAGTATATTTCAATTGTTTTTTACTTGTTATTCTAATTGTGTATAATATCCAACAGGCACACAAGAAGTATGAACCATTTTTGAATAAAAGCATCGATCACTATGATGAAATGCCTTTGGTTGTTGGCAAAGATATGGCAACAGGGAGTTTTGCCAGAACATTTGCTGAATAGATTTGGATGATGATATCCAAGATTCAGTGCCTCTAGACTGCGACAATGAAGAGGCTGAAGAGGTAAGAACAAATGTATCTTCATCTGGCACATCCAAACCTAAAAGAAAAAAATGTTCAAGAAAGTGTCGTTGTGTAACACCCCAAACCCGGTCCAAACATTACGACCAGATCTGGTATGCTACGGGGTTTACGTTAAAAACTTCACTTGGATGATTTTTGGAAATTCAGTTTCTTTATTTAGGTGTTTGTTAAATAAGTGATATTGGAAGAAAACCTTTGGTCTTTCTTTGAACGTGTTTGGAAATCCCATTTTATTACTTCTTGTAGATAAGTCTTTGAACAAAAAATATTTTTTAAAAAAATGAAAACAATAACCATTATAAAATGATAACCTAAGCTATGGGGCCTTATTACATAAACATTCCCAAAATTAAAACTTAAA
Organism: Gossypium australe; assembly: GCA_005393395.2. Lineage (NCBI taxonomy): Eukaryota > Viridiplantae > Streptophyta > Magnoliopsida > Malvales > Malvaceae > Gossypium > Gossypium australe. Next base: position 124,109,874 of record CM016624.1, on the reverse strand, counting down.
GAAAAACTGAAAAAAATAATTTCTGGAAATAGAAACTTGATGGCCCCTAGAGTCCGCCTCGGCTCCCATGCCCACGATCTACTGCTCATCTGAAAAGTCAGGAAAATAAAAGGGTGAGTCACCAAGATTCAGTGTGCAAATCCCGAAAACACATAAAAGGCTTGGGCCCACAAACACATTATGGGCCTTAGCCCATACACAATGGCAACAAAACATTTACATGCAACATAGCCCAACCCAACCTAAAAATCCATCCTCTACACACCAGCCTGTACCAACCAACACACCTTGGGGATTTCTACCATCAACCCACCAACCGCTACACACCATATCGATAGCCATGCTGCCTATTCCTTACAGTCAGGAATAAATTTAACGTGGCTTAGCCACTGATCACAATTGTGACCTAACTTTATAATTCGTGGTTTAACCACCGATCACCAAGTAACCTATTAACATGCTCTTCCCCTTCATCATATCAACCCCATCCCATGCATACATACATGCGGAATCAAAATAATATACTACTTAAAAGTTCACAGTCTATCACATACATCGATACACATAGAGAAGTTTCTATGATTACGTACCTGGCATCCCTTGCCTACCCTTTTTAGGTAATCTGACTGTCTATACAGCCTTTTTCTGGCTTTTAGCCCACAACATATATTTAGTACAGATTACTATACAGCCTTTTTCCGGCTTTTAGCCCATAACAGATATTTAGTACTAATTAATTAGTGTGTTAGAGATCTACACACCTGAGTACCGACAAGATGAGACCTTCTATGTCGACACTATCAGAAGCCGATACGACTGCTAACTGCCTAAGATTTTGTTCTGAAGCCGGTCCACAACCCGGTGGCCAATCTCGTACTGCTGACATCGCTCTTTTCTTAAATTTAGGGATTGGTTTTACAGATCCAATCCCCTCCTTTGCCTGATTATTTGATTCCATTAAAAGACCATATCATAACATATGGTTAAGATCACAATTACGATAGTGAATCTAAAGAGAATCTAAAGAGAACCCCTTACCTTGAAATCTCGAAAAGAGAGATATGAGGTTCAGAGACTAACGGTTCCGGCTTTTAGATATAAGCGATCTACTTCAATTCCTGAATGTCGCCCAACACGTAAACATAAGAAACCAACAATTCATTAGCCTTTCGGCTTTGTCTTCTAAAAACCAAAAGAGAAAAAAGAATAGATCAGAAGAAATCGGCACCTACATTTACAGAGAATTCGGCAACTCCTAGAAGATTTTGGCTTTTGAGAATATCAAAAAGAGAAGATGATAGAAAGAAATCTATGTAGATTCGGCTTTTTGTGAAGAGATCGGCAAAAGAGAAGAAGCAAAGAATAATGAATATTTGGCTTGTAGAAAAAGAATGAAGAAGAGAATTAAGTTCAAGAGTTTCGACTTTTGCATAAAAGTGAAGATGAGAGAATGGGATTTAGGGATTTCAGCTTTGGCAGAGAATGAGAGAGAAGAATGGGAGAATAAAACCGTAAATCTGAAAATAAAAGGATATTCCCCTTACTTAACCTAAATTTCGTCACCTACTACCTAAATCCCGAAAATACCCTTTTTTAAAACTAAAACTAAGCTACTAATCAAGGGAAATTTCGGCTACCCTTAGCCATACTAAAACCGATTTCTCCCCCTCCAAGATATGGAAATTCGGCCACCACCTTGACCAATGGATAATTCCTAAACTTTCTCCCTTATCATTATCTGATCTCTCATCGACAAGTGCCCCAGATAACACCACCTCTTCCTTCCTTTATCTGCCATATTATCAGCCATATTATCCACATTATCCAAACAACTAAATCCTCCTATTTTCAAGCCTCATTGCCGTCCCACTTTACCCACTTAAATGCCGAAAATTAACTAAATTTTAATTAAAATAATTGGGCTTCATTCAACTTGAATTTGGGCCTCCCAGTTGACGCCACTTCCCTGCTCTTTTAGTGGCGCCACTTTGCCACTGGGCCACAAGCCCATTTTATATTTTAAAACACAGATAATCATCTTTTAAGCCTTATCTTATCAGGCTTTCCACTAGAGTGTCCAAACAGAAAGTTCTAACTAAGACCTCGGCCCAACCTTGAGCCCAAACTGAACCCCTTAAAAACACATTATACGTAACACACAACAAATGCATAGCCCCACAATTTCAGGATGTTACAGTTCTACCCCCTTAAAGAAATTTCGTCCTCGAAATTTCCAACTAACTATTAATCGTACTACCCAAGTCTCACTACTATGCTTTCGCTGCACACTCTAATTCTAAAGCCAAAAAAACATTTAGTATACTATGGTAGAGTACGCACCGGTATTCGCATCTAGAGCGTCCTCGTCCCCTTGGCGATGTGCTGCATAGACCAAAGCTGGCTGCCTCGCCTCAGCATAACCAGCACCTCCACGACCATATCTTGTGCCATTGCCACCATTGACTTGACCACGGCCCCTTGGTGGTTGTTGACCTCCTCTTCCCGGCGGTGCTTTCTCTTGACCTGTGGGCCCTTCGCTGCCCCGTTGTTGCAGACAGTTTCTAACTTGGTAGTCTGTAGATCCACACCTAAAAGCACTTCCCACTGCCTGCCCAACACTCACCTACATGGAATTTACCACATCGAGCGCATTTCTGTGTCTGGCTAGCAGTAGGTCTCTCATTCCGACTCGGTCCATCTGACCTAGGCCTTTTCTGAGTACGCCCAATTGCCCCTGATGATCCAAGATTTCTCTTACCTCCACCCTTATCTCTATCCCGATTTAGTTTTTCTGTCCGCTTAACCTCCTCAGCTATCTTAGCTTTTTCCACAAGCACAGCAAATTCCCTCTCCCGCTGTGGTGCTATCAGTACACGCAGATCGTCCCTCAGACCATCTTCAAATCGAACACAGCGTTCATGGTCTGTGGCCACCATCCCTCGAGTATAACGGCTAAGGCGTAAGAATTCCGCCTCATACGCAGCCACCGACCTACTTCCTTGAACCAGATTCAAAAATGCTCTGCGCTGCGCATCCACATAACTCGTCCCGATGTGCTAACTTTGAAACGCTATTTTGAAGAAATCCCAGGTGATACGGTCAGCCACCGAACCATCTTTAACCGTAAGCCACCATTGATAAGCTTCGTCCCGCAGGAGAGATACAACCCCTTTCAGCTTTTCCTCCTCCGTGAAATCCAGATCATCCATTATACGCTCAACCGCCTCCAACCAATATTTAGCTGTACTTGGGGCTATACCAGAAATTCCCCTAAACACTTCTGCCCCATTAGCTCTAAGTCGCTCCGACATAGATTTCCGGGCTCCTGTGCCCATGCCTGCCCCAGCAACCCTTTCTAAAAACCCTTAACATCGCCTGAGATACCGCATCATCTCCAGCCGTCTGATCCTGAAATTCGGCCTCCACAGCTGGTGGAATTGGCTCATTACCTGACCCATGGCTAGATCCTACTGGTTCCAACACGGCCATCCTACCCCTACCACGGCCACGCGGCGGACGTCCACGACCCCTTGTACTCATTCTACTGATTCGCGTTTATCTGATTAGAAATTTTATGAATTATTAATTTCTTTCACTGATTAACCACGAATAATCTTATGAACAGTAGTTTAAGAGTAGTTCTTTCGAATTCTAGATTATATCTACGAGTTTCAGTCTCAAGTTTGTATCTCCTATTTCTAGGAACCACATACATCAACCATCATACATCAACATACAAGTAGCATCCATGCACTCACATTCATCGCATAAGGGGTTTTTCATCATTTCTCTACCCATGGGTATTTCCGTAGTTTTGTCCTATAGGGTATTTTGTAATTTCCTCAAAATGGGGTATCTTGGTTTTTTTTCGTAAAGCAGGGGTATTTTGGAAAGTTTAATTTTGCAAACCGGGTTACTTTCGTAAATCTAGGGGTTTTCGGGTAAATTTGCAAAACAAAGGTATTTTGGTAATTTTGCCAACCGAGGGTGTTTCAGTAATTTCACAAATTTTGGTAATTTTACAAATCCAGGGTATTCTGGGAAATTTTCACAAATCAAGGGTATTTCGGAAATTTTACAAAACTTGGGGGTATTTTGGTAATTCTACGAAATAGGGTGGCTGGTCCCTTTCGGATTTTAGTTATAAATTTTGGCCCGTCAACAAGTCCTCCTGGCTAAGGTGAACAGTCACTACGCACCAGGTAGGATTCCAGTGAAGAGGAGGTGAGTCACTAGGACTGTTTAAGTACCAAGCTCTCCCTGAATCTAATCCTAGACATGCGTATGCCTGTTGCCATACCCTAACCCAGCGATTTGTTCACGGGTTTGTTTGGATAGATTAAGTCTTATGAATTTAAAGAGTTGTTTAAACTAAGCCTAAAGTCCATCAATGCCTAACATACTAGTCTACGTCCATCAAGCCCAATCATGCATATTATATCAAAAGTTAGAATACTTACCTGCGTAGATCGGGTGCCGGTAGACTCGAATGCCATATATTCATCCAAGACATTTTTCTCAAATTCACATCAAAATTTCAAAACACTGCTAGACCCATTTCACAGACCGAGTTTTGAACCGGCTCTGATACCAAAATGTAACACCCCAAACCCGGCCCAAACATTACGACCAGATCTGGTATGCTACGGGGTTTACGTTAAAAACTTCACTTGGATGATTTTTGGAAATTCAGTTTCTTTATTTAGGTGTTCGTTAAATAAGTGATATTGGAAGAAAACCTTTGGTCTTTCTTTGAACGTGTTTGGAAATCCCATTTTGTTACTTCTTGTAGATAAGTCTTTGAACATAAATTTTTTTTTTAAAAAAATGAAAACAATAACCATTATAAAATGATAACCTAAGCTATGGGGCCTTATTACATAAACATTCCCAAAATTAAAACTTAAAGAAAAACTGAAAAAAATAATTTATGGAAATAGAAACTTGATGGCCCCCCGAGTCCGCCTCGGCTCCCATGCCCACGATCTACTGCTCATCTGAAAAGTCAGGAAAATAAAAGGGTTAGTCACCAAGATTCAGTGTGCAAATCCCGAAAACACATAAAAGGCTTGGGCCCACAAACACATTATGGGCCTTAGCCCATACACAATGGCAACAAAACATTTACATGCAACATGGCCCAACCAAACCTAAAAATCCATCCTCTACACACCAGCCCGTACTAACCAACACACCTCGAGGATTTCTACAATCAACCCACCAACCGCTACACACCATATCGATAGCCATGCTGCCTATTCCTAACAGTCAGGAATAAATTTAACGTGGCTTAGCCACCAGTCACTATTGTGACCTAACTTTATAATTCGTGGTTTAACCACCGATCACCAAGTGACCTATTAACATGCTCTTCCCCTTCATCATATCAACCCCATCCCATGCATACATACATGCAGAATTAAAACAATACTATTTAAAAGTTCACAGTCTATCACATACATCGATACACATAGAGAAGTTTCTATGATTACGTACCTGGCATCCCTTGCCTACCCTTTTTGGGTAATCCAACTGTCTATATAGCCTTTTTCCGGCTTTTAGCCCATAACATATATTTAGTACAGATTACTATACAGCCTTTTTCCGGCTTTTAGCCCATAACAGATATTTAGTACCAATTAATTAGTGTGTTAGAGATCTATACACCTGATTACCGACAAGACGAGACCTTCTATGTCGACACTATCAAAAGTCGATACGACTGCTAACTGCCTAAGATTTTGTTCTGAAGCCGGTCCACAACCCGGTGGCCAATCTCGTACTGCTGACACCGCTCGTTTCTTAAATTTAGGGATTAGTTTTATAGATCCAATCCCCTCATTCGCCTGATTATTTGATTCCATTAAAAGACCTTATCATAACATATGGTTAAGATCACAATTACGATAGCGAATCTAAAGAGAACCCCTTACCTTAAAATCCCGAAAAGAGAGATATGATGTTCAGAGACTAACGGTTTCGGCTTTTAGATCTAAGCGATCTACTTCAATTCCTGAATGTTGCCCAACACGTAAACACAAGAAACCAACAATCCATTAGCCTTTCGGCTTTGTCTTCTAAAAACCGAAAGAGAAAAAGAATAGATTAGAAGAAATCAGCACCTACCTTTACAGAGAATTCAGCATCTAGAAGATTTCGGCTTTTGAGAAGATCAAAAAGAGAAGATGATAGAAAGAAATCTATGTAGATTCAGCTTTTTGTGAAGAGATCGGCAAAAGAGAAGAAGCAAAGAACAATGAATATTTGGCTTGTAGAAAAAGAATGAAGAAGAGAATTAAGTTCAAGAGTTTCGTCTTTTGCATAAAAGTGAAGATGAAAGAATGGGATTTAGGGATTTCAGCTTTGGCAGAGAATGAGAGAAAAGAATGGGAGAATAAAACCGTAAATCCGAAAATAAAAGGATATTCCCCTTACTTAACCTAAATTTCGTCACCTACTACCTAAATCCCGAAAATGCCCTTTTTTAAAACTAAAACTAAGCTACTAATCAAGGGAAATTTCAGCTACCCTTAGCCATACTAAAACTGATTTCTCCCCCTCCAAGATATGGGAATTCGGCCACCACCTTGACCAATGGATAATTCCTAAACTTTCTCCCTTATCATTATCTGATCTCTCATCGACAAGTGCCCCAGATAACACCACCTCTTCCTTCCTTTATCTGCCACATTATCAGCCATATTATCCACATTATCCAAACAACTAAATCCTCCTATTTTCAAGCCTCATTGCCGTCCCACTTTACCCACTTAAATGCCGAAAATTAACTAAATTTTAATTAAAAGAATTGGGCTTCATACAACTTGAATTTGGGCCTCCCAGTTGACGCCACTTCCCTGCTCTTTTAGTGGCGCACTTTGCCACTGGGCGACAAGCCCATTTTATATTTTAAAACAAAGATAATCATCTTTTTAGCCTTATCTTATCAGGCTTTCCACTAGAGTGTCCAAACAGAAAGTTCTAACTAAGACCTCGGCCCAACCTTGAGCCCAACCTGAACCCCTTAAACACTCTAATCAACACATTATACGTAACACAGAACAAATGCATAGCCCCAGAATTTCAGGATGTTACACGTTGATGAACAAATTAAATTTGTGGGTGAACAACTTGGGAAAATTGTAATGCTCTGGAACAATTTACTGCGGATAAGACACCAGAGGTTTATGAACAAGTGATGTCGATGGAGGAAGAAGGATTTGATGATGACTTCTTGTGTTCTGTGTTTGATTATCTAGTGAGTCATGAATCTGAAGCCAAAGCTTTTTTAGTTAAAAGTAAGAAGCATAAAAAAATTTGGCATCAAAAATTTTCTCAAGGTTGAAGATATTGATACTTTTATGTAGTGTAATATTAGTTATGCACTTGGACAATGTTGTTGTTATTATGTGGTGTACTAGTAATTATGCATTTGGATAATATTATTAATATTTAGTATTAATTGTGGTTTAGAAGTTTATTTATAAATATTCAATCCTTGTTTTTTTTATTTTTTTAACACAATTACAAAATTTGACTTTGGTTGTTTTCATTTTATGGCAGTTAATAATGTAGCTTAATAATTGAGTATTATTATATATTTAATTTGATTTATTTATTTGTAAATAAATCATTACAATATATGTAAAAAAAAATTTAAAATATAAAAATTTATTAATATGTATATAAAATTTATTAATATATGTAAAAACAGCTTTTCCGGAAAATATTTTTAGGAAATCTGCCAAACAACAGAAAATATTTTACACAGATTCATCCAAACACCAGAAAATATTTTCAGTAAATCATTTTCCAGAAAAGTAAATCATTTTCCAGAAATCATTTTCCGGAAAACATTTTACTGGCAAACAAACGGAGCCTTAGAAAATTGAATTGAATGAGAAATATGTGTTAGTATTGAATTGTATTTTGATTAGTGAATGGAAAAGTGAATTTGATATTGTAAGTGAATTTTTAAATAAAAGTGAACTTGAATTGAGAATTGGAAACCCTATTAACTAGTCGGGCTAGTCGGATATTTGGCATGCCATAGGATATGGAAGAGTACGGGTTTTTGCCAGCTTACTGATCAGGCACTTATGTGCCGACTACTGTTACTTTTATCGATTCGACACTTTGTGTGTCGTATACTATTACCGTTACTGTTACATATTCAGCACTTTGTGTGTTCAATTCTGTTACTGTTACCGTTACTGCTATCGTTACTGATTACTATTTAGGTACTGTGTACCGTTAAGGCACAATGTGCCGTACTGGTGTGTTGGTTGGAATCCGTGTATCCGTCCAAGTCCGAGTCAAGTTAATAGGGACAAATGAAATAAATTTACTGATAAAACTAAATTTGAATGACATAGCATATGTGAAAGGTGAAAATTGAAATAAAGAAATAAGAATGGTATGTATATATAATTAAATGATAACATAAAAAGATTGAATTGTTTATTAAGTGATGATAATTATAATGTAAAAGTATGTGTGTGATTTAATGTATTTAATTATAAATTAAATTATAGTGATACCACTGAGTATATGCATACTCAGCATACGGTTGTTTCTGTGCGCAGGTTGTAGAAGTCAAGTACTGAATTAGCATCCAAAGCCAGACCCGACTTCAGTAAACTTTTGGTGATGTATATTTTCTTTTGGTAATGTGGCATGTATATAGGATGTGTATAAAGGTTATTATGTTTTGAATATAGATGGTTAAAAATGCTAGTATTATAAGTCTAAGAGTTATAATGAAAGAAGTTATCCATTTCAATTTAATTAGTACTTTGATAAATTTAAATTGATATTATATTGATTGAGTTTGATTAGAAGGTATTTAGAATAGAAAATGAATATGTGAAATGAATTGGTTGAATTGGTTATGTTTGAAATGAATATGGTTTTAATTGCAGGGGGTTTTATGTGAAAATAAGCAGAAATGCTGTCGAAATTTATTAATAATAAAAAAATTCTGGAATACTTAAACGAGTTCCGTTTCACTTTTAATACATACTTTAAACTTCGAGAGTCCATTATAGGGACTTAGTTATTAAATTTACTATGAATGTTATTTTATTTGTGAATTATTTGTAAGTTGTCTGATATGTCCGGTAATGCCTCGTAACCCTGTTCCAGCGACGGTTCAGGGTTAAGGGGTGTTACAATTATACAGAGTAAAAAGGTGTCCATAACATGTGTTAACTGAGCCTATTTATAAACTTAGAATGGCCTTTGTCCTTAACCCTAAGTCAGCTGATGTTCCCGAGCTTAAAGTTGGATTGTGTGGACTAAAACGCCCATTGCTTGTATTAATTTCCAGTCTAGAGGCGATGTCGCGACACATTCGGTATTATGTCACGATATTAGGGCAGTATACTTAGCTTCAATGTGTCTTCAGTGATATGTCAAGACATCCTCAGGCTGTGTAGCGACATTGAAGGCAGTCTTGGACTTTTCTTTTTCTGCTCCCTACATTGCGACATCAAATGCTTCGTGTTGCAACCTAGCAACCAGTATCAAGTTAGTACATCTTCTAAGGGTCTCTTGCACACTCACAATGTATATTAGCTTACTCTTAGGCCTTATTTGTCCCCTAAGGTCAGTAAAAGACTTAAATTATACATTTATTACATTTAACTAATCTTTACTAAAATATAATTAAAACACAACTAATATGCTTATTTTCAAGCTCCTAAAGTGCGAAACTAGTTTAATTTACTACACCAAATTACGATAGACCATTGCCTAGTCCATGTATTGGATAAAGATGTGAAGAGGTTGGATTCAAGGACAGAATTGTGCATGTTTGTGGGATATCCAAAAGGGACAAAGGGTGGTTTGTTTTATATCCCGGAAGAGAAAATTGTGATAGTGTCAATTCATGCTACTTTCTTTGAGGAAAGTTACATGAATGAGTTCAAACCTCGAAGTAAAGAAGTATTCAGGGAACTTTTGGGAAATACACAAAGCCCTATAGAAACGGTTCTAGAACCAACTCCTAATAGTAGTGTAACAACCGGTTTTTAGTCAAATCAGAACAGTGGTTTTGGGACCACAAATTTTAGGTCTAAATAATTATGTTATTATTATTTTAAAGTCTATATTATGATAGTATGATTGTGTGAAAATTTCGTTAAGAAATTTTATTGTTTGAGTTCTCAATTTGATAAAAAGGACTAAATCGCATAAAGTGAAAAACTTGAGTTCTAATAGCTAAAGGTGTCTAATAGCTATAGAACCTTAAAGTGGAGGTCCTTATATGGTAAATATCCCATTAATACGTTAGTGGATGATAATGGCTTGGTAATTTTGAAATTTGTGATAGTTTTTAAGGTTAATTATGGTATTTAGTAATTAAAGTTAAATTAAATAAAACAAATGGAAATTTTGGTTCATTCATCTTCTCCAAGCTGAAATTAGGGCATAGAAAAGCCATGAAAATAGCTTTAAGCATTCGTCCAAGTTTCCTTTGTGCATGTAAGTGATTTTGACTCGATTTTTAATGATTTTTATGTTTTCAAAGTCGTTGTAGCTTAATCTAGCTAGCACAGGGACTAATTTGAAAAACTGTTAAAGGTTTAGGTTTTTACCATTGATGAATATAGGTGTATTTTGATGTTTGATGATAGAAAATAAATGGTTGTTGTTAGATAAACAACATTTGTTAAGAGATTTTTAATAAAATTGTCATTTAGGGATTTATTTGTGAAATGTGAAAATTTTGTGGTTAAATTGTAAAATAAATGAAAAATATGGGCTGCTAGGATAATAAGGGAAATTCGGCTAGCATGGGTAGGGACCTAATTGCATGAATATGTATTTTTATGAGATAAGGACTAAATTGTAAAGATGTTGAAATATTAAGGGCAAAAGTGTAATTTTACCATAATTTGCTTTTTGGGGTAAATTGAATAGAATGATAATTGAATAAGTGAAATTTTATATTAAATAGATCAAGAAAAGCGAGGTTCGGATCTAGATCGGGGGAAAAACAAAGTATTAGACTAGACGATCTATTTCGTCATTTTTGTGAATCGAGGTAAGTTCGTATGTTAATAAGCATTAATATAATTGTATTTTAAATGCTTTATTATTGAATTCATTGTGAATACGACTTTACGGATATGTTCGACAAAGATTCGGCAATGTGAAATCCCGGTTGAACCTTAGGAATAGATTAGGATTCAAATGACATGTCATTAGGGGTTATGTGTTTTGGGTGCTGGTCCATACGTTGCTGAGTTTTTTTGGGATGTGTTGCAAAGCCTCGTCAGCTTGTGTGAGCAGCACCGTGTAATTACGTCTTGACCGTCAGCTTGTGTGAGCAGACCCGTTGATAGCTCGAGAGTGAGCATTATATGAGATATGAGATTGAGATAACTTCGGCTATGTATTGGCACTTAGGGTACGAGATTCCCAAGTATTTGATATTATTTCAAATGGTTCAGCGAGTATATCAAGGATGTGGATGAGTATGAGATTGATATGAGTTAGTACAGGTATGTACATGAACCATATAAGCATTGAATCGAAGAAACTTATGAATTTCATATCTAACCTTGTGAATGAATATGTGATAGGTTTGTGGATCAATATGAGTTATGTTATGATATGTTAGTTTCTTAAATTGTGTATATATGGCAAGTTTTACTTTAAGCATACGAGTATAGCTTTACTCTATTTACTTTTTTATGCTTTATAGTGATTATCGAAGCTTGCTCGGATTTGGGAATAGTCGGAGATCTCATCACACTATCAACCTATCACTTTGGTACTTTTGAACTTATGTATTTGGTTTTATGGCATGTATAGGAGTTTTGGTCATTATGGTCTATATTTTGGTAATGGATTTAGCCATTTGATTTGGCATTGTAAATGATAAGTGCTTGGTTATGTGTATAGCCATGTAATTTGGCTTCTTTTGGAATGCTTGGTGATGTATATATATGTGCAAATAGCCTTTTGATACGTTGTGTATAATTGCTATATAAATGCTTAATGTGAATTGGTGTTTGGAGTACCAAATGGTTGAAATTTGATATTGGTATGTTTGTAGCTTTAGGCAAAATAGTGCATAAATGAAAGTGACCATTTAGGTGATTTGAGAATGTGAAATTTGTATGAATTGAATGGGTTCTTGTGATACTTGTGTGTCTTGTGGTTGATGATATGGAATTAGTATGAATTAGGCTTGGTTGAGATTGGTTTGAATGCCTATTTATACCATGTTATATGCCATTTGATTTGTGCAGGTGAATACAAATTTGAGTGAGCAATATGGCTTGGTAAATAGCCTATTTTTGTCCACAGGAGCAGAGACACGGGCGTGTGTCTCAGCTGTGTGTGACACATGGTTAAGTGACACGGCCGTGTGTTCCCTGGTATTTAATTAGAAACCAAGTCAGTATACTTCACACGGCCCAGCACACGGGTGTGTGACTTGGCCGTGTGGCATAAGTCAGTATACCCTACAGTTTTGGCATGGCCTAGCACACGGCTTGGCACACGGGCTTGTGATGCCATTTTGAAGGGCAAACGGGTGTGTGGTTGGTTGTGTGACCCAAGTCTGAGAGTTACACGGGGTCGGACACGGCCATGTGATCCCATTTCGAATGCCCACACGGCGGTGACACGGGCGTGTGTCTCACACGGCCAGGCCACACGGGCGTGTGTCCCTTGTATTTTAAAATTTTTTCTAAGTTTTCCAAAAATTTCCTAAGTTATCGATTTAGCCCCGAAACACTTTTAATGCATGAATTAGGCCTCGTTGGCTTGTATTAGGGACTATATGATTGTTTGTGAATGATTTATAATTGGATATGATTAATGTATGAGAAATGTATGTTCGTTTAAGTAATAAGTCTAGTAATACTCTGAAACCCTATTCTGGCAATGAATACGCGTTAAAGGTATTACACTGATTGGTATCAGAGGTACGATTTAGTCGATTTTAGTACTAACGTAGCGTATGTGAGACTCTAGAGTTTAAATCACGTTTTCCTATAGTAATGGATCCCAATAGTACAATGACTAATGATGTTGAAAGTAATGCATCAGGGAGGAGAGGTTAAGGAAGCCTTATTCCAAATGATGAACGAATGGTTCACTGGGTTCAAAAAGAAATATATAAGCCAGCGGTTTATCGACCAAAAGTGCAAAGAATTTCTGGAACTGAAACAGGGTCCGATGTCTGTGATTGAGTATGAGAGAGAATTTGTGAGACTCAGTAAATATGCTCGAGAATGTATTTCCACTGAGACAATTATGTGTAAGCGATTTGAAGACGGGTTGAACGAAAACATTAGACTTCTAGTCGAGATTTTAGAATTAAAAGAATTTGTGGTGTTAGTCGACAGAGCTTGCAAAGCAGAAGAACTTGGTAAAGAAAAGAGAAAATCTGATTTTGAGGCTAGAGATTCGAGAAAGAGATCGATGAGTAAACCCTATCTTTTTTCTTCAAAGAAATCACGGGATTCGTATAGTCGTTTGAATGCTTTAGTGAGGTATCCTAATAGAGATCATGGAAAGCAATACAAGAGTCCTAAAGCTCAAGCCACTTTAGTATCGAGTGTTGGTAGTGTTAGAACCAAGAAATCCGAGTGTCAATAGTGTGGAAGACGGCATTTTGGAGACTGTTGGATGAATAATAAAGCTTGTTTCAAATGTGGCTCACAAGATCACTTTATTAGGGATTGTCTAGAGTTACCCGAGAAAGATAAATATCAGAATGCAAGACCGAGTAATACAACTACTAGAGGGAGACCACCTAGAAATATGGAAAATGTAACTAGGAGCAAAGGTGCGACAAGGGATTCTGTAGTGAGATCCGAGGCTCGAGCACCAGCCAGAGCTTACGCTATTTACGCTCACGAAAATGCGACATCACCAGATGTTATCATCGGTACATTTTCTCTCTATGACACTGATGTAATTGCCTTGATTGATCCTGGATCGGCTCATTAGTATGTTTGTATGAATTTAGTGTCTAGTAAGAGTTTACCTGTTGAGTCTACCAAATTTGTGATTAAAGTATCGAACCCCTTAGGCAAGTATGTCCTAGTTGTTAAAGTTTGCAAGAATTGTCCTTTGATGACTCGTGGTTACTGTTTTCTGGCAAATTTTATGCTTTTACTGTTTGATGAATTCAATGTGATTTTGGGTATGGATTGGTTGACTCTGCATGATGCTGTTGTGAATTGTAAACGAAAGACTATTAAATTAAAATGTCAGAATAATGAAATTCTTCAAATTGAATCCGATAATTTGAGTGGGTTGCCTGTTGTGATATCGATGATGTTAGCTCAAAAATATGTGAGAGAAGGTTGTGATGCTTATCTTGCATATGTATTGGATACAAAAGTATCTGAATCGAAGATTGAATCAGTCTTAGTGGTTTGTGAATATCCGGATGTGTTTCCAGAAGAGTTACTTGGGTTGCCACCGATTAGAGAGGTCGAGTTTGCTATTGAATTAGTACCGGGAACATCACCGATATCGATAGATTCATACAAAATGGCTTCGACAGGATTGAAAGAATTGAAAGCTCAGTTGCAAGAGTTAACCGATAGAGGTTTTGCACGACCTAGGTTTTTTCCCTAGGGTGTGTAACACCCCTCACTCGTATTCACCGTCAGAATAGGGTTACGATTATTTCATAACATATAGCATACATTTATCAAATATAAAGCATTCATTCTCATAAATCATTTAACACAATCACATTGTCCCTTATAAGGGCCTACGAGGCCTTAAATATGCCTTGAAAGTGGTTCGGGACTAAACCGATAACATACAAGATTCTTGGAAAACTTAGAAATTGTTTTCAATCATTCAAGGGTCACACGCCCGTGTACCACACACTGCTTTAGACACGCCCGTGTGAAAATAAGGCATACATACTGACTTGGGTCACACGGCTGACCACACGCTCGTGTGTTTAGCCCGTGTACCCTTCGAATTGGCCTTATACACCCGTGTGCCAGGCCGTGTACTAGGCCGTGCCAAACCTGTAAGGTATACTGACTTATACAACACGGCCAAGTCACACGCCCGTGTGCTAGGCCGTGTGCCATTTAGGGGGTATACTGACTTGTGCCAAACGGCTAGTCACACACCCGTGCATGAGACCGTGTGGAGCATACTGACTTCCTTTTAATTTCAACACCAGGGGACACACGGCCGTATAGTATAACCATGTGTCACACACAGTTGAGACACACGCCCGTGTGGACAAAAATAGGCCGTTTGCAAGGCCAATTTGCCACCCTTACTCATGCTCACCTAAACAACCAAAATGGTACAATTTCATCATAGAATAGGCAGCCAATTACCATCAATACCAATCTCAAATATGCTATAATATTCCATCTAATTTCATACCTAAATTCATATATGCAATTCAATCAAATAACCATTCCACACTTATATCATCAAGCACAAGTTCACAAGCACATAACTACTCAAATTACCAATTCCAACCACACCTTATAGAATAATTACCAAACTAAATTATAACTAGTTGGGCAACCATAAGCACATTCATGCCAAAACATACTAAAATGAGCCATCACTCATGGCTATATATATACATCCAAACTTATACATTTACAAGCCATTTCTAATAGTTAAACACACATCAATATTATCATCATTAACAAGCCAACTCTCATGGCTATAAACACAACCAATATACCACACCTAGTCTATACATGCTATATACCATATATACACCACTCAAAAGTACCAGTTAGATGTTTGATAGTGCGATGATGTTCTCGACGACTCCCGGATTCGAGCTAGCTTTGATTCACTATAAAACGTATAAAAATAACACAAAGTAAGCTTTATAGCTTAGTAAACTCGTATGTGAATAACTTAAGTCATCATATAAATCCAAATCAACCATTTATACATAACATCACCATATACACATTAACTACAAACCTTTCTCATGTCTCAAAACATGATCAAGTATCATCTCATCGAACTTTCTCTATTTAATACTCGAATAGGTTCTGTACATACCTGTATCGCCTCGTACTAACCTCTTGCTCAACCATATCATTCATTTACCCGTTGAACCATTCAGAATAGAAGTCGGATACTTAAGAATCTCAATCGATAAGTACCTATACCATGGCCTGAAGCCAAATCAAGGTAACTTATCCCGGAGTACCTATACCATGGCTCGTAGCCAAATCAAGGTAACTCTTTTCCGAAATACCTATACCATGGCCCGTAGCCAAATCAAGGTATCACTCGCACCCGTAGTGCCAGTATTGTGGCCCGAAGCCAACACAATAACCTAATGACATGTCACTAGCATCCTAAACTATTCGTAAGGTTCAATCGGGAATTTACACTTGTCTATTTCATCGTCAAACATATCCGTAGAGTCGTATTCACAATTCAAACATTATTCGTATCTCATAAGCACAGTTTATGCGATATCAAAGCATTTAACATATATTTACAATGAAATTTCCACATACGAACTTACCTCGTATTCGGATTTGACGGATCGGATTGATTACTCGATAACCTTACTTTTCCAACCGATCTAATACCGGATTCCTCTTTTCTTGGTCTATATGTATTCAAAATTAACTCATTTAATCATATATTCATTCAATTTAGTCCAAAACATGCATTTAGGCCCTTTTTACACATTAGCCCCTAAAATTTCACATTTAATCAATTTAGTCCCTATTTCAAAAATACACAAAATTCACATAATTTCAATAAACCCAAGCTTGGCCGAATTACCATAGTGCCCCTAGCAGCCCAAAACTTTCATTTATTCACACTTTTAACCACTACATTTCACATTATCTAAATTTAATTCCTTTTTGACATTTTCATCAAAAATCATTTTACAAAACATAAAAATCTATCACCAAAAATTCATATTTCATCTTCAAACATAAAATAACTCATAAAATCATCAATGGCAACTCTTAAAATCTTTAACAGTTTCAAAATTAAAGGTACGGGCTAGCTAGAGCACAAAGTAACAATTACAAAAACATAGAAATCATTAAAAACTGAACAAAATTGGACTTACAATTGAGCAATGAACTAGCCGAAACTTTAAACCCTAAAAATGGCTTATTCTTCTCTTCACATTTGGCCAAGAAGATGAGAGTAAAGCTTAAAATTTACTTTGTTTTAATTAACACATAATAATTATACTAATTACAATTATAACCTTAATGAAAAACCATTTAAAACATTCATTAAATGTCCATATACGTCCATTAGCACTACCAATGGTCTAATATCATCCTAAGGATCTTGGTTTAATAAATCATAGCAATTAAACACTTTTAACAAATAGAATGCAACTTTTGCATTTTACACGATTAAGTCCTTTTCTCAAATTAAGCAATTGAACGATAAAATTAGCTTACGAAATTTTCACACATATCAAAGAACATGCTGTAAATACTGAAAATAATTTTAAAATAATTTTTTGACATCAGATTTGTGGTTCCAAAACCACTGTTCTGATTTAGCTAAAACCGGGCTGTTACAACTCTCTCCCTTAGGGATTTTCGTCCCCGAAAATCTTATCTGTGAATAGGTTCGGATATTGCTTTCTCATAGCATCCTCGAGTTCCCATGTAGCTTCCTCAACCCCGTGTCTATGCCATAATACTTTCACTAATGCGATTTTCTTATTTCTTAACTCTTTGATCTTACGAGCTAAAATTCGAATTGATTCTTCAGCATACGACATATCAGATTGAATTTCAACCTCGGTCGGGGAAATGACATGTGATGGGTTGGATTGGTATCATTGAAGCATCGAAACATGAAACACATTATGTATTTTCTATAATTTAGACGATATAGATAGTCGATAAGCAACTGGACCGATTCGCTCGATAATCTCATACGGTCCGATGAATCGTGGACACAATTTCCCTTTCCAACCAAACTGTAATATCTTTTTCCACGACGATATTTTCAAAAACACTTTATCCTCGATCTGGAACTCAATATCTTTCCGTTTCAAGTCTGTGTACGATTGACCATTGATTTCAGAGTTTTAAATTTATAATGAATGAGAATGATCGAACCTGAAAACTAACTATGACAACGATTGAGGCAAGTGCACCTATCGACCAGTAGTATAGCTTAGGCAAGACCAGATTGTCGAACCCAAAGGAACTAAAAGTACTAATACTAACTTTCTTTTTATTATCTAGCCTAAAATAAAGTGAAGTTGTTGTTTAATCTAAATTTAATTAACTTACTAAGCTAAAGACGCAAAGACAAAAAGAATGAATTGGGGAAATACTGTTGGGAAAACTCAGTTGACTAAGATAATGCCCTTAGGAAGAATCCACCTAGACTTCACTTGTTATCTAACACTGAACCAGATGATTTATTCACTTGACTTGATCCGTAGGACTCCCTAATTTATATTAAACTCTCTCTCGAGGCGAATAACGTCTAACCCTAGGTTGATTAATTGAAATCTCTTTCTAATTAAAACCCCTAGAATCGCATTAACTCGATCTATGGACTCCCATATTAGGTTTCACCCAAATCCGGGAAAATCTCGTCACCCTATCTCTAGGAGCGCGATCAACTCCGCTTAATTATGTTAGATCTACTCTTAGGCAGGGACTATTGCTCTTCCACCTAAGGACATCATACTTGAATTAATATCCCGAAAATATCAACACAAGAATTAAGCACACATAATTAAGAACAAATCAAGTATTTATCATATAGTTCAGAAAACAATAACAAGATCCGTCTTAGGTTTCATCCCCTTCAGGTATCTGAAGGGTTTAGTTCAGAACAATAACAGAAAACATCTCAGAAGAAAAGATAAAACAAAACATAAGAAATCCCTAAAACCCCCTGAAGGAATTGAAGGAGAGATCCTCCGTCTTGAGTATAATTTCGGCTTCTTGAGATGGATCAACTGGCTATCTTCGAGTGCTTCCCACAAATCTGGCCTTTCTGGCTCGGCTCCTTGGCCTAGCTAACCGCCCCGACAGAGGGCTTCTGTTGAACTCCCCTTTCAAGTTGCCTTCTTGGGTGTTTATATAGACTTTGAGATGCCTTACTTGGCCCCTAAGTCTCCTAATTCAAGTAGAATTCCTACTAGGGTGTTTGAATAGGCTTTGGAATGTGTTTCTTTGCCTCTAAGTATCCTATTCCGAGTAAAACTCCTCTTGGCCGCGGCAGGGACACGCCCATGGCACACGCCCGTGTGAATCGTGGCCAGGCCGTGTTTGGGTCTGTTGAATGGGGCACGGCCGTGTGGATTTCATGATATAGCCCATTTACTCTATTTTGGGCCCATTTTCCGTTCTTTTCATCATCCGGTGCTCTCCTGGGTATAAAACATGAAAACAAAGGATTAAGAGCACAAAATTACATAATTCAAGGCTTAAATCATCCAAAATCATGCAAAATGTGGGCCTAAAATATGTTACTTTTACGGTTTATCAAATACCCCCACACTTAAGCTTTTGCTTGTCCTCAAGCAAAATTCTCAAGTCATGATTAAAACACACTTTCTTGATTCATAATATTCATCAATAATGCCTTATCATAATTCAAAGATAATTCATGCATGGATAGTTCAATTCAAAGGGTCCTAAAGATTCAAACAATCAAAGTCATACATTTATAGCCCTTGGAAACTTTAGGTGTTTCCCCTTACCTAAATAATTACCTCTGATTCGGAATTGAAAAGAGTTGACATCCTTACTAAAGATTCACTCAAATCAGTCGAAGTGTTTAAGGTTCAGAATTAAGCACTCAAAAGTCGAACATGAAAAGTTAATCCCATAGGTTTGCATGAAAATCAACTCTCCACCACTATAATATGAGATGGTACACAAATCAAAAGGTTTTTAACACGGTTGTAACGGGGCTTGGGTTAAAGGTGTGGATAAAGGCTGAAATAGAAGGTTAGAATCGAGATTGAATTGACAAGTTACCTATCTAGAAATAATGAGACGATAATAAATAATTACATCAACTGAAAAGTAATAACTCTAATAATACGAGCTTTTCTTTTGATAAATAGACTTTTTAACTATATAAGCTCACTTTTCATAATACTAATACTGAATATACTTTGATTTTTTTTAGAACAAATAACATAATAAAGGATAAATTCAACTCTTGAAATAATATAATTAGGTAGCTAATCAAATCAAATCTCGATATAAGGGTAGTCAAAAGGAATGGTGATAACAAATACAAAGGGTTTTGGGGTAATATTAGCTGGTGAGCCAATAAAAAGGGTTGTTAGGATCAACAGGTTTCGCTAAGGGTTAATTATGGAGGTAGGCTTTCTATGGAGTAAGTGGGTTAAATCCTAGGTGCCTTAATCATCTCTATATATCAAATCAAAGGTGTGGTCTCAACATGTATAGTCGAGGCAAGTTCTAGAATAGCAGTTCAATGTTGACACACTCATAATTAAAAAGTGAGCATGAAAAAGAATAAAGGCTCTATAAGGCTCAAAATCTCATAAAAATTATGGGTTTTTGATGTCAACCTCATAAATTTCAAACTTCAAGGTAACATTCAGATTCAGGTAGACAACATAAAAATTTTTAATTTTTGAAAAATAGACTTATCATGCTTGATTCTCTAGTATCCCTCAATTTTAATCATCAATGCACAATTATCAATCACTTAATCCAAAACAAAAATCATAAATCAGAGAAATTTCATTCTAATCATAATATGAGAAACTTTACTTTCGAACAAGGCATAATTCAGGGATTTTCAAATAATACTATAGTTAACCCCCTACACTTAAGATGTACATTGTCCTCAATGTACAAAGATGGATAATAGCAAAATAATAAAATCATAAGATGGGGAGAGAAGTGAAACTTCCTGAACTTTGGATGAAGTCATTGAAAAGAAACCAGATAAGATTGGAGGTGAACATGAGGAAGCGCCTCGAACCGTTTGAAATTGAATTCTTGAAGTAGCCATCCTGATTTTATTGTATCCTAAGCTAAATCTAAATGGTACGAAGAATAAGAAGAAGATAATAAATACAATAAAAAATAATAAATAAAATAAATAAAATAAATAAAAAATATAAAAATAAAAAAATAAAAGCAAAAATAAAAATAAGAGTAAATAATGGAAAATGAAAGAAGAAAGATAACGGGAAAAGGAAGGGAAGAAGGGGGTTAAATAGAAATTATGGATCTGGTAGTTGGCCTCGCCCTTGTACCTTCCTGTGGTGGCCACACGGCCATGGCCATGGCTGTGTGGTATGGAAATTTGTACTTTGGTTAGTTTATGGTTAGGTGCTAAAAGGAAAAATAAAAGTAAAAAATAAAAAATGTAAAAGTTAATGGGGTTAGTGCTAGGGCTAGCTCCCGAGAAGTGCTTGTTTATAGTCTTCAGCTAGACTTTACCTCTCATTTGTATGGTCATGGTGGTTTGAGGAGGTGAAAATCCTTTCTCATGCTATCAATTCGGTTATTGATATAAAATTTAAGTCGAGTAATGTTTTCCTCACAAGTGCCGAAATTAGAATGTGTTACCTCGGCCTTTCCATCTAGGAAGATTTTGAGTACCTGATCTCCTATCTTAAGCTGGGTTGTCCCATTATTAAGTTTGTCATGGAGTTGCCTCGTTTTTGCTTCGTGTGTTTTTAGTCTCTCCTTGAAGTGTGTCTTCCATTCGTCTAGTTCATCGATCCAAAGCCTTCGTTCCTCATGAATTTCTTCTTTATCGACACGAGGTCTAAGATCTGGCATTTACGAAAGAGCTTCAAGAAATGGCAAGTTAATATGAAATTTCTGTGGAAGTTTAAGAAACTTACCAAATTGTTCCTCTGTGTGGTCTTTCCTTATTACAGTGGGGTATGGCACACGAGCTTGGTACTCTGTAATTATCAGGTTTGGTAAATCCTGGCTTACCTCAACCTTACCTCCACTTACCACAGGCTCTTGCCTTGGGTCAGATTCCACTAGCCTTTCACTGTCATGAGCTGTTACGGCTTGAATTTCTCTTTTGGGTTAGTTTCAGTGTTTCTTGGCAAGCTTTCTTGAAGTTGTTCTGAGATCAGCTTCGCAAGTTGTCCAACTGACTTAGTAAGTTCCCCAACTTGGTTCTCAATCCCTTTGATCGATGCTTCTTGATTTTCGAGTGCTATTTCAGTGTTTTGGAAACGAGTTTCTGTCACCGCTATAAATTTTGTTAGCATCTCCTCAAGGTTTGACTCTTCTTCCTGTTGGTGAGGTGGTTGTTAAAAATCTGGAGGAAGTTCCGGTCTTTGGCTACTTTGATCATCCCACGAGAAATTGGGATGGTACCTCCAACCTGCATTATAAGTGTCACTATAAAAATTATCTTGAGGTCTAGGATAGTTACCCATATAGTGAGCTTGCTCGTTTTCCATGCCATATCCGTAGGGTGGGTACTCAGGATTCGCCACGCCTCCTAGATTCGAGTTATATTGCATTACTGGGTGTACTGCTTTAGTAGGAATTGTCCTCATGACTTGCCACTGATAATTATTCAGTGCCATCTCCTCTATAAACTAAAATTACCTGTCAATAGTAAATAAAAGAAAAATTAGAAAAATAAAAAAATAAAATTTAATTGCAAAAATAAAATATGGTTAGAGTAATAAAAATTGAGCTTTTTTAATATTTTAGTTCCCCGGCAACGGCGCCAAAAACTTGATCGTTGATTTCAGAGTTTTAAACTTATAATAAATGAGAATGACCGAACCTGAAAACTAACTTTGACAACGATTGAGGCAAGTGCACCTATCGAACAGTAGTATAGCTTAGGCAAGACCGGATTGTCGAACCCAAAGGAACTAAAAGTATTAATACTAACTTTCTTTTTATTATCTAGCCTAAAATAAAGTGAAGTTGTTGTTTAATCTAAATTTAACTAACTTACTAAGCTAAAGACGCAAAGATAAAAAGAATGAATTGGGGAAATACTGTTGGGAAAACTCAATTGACTAAGATGATACCCTTAGGAAGAATCCACCTAGACTTCACGTGTTATCTAACACTAAACCAGACGATTTATTCACTTGACTTGATCCGTAGGATTCCCTAATTTATATTAAACCCTCTCTCGAGGCGAATACCGTCTAACCCTAGGTTGATTAATTGAAATCTCTTTCTAATTAAAACCCCTAGAATCGCATTAACTCGATCTATGGACTCCCATATTAGGTTTCACCCTAATCCGGCTGATCGTCGAAATTAGAGCTTTAAATTTATAATGAGAATGATCGAACCTGGAAACTAACTCTAACAATGATTTTAAGGCAAGCGCACCTATCGGACAGTAGTATAGCTTAGGCAAGACCGAAATATCGAATCCCAAAGGAACCAAAAGTACTAATACTAACTCTCTTTCTATTATTTAGCTTAAGAATTAAGAGAACGGTTATCTAATCTAAATTTAACTATCAACTAAAGTAAAGACACAAAGACAAAAAGAGAATGAATTGGGAAAAATAACTTGGAAGAAAAACTCAGTTGATTAAGACGATACCCTAGGAAGAATCCACCTGTACTTCACTTGTTATCTAACACTGAACCAGACGATGTATTCACATCACTTGATCTGTAAGATTCCCTAAGTTATATAAAACCCTCTCTCGAAGCGAATAACATCTAACCCTAGGTTGATTAATTGAAATCTCTTTCTAATTAAAACCCCTAGAATCGCATTAACTTGATCTATGGACTCCCATATTAGGTTTCACCTTAATTCGACAAAATCTCGTCACCCTATCTCTAGGCGTGCGATCAACTCCGCTTAATTATGCTAGATATACTCTTAAGCAGGACTTTTGCTCCTCCACTTAAGCACATCATACTTGAATTAATATCCCGGAAATATCAACACAAGAATTAAGCACACATAATTAAGAACAAGTCAAATATTTATCATATAGTTCAGAAAACAATAACAAGATCTGTCTTAGGTTTCATCCCCTTTTGGTACCTGAAGGGTTTAGTTCATATCAAATAAAGAAAACATCTCAGAAGAAAAGATAAAGCAAAACATAAGAAATCCCTAAAACCCCCTGAAGGAATTGAAGGAGAGATCCGCCGTCTTGAGTAGAATTCCGGCTTCTTGAGATGGATCAACTGGCTATCTTCGAGTGATTCTCCACAAATCTGGTCTTTCTGGCTCGGCTCCTTGGCCTAGCTCACCGCCCCCTTTCAGGTAACATTTATGGTGTTTATATAGACTTTCGAAATATGTTTCTTCGCCCCTAAGTATCCAAATCCGAATGAAATTGCTCTTTGCCACGTCAGGGAAACGGCCATGGCACACGCCCGTGTGGATTGTGGCTAGGCTGTGCTCGGACTTCTTTAATGAGACACGGCCGTGTGAATCGAGATCAGGCCCTTTTCTAGTAGATTGACGTGGCACGCCCGTGTGGGCTCAAGTCCAGGCCGTGTCAATTTCCTCTTTGGCCCAATTTGGTCCTTTTTAGGCCCGTTTCACATTCTTTTCATCCTCGGGTGCTTTCCTGGGTTCAAAACATGAAAAGAAAGGATTAAGAGCTCCTTTTTACATAAATTGAGGCTTAATTCATCCAAAAGCATACTAAATATGGGCTTAAAATATGTTACTTTTACGGTTTATCAAATACCCCCACACTTAAGCTTTTGCTTGTCCTCAAGCAAAATTCTCAACTTACAATTAAAACGAACTTTCCATGTTTCATAATTTCTACTGACAATGTCTCATCATAATTCATAGATAATTTATACATGGATAATTTAACTCAAAGAGTCCTAAAGATTCAAACAATCAAAGTCATACATTTGTAGCACAAAAACGTAGGTGTCTCCCCTTACCTGAATAATTACCTTTAATTCAAAACCTACAAGGACTGACATCCTCACAAAAGATTCACTCAAATTACATGAAGTGTTTAAGGTTCAAAATTAAGCACTCAAAAGTCGAACCTGAAAAGTTAATCCCATAGGCTTGCCTGAAAATCAAATCTCCACCACTGTAGTATGAGATGATACACAGATCAAAAGGTCTTTAATAGGGTTGTAACGACGCTAGGGTTAAAGGTGTGGATAAAGGCTAAATTAGAAGGTTAGAATCGAGATTGAATTGACAATTTACCTAACTAGAAAATGAACTCATCCTAAATAATTACATCAATTGAAAACTAATAATACAAGCTTTTTCTTCAAGATTTGGATTTTATTGTATAAGATCACTTAATCACATAACTAATAATGAATATACTTTGTTTTTTAAGAACAAGTCAAATAATAGGAACTTTTACAACTGAAATATAGAACATAGTTAGGTAACTGCTCAAAACCAAATCTCGACAAAAGGGTAGTTAAGAAGAATGGTGATAACAAATACAAAGGGTTTTGGGTTAATATTAGTGGGCGAGTCAATAAAAAAGGATGTTAGGATTAAACGGGGTTCACTAGGGGTTAATTATGAAGGTAGGCTTTTAGTGGAATAAGTGGGTTAAATCCTAGGTGCCTTAATCATCTTTGTATATCAAATCAAAGGTGTGGTCTCGATCTGTATGACCGAGGCAAGTTCTAGAATAACAATTCAAAGTTGACACACTCATAATCAAAAAGTGAGCATGAAAAAGAATATATGCTCTAATAGGCTCAAAATCTCACAAAAATTATGGGTGTTTTGATGTCAACCTCGTAAATTTCAAACTTCAAAGTAATATTCAGATTTAGGTTAACAACCTAGCAAAAATTTTTAATTCTGAAAAATAGACTTATCATGCTTGATTATCTAGTGTCTTAAAATTTCAATCATCAATGCATAATTGACTATGACTTACTCAAAAACATGTCAATAAAAATCATAAATCATCAGAAATTTCATCCTAATTAGTAATATGAGTGTAACATCCCAAAAGTTAGGGTTAGTAGTTTTGTTTAAATCCAGGTTGTTCTCCTTTGGCTTGCTATTTGAGTGTGTTTTGGGGTCCTATAGAGGCTTGGGTTCAAGTTTGAGCTTTGGGAAAATTTTGGATTTTTTGGTCTTTAGTGGAGAGGGCTTTGGAAAGTAGGACTTAAGTTTAATTCCACGTGTTTAAGAGACTCAAGGTGAGCATTTGGTGGAGTGATGGTGGTGTCTTTGGTAGAGCAAGGGGGAAAGAGTTCGAATCCCACTATTGGCAAATTGAAGGATTTTATTTTGCTCAGGAGGAGGCAAGAGGCTGTGTTGGAATCAAACACTGATAGAGAAGTGTTTGAATAAGTCAAGTGATTCAAATGGATGAATGAGAGGGTTTGTAGGAGGAAAAAGGGGAGAAAATCATGGAATTCAAGTGGAGGAAGGTGTTGGCCGTATGTGGGGGACTCTAAGGGGGAAATTTTGGCTGAAGTGGGTGATTTGGTAGCACTTTCAGCCTTGGTTAGTAGGAGTGACGTTTTCTGAGAGAGCATTTTCTGGTTTTTCTTATTTAGCACATTTTTTACTTCTCTTTGCATTTTTTTCTTTTTCCTTCTTTTCTCTCAAAGGTATCTTTGCCGAAACCTCTAGTTACTATTCTCCTTTTTGGTTTTTTCATCTTTTTCCTCTTATGCACATTTTAGTCGAAACTCTCATCTCTTTCACCAATTCTTCAAAAGCCGAACCACACTTCTTCTACTTCTTCTTCTTTTCTTCTTTGCTTCTTTAATTCTTTCTCCACTATTGCCGAACCCCTCCTACTTTTCAATCTTTCTCTTTTCTTTGATCGATAGCCACCATACCATTTTGATCCTTGTGGCCGTTTGCTAAGGGTGTTACTTTTAGGGCCGAATCGTTTTCCTCTAGTCAAATTTTCTTTTAGCAAAGGTAATGCCTCTATTTCTTTGTTCGTTACTCTTCTTCTCTTGACTAAATCAGATTTAAACCATCCATTGTTATTCTAAACTCCTTCTTGTTCTCTTTTGGGGTAAGGGCAGTATCAAGTCACCTTTTTGCCGCCGCTCATCAATCTCTTAGCTTTGGTTCTGGAAGTTGTGTGGTAAGTGGGTGTTAGGCCGAATGTGGTTGATTGTGTGGTACGGTTTGATTACTTTTTGTAACATACTGAAATTAGGCCTAGGAGAATTGGGCCCAATGGGCCTTGAGCATAGTAGCGTTTAAATTGTTTTTGAGGACGGCTTTAGTGCAAGTTAGACTTATTAGGTGAGTGATTTTGGAAGGCTAGGGGGCTTCTATGAAGTTCCGGGATCAAACTTGGGCTTAGGAAAAAATTTGGTTTTAGGTGAAAAAAACCCTGGGAGTTAGTAGGTAGGCTTTAAGAATAAAATGTGGAGAAAAATGACACAAGTGGAGTGTGTGGTGTAGTGGCAAAGTGACGCCATGTAAGAGACAAGGGGGTGACGCCACAAGGAAGGAAGGAGGTCCAAGTCTTGGTGTTTTGCATTTTGATTTTCTTTTTCATTGGACTTTAGAATTTGGCCATAGATTTATATTTAGTTGTGCATGGTTTTAGACACAAGAGGAGCTTGTGGCAAAGTGGTTAGCGGCATGGATTATGCTACAGGAGAGCCTGGGTTCGAATCTCATGAAAAGCAAGGGAACATTTATTTTGCGGATTGGACAGCCAGAGTTTGAGTTGGATTTAAACTCTGCTAGCGGAGGGATCCCACATCGAAAAGATACAAAGAAGGAAGGTGTGAAGCTAGCTATATATATAGAGCATTTTATGTGGAGAGAAAACATACCTTGGTGGGCGTTGGGCGTAGGAGCATTCGGAGTGCGGTTTAGCAGCTTCAGAATTCCTATCAGGTGTGTACTTCTTTACTCTAGTTGTAGAATGGCAAATTGCCGAAATGCCGGTCAGACGACGTTAATAGCCACACGAGCGTGCGAGCGCACGTGTGGGGGCTTTGACGCGATAGTTGAGGCCATCCATAGTGTTCTTGTGGGCTGAGGCTGCTTGGGCCACGATGGGCCCAATGGGCCCGTGGGCCCATTTGAGTAAATTGTATGATTGTGTAGAATAGAATGGACTAGACTAGGTGAATCTCATATACGTAGCTATATTTGTGCTAGGTGGGCCTCATGAGCGTGTGGGCTCGAATGGGCCGAAATCGGGTTTTAGGCCCAATAGTCTGGTAACAATCAGAAATGGTAGTTGAGTCGCTCGAGGCAACATTGGGCCTTCAGAAAGGCCATTGTAGGTGCGAAATTACTGATACACCTTTGGTAGGTAAATTACCAAAATATCCTCGGTAGGTAAAATTACTATTATACCCTTAGGGGTTGATTAGCTTGATTATGTTGTATTTTGGTTATTCTGATTATGATGGTAAGTCGTTTCATACGTTATACCTGATATATTTTCTGCATACATGACATACCTCATACACGAATTATTATGCCATATTGCATGGGCTTGGGATGTGATGAAAATGGGAAGTATGATTTTCAGACTGTCACCAGTGGTTTGGTACCACAAGTGGGTTGGCCTCACATAAATTAATTAGTGACTATGTCTCAGTGGTTTGGAACCACCAGTGGTTTGGTACCACATATGTATATTATTTCTGTGCCTTGTCCCAGTGGTTTGGTACCACAGTGGGTTGGCCCCACATATACGATTATCAGGGATTGTCACCAGTGGTTTGGTACCACAAGTGGGTTGGCCCCACGTGTTAGAAATAGTGACTCTATCACCAGTGGCTTGGTGCCACATATATGGCGTGTAGCGGATGGAGGGTTGATTGTAGAAAGCCCCACGGTGTGTTGGGCTGGTACGGGTGGCGTGTAGAGGACGAAAAAATTAGGTTGGGCTGGGACACATTACATTCATATTTTGTGTATGTCATATTAAGTGGGCTAAGGCCCAATGTGTGATTATGGGCTTGAAGCCGTTTATGTGATATAAGGGGAATTACACACTGAGTCTTGATGACTCACCCCCTCTGCTTAATTTTGACAGGTAAACCCTAGTTACGGATTTGGAGCTGAGGTGGACTCTTAAGGTGGCCATGCATTACTTGCTCCGTAGATTCCATTTCTTTATTTAGACTTACTTTTAAATTTGAGATTTTATATTGTAATAAGGCCTTCGATATTTTATAATTTGGTTTTTGACTTATTTCGGTAATTATATTTTTATGAAACGTTAAATTGGGAGTTTTCTAAACAAGCTAAAAACCAAAAATTCTTTTAGATAATGCCACCCGGATAACCAACAAATAAACACTTAAACTCAGAATTTTTCTAAGAACTATACAAACTGTTTTTGACTTTCGCGATGGATACATAAAATGAAAGGTTTTTGTAAATTGCGAAGTTTCTTTAGGATCTTAAAAACTATCTTTCCATGTGACATACCAGATTCGGTCGTAACATTAGGCCAGATTTGGGGTGTTACACTTTTTCTCTAGCTGAGAAGGATGTTAGTAACATTTTTTCTTGTGTCAACTTCTGCTAGGGTCTCGAAGTGCGTTATCAGTGGTATAGTCGACCCCCTATTCTTGTGGTGGAAGTCTCGGAGTTTTGGTAAGTGAAATAGATTGTTTGTCAATCGCAGTTCTGAGTTGAAGTTGTAAAGTGGATTTTAGTCTAACTGTTAATCGAATGTACCTTTAGGTGACTCGGGGAGAAGCGTGTTTCGTAGTTCGAATTAGGTGTGTACTCACACCATTCTGTTTATAGATCGACAAATGTCGAAAAGCCGACAACTGTGACTTCTCGAGCGTGCGAACGCTCGTAGTGGTAATTCAAGATATGAATCATGACGTTAAGTCATTGAGAGTGTCACGAAGACTCTCACGATACCGAGGCCGTAACGAGCCTAACTGGGCCGAAACAGGCTTAACGGGCCCAATGGGCTATTCGGTCCACATAGGCAAAATTGATGGAAAAGTGTTATACAATAGATAACCGAATGCGAAATCAGCAAACCTGGAATCGAAACCATGAGATTTGGGCCACACGAGCGTGTGGGCCCGTTTGGGCCTAAAATAGATTTTAGGCCCAATAGCTCCGTAGAGACCCAAAAAGGGTCCCGAGTCGCTCGATGGGACAGTAGGCCTTCGAAAAGGCCATCAAAGGTGAAATTATCGAAATACCCCTGGTTTTTGAAATTATTGAATTACCCTCGATGGGTAAAATGACCGATATGCCCCTGAAGGGAAAAATGACAAAAATGCCCCTATGTGTTATATGGTTATTTTTGTATATGATTTATAATTGTTATCATATGTTTTTGAAACGTTGCATTCATGTGATGCCATGTTGCATGGGGATGGGATTATCTGAAAGGGGAAGTGCAAATAGGATCGCATAGTCGCTTGACGACTGTGGATCCACCGAAGGCTTTTTAGCCACTGAGCAGCCACGCTGCACCGATAGGTTAGTGCCGCAACCGGTGCTACATAAGGAGTGTAGGGATGGGTGGGTCGATTAAATCCCCACAGGAGTGTAGGGTTGGACAGGAGACGGAGTGCAGGGTTGGTATGGGCATTAATGCATTGCATATATGGATTATATTACTGAGATGGGCTTAGACCCAGATTTATATATATGATATGTGACATTTGATATGGGTTAAGGCCCAACCGAGGCTATTTGGGCTAAGGCCCAATTGCCACCATTACTTTAATGGGCTTGGGCCTGAATTGTTTTGATGCATGTTCTTATTGATGAGGGTGTACACATCGAGTTTTCGTAAACTCACCCCCTCTTTTTAATTTCTCTCAGGTAATCCTCAGTAGGCGGTTCGACGTACTAGAGGACTCGGAGGTGGCCACACTACGAGTAGCTTTGGGTTTCAGTATTCTATTCTACTTTGTTTAAACTGTTTTCTTTATTTTGGGTTAATATTGTTGTAATAAGGCTTCTAAAATTAATATCTGTTTTTTTAAATTATTATTTATTTATGATATGACATTATTATATATGTTAACGTGAAAGCTAAATTGGAGTTTTCAAAACATACGTAGCGTAAACAACCATTTTCTCACAAATGTCAACGAAGATAACAAACTTTCGATTAATTCAACTCGGAAAATTTTCTTAAATCTACAAATCTCTGTTTTTATAATATCACCTAAAATGACAAATTTCAAATTTACAATTTTCCTTTAAATTCCAAAGTCTCTTTTTATAACCTTTCCCTGTGACATACCAGATCTGGTCGTAATGTCTAGACCGAGTTTGGGGTGTTACAATGAGGAAATTACTCAAGAACAAGACTAAATTCAGGGATTTGAGAATAATGAAGAAAGTTAGGCACTTTCTTGAAATAACTATTCACCCCCCACACTTAAGATGTACATTGTCCTCAATGTACAAAGATAGATATTCAATTTAAGAGAGAGAGGGAGGTGAGACTTCCTGAATTTGGATGGTTTCCCGGAGTTGGAAGTCGATAGGGGTGGTGGCTGCTACCGAGCTCTGCGCTAGATGAAGAAATTGGGGAGCTCGTAGAGAATTAGCCAGGGATTATTAAGACATATTTAAAATAAACTAAATATATAACTAAAGACAAGAAAACTAAAGATAAGGAAAATAGGAAGTAAAATAAAGTTAAAAGTAAAGGTGGATGGACCGAAGAATCCTTATTGTTGGATGGTTCGCGAGGTGGGTGTGACCTCTAAGGCTGCGGAGGTGCTGGCGGTGGCGGAAGTGGCGTGGTTATGGTCGTGGTCGTGGTGATTCCCTAGCAGCCTTTTGAACCTGACACTAAGAAACTAAAATATATTAAACTAAATTAAGCATAAGATTGTCAAAGAGAAGGAAATTGAAGCAAAAGAGAAAGGTAAAAGAAAAGATAAATGGTCTCAAAGACCCTTGGCTTGGTGTTTGGATGAAGCGGCCGGCATGAGCTTATGTATATCAATCTCCCTAAGGAGACTACACTTGCTTTCTTTCGCTTCTTTGTCATGGCTTTGGTGTGGCTCAAGGGTTTAGAGATTTGTTATGGAGAGGAGAATGTGAGACAAGGGGATAAGAAAAGAAGTGAGAAGTGGATGAGAAGGATGGGGAGGGGGTTGGTGTTTAAATAGAGGCTCAATTCTGGAATTTTCCCACGCGCGTGGACCGAAGGCGTGTCGTTTCACACGGCCGCCTCGTACGGCCGTGTGCCTAGGCGTGTTGATTCTCCATGCCCATTTTTCAGATAGCCACGCCCGTTCTTGATAAGTCAGTGTCGTCTACGGCCGCGTCGCACGGCCGTGGGATTTTTTCGGTGCCCGTGTTGGAGTGGTTGGGTCCGTGAACTTTAAAAATTAGTTGAGTCTGATTTGTACCGCCTCTGCCATGTTGGTACAAAATTCTTGAGGTACACACGGCCACGGCCATGGCTGTTGCAAGGCCGTGTGGCCTGGAAATCTGCACCCTTGGTTAGTTTAGAATTAGGTATAAAGAAAAGAAGAAAAGAAAATGAATCGAAAACAAAATGTGAAAATAAATTGTGTTAGTACTCGAGTTGCTTCTCGAGAAGCGCTCGTTTATAGTCTTAAGCTAGACTTTTCTCGTATTGAAAAATCAGGGAGGTTTAAAGGTTTGAATATCTTCCCTCATGCTGACAATTCTATTTTCTTGATGAAGTTGGAGTCGAGAAGCGTGTACCTTAAAAGTGCCGAATATAAGATTGCTTACTTCGACTGTTCCGTATGGGAAGATATTACGTACCTCAAGAGGAATTTCTTCGTTTGTGTTTAGGTCTGATGTGATAACGTGAGGATCTGCCTTATCTATTAGTACCTGGTCTCTTATTTTGAGGTGATTTGATGTTCCTATGAGCTCTTCTGGAGGATCTTTCAGTTTTTCTTCGTGCGGTTTTGGTTCCTCTTTAAAGTACGTCGTCCACTTTTCTAGTTTGTCGACCCTAAGGCTTCGTTCCTTGTGTAATTCATCTTTGATGGCATGGGGTCTATGGTTTGGCCCAGGTTTGTAATCTTGTGGCGTTTCCTGTGATGAAGCTGGAACAATCTGGTTATCAACTGAATTTACTTTCTCACCTTCATCAATTGTTGTCCTGGCCGAGTCGAGAGCTTGTAAACTGATCGATTCGTCACCTACCTGAAGTATGAGTTCTCCTGTGCTAACATCAATTTTAGTCCTAACAGTTGCTAAAAAGGGTCTTCCTAAAATTAAGGGAATCGAATTATCCTCATCCATGTCTAAGACAACAAAATCTACTGGGAAAATGAATTTATCAATTTTTATAAGAACATCTTCGATAATACCCCTAGGAATTCTAACAGTTTTATCAGCTAATTGAATGCTCATCCTAGTTTGTTTGGGTTTCCCTAGACCTAGTTGTTTAAACATTTTATAAGGCATGACATTTATGCTTGCCCCTAAATCAGCTAACGCATTATCAATAGTTAAACTACCAATCAAACATGGAATTGTAAAACTCCCTGGATCTTTTAGCTTCCGTGGTATTCTATTCTGTAACATTGCTGAGAATACTGCGTTTAATTCCACATGTGGCTCCTCGTCTAATTTACGCTTGTTCATCAGGAGCTATTTTAAAAATTTCCTCGAATCCGGCATCTGAAAAAGAGCTTCAAGAAGAGGTAAGTTAATATGTAATTTCTTTAAAAGTTTAAGAAACTTACCGAACTGTTCCTCTGTATCGTCTCTCTTCATCGCTTCGGGATAAGGTATGCGGGGTTTATATTCTTTGATTACCGGTTTCGGCTTGTTATTGACCTCAACCATATCTTCTTCTACCACCTTCTTTTGTTTTGAATTAGGCTCGTCTAACCCTTCACTATCTTGAGCTGTTATGGCTTGAACTTGCTCCCTTGGGTTAGTCTCAGTGTTGCTCTGTAGTCTTTCCTGTGGTCTCTCAGAAATCTGCTTAGCAAGTTGCCTGAATTGATCCTTGAACTCTTGTGACAATGCCTCAAGTTTTGTTTCTATCTTCTGGAAATGTGTGTCAGAGGCTGCTATGAAGTTTTTAGCGCCTCTTCAAGATCCGGCTTCTTTTCCTGTGGGTAGGGCTGTTGTTGGAAGTTTTAGGATGGTTGTGATCTTTGATTTCTTTGACCGCCCCATGAGAAATTGGGGTGGTTCTTCCAACCTGGATTATAAGTATTACTATAAGGGTTATTGTTAGATCGAAAATTATTTCCCATATAGTTCATCTATGTGCTCTCCATGCCCTGTCCGTAGGGTGGGTACTCAGGATTCACCACTCCTTCACTTGCATCGCACTGCATAATTGGATGTGCCTGCGAAGAACCATAGAAACTATCAAATATTTTATGTAACAATTCCACTTGATTTGATAGCGCGGTCACCGCGTCAATGTTGTAAACTCCGGCTGTTTTGGCTGGCCTTGTCCTTGTAACTTGCCACTGATAGTTATTCAGTGACATCTCCTCTAGAAACTCGTAGGCTGCTTCAGGAGTTTTGTTGTTCAGGGTTCCACTGACAGCTGAATCGATTAGCTGTCTTGTTGAAGGGTTCACACCATTATAAAAAGTTTGGAGCTGTAGCCACAAAGGTAATCCGTGGTGTGGGCACATTCTCAACAAATCTTTGTATCTCTCCCATGTATCATAAAGTGTCTCTAAATCTATCTGCATAAAAGAAGAGATATCATTCCTTAATTTGGCCGTTTTGGCCGGTGGAAAATATTTTAATAAAATTTTTTCGGTCATTTGATCCCATGTAGTGATTGTTCCTCGTGGAAGAGAATGTAACCACTGTTTGACTTTATTTCTCAGGGAAAAGGGAAATAACCGAAGACGGATGACATCATCAGAAACGCCATTTATTTTGAAGGTGTCGCAAAATTCTAGGAAATTTGCTAAGTGTGTGTTAGGATCTTCATCCTGCAAACCATCAAACTGAACAAACTGTTGTATCATTTGTATAGTGCTAGGTTTTAGTTAAAAATTATTTGCAGCAATAGTAGGCCTAACAATACTAGATTCAGTTCCTGTTAAATTAGGTTTAGCATAATCATACATAATACGTGGAGCATGATGTTCGGCCATCTCTGGAGGTGGCAGACTATTTTCAGCCATCTCTTCTGTGGTATTTATTTCGGCTTCTTGCTCTTCGTTTATGTAGTTTAGGCTTCGCCTTATTTCTCTGCAATTTCTACGAACGGTACCTTCAATATCACTGTCGTAAAGTAGATGTCCTATCGGGTTCCTTCTAGTCATAAACTAGAGGTACCTGAAAGGGACAAAAGAAAGAAGAAAGAAAATTTAGAAAAATAAAATAAAATTGCAAAAATAAAAATAAATAGTAAATATGGATAAAGTAATAAAAATTAAGCTTTCTTAATATTTCAGTTCCCCGGCAACGGTGCCAAAAACTTGATCGTCGAAATCAGAGCTTTAAATTTATAATGAGAATGATCAAACCTGAAAACTAACTCTGACAATGATTTTAAGGCAAGCGCACCTATCGGACAGTAGTATAGCTTAGGCAAGAACGGAATATCGAATCCCAAAGGAACCAAAAGTACTAATACTAACTCTCTTTCTATTATTTAGCCTAAGAATTAAGTGAATGGTTATTTAATCTAAATTTAACTATCAACTAAAGTAAAGACGCAAAGACAAAAAGAGAATGAATTGGGAAAAATAACTTGGAAGAAAAACTCAGTTGATGAAGACGATACCCTAGGAAGAATCCACCTAGACTTCACTTGTTATCTAACACTAAACCAAACGATATATTCACTTGACTTGATCCGTAAGATTCCTTAAGTTATATTAAACCCTCTCTTGAAGCGAATAACGTCTAACCCTAGGTTGATTAATTGAAATCTCTTTCTAATTAAAACCCCTAGGATTGCATTAACTCGATCTATGGACTCCCATATTAGGTTTCACCCTAATCCGGCAAAATCTCGTCACCCTATCTCTAGGCGTGCGATCAACTTCGCTTAATTATGCTAGATCTACTCTTAAGCAGGGACTTTTGCTCCTCCACTTAAGCACATCATACTTGAATTAATATCCCGGAAATATCAACACAAGAATTAAGCACACATAATTAAGAACAAGTCAAATATTTATCATATAGTTCAGAAAACAATAACAAGATCTGTCTTAGGTTTCATCCCCTTCAGGTATCTGAAGGGTTTAGTTCATATCAAATAAAGAAAACATCTGAGAAGAAAAGATAAAACAAAACATAAGAAATCCCTAAACCCCCTGAAGGAATTGAAGGAGAGATCCGCCGTCTTGAGTAGAATTCCGGCTTCTTGAGATGGATCAACTGGCTATCTTCGAGTGATTCTCCACAAATCTGGTCTTTCTGGCTCGGCTCCTTGGCCTAGCTCACCGCTCCCTTTCAGGTAACACTTAGGATGTCTATATAGACTTTCGAAATATGTTTCTTCGCCCCTAAGTATCCAAATCCGAATGAAATTGCTCTTTGCCACGACAGAGACACGGCCATCGCACACGCCCGTGTGGATCGTGGCCACGCCGTGCTCGAACTTCTTTAATGAGACATGATCGTGTGAATCGAGATCAGGCCCTGTTCTAGTAGATTGACGTGGCACGGTCATGTGGGCCCAAGTCTAGGCCGTGTTGATTTCCTCTTTGGCCCAATTTGGTCTATTTTAGGCCCGTTTCTCGTTCTTTTCATCCTCGGGTGCTTTCCTGGGTACAAAACATGAAAAGAAAGGATTAATAGCATCTTTTTACATAAATTAAGGCTTAATTCATCCAAAAGCACACTAAATCTGACCTTTCTGGCTCGGCTCCTTGGCCTAGCTAACCGCCCCGACAGAGGGCTTCTGTCGAACTCCTCTTTCAAGCTGAACCCTTGGGTGTTTATATAGAATTTGAGATGCCTTACTTGGCCCCTAAGTATCCTAAGTTAAGTAGAATTCCTACTAGGGTGTTTGAATAGGCTTTGGAATGTGTTTCTTTGCCTCCAAGTATCCTATTCCGAGTAAAACTCCTCTTGGCCGCGGCAGGGCCACGCCCATGGCACACGCCCGTGTGAATCGTGGCCAGGCCGTGTTTGGGTCTGTTGAATGGGGCACGGCCGTGTGGATTGGGCCCAGGCGGTGTGGATTTCGTGATATGGCCCATTACTCTGTTTTGGGCCCATTTTCTGTTCTTTTCATCATCCGGTGCTCTCTTGGGTATAAAACATGAAAACAAAGGATTAAGAGCACAAAATTACATAATTCGAGGCTTAAATCATCCAAAATCATGCTAAATGTGGGCCTAAAATATGTTACTTTTACAGTTTATCAAATACCCCCACACTTAAGCTTTTGCTTGTCCTCAAGCAAAATTCTCAAGTCACGATTAAAACACACTTTCTTGATTCATAATATTCATCAATAATGCCTTATCATAATTCAAAGATAATTCATGCATGGATAATTCAATTCAAAGGGTCCTAAAGATTCAAACAATCAAAGTCATACATTTATAGCCCTTGAAAACTTTAGATGTTTCCCCTTACCTAAATAATTACCTCTGATTCGGAATCGACAAGAGTTGACATCCTTACTAAAGATTCACTCAAATCACTCAAAGTGTTTAAGGTTTAGAATTGAGCACTCAAAAGTCGGACATGAAAAGTTAATCCCATAAGTTTGCATGAAAATCAACTCTCCACCACTATAATATGAGGTGGTACACAAATCAAAAGGTCTTTAACACGGTTGTAACGGGGCTTGGGTTAAAGGTGTGGATAAAGGCTGAAATAGAAGGTTAAAATCGAGATTGAATTGACAAGTAATAACTCTAATAATACGAGCTTTTCTTTTGACCGAAAGGCTGAAATAACTCTAATAATGGCTGAAATAATGAGACGATAACAAATAATTACATCAACTAAAAAGTAATAACTCTAATAATACGAGCTTTTCTTTTGATAAATAGACTTTTTAACTGTATAAGCTCACATTTCATAATATTAATACTGAATATACTTCGATTTTTTTAGAACAAATAACATAATAAAGGATAAATTCAACTCCTGAAGTAATATAGTTAGGTAGCTAATCAAATCAAATCTCGATATAAGGGTAGTCAAAAGGAGTGATGATAACAAATACAAAGGGTTTTGGGGTAATATTAGCTGGTGAGCCAATAAAAAAGGTTGTTAGGATCAACGGGTTTCGCTAAGGGTTAATTATGGAGGTAGGCTTTCTATGGAGTAAGTGGGTTAAATCCTAGGTGCCTTAATCATCTCTGTATATCAAATCAAAGGTGTGGTCTCAACATGTATAGTCGAGGCAAGTTCTAGAATAACAGTTCAATGTTGACACACTCATAATTAAAAAGTGAGCATGAAAAAGAATAAAGGCTCTATAAGGCTCAAAATCTCATAAAAATTATGGGTTTTTGATGTCAGCCTCGTAAATTTCAAACTTCAAGGTAACATTCAGATTCAGGTAGACAACCTAAAAAATTTTTAATTTTTGAAAAATAGACTGATCATGCTTGATTATCTAGTATCCCTCAATTTTAATCATCAATGCACAATTATCAATGACTTAATCCAAAACAAAAATCATAAATCAGGGAAATTTCATTCTAATCATAATATGAGAAACTTTACTTTCGAACAAGGCATAATTTAGGGATTTTCAAATAATACTATAGTTAACCCCTTACACTTAAGATGTACATTGTCCTCAATGTACAAAGATGGATAATAGCAAAATAATAAAATCATAAGATGGGGAGAGAAGTGAAACTTCTTGAATTTTGGATGAAGTCATTGAAAAGAAACCGGATAGGATTGGAGGTGAACGTGGGGAAGCGCCTCGAACCGTTTGAAATTGAATCCTCGAAGCAGCCGTCTTGATTTTATTGTATCCTAAGCTAAATCTAAATGGTACGAAGAATAAGAAGAAGATAATAAAGAAAATAAAAAATAATAAATAAAATAAATAAAAAAATAAAAAAATAAAAAAATAAAAAAATAAAAGTAAAAATAAAAATAAGAGTAAATAATGGAAAATGAAAGAAGAAAGATAACATGAAAAGGAAGGGAAGAAGGGGGTTAAATAGAAATTATGGATCTGGTAGTTGGCCCCGCCCTTGTACCTTCCTGTTGTGGTGCTAAAAGGAAAAATAAAAGTAGATTGATGTGGCACGGTCATGTGGGCTCAAGTCCAGGCCGTGTCGATTTCCTCTTTGGCCCAATTTGGTTCGTTTTAGGCCCGTTTCTCGTTCTTTTCATCCTCGGGTGCTTTCCTGGGTACAAAACATGAAAAGAAAGGATTAAGAGCACATTTTTACATAAATTGAGGCTTAATTCATCCAAAGCATACTAAATCTGACCTTTCTGGTTCGGCTCCTTGGCCTAGCTAACCGCCTCGACAGAGGGCTTCTGTCGAACTCCCCTTTCAAGCTGCCCCCTTGGGTGTTTATATAGAATTTGAGATGCCTTACTTGGCCCCTAAGTATCCTAAGTCAAGTAGAATTCCTACTAGGGTGTTTGAATAGGCTTTGGAATGTGTTTCTTTGCCTCCAAGTATCCTATTCCGAGTAAAACTCCTCTTGGCCGCGGCAGGGCCACGCCCATGGCACACACCCGTGTGAATCGTGGCCAGGCCGTGTTTAGGTCTGTTGAATGGGGCACGGTCGTGTGGATTGGGCCCAGGCAGTGTGGATTTCGTGATATGGCCCATTTACTCTGTTTTGGTCCCGTTTTCCGCTCTTTTCATCATCCGATGCTCTTCTGGGTATAAAACATGAAAACAAAGGATTAAGAGCACCAAATTACATAATTCGAGGCTTAAATCATCCAAAAGCATACTAAATGTGGGCCTAAAATATGTTACTTTTATGGTTTATCAACGATTTCTGTCAATCTGAAGCTACTTTCAAACTATCACGAATCACTTTTACTTTTTCTTTTGTTTCTCTAATCAAATCAACCCCGTGAATCTTATTCTCACTAAGCTCAGTCTAGTACAACGTTGTTCGACATTTACGATCGAATAGAGCTTCGTACGATGCCATCTTTATACTCGATTGAAATCTATTATTGTAAGCAAATTCAATCCGCGGTAGATATTTCTCCCAACTACGTTCAAACTCAAGAATGCAACCTCGCAACATATCCTCAAGTATTTGAATAATTCATTCAGATTGTCCATCCGTTTGCGGGTGAAATGCAGTGCTAAAATGCAGCTTTGTAACTAAATCTTCTTGCAATTTCTTCCAAAATTGCGAAGTGAATCTCGTATCAGTATCCGAAACAATAGATAGTGGCACTCCGTACAATCGAACAATATCTGAGATATACAACTCAGCTAATTTATCAAGCGAGAAATCTGTACTACTGGAATGAAATAAGTTGATTTCATCAATCTGTCAACATCAACCCATATCGCATCTTTCTTTCTCGGAGATAAGGGCAAACCCGATACAAAGTCCATTGTTACTCTATGCCACTTCCACTCGGGAATCAAAATAGGTTGTAATAAACCTGACGGCACTTGATCGCTGCAAATCAGAGTTTTAAATATTTATAAAAGAATGATCAGACCTGGAGACTAACTCTGACAACGATATTAAGGCAAGTGTACCTATCGAACAGTAGTATAGCTTAGGGAAGACCGATTATCGAACCCAAAGGAACTAAAAGTATTAATACTCACTTTCTTTTTATTATTTAGCCTTAAAGTTAGAGTGGAGATTACTTTTGACGAAGACTAAACTAAGGACACAAAGACAAAAAGGACGAATAGGAAAATAACTTTGAAGGAAAACTCAGTTGATTTCAACGATACCTTCGGGAAGAATCCACCTAGACTTCACTTATTAATTAACCCTAAATTATATGATTTCTTTTACTTAGCTTAATCCGTGAGACTCCCTAACCTATATTAAACCCTCTCTCGAGGCGAATAACGTCTAACCCTAGGTTAATTAGTGGAACTCTCGTTCGCTTATAATAGCCCCCCAGGATAGCAGTAAATCGATCAATGGACTCCCATATTAGGTTTCACCCTAATCTGGCAAAATCTCACAACCCTATCTCTAGGCGTTCGATCAACTCCGCTTAATTATGTTAGATCTACTCTTAAGCAGGGTCTATTCCTCCTCGACCTAAGCACATCAGATTTGGATTAAGCAACATAATTAAGAACAAACTAAGTAATTTATCATATAACTTAAAAATCAAATAATAAAATCCATCTAGGTTTCATCCCCTTCAGGTATCTGAGGGGTTTAGTTCATAATGAATAAACAAAACATCGCAAGAGAAAAGATAAAACAAAATATAAGAAATTCCTAAAACCCCTTGAAGGATTTGAAGGAGAATTCCGCCGTCTTGAGTATAATTTCGGCTTCTTGGGATGGATCAACTAGCTATCCTCGCGTTATTCCCTATTTCCGGCTTCCTCGGCTTGGCTACTTGGCCTCGCTTTCGATCCTTTCAGCTTCTATTGAACTCCCCTTTCAAGTTACCCCTTTGGGTGTTTATATAGACTTTGTGATGCCTTACTTGGCCCCTAAGTATCCTAATTCAAGTAGAATTCCTAATAGGGTGTTTGAATAGGCTTTGGAATGTGTTTCTTTGCCTCCAAGTATCCTCTCCCGAATGAAATTTCTCTTTCCAGCGACAGGGACACGACCATGGCACACGTCCGTGTGAATCCTGGCCAGGCCGTGCTCGGACTTTTAATGAGGCATGGTCGTGTTAGCTTTGGGTCAGGCGTGTCGATTTCTCTCTTGGCCCAATTTGGTCCGTTTTAAGCCCGTTTCTCATTCTTTTCATCCTTGGGTGCTTTCCTGAGTATAAAATATGGAAAAAAAGGATTAAGAGCACCTTTTTACATAAATTGAGGGATAAATCATCCAAAAGCATATTAAATGTGGGATTAAAATATGTTACTTTTACGGTTTATCAGCATTTGATGCTCAGCTTTGACTTGTTGATAGATCAAACATTTTAAAACAAATTTTGAGATATCTCGTTTCATGCCGTGCCACCAATAAAGCTGTTTCAAATCGTTATACATTTTAGTGCTTTTGGATGTACTAATAAACAACTACTGTGTGCTTCATTTAGAATCTTCCGAATGAGCTCAGGATTTCTTGGTACACATATTCTATCACGAGATTCAAAACTCTGAATCAGAGGTTGACTCACAGTGAACTCATTTTGCTTGTAATTCATTATCAAATTTTTGAGCCTCACAAATCTGCTGTATAAATAACTGTCTCGCTTTCAACTCAGCTACTATCGAACTGTCGTCAGACAAGGCTATTGTGTGTTCAAAGTACGTAAAGCAAATAAGGAATATTGACTCAAAGCATCAACAACTACGTTCTCTTTCCCTGGATGATAATCAATCACTAGTTCATAGTCTTTTAGCAATTCTAACCATCTCCGCTGTCGCAAATTCAAATCCTTCTGAGTCATCAGATATTTCAAGCTTTTGTGGTCGGTATAAATATGTCATTTCTCACCGAACAAGTAATGGCGTCAAAATTTTCAATGCGAACACTATTGCGACTAATTTAAGATCGTGCGTCAGATAATTCTTTTCATGCGGCTTCAACTGTC
Source organism: Gossypium australe (assembly GCA_005393395.2). Lineage (NCBI taxonomy): Eukaryota > Viridiplantae > Streptophyta > Magnoliopsida > Malvales > Malvaceae > Gossypium > Gossypium australe. The sequence goes on along the minus strand of CM016624.1, from coordinate 124,067,391 downwards.
TCGAGGCATAAGCTATAACTTTGCCTTCCTACATCAAAACACATCCCAGGCCATTTAACGATGCATCATTGTAAACTACGAATTCTTTACCTGAATCAACTGAACTAATACTGGTGCCTCTGTCAATAATACTTTCAACTATTCGAAACTCTGTTGACACTTTTCTGACCATTCAAATTTAACATCTTTTTGAAGTAATCTTATCACCGGAGTCACAATCATCAAGAAACCTTTCACAAATCGTCTATAATAGCCAGCTAGTCCCAGAAAACTATGAACTTCGGATACATTTCTCAGAGGTTTCCAATCTATAATTACAGAAACTTTGCTCAGGTCAACTCGGATACCCTCAGCTGAAACTATGTCCCAGAAGACCAACCTCTCGTAGCCAAAACACACATTTACTGAACTTTGCAAATAACTGTTTATCTCTCAAAGTTTGTAATACGATTCTCAAATGCTCGGCATGCTCAGATTCATCACGAGAGTAAATCAAAATATCATCAATAAACACAACTATGAATACGGCCTTAAAATCCGGTTCATCAAGTCCATAAAAATAGCAGGTGCATTTGTTAGTCCAAAAGGCATAACAAGAAATTCGTAGTGTCCGTACCTTGTTCTAAATGCAGTCTTTGGCACATCGGAGTCTTTAACTCACAACTGGTAATAACACGATCTCAAATCAATTTTCGAAAACACCATTGCTCCTTTTAACTGATCAAACAAATCATCTATTCGTGGCAAAGGGTATTTATTCTTGATCGTCACTTTGTTGAGCTGTCGATAGTCTATACACATTCTCATCGTGCCATCTTTCTTTTTCACAAATAACATAGGTGCACCCTAGGGAGAGAAAATCGGTCTAGCAAAACTTCTATCCGTCAATTTTTGTAACTAAGCTTTCAATTCTTTTAACTCCATCGGAGCCATTCTGTACAGAGCTATTGATATCGGCATTGTTCTAGGTACTAATTCAATTCCAAGCTCAACTTCTCTGGTAGGTGGTAAACCCGGTAGCTCTTCAGGAAATACATCTGGATATTCGCACACAATTGGTACTGATTTAATCTTTGTTTCTATCACTTTCGTATGAAGTACATATGTAAGATAAGCTTCACACCCCTTTCTCACAAATCTATGAGCTAACATAGACAAGATCACAACTGGCAAACTATTCAGATCATTTGATTCAATTCTAATAGTCTCATTATTATGTCATTTCAATTCAATTGTCTTTCGTCTACAATTCACTATATCCCCATGCGTCGTTAGCCAATCCATACCCAGAATCATATCAAATTCATCAAATGGCAACAACATCAGATTAGCCAGAAAACAAAAATCCCGATACATTAACGGACAATTCTTGCAAACTTTGTCAACCAAAACACATTTGCCTAAAGGGTTTGATGCTCTAATCACAAATTCAGTAGACTCTATAGGCAAAGTCTTACTAGATACTAAATTCATACATATATAAGAATGAGTTGATCCTGCATCTATCAATGCAATCACATTAGTATCATAAAGAGTACAAGTACCATTGATTACATCTAGAGATGACGCTTCTTCGCGAGCGCGAATAGCGTAGGTTCTAGCAGGTGCTCTTGCCTCAGATCTCACAGTAGTGGCTCTCGTCGCCCCTCGACTACCACTCATATACCCAGTATTTCTTGGTGGTCTTCTTCTAGTCGACGTATTACTCGGTCTCACATTCTGAGGTCTATCTTTTTCACCCATATCAGGACAGTGTTTAATAAAATGATCTGGTGAGCCACATTTGAAGCAAGCTTTTGTACTTTTATTCCAGCATTCACTGAATTTTTGTCTCCTACAGTGCTGACACTCGGGTTTGTTGTCTCTCACACTGCCAACACTTGATACTGAAGTAGTTGAGCTTTAGGACCAGAGTATTGTTTTCTACGATCCCTGTTCGAATATTCATTTGAAACATTTGGACGAGCATACGAATCTCTAGATTTCTTTGACAAAGACTGATACGGCTTATTCATTGATATTTTTCTCAAGTCTCTAACTTCTGAATCTGCTTTTCTCTTTTCTTTGCTAAGATCCTCGGCTTAACAAGCCCTTTTAACCAAAACAACAAATTCTTTCAACTCTAGAATTCTGACTAGTAGTTTTATATCTTCGTTCAACCCGTCAATGAACCGTTTACACATAATCTCCTCAGTAGACACATACTTTCGAGCATACTTGCTTAACCATACGAATTCTCTTTCATATTCAGTGACAGTCATGCAGCCCTGTTTTAATTCTAGAAACTCTTTATGCTTCTGATCAAGGAATCGCTGACTTATATATTTCTTTCGGAACTCCGTCTGGAAGAATTTCCAGGTAACTCGTTCTTTCAGAACCACAGATATCAACGTGTTCCACCATTAGTAAGTGATGTCTCTCAGCAAAGATACAACACGTTTAATACATTCATTAGGAGTACAAGACAATTCATCGAATACCCGAATCGTATTTTTGAGCCAAAACTCAGCTTTCTCAGCATCATCATCAATAGTAGCCCAGAACTCTTCAGCCCTTTGTTTACGTATCTTATCTACTGGCAGCTTATTCAACTGTATCGGATCTATAACTTCAGGAGCAACAGGGATTTATTCGAACGAACTCCATGAACCACTCGTTCATCATTTGGAAAAAGGCTTGTTTAGCCTCTCCCTCGTGGCTACTCGTTACAGGCCTAGAATCTGATGGCACTGCCCCTTGAGTGAGAGCGGGCACATTACTCCCTACATCATCGGCTATAGCTCGTTACGGATCCATTATTATACGAAAACACAATTTAAGCTGTCAGGAATCATCACACTATCGCAGAGTATATATGGCATGTATAGCTAGACTCTCACACATGCTACGTTAGTCCTAGAATTAGCTACACCGTAGCTCTAATACCAATAAATGTAACACCCTCACCCGTATTCACTGTCAGAATAGGGTTACGAGGTATTACCGATCAATTCATAACATATAGCATACATTTATCAAATATAAAGCATTCATTCTTATAAATCGTTTAACACAATCACATTATCCCTTATAAGGGCCTACGAGGCCTTAAATATGCTTTAGAAATGGTTCGGAACTAAACCGATAACATAGAAAATTCTTGGAAAACTTATAATATTTTTCAATCATTCAAGGGTCACACGCCCGTGTACCTCACACGGCTTCAGACACGCCAGTGTCACAGACGGTGTGGAAACAGGGCATACATACTGACTTGGGTCACATGACCGACCATACGCCCGTGTGTCTAGCCCGTGTGCCCTTCAAATTGGCCTTACACGCCCGTGTGCCAGGTCGTGTACTACGCCGTGCCAAACCTGTAGGGTATACTGACTTATACAACACGGCCAAGTCACACACACGTGTGCTAGGCCGTGTCATTTAGGGGATATACTGACTTGTGCCACACGCCCGTGTGTGAGACCGTGTAGAGCGTACTGACTTCCTTTTAATTTCAACACCAGGGGACACACGGCCATGTAGTATAATCGTGTGTCGCACACGGTTGAGACACACGCCTATGTCTCTGCCCGTGTGGACAAAAATAGGCCATTTCCAAGGCCAATTTGCCACCCTTACTCATGCTGACCTAAACAACCAAAATGGTACCATTTCATCATACAATAGGCAGCCAATTACCATCAATACCAATCTCAAATATGTTATAATATGCCATCTAATTTCATACCTAAATTCACATATGCAATTCAATCAAATAACCATTCCACACTTATATCATCAAACACAATTTAACAAGCACATAACTACTCAAATTACCAATTCCAACCACACCTTATAGAACAATTACCAAACTAAAATATAACTAGTTGGGAAACTCTAAAACCATAAGCACATTCATGCCAAAACATACTAAAATGAGCCATCACTCATGGCTATATATATATATATATATACATCCAAACTTATACATTTACAAGCCATTTCTAATAGTTAAACACACATCAATATTATCATCATTAACAAGCCAACTCTCATGGCTATAAACACAACCAAAATACCACACCTAGTCTATACATGCCATATACCATATATACACAACTCAAAAGTACCAATTAGATGTTTGATAGTGCAATGATATTCTCGACGACTCCTAAATTCGAGCTAGCTTTGATTCACTATAAAACATAGAAAAATAACACAAAGTAAGCTTCATAGCTTAGTAAGCTCATATGTGAATAAGTTAATTCATCATATAAATCCAAATCAACCATTTATGCATAACATCACCATATACACATTAACTACAAACCTTTCTCATGTCTCAAAACATGATCAAATATCATCTCATCGAACTTTCTCTATTTAATACTCGAATAGGTTTTGTACGTACCTGTATCGCCTCGTACTAACCTCTTTCTCGACCACATCATTCATTTACCCGTTGAACCATTCAGAATAGAAGTCTGATACTCAAGAATCTCAATCGATAAGTACCTATACCATGGCCCAAAGCCTGTAACACCCCTTACCCGTATCCTATGCCGAAACTGAGTACGAGGCATTACCAGACTTAACAATACATTTTGTCAAATTAATTAACACATATATAAAATGACTTAGTCAAGTCCCTATACATGCCATAACTTAAATCATTTATAAATAAAGATACCCATAGATAGCTTGATAGCGTGAAGCGATCTCCGACGACCTCCAACCCGAGCTTGTTTAGTAGGACTCTGTAACATGGGAAAGGAAAGGGGGTAAGCTTATAAAGCTTAGTAAGTTCATATGTAAAAATAATAAGCATTAGTAATGAATTTAGCTTACTACTAAGCTGTCATAACTTGCATAAATAATGCTAAGTTCTTACTTTCCCAACTTACTCTTTTGTAGCCTTATCAAAGCCTCAACATGACAAATCCTTACAACAAGTTCTCAAATTGATACAATCATTAAATCACATGCTTATACCTTATTACTCATATTCACATTAATCTGTCTACTTGAATCACTGTCACTAAATTATTTATTTCTTGAGCTACAGAGCTCCGAATTTCAAACCGCTAATTTTCCTTGAAACTCGACTCACTTATCTTTATACCATAAAATTTCCAGAATTTTTGGCTCAGCCAATTAGTACAGTTTATTCATTAAAATTTTCTCTATTTCACTGTTTGACTATTCTGAACACTTTTCACTAGAAATCAATTTTCTCCTCGTGAAGAATTCAAATGATGTTATAATTTGTTTACAAATTTTAATGATTTTTCCAAGTCAGAACTGGGGATCTCGAAATCACTCTGAACCAGTCTCACAAAAATCTAAATATCTCAAAATGTAGAATTTCTTTGCTTTCTCTGTTTCTTTCATATAAAAATAGACCCAATAAGCCTTAATTTCATATCTCACTTAACTACTAATTCCATTTCTACCATTTTTTGTGATTTTTCAAATTTACTCTACTGCTGCTTTCCAAAACTGTTTTATTTCTAAATTTCACTCTTCAATGTTTTCTTTATAGTAACTTTCATTGGAACACTTACTCCGTATCAATCTTACCAAAGTTCGATCACATATCGAGCACATTGCTCATAAGTTTACATGCATATACTTGCACTTATTCATCACATAAACATATTCAATTACACTTAGTCGTTACATAGCCACATTGTATTTTCACTTAGTCAATTTCCCGTTGAACTTATCGGAATAATAACAGATACATGGTGGCCTACACATAGCACCACCCTTGTAGCTGAAGCTATCTGGTGCACATAGTAGCCTGCACTTCGTACTACACATGTGACCAAAACCATCACTTACACATAGTGGCCTGCACTTAGTACCACACATGTGATCGAAACTATCGATGTACGCATAGTAGCCTGCACTTAGTACTACACATGCGACCTATCCGTCTAGTACACGTAGTAGCCTACACTTAGTACTACACACATGACCTAAAACCATCTCGTAGCTCTCTTGTACACATAGTGGCCTGCACTTAGTACCACACATGTGACCTAGCTACCTCATTCGTATCTTTTCTATTCCGAAGGTTCAACCGGGAATTCCCACTTTTCAACATTTTACCAATTCATCCATTAAAATGTCGAGTCAATATCGAACATTATAATTATATTGGAAAATCAATGCTAAAGTATTCATAACTAAAATTTCAATTTAACATTCAAACTTGCATCATTAAATGCTTATTAAACATATGAACTTACCTCAATACCAAAACGACCATTTTACCAACTTCTCGATTTTCAATTTTCCTCCCGTTCTAGGTCCAAATCTCGTTTTTGGGGTCTAAAACATCACATTTCACCTATTTAATTAATGTACTATTCAAAACAGTCCTTAACTCAACTTTTACAAAATTACAATTTTACTCCTAAACTTTTACATATTTACACTTTTGCCCTAATACTCGAGAATTAAATTTCAGCCCTTATTATTATGTTTTATAACATGCTGATCATTTTTCTCTTCTATGGAAACATCTAATTCTCACAACATTAGGTATTTTTACCGATTGTGTCGTTTTACTCATTTTCGCGTAAAATCGCTTAGTAAAAGTTGTTTAACATTATTTCAGCCTTCATATTCTATCATAAAACATCAAAATAAACACATTTCACCTATGGGTATTTTTCCAAATATGAACCCTGGGTTAAATTATTGCTAGAATAAGCTAAATCAAGTTACCGGGACTCCAAAAACGTAAAGAACATTAAAGACGGGCCTTGGAATCACTTACTATGGAGCTTGGAAGCTTGAAACAAACCCTAGCTATGGAGAACCCTTGTAATTTCGTCCTAATGAAGAAGATGGACATATTTGGCATTTAAATTTTGTTTTTAATTCATTTAATTCACTAAATTACCAAAATGCCCCTTAAAAAAATCTTTTCAAACATACCCATCCATGTCCATTTTTGTCCACCAACTTAACCAATGGTCTAATTATCATTTAAGGACCTCCAATTTAAAATTTCATAACAATTAGACACGTCTAACATGTAGAACTCAACTTTTACACTTTTTACAATTTAGTCCTTTTGACTAAATTGAGTGCCCAAACGTCAAAATTTTCGAATGAGATTTTCACGAAATCATTCCGTGAAATTGTAGACCATAAAAATATAAATAAAATAAATTTCTCAACATTGGATTTGTGGTCCCGAAACCACTGTTCCGTTTAGGCCTTATTTCGGGATGTTACATTTCTCCCCCCTTAGAGATTTTCGTCCTCGAAAGTTTTAACAGAATGAGGTTTAATATATTTCTCATAATTTCCAACATCACTAAATAATCTTTTTCAAGATGATATTTTCAGAAACACTCTGTCGTCGATCTGAATCCTAATAGAACTTAGTGAATTCTGTCAAACAAAGAATCGATACATGTTGAAATTATTATGCTAATTCCATCAAACGTTCGAAAACAACCCACTAGCATTTCTCTTGGCTCCCCACAGATCAATCGATGATCACTCACAATCTTTCAATAGCTTAATTCATCACCACTGTCTTAAACTCAAATTTTGCTATGCCATCAGATATATTAAACTATCGAAACCAGGAAACATATGACAATCCTCGTTAAACAAACAGTGTCATCAAATTTTTCAATACAGACATAATAATAACCATCTCTAAATTACTAACCGAACAGCTCTTTTTAATGTAATATTAACTGTCTGAAAACATGAACCATTACTTTACATTCTAGAGAATATATACATTCAAATCCATTCATTGGTGCGTCACTAAAAAATTATAATTCCATTGTGTTCCAAAGTCGATTATAACAGAGATAAAAGATAATCTATATAGATATAAATAGAACAATAGCCAAAAGAAACAGTAGAATCATTTCATATAAGTTCACTGTCAACTCTTATCTCAGACATAATGGAATTAAATTTCAATAAAAAATAGTGGAATACCAATCATAGATCAATCAAACTGACGATTCTTTACTCAGAAAACAAGCAATCATAATTGTCTCTGAAAAGATACGAAAACATAAAATGCCCAGAAGAGATAGTCGTAAATTGCTCAACTATGAGTGTCATATTTAAACATCTTCACATGTCAAACATCATTCTTCTGACTAATTCTGCCCTCTCTAATTTCCACATTATTTCTTTCACTAAAGAAAATCAGTTCAGAAAAATTTCAGTTAATACTTCCTTTCAGTATCTTATCTGAATAAGTCGATTTATCAAAGTTAAATTTTTCACTAATTATGATATTGTATAAACCAAATATTTCTTGAGTCAATCTAATATTTCTCTAATTCTGTCCTTCATTTGTCAACCATCCTCAGTCTTTGATCATATCTATAGTTATTCTATAACTGAACTCTTTGATTCCACACTTAGGAACTTAATCAACATGATTCTCATGAATTTTCGTTATAAACACCTCATCGGTAAGGGGGTGAGGTCGTACAGCCTCTAACTCGATTCTCACACACACACACACACACACACACACACATATATATACATATGACACATCTTTCATTATCAACATATGTCATTATAACTATACTACCCACTTCGAACAATTTATCATTCATATTTGCCTGACATAAAATTTTCAATTGTCTCATTCAAACAAGTGCACTCATTCATACATTCTACAAAATTTGAATAGCTTACTTATCACATTCACTAATCAATTTTTGTCAAGCATGCTACAGTATGTGAAGGTCAGAAAAATATGAATAAGCATATTACTGTATAAACTTTCATTTCACACATTATCACATGTACACATTACAAATTCTTATTCATACTTTTCCGAGTTTAACTCATCATAGCTACACTTTATTCAAATACTTCAGTATCATTATCAAATGGTCGAATATAGCTCGGTTGGAGAGTACTTCTCTTTTAATAAGATTATCCTCAATCACGTCGAAAGGCATCACACTATCACATATTGGTGGCATGTATAACTAGACTCTCACACTTGCTATGTTAGTCCGAGAACCGACTAAACCATAGCTCTGATACCACTAAATGTAACACCCCTTACCCTATCCTATGCCGGAACCGAGTACGAGGCATTACCAGACTTAACAATACATTTTGTCAAATTAATTAACACATATATGAAATGACTTAGTCAAGTCCCTATACATGCCATAACTTAAATCATTTATAAATAAAGATACCCATAGCTAGCTTGATAGTGTGAAGCGATCTCTGACGACCTCCAACCCGAACTTGTTTAGTAGGACTGTGTAACATGGGAAAGGAAAGGGGGTAAGCTTATAAAGCTTAGTAAGTTCACATGTAAAAATAATAAGCATTAGCAATGAATTTAGCTTACTACTAAGCTGTCATAACTTGCATAAATAATGCTAAGTTCTTACTTTCCCAACTTACTTATTTGTAGTCTTATCAAAGCCTAAACATGACAAATCCTCACAACAAGTTCTCAAATTGATACAATCATTAAATCACATGCTTATACCTTATTACTCATTGAAACAAACCCTAGCTATGGAGAACCCTTGTAATTTCGTCCTAATGAAGAAGATGGACATATTTGGCATTTAAAATTTGTTTTTACTTCATTTAATTCACTAAATTACCAAAATGCCCCTTAAAAAAATCTTTTCAAACATACCCATCCATGTCCATTTTTGTCCACCAACTTAACCAATGGTCTAATTATCATTTAAGGACCTCCAATTTAAAATTTCATAACAATTGGACACCTCTAACATGTAGAACTCAACTTTTGCACTTTTTACAATTTAGTCCTTTTGACTAAATTGAGTGCCCAAACGTCAAAATTTTCGAATGAGATTTTCACGAAATCATTCCGTGAAATTGTAGACCATAAAAATATAAATAAAATAAATTTCTCAACATCGGAATTGTGGTCCCGAAACCACTGTTCCGTTTAGGCCTTATTTCGGGATGTTACAAAGCCAAATCAAGGTAACTTATCCCGGAGTACCTATACCATGGCCCGTAGCCAAATCAAGGTATCAGTCGCACCCATAGTGCCAATATCGTGGCCCGAAGCCAACACAATAACCTAATGACATGTCACTAGCATCCTAAACTATTCCTAAGGTTCAACTAGGAATTTACACTTGTCGATTTCATCGTTGAAAATATCTGTATCTCATAAGAACATTTTATGCAATATCAAAGCATTTAACATATATTTACAATGAAATTTCCACATACGAACTTACCTCGTATTCAAATTTGACGGATCGGATCGACTACTCGATAACCTTGCTTTTCCCTCGATCTAATTATGGATTCCTCTTTTCTTGATCTATATGTATTCAAAATTAACTCATTTAATCATATATTCTTTCAATTTAGTCCAAAACATACATTTAGGCCCTTTTTACACATTAGCCCCTAAATTTTCACATTTAATCAATTTAGTTCCTATTTCAAAAATACACAAAATTCACATAATTTCAATAAACCCAAGCTTGGCCGAATTACCATAGTGCCCCTAGCAGCCCAAAACTTTCATTTATTCACTTTTTAACCACTACATTTCACATTTTCTTAATTTAATCCCTTTTTGACATTTTCATAAAAAATCACTTTACAAAACATAAAAATCTATGATCAAAAATTCATATTTCATCGTCAAACATAAAAGAACTCATAAACTCCTCAGTGGAAACTCTTAAAATCTTTAACAATTTCAAAATTAAAGGTACGGCTAGCTAGAACACAGAGCAATGATTACAAAAACATAGAAATCATTAAAAACTGAACAAAATTAGACTTACAATTGAACAATGAACTAGTTGAAACTTTAAACCCTAAAAATGGCTTATTCTTCTCTTCACATTCGTCCAAGAAGATGAGAATAAAGCTTAAAATTAACTTTGTTTTAATTAACACATAATAATTACGCTAATTACTATTATAACCTTAATGAAAAACCATTTAAAACATTCACTAAATGTTCATATATGTCCTTTAGCACTACCAATGGTCTAATATCATCATAAGGACATTTGGTTTAATAAATCATAACAATTAAACACTTTTAACAAATAGAATGCAACTTTTGCGTTTTAAGCGATTAAGTCATTTTTCTCAAATTAAGCAATTAAACGATAAAATTAGCTCACAAAATTTTCACACATATCAAATAACACACTGTAAATACTGAAAATAATTTTAAAATAATTTTTTGACATCGGATTTTTGGTTCCAAAACCACTGTTCTGATTTAGCTAAAACCGGGCTGTTACAACTGCACCAGTTCTGTTCGTAAAGAAGAAAGATGGATCGATGAGACTGTGTATCAATTATCGTCAGCTTAACAAGGTTGTAATTAAGAATAAGTATCATTTGCCGAGAATATGTAACATCCTAAAATTTGAATTTTTATATGTTGCATTATTTTGGTGCTCAGTTAGTTTATTTATCCTATGTGTGTGTTAAAATAGTCCTGAGAAGGTTCGGGATTTATTTGGATTTGGTATAATTTTTGGAAATGAGTACTTTAATGAAGTGGAACAAGTAACCTTAATGCTTAAGGTAATTAAGTGGTAAAAGTTAGCATAAGATGAGCAAGTAGTAAAGAGGAGTTGGCGCCATAAGCATACCTAGAGGGAAGAGGTTCGAATCCCTTGATGTGCATGTGAATTTTTTTTTTGCTTTCCATCTTCTTAGTGTCGGTCAAGCTAGTATTTATGGTAGCTTAGACTTTAATTTTTATGGTAAGGTGGCTAAGAGAAAAGGCAAGTGTAAACTTAAGGAAGGGAATCATTTGAATAAGGCATGTAGGGGGAACACAAGGCACATTACAAGGAAGATGTATTGGAAAGTTTGGAGTGGCCAAACTTTGAATTTGTGTCCATGTACTTGGACGGTTTTGGGGGCTAGGGGGTGGCCGAATTTTTGAAGGCTTTTGGTAGGATTAGGTGCTAGTTGGGCACATTCTCATTTGGTCATTTTTGTGTTCTCTCAAAACTTTTCTCTCCATCTTTCCTCTCCTTAGCCGAATGCACCTTGAGCAATAGGTAGCATCTTTGTTTTTCTTTTAGTCATTCATAATTTTGACCATTTCGGTCTTACTTTGCGTATTTTCTCAAACCTTTCCTCATAGTGCCGAAATCACCAAAACCTTGGAAGGCCATTTTCTTTTTTCTTTTCTTTTCACCTTTGCCGAATGCACACAAGCCTCAAACTCATTTCTTTGTTCATCTTCCATTCTTGAAAAGAACCGAAACCTAAACACCTAATTTTCCTATACCTTTCTTCATCTCTTTCTTCTTACAAAAATCTCTCAAACATTTTCTCCCTTTTATTTTCACTATGGCCGAATGTTACTAAGCACTATCCCCTTCAAATTTTCCTTCGTAGCCGAATCTTCTACCACACTTATCTCCTTCTCAAACATTTTATTCTTCTTCTCACACTTTGATCAATCGGTAAGTGGCTAGTACAAAATTTTGGTATTGTTATTTTCCCTTTTCCTTTGTGTCGAATCTACATGTTTGTATGGGATGGTCTTTTTGGATCGAGACCACCATCATACCATATCTCATTCAAATCTTTTCTCCATCATAGAAACTTAGTGGAAGGCCGAAACTTGGAGTGTCCGAAATCATCGTGTATCGCTAGGATTTGGTCCAAAGCTTTAAGGTAAGGATTTCTATCAAGGATTCCATATTACTCTTGATTTCGTTAAAGATGGGGTTTATTAACCGGTTCTATATTATGGACTCTATCACTCGATTTTCATCCTTTAAACGTAAGGATTTTGTGGTAAGCTGATTTCGCTCATTAAGACTAATCGTTTAATAAGGAAATATTATTTTGGGCTAATATTCTTTTGTCAATGGAGGCAAACAAGATCGAATCAAAAGGAGTAGTGATTGCTGATCGAAAAAGGAGCGGATTTGCAATCCCTCCTAGATTCAAACGAAGGGTCGTTTTGGCGATCCGGGATTTTCCACCGGGTTGTGGACCCTCATCCGGTGAGAATCAACTATTCGAGGTTGTTCGCAGTTCTGAGCCGTTAGCTATTCGGGATTTTCCAACGGGTTGGACTGTCAACCGGGGAAAATCGGCAAATCATAGTTATTCGCGATTCTGAGGGTAAAAATCCTAGACCGTTTATCTTAGAATAAATTACTATAAGTGTTAATGATCTAAATGAGCGTTAAAAATATTCTAGGTGTTGACGATCAAGAAAGTGTAGTGCTCACCATAATCAGGTGTGTAATCTCACACCGTATCTAATGGGTTAGATGACTATATCGTAGTAATCGTTGGATTGAATCACAAGTTAGTGGAATCGGGTAAAATAGCATATTTATCACTTTAATGGTAAAAACTATGAAATCAGTATTTAGACTGTGAAAAATTACGAAATTGCTCTTAATGGGCTAAATCGATAAAAATGGCTTAATGGGACACATGAGATATTTGATAAATGGGCCATATGTGATTTTTGATAAATGGGCCATATGTGATTTTTGATAAACGGGCCATATGTGATATTTGATAAATGGGCTACATGAGATATTTGATAAATGGGCCATATGTGATTTTTGATAAATGGGCCATATGTGATTTGTGATAAATGGGCCACATGAGATATTTGATAAATGGGCCATACGTGATATTTGATATTGGCCAATTGTGATATGAGATTATATGGGCCAAAAATGTGAAGTGGGCCAGACTGTAATAATTTCTTTTAAAATTGGGCCTTATGTTGGAATAATTATATGAATGGACTGTTATGCATATTATACATGTTTGCATGGGTTGGGATATTTGACGAAGAGAAGTTCTGGTAGCTTTGCTACAAAAATTCTGGTGGCTTGTCCACAAATTGATATATGGCTTAATGCCCAGCTGATATATGGCTTAATGCCCAGTTGATATATGGCTTAATGCCCAGTTTGATATATGGCTTCATGCCTAGTTTGATATATAGCTTAATGCCCAGTTTGGTGTGTTGGCGGGGTGGGTGACTAAAGCTCCCCACAGGTGTGTTGGTTGGTATGGGTGGTGTGTAGCGGATGGAAAACTAGGTTTGGTTTTTGGAATTGCATATCACATGCATTCTATTCATGTTAAATTGTTATATTTGTAATGGGCTCAGGCCCAAATAAATGCTTAAATGGTTTTGGCCCAGTGGACTATTGTAAGTGAGTTACACACTGAGTTTTAAGTAAGTCACCCCGTTTTCTTTACCCTTTTCAGGTAATGATCAGTAATGGAGGCTTGGGCCGGGGACGACTCAGTGGAGGCCATACTACGAATAATGGGTTATTTAAACTTTAGATTTCTTTTAAGTACTTTTTATTAATTGCTAATTAAGTGTGATGTAATAAGGCCTCTGGTTAAATTTTTATGGATGTTTTACTCGTGGATGGATTTTTATTATGATTTAAATACTTAAGTGGGACTATTTTATTTTAAAATAGAAATAAATGTTTTCCTCAAATATATTTGCGAAAAGAGTTTCATTTTTAAATATTTTTTTAACTCGGAAATTTTCTGTAACAATTCTTCTAAAAATCTTGCTTTCAAAATTTCTTTCGAACTCTTTTACATTTCTCGGAATATTGAATCAATTATTTTTTTCTAAGTTTCAATTTATAAACTCTTACGTCTTAAATTATTAAATTTAACAATCAACCTCAGTTTTCAATAAACACCTTTTCAAATCTTTTTTTTGAAAAATCCGTTTTCTACAAATCTTTAAAAGACTTTACATATGATCATTTCGTGTGGCATGTCAAATCTGGTCTTAACGCATAGACCGGGTTTGGGGTGTTACATTTTATGGTATCAGAGCCAGTTTCAAAACTCAGCTGTGGTTTGGGTTCAACAATAATTTTCGTTTAAAACTGTTTTGAATTATAAAATTTATGTTTTAAAGGTAGTATGGCACCACGAGCATCCGGCACCAAGTCAAGTAAGTGTATGCAAATTGAATGATTATTATTATTATTATTATTGTGATATGACTATAGGAACACTCTAGAACTTTTAGTTTTAGGTGTTGAAACTATAGAGATTGAGACTATAGGATGTGTTTACGAAAACAACTCTACCTCTTATATCTCATAAAATATCGTTAATAAACACTGAAATAGTATACTGATTCATAAAACTTGTAATCAAACTAAACCGAAATACTCAAAATGAGCGCTAGAGGACGTGGACGTGGTAGACGTGGCCGTGGTAGAGGCCGAGGTGCTAGGGTTGCGTTTGAAGCGTCGGGACATATACCAGAAATGGACGTACCTGCAACACCGGGACTAAGACTGGATCACATGACCATACGAGAGAGGACATTGCTTTGACTCAAGCAATGTTGTGAGTCTTAGAAAGGGTTGCTGGGGTTAGAACTGGGCCAGCAGCTCATGGATCAATACTTGAATGACTCAAATCAAGTGGTGCCGAGGTTTTTAGGGGTGTCTCGGGTGTAGCTCCAAATGTAGCAGAGTATTGGCTCGAGGAAGTGGAGCGGATCATGGACGATTTGGAGTGCACCACCGAGCAGAAACTGAGAGGAGCTGTGTCCTTGTTGAGGGACGAGACGTATCAATGGTGGCTTACTGTTCGAGAAGGCACTCAGGCTGAACATGTTACTTGGGATTTCTTCAAAACTGCATTCCAAGGAAAGTATGTCGGGGCAAGCTACGTGGATGCCCGAAGGAGGAATTCCTTAATCTGGTTCAAGGAAATAAGACGGTGGTCGCTTACGAGGTAGAATTTCTACGCTTGAGTCGTTATGCTCGGACAATAGTGCCAACTGATCATGAGCGATTTGTACGTTTTGAGGATGGGCTGAATGATGAGTTGCGGGTACTGATAGCTCCGCAACAAGAAAGGACTTTTTCCAAGCTTATGGAGAAAGCCAAAATAGCTGAAGAGGCTAAGAACTCCGAGTGTCAGAACAGAGACAGAGGCAGAGGCAAAAGGGACTTTAAGTACTCGGGTCCAGCTAAAAGGTTTCAGAAGAGGCCCAGGAATGATGAGCCAGTTCCAGCTAGAGCACCTGCTGCTACCAATCAGATTCAACCATGTGCTGACTATGGAAGACGACACCCAGGTGAATGTTGGAAAAGAACCGGTGGGTGTTTCAAATGTGGTTCTAAGGATTATCAGCTTAAGAATTGTCCTCGACGCACTACTCCGACTCAGGAAGCTCATAACCCTGATACATAGCCAGCTAGAGGCGCTCAACAGCCATCGAGAGGCTGTGGGCCAGGACGAGGTGGTAATGCCGGTGGACGTGGTCAAGGTGCACCGGGCAGAGGTAATGGCTTCAGGGGTAACACGGAGGCGAGGCAGCCAGGATTAGTTTATGCGGTCAGACACCGTGAGGATGGTGATGCACCTGATGTGATAACTAGTACGTTCTTCATCTCTGATGTACCTGTTGCTTTGATAGATATCGGATCTACCCATTCGTATGTTGCTAGTGCTATATCTGGAAACTTGAACATTAGATATGAGATTACTGATAGAAAGATAACGGTAATTAGCCTTTTAGGACAGTCTGTGATAGTGGATAAATTGTTTAGAGACCTGCCCTTAGAAATTCAAAGAGAGATATTTTTGGCAGATTTGATGGAACTGCCTTTCAGCGAGTTCGACCTTATTTTGGGCATGGATTGGTTGGTGAAGCACTGTGCGCACTGGGATTGTGCTGCAAAGCGGATGTTGATAAGGACTTTGGAAAATAAGGAAGTGGTGATGATGGGTGAACGGAGAAACTATTTAGCAAATGTGATATCTGCTTTAAAAGCAGAAAAGTTGGTGCGAAAAGGGTATGGAGCATTTCTAGCCTTCATTATTGCTTTGGATACCAAGGGATTATTGGTAGGAGGTGTTAGAATGGTGAAAGATTTTCTTGATGTCTTTCCCGAAGAACTTCCGGGTCTACCTCCAGATCGGGAAGTAGAGTTTGGCATTGAGCTTTTGCCCGGAACAGCTCCGGTGTCCATTGCTCCTTATAGAATGGCGCCGAAGGAGTTAGCGAAGCTTAAAGCTCAAATTCAAGAATTGTTGGATCCGGGATTTATTCGACCGAGCGTGTCTCCGTGGAGAGCACCAGTTTTTTTCGTCAAAAAGAAGGATGGGTCGATGCATATTTGCATTGATTATAGGCAGTTGAATAAATTGACAATCAAGAATAGGTATCCATTGCCGAGAATCGATGACCTGTTTGATCAGTTGAGAGGAGCTTCAGTTTTCTCCAAGATAGATTTGAGATCGGGTTATCATCAACTTAAGGTTAAGGAGGCGGATATTCATAAGACAACATTTCAAACTCGTTATGGACATTATGAGTTTTTGGTGATGCCGTTTGGATTGACCAATGCATCAGCTGCATTTATGGACATGATGAACCGAGTCTTTCAACCCTACTTAGACCAGTTCGTGGTGGTGTTCATAGATGATATCTTAGTTTATTCGAGGAATGAAGAAGAGCATGACTCACATCTGCGGATAGTATTGCTATTACTGCGAGAAAAGCAACTTTATGCCAAATCAGTAAGTGTGAATTTTGGCTGAAGGAAGTGACTTTCTTCGGACATGTTGTGTCGGCCGAAGGAATCAGAGTTGATCCTCCAAAGGTAGAGGCTGTGTTGGATTGGAAACTACAGAAGTCAGTGGCTGAGATTCAGAGTTTCCTAGGGTTGGCTGGTTAGTACAGGCGTTTTGTTGAGGGGTTTTCATTGATGGCTGCACCCCTAACTAAATTGTTGCGAAAGGGAGTACCATTCGTGTGGTCGGATCAACAGCAAGAGAGCTTTGAGAAATTGAAGAAGATTCTGATGGAAGCGCCCGTATTGATTCAACCTGAGGCTGGAAAAGAGTTTATTGTTTACTACGATGCATCACACACGGGCTTGGGATGTGTGTTGATGCAAGGTGGTAAAGTGGTGGCCTATGCATCTCGCCAGTTAAGGCCGCATGAAGTCAATGATCCTACCTATGATTTGGAGTTAGCTGCAATGGTTTTTGCTTTAAAGATTTGGAGGCACTATCTATACGGTGAGAAGTCAATCATTTATACGGATCATAAAAGTCTGAAGTATCTCCTTACCCAAAAAGAGTTGAACTTAAGACAGTGGAGATGGATAGAGCTGTTGAAGGACTATGACTTCTCAATCGAGTATCATCCTGGAAAGGATAACGTGGTGGCAGACGCGTTGAGTCGTAAGGTGATATCAGAGTTGAGAGCAATGTTTGCTCATCTCAGTTTGTATGAAGATGGCAGTCTGCTAGCGGAACTTCAGGTGAAGCCTTTGTGGTTAGATCAGATCAAGGAGAAGCAGTTATCAGACGAAAAGTTGGGTTCCTTACTTCAACAAGTTGAAAATGGCCTAATAGGGGATTTTGGAATGGATAAGGATGGAGTACTGTGTTTTCGCGGAAGAATTTGTATGCCCATGGATTCGGATTTGAGACTTATGATTCTGTGAGAGGTGCATAGTAGCCCCTATGCTATACACCCCAGAGGAAATAAAATGTATCAAGACCTCCGTGAGCAGTATTGGTGGCCAGGTTTGAAGCGGGGGGTTACTGATTTCGTAAGTAAGCGCTTGACTTGTCAACAAGTGAAGGCGGAACATCAATTACCATCGGGATTGCTTCAACCGGTGAAGATTCCATTATGGAAATGGGAACGAATAACGATGGACTTTGTTAGCGGGTTACCATTATCGCCTACTAAGAAAGATTCCGTCTGGGTAATAGTGGATCGATTGACAAAGACTGCCCATTTTCTACCAGTTCGTACGAATTACTCACTACAGAAGTTGGCTAAGTTGTATGTGTCACAAATCATGAGGTTGCATGGGGTGCCAGTGTCTATTATATCGGACAGAGACCCTAGGTTTACATCACGGTTTTGGAAAGCTTTGCATGAAGCCTTGGGAACAAAGTTAAATTTCAGCACAGCTTTTCATCCTCAGTCAAATGGTCAGTCGAAAAGAGTAATCCAGATTTTTGAAGACATGTTAAGGGGTTGTGTGATTGACTTCAGAGGTAGTTGGGAGGATTTTCTTTCGTTGGCAGAGTTTGCGTATAACAACAGTTATCAATCCAGTATCCAAATGGCACCTTATGAAGCATTATATGGTCGTAGGTGTCGTACCCCTACTTGTTGGACTAAATTGGGGGAACGGCAGTTGTTGGGTCCTGAATTGATATCAGAGACAGAAGAAAAAGTAAAGGTGATTTGAGCGTGGTTAAAGGAAGCTTCGGATAGAAAAAAGTCATATGCGGATCTGAAGCGTAAGGAAATTGAGTTTGCGGTGGGAGATCAGGTTTTTCTAAAAGTCTCACCTTGGAAAAAGATCTTCAAATTTGGAAGGAAGGGCAAGTTGAGCCCTAGGTTCATTGGACCGTACCGTGTGTTGAAACGTGTAAGACTAGTGGCTTATCAGCTTGAATTACCTCTGGAGTTGAGTCAGATTCATAGTGTTTTCCATGTCTCTATGTTGATGCGTTAGCGATCGGATCCGTCTCACATAGTACCGGTAGAGGAAGTTGAGTTAAGGCCTGACTTTTCATTCGAGGAAGAGCCAGTGAAAATTTTGGATCGAGATGTTAAGGTGCTAAGAAAGAAGTCAGTACCGTTGGTTAAAGTTCTATGGCGTAATCACAGAGCGGAGGAAGCTACATGGGAGCCTGAGGACATGATTCGACAACAATACCCTCACCTCTTTTAACCAGGTAAATTTCGAGGACAAAATTTTCTTTAAGGGGGTAGAATTGTAACATCCTAAAATTTGAATTTTTATATGTTGCATTATTTTGGTGCTCAGCTAGTTTATTTATCCTATGTGTGTGTTAAAATAGTCCTGAGAAGGTTCGGGATTTATTTGGATTTGGTATAATTTTTGGAAATGAGTACTTTAATGAAGTGGAACAAGTAACCTTAATGCTTAAGGTAATTAAGTGGTAAAAGTTAGCATAAGATGAGCAAGTAGTAAAGAGGAGTTGGCGCCATAAGCATACTTAGAGGGAAGAGGTTCGAATCCCTTGATGTGCATGTGAATTTTATTTCTTTGCTTTCCCTCTTCTCAGTGTCGGTCAAGCTAGTATTTATGGTAGCTTAGACTTTAATTTTTATGGTAAGGTGGCTAAGAGAAAAGGCAAGTGTAAACTTAAGGAAGGGAATCATTTGAATAAGGCATGAGGGGGAACACAAGGCACATTATGTAAGAGTATGCCCAAAGATCAATCATGAGATGGTTGTAATAACATACTTAATTTACCATGTTTATTAATATAAAGCGTTCTCATTATTATTTCAGTTTTTCTTTCTGTGTGTATAGATAAACTGTTTTATAATAATGTCCTGAGAATAATATGATTATTCTTAAAAGATCCTTAGTCGAGTATTATTGTTGACTAGGACAACAATAATGCATTAAGACTAACATGTAGTTGATTGATGATAAAGAGTTGTCATTGATATGGAGTGTCAAAATCAATGCATGAATATGTGTGTTAGAGAACAACATATTGGATTGACCTGCTATGAGTATGTTTCTTGGATTATTATGTAATTGTCACAACATTACTCATAGTGATTAATATGTATATGATCCTCAGACTTGAGATCATTATTATCCCAGCATCGTGAGTTGTATATTTTGATACAGTCGAACGTACACCGTAACAGGTTATTCTATAAAGGCTGATGTTGGATATACCACAATCTATGTAGAGGGATATGGTTGATCAATAAAGGATAAGTCCCTCCTACATAATAGGAGTAATATCTTAGGCCACTTGATTGAGTGAGAATAGAAATGCATGGCCATGCTCAAATAAGTTGATATGAGATGTCATACTAATTTGTATATCATAGTCTACTCAAGATATCAAGAAACATGGGATGGATTATGCAAGTGTGACTATCCCATGACTTGTATCCGTTCCAGAGATAAAGGACTTAAGGATTAATGCATGAAAGGTTAATCACGAAAGGTTATGTCGAATCATGACTTCTTGTAACTTAGGTAGCAATGATGCATTGCTAAATGCCACTCATTGTCTGTGACAATAGAATCGTTCTAGTATTACTACTAACGTTGCAAGAACCTACAGGGTCACACCCTATGGTTGAAATGAACGGAATAAAATATAGTTGGTATTGTGCTTGGTTGTCACATAAATTAAATTAATTAAAGAATTAATTTAATTGGGCAATCAAATATTGAACATATTATATGTACAAGGATGTTGTACACATAATGATAACATAATTTTATTAATATATGAATTTGATTCATATATAAATTTAAATAAATATAGTTTACCGGAATCCTTATTATAATTAATGTAATTATAATTTTCAGATATAATTAATGTAATTATAATTTACGGTTAAAAACTTTATTGTATTTATTTAATCTTGTAATACATTCAAGAGATACCAATTATAAAAGGCCCAATTAAGAGGATACCTATTATAAAAGGCCCAATGAGAAAGGCACCCATTATAAAAGGTATTAAAAGGAGACAAAACAAAATATGAAAACCCTAAGTGATTGCTTGTTAGGTGTAACATCCCCAAACCCGGCCCATTCGTTACGACCGAATCTGGTTATGTTATTGAGGAAAAGACGGTTGAAAATCTTCTTAACTTAGAATTTAAAATAGGAAAATTTACTATCTTTTTGAAACCAAGTTCTTTTGAAAACACAACCAAAACTTACATGTTATAAAACGTCTGAATCAACCTTAGTGAATATATAAAGCCCATTTGGATAATCAAGTTGTTGAAATAAATTTGCCTTCACTTAGCAATTCAAATAAAAATCCAACCATATCTTAAAATAATAATAAAATAGTTTCCAAAATACATGAAGATCTAAAGGCCCTTATTACATATTTTATTTAAAACCAAATACTTAAAGTAAACCTAAAACGTTTAAACTCTTCTTTCTGCATGGGCCACCATGTGTCCTCTCCGAACCCGATCCAACTACGCGTCACCTGAAATGGTTAATGAAAAGAGTGAGTCCACTGACTCAGTGCATAACCATAACCCATATTTCCATCCGTATGGGCTTGGCCCATACCCACACAGCCATCGAAACAACTCATGCAAGAATGCATCTCAGCCCAACCCATTGTCCAACCGTACACCAACCTTAGCAGACTCCCTGCCTAAGGCCGTGGCTAATCCACCACTGATCACATCGTGATCCATAAATCTTACCTCGGCAAACTCACTACTCGAGGCCGTGGCTGAGCCACCGATCAACCAAAGTGATCCAAATATCGTAATCTGTCTACGGTGATGCACATAGCCATCAACCGCCGAGATGGGCACCGAGCCAACACCTCCCTTGAGGTAGCACACAGCTAATCCCCAAGCGCTAATGTAGCCGGAGCTATCATTAGACCACGTACACCTTGTGTACACTTCCTCCTTCGTCGAATCAAGCCCAAATCCCATGCAACTATATAAATGCAACAAGTTAAGTCATCATATAACATGAGTATATAAATATTTATACATACATAAATACATCACAAATAATCTTACCATCACCAGTTCTCATAACTTATGCCATTATAAACGGCTTCCACACATAATACACATGTAACACGTTAGCAAACCAAAACCACAGAAATAGTGCGATGATTACGCACCTAAATGATACCAAAACCCGAAACGCTACTTCTGCTTCTGCACCCGCAGACTAACGGACTTACGAAAGGTTCCCAGCGATAGGCTCTTCTCCCCTACAATCGGCCTTGCTAACCACTACCCTTTGCTCTAACAAGAATCCACCACCACCAGGAAGTTCGGCTCAGGGACTTGCAACAAAAGTGGAGTAAGAGAATAAATGGTGATTCGGCAATGACTCTAAAATGGTGTTGAGATATTCGGCAATGGCAGGCTTTTAAGGGTGATTTCGGTTTGAAGCAAGGTCAAAGAAAAGGGGTGAAGGGAGAGGGGAAAATGGATAAGCCAACTTCCGGCTTTGGCTACAACAAAATGAAAGGAAAAGAAAGGGTGTTCTTGACTTATTTTCGGCAAGAGACTAAGGGAAAATAAAATAGAAGAAGCAAGAACTTTTAGTGAGGGAGAAAGCAAATGGTGAATGAACAATGAGCACCTCCCCCCCTATTTATAATATTCGGCCAAGCTACAACCCCCCAAAAAAAATCCCTCAAATCTCTCCTACAACACCTCCCTTCCCTTCATTCAAAAATATTTGAAAAAGTCAACCTACCTAGCCAAATTCAAAAGCAAAGACCAAGTCTTTGTCCATCTTTTAAGCCTCCCAAAACCGTCCAACACTCTACCTAGATGACGCAAAAACAAAGCCCCCTGCTGCCCTTGCGAATCGAACACTGGCCCCCCTTTCCCTTGCACCTGAGGCGTCACCTTGCCAAGCTCTTAGTGGCGCCTCCCTTGCCACTCAAGCTGCCCAATCTTTGTGTCTAATTCACCCAAATAATTCTCTTAAGACACCCACAACCAAGCTCCCCCCTTTTAGCCCCTAAAACTAAAAATTTACCAAAGTAACCTACCTCCACCTAGGGTTCTCAGGACCCCTAAAACTAACCCAAACACACACTAAAGTGTGCCAACACCCGAGCTAAGCACCAAAAGCCTAACCCCTAAAACCGGGGTGTTACAATGCTACCCTCCTTAAAATAATTTCGTCCCCGAAATTACTTAGCTAACGAACATCTGTACAACCTATCTTACCACCTTCGCTTATGCTGCGCAACTCTGATTAACAAGTTTTATGCATTAGAAATTCTTGTTTCACTGTTTTATCCACGAGCAATTTTATGCAATGAAGTTTCCGAGAGTAGTTCTTTCGAGCAATCAAGTTCCACTTCCTACCCAGGGGTATTTCCGTCATTTTCCTATCGGGGTATATCGGTAATAACCAAAGCGATTCAAAAACTTTAATAAGTCAGGATCTTTTTGAAATTCCAAAAAAATTGAAGAGTATTTTTGAAAATTTCGCAAATTAAAGATATAGCAGGATTTTAAAAACCAGGGGTATTTTGGTAATTTTTTGTCAACAGGGTAATTTTGTAAATTTCCAAAGTCGGAGTATTATTTTTACCATACAGAAAATTGGGTACTTTTGCAAAATAAGAAAATTTTATTAAACTTGGGGTTAAACCGAAAATTTTGAAAGTCAGGGGCATTTTAGTAATTTTTAACACAGGGGTATTTTCGTAAATTTTCACAAACCAAAATATCTTAATATTTCGAAACCTCAAGATTTTGATATTTTATAAAGTAAAAAATCATTTTATCAAAAGTTGAAGGTAGTACGGTAATTTTGCAATACAGGGGCTTTTTTGTAATTTTGCCACTAGGGCATTTTGGGAAATTTTGTAAATCGAGACAACTTTTTTTCAAAATCTGATTTAGAGTTTTACAAACCAAAGGGGTAAAGTTGGAAAAAAAATTTTAAAACAGAAAGTTTTTAAAAAAAAACAGCAAGGCTAGTTCCCTTTCGGGTTTTAATAATCGGTTTAGCCTATCAACAAGTCCTCTTGGTTAAGGTGAACCAAAGCTACGCACCAGGTAGGATTCCTGCGAAGAGGAGGTGAGTCACGAGGACTGCTTAAGTACCAAGCTCTTCTGGATCCAATCCTAGACATGCGTACCAAGGTTACCACACCTTAACTCGG
Organism: Gossypium australe; assembly: GCA_005393395.2. Classification (NCBI taxonomy): domain Eukaryota; kingdom Viridiplantae; phylum Streptophyta; class Magnoliopsida; order Malvales; family Malvaceae; genus Gossypium; species Gossypium australe. Next base: position 124,042,704 of record CM016624.1, on the reverse strand, counting down.
CGACTTACTCCACAGGTTTGTTTAAGAGCTTTAAGTTTTATGCAAATGTTTGAGTAGTCTAATCCTAGGGTCCAACAGATCCTAGTATTCCATTCTACGAGCCCAAACTAAGCCCATAATAAATCACACCAACAAAACACTTCAAAAAGGTCCGAAGTACTTACCTGGTGGACTTCGGGTCGGAGACACAGGTGCCATGCCAGAATAACCTGAAAACTTTTATAAAAGCCTATTTTTTTTTTCAAAAAACCCATTTTTTGAAAATTGTTTCGGGCCCAAAACCCTCAAAGCCGAGTTTTGAACCGGGCTCTGATACCAAACTGTAACATCCCCAAACCCGGCCCATTCGTTACGACCGAATCTGGTTATGTTATTGAGGAAAAGACGGTTGAAAATCTTCTTAACTTAGAATTTAAAATAGGAAAATTTACTATCTTTTTGAAACCAAGTTCTTTTGAAAACACAACCAAAACTTACATGTTATAAAACGTCTGAATCAACCTTAGTGAATATATAAAGCCCATTTGGATAATCAAGTTGTTGAAATAAATTTGCCTTCACTTAGCAATTCAAATAAAATCCAACCATATCTTAAAATAATAATAAAATAGTTTCCAAAATACATGAAGATCTAAAGGCCCTTATTACATATTTTATTTAAAACCAAATACTTAAAGTAAACCTAAAACGTTTAAACTCTTCTTTCTGCATGGGCCACCATGTATCCTCTCCGAACCCGATCCAACTACGCGTCACCTGAAATGGTTAATGAAAAGAGTGAGTCCACTGACTCAGTGCATAACCATAACCCATATTTCCATCCGTATGGGCTTGGCCCATACCCACACAGCCATCGAACAACTCATGCAAGAATGCATCTCAGCCCAACCCATTGTCCAACCGTACACCAACCTTAGCAGACTCCCTGCCTAAGGCCGTGGCTAATCCACCACTGATCACATCGTGATCCATAAATCTTACCTCGGCAAACTCGCTGCTCGAGGCCGTGGCTGAGCCACCGATCAACCAAAGTGATCCAAATATCGTAATCTGTCTACGGTGATGCACATAGCCATCAACCGCCGAGATGGGCACCGAGCCAACACCTCCCTTGAGGTAGCACACAGCTAATCCCCAAGCGCTAATGTAGCCGGAGCTATCATTAGACCACGTACACCTTGTGTACACTTCCTCCTTCGTCGAATCAAGCCCAAATCCCATGCAACTATATAAATGCAACAAGTTAAGTCATCATATAACATGAGTATATAAATATTTATACATAAATAAATACATCACAAATAATCTTACCATCACCAGTTCTCATAACTTATGCCATTATAAACGGCTTCCACACATAATACACATGTAACACGTTAGCAAACCAAAACCACAGAAATAGTGCGATGATTACGCACCTAAATGATACCAAAACCCGAAACGCTACTTCTGCTTCTGCACCCACAGACTAACGGACTTACGAAAGGTTCCCAGCGATAGGCTCTTCTCCCCTACAATCGGCCTTGCTAACCACTACCCTTTGCTCTAACAAGAATCCACCACCACCAGGAAGTTCGGCTTAGGGACTTGCAACAAAAGTGGAGTAAGAGAATAAATGGTGATTCGGCAATGACTCTAAAATGGTGTTGAGATATTCAGCAATGGCAGGCTTTTAAGGGTGATTTCGGTTTGAAGCAAGGTCAAAGAAAAGGGGTGAAGGGAGAGGGGAAAATGGATAAGCCAACTTCCGGCTTTGGCTACAACAAAATGAAAGGAAAGCAAGAGACTAAGGGAAAATAAAATAGAAGAAGCAAGAACTTTTAGTGAGGGAGAAAGCAAATGGTGAATGAACAATGAGCACCTCCCCCCCTATTTATAATATTCGGCCAAGCTACAACCCCCCCAAAAAAAATCCCTCAAATCTCTCCTACAACACCTCCCTTCCCTTCATTCAAAAATATTTGAAAAAGTCAACCTACCTAGCCAAATTCAAAAAGCAAAGACCAAGTCTTTGTCCATCTTTTAAGCCTCCCAAAACCGTCTAACACTCTACCTAGATGACACAAAAACAAAGCCCCCTGCTGCCCTTGCGAATCGAACACTGGCCCCCCTTTCCCTTGCACCTGAGGCGTCACCTTGCCAAGCTCTTAGTGGCGCCTCCCTTGCCACTCAAGCTGCCCAATCTTTGTGTCTAATTCACCCAAATAATTCTCTTAAGACACCCACAACCAAGCTCCCCCCTTTTAGCCCCTAAAACTAAAAATTTACCAAAGCAACCTACCTCCACCTAGGGTTCTCAAGACCCCTAAAACTAACCCAAACACACACTAAAGTGTGCCAACACCCGAGCTAAGCACCAAAAGCCTAACCCCTAAAACCGGGGTGTTACATTAGGTCTAGCAGCCGTCAAGCAAATAAGCCTCCAAAACAGTTTTGGAGATTTCTTCCGTTCATAGTCAAACCGGGTGGATTACATAGAGGCCAACATCGGAAAAGGTTGAGGCTTGATTCGACAGTAGATCAAAACTCTTGTTGCTAAGGCGTCGCTGTCTACTCAGATTGAAGTTTTGGTAATTTCGAAACCTTTATTTCACCCCGATTCGTTCCTCACACATGGATCCATGATTTGGATCGCCGGATCTAATTTTATTCTGCTGCGCCATGGGGTACCGGCGTTCCAACAGTGGTATCAGAGCCATTTGTGTGATACGAACTCGGGTTTAAATACTTGGATGATGCAATTGTATGAGATACATGTTTTGATCTTATTATATTTTCGATTGTTTAAATCGTTTAAGCATAATCTGATAATTGTTCCTTTCGGTAATTGATTAAATGTTAATCATGGTGTTGTGGCCTATTCGATTTTATGTTATTACTGTTAACTATTAACAAATCTGTAGCGGCGGTGGTATTTATAGTTTCCAGTAAGTGTTAACTGGCTAGTGGAACAAGGGTTGTTCCGATATGAAACCTCAAGGATTAAAATCCTAAAAACACGATTCTGTTGATAACATTGCTGATCCCCTTAGCAAAAAAAAAAAAAAAGCATTGAATTATGTATGCTATTTTTGACATGCACGGTGTTTGAAATGCATAGTTATAGCCCAATGACCCATTCGATAAAAGGTTGTATTTTTTTTTAAAATACGGCCTGCGTGTCGTGCCTTGCTACTATTCTCTTGTATTTCTCTTCTCATCTTATTCCCTCGTATGTAAAACGAGTTTCTGCATATTGTAATTTGTAAGAGTTGCTGTGGGCCAAACAAGAAGGAAGGTGGGACAATGATTGTGAATGATAGCTTGTGAAAGGGCTTACACCTTTAGGTTTCCTTTTGGTTTTCCCATTGGCTTGGGTTGAACCACTTTAGTTTATGGGCTATAACTATTGCATTTATTTATTGCTTTATTTATTCATGTATGAGATGCTATGGATGATAATAAACCTTGTTGATAATAAACCCTATTAATTGATGAGATCGATTAGAAGACTAAATGGGCTACAGTAGACCATAATTGGTGAGATGCAACAACCTTAATAAAATCCCTCTATTAAAATATTAAGTCAACATGGCCTTCCAATTTTGCCCTCGTTAAGGCCTCGATCAATACTATGTAGGTTCTGCCAAAGCGAAGTACTGGTATTTATCTTGGTTAAACGCGAAGAATAAACAAGTGATATTCGCTGGTTAAAAATTGGTTAATGACTTAACTAGGTTACTCTAATAGGATTAGAAACCTAGAGGCAAGTAAATTGGATAAATCATAAGATGATTAGAACAAGAGTTGTTCACCAAATATTAGGAGTTACATATGATGTAATTAGCAAATGTTGCTTACCTAAATAACCATAATCTTAAGAGTAAAGCCAAAGCTGACTTAAGAGGTGGTGAAATATGGATCCTTAACCTACTAGAGATACTTTTGAGAAAGTTTTTCCGAAATTAATATATGAGGGTTATTAATTTTGAAATAAAATAGTGGGAATATCATTTAATAAAGTCTTTTTAATGATTGATATAAAATTGGTAAATTTACTCACATGCATATTTAATTGTTGTAGATATATGGCTGCAAACACTAGCACACTCTCATTGCGATCGGTCCTTGAGAAGGACAAATTGAATGGTTTGAATTTTCTTGATTGGTTCCGTAACTTGAGGATTGTCCTTAAACAAGAACGAAAATTATATGTCATTGAACAACCACTTCCTAATGAACCACCCGCTAATGCCTCGAGGACTGATAGAGATGCTTCCAAGAAGTATCTCGATGACATGATAGATGTTGGATGTCTTATGCTTGCCACTATGAATCCTGAACTTCAGAAGCAACATGAGGACATGGTTGCTTATGATATGATCGAGCACCTGAAAGAACTTTATCAGGGACAAGCACGACAAGAGAGGTTTGATATCTCTAAGGCCTTATTCCAATGTAAGTTGGCTGAAGGAAGCCCAGTAGGACCTCATGTCCTTAAGATGATTGGCTATATTGAAAGCCTGTCTAAGCTTGGGTTTCCATTGAGCCAAGAGTTGGCCACTGATGTTATTTTACAATCGTTGCCGGATAGCTACAGCCAGTTTGTCCTCAATTTCAATATGAATGAAATTGACAAGACTCTACCACAATTGCTCAGTATGTTACGAACTGCTGAAGGCAACTTGAAAAAGGTTGGACCCAAGCCTATACTGATGGTCCGTAATAACAAGGGCAAGGGAAAGGCCAAAGTTCAAACAAAGCCCAAGGGCAAAGGTAAGCCCAAATTTGGAAAAGGAAAGGCTGCACTGAAACCTAAAGGTGGGGTGTCTAAGGAAGGAAACTGTTTTCATTGTGGTGTGACTGGACATTGGAAACGGAACTGCCCTGCCTATCTTGAAGAAGTCAAGAAGGCTAAAGCAAGCGGAATGTCTGCTTCAGGTATTTATGTTATTGATATTAATTTATCAACTACTACTTCTCGGGTATTAGATACTGGTTGTGGTTCTCATATTTGTACTTCTGTATAGGGACTACAAAGGAGTAGGACTTTGGCTAGAGGAGATGTGGACCTACGAGTTGGAAATGGAGCAAAAGTTGCTGCATTAGCTGTGGGAACATATACTTTATCTTTGCCTAGTGGACTTGATTTATGTTTAGAAGATTGTTATTTTGTGCCCAGTTTGACTAAAAACATTATTTCAATTTCTTGTTTAGACAAAATTGGTTTTGAGATAATTATTAAGAATAATTGTTGTTCATTTTATCTCAATAATGTTTTCTATGGTTCGGCGCAATTGATTAATGGCCTTTATATTTTAGATCAAACGAATCCTATTTACAACATAAATACTAAAAGATCTAAAATAAATGACTCAAATCAAACTTATCTTTGGCATTGTCGTTTGGGCCACATAAGTGAGAAACGCATATCCAAACTCCATAGAGATGGTCTCTTGAATTCATTTGTTTTTGAACAATTTGAAGTATGTGAATCTTGCTTACTGGGAAAAATGACTAAATCTCCTTTTTCTGGAAAAGGTGAACGAGCTAGTGATTTATTGGGCCTAATACATTCTGATGTATGTGGACCAATAAATACACAGGCCAGAGGTGGATTTCACTACTTCATTACTTTCACTGATGATTTCAGTAGATATGGGTATGTTTATCTCATGCGCCATAAGTCTGAGTCCCTTGAAAAGTTCAAGGAATTTAAAAATGAAGTACAAAATCAACTAGGCAAAACTATCAAGTCACTTCGATCTGATCGAGGTGGAGAGTATTTGAGCCTAGAGTTTGATGATCTTTTGAAAGAATGTGGGATTGTCTCACAACTTACTCCTCCTGGGACTCCTCAATGGAATGGAGTATCTGAGAGAAGAAATCGAACTTTGTTAGACATGGTTCGATCCATGATGAGTCATGCTGATCTACCGACTTCCTTTTGGGGACATGCACTTGAGACTGCTGCCTTCACACTAAATCGTGTTCCATCTAAATCGGTTCAAAAGACGCCATATGAGATGTGGACTGGGAAACGTCCTAGTATGTCCTTTATGAAAATTTGGGATTGTGAAGCTTATGTTAAACGTTAGACGTCTACTAAGCTTGAACCCAAATCTGAAAGGTGTATTTTTGTGGGGTATCCAAAAGAAACCAAAGGATATTATTTTTTTAATCCCACTGAGAACAAAATTTTTGTTGCTCAGACTGGTGTCTTCCTAGAGAAAGAATTTACTTCTAAAAAAGGAAGTGGGAGAAAGATTGAACTTGAAGAAATTCAAGAATCACAAGATACCACTGAACCAGAGATTGAACAAAACCAAATTCCACAAGAAATTGAGGAACAAACAACTGCTATAGAAACACAACCACCGCGCAGATCTTTAAGAGAACGCCGTGCACCTGAGAGATATGGATTTCTCATTACAACGCATGGTGACGTTCTTCTTATAGATCAAGATGAGCCTAGGACTTATCAAGAAGTGGTGACGAGCCCAGACTCTGAGAAATGGCTTGAGGCCATGAGATCTGAGATGGATTCCATGTATGAAAACCAAGTATGGACTTTGATTGACCCACCCGAAGGGGTTAAACCTATAGGGTGCAAATGGGTTTTCAAAAAGAAAATAGACATGGATGGTAATGTACAAACATACAAAGGGCGATTAGTCGCTAAAGGTTTTCGCCAAATTCATGGTGTTGACTATGATGAAACCTTTTCTCCTGTAGCTATGTATAAATCCATCAGGATCTTGCTCGCCATAGCTGCATTTCATGATTATGAAATCTGGTAGATGGACGTCAAAACAGCTTTCCTTAACGGGAAACTTGAAGAGGATGTTTATATGACACAACCTGAAGGTTTTGTAAATCCAAAGGATGCTAGAAAGATATGTAAGCTACAAAGATCCATTTATGGACTAAAGCAAGCTTCTCGAAGTTGGAATATTCGTTTTAACGATGCAATCAAAGAGTTTGGTTTTATCAAAAATGAAGATGAACCATGTGTTTACAAGAAAGTTAGTGGGAGCACTATCACATTCTTGGTACTATATGTGGATGACATACTTATCATGGGAAATGACATACCTACCTTGCAGTCTATTAAGACTTGGTTAAGAAGTTGTTTTTTCTATGAAAGACTTGGGCGAAGCCACTTATATCTTAGGAGTCAAGATCTATAGAGATAGATCAAGACGACTACTAGGTCTAAGCCAAAGTACATACATAGATAAAGTACTGAAAAGGTTCAGTATGGAAGAATCTAAAAGAGGATTCCTACCTATGAGACATGGTATTTCACTCTCGAAGGAAATGTGTCCTTCAACTCCACAAGAGAGAGAACGTATGAGTAAAATTCCATATGCTTTCGCTATTGGATCTATCATGTATGCTATGTTATGTACCCGTCCAGATGTCTCGTATGCCTTAAGTATGACGAGCAGGTATCAAATAGATCCCGGTGAAGGTCACTGGACCACAGTCAAGAGTATCCTTAAGTACTTAAGAAGAACTAAGGATACGTTCCTATTATATGGAGGTGAGGAAGAGTTAAGTGTAAAAGGTTACACTGATGCCAGCTTCCAAACTGACAAGGATGATTCTTGATCGCAATCAGGTTTTGTGTTTTGCCTTAATGGTGGTGCTGTGAGCTGGAAGAGTTCAAAGCAAAGTACAGTAGCCGATTCTACAACAGAGGCCGAGTATATGGCAGCTAGTGAGGCAGCAAAAGAAGCAGTTTGGATCAAGAAGTTCATTACTGGACTAGGGGTTGTGCCTAGCATATCAGATGCTATAGAACTCCGATGTGATAACAATGGAGCTATTGCACAAGCTAAAGAACCCAGATCTCACCAGCGATCCAAACATATACTTAGACGCTACCATCTTATTCGAGAGATTATCGATCGAGGGGATGTAGAGATATGCAGAGTACCTTCAGATGATAACATCGCTGATCCCCTGACCAAGCCTCTGACACAGCAGAAGCATGATCGTCACACTAAGTCACTTGGTATTAGATATATGAGTGATTGGTCTTAGTGCTAGTGGGAGATTGTAAGAGTATGCCCAAAGATCAATCATGAGATGGTTGTAATAACATACTTAATTTACCATGTTTATTAATATAAAGCGTTGTCATTATTATTTTAGTTTTTCTTTCTGTGTGTATAGATAAACTGTTTTATAATAATGTCCTGAGAATAATATGATTATTCTTAAAAGATCCTTAGTCGAGTATTATTGTTGACTAGGACAATAATAATGCATTAAGACTAAGATGTAGTTGATTGATGATAAAGAGTTGTCATTGATATGGAGTGTCAAAATCAATGCATGAATATGTGTGTTAGAGAACAACATATTGGATTGACCCGCTATGAGTATGTTTCTTGGATTATTATGTAATTGTCACAACATTACTCATAGTGATTAATATGTATATGATCCTCAGACTTGAGATCATTATTATCCCAGCATCGTGAGTTGTATATTTTGATACAGTCGAACGTACACCGTAACAGGTTGTTCTATAAAGGCTGATGTTGGATATACCACAATCTATGTAGAGGGATATGGTTGATCAATAAAGGATAAGTCCCTCCTACATAATAGGAGTAATATCTTAGGCCACTTGATTGAGTGAGACTAGAAATGCATGGCCATGCTCAAATAAGTTGATATGAGATGTCATACTAATTTGTATATCATAGTCTACTCAAGATATCAAGAAACATGGGATGGATTATGCAAGTGTGACTATCCCATGACTTGTATCCGTTCCAGAGATAAAGGACTTAAGGATTAATGCATGAAAGGTTAATCACGAAAGGTTATGTCGAATCATGACTTCTTGTAACTTAGGTAGCAATGATGCATTGCTAGCCACTCATTGTCTGTGACAATAGAATCGTTCTAGTATTACTGCTAACGTTGCAAGAACCTACAGGGTCACACCCTATGGTTGAAATGAACGGAATAAAATATAGTTGGTATTGTGCTTGGTTGTCACATAAATTAAATTAATTAAAGAATTAATTTAATTGGGCAATCAAATATTGAACATATTATGTACAAGGATATTGTACACATAATGATAATATAATTTTATTAATATATGAATTTGATTCATATATAAATTTAAATAAATATAGTTTACCGGAATCCTTATTATAATTAATGTAATTATAATTTTCAGATATAATTAATGTAATTATAATTTTCGGTTAAAAACTTTATTGTATTTATTTAATCTTGTAATACATTCAAGAGATACCAATTATAAAAGGCCCAATTAAGAGGATACCTATTATAAAAGGCCCAATGAGAAAGGCACCCATTATAAAAGGTATTAAAAGGAGACAAAACAAAATATGAAAACCCTAAGTGATTGCTTGTTAGGTCTAGCAGCCGTCAAGCAAATAAGCCTCCAAAACAGTTTTGGAGATTTCTTCCGTTCATAGTCAAACCGGGTGGATTACGTAGAGGCCAACATCGGAAAAGGTTGAGGCTTGATTCGACAGTAGATCAAAACTCTTGTTGCCAAGGCGTCGCTGTCTACTCAGATTGAAGTTTTGGTAATTTCGAAACCTTTATTTCACCCCGATTCGTTCCTCACACATGGATCCATGATTTGGATCGCCGGATCTAATTTTATTCTGCTGCGCCATGGGGTACCGGCGTTCCAACACATTACAAGGAAGATGTTTTGGAAAGTTTGGAGTGGCCAAACTTTGACTTTGTGTCCATGTACTTGGACGGTTTTGGGGGCTAGGGGGGTGGCCGAATTTTTGAAGGCTTTTGGTAGGATTAGGTGCTAGTTGGGCACATTCTCATTTGGTCATTTTTGTGTTCTCTCAAAACTTTTCACTCCATCTTTCCTCTCCTTAGCCGAAATCACCTTGAGCAATAGGTAACATCTTTATTTTTCTTTTAATCATTCATAATTTTGACCATTTCGGTCTTATTTTGCCTATTCTCTCAAACCTTTCCTCCTAGTGCAGAAATCACCAAAACCTTGGAAGGCCATTTTCTCTTTTCTTTTCTTTTCACCCTTGCCGAATGTACACAAGCATCAAACTCATTTCTTTGTTCATCTTCCATTCTTGAAAAGAACCGAAACCTAAACACCTAATTTTCCTATACCTTTCTTCATCTCTTTCTTTTTACAAAAATCTCTCAAACATTTTCTCCCTTTTATTTTCACTATATCGTAGTAATCGTTGGATTGAATCACAAGTTAGTGGAATCGGGTAAAATAACATATTTATCACTTTAATGGTAAAAACTATGAAATCAGTATTTAGACCATGAAAAATTACGAAATTGCACTTAATGGGCTAAATCGATAAAAATGGCTTAATGGGACACGTGAGATATTTGATAAATGGGCCATATGTGATTTTTGATAAATGGGCCATATGTGATTTTTTATAAATGGGCCACATGAGATATTTGATAAATGGGCCACATGAGATATTTGATAAATGGGCCATATGTGATTTTTGATAAATGGGCCATATGTGATATGTGATAAATGGGCCACATGAGATATTTGATAAATGGGCCACATGTGATATTTGTTATTGGCCAATTGTGATATGAGATTATATGGGCCAAAAATGTGAAGTGGGCCAGACTGTAATAATTTCTTTTAAAAATGGGCCTTATGTTGGAATATTTATATGAATGGACTGTTATGCATATTATACATGTTTGCATGGGTTGGGATATTTGACGAAGAGAAGTTCTGGTAGCTTTGCTACAAAAATTCTGGTGGCTTGTCCACAAATTGATATATGGCTTAATGCCCAGTTGATATATGGCTTAATGCCCAGTTTGATATATGGCTTCATGCCCAGTTTGATATATGGCTTAATGCCTAGTTTGGTGTGTTGGCGGGGTGGGTGACTAAGGCTCCCCACAGGTGTGTTGGTTGGTACGGGTGGTGTGTAGCGGATGGAAAACTAGGTTTGGTTTTGGGAATTGCATATCACATGCATTCTATTCATGTTAAATTGTTATATTTGTAATGGGCTCAGGCCCAAATAAATGCTTAAATGGTTTTGGCCCAGTGGACTATGGTAAATGAGTTACACACTGAGTTTTAAGTAAGTCACCCCGTTTTCTTTACCCTTTTCAGGTAATGATCAGTAATGGAGGCTTGGGCCGGGGACGACTCAGTGGAGGCCATACTATGAATAATGGGTTATTTAAACTTCGGATTTCTTTTAAGTACTTTTTATTAATTGCTAATTAAGTGTGATGTAATAAGGCCTCTGGTTAAATTTTTATGATGTTTTACTCGTGGATGGATTTTTATTATGATTTAAATACTTAAGTGGGACTATTTTTTTGTAAAATAGAAATAAATGTTTTCCTCAAATATATTTGCGAAAAAAGTTTCATTTTTAAATTTTTTTTAACTCGGAAATTTTCTGTAACAATTCTTCTAAAAATCTTGCTTTCAAAATTTCTTTCAAACTCTTTTACATTTCTCGGAATATTGAATCAATTATTTTTTTTCTAAGTTTCAATTTATAAACTCTTACGTCTTAAATTATTAAATTTAACAATCAACCTCGGTTTTGAATAAACACCTTTTCAGATCTTTTTTTTGAAAAATTTGTTTTCTACAAATCTTTAAAAGACTTTACATATGATCATTTCGTGTGACATGTCAAATCTGGTCTTAACGCATAGACCGGGTTTGGGGTGTTACAGAATATGATTTGTTCGATCAGTTTAAAGAGCAACCCTATTTTCAAAGATTGATCTGCGGTCTGGTTATTATCAGTTGAGAGTTAAAGATTCGAATGTGTCGAAAACTGCATTCAGAACAAGGTATGGGCATTATGAATTTTTTGTTATGCCATTCGGATTAACTAACGCTCCTGCAGTATTTATGGATTTGATGAATAGAATTTTTAGACCGTATTTGGATAGATTTGTTGTTGTATTCATTGATGACATTCTGATCTATTCCCTAGATGACTCTGAGCATGCTGAACATTTGAGGATTGTGTTACAAACATTGAGAGATAAGAAAATGTTTACTAAATTCAGTAAATGCGAGTTTTGGCTTCAAGAGGTTGGATTTTTGGGATATATTATTTTAGCAGAAGGCATCCGAGTTGATCCGAGTAAGATTTCAGCAGTTGTTGACTGGAAACCACCAAGAAATGTGTCCGAAGTTAGAATTTTTCTGGGATTAGTTAGCTACTATCGGCGTTTTTTAAAAGGGTTCTCGATGATTGCTACATCGATGACTCGATTACTATAGAAAGATGTGAAGTTTGAATGGTCCGAGAAATGCCAATAGAGTTTTGAAAAGTTGAAAGCGCTGTTAACTGAAGCACCAGTTTTAGTTTAACTTGAGTCGGGTAAAGAGTTTGTGATTTTCAGTGATGCATCATTAAATGGTTTGGGATGTGTTTTGATGCAAGAAGGCAAAGTGATAGCTTATGCTTCCAAACAATTGAAGCCGCATTAAAAGAATTATCCGACACACGGTTTAGAGTTGGCCGCTATTGTTTTTGCATTGAAAATTTGGTGACATCATTTATTCGGTGATAAGTGCCACATTTTTACTAATCACAAGAGTTTAAAGTATATAATGACTCAAAAAGATTTGAATTTACGACAACGAAGATGGCTTGAATTGTTGAAAGACTATGAGTTAGTGATTGATTATCATCCGGGGAGAGCGAATGTAGTCGCGGATGGTCTGAGTAGAAAATCTTTATTTGCTTTGCGGGCAATGAATACAAACTTAACTTTGTCTGATGATGGTTCGATCTTAGCTGAGTTAAAAGCTAAACCATTATTTCTTCAGCAAATTTGTAAAGCTCAGAAGTGTGATAACGAATTGCAAGCTCAAAGATTACAATGCGAGACGACTACTGATTCGGACTATCAAATCGGATCTGATGATTGTTTGATGTTCTAAGACAATATTTGTGTACCTAAAAAATCCGAGCTTATTCAGAAAATTCTACTCGAAGCACACAGTGGCTATTAATCTGTTCATCTGGTGTAACACCCAAAACCCATATCCATCACCGGATTAGGGTTACAAGATATTACCGGTCAAATCATAACATTTATACCATCATGGCTCACACATCAACACATCATAATAATCAATAGCACAAAGTCCCTTTAATAGGTCTACGAGACCATAAACATGCTTTAAAGAGGGTTCAGACTAAACCGATCTCATATAAAAGCTTTGCAAGACTTAGAATTTTTTTTCTAAAACAGGGCACATGCCAGTGTGAATTGACCATGTGTCTCACACGGCCATGCCTCAGACCATGTTTTACCTCGTGCACAACTCTGACTATAGTCACACGGCCTGTCACACGCCTGTGCGTCTGGCCTGTGTGCAGCATTGACTTCGATCACACGACCTGTCACACGCCCATGTGTCTTGCTCGTGTGCAAGTCAGGCTTGCATCGAATAAGGACAATGATGGACACAGGTGAGACACTCGCCCGTGTGCTCACCCGTATGGACAATTATAAGCCATTTACAAGGCCAAATTGCCACCCAATTTGGGTCATCCCTATAACCTCAAATCCAACATCAATTAACATACAATTCATTCACCATTGTCAACTACCAAATCAAGTATGAAGCATGCCATTTCTATTTCATCAAAACATACCATAATGGTCATTCACACAAGACCATATGTACATATCACTTACACCATAATCACAAAGCAAAATATGTACCAAAATCATTCCACAACCTTACCAGCCTATACATGCCATATGCCACAAATACAACTTCCAAAAAGGTACCAAAAATAGATATCCGATATGTGATTGAGTCGCTGACGATCCCCTGATCCGAGCTAGCTTTAATAATACTGTAAAATAAAGAAGAAATTCACACAGTAAGCTTTAAAGCTTAGTAAGTTCGTAATATAATGTAATTAATTCAACAGTTCAAATTCAATATACAAAGTTAACTATCACATAGATTAATTCACATCACCATTCAATCTCACCCAAGGCCATTACTCACTATCATACCACATCTATAAGTTATATACAAGCATTTATAATGCTTCTCAATCCAATCCTTTTCTTCATTCATTCACATAATCATCTATCTATCATTCACAATATCATCAACCACATAGGTTCTGTACATACCTGTACCATTACGTATTTATATATCGCATTTACCACTCAATGCTCAATGCCACAATTCGTTCGATTCACTTCAAACATTCGATGAACTTGCACAGTCAGTGTCGTTTAATTAGCCGAAGCTACAATAGTATCGCACACTTAGTGCCATCACATTAAACCAAAGATGTCTCAGTATTGCACACACAGTGCCAACTAATATAGCTGATGCATTCCTTATTCTCGCACACTTAGTGGAATTCATCGTAATAACTTTTTTTATTTACGCATACTTAGTGCCACATATCTTCAAATTCACATTTCGCATTACTAACTCAACAATCAAATTTCCATTCATTTCATAACAGGTGAGCATTATTTAAACAATTCGTATTATACATGAACTTACCTCGGACATAAAAACAACGACACTAGTTGATCAATCAAGCACTTTGTTCTTGCCTCGATCTTAGTCCGAATTTCTCCTTTCTTGATCTATATAATGTCAAATTTAATTCATTCAATCACTTTTTCATCCAAAACAATCCTCAACACATAGTTAAGGCATTTTACACTTAGCCCTCATAATTTCACATTTTGACATTTCAGTCCCAATTTCACAATTATACAAAATACACGTAATTTATTCACACCCAAACTTTGCAAATTTCATACTAGTCCCTAGTAGCCCATATCTTTCATTTATTTCACATTTTAACCCTTCAAAGTTTCATTTTCACAATTTAACCCTTAATAACCAATTTCATCAAAAATTTCAAATACAAAATATGTTTATCATCCATCAAACTTTCATATTTCACCAACTATCAACACAAAGCTCACATACTCAACAATAGCATAACTCAAAATCATCATTTATTTCATGAATTCAAGCATGGGCTTTATAGAACACGAAGCAACGATTGCAAAAACGTAAAAATAATCTAAAACGAATCAGAACACATGCCTCAATCAAGCCAAATTCTAGCCGAACTCTAAGACTCTTTTTCTTTTCTTTTTCCCTTTGTATTTTCGGCAAGAACAAGATGAATGAAGCATTATTTTGGCTTTGTTTAATTAATCAATAACTTATTTATCATTTTACCAATTTAACCTTAATGCTTCCATTTAAAATTCCACTAACTCATGTCCAACTATGTCCATTCATTAGACCAATGGTCCATTTACAACATAAGGACCTTTCATTTAACAAGCCATGACAATTGGGCACTTTTAACAACTAGCACATAGCTTTTGCATTTTATGTGATTTAATCCTTTTTCACAAATCGACACACAGACAATAAAATTTTCACACCAAACTTTCACACATATCAGTTCACATATTATAAACACGAAAAATAATATTAATGTAACACCCCAAACCTGGCCTATGCGTTAAGGCCAGATTTGACATGTCACACAAAATAAATATACTTTGAGTCCTTTTTAAGTAAAACGAATTTCCAAAATTTTGATGAAGTATTTATTGAGTTTGATTGATAAATCGACAATTTGAGATGTAAGATCTTATAAATTGTAACTTTGAAAATATTGCTAACAGTTCGAGAAAATTTTAACAGAAATTAAAATATTTTTCGAAAAGATCTGATGAAAATTTTAAGAGTAAATTTTCGAGTAAAAAAAATATAAAAATAATTATGAAATCCTTTTTGTATATTCATTTTTGAATAAATGTTTGTTTAAGTTTTTTTTTTTTTAAAAATCTCAATTTGAAGTACTTAAAGCAATTTATAAATTCATCAAACAAATAACAAAACAAAAATTAATCTAGAGGCCTTATTACAACCTTAATTCAAAATAGCAAAGTAATTAAAAGTACTAAAAGAAATCCAAATTCCAAAGTTTAACCGTTTTGAAGTATGGCCTCCACCGAGTCATCCACGGCCCAAGTCTCCATCACTGATTATTACCTGAAAGGGGTAAGGAAAAATAGGGTGGGTTGCTAGAACTCAGTGTGTAACCCACTTACCGTTGTCCACTGGGCCAAAATCCCATTAAGCAAATATTTGGGCCTAAGCCCATTTACAATAATAAAAATGTATCAAATATAATATGCATATGAAATGCAATTCCCAAACCAAGCCTAGTATTCCATCCGCTACACACCACCCGTACCAACCAACACACCTGTGGGGATCAAGTCAACCCACCCCGCCAACACACCAGAATAACAGAATTTATGTGGCATTGCCACTATTCAGATTTGAGGCAGAGCCACCAAAATTTTGTAGCAGAGCTACCAGAACTTCTCTTCAACATTAACCCATCCTATGCAAATCATGTTTTTAATGCTTAACAAATCACAATAAGACAACAGAATTTCATTTCGGATATTTATTACAAAAATTATGGCCCATTATAACAATTTATCAAAATTGCCCCATTAAGCAAATATGATCTTGGCCCATTTTCGCAAATTTTCAGATCGGCCCATAAAGCAAATATCAATCGACCCACATAGTCAAATATCAATCGACCCAATAAGCAAATATCAATCGGCCCACATAGTCATATATCAATTTGGCCCACATAGCAAATATATCGGTTTGGCCCACATAGCAAATATATTGATTCGGCCCACGTAGCAAATATATCGATTTGGCCCACATAGCAAATATATTGATTTGGCCCACGTAGCAAATATATCGATTTGGCCCACATAGCAAATATATCGATTTGGCCCATTAAGGGCATTTTTTTGTAATCTTTCACGGTGTTAATACTGATTTTATCAATTTTTTTCAAATACTGAGATCTAAGCCAATTTTCCCGATTTCACCTTAAAACGATTTTAATCAAACTGTTTACTACCAATGTGACATTAATCTCTAACCCACGGAAAACGGTGTGAGATTACACACCTGATTACGGTAAGCACTAAGCTTTCTCGATCGTCGTCACCTAAAATTTTATAATGCTTGATTAGTCGACATTCGCAATTTAATAAATCTACTTTAAAACAAACGATCTAAAATTTACCCTCGGAATCGTGAACAACTACGACTTGTCGGTTTTCCTCGGTTAACAGTTCACAACCTGGTGGAAAATCCCGAATCGCTGATGCCTCAAAATTGCGAACGACCTCGAATAGTTGATTCTCACCGGATAAGGGTCCACAACCTGGAGGAAAGTCTCGAATCGCCAAAACGACCCTTCGCTTGAATTTAGGAGTAGGGATCGTTAATCTTCTCCTTTTGAGATCTGTACTCGACTTTCCCTTCGAGTCGATACCACAAGCCTCCATCCGATAAGATTTTATAAGGATCGATATTACTATAAAATATGGATTGTCAAAAGGGTAGAGATCGGCTTTCCAATAATCCCGAGTGATCAACGATTGGTTAGATCAAACGATTTAGTCCCTATAATTATAATCGGTTAATCATCACCATACTAATAACATCTTAACGAATAAAGAGTGATTATAGAATCCGTGAAGAACTCTTACCTTAAAGATTTTAGGACCAAATTCTAGCGATGATACGATGACTTCGGAAAAAATCCAAGTTTCGGCCTTCCACTATATCTCTACGAGGAAGAAAATGATTTCGAATGAGAGAAAGTAAGGCGATGGTCTCGGTCAAAATGACCATCCAAAAACCAAAGTATAGATTTGGCCATAAGAGAAAGAAAATAAAAAGTTGAATAGAGCACTTACCGATTGATCAAGGGGTGAGTGACAACTCGAATGAAAAAGAAAGATTAATGAAGAGATGAAAGGTTTCTGCTATGGAGGAATAATGGGCACAATATTCGGCTATGGTGAAAAGGATTAGAATAGAAGAGATGCTTGAAGTATTTTGCAAAAAAGAAAAGAAGGAAGAAGAAGAATGGTTCACTAGCTTAATATTCAAGAAAGATGAAAGAACAAATTTTGGTCTCAATTGTTGGTGTACATTCGGCAATAAGAAGGAAGAAGAGAATATGCACACTCAAGTTGAAAATTCGGCAAGAAGGATATGTGGAGAGAAGAGAAAAATGTCACAAAAGTTGCATAATGAAATTTTGGCCAAAACAATACCCAAAACTTTTTCCAATTGCCCAAGACAAATTCAGCTAGGAGAATAGAATTTTTTTTAGAAAAAAAGCACACTTGATGCTAATGAAATTTAACCAAAACTAACACTAAAGCCTTACCAAAACACTAACAAAATTTGGCTATCACCCCTTTAGTCCTAAAAACCGTCCACATTCAAGCCATAAGAGTCAAAATTTTTGCCAACCATAATTTCCATAGCATTCTCCACGAAATAAGCCACTTGTTCCCCTTATTTGCCTTGTTCTATTGATTCCTTTCCCGAACCTCAACCTTTCCTTATTTCTTAGCCACCTTACCAAAAATAAAGAAGTCCAACTTGCCATAAATACTTCTTGGTCTACACTTAAGGAAAGAGTGCAAAAATATTAATCAAAAATTTGCACACAATGAGATTTGAACCTCTTCCCTCAAGGTACTTCATGCGGCATCATATCCTTTTTACCAATTGCTCATTTATGCAGGCTATTTACTCAATTATTTCCATATGCTTAAAGGTCACTTACTCCATCTCCTTAAAGTGCTAAAAGCCAAAAATTTTCACTAGGTCCAAATAAACCCCGAGCCTTCTCAAGACCTCCTAAACATACACAATTAATAATTTAACTAGCTTAGCACCAAAAATAATGCAACACATAAAATTCCAAATTTTAGGATGTTACAATTAAAATATTTCTCCAACCCCAAATTTGTGGTCCCAAAATCACTATTCTGACTAGGGTCTAAACTGGGCTGTTACAACTCTCCCCCCTTAGGTATTTTCGGGCTCGAAAATCTTACCAGTGAATAGATTCAGATATTGCTCTCTCATAACATTCTCAGGCTCCCACGTAGCCTCTTCAACTACGTGTCTGTGCCACAATACTTTCATTAAAGAAATTTTCTTATTTCTCAACTCTTTGATCTCTCGAGCCAGGATTTTAATCGGTTCTTCGTTATACGATAGATCAGACTGAATCTCAACTTCAGTAGGGGCGATCACATGCGATGGGTCAGATCTGTATCGTCGAAGCATCGATATGTGAAACACATTATGAATTTTCTCTAGCTCAGATGGCAACATCAATCTATAAGCAACCGGACCGATACGTTCGATAATTTCATACGGCCCGATGAACCTCGGACTCAATTTGCCTTTTCTGCCTAATCGAAGTATTTTCTTCCAAGGAGACACTTTCAAAAATATTTTATCACCGATCTCAAATTCAATATCTTTTCGTTTCAAATTTGCATAAGACTTCTGACGATCTGATGCCGCTTTCAAACTGTCACGAATCACTTTCACTTTCTGCTCAGTCTCCTTTATCAAATCAACCCCGTGAATCTTATTCTCACTAAGCTTAGTCCAATACAATGGAGTTCTGCATTTACGACCGTAAAAAGCCTCATATGGTGCCATCTTAATGTTTGACTAGAAGCTATTATTATACGCAAATTCAATCAACGGCAAATACTTTTCCCACGTACTTTCAAACTCAAGAATACAACATCTCAACATATCCTTGAGAATCTGAATGACCCGCTCGGATTGACCATCTGTTTGCGGATGAAAAGCAATACTGAAGTGCAACTTCGTACCGAAAGCCTCTTGCAGTTTCTTTCAGAACCGCGAAATAAACCTCGGATCTTTGTCAGACACAATAGATAATGGTACTCCGTGTAATCGCACCACCTCAGAAACATACAATTCAGCTAACTTATTAAGCGAATAATCTGTTCTCTCCGGAATAAAATGAGCTGATTTTGTTAATCTATCCACTATCACCCCAAATTGCATATATTTTTTCCCGGAGATTGTAACATCCTAAAAAGTTGAGTATCATCTTGTTGCTTGTGTTAGCTCGGGTATGATTTTATTGTGTGCCTAATATAGTCTTGTGAAGGCTTGGAATTATTCGGATCTAGAATAATTTTTAGTAGTGAGTATTTTACTGAAGTGGATCAAGTGACCCTGATACTTAAGTTAATTTAAGTGTCTAAAATTAGCATAAGATGAGCAATTGGCAAGGTGGTGTTGGCGCATGAGTAGTTGCATAAGGAAAGAGGTTCGAATCCCTTGGCTAGCAACTAGATGACTTTTATTTTTTTTATGCACTTGTATGACATGTGTCAGTCAAACTTTAATTAAGGTAAGGATGGACTTTTTCATTTATGGATAGTAGACTAAGGGAAAAAGGCAAGTGATTAACTTAAGGTAAGGAATCAAAAGGTTTTGGTAAGTTAGGGGGACATAAGGCATGAATCAAGGGCTTTGTTTTGGAAGCTTTGAATGGTCAATTTGTCCATGAACATGGACGGTTTTGTGGTCTAAGGGGGGATGGCCGAATATTTTGGTAGCATAGGTAAGGATGGTAGTATGTTTGGTCATTTTTGGGGTTTCTTTTCACAAAACTTTCTTCTCATTTTCTCTCCCTAAACCGAATGCAATTGGTGCATTGTGAGCATTCTTGTTTTCTTCTTTTGGTCATTGTTTTTGACCATTTGGCCTCAAATTTTGCCTAATCCCTCAAGCTCTTCCTCTTTAGTGCCGAAATCACCATAGCACTAAGGCCATTTTTCATCCCTTTCTTTTCTTCTCTTCTCTTCTCATTTACCTTGTCAAGGCCGAAATCTCCCTCTCCTTATTTCACCATTGTCGTAACCCCTAAAGCCTCATACTCTTTCTCTTCATTCTCTTGTTGAAGCCGAATCTCCCTATTGTCACCAAGCCAAATCGCATCAAGTCTCAACCTTCTCTCTTCTTCTTTTCACGATTTATCAAAAACCGAAACACATTTTCTCTTTTCTACTTTTCTCCATGGCCGAATGTTGCTAGTATCATTTCCATCAAAATTGTTTTCTTAGTCGAACCATCTTCTCACATATTTTCTCTTCATAATCATTCTTTCAAGCCAAGTGGTAAGAACCCTTTTCATTCTTTATTTTCTAGCCGAATATGCATACTGTTTAGAGGGTCTTTTGATCGAAAATAGTACTGCTTATTCTTTCTTTAAACAATCCTATTCATCTTTATAGTGTCAAAGAAGGCCGAACTCGGGGTATTCATAATCTTCGTCACTTGTTAGAAAATTGAATCGAAGTGTTAAGGTAATGATTTCTATATTACTTGTTATATCGTTTTAGATGGACTATTAATCGATTTTGTTTTAGGGGACTCTATCGCTCGATCATTATTTTTTCCGTGAACGTAAGATTTTGGGGCAAACAAAATAGGTTCAAAAAGAGCGATAAATAGTGTTTGGAAGAGGGGTGGTTCTGCTATACCCTCAAATTTCAAACGAAGGGCTGTGTCGGGAATCCGAGACTTTCCATCGGGTTGTGGACCCTCTGCCGGCGAAAATCGATTATTTGAAGTCGTACGTACCCCCGAGCTATTGTTTGTTCGTGGTTCTTCATCGGGTTATGAACCATCAAACGAAGAGAAATCGCATATAGTTGTTGTTCGAGATTCCGAGTCCTTATCATTTGTATAGTTTTATAAGTATTAGTGTTCTAATCAAATAAATATTTAGGTATCGACGAGCGGGAAAGTATAGTTCTCACTGTTATCAGGTGTGTAGCCCTACACTAAATTTCCGATAGATTGATAGTATTAATGTTAGCATGTGTTAATAAGAAATATGTATGATAATGGTTGCGGGTACCATTCAGTGGTACATGATATTCAGGTACGTTAAACCCCTAATACTTCGTTAATAATGCTATAAGCATGGATATGAAATGTGTATGATTCCGTTATGATTTTGGGGGTATATGGCATGATATCGAAATAATATGTTTATTGCATGGGCATATGGGTGATATTGATAAAGGGGAAGTGTTCCGGTGGTTTTTATCACATTATCCGGTGACTATGTCACATATTCTGTATTCGGTGACTTCTGTCACATATTATGTATCCGGTGACCTCGGTCACATATTATGATTCCGGTGACTTTGTCACAATTATCTGGTGGCCATGCCACAATTTATAAGGGCGATGTGCAGTTGACTACAGCGACTGCCTTCGATGGTGTGTAGCGGATGGAGGGTCGATTTAGTAATCCCCACGGTGTGATTGGCAGGTACGGGTGGTGTGTAGTGGATGGATATCTAGGTGGGCTCAGGATTGCATTTCATTTTATATGTACATGTGATTATCTGATTTGCTATATTATGGGCTTATGGCTAAATGTGATTTAAATGGGCTTTATTGCTATGATCGATTGGGTTTTTAGTGTACTGTTGCACATTGAGTCTGTTGACTCACCCCTCGTCGGATACCTTTTTCAGGTGACACTTAGCGTGATGGACCGGGTCAGCGAGAACTACGTGGTGGCCATTGCTCAACTCAGTATATGGGTTTTCTTTTAATTAAACTTACTATGTTTTCTTTTATTATTTCGGGATTTATTTTGGGTTATGTTTTTGTAATAAGGCCGCCATAAACTGTTTTATTTATACGTTTTAAATTTTTATTCTGCTACGCTCAACTTCAACTAAATAATTATATATTTTTGACGAACACCTTAAATTGTTTTGACACCTAAATACCTATGGTTTTCAACTTAATAATAAGTTTTAAATTCGGTTCTTCTTTTGATATATAAATTTTCTAAAAACATAAAGTTAATGATTTAATAAGAAACATACTTAAATCACAACCCGGTTTTCAACAAGATCGTACTTCAAATCTATTCTCTTACCACAAAATCACATGTTTTCCAAAACGACAAAACGAGTTTTTCTCAAGAAGCATACTAGATCCGGTCGGGGCTTGTGGGCCGGGTTTGGGGTGTTTCAACTTGGTACCAGAGCCCAATTTTAAACACTCGGCCTTGGGTTTTGAAGTCCACAACGTTTTCAAAATTAAGCCCAAATGAGTTTTTGTGAAAAGTTTTGGTTAAACTTGTTTTTATGGAAGCATAGCACTCTAGTTCTCGGCCCAGGTCCGCCAGGTAAGTTCTTTTGTTGATAAATTGATGTGAGTATGTTAATGTATGATACTTTAGTTGATAAGCCTAAGGAAACTATACTTTAGAGACATGGACCCTAGGTGTATGTGTACTTCTACGGAAAAACCACTGATTAAAACTCTGTTGCATAAAATTTTCTTTAAACAAGAAAGTGAAAAGACTCTAATGCATAAAATTTTCGTAAAAACAGATAAGACGCGAAGTAGACATGAGTTCTAGGGGACGTGGTCGTCGTGGACGCGGTAAAGGCAGAATGGCTGTGTCGGAACCAGTTAGGTCTGGTCAGGGTTCCGGAAATGAAGCTCCGCCACCGGCTGTTGGGGTGGAATTTCAAGAGCAAACTGGAGGAGATGACGCAGTATCGCAGGCTATGCTGCGAGTTCTAGAGAGAGTAGCGGGAGCTAGTATGGGTAATGGAGCTCGAAAGTCAGTAGCTGAGAGACTTAGATCCAATGGAGCTGAGATTTTTAGGGGAGTATCTGGGGTAGCTCTGAATGTAGCGGAGTACTGGTTAGAGGCAGTCGAGAGGATCATGGACGATTTAGACTGCACTGCTGAGGAAAAGCTGAAAGGTGTTGTTTCGCTGCTTCGAGATGAGGCCTATCAGTGGTGGCTCACTGTCAAGGAGAGTATCCATGCGGATCGAGTGGATTGGGGGTATTTTAAGGTTAAGTTTGAAGGGAAATACGTTGGAGCTAGCTACATCGACTCTCAGAGAAAGGCGTTTCTGAATTTAGTACAAGGAAATAAGTCGGTAGCTGCGTATGAAGTGGAGTTTCTACGGTTAAGTCGGTATGCTAGAGGGATTGTAGCTACTGATTATGAGCGGTGTGTTAGATTTGAGGATGGGTTGCGAGATGAGCTGCGAGTGTTGATTGCTCCGCATCGAGAGAGGGACTTTGTAGTCTTAGTGGATAAGGCGCGAATAGCTAAAGAAGTTAAGCGGACCGAGAGACAGAACCGGGACAGAGGTCAGAATAAGAATAAGAGGAGCTATGGGTCTTAAGGGTCATCCGGGAATTTTCAAAAGAGACCTAGAGTTGATGGACCGCGAGGTCAGCAGGTTGCTACGGGAGGACAGTACCGTACTTGTGCTCAGTGTGAAAAGATGCACTCGGGTGAATGTTGGAAAAAGACAGGGGGATGTTTTAAGTGCAGGTCCAAGGACCATATGATTAAGGATTGTCTGATGGATACGGATAGGAACCGTCCAGCAGGTCAGGGTTTTAATCAGGCTGGCAGAGGTAATGGTTCTGGTAGAGGTCGCGGAACTCCGGGCAGAGGTGGTGGTAACTCTGAGGCTAGACAGCCAGGTCTGGTATTTGCGGTTCGTCGCAGGGAGGATAGCGATGCACCTGATGTCATATCGGGTACTTTCCTTATTTCTGGGTTACCCCTTATTGCTTTGATAGATATAGGGTCAACTCATTCATACATCGCTAGTGAAGTATCTAGAACTCTGCTTGTGAACTCTGAAACTGTACCTAGGAAGATGACTGTACTTAGTCCTTTAGGACAGACTGTAGTAGTAGATAAGCTCTTTAAGGAAGTTTCTTTAGAAGTTCAAGGGACGCAGTTTCTGACTGACTTAATGGAGTTGCCATTCGGGGAATTTGATCTAATCATAGGCATGGACTGGCTAGTGAAGTACCGTGCAAATGTGGATTGTGCTGCTAAGCGCATGTCATTGAGAACCTTTGACAATAAGGAAGTTGTGGTGATGGGCGAGAGACGTAATTACTTGTCAAATGTAGTATCTGCCCTTAAGGCAGAAAAGATGGTTAGGAAGGGTTGTTTGGCTTTTCTTATGTTGGTCAGTGCCTTGGAGGCTAAGGAGGCAACTGTTGAAGGGGTCAGAACTGTAAGAGAATTTGTGGATGTCTTTTTGGAAGAACTTCCAGGATTGCCTCCGGATCAGGAGGTGGAATTTGGGATTGACTTGTTGCCTGGTACGGCGCCAGTATCTATCGCTCCGTACAGAATGGCACCGAAGGAGTTGGTTGAGCTTAAGGCTCAAATCCAGGAGTTACTTGATTGTAGGTTTATCCGACCCAGTGTGTCTCCATGGGGAGCACCAGTCTTGTTCGTGAAGAAGAAGGACGGGACTATGCATATGTGCATAGACTATCGGCAGTTGAATAAGCTGACCATCAAGAACAAGTACCCTTTGCCAAGGATAGACGACTTGTTCGATCAGCTTAAGGGAGCAGCGGTATTCTCAAATATAGATCTACGGTCGGGATATCATCAGCTGAAGGTGAAGGAAGCGAATATCCATAAGACAGCTTTCTGAACAAGATATGGGCATTATGAGTTCTTGGTAATGCCATTCGGTTTGACGAACGCCCCAGCTGCGTTCATGGATATGATGAAACGGGTTTTCCAACCCTACTTGGATCGGTTTGTCGTTGTGTTTATAGACAACATCCTAGTGTATTCCAAGTCTGAGATAGAGCATGTTGAGCACCTTCGGATAGTGTTGCAAGTGTTAAGGGAGAACAAGCTTTATGCCAAATTCAGCAAGTGTGAATTTTGGCTGAAGGAAGTTGCGTTCTTAGGGCATGTGGTGTCTGCAGAAGGGATAAGGGTGGATCCTCGGAAGATTGAGGTAGTGTTAGATTGGAAACCACCTAAGTCTGTAGCTGAGGTTCGCAGTTTCTTGGGATTAGCAGGCTACTGCAGAAGGTTTGTAGGGGGTTTTCATCAATAGCTGCACCTTTAACAAAGTTGTTGAGAAAGGAGATACCTTTCGTATGGGCAGATAAGCAGCAAGAGAGCTTTGAGAAGCTTAAGAAGGTTTTGACTGAAGCTCCGGTTTTGATTCAGCCTGAGGCAGGGAAGAATTTTGTGGTGTATTGTGATGCTTCACACACAGGATTAGGATGTGTTCTGATGCAAGACGGGAAAGTAGTCGCTTATGCGTCTCGGCAATTAAGGCCACACGAGGTTAACTATCCGACGCATGACTTAGAGTTGGTAGCAGTAGTCTTTGCTCTTAAGGTATGGAGGCATTATCTGTATGGAGAAAAGTCAGTAATCTATACAGACCACAAGAGTCTGAAGTATCTGCTGACTCAGAAGGAGCTGAATCTGAGATAGCGAAGGTGGGTGGAGTTGTTGAAAGACAACGATTGTTCTATAGAGTATCACCCGGGCAAGGCGAATGTGGTGGCAGACGCCCTAAGTCGGAAAGTAGTGTCGAATCTGAGGGTGATGTTTGCACATCTTAGCCTTTATGACGACGGAAGTTTGTTAGCAGAGTTGCAGGTAAAGTCGACATGGTTGAGTCAGGTGAAAGAGAGGCAATTGGTAGATGATGATTTAAGTGCTAGACTACGGCAAGTGCAGAATGGGGAATTGGAAGATTATGGTGTTAATAGCGATGGAGTGTTGTGTTTCAAGGGTAAGGTATGTATGCCAAAGGATGAGGAGCTGAGGCGAAGGATTCTTCAGGAATCACATATTAGCCCTTATGCTATGCATCCTGGAGGAAGTAAGTTATACAGAGATCTACGGGATCAGTTTTGGTGGCCTGGTCTTAAGCGGGAAGTTACAGAATTTGTAGGGAAATGTTTAACGTGTCAGCAAGTTAAGGCTGAACACCAAGTTCCATCAGGGTTGCTTCAGCCGAGAAAGATTCCGCAGTGGAAGTGGGAGCGAATCACCATGGATTTTGTTAGTGGGCTTCCCCTTATGCCTACTAAGAAAGACTCGGTATGGGTGATAGTGGATCGATTGACGAAGTCTGCACATTTCATACCAGTGCGGGTTGATTACTCTTTACAGAAGTTGGCGAAGTTGTATGTGGCAGAGATTGTGAGGTTGCATAGAGTGCCGGTGTCGATTATTTCGGATAGGGATCCGAGGTTTACGTCTCGATTTTGGAAAGTATTACATCAGGCTTTGGGCACCAGGTTAGACTTCAGGACGACATTTCATCCACAGTCAGACGGCCAGTCTGAGCGAGTAATCCAAGTGTTAGAGGATATGTTAAGGGGTTGTGTGATAGACTTCAGAGGAAGCTGGGAAGAGTTTTTGCCTTTAGCAGAGTTTGCATACAATAACAGTTATCAAGCCAGTATTCGGATGGCACCGTATGAAGTGCTATATGGACGGAAGTGTCGCACTCCTACGTTTTGGACAGAATTGGGGGAACATCAAGTTTTGGGTCCAGAGATTGTGGCAGAATCCGAAGAAAAGGTTAAGGTAATTCGGGCTCGGTTAAAGGAGGCATCTGACAGGCAAAAGTCGTACGCAGATCTTAAGCGGAAGGAAATAGAGTTTGTTGTGGGAGATCAAGTATTTCTTAAAGTGTCGCCATGGAAGAAGGTGATGAGATTTGGTCGCAAGGGAAAGTTAAGTCCCAGGTTTATAGGACCTTATCGGGTTTTAAAAAGGGTTGGACCAGTGGCATATCAGTTAGAGTTGCCTTCGGAGTTAAAGTAAATGCACAATGTGTTCCATGTTTCGATGCTACGTCGTTACCAATCGGATCCATCTCATTAGTGCCAGTTGAGGAAGTGGAGCTAAGACCAGATTTGTCCTACGAGGAAGAGCCGATTCAGATTTTGGAACGAGATGTGAAGGTGTTACGGAGGAAATCAGTTCCTCTCGTCAAAGTGTTATGGCGTAACCATGGATCAGAAGAGGCTTCGTGGGAGCCTGAGGATGCAATTCGGCAACAATACGCCCTCCTCTTTTAATCAGGTAAATTTCGAGGACGAAATTTTCTTTAAGGGGGTAGAATTGTAACATCCTAAAAATTTGAGTATCATCTTGTTGCTTGTGTTAGCTCGGGTATGATTTTATTGTGTGCCTAATATAGTCTTGTGAAGGCTTGGAATTATTTGGATCTAGAATAATTTTTAGTAGTGAGTATTTTAGTGAAGTGGATCAAGTGACCCTGATACTTAAGTTAATTTAAGTGTCTAAAATTAGCATAAGATGAGCAATTGGCAAGGTGGTGTTGGCGCATGAGTAGTTGCATGAGGAAAGAGGTTCGAATCCCTTGGCTAGCAACTAGATGACTTTTATTTTTTATTATGCACTTGTATGGCATGTGTCAGTCAAACTTTAATTAAGGTAAGGATGAACTTTTTCATTTATGGATAGTAGACTAAGGGAAAAAGGCAAGTGATTAACTTAAGGTAAGGAATCAAAAGGTTTTGGTAAGTTAGGGGGACATAAGGCATGAATCAAGGGCTTCGTTTTGGAAGCTTTGAATGGTCAATTTGTCCATGAACATGGACGGTTTTGTGGTCTAAGGGGGGATGGCCGAATATTTTGGTAGCATAGGTAAGGATGGTAGTATGTTTGGTCATTTTTGGGGTTTCTTTTCACAAAACTTTCTTCTCATTTTCTCTCCCTAAACCGAATGCAATTGGTGCATTGTGAGCATTCTTGTTTTCTTCTTTTGGTCATTGTTTTTGACCATTTGGCCTCAATTTTTGCCTAATCCCTCAAGCTCTTCCTCTCTAGTGCCGAAATCACCATAGCACTAAGGCCATTTTTCATCCCTTTCTTTTCTTCTCTTCTCTTCTCATTTACCTTGTCAAGGCCGAAATCTCCCTCTCCTTATTTCACCATTGCCGTAACCCCTAAAGCCTCATACTCTTTCTCTTCATTCTCTTGTTGAAGCCGAATCTCCCTATTGTCACCAAGCCAAATTGCATCAAGTCTCAACCTTCTCTCTTCTTCTTTTCACGATTTATCAAAAACTGAAACACATTTTCTCTTTTCTACTTTTCTCCATGGCCGAATGTTGCTAGCATCATTTCCATCAAAATTGTTTTCTTAGCCGAACCATCTTCTCACATATTTTCTCTTCATAATCATTCTTTCAAGCCAAGTGGTAAGAACCCTTTTCATTTCTTTATTTTCTAGCCGAATATGCATACTGTTTAGAGGGTCTTTTGATCGAAAATAGTACTGCTTATTCTTTCTTTAAACAATCCTATTCATCTTTATAGTGTCAAAGAAGGCCGAACTCGGGGTATTCATAATCTTCGTGACTCGTTAGAAAATTGAATCGAAGTGTTAAGGTAAGGATTTCTATATTACTTGTTATATCGTTTTAGATGGACTATTAATCGATTTCGTTTTAGGGGACTCTATCGCTCGATCATTATTTTTTCTGTGAAAGTAAGATTTTGGGGCAAACAAAATAGGTTCGAAACGAGCGGTAAATAGTGTTTGGAAGAGGGGTGGTTCTGCTATACCCTCAAATTTCAAACGAAAGGCTGTGTCGGGAATCCGAGACTTTCCATCGGGTTGTGGACCCTCTGCCGGCGAAAATCGATTATTTGAAGTTGTACGTACCCCCGAGCCATTGTTTGTTCGTGGTTCTTCATCGGGTTATGAACCATCAATCGGAGAGAAATCGCATATAGTTGTTGTTCGAGATTCTGAGTCCTTATCATTTGTATAGTTTTATAAGTATTAGTGTTCTAATCAAGCGTGATAAATATTTAGGTATCGACGAGCGGGAAAGTATAGTTCTCACTGTTATCAGGTGTGTAGCCCTACACTAAATTTCCGATAGATTGATAGTATTAATGTTAGCATGTGTTAATAAGAAATATGTATGATAATGGTTGTGGGTACCATTCAGTGGTACATGATATTCAGGTACGTTAAACCCCTAATACTTCGTTAATAATGCTATAAGCATGGATATGAAATGTGTATGATTCCGTTATGATTTTGGGGGTATATGGCATGATATCGAAATAATATGTTTATTGCATGGGCATATGGGTGATATTGATAAAGGGGAAGTGTTCCGGTGGTTTTTACCACATTATCCACTGACTATGTCACATATTCTGTATTCGGTGACTTCTGTCACATATAATGTATCCGGTGACCTCGGTCACATATTATGATTCCGGTGACTTTGTCACAATTATCTGGTGGCCATGCCACAATTTATAAGGGCGATGTGCAGTTGACTGCAGCGACTGCCTTCGATGGTGTGTAACGGATGGAGGGTCGATTTAGTAATCCCCACGGTGTGATTGGCAGTTACGGGTGGTGTGTAGCGGATGGATATCTAGGTGGGCTCGGGATTGCATTTCATTTTATATGTACATGTGATTATCTGATTTGCTATGTTATGGGCTTATGGCTAAATGTGATTTAAATGGGCTTTATTGCTATGATCGATTGGGTTTTTAGTGTATTGTTGCACATTGAGTCTGTTGACTCACCCCTCGTCGGATATCTTTTTCAGGTGACACTTAGCTTGATGGACCGGGTCAGCGAGAACTACGTGGTGGCCATTGCTCAACTTAGTATATGGGTTTTCTTTTAATTAAACTTACTATGTTTTCTTTTATTATTTCGGGATTTATTTTGGGTTATGTTTTTGTAATAAGGCCGCCATAAACTGTTTTATTTATACGTTTTAAATTTTTATTCTGCTACGCTCAACTTCAACTAAATAATTATATATTTTTGACGAACACCTTAAATTGTTTTGACACCTAAATACCTATGGTTTTCAACTTAATAATAAGTTTTAAATTCGGTTCTTCTTTTGATATATAAATTTTCTAAAAACATGAAGTTAATGATTTAATAAGAAACAAACTTAAATCACAACCCAGTTTTCAACAAGATCGTACTTCAAATCTATTCTCTTACCACAAAATCACATGTTTTCCAAAACGACAAAACGAGTTTTTCTCAAGAAGCATACCAGATCCGGCCGGGGCTTGTGGGCCGGGTTTGGGGTGTTTCAGAGACAAGGGTAATCCCGACACAAAGTCCATTATGATCCTCTCCTATTTCCACTCAGGAATCATGATCGGTTGTAATAAACCCGAAGGTACCTGAGGTTCAGCTTTAACTTGCTGACAAACTAAACATCTCGAAACAAACACTGAGATATCTCATTTCATACCAAGCCACCAATAAAACTGTTTCAGATCATTGTACATTTTTGTGCTTCCCAGATGAACAAACAAATGACTACTATGAGCCTCGTTCAGAATCAATTGAATCAATTCTAAATTTCTCGAAACACAAATCTGATCTCAGAATCTCAGACAATCATCATTATCAACTCGAAATTCTGAATCAGAATTCAAACCACACTGAGCTTGTCATTTCATTTTCAACTTTTTGAGCATCACAAATATGTTGTAAAAACAACGGTCTTACTTTCAATTCTACTAAAACCGAACCATCATCAATCAAATCTATTTGAGTACTCATTGCTCGTAAAGCGAATAAAAACTTCTAGCTCAATGCGTCAACAACAACATTAGCTTTTCTTGGATGATAGTCAATAATATTTTAACAATTCTAACCATCTCCACTATCACAAATTCAATTCTTTCTGAGTTATCAGATATTTCAAGCTCTTGTGATCAGTATAAATGTGACATTTCTCACCAAATAAATAGCGGCACCAAATCTTCACTGCAAATACAATAGCTTCTAATTCAAGATCGTGCATCGGGTAGTTGTTTTCATGCGGTTTTAACTGTCTCGAAGCATAAGCTATAACTTTGCCTTCTTGCATCAATACATAGCCTAAACCATTCAACGATGTGTCACTGTAAACTATGAATTCTTTACCCAATTCAGGTTGAACTAACACTGGTGCCTTTGTCAACAAAGCTTTCAACTGTTCAAAACTCTGCTGACACTTTTCTGTCCATTCAAATTTAAAATCTTTCTGTAGCAATTTCGTCAACGGAGTTGCAATCGTCGAGAAATCTTTCACAAACCGTCTATAATATCCTGCTAGTCCTAGAAAACTGCGGACTTCAGACACATTTCTCGGAGGTTTCCAATCTAAAATTGCTAAAATCTTACTCGGATCAACTCGTATCCCCGCAGCTAACACAATATGTCCCAGAAAACCACCGTCGCACAACCATAACTCACATTTACTAAACTTTGCATACAATTGTTTCTCACGCAGAGTCTGTAACACTATTATTGTAACAGTCCAATTTTGA
This sequence comes from Gossypium australe, assembly GCA_005393395.2. NCBI lineage: Eukaryota > Viridiplantae > Streptophyta > Magnoliopsida > Malvales > Malvaceae > Gossypium > Gossypium australe. The sequence goes on along the minus strand of CM016624.1, from coordinate 124,010,594 downwards.
CCCTAATCAGAATAGTGGTTTCGAGACCTCAAATCCGAGTCCGAAAAATATTTTTTAAATTATTTTCAGTGCTTATTATATGTGAATTTGCTTGTGTTAAATTTTTGTGTTTTAATTTTGTTATTTGAGTGTCTAATTTAATAAAAGGGCTTAATTGCGTTAAATAAAAATTTGATGGTTAGTTGTGAAAGTGTTTAATTGTTGTTGTCTTTTTAGTATGGAGGATTTAGGTTGCAATTAGGCCATTCTAATATATAGCGGACGACAACATGATGTTATTATATGTTTTTATGTATTAATTTTATAATTAATATTAATGTTATAATATAATAAAGAAAACATAAAAATTAAAAGCCAAAGTTTATTATTTGTTTCCATGACCGAATGTTAAAACAAAAAGAAAAGAGAAAAGAGTTAGGGCATTCGACCATTGTTGGACTTAATTAAGATCACGAACCAAAATTATCGGACTTGGATCGGGGAAAAGCAAAAATAGTTGAATAACTGATTTTTGTCGTTCAACGATATCCGAGGTAAGTCTTTAAGCAATTAAACATTGTAAATTGTGTATAATTTAATAATATGCTGATTTACAATTTGTGGAGATTGTACAGAGATAGCCGAATATGAATAAATCTAGAATTAATATGTTTAAGTTTAGTTCGATTGAGTTATAATATTTGAACGTTCGTATAAAGATTATGAAGTACATGAAAGTTTTGATACATGATATGTGTGTGAGACAACTTTTAAGTATCATTATTCGGGCTTTGGGCCTAGCAAGCTTTGAGCTGGTGAACTTCATCGGGCTTCGTGCCTAGCAGGCTTATTGTCGGTGAATAAATATCAGACCTTAGGTCTAGCAGGGCTAGTACCGGTGTGTGATTCAGGCTTACGCCTAGCAGGTTTAATACCGGTGATTTATTTTCAAATCTACGTCTATAAGACTTCATATTGATGTGGAAATTGAGCAAGTAAGTTGATCTAAATGACCTTATATGTTCGGCCACATAGGTATGTGCATATGTGATGATGAATTGGATTTGTATACATTTGGTCATATGTGATGTTATATTAAATTTGAATATATGTCTATATGTGATGATTTAATTAACTTTGTATGTTCTGTCATATATGATAATGTATTATACCAGTATATTTGACTATATGTGATGATATAATGAACCATGTGTATTTGGTCATATAAGTAAGTAATTATGATACAATATATGGGAACTTGATTATTCGGTCAACTAGGTATGATTGTGAGTTAAATTGGGATAGTGTTATTTTGGGAATGAAAAGTTGAATAATATTATGTTTAATGAGAAATATAAGCATTCAGCCAAGGTGTTTTGTTGAGTTCTAGTATAATAATAATGATACAATTTAAATTGATAAAAAATGTTTTTATTGTTCATTTGAATTGTTTAATTTACTTAAAGCTTACTAAGCTAAGTTAGCTTACTTTGTGTGTTTTTGTTACTCTGTTTTATAGATTTTGGTTGTAAGTTACAAGCTCAGGGATCGTCATTGAAGTCATCCACACTATTCGTCAATCGTTGGTACTTCTAAAAAGTTTATTTCTAAACTTATGGCATGTATAGGCTAATTTGTATTTTCGTTTAACTTTGAATATGTAATTATGAGCCATGCGAAAATGGCTTATTTCTTTTGGTTAATCTTAGTTTCTATGGTTTTGATATAATGAATATATTTTAATGCTTAAGTTTTTTAAATTAGATCATGGTTTATTAAGTGAACATTGTTGGGTATGTTTTGCTAATGATCTGTTTGAATTTAATCATGGATTAAGTTGTATCGAAAGTAATGTGTATTTCATATGTATGTGATATATATATTCGGGTTATGCTTGGTATTAAGGATCTGAAATGTGGGTTGAATTAATAGGTAAAATACTAAGTATATTATAGATGAAATGGAAGTTAAGTTCGGCTATAAGATGTAGAAGAACATGTGCATTTTCAGTCATGATTTAGACCTGTGTTAGAAGCATGTTTTGTGCTATAAATGAGTATATGATGTGGAGTTTGGAAGATGTGAAATGAGATGTATGATTTTATTTTATGAATTGAAATGATTTGAATAAGAAATGGTTTATTTTGGCTTTTGATAGAATGGTTCGAATTTGATGTGATAAGTACACTATTCATGCTTATATTTTGGATGCATATAATTTGTATAGATTTGAGGTAAATTTGTTTAAGTAATAATATGATTAAATGCAAGTGAAATGTATTTGTTTTGTGATTAATAGTGTACGTTCATTATTTTAAACAGCCATTTGTTTTATTTATGCAAACATGACATGTACGCATTCATAATTGTTTGAAAGTTGTATATTGATATGTAATGCCTCGTAACTCTAATCTGGCGACGGATACGAGTTAGGGGTGTTACAATTATCAAATTCTCGGCATGTTGCATCTCATCATAAGAATAAATCAAAATATCATCAATAAACACTACGACAAATCGATCCAAATACGGTCTGAATATCTGATTCATCAAATCCATAAATACTGCAGGAGCATTTGTTAGTCCGAAAGGCATAACTAAAAATTCATAATGTCCATACCCCGTTCTGAAAGCAATTTTAGGCACATCTGATTCTTTGACTCTCAACTGATAATAACCTGATCTCAAGTCTATCTTTGAAAACACTGTAGCCCCTTTTAACTGATCCAACAAATCATCTATTAGTGATAGAGGGCACTTATTCTTTATCGTCACTTTGTTCAGCTATCGATAATCTATGCACATTCTCATAGTACCATCTTTCTTTTTCACAAACAACACAGGAACACCCCAGGGCGAGAAACTTGGTCGAGCAAATCCTTTATCTGTCAACTCTTGCAACTGAGACTGTAACACCCCTTAACCCGAGTCCGTCGCTGGATTAGGGATTAAGGGTATTACCATGCAAGCTAAAACTTTAGTTAAATCAATTGAATCATGGAAGATCATCTTTATTAAATATTATCTTATAAACAAATAATATACACATGTGTAACACATACTATATACTAGATCCAATTCATACACAAAAGAATCATCGATGAACATAAGTCATCATACAGTGTATATTACGTCAATATCACATAACCAAGCAGATCTCATGAAAATTCATAAATGTCTAAACTTCTTATAGTCAACTAATTAAATAAGTATACTAGCTTGTCATTTCATCATAACATTTATTTAAAACAACTTCTTATAGCATAAAGACTTAGTTACAAATAAACTAATGCATGCAACCCATTACACATCACTTGTACACCCACTTATTTGGCCAAAAATGCATGGTTTCATTTATAGCATTTCACGAACATTACCTAGCACCAACCGAGTTTAGCGGTTTCATGCACTCAATTAAAACAAGCAATTTAACAAGCCAAATACATACATATATATATATATATATATATATATATGCATACATCTCAATTTTGCACTCTTTTTCATATTCGACTATGCCTAAACTATTTTAAACATTTTAACCATATTTGCAAATGTCACCTAGGTTGGCCGAATACACATACACACTTTATTCAATATACTTTATCTTATTTAAAACAACCAAAGTTGATACATACCTAGATACATACTTCTCAAGCATATAACTCAAAATTTAATTCATATCAACTTCTTGAAATTCGAATGCCTAACATCTCCATAAATAAATAATCTTATAACATTTTCTTGAGATCAACCCAATATAACCACTTTATAATTGAATGCATACCTAAGCATAGCAAGTCTTCACAATAATTAACTGAATTAAAATAGCCACATTACCGTTTATTAATCTATCACATATACACATGATTAAGATTCAACCTTAAACTATCAAATTGACCATCAAAGATCGAAATACATATACATATCATGACATATATCTATTAAACCATTTCATATAATGACTAAACCACATCCAAACACAAATGATAATTCATGGCATGAGCAAACTATATCATCAAAACACAAAAACAAAGTTTAACCAAAATAGATAGCCATTTTCGCATGGCTAAGCATATTTACACGATTTCACATCATTAGTAATAGGGCTTAGACTAGCCTATACATGCCTTTTTGAATCTAAAACTAAGTTATTCAATACCAAAAGTAAGTTGATAGTGGCGTTGACTTCTTCAAAGATCCTTCGAGTCCGTAGCTTGGATCAAAAAGAAATCTATAAAACAGAGGTAGACAAGAACAGAGCACACACAGTAAGATGCTATCTTAGTAAGTCTCAAGTAATATAATGTATTGAATATACACTTAAACATGTTAATCTCCAAGCTTATAGTATAGAACTTAATACATCATTATGTAAAATGTACAAATCCGAATAACAATAATACAATTAATATAAACTTCGTCACTACGACATCATGGACAGATACATTATCAACTCACATGATTAACACTTGATAAGACTTACATATATATATATATATATATATATATATATATATAGAATCACTTCCGATTCTTTCATCACCGATCCTTCCATTTTATAACCAAAATTTACATTGTAACATACATGTATATAACTCTAGTTCACCTACAAGTAATGTTCATACATATAAACAACAAGCTCAACCTCATAATATAAAACACTTGTTGAATTGTCCATTTCATCACATCATGTTTAATTGAAACAATAATAATTTAATCTCATTTCATTCCTTACTAACATAGTAAGATAGTTCTTACCTGAGCTTCTCACATATCATTTAATATGCCATACCTCGTTTCATTCTCAAATTCTTCGTTTATAGCGTATCACCTGCATTAAGCCTGCTAGACCAAAGGTCCGAAATATATAAAGCACTGGCAATTAGCCTGCTAGGCTATAAGCCCGAATTAAGTCACCGACACAAGGCCTGCTAGGCTCAAAGCCCGAATTAAGTCACCGACACAAGGCCTGCTAAGCTCAAAGCCCGAATTAACATTATAATGAATCATTCAATGCACCTTTCTCAACATTAGCATCCCAAATAACCTATGTAATACTTTTCACTTTCACAAATTAACCGAGCATACTTATTAGACAGTACTTTCAACAATTAAAACTCAATCCAATATCACACCAATACATTCGGCCATCTCACACATTTATGCCTAAAATATTCAAATTTCATCATTTGATATATTCATAAATACTTATTTAACGTATATTTACTTAAGGACTTACCTCGACTGTCGGCGGACCGCGTAAACTGGCTATTCAATAACCTTCGTCTTTCCCCGATCCAAATCCGTTTTTCTTTGTTCTTGATCTAAACACATTAATATTTAACTCATTCAAGTACATTTCATTTCAATTTAGTCTCAAATCACATAAATGGACAAATTACCCTTTTACCCCTAGGGTTTCACATTTTTACACTTTAGTCCTAATTGCACAAAACACAAAATACACATTATTTCAATACAACACTCAAGGGCCGAATATGTATAAGGACTATATAAGTCCATTTCTTTCATTTATTTTGCATTTAAGCCCTTTCAAATTTTTATTTTTACAAATTAACCCAAAATACTCAAATTTACTAAAATTTCAAATGCAAAATATACTAATCTTTATCATATCATTTACATAAAATCATAAAACACCAAAAATCACAAGAACCTAGCAATGGCCGAACCTCGTACATGATCATTTTCAAAAATTCTAACATGGGTCAACTACAGTTCAAAGCAACGATCTTAAAAACGTAAAATTTATCGAAAACTAACTAAAAACTCACCTTGAATTTTAGCTTCAAAGTGCCGAAATTTCAAAGAAATGAAACCCTCCTTCCTTTCTCAACATTCGGCTATGCAAAGCTTAAAGATGATAATGGCCATTTCTTTATGTTTTATTACATATATTATGTTATTAATGAATTACCAATTTAACCTTACTTAATGAAATAAAAGTAACATTGAACTTAAGGTCAAACTTGACCTTTGCCGTCCACTAAGTCATAAAATGGGCTATTTGCCCTTTTAATACTTCATATTAAAAAGCCATTAACACTTAAGCACTTTTCACTATAGTTTGCAACTTTTACAATTTACACAATTAAGTCCTTTTTCTAAATTAAACACACAAACAATAAATTCTTTTCTACGAGACTTTCAAACACAGTAATTCACATATAATAAACATAAAATATACTATAAAAATATTTCTCGGACTCGGATTCGTGGTCCCGAAACCACCGTTCCGATTAGGGTCAAATTCGGTCTGTTACAACTCTCCCCCCTTTAGGATTTTCGTCCCCGAAAATCTTATCGTTAAACAAAGTCGGATATTGTTGCCTCATTGAATCCTCAGGCTCCCACGTAGCCTCTTCAACTCCGTGACGATTCCATAGTACCTTCACTAATGGAATTCTCTTATTTCTCAACTCTTTCATTTCCCGAGCTAAGATACGGATCGGTTCTTCATCATATGTCAAATCGGATTGGATTTCAATCTCTGACGGTGTGATCACATGAGACGGATTTGATCTGTACTTACGAAGCATCAAAACGTGAAATACGTCCTGTATCTTTTCTAACTCAGAGGGCAACTTCAATCTATAAGCAACAGGCCCAATACGTTCGATGATTTCATACGGTCCGATAAATCTCGGACTCAACTTGCCTTTCCGACCAAATCGGAGTACTTTCTTCCACGAAGAAACTTTTAAGAATACACGATCTCCGACCTGAAATTCAATGTCTTTACGTTTCAAATCAGCATCGGACTTTTGACGATCCGAAGCAGCTTTCAAATTGCCTCAAATAATAGCTACCTTCTGTTCTGTTTCTTTAATTAAATCAACCCCGTGTATCTTATTCTCGCTGAGCTCAGTCCAGTATAATGGTGTTCGACATTTTCTCCCGTACAAGGCTTCATAAGGCGCCATTTTGATACTAGATTGAAAGCTATTATTGTAAGCAAATTCAATCAAAGGTAGGTATCGCTCCCATGTACCTTCAAATTCGAGAACGCAACATCTCAACATGTTCTCAAGTATCTGAATAGTTCGCTCAGACTGACCGTCTGTCTGCAGATGAAAGGCTGTACTAAAATGAGTTTAGTACCTAAAGAATCTTGCAACTTCTTCCAAAACCGCGATGTGAATCTCGGGTCTCTGTCTGAAACAATGGAACTCGGTACACCATGCAATCTTACAATCTGTGATACATACAATTCAGCAAGTTTATCGAGTGAAAAGTCTGTACGTACTGGCACAAAATGAGCTGATTTAGTCAGTCTATCAACTATAACCCAGACGGCATCTTTCTTACTCAGTGTCATAGGAAGACCGGATACAAAATCCATTGTAATTTTATCCCATTTCCATTCAGGTATCATGATTGGCTGAAGTAGTCTGGATGGCACTTGATGCTCTGCTTTTACTTGCTGACAAACTAAGCATTTCGAAACAAATTCAGATATATCCCGTTTCATGCCCGGCCACCAATAGAACTATTTCAAATCATTATACATCTTTGTGCTACCCGAATGTATCGAAAATTGACTATTATGAGCTTCATCCAATACCATCTGAATCAAGTCAGCATTTCTCGGTACACACAATCGGCCTTTATAGTTCAAACAGTCATTTTTATCAATTCAAAATTCTGACTCTGTATCATTTTCACATCGTGCTCGTCTAGAAGTCATATCTTTGTCAACTTTCTGTGCATCACTAATTTGCTGAATAAACAACGGTCTAGCCTTCATCTCAACTATGATCAAACCATCTCTGAACATAACCATATGTGCGTTCAACGCACGAAGAGCAAACAATGATTTTCGACTTAGTGCATCCGCAACAACGTTAGCTTTTCCCGGATGATAGTCAATTACCAATTCGTAATCTTTTAACAATTCCAACCACCTGCGCTGTCTTAAATTCAGGTCTTTTTGAGTCATCAAATACTTCAGACTTTTGTGATCCGAGTAAACATAGCATTTCTCGCCGAATAAGTAATGACGCCAAATCTTCAGTGCGAACACAATGGCTGCAAGCTCTAAATCATGCGTCGGGTAATTTCTTTCATGCGGCTTCAATTGTCTCGATGCGTAGGTTACTACTTTGCCTTCCTGCATCAATACGTAGCCCAAACCACTTAAGGAAGCATCAGAATACACAACAAATTCCTTACCCAATTCAGGCTGAGCTAATACTGGAGCTTCCGCCAAAAGGGCTTTCAACTGATCGAAACTCTTCTGATAATTTTCCGGCCACTCGAACTTTACATCTTTCTATAGTAGCTTTGTCAAAGGTGTAGCTATCACAGAAAAACCTTTCACAAACCGTCTGTAGTAGCCCGCAAGTCCCAGAAAACTTCGAATCTCGAAAACATTTTTCGGTGGCTTCCAATCAAGTATAGCCGAGATTTTGTTCGGATCGACTCGAATACCTGATGCTGAAACAACATGTCCCAAAAAGCTGACCTCTTTCATCCAGAACTCACACTTACTAAACTTCGCATACAACTGTTGATCTCTCAAAGTTTGCAGCACTAATCTCAAATGCTCGGCATGCTCAGTTTCATTTTTGGAGTAGATCAGTATATCATCAATAAACACTACTACAAACTGATCCAAAAACTGTCTGAAGACTCGATTCATTAGATCTATAAAAACAGCAGGTGCATTAGTGAGTCCAAAAGGCATAACCAGAAACTCAAAATGTCCGTACCTCGTCCGGAATGCAGTCTTTGGCACATCTGTATCTCTGACTCGCAACTGATAATAGCCTGATCTCAAATCTATCTTTAAAAATACTGAAGCCCCTTTCAACTGATCAAACAAGTCATCAATCCGAGGTAACGGGTACTTATTCTTTATAGTTACCTTATTCAATTGCTGATAATCAATACACATTCGCATCGTTCCATCTTTCTTTTTCACAAAAAGAACTGGTGCACCCCAAGGAGAAAAGCTCGGTCATGCAAAGCCCCTATCTGTTAACTCTTGCAACTGTGCTTTCAACTCTTTTAACTCAGCAGGTGCCATCCGATACGGAGCTATCGAGATCGGAGTCGTCCTTGGTACTAATTCAATGCTAAACTCAATCTCTCTTACTGATGGTAAACCCGATAATTCTTCAGGAAACACATCTGGGTATTCACACACAACTGGTACTGATTCAATCTGCTTTTCAGATACTTCATTATCCAACACATAAGCCAAATAAGCTTCATACCCTTTTCTCACATATCTTCGGGCTACCATCGAAGATATCACTGTAGGCAACCCACTCAAATCATTAGATTCAACCCAGATAATCTCCCCTTTTTGGCATCTCAAATCAATGATCTTTCTTTTACAATTCACCACTGCATCATACAAAGTTAGCCAGTCCATTCCCAGAATTATATCAAACTCGTCGAAAGGCAATAATATTAAATCAGCTGGAAAGCAAGAATCCTGAATCATCAATAGGCAACCTTTACACACTTTATCAACCTTTACACAGCGACCCAATGGGCTGGCCACACGGATCACAAACTCAGTAGACTCAACAGGTAGAGTCTTACCGAATACTAAAGTTTCACACACATATGAATGAGTTGAACCAGGATCAATCAATGCAATCACACTAGTATCATAAAGTGTAAAAGTACCGGTAATAACATCTGGAGACGAAGCATCCTCCCTAGCTCGTACAGCATAAGCTCTAGCTGGTGCTCTAGCCTCGGATCGAACTGTAGTGTTCTTCGTTCCTCTCTGACTACCACCTACATTGCCTGAATGTCTGGGTGGCCTGCCTCGTACTGACGCGTTGCTCGACTTAATGTTCTGAACTGTATTTTACTCAACTAACATCGGGCATTCCCTAATAAAATGATCTGAAGATCCACATTTAAAGCAAGACCGATCACAGAATCTACAACTCCCGGAATGCCATTTTCCACAATGCTTGCATTCAACTCGATTCTGTTGAGCATTACCAACACTAGCCATTGAAGTGGCTTGTGAACTCACTGGGGGTCGATCTCGTCTAGGCATGTCAGAAGTAGTCTTGTGTCGGCTTAAGTCATCTCTGAACTTCTTAGGCACTGAATGGAAAGTCTTACTCGATGATCTTTTCCGAGTGTCTCTAGCTTCTACCTCAGCTTTTCTTTTCTCCTTTCCAAGCTCTTCGGCTTTACAAGCTCGCTCGACTAATGTCACGAATTCTTTGATTTCAAGAATGCCAACAAGCAACTTTATATCTTCATTCAATCCGTCTTTTACCTTTTGCACATAATGGCTTCAGTTGATACACACTCTCGAGCATATCGGCTCAATCTGACAAATTTTCGCTCATATTCAGTCACGGTCATTCGCCCTTGTTTCAGTTCAAGAAATTCCTTACGTTTCTGGTCGATGAACCTCTGGCTGATATATTTCTTTCGGAATTCATTCTGGAAGAAATCCCACGTCACTTTTTCTTTTGGAACCACTGATACTAATGTATTCCACCAGTGATAGATAGTGTCCCGAAGTAAAGATATAGCACATTTCAAACATTCGTCTGGAGTGCAGGATAGCTCATCAAGTACCCGAATAGTGTTATCAAGCCACATTTCAGCTCGCTCTGCATCACCATCATCATTAGCCTTGAATTCCTCGGCCCCAAATTTCCTGATTTTATCAATGGGAGGCCTACTAGATCTCATTGGATCTATCATCGGGGGTGCCGAAGGTACCGGAGTTGGATTATTCGGGGTGGAGGTTGGTGTACAGCCGGGTTAGTCTGAATAAACTGGGTAAACCACTCGTTCATCATTTTAAACATTTTAACCATATTTGCAAATGTCACCTAGGTTGGCCGAATACACATACACACTTTATTCAATATACTTTATCTTATTTAAAACAACCAAAGTTGATACATACCTAGATACATACTTCTCAAGCATATAACTCAAAATTTTATTCATATCAACTTCTTGAAATTCGAATGCCTAACATCTCCATAAATAAATAATCTTATAACATTTTCATGAGATCAACCCAATATAACCACTTTATAATTGAATGCATACCTAAGCATAGCAAGTCTTCACAATAATTAACTGAATTAAAATAGCCACATTACCGTTTATTAATCTATCACATATACACATGATTAAGATTCAACCTTAAACTATCAAATTGACCATCAAAGATCGAAATACATATACATATCATGACATATATCTATTAAACCATTTCATATAATGACTAAACCACATCCAAACACAAATGATAATTCATGGCATGAGCAAACTATATCATCAAAACACAAAAACAAAGTTTAACCAAAATAGATAGCCATTTTCGCATGGCTAAGCATATTTACACGATTTCACATCATTAGTAATAGGGCTTAGACTAGCCTATACATGCCTTTTTGAATCTAAAACTAAGTTATTCAATACCAAAAGTAAGTTGATAGTGCGGTTGACTTCTTCAAAGATCCTTCGAGTCCGTAGCTTGGATCAAAAAGAAATCTATAAAACAGAGGTAGACAAGAACAGAGCACACACAGTAAGATGCTATCTTAGTAAGTCTCAAGTAAATATAATGTATTGAATATACACTTAAACATGTTAATCTCCAAGCTTATAGTATAGAACTTAATACATCATTATGTAAAATGTACAAATCCGAATAACAATAATACAATTAATATAAACTTCGTCACTACGACATCGTGGACAGATACATTATCAACTCACATGATTAACACTTGATAAGACTTACATATATATATATATATATATATAATCACTTTCGATTCTTTCATCACCGATCCTTCCATTTTATAACCAAAATTTACATTGTAACATACATGTATATAACTCTAGTTCACCTATAAGTAATGTTCATACATATAAACAACAAGCTCAACCTCATAATATAAAACACTTGTTGAATTGTCCATTTCATCACATCATGTTTAATTGAAACAATAATAATTTAATCTCATTTCATTCCCTACTAACATAGTAAGATAGTTCTTACCTGAGCTTCTCACATATCATTTAATATGCCATACCTCGTTTCATTCTCCAATTCTTCGTTTATAGCGTATCACCGGCATTAAGCCTGCTAGACCAAAGGTCCGAAATATATAAAGCACTGGCAATTAGCCTGCTAGGCTATAAGCCCGAATTAAGTCACCGACATAAGGCCTGCTAGGCTCAAAGCCCGAATTAAGTCACCGACACAAGGCCTGCTAAGCTCAAAGCCCGAATTAACATTATAATGGATCATTCAATGCACCTTTCTCAACATTAGCATCCCAAATAACCTATGTAATACTTTTCACTTTCACAAATTAACCGAGCATACTTATTACACAATACTTTCAACAATTAAAACTCAATCCAATATCACACCAATACATTCGGCCATCTCACACATTTATGCCTAAAATATTCAAATTTCATCATTTGATATATTCATAAATACTTATTTAACGTATATTTACTTAAGGACTTACCTCGACTGTCGGCGGACCGCGTAAACCGGCTATTCAATAACCTTCGTCTTTCCCCGATCCAAATCCATTTTTCTTTGTTCTTGATCTAAACACATTAAAATTTAACTCATTCAAGTACATTTCATTTCAATTTAGTCTCAAATCACATAAATGGACAAATTACCCTTTTACCCCTAGGGTTTCACATTTTTACACTTTAGTCCTAATTGCACAAAACACAAAATACACATTATTCCAATACAACACTCAAGGGCCGAATATGTATAAGGACTATATAAGTCCATTTCTTTCATTTATTTTGCATTTAAGCCCTCTCAAATTTTTATTTTTACAAATTAACCCAAAATACTCAAATTTACTAAAATTTCAAATGCAAAATATACTAATCTTTATCATATCATTTACATAAAATCATAAAACACCAAAAATCACAAGAACCTAGCAATGGCCGAACCTCGTACATGATCATTTTCAAAAATTCTAACATGGGTCAACTACAGTTCAAAGCAACGATCTCAAAAACGTAAAATTTATCGAAAACTAACTAAAAACTCACCTTGAATTTTAGCTTCAAAGTGCCGAAATTTCAAAGAAATGAAACCCTCCTTCCTTTCTCAACATTCGGCCATGCAAAGCTTAAAGATGATAATGGCCATTTCTTTATGTTTTATTACATATATTATGTTATTAATGAATTACCAATTTAACCTTACTTAATGAAATAAAAATAGCATTGAACTTAAGGTCAAACTTGACCTTTGCCGTCCACTAAGTCATAAAATGGGCTACTTGCCCTTTTAATACTTCATATTAAAAAGCCATTAACACTTAAGCACTTTTCACTATAGTTTGCCACTTTTACAATTTACACAATTAAGTCCTTTTTCTAAATTAAACACACAAACAATAAATTTTTTTCTACGAGACTTTCAAACACAGTAATTCACATATAATAAACACAAAATATACTATAAAAATATTTCTCGGACTCAGATTCGTGGTCTCGAAACCACCATTCCGATTAGGGTCAAATTCGGTCTGTTACAGAGACTTCAACTCTTTCAATTCTGTTGGAGCCATTCTATATAGTGCTATTGAAATTGGAGTCGTTCCTGGTACTAACTCAATGCCAAACTCAACTTCTCATATCGGAGGTAATCCATGTAATTCCTTAGGAAACACATTAGGGAACTCACAAACCACAGGCACAGATTCAACTTTCTTTTCTGTCACTTTTGACTCTATCACATAAGCAAGATAAGCTTTGCATCCCTTTATCACATAATTCAAAGCTTTCATCAAAGATATTACACCCGTTAGCCCATTAAAATCACTGGATTCAATTCGAACTATTTCGCCATTCTGACTTCTCAAATCAATGGTCTTCCGTTTGCAATTCATAATAGCATTATGCAAAGTTAGCCAATCCATACCCAGAATTATATCAAATTCATAAAAAGGTAGTAGCATCAGATTAGTTGACAAAAAAATATCTCAAAACATCAACGGACAATTTTTGCACACTTTGTCAACCAGAACACACTTGCCTAAGGGGTTCGATACTGTAATTATAAACTCAGTAGACTCAACAGGCAGAGTCTTACTAGATACTAAGTTCTCACACACATAAGAATGAGTAGATCCTAGATCTATCAATGCAATCACATCAGTATTGAAAAGAGTAAAAGTACCAGTAATGACGTCTGGAGATGACGCTTCTTCGCGAGCGCGAATAGTGTAGGCTCTTGCTGGTGCTCTCGCCTCAGATCTCACAGTTGTATCTGTTGTTCCTCTCCGATTGCCGCTCATACTTCTTGTGTTTCTGGGTGGTCTACCTAGCTGCCATGTTACTCGGCCTCGCACTCTGAGCATTATCTTTCCCAGCCGACTCCGAGCAATCCCGAATGAAGTGATCTCTTGATCCACATTTATAACAAACTCTATTATTATACTTGCCCAACATTCACCAATATGACGTCTCTCACACTGTCTACACTCAGGCTTATTGTTTTTGACACTGCCAACACTTGATTCCATTGGAATTTGAGCTTTAGGACTCGTATATTATTTCACACGATCTCTACTTGAATGTCCAATCGAAGCATCTGGTTGCATCTCTGAATCTCTTTGACGGAGAGTGATATGGCTTACTCATCGACCTTTTTCTCTCGTCTCTAGCTTCTGAGTCTGCTTTCTTCTTTTCTTTTCTAAGCTCCTCGGCTTTACAAGCTCTTTCAACCAATACTACAAATTCAGTCAAGTCAAGAATTCTGACTAGAAGTTTAATATCTTCATTCAACCCTTCCATGAATCATTTACACATAGTAGTTTCTGTCGAAACACATTCTCGTGCATATTGGCTCAATCTCACAAATTCCCGCTCGTATTCCATAACAGACATATGGCCTTGTTTCAACTCAAGGAACTCTTTGCGTTTTTGATCTATAAACCGTTGACTGATATATTTCTTCTGAAATTCAGTTTAGAAGAAACCCCAGGTGATTTGTTCTCTCGGAACCACAGATATCAATGTTTTCCACCAATGATACGCCATATCTCTCAACAGTAAAACAAAACACTTAAGGCATTGATCGCTGGAATCAGAGTCTTAAAATTTATAAAGAGAATGATCGAACCTACAAACTAACTCTGACAACGATTAAAGGCAAGTGTACCTATCGAACAGTAGTATAGCTTAGGCAAGACCGGATTGTCGAACCAAAAGGAACTAAAAGTACTAATACTAACCTTCTTTTTATTATCTAGCCTAAAATAAGTGAAGTTGTTTAGACTTAACTACTACTAAGCTAAAAACGCAAAGACAAAAAGAATGAATTGGGAAATAACTTAAGGGAAGACTCGGTTGATTTAAGACGATACCCTCAGGAAGAATCCACCTAGACTTCACTTGTTATCCAATACTGAACCATACGATTTATTCACTTGACTTGATCCGTAGGACACCCTAATATATATTAAACCCTCTCTCGAGGCGAATAACGACTAACCCTAGGTTAATTAATGGAAATCTCTTTTTCACTTAATCACCCCCTAGAATAGCAGTAAATTGATCTATGGATTCCCATATTAGGTTTCACCCTAATCCGACAAAATCTCGTCACCCTATCTCTAGGCGAGCGAACGACTCCGCTTTAATTATGCTAGATCTATTCTTAAGCAGGGACTTTTGCTCCTCCACCTAAGAACATCTGACTTGAGTCAATATCCTGGAAACATTCACACAAGAATTAAGCTCACATAATTAAGAACAAATCAAGTATTTATCTTATAGTTCAAAAAATAAAAACAAGATTCATCTAGGTTTCATCCCCTTCAGGTATCTGAAGAGTTTAGCTCACAACAAATAAAGGAAACATCTCAGAAGAAAAGATAAAACAAAACATAAGAAATCCCTAAAACTCCCTGAAGGAATTGAAGGATCCGGCTTCTAGAGATGAATCAACTGGCTATTTTCGAGTGGTTCCCATAATTCTGGCCTTTTCGGCTTGGCTCATTGGCCTAGCTAACCGCCCTTTCCCAGGTAACACTTAGGGGGTTTATATAGGCTCTTGGAATGTGTTGCTTCACCCCAAAGTATCCAAATCCGAATGAAATTACTTTTTGCCACGATAGGGACACGGCCATGTCACACGCCGTGTGACTAGTCTTCAAGCTGTGTTTGGACTTCTTTAATGAGGCACAGCCGTGTGACTCGGGAGTAAGGTTGTGTTCTAGATGATCCATGCGGCACGGCCGTGTGGGCTTAAGTCCAGGCCGTGTGGATTTCGTGATATGGCCCATTTACTCTGTTTTGGGCCTGTTTTATGTTCTTTTCGTCCTCGAGTGCTTTCCTGGGTATAAGACATGAAAAGAAAGGATTAAGAGCACCTTTTTATATCAATCGAGGCTTAAATCATCCAAAAGCATGGGATTAAAATATGTTACTTTTACGGTTTATCAAATACCCCCACACTTATGCTTTTGCTTGTCCTCAAGCAAAATTCTCAACTTACAATTAAAATAAACTTTCCATGATTCATAATTCCTATCAATAATGTCTCATCATAATTCATAGATAATTTATACATGGATGAGTTAAGTCAAAGAGTCCTAAAGATTCAAACAGTCAAAGTCATATATTTGTAGCATAAAACGTAGGTGTTTCCCCTTATCTAAATAATTACCTTTGATTCAAAATCGACAAGGATTGACATCCTCACTAAAGATTCACTCAAATCACTCGAGGTGTTTAAGGTTCAAAATTAACCTCTCAGAAGTTGAACCTAAAAAGTTAATCCCATAGGCATGCTTGAAAATCAAATCTCCACCACTGTAATATGAGACGATACACAAATCAAAAGGTCTTTAACAGGGTTGTAACGGGGCTAGGGTTAAAGGTGTGGATAAAGGCTGAATTAGAAGGTTAGAATCGAGACTAAATTGACAAGTTACCTAACTTAGAAAATACTGAGATAATATTTACATTAAATGAAAAGTAATAATCTTGCTAACACGAGCTTTTCTTTCGAAAAATAGACTTTAACTGTATAAGCTCACCACTAACACTCAATATACTTTAATTTAATTTTTTTAAGAAAAAATCATAAAAGATGAATTCAATTACTGAACTAATTTAATTAGGTAACTTAATCAAATCATTTCTCGATCAAAGGGTAGCTAAAAGGAATGGTGATAACAAATACAAAGGGGTTTTGGGTTAATATTAGCTGGTGAGTAAATAAAAAGGGTTGTTAGGATCAACGGGGTTCACTAGGGGTTAATTTATGGAGGTAGGCTTTTTAGTGGAGTGAGTTAGTAAAATCCTAGGTGCCTTTATCATCTATGTATATCAAATCATAGATGTGGTCTCAACATGTATAATCGAGGCAAGTTCTAGAATAACAGTTCATAGTTGACACACTCATAATCAATAAAGTGAGCATGGAAAAGAATATATGCTCTAATAGTCTCAAAATCTCACAAAAATTATGGGTGTTTTGACATCAACCTTGTAAATTTCAAACTTCCAGATAATATTCAGATTCAACTCAACAACCTAGCAAAGATTTTAATTCTGAAAAAAATAGACTTATCATGCTCAATTCTCTAATATTCTTCTAATTTAATCATCAATGCACAATTAACTATGACTTAATTTAAAACATATCAATAAAAATCATAGACCATCAGAAGTTTCATCCTAATTAGTAATATGAGAAAATTACTTAAAAACAAGACTAAATTCAGGGATTTGAGAATAATGAAGAAAGTTAGGCCGGATTTGAGAATAATGCAAAAAGTTAGGCCCTTTCTTTAATTAAATATTCACCCCCACACTTAAGATGTACATTGCCCTCAATGTACAAAGATAGATATAAAATTTAAGAGAGAGGGAGAGGTGAAACTTCCTGAATTACGGATGAGATTCCAGAGTTGGAGGAGTTGGTCTGGATGACAATCCTGAGCTAGATGAAGAAATTGGGAAGCTCGTAAATAGTTAGCCAGGAGTTATTAAGACACTTTTAAAATAAACGAAATATATAACTAAAAACAAGAAAGAAAAAGGAAAGTAGACTAAGAAGGAAAATAAACTAAGACTAGAAGATAAAAGGGCTTGAGAATCATTATTTGTAGATGGTTCGTGAGGTGGGTGTGACTTCTAAGGTGACAGAGGTGCTGGCGGTGGCGGAAGTGGCGTGATTCCCAAGCAGCCTTTACAACCTAACACTAAGAAATTAAAATATATTAAACTAGATTAAGCATAAGATTGTTAAAGAGAAGGAAATTGAAGCAAAAGAGAAAAGAAAAATAAAAACTGAATAGTCTCAAAGACCCTTGGCTTGTTGTTTGGATGAAGCGGTCGGCATGAGCTTATGTATAGGGGTCACCCTTGGTGAGATTATGCTTGGCTTCTTCCTCTTCTTCGGCATGGTTTTGGTGTAGCTCAAGGGTTGGAGAGACTTGTTATGGAGGGGAAATCTGAGGATAGGGAATAAGAAAAGAGGTGGGAAGTAGAAGAATGGGAAGGGGGGTTGGTGTTTAAATAGAGGCTCAAATTTGGTACGTTCCCACGCCCATGGTGTGAGGGCGTGTCAATGCACACGGCCACTTCGCACGGCCGTGTGTCTAGGTGTGTTGTTTCTCCATGCCCTTTTTTTTGCCGGCCACGCTCGTAGGGTACAAGTCAGTATTTTGGAACGGTTTTAAGGCACGGGCGTGTTCTGCCCGTGACTTGCAAGTCAGTAGCTTCACACGGTCGTAGGGCACGGCCGTGCCACTTTTTCGGTGCCCGTGGGGGAGTGGTTAGATCTGTGACGTCGAGAATTAGGTGGGATTTGATTCGAACTGCCTCTGCTATGTCAGTATAGGGATTCTGGTGGTCCACACGGCCACGGCCACGGCTGTGTGGCTTGGAAATCTGCACTTTTGTGTTAGTTTAAAACTAAATTTTCAGAAAAGAAAGAAGGAAAGAAAGCAAAATGTGAAAATACATTGGGTTAGTGCTTGGGTTGCCTCCCGAGAAGCGCTCGTTTATAGTCTTAAGCTAGAATTTCCTTGTAAAAAAATCAGGGAGGTTTAAAGGTTTGAATATCTTCCCTCATGCTTACAGTTCTACTTTCTTGATAAAATTTAAGCCGAGAAGCGTTTACCTTAAAAGTGTCGAATGTTGGATTGCTTACCTCGACTATTCTGTGTGAGAAGATTTTATGTACCTTTAGAGGAATTTCTTTGTTTACTTTCAGGTCTGATGTCGTGATGCGAGGGTCGACTTTGTCTAACAGCACCTGGTCTCCTATTTTGAAGTGATTCGATGTTCCTATGAGCTCTTCTGGGGGCTCCTTAGGTTTTACTTTGTTTCGTTCCTGTTCCTCTTTGATTTGTGTTTCTTGCTCTTCTGAATTGTCAACCTTAAGGCTTCGTTCCTTATGTAATTTTTCTTTGTTGGTGCTAGGTTCGTGATTCGGCTTAGGTTTGTATCCTTGTAGTGTTTCCTGCGATGAAGGTTGCACAAATTGATTATCAACTGAATTGACTTTCTTACCTTCATTAATTGTTGTCCTGGCCAAGTCAAGAGCTTGAAGACTAATTGATTCGTCACCTACACAAAGTATAAGTTCTCCTGTTGCAACATCAATTTTAGTCTTGGCAGTTGCTAGGAAGGGTCTTCCTAAAATTAAGGGGATTGAATTATCCTCATCCATGTCTAAGACAACAAAATCTACTGGGAAAACAAATTTATCGATTTTGACAAGAACATCTTCGATAATGCCCCTAGGAATTCTAACAGTTTTATTAGCTAATTGAATACTCATCCTAGTTTGTTTGGGCTTCCCTAGACCTAGTCGTTTAAACAATGTATAAGGCATGCCATTTATACTTGCCCCTAAATCAGCTAACACATTATCAACATTTAGTCTACCAATTAAACAAGGAATAGTAAAACTCCCTGGATCTTTTTGCTTCCGCGGTAGTCTATTCTATAACATTGGTGAGCATACTGCGTTCAATTCCACATGTGGCTTTTCATCTAATTTGCGTTTGTTCGTTAAGAGCTGTTTTTAAAAATTTCCTCGAATCTGGCATTTGAAAAAGAGCTTTAAGAAGAGGTAAGTTAATATGTAATTTCTTTAAAAGTTTAAGAAACTTACCAAAATGTTTTTCTGTATCATCTCTTTTCATTACTTCGGGGTAAGGTATGCGAGGTTGGTATTCTTTGATTTCTGGATTTGGCTTTTCCTGTATTGCCTCAACTTTTCCTTCATCTACCTCGTTCTTTTGTATTGGATTAGGTTCGTCTACCCTTGTGCTATTATGAGCTGTGATGGCTTGGATTTGCTCCTTTGGGTTAATCTCAGTGTTACTCGGTAGGCGTCCTTGCGGTCGTTCGGACATTAACTTTGCAAGTTGTCCGACTGCTTCAGTGACTTCCCCTACTGACTTAGTAAGTTCCCCAATTCAGTTCTTGGTCTCCTCAGCCGATGTTTGTTGACTTTTAAGTGTTTTTTCGGTATCTTGAAGACGATTTTCTATGCTTGCCATGAATTTTGTCAACATCTCTTCGAGGTTTGGCTTTTTCTCTTGTGGATATGGCTGATTTTGGAAATTTTGAGGAGGTTGTTGTCTTTGATTTCCTTGATTTCCTTGACCTCCCCATGAAAAATTTGGGTGGTTCCTCCAACCTAGATTGTAAGTATTACTATAAGGATTATTATTGGATCTGAAATTATTACCTATATAGTTCATCTGTTCGCTCTCTGCGCCCGGTTGATAGGGTGGGTACTCAGGATTTGCCACAGTTCCACTTGCGTCGCACTGCATGACTGGGTGTACCTGCGAAGAACACAAACTATCAAGCTTTTTATTTATCATCTCTATCTGTGTTGATAGTGTGGTCACTGCACCGAGGTTGTAAACTCCAGCTGATTTTGTCGGTTTAGTCCTTATTACTTGCCACTGATAGTTATTCAGTGACATCTCTTCAATGAACTCGTAGGCTGCTTCAGGAGTTCTGCTGTTCAGAGTTCCACCGGTGGCTGAATCAATTAATTGCCTCGTTGAAGGGTTTACACCGTTATAGAAGGTTTGAACTTGGAGCCATAAGGGTAAACCATAGTGTGGACACCTCAAGAGATCTTTGTATCTCTCCCATGAGTCGTATAATGTCTCTAAATCCATCTGCACAAAAGAAGAGATATCATTCCGTAATTTGGCCGTTTTGGCCAGTGGGAAATATTTCAATAAAATTTTTTCGGTCATTTGCTCCCATGTAGTGATTGACCCTCGTGATAACGAGTTTAACCACTGTTTGGCTTTATTCCTTAATGAAAAGGGGAATAATCGAAGATGTATGGCATCATCAGAAACGCCATTTATTTTGAAGGTATCACAGAACTCTAAAAAATTAGCTATATGAGAGTTTGGGTCTTCGTCCTGTAAACCATCAAAGTGAACAAATTATTGAATCATTTGTATTGTGTTAGGCTTTAATTTAAAACTGTTAGCAGCTATAGCAGGCCTAACAATACTCGATTCCGCTCCTGTTAAATGCGGTTTAGCATAATCAAACATAGTACGTGGAGCATTATTTTCTCCCACATCATGTGGTTTTGGATTATTCTCGTCCATCCCTTCAGTAGGATTTGATCTGCCTTCTTGGTCTTCCTCTGTGTAATTTAGGGCTCGCCTGATTTCTCTGCGAGTTCTTCGAGCGGTAGCTTCAATATCACTGTCGTATACTAAAGGTCCTCCCGGGTTCCTTCTAGTCATAAACTAGAGGTACCTGCTAGGAGAAGAAAGAAAGAAAATTTAGCAAAATCAAAATTTAACCTAAAAAAATAAAAAAATAAAAGTAAATTGTGAAAAATAAAAAAATAATGGCTAAAGTAATGAAAATAGAGTTTTCTTAATATTTTAGTTCCCCGGCAACGGCGCCAAAAACTTGATCGCTGGAATTAGAGTCTTAAAATTTATAAAGAGAACGATCGAACCTGCAAACTAACTCTGACAATGATTAAAGGTAAGTTTACCTATCGAACAGTAGTATAGCATAGGCAAGACCGGATTGTCGAACCCAAAGGAACTAAAAGTACTAATACTAACCTTCTTTTTATTATCTAGCCTAAAATAAGTGACGTTGTTTAGACTTAACTACTACTAAGCTAAAGACGCAAAGACAAAAAGAATGAATTGGGAAATAACTTGAGGGAAGACTCAGTTGATTTAAGACGATACCCTCAGGAAGAATCCACCTAGACTTCACTTGTTATCTAACATTGAACCATACGATTTATTCACTTAACTTGATCTGTAGGACTCCCTAATGTATATTAAACCCTCTCTCGAGGCGAATAACATCTAACCCTAGGTTAATTAACGGAAATCTCTTTCTCACTTAATAACCCCCTAGAATAGCAGTAAATCGATCTATGGATTCCCATATTAGGTTTCACCCTAATCCAGCAAAATCTCGTCACCCTATCTCTAGGCGCGCGAACGACTCCGCTTTAATTATGCTAGATCTATTCTTAAGCAGGGACTTTTGCTCCTCCACCTAAGAACATCTGACTTGAGTCAATATCCCGGAAACATTAACACAAGAATTAAGTTCACATAATTAAGAACAAATCAAGTATTTATCTTATAGTTCAAAAAATAATAACAAGATTCATCTAGGTTTCATCCTCTTCAGGTATCTGAAGATTATAGTTCATAACAAATAAAGAAAACATCTCAGAAGAAAAGATAAAACAAAACCAAAGAAATCCCTAAAACTCCCTGAAGGAATTGAAGGATCCGGCTTCTAGAGATGGATCAACTGGCTACTTTCGAGTGATTCCCATAATTCTGGCATTTTCGGCTTGGCTCATTGGCCTAGCTAACCGCCCTATCTCAGGCAACACTTAGGGGGTTTGTATAGGCTATTGGAATGTGTTTCTTCACCCTAAAGTATCCAAATCCGAATTAAATTTCTTTTTTCCATGATAGGGACACGGCCATGTCACACGCCCGTATGACTAGTCTTCAAGCCGTGTTCGGACTTCTTTAATAAGGCACGGATGTAACACCCCAAACCCAGCCCATGCGATATGACCGGATCTGGCATGTCACATGAAGAAAACGTATAAATAACTTGTGATTCTTACTAAAGTAGGCGTTATTTGGTTATTTTTAAGAAAACAAGTTTGGTTATAAGTACTCGATAAAAATACTATTAATCTCGTGAGGTTGATTGAAGAATCGATAATCGAAACTAGTGAACTTTTAAAACCGTGAGTTTTGAAAATGACATTGATAATTTGAAGGATAATCCAAGTTAAATTATTTGTACATATTTGTTGTGAAATTCATTTGTTAATCAATTTTGGAAAACCATTACTTATGATATCATAAAATCCCCGTTTAAGACAATTCAAGAAAGATATTAAGTACGTCAAAACATAAAGCAAATTAAAACATATCCCAGATGCCTTATTACAACTTTAAACCCAAAATAGTAAAAGTAACGAAATAAAGTGGAAAATAAGTTTACTAATGTTCGAAAAGATTATTTCTAAAGTATGGCCTCCACTGAGTCATCCATGGCCCCAAGTCCTCATTACTGAGCATTACCTGCAAGGATTAAGCAAAAGAAATAGGGGTGAGTTACAAGAACTCAATATATAATCCCCTTACCGTCATCCATTGGGCCTGAACCCACATAGCAACATCTTGGGCCTAAGCCCATTTACATAACAGTATTTAAATGAAATGAATGCAACCCAACCCATCCATCCATCACACCCCCGACCAGCCAATCACACCTGTGGGGATCAAGTCAACCCACCCCGTCGCTCACACCAATTTGCAGTCAAGCTGCTAACGTATAGTACTTTTTTGGTCAAGCCACCAAAATCATAATTAAGCACAATAATAAACGAATTGTGGCTATGCCACCAGGCTACACTGCTCTCCATACAATTTTTTTTCCACCCCATGCAGTATGTAAGGATGCGACATTCATAGTAAAATATCCACATATATATAACAACCATTAATCTAGTGACATATTTCGGTGAATCAGCCCATTAAAGCACTTTGGCAATTCAACCCACTATAGCCAATTTAATAAATCGGCCCATCGAAGGTATTTTGGTAAATCGACCCTTTAAGGGCGTTTAAGCAATTCGGCCCGTTAAAACATTTCGATAAATCAGCTCATTAAAGTCATTTTCATAATTTAACAAGTTAATACCGATTTTGACGGATCTTAGAATTTATGTTGTTTAAGCAAGTTACTCGACTCATGCCATATTACGGTTATTAGATTGTAAACAACAACGATCTATTTTTCCAACATGATGGAAAATCACGAATCTACGGGATTTCGGTGTGAGATTACACTCCTGATTACGGTAAGAACTAAACCTTCTTGATAGTCGGCACCCTCACCACCGTGAACAACCACAATCTGCCTATTCTCACCGGATGCTGGCTCCCTTCCACAACCCGGTGGGAAATCCCAAACTGCTGATACCGCCTTACGTTTGAACTTGGGAGTAGAGATTGCAAGTCCACTCCCTTTTCGTCCTCCTATCGATTTTCCTTTAATATCGCTACCACTTGCCTCTATTGGAAGAGTCTAGGTCACAATAATATTACGATGAGAGAAAGTAGTTGTCTAAGGAGAGGGTTTCGGCTTACCACTACCTCCGAAGGATCAACGAGTAGAGTAGAACGAGTGATTTAGTCCCTAGAATAAACGATTAGACATAACTATCGATCCATTTTAGCGGAATAACCAAGCAATGAGAGATATCAAAGTGAACCATGAAGAAACTCGTTACCTTAACGATGATAGATCCGACTCCCACCGATTCGACTTAAGGCTAAAGATGAGTCGGCAAGGATGTGATATTCAGCCAACCCACTAGAACACTACAAAAAGGAGATGATCACGATATGAGAGAGTAGAAGGGAATGGTGTTTCTGTTTAGAAATAAAGTGAAACAACCAAATGATGGTGGTCACACCTTTGGCTATGGAGAAAAGAAGACGAAAGGAAGAGAAAGAAGCCACTTACCCGATTCGGTCAAGGAAGAAAGTGACTAAGACGCAAGATGGAGAAGAGGGAAGATGTTAAAGATTCGGCTATTGAAGAGAAAGGAACAAGGAAGATTCGGCCTACAAATTTTGTTGACTAAAGAAGAAGAGAGAAAAATAGAAGAAATGGTGAGAAAAAAGAAGAAGAGATGGAAAAGAAATGTCAGTGAGTTTTGACTAACACCAAAGAAAACATGAACAAAATAGCTTGAGTATTTCGGGAAAACAAGAGAAAAAGGTGAACAAATTGGCTTGAATGTTTCGACAAAATAAAGAAAAAGGTTGGAAAAGAAAGCACAAAATGTTCAAAAAGAGAAAAAGCTTTGCATGCTCAAAACTTGTAAAAAGACCTTTAGAAATTTGGCTCCTAATTTCCCCTTACCAAAACCGATTACACCTTTCACCAAAAGATCTTAGTTGACCAAAATTCTTTCCCCCATGCACCTCCTAAAATTCGGCCAACATTCCCCTTTTACCACAATCCCTTATCTTTCTCTTTGATCTCCTCCTTACTCTTCTCCTTAGTCTTCTTTCCATAATTTGAATGAGTCTTCCTTTCCTTCTTTAGAGTCTTGGCCGGCACTTACCCTATTCCACCTGATTAGCATAAAAATTAATCCAAAATTTGCAATAGGTGGGATTCGAACTCCACCCCTTTATCTCTTTCATGTGACGCCACACCAGTCTGCTACTAGCTCCACTTGTGCTAGCAAAATACACACTTATTTCCTTAAGTCTTGACGCCACTTACCTTCTGCCTCTTAAGTGCTTAAACACAAAAATTCTACCAAGGCCCAACTCAACCCCAAGCCTTCTTAGGGCCCCCATACACATACAACGAACACATTTAACTAGCCTAAAGCAAGGAATAATGTAAAACATAAAATTCCAAATTTCAGGATATTACAATTCTACCCCCTTAAAGAAATTTCGGCCTCGAAATTTTACCTGATTAAAAGAGATGAGGATATTGTTGCCGGATTGTGTCCTCTGGCTCCCATGTAGCTTCCTCTGACCCGTGATTACGCCATAATACTTTAGCTAACGAAACCGACTTCCTTCTCAGCACCTTAATATCCCGTTCTAAAATCTGCACTGGCTCTTCTTCAAAAGACAAATCAGGTCTTATCTCAACTTCCTCCACTGGCACTACATAAGACGGATCTGAACGATAACGCCTTAACATCGAGACATGGAATACACTATGTATTTGACTTAACTCCGGAGGTAACTCAAGCTGATAAGCCACTGGCCCAACACGCTTCAGTACACGGTATGGTCCAATGAACCTAGGGCTCAACTTGCTTTTCCGCCCAAATCTTAAGATCTTCTTTTAAGGTGAGACCTTCAAAAAGACTTGATCTCCCATCGAAAACTCTATATCCTTATGCTTCAGATCTGCGTACAATTTCTGTCTGTCTAAAGCTTCTTTTAACCGAGCCCAAATTACCTTAACTTTTTCCTCCATCTCTGAGATCAGTTCTGGACCCAAAATCTGTCGCTCCCCCAACTCAATCTAGCAAGTAGGAGTACGACACCTACGACCATACAACGCCTCGTAAAGTGCCATTTGGATGCTGGATTGATAGCTGTTGTTGTAAGCAAACTCCGCCAATGGTAGAAAATCTTCCCAACTACCCCTGAAGTCGATCACACAGCCCCTTAACATGTCTTCTAGAATCTGGATTACTCTCTCCGACTGACCATCAGTCTACGAATGAAACGCCATGCTGAAATTTAGCCTTGTACCCAAAGCTTCATGTAAAGCCTTCTAGAACTGAGATGTGAACCTAGGATCCCTGTCCGATATAATAGGCATCGGTACCCCGTGCAACCTCACGATATCTACTACATACAACTTGGCCAACTTCTGCAATGAATAATCCATACGAACAGGTAGGAAATGAGCAGACTTCGTTAACCAATCCACTATCATCCATACTGAATCTTTCTTAGTAGGCGTTAAGGGTAACCCACTAACAAAATCCATTGTTATCCTTTCCCATTTCCATAGTGGGATTTTCACCGGTTGTAGCAATCCTAAAGGTAATTTATGTTCCGCCTTCACCTGCTGACATGTCAAGCACTTGCTTACGAAGTCGGTAACCTCCCGTTTCAACCCTGGCCACCAATAATGCTCAAGAAGGTCTTGGTACATTTTGTTTCCCCCGGGGTGCATAGCATATGGGCTATTATACGCCTCACGCAGAATCATTTGTCTCAATTCAGAATCCCTGGGCATACAAACTCTTCCGCGGAAACAAAATACTCTATCACTATTTAATCCAAAATCCCCTATCTCACCATTTTCCACTTGCTGAAGTCGAGAACCCAACCTTTCATCTAACAACTGCTTTTCCTTAATCTGACTTACCCATGCAGGCTTCACTTGAAGTTCAGCTAACAAGCTACCATCTTCATAAAGGCTGAGATGAGCAAACATCACTCTCAAATCCGATATCACCTTACGACTCAACGCATCTGCCACTACGTTAGCTTTACCTGGATGGTACCCAATTGAGCAGTAATAATCTTTCAACAATTCTATCTACCTCCGCTGTCTTAAGTTCAACTCCTTCTGGGTAAGGAGGTACTTCAGAGTCTTATGGTCTATGTAGATAATCGACTTTTCCCCATACAGATAGTGTCTCCATATCTTCAGAGCAAACACCACTACAGCTAACTCTAAATCATGTGTGGGATAGTTTATCTCATGTGGCCTTAATTGACGAAATGCATAAGCCACCACTTCCCCCCTTGCATCAACACACATCCCAAGCCCGTGTGTGACGCATCACAATAAACAATAATCTCCTTACCAGCCTCAGGCTGAATCAATACTGACGCTTCTGTCAGAATCTTCTTCAATTTCTCAAAGCTCTCTTGCTGCTTATCTGACCACACAAACGGTACTCCTTTACGCAGTAGCTTAGTTAGGGGTGCAGCAATCAATGAAAACCCCTCAACAAATCACCTGTAATACCCAGCCAAACCTAGAAAACTTCAAATTTCTGCCACTGACTTTGGTGGCTTC
Organism: Gossypium australe; assembly: GCA_005393395.2. Taxonomy (NCBI): domain Eukaryota; kingdom Viridiplantae; phylum Streptophyta; class Magnoliopsida; order Malvales; family Malvaceae; genus Gossypium; species Gossypium australe. Next base: position 123,982,490 of record CM016624.1, on the reverse strand, counting down.
CTATCTAATACAGCCTTGATCTTCCGGGGATCAACTCTAATTCCCTCGGCAAACACAACATGCCCCAAAAAGGTCACTTCCCGCAGCCAAGATTCACACTTATTGAATTTAGCATACAGTTTCTTCTCCCTTAATATCTGTAACATAACCCGTAGATGCGAATCATGCTCCTCTTCTGTTTTTGAGTACACCAAGATGGCATCTATGAACACCACCACAAACCGATCTAGATAGGGTTGGAAGACTCGGTTCATCATGTCCATAAATGCAGTTGGTGCATTTGTCAACCCAAACGACATCACCAAGAACTCGTAATACCCATATCGGGTTCGAAACGCAGTCTTATGGATATCCGCCTCCTTGACCTTTAACTGGTGATACCCCGATCTCAAGTCTATCTTTGAGAAGACCGAAGCTCCTCGCAGCTGATCGAACAGATCATCAATCCTCGTTAACGGGTACTTGTTCTTGATCGTCAAATTATTCAATTGTCTATAATCGATGCACATACGCATCGACCCATCCTTTTTCTTAACGAACAAAACCGGCCCTCCCCATGGTGACACACTTGGCCGAATAAATCCACGATCCATCAACTCCTGGATCTGAGCTTTAAGTTCCACTAGCTTCTTTGGTGCCATTCTGTAAGGAGCAATGGACACCGGAGCCGTTTCTGGCAACAGCTCAATACCAAATTCAACCTCCCGATCCGGACACAATCCTGGAAGCTCCTTGGGACAAACGTCTAAAAACTCTTTCACCGTTCTAACACTCTCAACCGCCAACTCTTTGGCATCCAAAACACTGATAAAGGCTAAGAACGCTTCACACCCCTTTCGAACCAACCTTTCCACCTTTAAAGCAGATACCACATTAGATATATAATTTCTTCTCTCACCTATCATCATCGCTTCCTTATTCTCTGAAGTTCTTAGTACCATCTGCTTAGCAGCACAGTCCAAGTTCGCACGGTGCTTAACCAGCCAGTCCATGCCTAATATAAGGTCGAAGTCCCCGAACGGCAGTTCCATCAAGTCCGCCAGAAATACTACCCCCTGAACTTCTAAGGGCACATCCCTAAACAATTTATTCACTACCACCGACTGTCCTAAAGGGCTAGCCACAGTTGTTTCTCTAGCAGTAGCCTCAGATCTAATATCCAAAGTTCCAGACACAGCACATGCAACATACGAATGGGTGGATCCAATGTCTATCAAAGCGGTAAAAGGTACATCAGATGTGAAAAACGTACCGGTTATGACTTTCGGTGCATCGCCTTCCTCTCGACGTCTGATCGCATAGACCAATCCTGCCTGTCTCGCCTCCGTGTTACCCCTGTTACTGGTACCTCTACCCGGTGCACCTTGACCTCATCCTACACTATTTTCACCTCGACCTAGCCCACGACCTCTCAGCGGCTGCTGAGCGCCCCCTCCTGGCTGTGCAAATCTGTTACAAACTACCTGAGTCTGAGCAGGCTCTCGAGGGCAATCCCTAAACTGATGGTCTTTGGATCCACATCTAAAACAACCACCAGTTCTCTTCCAGCACTCACCCGAGTGAAGTTTCCCACAATCCACACAAGGTTGTACCTGATTGGTAGTAGCTGGAGCACCCACTCGAATTGGCCCCTCATTCCTGGGCCTTTTCTGAAATTCTCTAGCAGAACCTGAATACTCAGAGTCTCTCTTGTTCCTGCCTCTATCCTTGTCTCGATTTTGCCGTTCTGAGTGTTTTACTTCTTCAGCAATCTTAGCTTTTTCTACCAGTGCAGTAAAATTTCTCTCCTTTTGCGAGGCTATCAGTACCCATAACTCATCATGCAATCCGTCCTCAAAATACACACAGCGTTCATAATCAGTCGGCACTTTCCCCAGGCATACCGGCTCAGACACAGGAACTCCACCTCGTATACTGCCACAGATCTACTTCCTTAGACCAGATTCAAGAATTCCTTTCTTCGGGCATCCACATAACTAGCCCCGGCATATTTTCCCTAGAATGCTGTCTTAAAGAAATCCCAGGTAATACGATCAGCCTGAGTGCCTTCTCGAACAGTGAGCCACCATTGATACGCCTCGTCTCGCAATAATGACACATCCCTTTTCAATTTCTGCTCAACTGTACAATCCAGATCGTCCATAATCCGCTCCACTGCCTCAAGCAAGTACTCCGCTACACTTAGGGATACACTCGAAATACCCCTAAAAACTTCGGCCCCATTTGATATAAGTCGCTCGGATATTGACCCACGAGCTGCTGACCCAGTTCTTGCCCCAGCAACCCTTTCCAGTACCCACAACATCGCTTGGGACAGAGCGTCGTCCTCTCTCACTAGATCATGTGACCCAGCTTTAGTCACTGGTGATGCATGTGCGTCTATTTTCGGCATATGTCCAGATGCCTCTATCACAGCCACGTCTACCGCGTCCACGTCCTCTAGCGCTCATGTTTGCTAAGTCGATTTAATCTGATTACGAGTCTTATGAATCAGTATGCTATTCAATGTTCATTAAACAATATTTTATGGAGTATAGGAAGTAAAATTATTTTCGCAAAATGTATCCTAAAGTCTCAATCTCTATAGTTTCAGCTCCTAAAGCTAAAAGTTCTAGAGTATTTCTATTTTGTGGAGTTTTCTTACCACAGTCATACCACAATAATCATAAAATGAAAACAAAAACTTACTGACTTGGTGCCGGATACCCGTGGTGCCATACTTCTTCTAAAACAGGTATTTATAAATCAAATTTCAAACAGTTTTGGACAAAATTTTTGAACCCAAACCATAGCCGAGTTTTGCAATCGGGCTCTGATACCATAAAATGTAACACCCCAAACCCGGCCCATGCAGTATGACCGGATTTGGCATGTGACATGAAGAAAATGTTTAAAGAACTTGTGATTCTTACTAAAGTAGGCGTTATTTGGTTATAGTTAAGAAAACAAGTTTGGTTATAAATACTCGACAAAAATACTATTAATCTCGTGAGGTTGACTGAAGAATCAATAATCGAAACTAGTGAACTTTTAAAACAGTGACTTTTGAAAATGACGTTGATAATTTGAAGGAGAATCCAAGTTAAATTATTTGTACATATTTGTTATAAATTCATTTGTTAATCAATTTTGGAAAACCATTATTTACAATCTCAGAAAATCCCTATTTAAAACAATTCAAGAAAGATATTAAGTACGTCAAAACATAATGCAAATTAAAACATATCCCAGAGGCCTTATTATAACTTTAAACCCAAAATAGTAAAAGTAACGAAATAAAGTGGAAAAGAAGTTTACTAATGTTCGAAAAGATTATTTCTAAAGTACGGCCTCCACCGAGTCATCCATGGCCGCAAGTCCTCATTACTGAGCATTACCTGCAAGGATTAAGAAAAAGAAAGGGGGAGAGTTACAAGAACTCAATGTATAATCCCCTTACCGTCATCCACTGGGCCTGAACCCACATAGCAACATCTTGGGCCTAAGCCCATTTACATAACAGTATTTAAATGAAATGAATGCAACCCAACCCATCCATCCATCACACCCCGACTAGCCAATCACACCTGTGGGGATCAAGTCAACCCACCCCGCCGCTCACACCAATTTGCAGTCAAGCTGCTAACGTATAGTACTTTTGTTGTCAAGCCACCAAAATCATAATTAAGCACAATAATAAACGAATTGTGGCTATGCCACCAGGCTACACTGCTCTCCATACAATTTTTTTCCACCCCATGCATATGTAAGGATGCGACATTCATAGTAAAATATCCACATATATATAACAACCATTAATCTAGTGACATATTTCGGTGAATCAGCCCATTAAAGCACTTTGGCAATTCGACCCACTATAGGCAATTTAATAAATCGGCCAATCGAGGGCATTTTGGTAAATCGACCCTTTAAGGGCGTTTAAGCAATTCAACCCATTAAAACATTTCGATAAATTGGCCCATTAAGGGCATTTTTGTAATTTAACAAGTTAATACCAATTTTGATAGATCTTAGAATTTATGTTGTTTAAGCAAGTTACTCGACTCATGCCACATTACGGTTATTAGATTGTAAACAACAATGATCTATTTTTCCAACATGATGGTAAATCACAAATCTACGGGATTTCGGTGTGAGATTACACACTTGTTTACGGTAAGAACTAAACCTTCTTGATCGTCGGCACCCTCACCACCGCGAACAACCACAATCTGCCTATTCTTACCGGATGCTGACTCCCTTCCACAACCCGGTGGGAAATCCCGAACTGCCGATATTGCCCTACGTTTGAACTTGGGAGTAGAGATTGCAAGTCTACTCCCTTTTCGTCCTCCTATCGATTTTCCTTTAATATGACTACCACTTGCCTCCATTGGAAGAGTCTCGGTCACAATAATATTACGATGAGAGAAAGTAGTTGTCTAAGGAGAGGGTTTCGGCTTACCACTACCTCCGAAGGATCAACGAGTGGAGTAGAACGAGTGATTTAGTCCCTAGAATAAACGCTTAGACATAACTATCGATCCGTTTTAGTGGAATAACCAAGCAACGAGAGATATCAAAGTGAACCATGAAGAAACTCCTTACCTTAACGATCCCACCAATTCGACTTAAGGCTAAAGATGAGTCAGCAAGGATGTGATATTCGGCCAACCCACTAGAACACTACAAAAAGGAGATGATCACAATATGAGAGAGTTGAAGGGAATTGTGTTTCAGTTTAGAAATAAAGTGAAACAACCAAATGATGGTGGTCACACATTTGGCTATGGAGAAAAGAAGATGAAAGGAAGAGAAAGAAGCCACTTACTCGATTCGGTCAAGGAACAAAGTGATTAACACGCAAGATGGTGAAGAGAGAAGATGTTAAAGATTCAGCTATTGAAAAGAAAGGAACAAGTAAGATTCGGCCTGCAAATTTTGTTGACTAAAGAAAAAGAGAGAAAAATAGAAGAAATGGTGAGAAAAGAGAAGAAGAGATGGAAAAGAAATGTCAGTGAGTTTCGGCTAACACCAAAGAAAAGATGAACAAAATAGCTTGAGTATTTCAGCAAAACAAGAGAAAAAGGTGAACAAATTGGCTTGAATGTTTCGACAAAACAAAGAAAAAGGTTGGAAAAGAAAGCACAAAATGTTCAAAAAGAGGAAAAGCTTTGCATGTACAAAACTTGTAAAAAGACCTTTAGAAATTTGGCTCCTAATTTCCCCTTACCAAAACCGATTAAACCTTCCACCAAAAGATCTTTGTTGACCAAAATTCTTTCCCCCATGCACCTCCTAAAATTCGGCCAACATTCCCCTTTTACCACAATCCCTTATCTTTCTCCTTGATCTCCTCCTTACTCTTCTCTTTAGTCTTCTTTCCATAATTTGAATGAGTCTTCCTTTCCTTCTTTAGAGTCTTGGCCGACACTTACCATCTTCCACCTGATTAGCATAAAAATTAATCCAAAATTTGCAATAGGTGGGATTTGAACTCAACCCCTTTAGCTCATTCATGTGACGCCACACCACTCTGCTACTAGCTCCACTTGTGCTAGCAAAATACACACTTATTTCCTTAGGTCTTGACGTCACTTACCTTCTCCCCCTTAAGTGCTTAAACACAAAAATTCTACCAAGGCCCAACTCAACCCAAGCCTTCTTAGGGCCCCCATACACATACAACGAACACATTTAACTAGCCTAACGCAAGGAATAATGCAAAACATAAAATCCCAAATTTTAGGATGTTACAACGGCCGTGTGACTCGGGAGTAAGGCCGTGTTCTAGGTGATCCATGCAGCACGACTGTGTGGGCTTAACTCCAGGCCATGTGGATTTCGTGATATGGCCCATTTACTCCGTTTTGGGCCCGTTTTATGTTCTTTTCGTCCTCGGGTGCTTTCTTGGGTATAAGACATAAAAAGAAAGGATTAAGAGCACCTTTTTATATCAATCGAGGCTTAAATCATCCAAAAGCATATTAAATCTGGGATTAAAATATGTTACTTTTATGGTTTATCAGGCATTCATCAGGAGTACATGATAATTCATCAAACACTCTAATGGTATTTTCAAGCCAGAATTCAGCTCGTTCGGCATCATCATCAACTGTGGCCCTAAGCTCTTCGGCACCATACTTACGAATTTTATCAACTAGAGGTTTACTCAATCGAGTCGGGTCTATAACTTGTGGCGTTACAGGAACTTGCAGGGATGGAGGTTGTTGAGCAACCGGATTCATTTGAACGAACTTTGTAAACCACCCACTTATCATTTGGAAGAGGGCTTGCTTTGCCTCTCCCTCATGACTACTAGCAATCGGCCTAGATTCAGCCGGCGTTGTCCCTTGAGCTGGAGCAAGTGCGTTACTCTCAACATCATCAGCAACTGCTCGATCAGGATCTATTTACTATACAAAAACACATTTTTAATTGTTAGGAATCATCACACTATCGCAGATATATATATGGCATGTATAGCTAGACTCTCAAATGCTACGTTAGTCCTAGAATCGACTAAACCGTAGCTTTGATACCAATAAAATATAACACCTATAACCCATATCCATTGTTGGATTAGGGTTACGAGATATTACCAGTCAAATCATAACATTTATACCATCATGGCTCACACATCAACACATCATAATAATCAATAGCACAAAGTCCCTCTAGTAGGTCTACGAGACCTTAAACATGCTTTAAAGAAGGTTCGGGACTAAACCGATCTCATACAAAAGCTTTTTCTTCTAAAACAGGGCGTACGTCCGTGTGAATTGACCGTGTGCCTCACACGGTCATGCCTCAGACCATGTTTTACCCCGTGCACAACTCTAACAATAGTCACACGGCCTGTCACATGGCTGTGTGTCTGGCTCGTGTGTAGCACTGACTTGGATCACACAGCCTATCACACGCCCATCTGTCTTGCCCGTGTGCAAGTCTGGCTTGCATCGAATAAGGACAGTGATGGACATAGGCGAGACACACGCCCGTGTGCTCACCCCTGTGGACAATTATAGGCCATTTACAAGGCCAAATTGTCACCTAATTTGGGTTATCCCTATAAGCTCAAATCCAACATCAATTAACATACAATTTATTTACCATTATCAACTACCAAATCAAGTATGAAGCATGCCATTTTTATAGAATGATAATTCTATATTATGCTTTTTGGGCAAAATTGAATAGAATGATAATTGAATATGTGAAATTTCATATTATATAGATCAAGAAAAACAAGGTTCGGATCTAGATAGGGGAAAAATAAAGTATTGGACTAGTCGATCCATTTCGTCGTTTTTGTGAGTCGAGGTAAGTTCGTATGTTAATAAGCATTTATATAATTGTGTTTTAAATGCTTTATTATTGAATTCATTGTGAATATGACCTTACAGATATGTTCGAAGAAGATTCGGCAATGTGAAATCCCGGTTGAACCTTAGAAATATATTAGTATACAAATAACATGTCATTAGGGGTTATATGTTTTGGGTGCTGGTTAGTATGTTCTACCGATTGCTGAGTTATTCTGGCATGTGTCACGGATCCTCGTCAGCTTGTGTGAGCAGCACCGTGTAGTTACGTCTTGACCGTCAGCTTGTGTGAGCAGACCCGTTGATAGCTCGAGAGTGAGCATTATATGATATATGAGATTGAGATAGCTTCGGCTATGTATTGGCACTTAGGGTACGAGATTCATGAGTATATGATATTATTCAAAATGGTTCAATGCGTATATCAAGGATATAGATGAGTATGAGATTGATACGAGTTAGTACAGGTATGTACATGAACCATACAAGCATTGAATCGAAGAAGCTTGTGAATTTCATATCTAACCTTGTGAATGAATATGTGATAGGTTTGTGGATCAATATGAGTTATGTTATGATATGTTATGGAATAGCTCGATTTAGACCTTATTCGGAACAGTGGTTTCGGGACCACGAAATTTGAGTTAGAAAAATATTTTAAAATTATATTATGTGTTTATTATGTGTGAACTTATTTGTGTGAAATTTTCGTGCTTTAATTTCTTCGTTTGAGTGTCCGATTAAATAAAAGGATTAAATCGCGTAAATGAAAATTTAGTGGTTATTTTTAGAAGGGTCGAATAGTGGTAGTTCTTTTAATATGGAGGTTTTATGTTGCAAATATGCCATTGAATATATGAATGGACGGCATTAGACTTATATTATATAGTTTTCATATTAATTAGTAAAGGTTAAAAATGTAAAATGCATAATATGTTAATATATCATAAAACATAAAATAATTAAAGCCATGTTCTTCTTTTTTCTTATGACCGAAACAAAAAGAAAAGAAAAAAAAATAAAGAAACTTAGGGTTGATACTTTTGAAGCTTGATTCAAGGTGAGTTTTAGCTCGATTTTTGATAATTTTTACGTTTTTGATATCGTTGCTAAGTTATCTACAAGACCCATGCTTGAATATTTGATTTTGGTGAATATTTTGAGTTATGCTATTGTTGAAAGCTTGTGACTTTTGTTGTTTGATGGTAGAAAATAAAAGATATGTAATAGATTAACATGTTTTGTATTGGAATTTTTTACGATTTTGAGTAATTAGGACTAAATTGCAAAAATAATATTTTGAGGGAATAAAATGTGAAATAAATGAAATAGATGGACTTGTATGAGCATGGGTAAAATTCGGATAAAGCATGGGATATTGAGGTTTTGAATATTTTGTGTTTTATGCAATAGGGACTAAATTGCAAAAAGTGTAAAATGTCAGGGGCAAAATGTTAATTTGCCCTTTATGTGTTTTATGCAATAGGGTTCCGATATGTGTTTTCGTGTAAGACCACGTCTGGGACGTTGGCATCAATTTGTGTTTACGTGTAAGACCATGTCTGGGACATTGGCATCGTATTTGATTCGTGTAAGACCCTGTCTGGGACAGTGGCATCAATATGTGATTACATGTAAGACCACGCCTTGGATGGTGGCATTGTACGAGCCTTTCGACTATCCGAGTATCCTTTTTAATTCCGAATGGTTCAACGAGCATTGATAAGTTAAGATCGAGTATAACATCAAGTTAGAAAAGCTCAGGTATGTACACAAACTAAGTTATGAAAATAAGGTAAGTTGAATGTGTGAATTGATGGTATATTGCTTTATGTTAATGTGAACTATGTGCATGTAGATGTGAATGAATGTACATTCGGCCTAAGGTTACATTTGTATTTTAGAAAGTAAAGGTTAAGCATATTAATGTTCAATTGATTATTTGACCAAAGGAAAGTTATTACAAGTTATATAAGTTTTGATATATAAGTTGATAAGTTGAATTATATATGAAATTATGATGGTTTATTACTACTTGTCTAGCTTAAATTATGTGAATGGTTAAGTGTTTATTTGCTTATGACTTACTAAGCTTTGATAGCTTACTGTGTGTATTTGCTTTCCGTTTTATAGATTTTGGAAGTTGGTTACAAGCTCGGGATCGTCAGAGAAGTCTATCACACTATCAATTGTTTCGGTACTTTTATAAAGTTGAACTTAAACCTATGGCATGTATAGGCTAGTTTGTGTTATGTTTGATTTTGGGTATGTATATGTTTAAGCCATGCGAAAATGGCTAGGAAAGACATTCAAGCTTAGTAAATTTCGGGTATGTGTCATATATAAATATATATATGATATGTGTGATATGTTGGATTTTAGTCTTGGTGTTTTGGTTATGGTTTATTTGTAAGTAAATATACGTGAATCTTGTTTGATATGCTTTGATAAAGTATTGTTATGTGATTTGGTAAATGAGTGAATTTGGTTATGGCATATAGATGAAATGAAGTTGATATGGTTTACTAATGTTTGAGGTTTATTATGTTTGATACTAAATGAGTTTATTTTGGTAAAATGTTAATGACATAGATGATTAATGAAGGTGTTTGGCTATGATATTAAATCTAAGTAATGGTTACAAATTGTTGTATATTCGGTCATGGAGAATGAACCAAGAATTTATGTGACGTGTTGGCATAATTTTGATGATATGGTATGAATTTATGATTTAGTTAATAAGTGTTTGATAAGTACATAATGAACTAGATATGATTGATGTTTAAAGCCTAGTGACATTCGGTCATGTTATATATATATATATATATATATATATATATACTTGTGATGAGTTTGTTATAAAATGCAAATTATGGAATGATATATTTTGGTTCGATACTATGCAATATTAAATGCGTGTGATGTGATTTAGTAAAATGAAAATAGACATTTACTAAAACATATGAATTAGCATGTTTATATTCGGCCCTTGTATTTGGGTTTTGACCATTTGAATAGTAACTTGTCTTATAATAAAACAAGAAGGATATTTGTGTATTAAGTAAATTGGTTTTGTTATTTAGGCTTTAATGATTAAGTAGTTTATAGAAGTATAATGATACTTATATTAAATTCGATCAAGTTTAGATAAATTGAATGAAAATGCATAATGTGCCGATTATGAAAAGGTGATTTTGATTTATTTGATATTTTTGCTTATGATTTATGTGACTACATATATGTTCGTTATATAATAAGAAATGATTCGTAAAGAGTTTATGTTAGCTTTATAATTTAAAATTTAATTGATTTAAGTGACTCGTTTATGTGTACATATGAAATTGTTCGGATGTGTGCTTTGTTTAGTAATGCCTTGTAACCCCATTCCGACGACGGATATCGGTTAAGGGTGTTACATGTTAATTACTTAATTTGTGTATATATGGTAAGTTTTACTTTAAGCATATGAGCTTACTAAGCTTTATAGTTTACTCTGTTTACTTTTTTATGCTTTATAGTGATTATCGAAGCTTGCTCAGATTTGGGAATCGTCGGAGATCTCATCACACTATCAAGCTATCACTTTTTTACTTTTGAACTTATGTATTTGGTTATATGCAATGTATAGGAGTTTTGGTCATTATGGCCTATATTTTGGTAATGGATTTAGCCATTTGATTTGGCATTGTAAATGATATGTGCTTGGTTATGTGTATAGCCATGTAATTTGGCTTCTTTTGGAATGCTTGGTGATGTATATATATGTGCAAATGACTTTTTGATATGTTGTGTATAATTGCTATATAAATGCTTGATGTGAATTGGTGTTTGGAGTACCAAATGGTTGAAATTTGATATTGGCATGTTTGTAGCTTTAGGCAAAATAGTGCATAAATGAAAGTGACCATTTAGGTGAATTGAGAATGTGAAATTGGTATGAATTGAATAGGTTATTGTGATATTTGTGTGTCTTATGGTTAATGATATAGAATTAGTATGAATTAGGCTTGGTTGAGATTGGTTTGAATGCCTATTTATGCCATGTTATATGCCATTTGATTTGTGTAGGTGAATACAAATTTAGGTGAGCAATATGGCTTGGTAAATAGCCTATTTTTGTCCACACAGGCAAAAACACGGGCGTGTGTCTCACACGGTTAACTGACATGGCCGTGTGTCCCCTGGTGTTTAATTAAAAACCAAGTTAGTATGCTCCACACGGCCCAGCACACGGGCGTGTGACTTAGCCGTGTGCCATAAGTCAATATACCCTACAGTTTTGGCACGGTCTAGCACACAGCCTGGCACACGGGCGTGTGAGGTCATTTTGAAGGGCACACTGGCGTGTGGTTGTTCGTGTGACCCAAGTCAGAGAGTTACATGGGGTTGGACACGGGCTGGGGCACGGCCATGTGATCCCATCGAATGCCCACACAGCCAGTGATATGGGTGTGTCTCTCACATGGCCAGGCCACACGGGCATGTGTCCCCTGTATTTTTGAAAAATTTTCTAAGTTTTCCAAATATTTCCTAAGTTATTGATTTAGTCCCGAAACACTTTTAATGCATGAATTGGGCCTCGTAGGCTCGTATTAGGAACTGTATGATTGTTTGTGAATGATTTATAAATGGATATGATTAATGTATGAGAAATGTATGTTCGTTTAAGTAATAAGTCCAGTAATGCTCCGTAACCCTACTCCGGCAATGAATAAGGGTTAGGCGTGTTACAAGTATACTTGCAAACAACCAGCAGCATAGGGCGCTTCATTGTAGTGGGAGGGCCTCTTGTAGGCCTAAGTTCTTCCAATCTAGCAGAAGTGTTTTAAACACCGATTTTTCTGAATGGGAAGATGATAACCCACTCATATGATGAAATGATGCAAAGTGCTAATTCCAAGCTTTTGGAAATAGTTAAGAAAGCTTATATGGATTCTATGGATTCCAACTCGGTGTGGGAACTTGTTACTGGAAGAGATAAAACCCATAAGGTATAAGTGGATCTACAAGTGATCAAGACCTTTGGATTTGATTAAAACGTATATCAACCTTGTGTTTATAAACGTATGGCATAATGCCAAAAATAGCCCCTAACATTTTTTTTGTCAAATTGATCTATTTTTAATAAAGATGTTGACGTGGCTATTAGTTGACTAACGATCAACAGTAAGCGCTGACGTAGCGGTCTAAATGTAATTAAATAATGACGTTGCACTATTTTGTCTTATATTTCATGTTAGCAAATGATTTTAAAATTATTAAAATTATTTTAAAGTTATCATCATCATCATCATCATCACCATTTCTTCTTCTCCATTGTTTCATTCCATCGTTCACCATCATCATCACCGTCTCCATTCACCGTCACTATTGTCCAACGCTGTTCAAGCCGCCTTGCTCCAAAATACTCTCCTCTTTCCCCTTTTTCAATTTCTCCAATTTATTTTCTAAAAACAAACTCTTTGAAAACCTCAAAATCCATTCTTGAGCCTCGACCTTCATTATCTCCGATCTTCTCTTTCGTTCATCAGATGGCCTCCATTTTTTAGTATGTATTTCCTCTCTCTGAGCTCTTTCTTCTCACTGTTCAGATTGTTGAACGGATACCTAAAAACCCATAAATTTAAAAATAGAAACCCCCTGACAAATGGAGTGGTTTATTACATGAGACGTTGACATTAGGGTCGATGGGGTGGTCAGAGATAGAAAGCCAAAGCTTAGCGTGGTGGTGAAAATGTTGCAAAAAGTTCTTGTGAGACAATTTGGGAATCACCTAATTGGGATTGTTCAAAACACTGCCAGATTCTATAATCTCGATCTCAAGCGACTAAAAAAGAGGACATTGGTTCAGACTGGAAAGTGAATTGGACGTTCACGTCAAATTTTTTTTGGAATTATACGCATCATTTCACAACAATGACAAGTTTTGGTATTCGAATCCACCTTATTACTACATCTGAATGAACAATTTGACAATGGTGCGTACAAGGAAGTTTTTGTGACTATCGACGAGAAATTCGTGGGATCAGAGGTGGTTTTTCTAGATGTTTTCACCAGTGGGATTAACCATTATTTTGGGAACCAATCGTGGCGTTCGGGGGTTTCAATTTACTAAGCTACGATCTAGATTTAATGTAACAACCCATTTTTTAGTGATGATGGAACAGTGGTTTCAGGACCACAAATTTTCGTTCTGTCGATCCGTAAATATTACAGTCATTAGATTTGTATTAAAATTTGGTTAAGAAATTTTAACGTTTAGATAGTTAATTAAAGAAAAAGGATTAAATTGAAAAAGGTGCAAAACTTAGTAATTATTGCGTTTAGGGGATCAAATAGCTTAGACACTTAAATGAGGGAGGACTTATATGATGATTATACCATGTTATAACTTAATGGACGGTTATAGGTTTGTGCTTTGGTTTAATTGAATGTTTTACTAAAGGGCAAAATTGTAATTTAGTAATTAAATTTAAGTAAAATAAAAATGAAACAACATCATCTTCCTAATTTGAAAGTTTAAAGTTCAGCCATCAATAATTTCTTACTTATAAGTTCGTTTTAAAGTCGTTTCTTGTAACTTTTATGTTTTTGAGATCGTTGAAAGTTGCAACTAGGTCCAGCTAGCCCGTACCTTCATTTTTGAATCTGTTAAAAATTTTGGAAGTTACCATTGATGAATATTGGTTGTTAGTGATGATAACTATGAGTTTGAAGCTTTGATTGTGGTATTTGGTTGTTCTGTTAAGTGATTTTTTAGATTTTGATTTAAGGATTAAATTGTTAAAATGTCAAAATTTCAAGGTTCAAGGGTGAATAAGAGGTGTTTTGTGGACTGGTTAGAAGCCTTGAATATTCGACTATAATTTTGACCTGTGAAAATGGTCAATTTGATTATTTTCGGGTTAATGGACTAAATTGCATAAATTCTAGAAGTTTGGGGCAATTGTGTAAACGCTGAAAATGAAAGGATATAAAATGTATAATAAATCAAAATATGAATTGTAAGCTGATAATTGGGAAATTTTACATTTTAAATCAAGACCCTGTTGATTTACGTGGAAAATGAAAAATTACGGAATAGTCCTTGAACTTCTGTAACTATTACAACTTAGTCCAGGTAAGTTCGTACAGTTTATAATTCAATATCTATTTGAATTTTATGATGATATTAGATAATATAGAGGAAATTAATTGATTAATGATGATATAAAGCTGTTTGAGCAAATGTTATTGAAATTCAATAATTAGGTTGGATGAACGTGGGACAGAGTACAATGTAATGACGACATGTGTAACACCCCAAACCTGGCCTAGACGTTATGACCGGATTTGACGTGTCACCTCGAAGTGTCGTTTGAAAACTGGGCTTGTCGATAAAAGTTTGTTACTAAATTTTAGATCCTATTTAAAAATATTGCTGTTGAAAATGTTAGTGTTGAAAAATCATGTTGTCCAATTATAGATCATATCAATTGTTATAAGCTTATTAATCTGGAATAAAACCACAGAAGCCTTTTCTAGTTGTAAACTTTTAAGATTTGAAAAACGTGATTTTCTTAAGAAACAATTATTGTTTTAAAAACCCGTGTTTACTAGTCTAGCAGGTTGAAACAAAGAGAAAACACCAAAGAAAAGTTAAAACCTCAAATGGCCTTATTACATAATTATTCCCCAATATAAAAATAAATAACTAAGTCTAAGATTAAATCATGACGAGCGTATGGCCACCTCTGAGTCCCTCGCAGCTCCAAATCATCTAAGGCTGGGGATTACCTGCACAGTTTAAGGAAAGGGTGAGTTACGAGAACTCAGTGTGTAATCCCCAATCATGCAGTAATAGTCTGGGCCTGAGCCCTATTCAGTATCAGTTCATTCTGGGCTTTAGCCCTATATAGTAGCAGTGTGGGCCTAAGCCCAAATAATCACCATACAGAACAGTAATGCAACCCAACCCAATCCAACCAACACAACACTCGTACCAACACACCATGTGGGGACTAAGTCGACCCACCCAGCCAACACACCAATATCACAGCCTAGCTGCTAGTAACCATAAACGTGGCCAAGCCACTCAAATCAGAACACGTGGCAAAGCCACTAAAATAGTAAAAACGTGGCAAAGCCACTAGTACAGTACTTCCTCCAAATCTAAATCCCAACCCCAATGCAGAATGTTGTGTCATAAATAATTCGTGTATGCAGTATGTCATAATCGTAATTAGTCATATAAATATCACACACACATCACTTAAACTACCACTAGGGGTATAACGGTCATTTTGTTGGTTAGGGGTAAAATAGTAATTCTACCTCTCGGGGGTATTTCGGTAATTTTACACTTCGAGGGTATTACGGTAATTATACCCTTACCTTAGGCCTACCACCGTTTCGAACGACTCGGATAACTTATCTGGCCAAAATGGTGTAATTGGGCCCAAAGCCCACTATTCAGCCCAAGAGGGCCCACACACTCGTGCGGCCTATTCAACCCAATTATTGTAACATCCTGAAAAGGGCCTATGCATTTTCGGTTTAATTGTACGAAATGACATGTCTTATGTGTTATGAATATACTTTGAACATTTTTGGAAACCTGGAAATGTATGGAAATGTTAAGTTTAAAAGAGGGAAGTGAACATTTTTGGAAACTAAGAAAGGTAAGGAAATGATTTGGAAATGATTCAAAAGAGGAAAGTGAAAATTTTTGGAAACTTGGAAATGTAAGGAAATGTTAAGTTTAAAGGAGGCAAACGAAAATTTTTGGAAACTTGGAAATGTAAAGAAATGTCAAGTTTTAAGGTTTAAAGAGAGGAAATTAAGGCAAGGTGGCCTTAAGAAAATTAATAGGAGGAATTTGACACACAAACAGGCTTGGAAAAGTGGCCTGAAGATATCACTTAAGACCCAGGTAGGTGACACCACCAGCTATGCAAGTGGGCCTGAGTTCGAGTCACTTGGGGAGCAAATAAAAGAAGTTTTATTTTTGCTTCCAGAAGCAGAGAGGTGGACGGCATTAAGGCTCTTAAAAGAGGAGTTTTATTCTCTTTAAATTTTGGCTACATAGAAGGATAAATGATGATTTATCTTAAATTATTTTCAAGGAGATAATAAGGGATTATTCTTTTAATAAAGTGATAATTAAAAGGATAAAGCTATCAAATAGAAGAGTGGTGGCCAAGTAAGGGACTCTAGCCTAGTAATTTTGGCTATAAAAGGAAGAGTAAGGCTATTCTTCATTCATTCTTTTCTCTTCAAGAAAACCTCTATCGAAATTCTCTAAAGTTTCTCCTCTTCTCTCTACCGAATTCTCTCTGCCATATTCTCTTTTTCTCTTTTCTTTTCTTCTTCTATTACAAACACAATCAAAATCCGAAGATACCAATAGCCCTAGTCGATTTCTCACTAAGCCTCAAGAGCCGAAATTGTTATCCACATCAAAGCCATAGCCGAATACTGCTAAGGGTTCAAGCAAGAGTTCCATCAAATACTTCAGTAAGGGTAAGATTAGGTTAGATTCTCATTCTATTTCTTTTAAGGCTGTCGAAATTAAGATTCTAATACCCTTAATATCTGTTGCCAAAGAGATCTTTCGGGATTTACTAAGTGTCGACTACAAGGAAAGAGAAGTTCTTTTCCCGAAGGTACACCATAAGCCGCGTGTTCCCTAGTTGTTCGGTGAGTTTCGGGATTTAAAATCCACAAGGTAAGTGTCTATAGCATTCGGCCAAGGCCTATTTTAGTAGTTAGATCTATTATTATGTGTTTTAAGCCGAAAACTAACAGATTCAAGGGATCTAGTGAGTAGCCGATTCCAAAGGAGAAGAATACAAGTTTTCGGGATTTGACTATAGTCAATTCGACAACAAGGTAGGTTTTAAGAATACAAATCCTACTAGGATTTGGTTTTATAGGCTTTATGCTAACACATTAAGGTTACCAAATGTAGGAATTGAGATCTAAAGCAATAGATCGTTTTTTTTCGGGATTTCAAGGAATTCGTTAAGCAAATCAGGTGTGTACCCCACACTATCTTTAATACGTTTTATGGCAATATTTAATATAAGTATGTATAAGAATGTGAATATGGCTAAGGTACCCTAATGTGGTACAAAGTACTCAGGTACATTTCCTACTCCTACTAGGATTACGAAATATGTTATATTTTAACATGTGAAAAGTGACATGAATGTGAATTTAAGTATGATATGCATGATATAAATAAAATGGGGCATTCGGGTTATATGAGAAAGGGGAAGTGAATGTGGTGACTTCGGTCTCACTATCTGAATGTGGTGGCTTCGGTCACATTATCTGAATGTGGTAACTTCGATTACATTATCTGAATGTGGTAACTTCGGTTACATTATCTGAATGTGGTGTCTCATGACACAATTATCTGGTGGCTATGCCACAAATTATATATGGGCGATGAGCACGTCGACTGCAGCGACTGCCTTCGATGGAGTGTAGCGGAAGGAGGGTTGACTTAGTAGTCCCCACGGTGTGCAGGTTGGTACGGGGATGTGTAGCGGATGGCATCTAGGTTTGGGTTCGGGATTGCACCATTATCTTGAATTATTATGTGAACATGATATGTATGGTATGCCTAAATCTATTAAATTTTAGTGTTGGTTGCACATTGAGTCTGTTTGACTCACCCCGTTGGGAAATATTTTTTTCAGGTGATGAGCGGTAATGGACCGGGTCAGCAGGAGCTTAGGGATGGCCATGCACAGCAAGAAATCTATGATTTGGACTTTTATTTTCTTTAAGTACTTTGGTTTTAAATTTGGGTTATATTTGATGTAATAAGGCCATAGTGAACTATTTTATTTCTGTCTTATTGTTTAATTATGTTTACAAATTTTTATTAAGTTAAAGATTAAGTAATTTATTTTTGAATATACTCTATATGTTTTATCACTTAAAAATTAAAAAGGGTTTTCAATATAAAATCGAATTCGTTTTTCAACTCAAGCCCAACCCAAAACAATATTTTTTTTAAAATTGCACAAGTTTTTCCTAAGTCACAAAAGAATTTGAACCGGCTTTCTTGAGGAACATACCAAATCTGGTCAAAGCTCGTGGGCCGAGTTTGGGGTGTTTCAATTTGGTATCAGAGCCCAGTTTTAAACTCTCGGCCTGTGGTCTAAGGCCTAAAATGTTTTCAAATTGAGCCCAAATGAGTTCTTATGAAAATATTTTTGGAAGTAAGCAGGTTTTCTGGCATGGCACCTAAGTCACCGACCCGAAGTCCACCAGGTAAGTACCCCTAACCTTTGTGTGATATCTATTGTGAACTGTAGAAGGGTAGAAATGGAATGGAACGTAGACTAGCATGATAAGTATTTGAACCCTAGGACTAGTTTACCTCAACTATTACATAAGACTTAATGCTTAATTAAACAAACCTATGGCTAAGTCGCCGAGTTAGGGTGTGGCAACCATTGTGCGCATGTCTAGGATTGGATCCGGAAGAACCTGGTATTTAAGCAGTCCTAGTGACTCACCTCCTCTTCGCAGGAATCCTACCTGGTGCGTAGCTTCGGTTCACCCTAACCAAGAGGACTCAGTCACAGGCTAAACCCAATAACTAAAGCCCGAAAGGGATTAGCCACATTTTTACGGAAACCCTAGTTTTAAAATGACTAAATTACCCTTTTGATTTATACAAGCTATCCCATAAAATTTTTCTGAAATATTTCTTGATTTACAAAATTACTAAAATACCCCTAGTGGTAAAATTACAAAAATGCCCTTGGTTTATGAAATTTCCAAAATACCCTCAGTTCTTATTAAAAAAAATTTTCATTACTTTATAACAAGTCCAAAAACCCTAATTTGCAAAATATCAAAATACTTTGATTTTGGAAAATTACAAATTGCCCCTGACTTACAAAATTACCAAAATGACCCTAAATTTCAAAAATTTTGCAACATCACCGATTTGGAAAACAAATTCTCAAAAAGAACCCTCAAGTTTTGAAAATTTTGGAAATACCCTTGATTTATTAAGCTTTACAAATTTTCTCTGATTTATTACCAAAATACCCCCCGAGTTTCAAAATTTACCAAAATACCCCTGTAATTTCAAAATTTTCGAAATACCCTTGGGATTTCAAAAATTACCAAAACACCCTTATTGACAAAACCACCAAGGAACCTTATTTTGAAAAAAAAATTTACGAAAATACCCCTGTAGGGCAAATTACGAAAATACCCCTGGGTAGTGAGAAAACAACAACAATGAAAACTACAACATTTCTCTGAATGAACGAAAGTTCATAATTGATTGATGAATGTATGAATGTAAAGACTGTATGCATGTATGAATACGAAAGAACCACTCCTAAAATTCTTTTCATAAAACTTCTTCGCGGGTAATCAGTGGAATAAAGGCTAATTCATAAAACTTCTTAATCAGATTAAATCGTGAACTAGACATAAGTTCTAGGGGATGTGAACTTAAAGATTGTGCCTAGAAAGTATGATGGTTCTATTAAGATCAGAGTGCGCAGCGTAAGCATAGTGCGGTGAGAAGGATTGTACGACTGTTAGTAAGTAATTTCGAGGACGAAATTATTTTTAAGGAGGGTAGAACTGTAACATCCTGAAAAGGGCCTATGCATTTTCAGTTTAATTGTACGAAATGACATGTCTTATGTGTTATGAATATATTTTGAACATTTTTGGAAACCTGGAAATGTATGGAAATGTTAAGTTTAAAAGAGGGAAGTGAGGCAAGGTGGCCTTAAGAAAATTAATAGGAGGAATTTGACACACAAACAGGCTTGGAAAAGTGGCCTGAAGATATCACTTAAGGCCCAGGTAGGTGACGCCACCAGCTATGCAAGTGGGCTTGAGTTCGAGTCACTTGGGGAGCAAATAAAAGAAGTTTTATTTTTGCTTCCAGAAGCAGAGAGGTGGACGGCATTAAGGCTCTTAAAAGAGGAGTTTTATTCTCTTTAAATTTCGGCTAAATAGAAGGATAAATGATGATTTATCTTAAATTATTTTCAAGGAGATAATAAGGGATTATTCTTTTAATAAAGTGATAATTAAAAGGATAAAGCTATCAAATAGAAGAGTGGTGGCCAAGTAAGGGACTCTAGCCTAGTAATTTTGGCTATAAAAGGAAGAGTAAGGCTATTCTTCATTCATTCTTTTCTCTTCAAGAAAACCTCTGCCGAAATTCTCTAAAGTTTCTCCTCTTCTCTCTGTCGAATTCTCTCTGCCATATTCTCTTTTTCTCTTTTCTTTTCTTCTTCTATTACAAACACAATCAAAAGCCAAAGATACCAATAGCCCTAGTCGATTTCTCACTAAGCCTCAAGAGCCGAAATTGTTATCCACATCAAAGCCATAGCCGAATACTGCTAAGGGTTCAAGCAAGAGTTCCATCAAATTCTTCAGTAAGGGTAAGATTAGGTTAGATTCTCATTCTATTTCTTTTAAGGCTGTCGAAACTAAGATTCTAATACCCTTAATATCTATTGCCGAAGAGATCTTTCGGGATTTACTAAGTGTCGACTACAAGGAAGGAAAAGTTCTTTTCCCGAAGGTACACCATAAGACGCGTGTTCCCTAGTTATTCGGTGAGTTTCGGGATTTAAAATCCACAAGGTAAGTGTCTATAGCATTCGGCCAAGGCCTATTTTAGTAGTTAGATCTATTATTATGTGTTTTAAGCCGAAAACTAACAGATTCAAGGGATCTAGTGAGTAGCCGATTTCAAAGGAGAAGAATACAAGTTTTCGGGATTTGACTATAGTCAATTCGACAACAAGGTAGGTTTTAAGAATACAAATCCTACTAGGATTTGGTTTTATAGGCTTTATGCTAACATATTAAGGTTACCAAATGTAGGAATTGAGATCTAAAGCAATAGATCATTTTTTTTTTCGGGATTTCAAGGAATTCGTTAAGCAAATCAGGTGTGTACCCCACACTATCTTTAATACGTTTTATGGCAATATTTAATATAAGTATGTATAAGAATGTGAATATGGCTAAGGTACCCTAATGTGGTACAAAGTACTCAGGTACGTTTCCTACTCCTACTAGGATTACGAAATATGTTATATTTTAACATGTGAAAAGTGACATGAATGTGAATTTAAGTATGATATGCATGATATGAATAAAATGGGGCATTCGGGTTATATGAGAAAGGGGAAGTGAATGTGGTGACTTCGGTCTCACTATCTGAATGTGGTGGCTTCGGTCACATTATCTGAATGTGGTAACTTCGGTTACATTATCTGAATGTGGTAACTTCGGTTACATTATCTGAATGTGGTGTCTCATGACACAATTATCTGGTGGCTATGCCACGAATTATATATGGGTGATGAGCACGTCGATTGCAGCGACTGCCTTCGATGGAGTGTAGCGAAAGGAGGGTTGACTTAGTAGTCCCCACGGTGTGCAGGTTGGTACGGGGATGTGTAGCGGATGGCATCTAGGTTTGGGTTCGGGATTGCACCATTATCTTGAATTATTATGTGAACATGATATGTATGGTATGCCTAAATCTATTAAATTTTAGTGTTGGTTGCACATTGAGTCTGTTTGACTCACCCCGTTGGGAAATATTTTTTTCAGGTGATGAGCGGTAATGGACCGGGTTGGCAGGAGCTTAGGGATGGCCATGCACAGCAAGAAATCTATGATTTGGACTTTTATTTTCTTTAAGTACTTTGGTTTTAAATTTGGGTTATATTTGATGTAATAAGGCCATAGTGAACTATTTTATTTCTGTCTTATTGTTTAATTATGTTTACAAATTTTTATTAAGTTAAAGATTAAGTAATTTATTTTTGAATATACTCTATATGTTTTATCACTTAAAAATTAAAAAGGGTTTTCAATATAAAATCGAATTCGTTTTTCAACTCAAGCCCAACCCAAAACAATATTTTTTTTAAAATCGCACAAGTTTTTCCTAAGTCACAAAAGAATTTGAACCGGTTTTCTTGAGGAACATACCAAATCTGGTCAAAGCTCGTGGGCCGGGTTTGGGGTGTTTCAATTATAGTCACGGCTATGCGAATCTCGCTGCCCAATCCATTAATATCCTCTTACCGTGGATTTTACCCATATGGGGCCTATTGGGCCCACATGGCCTATCTCAGCCTAATGAGGCCCATTACGACCTAAGCCCACGAAATTGTTCGTGGTAGCCTCAACGGTTTATCGCCAACGATTGTGGCTCGATTTATCCCTACGAGCGTTCGTACACTCGAGAGCCCTCAGATGTCGAAGTCTCGGCTTTTCGGCTTTTGCCGATTCACAGTAGCACAAGGGTGTGAATACACCTTTATCCAACGTTTTAATAGTACGGTATTGGGTGTAGGATTACACACCTTTAACGTAGCTCGTACAAGCAACCCACGAACATCAAACCTACACCCAACAACATTTTTCCTTTGGTTAAAAATCAATATCTAATACTAACGTTCAATCCCAACGAGCATGGAATTAATACTCACCTTCGCCCAAGAACGCTTTCCAATCTACTTATGATGCTAACTGAAGATATCTATACTCCTTTCCTACTGAAATGCTACCCTAACCAAGAGAATCCAACACAAGACAAGGGTCCAAGAGTTAGCACCCTAAACTGAAACATTCGGCTTGTCAGTGAAGAAAGCCATCAAAAGGAACCAAGAATCGAATAAAGCAAGGAATACTTACCCAAGATTAATTGATAGAAGCGGCAGAATACAACAACAATCGGCCACTTGACAGAGGTTGGCGTTCTAAGGGATAGAGACTAATCGAATGAGAGAATCAAAAGAGGCAAGGAGTTAGATTTGGCCAAAGGAGAAAACCAAGAAAAGAAGAAGGTGAATCAGATTCGGCAGAGAGAAAGATGTGGAGAAGAAGGGTAGGTTTCCGTTAAGAATTCGAAAATTGGCAATTGGTATTGTGTTTGACAAAATGAATGACAGCTGAGATTAAAAAGAAAGTAGAAGGAAGAAAGACCCGAATGGTCAAAAAGTTGCACGAAATGCCACGAAAGAAGTAAATCCCGAAATGAAAAGAAAATAAAAACCCCAAATTGCAGAAAGAGTTTTCGGTTTCTATCATCCCACCAAGCTGCCGAAAATGCTCCAACGAAACTCCTTAAGCCGAAATCCCCCTTACTCAAACTCTCCCATTCGGCCAAGACTCCTCGACATCCCAACTCCTTCAAACTCTCCACCAATTCCTCCTTGAATTGCTCCCAGCCTCCCATTCAAATTTGTTGACTAAGTCTCCAACCTCCTCTGCAGAGTTTGATTCAAACTCTACCTCTCACACTACCATGTCATAAAATAAAAGCCTCCT
This sequence comes from Gossypium australe, assembly GCA_005393395.2. Taxonomy (NCBI): domain Eukaryota; kingdom Viridiplantae; phylum Streptophyta; class Magnoliopsida; order Malvales; family Malvaceae; genus Gossypium; species Gossypium australe. The sequence continues at coordinate 123,958,851 of CM016624.1, read as the reverse complement.
ATTTGCATGCCATGGGATTCGAACCCCAATTCCCTTGCCACCCTAGTTATGCCACAGCCATCAAGCCACAAGCACATTTGTGTCATTAAAACACACACTTAAACATAAGTCCTAACTGCTAATAGCCAACTTCACTTAAGAGTAAAAACTAAAATTTTTCCAAGGCCCAAACTCGAACCCAGGCTTCCTTAAAACCCCCAAATACACTCAATTACTTAGCCATTGAAACACACGTGGAATTTAAGCCAAATCATGCAAAATTACAACCCTACATTTTTGGGCGTTACAACATGTTATGCAGGTTTGGGTGTGGTTTAAATGTTTTTCCTGAGTACACCAAGGTTCAGAATTTTTTGCAAACTCCCGTGTTGTACTATCTTGTTCTGGCGTGTTATAGAGGCAGATGTGTAGCTTTTTGGAGCACTTGGCGTGTTATCGATTGGATTAGCTCTTATGAGCGTTTGGCGTGTTTCGGTTGGATTACTTGTGTACTCGTATCCGTAAGTCATTCTCCATATTGTAAATTATTGTACTATAACTTTTATAATGATTTTGAATGGCATGACATGGAATTGATATCTATAATTGATTCTATTGTGGATATGTATATTTTCTTGGATATTATTGTTGAGCTTTGAATTGAGAAATGAAATTCACCGATATGTAGTTGTGGATGACAGGAAACATGTTTTGTTGGGTTATTCATTATTGAATTGTTATATTTACTTCAGTAAGATTTATTATTTCTGTACGTCAAACTTACTAAGCTTCAATAAGCTTACTTGTGTTAATTTATGTTCTTGTAGATACTTTTGAAGGTTGGACGATTGGATATGTAACACCCCAAACGATGCCCAGACGTTATGGTCGAATCTAAGAATGTTACAAAAAAAAGGTTTTGAAACTAATTTTATCATGTTGAAATTTCCCGAATAGTTTGTTACTAAAAGAGAGTCCATTTTATAAAACATGTTATTTATATTATATTCATTAAGGAAAGCATTGATAGTCAACTCCTACAATAAAACTTATCTTGCAGCGGAAGTTTGAAATCATTATATTTGAAATCTAAGCTTGGTTCTAGAAAAATATTTGTTTGTGTAAAACCATTGTTTTCGTAAATTGTTTCGTAAAAAGTTGTAGAATAATAATCTAAACCATTTCAAAATCCCAAAGTTAAAGTCAACAGTCTAGAGAGTCCAAAAATTACAAACTCTCAAAATAATCCAGAATTTTAAAAAAAAAATTGTTAACGGACTAGTGGTCATTGCTGAGACTCCGTCACACCGACCCGCTTATGTTTGAGGATTACCTGTATAGAACAGACAAACAAAAATGAGTTTTCATAAACTCAGTGTGTAACTATACAGAGTCATACATGCACATAAACTCTGATTTTTCGTATACAGAATAGATACATCTACGGACATAAGTCCCCAACATAATTAGATCAACAGAATCATACAGATATGCAAAATACTACCCCCATCCTCTACACACCATCTTCGTCCATCCCAACACACCACGTGGGGTATTAAACACCCACCCAGCCCTATACACCACATATTGTCTGTACGACACTTATCAGAATAAACGCAGTCATGCTACCAGAATAATAGTGAAATGTCGCCTATCAGAACACTTCCTCCACATATACAAATCCCACCCCATATACAGATACAGAATACAGATATAAAGATGTAACAGAGTTAACATGACCCGCATACTCGTATACATATATCATACATGTTTATACAAAACAGTCAAACATACATAATGGTTTTCCTAACTCAAATTAGTCTATTAGGATAGCAGATCTCATGCATCAGGGCTTGTTTTGCCCTTATCGACCCTATGGAAAGCCCACAGTCAATCAGAACGATGTATGTGACCCTAGGGAAAATTTTAGAATTTTGGGCCCACATGCCCGTGTGGGCTCACACGCCCAAATTGGCCTTGCCATTGTGGCCTACACGAACTGGCCCACAGCCTACACGCCCAAATCGGCCTAGCCCGTGTGACTCACATGGCCACACACTCACCTGTCACACGGCCATGTGTCATACACGGCCGGGTACACGCCCATGTGGCGTCGACAGCCCACTTTTTCAGCTTTTTTCGAACCTCATTTTCTCGTGTTTTCATTACACACCTGATTCAGATTTGACGCTACAACAATCTCGAGACCTCTGAATCCCAAAAACAGCATTCAAACGATCAATTCTAAGTACCAAAATAAAAAATTACCAAAACCCCAATCGACATACTCGAAAGCATTTACCATTCGAAAGGATCGAACACTTACCAAAATAGTTACAACAGCCCAAACGCACTACACAATAGAAGCTGAATTTTGATCCCCTTGATTAACACCTACCACAAGAAATCATAATATTAACACATTCGAAAACAAGCCACTACTGCACGAACTTAAAGAACACTTACCTACCACGATCCAAATAGGAAACACGGAACCAAACGCAACGATTGAATGAATATTTTGCGAATAGAATTCAAAGAAAGAATAAACAAAATAGTTCGTAGAATAAGACAGGGAAAACATTTGGAAGAAGAATTTGGGAAAAGAAAGAATTTCAAATGTGGATAGGAATTTTGGGGAAAAGAAAAAAAATTAAAATAAATTAAAATTAAAATCTTAACAAAATCTCCCACTCTATCCACTAACCACCTTATCCCCCAGAATCCTACCCACTAACCACTTCCAACAACCTCAGAATTTCAATACCACCCAAACTCTATCAGACAACCAAAGTAAAAGTTATCACCCACACTCTCGTATGGATTCGAACACAAGATCTTAGGGTAAGCTAACACCTTACCACTTGAACTAGCAGGCTTATTCTGATATGAGTTCACCGAAGATAATATATAAGCCCAATCACCAAGGAATAAGCTAGGGTAAAAAATAACAGAATTTTCCATAAATGGGACTTAAACCCAAGACCTCAAATACACATCCATATCACTTAACCACTAAAGCAGATACTCATTTATATCATAATTCAAAAAAAATAAAATTAAATTAATCAGGGCGTTATAGGATCAGCACTCGAGTCACACTATCCATTCATTTTCAGTAGTTTTTAGAACGTTTATTTTGGATTATATGGCATGTAATAGGCTTGTTTTGGTCATTACTTAGGTTTTGGTATGTATATTTTTATAAAGTGATCCTTTGTGCGAATTGGTAACATGAACATCATTATATGACCTTGATGTTTATTTAGAAAATGTTTAATTAATGACTTGATATGGATTATGAATGATGGAAGGTGTTTTTGACATTAACATGTAGTTATTGTATGATTAAATGGTCTCTCTTCAATTGTTGTGATTTTAGGTGTCTATAATAGGCATATTGGTTAGGTGTTAAGTTGTGTGAATTGACATGTTTTGAATTAAGATTCATAATGTTGGATAATTGTGTATACTTGTGGTACCAATGAGGGTACATTGGTTAGGCACTTAGGATGCTTGAAAATAGCATGATTTGAGCTTGTTTAATGTCATTTTAAATAGGTCTAATGGTTGGTAAATGGTTTGCTTAGTGTCCAAGAAAGCTTGAAATGGTAAACTTGACATTTAAGGTTTATTTAGGTGCACAGGACCTAGGACACACCCGTGTCACTTGGCCGTGTGCCACACACGGCCTGAGACACGGCCATGTGTGTTAAGTTAGTGCGTTACACAGTCTAGCACACAGCCTGCGACACGGTCATGTGGCCTACTCAGTGAGTTGCACGGACAAGGACACGGTTGTGTGTCAAAATTTGAAAGTTACACGGCTTGGGCATTTCCACACAGCCGTGTGTCCCTTGTTTTTGAAAATTTTCAACTTTTTCTTAAAACTTCTATTTTGTTTCAATTTAGTTTCGAATGGCTTATAAAGCTATTTTTAGGGCATCGAAGGCTCGCTTTAGGGACCAAATGCTTATGTTTGATATATTTTGAATGAGATTAAATTATTGAATGTTATGTCGATAAATGTTTTTTGGGTGATCGATAATGTTCCGTAACCCTAATTTGACAACAGAGATGGGTTAGGGGTGTTACATTTAACCTCATTTTAGGATGGTTATTGGACGGGAAATATCACGATATTGGAATCGATGCCGATGATGCGATATCATTTTGGCTGGTGAATGTGAATTTACACTTCTGGTTAGATCATGGAACTTTAGTTGAAGCTCAAATGATGATGATGATTTTAAAATAATTTTAATAATTTTAAAACCATTTGCTGACGTGGAATATAAGACAAAAGAGTGTCACATCAGCATTTAATTACATTTGGACTGCCACATCAGCGGTTAATATTGACCATTAGCCAACTAACAACCACGTCAGCATCTCTGTTAAAAATGGATCAACTTGACACAAAAAGATGTTAAGGGTTAAAGTGCCCAAAAAAAAGATAAAGGGGCAAAATGACCAAACAGTCAAATGTTAGGGGGCTATTTTTGGCATTATGCCTAAATGAATTGGGATAGAAAAGTGGTCTTTCTTATTCTCTACCTCGATGACATTCTACTCATTAGGAATGATGTAGGGACATTATCATTGGTTAAACTATGGTTAACCCAACAGCTTAGCATGAAGGACTTAAGAGAAGCTAATTTGTTCTAGTAATTTGAATCCTAAGGGATAAAAAGAACAAAGTGATAGCACTATCCCAAGCTTCTTACATAGACAATATATTAGAACATTATGGAAATGATTGATTCAAAGAAATAAAATCAACCTTTTGTATCGGGATTTTATCTATCTTTGGAGGATTGTCATAAGACAGTGGAATAAAGAAAAAAAATGAGAAATGTTCCTTATGCTTCTACAGTAGGAAGTCTTATGTTGCTATGTTATGCACACAACCATATATCTATTTCGCAGTGGGGTTGGTGAGTTGATATTAGGTGAATCCAAGACCAAGACACTAGTTAGCAATTAAGCATATACTAAAGTATTTATGGAGAACGAGGTATTATATGCTTTTGTACTCTGAAGGAGATCTTACTCATATCGGTTACACTGATTCTAACTTCCAAATGTGTCAAGATTCAAGGAAACCGCCATTGGGATTTGTTTCTGTCCTAGATGGCAAGTTCATAGTGTGAATGAGTGTCAAGCAAGGTTACACTAGTAACTTCAGTATGGAGGGCCGAATTTGAGATATGGAAAAAACTATGCCACTATTGTTATAGCATGCCTAAAGACCAATTATGATATGATTGTAAGTACATACTTTTTTTTACCTTGTTTATTAATATAATACATTGCCATTATTATTTTAGTTTCTTTTTTGTGTGTATATAAATAAACTAAATTGTAATAAAGTCCTAATAAAATATGATTATTCTTAAAAGGTCCTTAGTCAAGTATTATTGTGGGCTTGGATAACAATAATACATTGAGACTAATGTGTAGTTGATTGATGAAAAAAGGTTGTCATTGGCACATGGATGTCAAAATCAATACACGAGTATGTGTTAGAGAACAACATATTGGACTGACTCACTATGAGTATGTTTCTTGGATTATTATGTAATAGTCACAATATTACTCATAGTGATAACTATGTATATGATCCTCAGACTTGAGATCATCATTGTCCCAACATCGTGAGTCGTATATTTTTATATAGTCAAACTTCTACCGTAACAAGTTTTACTATAAAGATTGATGTTGGATATACCACAATCTATGTAGTGGGATATGGTTGACCAAGATAAGATTTATCCCTCCTACATAATGGGAGCAATATCTTAGGCCTCTTGGTGGAGTGAGACTAGAAATGCATTGCCATGCTCGAATAATTTGATATGGAATATCACATTTATTTGTTTATTGTAGTCTACTTAGAAAGTCAAGAAATATGATATTGGACTATACAAGTGTGACTATTCCATGACTTGTGTCCAATCTAGATATTAAGGATAAAATGATATAATACATGAAAATATTATCACAGAAAGGTTATGTCGAATCACAACTTCTTGTAACTTTGGTAGGAATGTTGCATTGCTAGATGCAACTCATTACTTGTAATATTAGAAACGTTCTAGCATTACTACCAACATTACAAGAGCCTATAGGGTCACACCCTACAGTAGAAGAAAACAGAATCAAAATACATTTGGTATTGTATTTAGCTGTGACATGAATTAAATTAATTGTTGAATTAATTTAATTTGATAGTTAAATATTAAACACATTATATGTACAAACTTGTTGTACACAAATAGAGAGCATAAATAAAATTAATATATGAATTTTATTCATACAAAATATTAATTATATATATTACCAAAATTATTAATATAAACAGTTATAATAATTTCGGTCAAAATATAAAAGGACATGGAACGTGATTTTTTTTGAAAGAATAATTTCGTTTTTATTTTCTGAGATATGATATCAAAGAGAATAAAAAGGAAACGAATCCCTTAGAGTGTTAAGGTTACCAAGAAAAAAAAAGGTCTAGCAATCGTCTTTGAATTCTTTCTTAAATTGTTCAAAGAGTTTTTTTTTTCATGGTTGACTGGGTGGACTACGTAAAGGTTGGAATGTTCTTCGTTGTGGCTTGGAATAGGCATCGAATCAGCAACATCCTTTTATCTTTTTTCAATTGAGAAGGTGTATCTTCAACCCTATTCCAACCCGTTTCATTCCTCGTACATGGATCCATGTGTAACATCCTTAAATCGGGGCCTTTGCATTTCATGTGTTTGCATGTGTATTGTATGGTAGGTGTGTTAGTTTGGACTACTTTAGGGTCCTGGCATGAGCTATGGGTAGGCCAGAGCCATAGCAAAAAAATTTTTGTTTTGGGCTTCTAGGAAGGGGAGCTGAGTGAGCTAGGGGTTAAGGGAATTTACTGGTGTGTTTGGACACGGGATGTGCCTTGGAAAAGTGGCAAGGAGGCGCCACTTAAGGCTTGAAGAGGTGGCGCCTCAAGGGGAGCAAGAGAGCCTAGGTTCGAGCAGCAGAATTCCCTTTTCTGCTTGTTGTTTTTGACGCCAAGGCTAGGGAGGTAGAGTGCTCAGGATGGACACTCTTGGATATGTGTTGATGGAGTCAACACATTTCGAAATGGGTGGAAGAGAGGAAATTTAGGTTTTTGACTCATTCAAATCGGTTTGAATGAGTGGAAGAGAGGATTTCAAGGAGGGATAGAGGGGACGGCATGTGTTTGAGGGGAGATAGGAGTGTGGTTAGCCAAATTTTTGAAGTGTTTTGGGCTAGAGGGAGCAATCGGTTTTGGGTGCTTTGGGGGTGCCGAATTTCTTTAGGAGGCTTGTGGGAGCATTTTCGGCATTCTATGCTTTATTTCTCTTGGTCAAACCTGAATTAGTAATAGTATCTGAGTGCCTTTTTCTTTGTTTTTCTTTTCACAAACCCAAAGCCTAAATCACCATTCCAATTCCTCTTTCAACTTCATCTTTTCTCTCAACCACTTTTGAGCCAAAATCGAAACCTCTTCTCATAACCCTTACTTCTTGTGTTGGCCGAACCCACTTGTTTCCCCTTTAGCATTAATGTTTCATTCATTTTGCTATTTTCCCTAAAGAGCTGAACCACCATTCTTCATTCCTCCTCTCATCTTTTCCGTTCTTGTTTAGTCGAAACCTTCAGGGGTCTCCTCCTTTGCCAAAATCCTTACAACTCTTCTAAAGTACTTAGGCCGAATATCCTTGGCCACTTTTTCTTTCTCTTTTGCGTTTCTTCCTTCTTTATTGTGGTGCCGAAATCTATTTTTTTCTCTCTCTAGGTTCTCAAAGCCGTAACCTCAGCTAATAGCTAGGTAAGATCTCTTTTTCCTTTTTCTCTCTTCTCACTCAAACCTTCTTGTTGGACTCTGGTGGTAGTATATCGCTGTCGTTAATTTGTCATCTTTTCCAATCGGACTTGTTAGTGGTGGTAAGTGTCCTATCTTTTGACATCTCTTATTGTGTTAATGCCGAAGGTTGAGATCCAAAGTTGTAAGTATTTGGCCGAATGTAGGGGAAGTAGTGACGTCATCTTGTGAAGACTTCCAGGATTCGTTGAGTTGTGAATCGCACATAGAGCCTTGAGGTTTTGTCGATTAGGTAAGGGATCTAAATTCGGGATGTAGTTCTTTGCGACTGGTTTTACTGTTTTAACCTGATTTAGTGACCAAAGGTATTATGGACCCTAATGTCAGCCAAGCGTTAGGAGGGGTCAGATTTGAGACCCCAGCTCCTAAGTTCAAAAGGAGGGCAGTGTCTACGGTTCGCGATTGGCCACCTGGGTGTGGGCCAGCATCTGAGCAAAATAGTAGACAGATAGCGGTAGTGTTGATTAACGATAGTACCAGCGTAGAGAGCGTCGTATTACGAGTAATCAGGTGTGTAACTCTTACACACTTCATTAATTAATATGCTTATCATGTATGTTGTTAAAAGCCGGTATAACTGTTGAAACCGATATGTTACCCTTGTGGGTAAGAGCGAGGACTCCGGGTAAGTCCACTAATTGATTGGTTATCGATAAATGCTGCTTATGTCATGCCATGTGGTATTTGTATGTTAAACATGATAATATGCCATGGAAAGTACGTTCATTAATGTGGGTATGATGAGTGGAGGGGGAAGGCATTTCAGACTGTCATCAGTGGTTTTGACCACACAGTGGGTTGGCCCCACTTTCTATATAATTGTGACTAGTCTCAGTGGTTTTGACCACCAGTGGTTTGGTACCACATATTGCTATTTTGTGACTCGTCCCAGTGGTTTTGACCACAGTGGGTTGGCCCCATATATATATATATATATATATATATATACGGGATTGTCATCAGTGGTTTTGACCACATATTGCTATTTTATGACTCGTCCCAGTGGTTTTGACCACAGTGGGTTGGCCCCACATATTGATATACGGGATTGTCATCAGTGGTTTTGACCACAAGGTGGGTTGGCCCCACCATATTATTTTGTGACTACGGTCATCAGTGGTTTTGACCACCAGTGGTTTTGACCACACGGGGTAGACTATGGAGTTCGGATGGTTAGGTTGGGTTGCATGAATTGCATATTGACCTATGTATTGTGTAAGTGCTTTGTTACTATCGGGATGGGGATTTATACACTGATTCTCGGTGACTCACCCCTTCCTTTACTTTTTTTTCAGATGATTCGTAGATCGCGGATATGGAGCCGGGATGGACTCGAGGTGGTCATGCACTTTGCCTTCGGGTTTTGTTTTAATCTTCTATTTCGGGTTATATTTTCTTTAAATTTGGTTTTGGATTTGTAATACGGCCGCTAAAATTTATTATTTTGGGGATTTCATCTGCTTTTGCGTTTAATCATATTTTGTATAAGTTGAACGAGATGGCATGCTTAAACGATCTTTTAAAATGAATGTATTCTAAAATTTACAGCTTACTGGGTTTCTGAAACTTTACCATCGGTAACGACAAGCAAGTAGCATCAATAAGATAACTCGGTTTGTCTTAAAAACTGCAAACGGTTTTGACAACTGGGCTAAACTATTTCGGATTTTCAATAAAAACCAATGGCTTTCTTAAAATAAGAAACTACGCACAATCCATGTTTTTACTAAATCAACCAACTCATTTTAAATAGTAACCCCTTCTTTCCAAAATTAAACCTGCAAACTATTTTTCTTAGAAATCGTTTTCTCCTGTGACATACCAGATTCGATCGTGGTGTGTTGACCGGGTTTGAGGTGTTACACCATGGCTATGGATCACCGAAATAATTTTTTCGCTGTGCCACGGGGTGTACCAACGGTCCCAACAACTATAACAGTGCGAATATAGCTAAAACCTAAAGAAACCACACAAGGACAAAACATATTGATAGAAAGTATCATAAGAGAGACAATAATGTTTGAAGGAATAGTGGATATAGTCAAAGATTACATCTGAGGATCGTTGGGAAATGTATTCATATTGTAGTAAACATGCAATTGTTTTCTATGAATTTGAACTATAAATAAATAAATAAAGTTAATTTCACATTTCACTATTATATCTTTCGTGTTTCTGTCTTTCATGTTCTGCATACATAACAAAATTGTGACAAGAAAATATTAGCTCATTGATTGTCTAAGCTCAAACTGATGATAAGTGGCACTGTAAGAATGTTTACATTGCGAGGAATACAACTTACTTTAGTAGATAATCTAAACAAGTCCGTAATCCCATAAAGGAAACAAAGTGAGCATTTTATTCAAATAATTAGAAGGATTATTATGACGTCTACAATTCCAATTGAGGAGATGACTTATCTTGGTTATCGGAGCAGTTGATTCCACTAGTAGAGATGAATTTATTTTGAATTCGTTTGTGAATTAATTCACTTTTAGCGTTCATGGTGTGATTTACCTAAATCCTGAGTTAATAATTGACTATTCGTATGTAACTCATGTGCTTTGATATAATGGATGCTTATGCTCTAAAGATGATCGAGCCCATAGCCGATATGTTGGGTACATAACTCTATATGGCATGGATTTACTAACAACAATGGAATTCATAGCTCGATTAAAGAGTCAACAATATCCTCTTATTGGCATTGTGTGGATTGATAAATATGGAACGTGACCACAGGTTGCTTGTTCTCGAACGAGTAGTTTATCACAGTCATTTTTTGACAGTGATCATATTAATCATTAAGAATACACAATGGTGACAATGAGATAAAATAGGATTGTATTGTGTGAACGGATTTAACTCATAAGAATCAAGATATCATATGAGGGTAACACAAACATGACTAGATCATTGGACAAAGTAGTTGGATGAATTGCTTTTGTAAAGAGTATATAATAAGGAGTTTTCAATCGTGGTACTTCTTGTGGACTGACTCCATGATTAAGTAAATTGTGAATTACCAGAACAATGCTTCTAGACATAATTAAATTACTCGAGCCTAATTGTATATGTTTGATTGGTCCCTCCTCTAGCTCAACAAAAGCTCGATCGAACTGCATTTGAATCAGAAGAAAATTCTACGAATTTGGAAATGATTTAATTGAATTGATTTATTTAATGTGAATTAAGCTAAGTAGTCGTGACAATTGTTCAACTAGAGAATTTGATTAAAGAATTTTCTTGAAAATTTAATTTGGAAAATCTTAGTGCTTTTTGGGAAAATTAATTTTGACAAAGTAAAATTAAATTAATCAAATTAATTAAAATTAATATGATTATTTTCAAGTCAAAAAATTGGCCCAATGGGTAATTCAACTTGAAAATTGGACCTGAGATTGAAGATTGGGCCTAAGAACCCAAAACTGAGATTGAAACCTAAAAACTGGTCAAACTGAGCCTGGTATGTGAAACCAGGCTGACGGTCCAATTAGTGGTAGGATAGGACCGGTCAGGCCATCGCTGGCCTGGACCGAATCGACTAAGGGTGTCGTAAGGGTGTCGCACTTACAATGTCACCATTGGATACGATGGTGCTGGCGGTGGTGGCATTTTGGTGGCTGACGAGTGGTCCTTCAACGGTTGAGCAATGGAGGAATCTCACTTCTACTGGTAATGTTTAGTACTTATCCTAATAGTATTTTTATTAATTTAATATTAAAGTGATTATCTAAATATTAAATTTAATTTAATATTTATCTTGTAGATAAATATTCTATTAATTTAATAGATTTAGTATTAAATTTAATCTAATATTTATCTTTGTAACATCCAGGATTTAGGGGTTATGCGTTTAATTAGTACTTCATGTGATAGTGGGCTTGGTGTGTGTTTGGATGTGTTTTAGGGGTTTTGGAAACCCTAGGATATGGGAGAGTGCCTTAGGAAAATATTAGATTTTAAGTCTAAAAGGGGGAGCTAGGCAAAGGAGGTCTTAAGAAAAATTGTGTGGGGTTTATGACACAACAAGTGAAGTGGTAGAGTGGCTTGGGACGCTACCTAAGGTGCAGGGAAGGTTGCGTTAGCAAGGGGTTCCAAGGGAGGAGGTTCGAGTCATGTGGGCAGCAAGTGAGCGTGGTTTTATTTTGCTTGTTGGCGTCAAGAGAGGGGAGAAGTGTTGGACGGCACTTGGACTTTAAGGGATGAGGACGAGACTTGGTCTTTTTATTTTGAAATTCGGCTAATGAGAAGAGATAATGGTTGACCCATTCAAATTATTTTGAATTGGTAGAGAGGAGAGAAAGTAGGAGCAAAACAAGGGATATGAGAGGAGTAAGGGGTGGTGTTGAAATTTAGTCTTAGTGTATGCCGAATTTAGTTCTCCCTTTTCTCTTTAGTGTCGATTTCTTTTTGTGAAAAAGTCATCTAGTTTCGGCTTTCTTACTCTTTTGATTTGTGACCGAAATTTCAAAGACCATTAAGGTCACTAGCGTTTCTTTCTTTTTCTTCCCATAGCTCTTTTGAAAAGCCGAAATATTCTTGAGATAGCCGAATATTTCATCTCCATTTGAGAGCCATAGCCGAACCTTGTATTCTCTCTTTCTCTTTTCTATTTTTGAAGCCTTAAAGTCGAAAGTAACAGATAGTGCTCTTCTCCTTCTTTTCTTGGTTTATTTCGTACTATCACCTTGTTCCGAAACCATTCTTTTTCTATCATTTTCAAAAGCCGATTCTCTAAAGGAGGGGCTGTCGACTACTCTCTTTTAGTCTTCATAAGCACGTGGGTGGTAAGTATTTCTTTCCTTAGCAATCGGTTTTCCCTTCTTTCTCTTCTGGTGTGCCAAAATCAATGGTTGGCCTTGATTTCTATGGATGGCCGAATGTTCTTAGGGCCATAATCTTGTGTTTCTTTGTTGGTAGCTAGCATAAGGGAGCATTAAAGGAGTCTCTTGGGTTCGACTACTCAAGGTAAGGGTTAGTTTCGGCCAAGGGCTTTTTCCATAAGTATTCTTGTATTAAAGCCGATTCTAACAGTGGATAAGCAGGGATTTCGTCAACTCCATAGACAAGTGGTGGTTTCCGGGTTCTAGATAAGCAAGGTAAGTGGGTTATGGTATTCGGCCATAGGCCATTTTGTCTACTAATGTTAGCCGATTCTGACTATGATTATTTAGGGGCAATCGACAGAAGTAAGCAGAAGCTTTCGGGATTTTGATCCATTTGGTAAGGAGGTTAAGTTGTAGTTTCTATTCGTTTAAGATCTCGTATTAATCGGGGTTTGATTAGAGTGTTCTTCGATGGATGCGAGTGCCAGTCAAGGAGAGAAAGGGGTAACCCCTATCCCTAAGTTTAAGAAGAGATCAGTCTCTGCAGTACGGGATTGGCCACCGGGGTGTGGGCCAGCGTCAGGGCAGGAGCGTAGGCAGATAGTGGTAGTTACGATTAGTGACAGCATCGTTATTGAGAGCGTAGTACTTCAGGTTATCAGGTGTGTGATTAACCCACATTTTGCCGGTTGTATGTTATGTTTGCATGTGTTATGTATATGTGATTAATGCAGTGGAAATAATGAGATGGGTACTCTTGAGTGAGTATGTCAATAATCAGGTCAGTATTAAATCTGATAAAATTGTGGTTATTGGTGTATATATGTGTGGTATGCCGAATAACATGTTCATGCATTATTCATCATGACACTATCGTATGTTGCATGTGCATGGGGTGGGATTGTGTATATGAAAGAAGGGCAGGGTGTACATTTATGTACGTGGTTTAGTGACGGCTACGAGCCTCACGTGGATTGATGATTGGCTCTGTGCCTCATCGTGGTTTGATGTTAGCTGCAAGCTACATCGTGGATTGGCGCTGACTGAGGTCGCGTTGTGGATTAATTGTGATTTATTTCACGTGGACGGCATTGATTGCCAAATTGGTGTGTAGAGGTTGGAGGGTTGATTTAGTAATCCCCTGGTGTGTGGTGGCTGGATACGGGGGTGTGTAGAGGATGGACCCTAGGCTGGGTTGGGTGCACTTTGCATAATCATGTGTGGTATGTGGTTTGGTGTGGTTGTGGGCTAAGCCCATGAGTGGAAATCTATGGACTAATTACACACTGAGTCTGTTTGACTCACCCAAATTTTTACCAAACATCGCAGGTGATACATGATGCTTGGACCGGGTTGGAGCGAATACGAGGTGGCCATGCAGAAGATGTTTTGTTTGTTTTACGCATTTATTATTTTCAGTATTTTCAAACAATGGTTATTGTAATAAGGGCCACTTAAAGTATTTGGGAATTTTTATTATGGATTGACGATTAAATTACTATTTGGAAATGTTTCCTTTATTTTTAGCAACTTATATCTTAAAAATATATAGTAAAGTTTTAAATCCGGATATTTTGCTACAACCTAATATTACTTAGAATTTTCAATATATGATGTTTTACAAATGACAACAAATTTTTTTTTATGTTTTACCTTTGTGTCAAATTCTTTTCAAACGTTTTCCTCAGTAGCATTCTAAATTCGGTCGTGGTGTTTGGGCCGGGTTTGGGGTGTTACAATCTTGATAAGTATTATATTAATTTAATATTAAAGTGTTCTATTTAATTATAGTTGAACTCTTTAAACTCTTCCTGTAAGAGCCCAAATTTGCCCGGGGCCCATCAAAAAACCAATATAAAAAGCCAAAAACAAAACAGAATAAACCCAATAAAATATAGCAGTCCAAGTGTCCAAATACATAACCAATGAGGCCCAATTACAAAACCAATTAAACAAGCCCAAAATCAGTCTAACCTATACAAACCCAATAACAGAGGCCCAATGGCCCAAGATCTTAAAATTTGTTGGAAGCCTAGGGTTTCTGCCTGTTCTCGCGCCGCCGACCCTTCATCTGTCCCCCACGCGCCCCTGCGTCGTTTCGGTTCCACACGTGTGCCTGTTCAGATCCTCGTGCATACCCACGCACGAGTCTCTCCACCAGCGCCCTTCCCCATGCCTCGGTCTCGCACACCTCTGCCTCTTCAGCGCCCCTGACGCCTGTAGCTTCCCTAGGCGCCTCGGCCTCCACCGTTACCACCATCGCCCATGCCCTACAAGGAAAACAGGCAGCAACTGAAACAAGAGAAGCAAGGAAATATGGAACAAGATAGTTGAATAATAAGAAAGCATTGTGTATTTGGCTATAAAGCCATTCAGAATCGATGAAAATGGGTTCTTTTCGTTTTTTTTTCTTCTCTTAGGAACGCTTCAAGAACTATCACGTATTCAGAAATCGAAAACAGAACACAAAATTTTAGAAGGTTGATTTCATTACTGTTATTATATACGGTTTTCATTTGTCTTCCGTTTTTATTCTTTTATTTTGAATATTTTTTTAAAAAAAAAACTAAGTCGAAAAAGAAAAAAGGATTCTTACCTGGACTCCGAGACGCCGCGTCGGAGGCCCCTCCCCATCATGAAGGCCGAATCGAAACCCCAAGATGGGGTTTTCTTCTATCGAGTATCGGAGATCCGAGGCTCAGCTCTCACGAGTTCCGAAATGCAACACGAAGACCCCGAACAGGGCGATAACGTCCATATTTCGCGCACCATCGTTCATCGTCGGGTGTTGGCGCGATGGGCGATGAGAGTGAAGCCCAATCGTCAGAGAGAGGGGGGAAGCTTTGGGATTTTTTTTCTGAAGTATGAAAAAATGATTTCAAAAGAAACAATTTTTTTTAAAATAAAATTTGAAACGACGCCGTTTAGGAGGGGTAGGATTCGCGCGCCGACCCGCCTCGCGACTCGGATCTGCGCCTTTCCACTGTGAAAGGACTATTTATGCAATTGATCCCTTGATTCTCTGATCCGTTTGCAATTTTGTCCTATTCAAACGCAGTGTTGTAGCTAGTCGGAATAATTTCTATTTTAACCCCTGATCTTTTAAGTGCATTTCACCTAATTCCTTTAACTTTCCTTTATTTTCGATTTTGCCCCGAATTCCTGCTTTCATTTTTAAATTAGTCTTTTTTATATTCTATTTTCTATAATTATTTTGCTATATTACCATTATTTAAACCGTTTTATTATTTTAGGTATTATTAATATTATTGTCTTATTATACTCACGTTATTGTGCATACTTATTAAAATTTCTATCGTTGTTGTTAAATTATTTTCATGTATGTCATTAATTTCATATTGTTTTATACATGATTCTTCTTTTAAATCTATTTATGTATATATATATATATATATATATATATATTTTAAATCTATCAAATAATATAATCTATTTCCTCTTAAGTCCATATTTCATCATATGTTTTTGTTTATTTCGAAAGTCCTTATATATTATTATCTTCATATATAAATTGTTAATATTAAGTGCATTTCACATATTATAGATTAACATGTTATTTGTACATACTTGTTTGGATTTTCCTCTGTATTTAATATTTACTTGTAATCCATTAGCATTTGAATTTTTTATGTCTACGCATCTCATCCTTGTATTGTATTTCAAATTTCAACATATTCAAACCTTTTCCAAATATTTTATCACGTTAAAAAAATGAACATTGAGCAAATTTTAAGATTTCATAAAACAAGACAATATTTGTGTGTTTAGAAGTACGAGAGATTACATCCTAACGTGCTGGGTGTCGATTTTTCGTACAACTAAATAACTGAATACCCCTTTTATACATTTTGAAGATCAAAGATGGTCTCGATGTCAGAATATAAAAGTGTTATATCCTAACGTGTTGGGTATGATACTTTTATTCCTTTGAAACGAGATAATCTTGAGGTTCAATCCCAATTTAACGAATTCTGTTTTTTTTTTATTTTTCTTTACCCGAGATATTTTCCAGTTTTCAACATTAGGACAACATCAATTAATTTGGTACCAACTCCGGGCGTTGTAAGGGTGCTAACCCTTCCTTACACGTAACCGACTCCCAAACCCGTTTTCTCAGATTTCGTAGACCAAAATTATTGTTTTAATAAATCAAAATATTTTATTAAAATAATCCGTCTCAAGGTGACCCGATCACACCTCGAATGAAAGATCGGTGGCGACTCCATATTTTTAAAAGTCGATTCCCGTTTTTCAAAAAATGGTTACGACACTTCCTATATAAAAAGAGTATTGAGTTATTATTTTTCACATACTTGAATTTAAGAGAAAGTCGTAGAAAGAAAATTCTCTAAAGAAACTATTGCAGTATATTTCTCGATATATTTTTTATTTATAACTTGACTCCCAAGTTTAAAGAAATTATGAAATTACCCCATTGATAATTTTGTGGAAATTTTTTTGATTCAAAGCAAGCCTACGCTCGACAGACATGATCATGATGATAGCAGAGAAGACTATTTGATTGAAAGGTTCATCCTAGATGAATCGAAATGGTACAATTTTGATTAAGTTTTTATTATTTTATATACCACAACCAAATTCTAGTTTGGAAAAAAAATTATAACTCAAAATTTTCTTCAAATTTATTTTCATCTACATTTTCCAAACCTAATTTTCCAATAAGGACAAGCCCTAGGGATTTGTTTTACCTAGACTCTACTAGTAAGGGAGTTCTTTGATAAACATATAGAGAATATAAGAATGCGAAACATGACTCATCTACTTCACTAGGGCAAGTGGTTGATTGTTGGATTTGGTGCCCTAAGTGTAGTATTTTTGTCTATGTACACTTGTAATTCATTCGAATAGATTGGTTAATAAAAAATATTCATGAATTATACTAATATACTTTGTATAATGTCCTCATATGGTTTTTGCATGCAAAGCAAAATAGAAGCAAATATTGGTTCACTGGTTGTCTAATGTTTAAACTAATACTAAGTGGTATTGCGTGGTCGGATCGTAATCTTGAAAGACAGCTTGTATTAGTAGACGAACCTAAATATGTCCTTAGTCTAATTTGAAATGATCAAACCAATTGGAAGACTAATATGTCATCAATCAAGTCTACTTGGGGAGAATTTTTGCCTTGGGCATTGGAGCAGATGACTTCCAGAAGATAAAGACATAGATGTAACTGACTGGACTGGCAGTACATCAGATTAGACCCAATAAGAATAGATCCTAAATATGATTCTAGATTTATTCACTTGTGACATTCAAAGTGTGGCATACCTTAATCCTAAGTGGATGACAGACTATGTATGCGAGACTAATATACTTTGAAGTGAGTAAAATCCCGAGTTTCAATAGATAGGAATCGAAAGCTAGTCGTTGGGTATATGACTTCTGTAGTATGTAGTATCATTCACAATAGTTGAATTCATAGCCCGAGATATGGGTAAATGTTATCCTCTCATTGGAATTACATGGTAGATGAAAGTAAACATTGTCATGGGTCGTTCATTTTTGTGATGAATGACTTGATTACTGTTTAATAGTAATTAGCTTTTCATGAAGGAAGATGTAATGGTTACCATCAGATAAAATAGGATCATATTAGGAGAACAGATTTATCTCAAGGAGGTTAAGGATAATCTATGAGGGTAACACATTTAGGACAAGCTCATTGGACGAGCACTGATCAAGTTGCTTTCGTAATGGTATATCATTAAAGAGAGTTCAATCACAGTACTATAGTGGAATGACTTCGTGACTAAATGAGTTTATAATTAATAGGCAAAAAGCTGAAACTCAATTATAAATCATTTGAGACATAATTGCATATGTTCAATCGATCCCTTTGTTAGCTTGTTGAAACAAGAAATGAATTACATGTTGAATCAAATGAACAGAAATGGATAGAAATGATAAAGTTAGAGAAATGGGAAACATTTGGAAATAAATGTGGTTTTCTCTAAGCGGAAATGGCCTAAAAATTAATTTATAGTTTTTCAAATTATTATTTAATTTTTTATTAAATAATTGAAGTTAAAAAATAAATTAAATTAACTGGTCGTTGTGAATCTGTTTAATACAGAAATATTAAATATATTTTCTCATAGATTCTTTTATGGCAAAGTTGTCATGATTTTAAAAGAATTAGAATCGGATTGAGAAAATTATTTAATTGGGAATTAATTAATTTAAATTAATTTATGATGTTTATTTTGTAAAATAGACAAAACAAGTTTTGTAACACCCCAAACCCAGCCTAGAAGTTAGGCCCGAGTCCGGAATGTCACACTAAAGGCACACTCCAAAACGATCTTACAATTTATCATTTGAAGGCCCAAAAGCCCAAAACAAAAGTTTATTTCGAAAACCATATTAACACCTTAATAATTTTATGAAATTTCTTATGTGGGTAGTTGAAACAATAATAATAACCCAAAATATAAATCCAATTAGGAGTTACATGGCCTTATCGCAATCCAATGAAAAAAACAAAGTATTTAAAACAAAATCATTGGAATAAATTAAAACATTTGAACAGCTTGTAGTGTGGCCATCTCCGAGTCCTCTCTCACGTCGAGCCGTCTATTCAGGATTACCTGAAACATTAAATGAAAGGGTGTGAGTTTCGAAACTCAGTGTGTACAACCCTTGGCAATCAAATCACATACAAATATTCACATTGGGCCTAAGCCCTATTAATATCGGTGGTCTTGGGCCTTAGCCCACCATGACGTCATATCATATCATATCGCATCATATACGAACAAGATAATGCAAAACCCACCCCAAAAGTCCATCTGCTACACACACCATTTCCCTTCCAACCTTATGCCTCCTGTGGGGAATTCTAGCTCGACCCACCCCTCCGCTACACACCAAGGGTAGCCCGGTTGCGGTACTACCGAACGTTGCAGCAAAGCTACTAATCATATATAGGGCTTAAAGACTCCAGTGGATCCATACCATACGGCCATGCGATCCTAGATCCATACCATACGACCATGCGATCCTCAAATCTTCCTCCGTACCATAATTCCCACCCATATGCATCCTAAGCAGAATATCATATGAATGCATCAAACACACAAGTAACATCCATGAACTTATATTCGTCACGTAGGGGTATTTTCGTCATTTCACTACCCAGGGGTATTTTCGTAATTCTACCCTACAAGGTATTTTGGTAATTTGGCAAAATAGAGGTATTTTGGTAATTTTGCAAAATAGGGGTATTTTGGTACTTTTGTAAAATAGGGGTAGTTTGGGTAATTCTACAAAATATGGGTATTTTGATAATTTACAAATCTAGGGATATTTTAGTAATATACGAATATAGGGGTATTTTAGTATTTTTTAAAATATAAGGGTAATCGGTCCCTCTCGGGTTTTAGTTATGAACTTTGGTCCATCAACAAGTCCTCGCGGCTAAAGTGAACAGACACTACGCACCATGTAGGATTCCAGAGAAGAGGAGGTGGGCCACTAGGACCGCTTAAGTACCAAGCTCTCCCTAGATCCAATCCTAGACATGCGTATGCCCGTTGTCACACTCCAACCCGGCAACTTGTTCACAGACATGTTTAATTGGATTAAGTCTTGTGAAATTTAAGAGTGGTTAAAACTAGGCCTAAAGTCCATTAACCCTAACATACTTGTCTACGTCCCCATAAGCCCATCAAGCCCAAATCACATCATTACGGCCAATTAGGCCCAAATCTCATCATATGGCCTATTAGGCCCAAAACAAATCTAGTTCATGTATCATGCGTGACTAACTCAATACGTTTAACAAACCAAACCATTTCATCAAACTTAGCCTCAGGGCCCACCAGGCCCATTAGCCACTTTCAGCTTTTCGGCCTTTCGGCATTGCCGATATCGTGTGTGTAGTGTTTGTACACACCTGGTAACCTCGCGTGTTGCAAACCCCTTAGTCACGAACCTACAATCGATATTACTAGCGATTAACCAAAGCTTTAACATACACTGACTAAAAACTGAAACCTCACCATACCCTTACCATGTACCTCACGTTCTAGTAGCCCTTCCTTTGCTACTATTGGCGATTATCCTCTAGATCTGCACCCAAACACCTATATCGTCAAAACTAAGTGACCCATATTGATCATAAGTCACCCCTATGAGCCAGAATAGATTCGATCACTTATTAAAACTCTAACTGAATCGAGAATACTTACTGCCTTGATAACAATCCTTACCTATCGCGCTTGCGATTGCTGAGCCTCACCCTTGTTAGTACATGGTAACAGAAAAGAGGGGTTAGATAGCCCTTCGGCTTTTAATAAAACACACTAAAAGTTCAACTAAGCTCTTACCGAAATCTTCCTTTGATCTTGCGGCTTAAGTCCGGCTTTTTGAGACTAGTAAGGTGACAAAGGCAATTTGGCAACACTAGGGGGAATAAGAAATAAAAGTGATTTGGCTAGAACTGAGTGGTGAACCAAAAGGGAATTTGAGAAGGGAGGATATGAAGGATTCGCCTTTGGAGCACTTAAAGAAAAAAAAACGTTTGCCTCTCACAAGTGAAGAAATTTGGCTAGCAGGAAAGCAAAAATTCGACATTACCCTAGGAACTTAATTCGGCACTCATATATTTAGCCCCTAGCCGAACTTCCCTTCCCTCAGAGTCCAATTCGGCACCACTATATCCACCTCCCAATCCTTATCTTTTCTCCCTTATTTGCACCTTAAATTTCTCTTCTGAACACTCCCTTTCAGAGTCCCCTTCAACGCCAACTCCTTCTGTCCAGGCACAAAGATAAAACTCCTTAATTCCCCTCTTAAGCCTCGAACCTTGGACCTCCTTAACTGCTTAACATGCCACCTCATAGCCCCTATATGACGCCACTTTCCACTGGACTACAAGCCCATCTGTGCCCCTTTTCTTCTCTTAATCTGCTTATGAGGCTTCCTACCTGAGACTAGGGTCCATTAAGTAAGAAAGAATAAATTTTCCCTATGGTCACCCCTAACTCTAAGGCCTCAAGTAATCTCGATACTATCTTAATAATACTATTCAAAGTGCTATACATACTTAGGTAAAGAAATTAGGGTTTCAGGATTTTTAGGGCGTTACAATTCTACCCCTCTAAAAAAAATTCGGCCTCGAAATTTACCTGTTTGAAACAAGTGAGGGTATTGTCGATGCATTGCCTCCTTAGGTTCCCAAGTAGCCTCCTCAGCATTATGGTTATGCCAATGCACCTTGACTAAAGGAACGAACTTCCTTCTTAGTACCTTGACATCTTGATCAATTACATGAACCGGCTCCTCCTCAAAAGTTAGATCTGGTCTAACCTCTATCTCCTCGACTGACACAATGTACGAAGGGTCTGAGCGATGATGCCTTAGCATTGAAACATGGAACACATCGTGTATTTGATTCAATTTTGAAGGCAATTCCAGCTGGTAGGCAACTGGCCCAATTCGATTCAGCACTCGATAAGGCCCAATGAACCTTGGGCTTAACTTGCCCTTCCAACCAAACCTTAACACCTTCTTCCAAGGGGAAACCTTGAGAAAGACCATGTCCCCTATAGCATATTCAATCTCTCTTCGCTTGAGGTCAGCATATGACTTCTGCCCATCTATGCCTCCTTCAACCGATCCCTAATCTACTTTACCTTATCTTCTGTGTCTGCTACCAACTCCGAACCCAAAATTCGTCGCTCCCCCAACTCAGTCCAATAAGTCAGAGTACGACATCTTCGTCCATTCAGTGCTTCATAAGGTGCCATTCCAATACTTGCCTGATAACTATTGTTATACGCGAATTCCGCTAACGGCAAGTAATCCTCCCAACTTCCTCAAAACTCAATCATACACCCTCTAAGCATATCTTCCAAGACTTGAATTACCCTTTCCGATTGACCATCAGTCTGAGGGTGAAATGCTGTACTGAAATCCAACCTTGTACCTAGCGCTTCATGCAGCTTCTTCCAAAAGCGAGAGTAAACAGAGGATCTCTATCAGATATGATCGAGACCAGAACTCCATGCAACCTCACAATTTTCGCCACATACAACCTCGCCAATTTCTGTAGTGAGTAGTCAGTGTGGACCGGTATAAAATGGGCAAACTTAGTTAACCGATCCACAATGACCCACACAGAGTCTTTCTTAGCAGGCGTTAAGGGTAACCTACTAACGAAATCCATAGTAACCCGCTCCCACTTCCAAAATATAAGAACGTCGGGAATCAACCCAAAATATAACGAAATCCAATCGCCATCTACAGTACTTTTTCTTTCAAAATATAAGGACATGCTATCGTTGCTGAAAGAAATATGTTATAAAGAAAAATAAAATAAAATAAAATAAACATAAAAAGTTAAAAATACCTTACCACAAAAAATCACAAGTCACTCAAAAAACAATCGCTCACACTCGTATTTTCACTCGTATAAGGCTTTTTTTTTTTGATGAATACACTTGTGCCTCTTACCGATATTTCTCACTCTCACAAATTCGTATTTCGTTTCGAAAGACTTATTGCGGCTTGAGGGTCGGCGTCAAAGTGGGTAACAAGGGATTGGTGTCGGGTATAAGGTAGGCTCACAAAAGAATTTTTTTTTTGGTCTCGGGTAGGCCAAAACAAAGAAAAAAATTTGGGGGGTCGGGTAGAAGGAAGATTTCGTTGGTCGGGGCACGGAATAGAAAAGATAAAAAAACAAAAAAAACTTGAATATTCACTTTTTTTTAAACTCGTATTTTTTTTTGAATTTTTTTTTGTATCTTTCCTTTTTTTTTTGAACTTCAAATACAATATATGCTAAATACAATGAAAATAAAATACAGCTTTTTTTTTTGAATTTTTTTAACGAATTTTTTTTTCAACTTACGAACTTATTCCGGCTTCACGTACGTCGTCAAAATTCCTCATTTTATAGCTCTGATACCAGATGATACGAACCGGCTCGGGATGAGTCGAAACGTATGCGGGTTGCCCAATCGTCTACGAGGAGGAATCAAGCCTTTGGAAAATAATCGGAAAATATAAATGAGTTTGCGGAAGCTTAAGTGAATAAAAGAGAAGATGGTTCAGTTTGGTGGAATGAAATAAAAATAAATAAGATAGATAAAAGGATAATTTAATGGAGATGGATAAAGAACTTAAACGAGAAGCTATTCAACACTAACGAGTGTCACCTCGGGTTCTATAATGTTTAAGGTGGATAAATGGAATCTATGATGGAAATGGAAATACGAACTTAACTTAAGAAAGATTCAACACTATATAACAGTGTCACCCCGTTTCTTATATCGTTAAGGTCGAAAGATGAAGATAGGTTGATGAACGCCACACCAAACAAAATTTGGTGATAAGTTCAAACAAGTCGAAGACGCCACAAGCAAGCTTGATAAGTCTAACGAAACTTGTACGAAAACGAAGAGGAGATAAACTCACTCAAATGAACAAAGGTTCATAAAATTTCATTCATAAAAATTCTGTCCTTCCAACATGAAAATAGCAAGATATTTATAGGCTAATCTACAAGCTCGCCGAAAAAAAAAGAAATGAAAAGAAAATGGATAGGTTGTTCGGCCAATTGCACCTAATTGTAAAGAAAATTAATCTCATTTCCCATGTCCATGTGTCGTCCAAGTTGCTGTCCAATAGGCTTCCATTTGGCTGCCCATGTTCAAATTAAGTTTCAACTCCATTTTAATTCTTAGCATGCATAGACTATCATTGCCGTCCAAACCAAAAATACTATGGCCATTATCTCTTGTTTTCCAAGTTGAACAAACTAAATTAATCACATGTTTATATTTTGTTTTTACCCATGGCCGTTCATCACTAGTCCGATGATGCTCTCAACCTCATTTGTTTATTCAAGTCAAACATGCCGCCCATCCCTTAATCAACATTTTTTTATTCCTCCACCAAGTCCCCTTTAAGCTTGTGCCGTCCATGCTAGGCAACCAATTTCATGGATTTGTTTTCTTTCTGTGCCATCCATATATAAGAAACATTATGGCCAAACCATTAAAACATTATGGCCACTATCCCTTGTTCAAATTCACGCATGGTTCCATATAAGCCTTCACCAATTCATTATTTAATTCAAAGCTTGTCAAATTTAATTCCCACACGCTCAATCCAACTTGATTATTTTAATGCTCCATGTGCCCAATTTAGAATGTGCTTGACGTCCACTACTAAGCTCCCATGCATGCTTTCCATTATGCTATTATTTTATGCACCCACTATGCCTTATTTAATTTGTTATTTAATTCTTTCAATCCCACAATATTCCTTCACCAAGCCGTCCAAGTCTCCATGTAGTTTATTATTTATTCAAACAAATGTCCATGCTTTCTCAATTACATGGATCCTTGCGTTCATGCTCCAGGAATGAAAGCCCATATTTCTTCCATGAATTTCAGCCTTCCATTAGCATTCTCTTGCCGCCAATGATGCACTTGCTCATGGATCCTTCTAGCAATTTAAAAATTCATGAAACCATGAATACTTGTTCACCATATTCGGCCAAGAAGGATTAAGCTCCATACTTGATTCATGCTACCTGCAACACATTAAGCCAACTTATTAATTTATAAAATGAGCACATCACAATGGCAATTAGATATCAAAAATTCAGCAGTCACTAATTAAATTAATTAGTGACACATATTTATTGACACAAACTAATGTACGAAAGAAGACAAACTAATTAAAGCTTGCACAAATTAATTTTGACTAAATT
The DNA here is from genome assembly GCA_005393395.2 of Gossypium australe. NCBI lineage: Eukaryota > Viridiplantae > Streptophyta > Magnoliopsida > Malvales > Malvaceae > Gossypium > Gossypium australe. Next base: position 123,933,380 of record CM016624.1, on the reverse strand, counting down.
ACTTAATTAACTTAAAGCAAATTAATTAAATTTCATTTAATTAACTTAAGCTAAGTTAACTAATTTTTATTCCAGCAATTAACTAACTAAAATGAGCTAAGAGATGAGCCAATAACGAGCTCCACAAATTAAAATTCGTTGGTGCCCCGGGCGTGCTCGTATCATCCCCTCCCTCTTCAAGACGATTCGTCCTCGAATCGACCCGTTGGTTGTCCTTACAAAACTCCTTGCTCGTCTTTCCTCGATCAAACGGGACGGATAATAAGCAAGATACCTGAAAAGGATAACCAAGAACTAGCAAGATCTGGTTCAAACAAAATTGCAATCCGGATATGGGCATCACAAGACAAATAGTTCTCAAGCAATCAAGCATAAATACATTATCATACAAAATGATCAAGGCCTTGTCAAAATTTTGAAACAAAAGCGGATAAGCTTCAAAACATGCACAAGATTTAAATGTATTCCACAAGTCAAAATAAACATGCGAATAACACATCAAATGATAGATATAATCGTCAAAAGCAAGTAATGAAGAAAACGCATATGGCACTTGAAATTGAACATTCAAACTATGCTTTGTATGATATATGAAATCATTCGTACTTAATTCACAAGAATTTCCGAACTCAAGGATCATCTTGTCATCCATTAAAATTGATAAACCAACAATAAGCAGAATAGGACATTTAAGAACTTCATGATCTAAATGATTTACAAGATAAAAATTAGTATCATGTGTTCTATCAACATCCAAAACAGATAGATCATAAAGAAACAAGTTGGAATGGCTAAACATATCATGATCTAATTGCTTTGCAAAAGGCAGTTCATCAACATAATGCATGTCATCATTCGAAGAGAGCAAGAATATATCAACTATCTCAGAAGACTTACCTTTAGGTGGAAAAAGACAGAGACCGTTCTTACATTGCTTGTCTTCACAAGTTGAAACTCGAAGATCGAGTTTACCTTGCTTGATCAAGACGAACCTTCTTTCCTCGGGTATGTAATGTAGTTGATGCTTTACTCGCGAATCAACCTTTTTTAAACAAAATGGGGATTCCCTGAACGAGTTTTGTATTAGCTGGGCACACATTACTCCACCTTCATACTTTGCATCACAAGGATTTTTATTAGACAAACTCGACTTAACATCATTTGAAACATCACAATGAATGTTATTAGACAAACTTGCCTTACCATCGTTTAGAACATCACAAAGAATCGAGGGATGGCAAATGACGGTATTATCCACATTGTCACATTCATTGAGAAAATTTGGTGGAGTCGAAATTGTTTCAAAACACTTACCTTCCTTACCTTTCGACTCGGGAGGTTCAATTTCACCTTCAACTTTACCTCTTTCAATCAAAGAAAAATGTCGCTCTTCCGGGAGGTATTGAAGATGTAGGTTCTTGTGCGATACGTCGGGAACCTGAAACGAAGAAACAGAAGAAGAACATACTTCAAATGAATTAGTTAAATCAACACTCACTTCTGCTTGCTCATCTCGTTTTCTCGTTTCTTTTTCACACACTTTTTCGTTTTCTCTCTCTTTTTCTTGTTCTTTTTCAATGATCTTCTCAATGGCTTTTTCAAGCTTTCTCAAAACTTGTTCATTTTCTCTCTTTGTTGCCTCTTTCCTTTCTATTTCTTTTTCTATTTCTTTTTCTTTGCCTACAAAAGAATCATAATAATAAGAATTTCCAAAAGGAGAAAAATTATTTACAGTGGGTTCACAAACATTTCTTCGGGAAGAATACTCCAAAGACGTTTTCTTGGAAGTTCCCGAATGAATATATCGATCAACTCGCGTGTTTTCTTGAAGGGAGTAAGAATCATAGTCAACCTTTCTTTGCCTCGAGTTTCTTGATGAATAAGAATCTCGATCAAAATCTTGTTTCGAATAATCTTTGAAAGCGTGTATTTGCGACGATCTTGACTCAGTCCTTTGTCTTGAGGAAATTCGCCCTTGATGATAGGAAGATGGGAGGTACCGCTTGCGCATCACCTCTTTCATTTTAGACCACGTTAATATTGGGTTCTCTCCATTTTGCTTTCTACTCTTGGTGAATTGGTCCCACCAAGTCATGGCATAATCGGTGAAACTATTTTCCGCCAGCCTTACCTTCTTGCTTTCCAAATAATCGTGGTACCTAAAAACCATTTCTACTCGCAGTTCCCATTCAAGGTATACATCCGGATCGGCTCTACCTTGAAACGGTGGAATGTTTGACTTATTATTCCTCTTGACGTCATTAAAACATCCTTGATCTCTAAAGCCTCGGTTTGTTTGATCGCGTCGCCTTTCGCTTTGGTTGTATGATGGATCGAACCAATCGCCATCTACAGTACTTTTTCTTTCAAAATATAAAGACATGCTATCGTTGCTGAAAGAAATATGTTATAAAGAAAAATAAAATAAAATAAAATAAACATAAAAAGTTAAAAATACCTTACCACAAAAACTCACAAGTCACTTAAAAAAAAAATCGCTCAAACTCGTATTTTCACTCGTATAAGGCTTTTTTTTTTATGAATACACTTGTGCCTCTTCCCAATATTTCTCACTCTCACAAATTCGTATTTCGTTTCGAAAGACTTATTGCGGCTTGAGGGTCGGCTTCAAAGTGGGTAACAAGGGATTGGTGTCGGGTATAAGGTAGGCTCACAAAAGATTTTTTTTTTGGTCTCGGGTAGGCCAAAACAAAGAAAAAAATTTGGGGGGTCGGGTAGAAAGAAGATTTCGTTGGTCGGGGCACGGAATAGAAAAGATAAAAAAAAACTTGAATATTCACTTTTTTTTAAACTCGTATTTTTTTTTTAATTTTTTTTTGTACCTTTCCTTTTTTTTTTTTTGAACTTCAAATACAATATATGCTAAATACAATGAAAATAAAATACAACTTTTTTTTTGAATTTTTTTAACGAAATTTTTTTTCAACTTACGAACTTATTCCGGCTTCACGTACGTCGTCAAAATTCCTCGTTTTATAGCTCTGATACCAGATGATACGAACCGGCTCTGGATGAGTCAAAACGTATGCGGGTTGCCCAATCGTCTACGAGGAGGAATCAAGCCTTTGGAAAATAATCAGAAAATATAAATGAGTTTGCGGAAGCTTAAGTGAATAAAATAGAAGATGGTTCGGTTTGGTGGAATGAAATAAAAATAAATAAGATAGATAAAAGGATAATTTAATGGAGATGGATAAAGAACTTAAACGAGAAGCGATTCAACACTAAAGAGTGTCACCTCGGGTTCTATAATGTTTAAGGTGGATAAATGGAATCGATGATGGAAATGGAAATATGAACTTAACTTAAGAAAGATTCAACACTATATAACAGTGTCACCCCGTTTCTTATATCATTAAGGTGGAAAGATGAAGATAGGTTGATGAACGCCACACCAAACGAAATTTGGAGATAAGTTCAAACAAGTCGAAGACGCCACAAGCAAGCTTGATAAGTCTAACGAAACTTGTACGAAAACGAAGAGGAGATAAACTCACTCAAATGAACAAAGGTTCATAAAATTTCATTCATAAACATTCTGTCCTTCCAACATGAAAATAGCAAGATATTTATAGGCTAATCTACAAGCTAGCCGAAAAAAAAAAGAAATGAAAAGAAAATGGATAGGTTGTTTGGCCAATTGCACCTAATTGTAAAGAAAATTAATCTCATTTCCCATGTCCATGTGTCGTCCAAGTTGCTGTCCAATAGGCTTCCATTTGGCTGCCCATGTTCAAATTAAGTTTCAACTCCATTTTAATTCTTAGCATGTATAGACTATAATTGCCGTCCAAACCAAAAATACTATGGCCATTATCTCTTGTTTTCCAAGTTGAATAAACTAAATTAATCACATGTTTATATTTTGTTTTTACCCATGGCCGTTCATCACTTGTCCGATGATGCTCTCAACCTCATTTGTTTATTCAAGTCAAACATGCCGCCCATCCCTTAATCAACATTTGTTTATTCCTCCACCAAGTCCCCTTTAAGCTTGTGCCGTCCATGCTAGGCAACTAATTTCATGGATTTGTTTTCTTTCTGTGCCATCCATATATAAGAAACATTATGGCCAAAGCATTAAAACATTATGGCCACTATCCCTTGTTCAAATTCACGCATGGTTCCATATAAGCCTTCACCAATTCATTATTTAATTCAAAGCTTGTCAAATTTAATTCCCACATGCTCAATCCAACTTGATTATTTTAATGCTCCATGTGCCCAATTTAGAATGTGCTTGCCGTCCACTACTAAGCTCCCATGCATGCTTTCCATTATGCTATTATTTTATGCACCCACTATGCCTTATTTAATTTGTTATTTAATTCTTTCAATCCCACAATATTCTTTCACCAAGCCGTCCAAGTCTCCATGTAGTTTATTATTTATTCAAACAAATGTCCATGCTTTCTCAATTACATGGATCCTTGCGTTCATGCTCCAAGAATTAAAGCCCATATTTCTTCCATGAATTTCATCCTTCCATTTGCATTCTCTTGCCGCCAAAGATGCACTTGCTCATGGATCCTTCTAGCAATTTAAAAATTCATGAAACCATGAATACTTGTTCACCATATTCGGCCAAGAAGGATTAAGCTCCATACTTGATTCATGCTACCTGCAACACATTAAGCCAACTTATTAATTTATAAAATGAGCACATCACAATGGCAATTAGATATCAAAAATTCGACAGTCACTAATTAAATTAATTAGTGACACATATTTATTGACACAAACTAATGTACGAAAGAAGACAAATTAATTAAAGCTTGCACAAATTAATTTTGACTAAATTACTTAATTAACTTAAAGCAAATTAATTAAATTTCATTTAATTAACTTAAGCTAAGTTAACTAATTTTTATTCCAGCAATTAACTAACTAAAATGAGCTAAGAGATGAGCCAATAACGAGCTCCACAAATTAAAATTCGTTGGTGCCCCGGGCGTGCTCGTATCATCCCCTCCCTCTTCAAGACGATTCGTCCTCGAATCGACCCGTTGGTTGTCCTTACAAAACTCCTTGCTCGTCTTTCCTCGATCAAAAGGGACGGATAATAAGCACGATACCTGAAAAGGATAACCAAGAATTAGCAAGATCTGGTTCAAACAAAATTGCAATCCGGATATGGGCATTACAAGACAAATAGTTCTCAAGCAATCAAGCATAAATACATTATCATACAAAATGATCAAGGCCTTGTCAAAAGTTTGAAACAAAAGCGGATAAGCTTCAAAACATGCACAATATTTAAATGTATTCCCCAAGTCAAAATAAACATGCAAATAACACATCAAATGATAGATATAATCGTTAAAAGCAAGTAATGAAGAAAACGCATATGGCACTTGAAATTGAACATTCAAACTATGCTTTGTATGATATATGAAATCATTTGTACTTAATTCACAAGAATTTCCGAACTCAAGGATCATCTTGTCATCCATTAAAATACATAAACCAACAATAAGCAGAATAGGACATTTAAGAACTTCATGATCTAAATGATTTACAAGATAAAAATCAGTATCATGTGCTCTATCAACATCCAAAACAGATAGATCATAAAGAAACAAGTTGGAATGGCTAAACATATCATGATCTAATTGCTTTGCAAAAGGCAGTTCATCAACATAATGCATGTCATCATTCGAAGAGAGCAAGAATATATCAACTATCTTAGAGGACTTACCTTTAGGCACAAAAAGATAGAGACTGTTCTTACCTTGCTTGTCTTCACAAGTTGAAACTCGAAGATCGAATTTACCTTGCTTGATCAAGACGAACCTTCTTTCCTCGGGTATGTAATGTAGTTGATGCTTTACTCGCGAATCAACCTTTTTTAAACAAAATGGGGATTCCCTGAACGAGTTTTGTATTAGCTGGGCACACATTACTCCACCTTCATACTTTGCATCACAAGGATTTTTATTAGACAAACTCGACTTAACATCATTTAAAACACCATAATGAATGTTATTAGACAAACTTGCCTTACCATCATTTAGAACATCACAAAGAATCGAGGGATGGCAAATGACGGTATTATCCACATTGTCACATTCATTGAGAAAATTTGGTGGAGTCGAAATTGTTTCAAAACACTTACCTTCCTTACCTTTCGACTCGGGAGGTTCAATTTCACCTTCAACTTTACCTCTTTCAATCAAAGAAAAATGTAGCTCTTCCGGGAGGTATTGAAGATGTAGGTTCTTGAAACACCCCAAACCCGGCCCACGAGCCTTGACCGGATCTGGTATGTTCCTCGATGTATATCGGTTCAAAATTCTTTTGTTACTTAGGAAAAATTTGTGTGTTTTGAAAGAAAGATTGCTTTGGGTTGGGCTTGAGTTGAAAACGAGTTTATTTTATATTGAAAACCCATTTATTTCAGGTGACAAAATATTTTGAGTTTATTTTAAATTAAATTGACTTAATCTTTAATAATTAAAATTTCGTAACATAGTAAGTAAAACAGAAATAAAATAGTTCACTATGGCCTTATTACATCAAATTAAAACCCAAAATAAAAGTTCAGAGTACTTAAATAAAAAGTCCACATAAAACGAATTCCTTGACGAGCATGGCCACCACTAAGCTCCTGCCGACCCGGTCCATTACTGCTCATCATCTGAAAAATATTCCCCAACGGGGTGAGTCAAACAGACTCAATGTGCAACCAACACTAAAATTTAATAGATTTAGGCATACCATTCATATCATGTTCACACAATAATTCAAGATAATGATGCAATCCCGAACCCAAACCTAGATGCCATCCGCTACACATCCCCGTACCAACCTGCACACCGTGGGGACTACTAAGTCAACCCTCCTTCCACTACACACCATCGAAGGCAGTCGCTGCAGTCGACGTGCTCATCGCCCATATAAATTCGTGGCATAGCCACCAGATAATTGTGTCATGAGACACCACATTCAGATAATGCAACCGAAGTTACCACATTCAGATAATGTAATTGAAGTTACCACATTCAGATATGTGACCGAAGCCACCACATTCAGATAGTGAGACCGAAGTCACCACATTCACTTCCCCTTTCTCATATAACCCGAATGCCCCATTTTATTCATATCATGCATATCATACTTAAATTCACATTCATGTCACTTTTCACATGTTAAAATATAACATATTTCGTAATCCTAGTAGGAGTAGGAAACGTACCTGAGTACTTTGTACCACATTAGGGTACCTTAGCCATATTCACATTCTTATACATACTTATATTAAATATTGCCATAAAACGTATTAAAGATAGTGTGGGGTACACACCTGATTTGCTTAACGAATTCCTTGAAATCCTGAAAAAAAAATGATCTATTGCTTTAGATCTCAATTCCTACATTTGGTAACCTTAATATGTTAGCATAAAGCCTATAAAACCAAATCCTAGTAGGATTTGTATTCTTAAAACCTACCTTGTTGTCGAATTGACTATAGTCAAATCCCGAAAACTTGTATTCTTCTCCTTTGAAATCGGCTACTCACTAGATCCCTTGAATCTGTTAGTTTTCGGCTTAAAACACATAATAATAGATCTAACTACTAAAATAGGCCTTGGCCGAATGCTATAGACACTTATCCTTGTGGATTTTAAATCCCGAAACTCAACGAATAACTAGGGAACACGCGGCTTATGGTGTACCTTCGGGAAAAGAACTTCTCCTTCCTTGTAGTCGACACTTAGTAAATCCCGAAAGATCTCTTCAAAGTTTCGGCCAAAGATATTAATGGCATTAGAATCTAAATTTTGGCTTAAAGAAAAGAACCAAAACGATGTCAATAACATCCTTACCTTTAGTATTGAAATCGGCAACACTTGATATCCCGAAATTCCTCCCCTAATGTTAGTCGACAACACCTTGGCTTGGATCCTCAACAATATTCGGCTTTTAGGAGATTGAGAGAACAAGAATAAGAGAATAGGGTGTAGAAGGATTCGGCCAAAGAGAATCAAAAAGAAAAGAGAAAGAGAGGATAATGGCAGAGAGAATTCGGCAGAGAGAAGAGAAAGAACTTTAGAGAATTTCGGCAAAGGTTTTCTTGAAGAGAAAAGAATGAATGAAGAATAGCCTTACTCTTCCTTTTATAGCCAAAATTACTAGGCTAGAGTCCCTTACTTGGCCACCACTCTTCTATTTTGATAACTTTATCCCTTGATTTATCACTTTAATTATCAACAAAACTTAATCCAATATTTATCTCTTATCTCCTAATAAAAATAATACTAATAATAATCCTCTTTTATCTCTTCCTTATCTATCAAAATAAAAGAAACAATATCCACATTTATCACCCCTTTTTGTCGAATTTTAATAAGAATAAAACCTCATCTTAAACTCCTCCCAAAGACTCCCCAAGCCGTCCATCTTTTCCTCTTGTTGCCGCAAAAATAAAAGCTTTCTTCTGCTTCCTAAGTGATTCGAACCCTGGCCCAATTGCACATGTAGGTGGCGTCACATGCTAAGCCTTTAAGTGGCATTTCCAGGCCACTTTTACAAGCCCAATTTCATGTCATATTTCCTCTATAAAATTTCTTAAGGCCACCTTACCTTAATTTCCTCTTTTTAAACTTTAAAACTTATCATTTCCTTACATTTCCAAGTTTCCAAAAATTTTCGTTTGCCTCCTTTAAACTTAACATTTCCTTACATTTCCAAGTTTCCCAAAATGTTTACTTTCCTCTTTTGAATCATTTCTAGATCATTTCCTTACATTTCCAGGACATTTCCCTACATTTCCAAGACAAGACATTTCCTTACATTTCCAGGACATTTCTTCACATTTCCTCACATTTCCTTACATTTCCTTACATTTCCATACATTTCCTTACATTTCCATACATTTCCATACATTTCCTTACATTTCCATACATTTCCTTACATTTCCTCATATCTTAGGGTTCCTAAAACTCCTCAGAACACATCCAACACACCCACTGAGCCCACTATCTCATAAATTACGCACGAACGCATAACCCCTAATCTAGGATGTTACAGTTCTTGTGCGATACGTCGGGAACCTGAAACGAAGAAACAGAAGAAGAACATACTTCAAATGAATTAGTTAAATCAACACTCACTTCTGCTTGCTCATCTCGTTTTCTCGTTTCTTTTTCACACACTTTTTCATTTTCTCTCTCTGAAACACCCCAAACCCGGCCCACGAGCCTCGACCAAATCTGGTATGTTCCTCGGGTAAGAACGTTTCAAAACTTGGTTGTTATTTTGGAAAACTTGGATGTTTTGAACAAAATTTGTTTCGTATTGGGTTTGAAAAGTCTAAGTTTTATTAAAACTTCAATATCGTACTTGAAATTCATAAATTAGAAGTATTGCCGAACTTGTGATAAATTATCAAAATATTTAGAATTTATTTATTTTTGAAAACATTACTTAACTTTTGAATTGTTGAAAATTGTATCGTACTGAAATAATTAACATGCATGCATAAAATAGTTCATACTATGGCCTTATTACATCGAAAACAAATCCAAATAAATTTAAAGTACTTAAATAAAAGAAAATGTCCAAATAATAAAATTCCTTGCTGAGCATGGCCACCACTAAGCTCCTGCCGACCCGGTCCATCACTGATCGTCACCTGAAAAATATTCCCACAACGGGGTGAGTCAAACAGACTCAATGTGTACATCCAACACTAAGTCCTAATGATTCAGGCATATCAAGTCATACACATACATATCACAATTTACAATTAATGATGCATTCCCGAACCCAAGCCTAGTTACCATCCGTTACACATCACCCGTACCAACCTGCACACCGTGGGGACTACTAAGTCAACCCTCCATCCGCTACACACCATCGAAGGCAGTCGCTGCAGTCGACGTGCTCATCGCCCTTATATATTGTGGCATAGCCACCAGATAAAATATTTTGTGTCATGTGACACCACATTCGGATAATGTGACCGAAGTCACCACATTCAGATATCGTGGTATGAACCACCAGATCACTTCCCCTTTTCATATCACCCATATGCCCATGTCATACAAATCATGCATTATCATGCCATGCTCCTTATTCACATTCTTATAGGTTCACATATATGCCATAACAAATCAAATCATACTCATAATAGGAGTAGGAAAACGTACCTGAGTACTTTGTACCATCACATGGTACCTTAGCCACATTCACATTCTTATAAACACATATATCAAAATATAGCCATACATCTAGTAAGAGTTAGTGTGGGGTACACACCTGATATACTTAGCAAATTCACTATTTTCCCGAAACTCCCGATCTAAGCTTTAGATCCTTTAGCTCCTATATTCGGCCAGCACTAGACATATTAGCAAAAAGCCTATTCGGCTATCAGACCAAATCCCGAAGGATTATTGTAATCAAATTCTTACCTTAGTGCCGATTTCACTACTAATCAAATCCCGAACTTCGTTGTGCTTCTCCTTGAAATCGGTCCACACTAGATCACCTAAAGGTTAGTTTCCGGCTTTTGAATAATTAAGAAATAGATCTATAACATTATCCTAGCCTTGGCCGATTGCACACATGTACGTACCTCGTGAATCTTATTTCTCGAAAACAACCACTTGATTAGGGAGTTGTCAAAATACCTACAGACACATGTTAGATCCAACCTAACATTTAATCACCATTAGAAAGCCCTTGGCCGAATATACACATGACTTACCTTGAATCTTTAAAATCCCGAGGGTCCTCCCCTTGTAGTCGACAGTAGCAGACAAATCCCGAGAGATCTTTCAAAGTTTCGGCCAAAGACATTGATGGCATTAGAATCTTAATTTCGGCTTAAAGAAAAGAAATAAGATAATGACTATAGATCCTTACCCCTTTATATTAAAATCGACTGCTCCTTGTTGAACCCACAGAAGTGTTCGGCCTTAGCAATTGAGAAAGAAAAGAGATGAAACTTACAAGGGTTCGGCAACTAAGGTATTTTGATCTAGGAATTTCGACAAAGATGAACCTTTGGGAGGGAGAGATTCGGCCTAAGTAGAATGGAATAAAAAAAAGGTGAGAAGAAAAAGATGAAGAATTCGGCAATGTTTTTCTTGAGTTTTTGGCTTTGACAAAAAAAATAAAAGAGAAGAGCTTCACTAGAGAATTCGGCAAAGGCTTGATTGGAAAGAAAAGAAGGTAAATGGCCTTGCTCCCCTTCCTTAGCCGAAAATACCCCCAAAGGAGCCCCCCAATCGGCCAACTCTCCTTCCCCCTATCTCATCCCTTCCTTTTCTCCTATTTTTCCTCTCTTTTATCCCTTAAAAAAATAATCTAAAATAAATCATTATTTATCTCATGCCTTAGTCGAAATTTCCAAGGAGTTTAAGCACATCTTAAACTCATTCCTAAGTCTCCTAATGCCGTCCATTACCACTCTCTCTTTGCCGAAAAATAAAAGCTTTATTTAGCTTCCCATGCGACTCGAACCTTGGCCCACTTGCACCTGTTGTGGCGTCATTTACAGAGGCCCTAAGTGGCGCCTCCAAGCCACTTAACCAAGCCTATTTGTGTGTCATATTTCACATACAATTTCTCTTAAGGCCCTACTAAGCTTAGCTCCCTTATTAACACTTAAAATCTAATAATTTTTTAAGCTATTCCCCTACACACTAAGGTTCACAAAATTCATAGATCACATTCAGAATATTCATAACCATGCTATTTCACACAATTTAGCAATAATGCATAAACCATAATCCAGGATATTACAGTTCTACCCCTTAAAATAATTTCGTCCTTGAAATTACCTGGCTGAAATAGGTAAGGGTATTACTGTCGCATTGCCTCTTCTGACTCCCACGAAGCTTCTTCCGATCCATGATGTCTCCATAACACTTTGACTAAAGGAACTGACTTCCTTCGTAACACTTTCACATCTCGTTCTAGAATCTGAATCGGCTCTTCCTCGTAGGACAAATCTGGCCTTAGCTCCACCTCTTCAACCGGTACTACATAAGATGATCCGATCGATAACGACGTAGCATAGAAACATGGAATACGTCGTGCATCTGCTTCAACTCCGGTGGCAACTCCAACTGATATGCCACTGGTCCAACTCGCTTCAATACTCGATAAGGTCCTATAAACCTTGGACTTAACTTCCCTTTGTGACCAAATCTCATTACCTTCTTCCAAGGCGAAACTTTAAGAAACACTTGATCTCCCACATCAAATTCTATTTCCTTCCGCTTGAGATCTGCGTATGACTTTTGTCTGTCAGATGCTTCCTTCAACCGTGCCCGAATTATCTAAACCTTCTCCTCAGATTCTGCCACAATCTCTGGACCCAAAACTCGACGTTCCCTTAATTCCGTCCAACACGTAGGAGTGCGACACTTCCGTCCATACAACGCTTCATATGGTGCCATCCGAATGCTAGCTTGATAGCTGTTGTTGTACGCAAATTCCGCTAAAGGCAAATATTCTTCCCAACTTCCTCTGAAGTCTATCACATAGCCTCTCAGCATGTCCTCTAACACTTGGATTACTCGTTCAGATTGCCCGTCAAACTGTGGATGAAAAGCCGTAGTGAAATCCAATTTGGTACCTAAAGCTTGATGTAGCGCTTTCCAAAACTGAGAAGTAAACCTTGGGTCCCTATCTGAAATTATCGATACTGGAACTCCATGCAACCTTACAATCTCCGCTACATATAACTTCGCCAACTTCTGTAAAGAATAATCAACCCGCACTGGAATAAAATGCGCGGACTTTGTCAACCGATCCACTATCACCCATACCGAGTCCTTCTTAGTAGGCGTAAGGGGAAGCCCACTAACGAAGTCCATGGTAATTAGCTCCCACTTCCACTGCGGAATTATCGGCTGAAGCAACCCAGACGGAACTTGGTGTTCAGCCTTAACTTGCTGACACGTTAAGCACTTGCCGACAAATTCGGTAACTTCTCTCTTAAGACCAGGCCACCAAAACTGTTCTCGTAAATCTCTATACAGCTTACAACCTCCAGGATGCATAGCATAAGGGCTACTATGCGATTCCTGAAGAATTCTCTGTCTTAGCTCCGGATCCTTAGGCATACAGACTTTACCCTTGAAGCACAATACTCCCTCGTCATTAATACCATAATCCTCTAACTCCTCATTCTGTACTTGCTGTAGCTTAGCACTCAACTCATTATCAACCAACTGTCCCTCTCTTACCTCATTCAACCACGTCGGCTTAACTTGCAGCTCTGCCAGCAGACTTCCATCATCATACAAACTCAGGTGTGCAAACATTGCCCTCAGATCCGATACAACCTTCTGACTTAGGGCATCAGCCACTACATTCGCCTTGGCCGGATGATACTCTATTGAACAGTCATAGTCCTTAAGTAACTCCACCCACCTTCGCTGTCTCAGGTTCAACTCCTTCTGAGTCAACAGATACTTAAGGCTTTTGTGGTCTGTGTAGATCACTGACTTTTCTCCATAAAGATAGTGCCTCCACACCTTAAGAGCAAAGACCACTGCCGCCAATTCCAAGTCATGCGTCGGGTAGTTAACTTCATGTGGCCTTAATTGCCGAGACGCATAAGCGACTACTTTCCCATCTTGCATCAGTACGCATCCCAAACCTATATGAGAAGCGTCGCAATACACCACGAAATCCTTTCCTGCCTCCGGCTGAATCAAAACCGGAGCTTCAGTCAAAACCCTCTTAAGCTTCTCAAAGCTCTCATGTTGCTTATCCGTCCATACAAAAGGTACTTCCTTCCTTAACAACTTTGTCAAAGGCGCGGCTATCGATGAAAACCCTTCCACAAACCTTCTGTAGTAGCCTGCCAATCTCAAGAAACTACGAATCTCAGCCACCGACTTAGGTGGTTTCCAATCTAGCACTGCTTCAATCTTCCTAGGATCCACTCTTATTTCTTCTGCAGACACCACATGTCCTAAGAACGCCACTTCCTTGAGCCAAAATTCACACTTGCTGAATTTGGCATAGAGCTTCTTCTCCCTTAACACTTGCAACACTATCCGGAGGTGCTCATCATGTTCCTCCTCAGACTTGGAGTACACTAGAATGTCGTCGATGAACACAACGACGAACCTATCCAAATAGGGTTGAAAAACTCGGTTCATCATATCCATGAAAGCAGTTGGGGCGTTCGTCAACCCAAACGGCATTACTACGAACTCAAAATGCCCATACCTTGTCCGGAAAGCTGTCTTGTGGATATCTACTTCCTTCACCTTAAGCTGATGATATCCAGACCTTAGATCTATCTTCGAGAATACTGCTGCCCCCTTAAGCTGATCGAGCAAGTCGTCAATCCTCGGCAAAGGGTACTTGTTCTTGATGGTCAGCTTATTCAACTAACGATAATCTATGCACATACGCATAGTTCCTTTTTCTTCACAAACAAGACCGGTGCTCCCCACGGAGACACACTGATGCGGATAAACCCACGATCAAGCAACTCTTGAATTTGAGCCTTGAGCTCAACCAACTCCTTAGGTGCCATTCTGTACGGAGCGATTGACACAGGAACTGTACCAGGTAGCAAGTCAATTCCAAACTCCACCTCCCTATCTGGGGGTATTCCAGGTAATTCCTCCGGAAAAACATCCACAAACTCCCTTACAGTTCGAACTCCACTCACACCTTCTTCCTTTGTATCCAACGCACTAACGAAAGCCAAGAATGCCTTGCATCCTTTCCGAACCATCTTATCAGCCTTTAGAGCAGAAACTACGTTAGACAAGTAGTTTCTTCTTTCTCCTATCATAATTACCGCCTCATCCTCTGGCGTCCTTAACTTCATTCGCTTAGCTGCACAATCCAAAATAGCTCGATGTTCTACCAGCCAATCCATGCCAAGTATGAGGTCAAATTCTCTAAAAGGTAGTTCCATTAAGTTGGTAGAGAATACTACTCCTTGAAATTCTAGAGGTACACTCCGAAAGATCTTATTCACCACTACAGTTTGACCTAGTGGGCTTACTATAGTCATCTTCCTATCAGAAAGTTCAGAGGCTATGCCTAGAGTTTCCACTACTCTATATGCAACATACGAATGGGTCGAGCCCACATCAATCAAAGCAAAATAAGGCTTGCCACAAATAAGGAACGTACCGGTTATGATGTCCGACGCGTCTCCATCTTCCCTACGGTGAACTGCATATACTAAGCCCGGCTGCCTTGCCTCTGTATTACCAGCACCTCTGCCAGGTGTTCCACGTCCTCTTCCAGCACTGTTACCTCGGCCATTCGGACCACGGCCCCTCTGAGGCTGCTGTCCACCTCTACCTGCCTGATTAACATTCTGAGCTACTGGTTGATTCCCATCAGGCTTCATAGGACAGTCCTTAATCATATGGTCCTTTGACCCACACTTAAAGCATCCTCCTGTCTTCTTCCAACATTCTCCTAAGTGTTTCTTCCCACACTGATCACAAGTACGATATTGCCCTCCAGTACCAACCTGCTGACCCCGCGGCCCATCAATTCGAGGCCTTTTCTAAACATTTCCAGATGATCCTGACAGTCCAAATCCTCTCTTCTGCTTATTCCGGTCTGTGTTCTGCCTTACAGAGTCCTTAACCCCTTCAGCTACCTTAGCTTTCTCTACCAATGTGGAAAACTCCCGCTCCTGATGTGGAGCGATTAACAACCTCAGATCATCCCTTAGTCCGTCCTCAAATCGGACACATCGCTCATGTTCCGTAGCCACTACCCCTCGAGCATACCGGCTCAACCTTAGAAATTCAACTTCGTACTCTGCTACAGACTTATTCCCTTGAACCAGCCCCAGAAAAGCCTTCCTCTGCGCATCCATATATCTGGTTCCCACATACTTCTTCTGATATGCCGCCTTAAAATATTCCCAAGTAAGATCCTCAGCTGTGGCACCATCCCGAATTGTGAGCCACCATTGATACGCTTCATCGCGTAGCAACGCCACCATTCATTTCAGTTTCTCCTCAGGGGTCAGATCCAACTCATCCATAATCCGTTCTGTCGCCTCCAACCAATACTCAGCCGTACTGGGTGCCACACCAGATACTCCACGAAACACTTCAGCCCCATTGGCTCGGAGTCGCTCGGGTACAGACTTCCGAGCTCCCATATTTTCACCTGCTCCAGCTACCATTTCAAGAACTCGCAGCACAGCCTGCGATACAGCATCATCCCCCGTCTGATCTTGCCGCTCAACACCAACAGCTGGTGGTGGTGGCGGTGGTACCTCATTGTCAGATCCTTGACCCGATCTAACGGGTTCCGACACGATCATTCTACCTCGACCGCGTCCTCGCACATTACGACCACGTCCCCTAGAGCTCATGTCTACGATCACGTTTTAATCTGATTAAGAAATTTTATGCATTAGTCCTTGTTCCACTGATTATTCGCGAAGAAATTTTATGAAAGGAGTTTAATAGCAGTTCTTTCAATCAATCAAAGTCTCAAGTCTTCTATCCTAATTCAAAGAAAACACACCCATTCCGTAGTACCTCCCATACACATTCACTCTTCGAACATTTTTGTCTATTCCTATCCCAGGGGTATTTTCGTCCTTTGTCCTACAGGGGTATTTTGGTAATAAATCGGGGTCAATTTGAAAATCTTAATAAATCAGGGCACTTTGAAATTTCAAAACTTCAGGGTATCTTTGAAAATTTTCTCAAATCAAAGGTATAGCAGAAATTTTAGAAATCAGGGTTATTTTGGTAATTTTGTCAATTAGGGGTAATTTTGTAAATTTTTCAAATCAGGATATCTTGAATTTTCACAAGTTAGGGTTTCATGGATACTTTTGCAAGGTAAGAAAATTTTATTGAAATCGAGGGTAATATGGAAATTTTAGAAACCAAGGGCATTTTAGTAATTTTACCACTAGGGGTATTTTAGTAATTTTTGTAAATCAAGAATATTTCAGAAAAATTTTGCAGAATAGTGTTTACAAATCAAAAAGGTAATTTAAGAGTTTTAAAACTAAGGTTCTTATAAAAATACGGCTAGTCCCTTTCGGGTTTTAGTTATTGGGTTTAGCCTATGAACAAGTCCTCTTGGTTAGGGTGAACCGTCACTACGCACCAGGTAGGATTCGAGTGGAGAGGAGGTGAGTCACGTGGACTGCTTAAATACCAAGCTCCCACCGAAACCAATCCTAGACATGCGCACAATGGTTGCCACACCCTAACTCGGCGACTTAGTCACAGGTTTGTTTAATTAGGCATTAAGTCTTATGTAAATGTTGGGGTAAGCTAATCCTAGAGTTCAAATACTTAATATACTATTCTACGTTCCATTTCTACCCTTCTACAAGTCATATTATAAATCACACAAGAGATAGGGGTACTTACCTGGTGGACTTTGGGTCGGAGGCTTAGGTGCCATGCCAGAAAACCTGCTTAATTCACAAAAATTTTCACAAATTCTTTTGGGCTTAATTTTTGAAAACGGTTTGGGCCTTAAACCCAAGGCCGAGAGTTTAAAAATTGGGCTCTGATACCAAACTGAAACACCCCAAACTCGGCCCACGAGCCTCGACCAGATCTGGTATGTTCCTCGAGTAAGAACGTTTCAAAACTTGGTTGTTATTTTGGAAAACTTGGATGATTTGAACAAAATTTGTTTCGTATTGGGTTTGAAAAGTCTAAGTTTTATTAAAACTTCAATATCGTACTTGAAATTCATAAATTAGAAGTATTTCCGAACTTGTGATAAATTATCAAAATATTTAGAATTTATTTATTTTTGAAAACATTACTTAACTTTTGAATTGTTGAAAATTGTATCGTACTGAAATAATTAACATGCATGCATAAAATAGTTCATACTATGGCCTTATTACATCAAAAACAAATCCAAATAAATTTAAAGTACTTAAATAAAAGAAAATGTCCAAATAATAAAATTCCTTGCTGAGCATGGCCACCACTAAGCTCCTGCCGACCCGGTCCATCACTGATCGTCACCTGAAAAATATTCCCACAACGGGGTGAGTCAAACAGACTCAATGTGTACATCCAACACTAAGTCCTAATGATTCAGGCATATCAAGTCATACACATACATATCACAATTTACAATTAATGATGCATTCCCGAACCCAAGCCTAGTTACCATCCGTTACACATCACCTGTACCAACCTGCACACCGTGGGGACTACTAAGTCAACCCTCCATCCGCTACACACCATCGAAGGCAGTCGCTGCAGTCGACGTGCTCATCGCCCTTATATATTGTGGCGTAGCCACCAGATAAAATATTTTGTGTCATGTGACACCACATTCAGATAATGTGATCGAAGTCACCACATTCAGATATCGTGGTATGAACCACCAGATCACTTCCCCTTTTCATATCACCCATATGCCCATGTCATACAAATCATGCATTATCATGCCATGCTCCTTATTCACATTCTTATAGGTTCACATATATGCCATAACAAATCAAATCATACTCATAATAGGAGTAGGAAAACGTACCTGAGTACTTTGTACCATCACATGGTACCTTAGCCACATTCACATTCTTATAAACACATATATCAAAATATAGCCATACATCTAGTAGGAGTTAGTGTGGGGTACACACCTGATATACTTAGCAAATTCACTATTTTCCCGAAACTCCCGATCTAAGCTTTAGATCCTTTAGCTCCTATATTCGACCAACACTAGACATATTAGCAAAAAGCCTATTCGGCTATCAGACCAAATCCCGAAGGATTATTGTAATCAAATTCTTACCTTGGTGCCAATTTCACTACTAATCAAATCCCGAACTTCGTTGTGCTTCTCCTTGAAATTGGTCCACACTAGATCACCTAAAGGTTAGTTTTCAGCTTTTGAATAATTAAGAAATAGATCTATAACATTATCCTAGCCTTGGCCGATTGCACACATGTACTTACCTCGTGGATCTTATTTCCCGAAAACAACCACTTGATTAGAGAGTTGTCGAAATACCTACAGACACATGTTAGATCCAACCTAACATTTAATCACCATTAGAAAGCCCTTGGCCGAATATACACATGACTTACCTTGAATCTTTAAAATCCCGAGGGTCCTCCCCTTGTAGTCGACAGTAACAGACAAATCCTGAGAGATCTTTCAAAGTTTCGGCCAAAGACATTGATGGCATTAGAATCTTAATTTCGGCTTAAAGAAAAGAAATAAGATGATGACTATAGATCCTTACCCCTTTATATTAAAATCGACTGCTCCTTGTTGAACCCATAGAAGTGTTCGGCCTTAGCAATTGAGAAAGAAAAGAGATGAAACTTACAAGGGTTCGGCAACTAAGGTATTTTGATCTAGGAATTTCGACAAAGATGAAACTTTGGGAGGGAGAGATTCGGCCTAACTAGAATGGAATAAAAAAAAGGTGAGAAGAAAAAGATGAAGAATTCGGCAATGTTTTTCTTGAGTTTTCGGCTTTGACAAAAAAAATAAAAGAGAAGAGCTTCACTAGAGAATTCGAAAAAGGCTTGATTGGAAAGAAAAGAAGGTAAATGGCCTTGCTCCCCTTCCTTAGCCAAAAATACCCCCCAAAGGAGCCCCCCAATCGGCCAACTCTCCTTCCCCCTATCTCATCCCTTCCTTTTCTCCTATTTTCCTCTCTTTTATCCCTTAAAAGAATAATCTAAAATAAATCATTATTTATCTCCTGCCTTAGCCGAAATTTCCAAGGAGTTTAAGCACATCTTAAACTCATTCCTAAGTCTCCTAATGCCGTCCATTACCACTCTCTCTTTGCCGAAAAATAAAAGCTTTATTTAGCTTCCCATGCGACTCGAACCTTGGCCCACTTACACCTGTTGTGGCGTCATTTACAAAGGCCCTAAGTGGCGCCTCCAAGCCACTTAACCAAGCCTATTTGTGTGTCATATTTCACATGCAATTTCTCTTAAGGCCCTACTAAGCTTAGCTCCCTTATTAACACTTAAAATCTAATAATTTTTTATGCTATTCCCCTACACACTATGGTTCACAAAATTCATAGATCACATTTAGAATATTCATAACCATGCTATTTCACACAATTTAGCAATAATGCATAAACCATAATCCAGGATATTACACTCTCTTTTTCTTGTTCTTTTTCAATGATCTTCTTAATGGCTTTTTCAAGCTTTCTCAAAACTTGTTCATTTTCTCTCTTTGTTGCCTCTTTCCTTTCTATTTCTATTTCTTTTTCTTTTTCTTTGCCTACAAAAGAATCATAATAATAAGAATTTCCAAAAGAAGAAAAATTATTTACAGTGGATTCACAAATATTTCTTCAGGAAGAATACTCCAAAGACGTTTTCTTGGAAGTTCCCGAATGAATATATCGATCAACTCGCGTGTTTTCTTGGAGGGAGTAAGAATCATAGTCAACCTTTCTTTGCCTCAAGTTTCTTGATGAATAAGAATCTCGATCAAAATCTTATTTTGAATAATCTTTGAAAGCGTGTCTTTGCGACGACCTTGACTCCGTCCTTTGTCTTGAAGAAATTCGCCCTTGATGATAGGAAGATGGGAGGTACCGCTTGCGCATCACCTCTTTCATTTCAGACCATGTTAATATTGGGTTCTCTCCATTTTGCTTTCTACTCTTGGTGAATTGGTCCCACCAAGTCATGGCATAATTGGTGAAACTATTTTCCGCCATCCTTACCTTCTTGCTTTCCAAATAATCGTGGTACCTAAAAACCATTTCTACTCGCTGTTCCCATTCAAGGTATACATCCGGATCGGCTCTACCTTGAAACGGTGGAATGTTTGACTTGTTATTCCTCTTGACGTCATTAAAACATCCTTGATCTCTAAAGCCTCGGTTTGTTTGATCGCGTCGCCTTTCGCTTTGGTTGTATGATGGATCGAACCAATCGCCATCTACAGTACTTTTTCTTTCAAAATATAAAGACATGCTATCGTTGCTGAAAGAAATATGTTATAAAGAAAAATAAAATAAAATAAAATAAACATAAAAAGTTAAAAATACCTTACCACAAAAACTCACAAGTCACTCAAAAAAAAATCGCTCACACTCGTATTTTCACTCGTTTACCGATATTTCTCACTCTCACAAATTTGTATTTCGTTTCGAAAGACTTATTGCGGCTTAAGGGTCGGCTTCAAAGTGGGTAACAACGGATTGGTGTCGGGTATAAGGTAGGCTCACAAAAGAATTTTTTTTTTTGGTCTCGGGTAGGCCAAAACAAAGAAAAAAATTTGGGGGGTCGGGTAGAAGGAAGATTTCGTTGGTCGGGGCACGGAATAGAAAAGATAAAAAAACAAAAAAAACTTGAATATTCACTCTTTTTTTTAAACTCGTATTTTTTTTTAATTTTTTTTGTATCTTTCCTTTTTTTTTGAACTTCAAATACAATTTATGCTAAATACAATGAAAATAAAATACAGCTTTTTTTTTTGAATTTTCTTAACGAAATTTTTTTTTCAACTTACAAACTTATTCCGGCTTCACGTACGTCGTCAAAATTTCTCGTTTTATAGCTCTGATACCAGATGATACGAACCGGCTCGGGATGAGTCGAAACGTATGCGGGTTGCCCAATCGTCTACGAGGAGGAATCAAGCCTTTGGAAAATAATCGAAAAATATAAATGAGTTTGCGAAAGCTTAAGTGAATAAAATAGAAGATGGTTCGGTTTGGTGGAATGAAATAAAAATAAATAAGATAGATAAAAGGATAATTTAATGGAGATGGATAAAGAACTTAAACGAGAAGCGATTCAACACTAAAGAGTGTCACCTTGGGTTCTATAATGTTTAAGGTGGATAAATGGAATCGATGACGGAAATGGAAATACGAACTTAACTTAAGAAAGATTCAACACTATATAACAGTGTCACCCCGTTTCTTATATCGTTAAGGTGGAAAGATGAAGATAGGTTGATGAACGCCACACCAAACGAAATTTGGTGATAAGTTCAAACAAGTCGAAGACGCCACAAGCAAGCTTGATAAGTCTAACGAAACTTGTACGAAAACGAAGAGGAGATAAACTCACTCAAATGAACAAAGGTTCATAAAATTTCATTCATAAAAATTTTGTCCTTCCAACATGAAAATAGCAAGATATTTATAGGCTAATCTACAAGCTAGCCAAAAAAAAAAAAGAAATGAAAAGAAAATGGATAGGTTGTTCGGCCAATTGCACCTAATTGTAAAGAAAATTAATCTCATTTCCCATGTCCATGTGTCGTCCAAGTTGCTGTCCAATAGGCTTCCATTTGGCTGCCCATGTTCAAATTAAGTTTCAACTCCATTTTAATTCTTAGCATGCATAGACTATCATTGCCGTCCAAACCAAAAATACTATGGCCATTATCTCTTGTTTTCCAAGTTGAATAAACTAAATTAATCACATGTTTATATTTTGTTTTTACCCATGGCCGTTCATCACTAGTCCCATGATGCTCTCAACCTCATTTGTTTATTCAAGTCAAACATGCCCCCCATCCCTTAATCAACATTTGTTTATTCCTCCACCAAGTCCCCTTTAAGCTTGTGCTGTCCATGCTAGGCAACTAATTTCATGGATTTGTTTTCTTTCTGTGCCATCCATATATAAGAAACATTATGGCCAAACCATTAAAACATTATGGCCACTGTCCCTTGTTCAAATTCACGCATGGTTCCATATATGCCTTCACCAATTCATTATTTAATTCAAAGCTTGTCAAATTTAATTCCCACATGCTCAATCCAACTTGATTATTTTAATGCTCTATGTGCCCAATTTAGAATGTGCTTGTCGTCCACTACTAAGCTCCCATGCATGCTTTCCATTATGCTATTATTTTATGCACCCACTATGCCTTATTTAATTTGTTATTTAATTCTTTCAATCCCACAATATTCCTTCACCAAGCCGTCCAAGTCTCCATGTAGTTTATTATTTATTCAAACAAATGTCCATGCTTTCTCAATTACATGGATCCTTGCGTTCATGCTCCAAGAATTAAAGCCCATATTTCTTCCATGAATTTCGGCCTTCCATTTGCATTCTCTTGCCGCCAAAGATGCACTTGCTCATGGATCCTTCTAGCAATTTAAAAATTCATGAAACCATGAATACTTGTTCACCATATTCAGCCAAGAAGGATTAAGCTCCATACTTGATTCATGCTACCTGCAACACATTAAGCCAACTTATTAATTTATAAAATGAGCACATCACAATGGCAATTAGATATCAAAAATTCGGCAGTCACTAATTAAATTAATTAGTGACTCATATTTATTGACACAAACTAATGTACGAAAGAAGACAAATTAATTAAAGCTTGCACAAATTAATTTTGACTAAATTACTTAATTAACTTAAAGCAAATTAATTAAATTTCATTTAATTAACTTAAGCTAAGTTAACTAATTTTTATTCCAGCAATTAACTAACTAAAATGAGCTAAGAGATGAGCCAATAACGAGCTCCACAAATTAAAATTCGTTGGTGCCCCGGGCATGCTCGTATCAATGACTGTTTAGCTTTAATCTGCTCAACCCACAGTGGCCTCACTTGCAATTCGGCTAACAAGCTCCCGTCGTCATAGAGACTCAACCGAGCGAACATTGCCCTAAAATCCAACATAGTCCTACGGCTTAGCGCATCAACCACCACATTAGCTTTGCCCGGGTGATATTCGATCGTGCAATCGTAGTCCTTTAACAGCTCAATCCACCTGTGCTGTCTCAGGTTCAACTCCTTCTGAGTCAAGAGGTACTTCAGACTCTTGTAATCCGTATAGATGGTGCACTTCTCTCCATACAAGTAATGCCTCCAAATCTTGAGTGCGAAGACTACTGCTGCTAGTTCCAAATCGTGGGTTGGGTAATTTCTTTCATGAGTCTTAAGTTGATGCGATGCATAAGCAACCACCTTCCCTTCTTGCATCAAAACACAGCCCAAGCCCACGTGCAACGCATCGCTATAGACCGTAAACTCCTTCCTGTGCTCCGGCTGAATTAGAACAGGAGCCTCCGTTAAAACCTTCTTAAGCTTCTCGAAACTTTCCTGCTGTTTATCCATCCATACAAACGTCACCCCCTTCCGTAGCGGCTTGGTCAAAGGTGCCGCGATTAGGGAAAACCCTTTAACAAACCGCCTATAGTATCCTGCCAGGCCTAGAAAACTCCAAATTTTTGACACCATCTTAGATCGTTTCCAATCCAACACTGCTTCCACCTTCTGAGGGTCAACTCTAATTCCCTCAACGGAGACCACATGTCCTAAGAAACTGACTTCCCTTAGCCAGAATTCGTACTTGCTAAACTTAACATATAATTGCTTCTCCCTTAGAACTTGCAACAAAATTCGTAGGTGTGCATCATGATCCACCTCTGTTCTCGAGTATACCAGGATGTCATCTATGAAGACTACTACAAACCGGTCTAGATACGGTTGAAAAACTCGGTTCATGAGATCCATAAAAGTGGCAGGTACGTTTGTTAACTCAAATGGAATCACCAAAAACTCGTAATGTCCATAACAAGTTCTAAAGGCTGTCTTATACACATCGGCTTCCTTAACCCTCAGTTGATGGTACCTCGAACGTAAATCAATCTTCGAGAAAACTGAGGCTCCTCTAAGTTGATCGAAAAGGTCATTTATCCTAGGCAGAGGGTACTTATTCTTAATGGTTAACTTGTTCAACTGCCTATAATCGACGCACATCCTCATGGACCCATCCTTCTTCTTTACAAATAATACCGGTGCTCCCCATGGAGACACACTTGGTCTAATAAACCCGCGGTCCAACAGCTCGTGAATCTGGGCCTTCAACTCCACTAGTTCCTTTGGTGCCATCCTATAAGGTGTGCTAAACACTGGCGCCGTACCCGGTAACAACTCTATTCCAAACTCCACCTCCCTATTGGGGGGTAAACCCGGCAATTCCTCTGGGAAGATGTCTGGGAACTCCTTTACTGTTTCCAAATCCTTAGCAGTTACACTCTTCGATTCTGAATCACTGATATAAGTTAAGTAGGCTTCACAGCCCTTCCTTACCAACTTCTCTGCCCTTAAAGCTGAAATCACATTCGACAAATAATCACGTCGTTCCCCGATCACTGCCACTTCCTCACCTTCACCACTTCTTAATACCATTCGCTTCATAGCACTGATAAACCGTAATTATAACATATTTTAATCCCACATTTAGCTTACTTTTTGATGATTTATTCCTTGATTTATATAAAAAGGTGCTTGTAATCCTTACTTTTCATGTCTTATACCCAAGAAAGCACCCGAGGATGAAAAGAACACAAAACGGGCCCAAAACGGAGTAAATGGGCCTTAGCATGAATTCGACACGGCCTGGCCCAAAGTCCACACGGCCGTGCCTCGATAATCACCTAGAGCACGGCCTCAACCCTGGCTCACACGACCGCGCCTCAAGTTAGAAATCCAAACACGGTCTGAAGTCGATCCACACGGGCGTGTGCCATGGTCGTGCCTCTGTCGCTGGAAAGAGCAATTTCAGTCAGAAAAGGGTACTTAGGGAGAAAGAATTGCATTCTAAAAGCCTATATATATCCCCTAAGTGACACCTTTGAAAAGGCGCCAAAGCTAGGCCAAGGAGCCAAGCCGAGAAGGTCAGATTTAGGGAATAACGTGAGGATAGCCAGTTGATCCATCCCAAGAAGCCGGAGCTATACTCAAGACGGCGAAATTCTCCTTCAATTCCTTTAGGGGGTTTTTGGGTTTTCTTATGTTTTGTTTTATCTTTTCTCTTGAGATGTTCTTTTTATTCATCATGAACTAAATCCCTCAGATACCTGAAGGGGATGAAATCCAGATGAATTTTGTTATTTGATTTCTGAGTTATATGATAAATACTTAGTTTGTTATTAATTATGTTGCTTAATCCAAATCTGATGTGCTTAGGTGGAGGAGGAATAGACCCTGCCTAAGAGTAGATCTAACATAATTAAGCGGAGTTGATCGCACGCCTAGAGATAGGGTGACGAGATTTTGCCAGATTAGGGTGAAACCTAATATGGGAATCCATTGATCGATTTACTGCTATCCTAGGGGGTTATTATAAGCGAACGGGAGTTCCACTAATTAACCTAGGGTTAGACGTTATTCGCCTCGAGAGAGGGTTTAATATAGGTTAGGGAGTCTTACGGATCAAGCTAAGTAAAGAAATCGTATAATTCAGGGTTAAGTAACAAGTGAAGTCTAGGTGGATTCTTCCTGAGGGTATCGTCGTGATCAATTGAGTTTTTCTTCAAGTTATTTTCCAAATCGTTCTTTTTTGTCTTTGTGTCCTTAGCTTAGTCGTCGTCAATTTAGTTTAAAAGCAACTTCATTCTATTTTTAAGGCTAAATAATAAAAAGAAAGTTAGTATTAGTACTTTTAGTTCCTTTGGGTTCGATAATCCGGTCTTGCCTAAGCTATACTACTGTTCGATAGGTACACTTGCCTTTAATCGTTGTCAGAGTTAGTCTCTAGGTTCGAACATTCTTTTATAAATTTTAAGGCTCTAATTTCAGCGATCAAGTTTTTGGCGCCGTTGCCGGGGAACTAAAATATTAAAAAAAAAACTCTTTTTTTTATTACTTTAGCCCTAATTTTTTATTTTTCGCAATTTATTTTTGTTTTTGTTTTTATTCCTATTTTTACTTTTTGTTGAATTTTCTTTCTATCTTTTCCCAGCAGGTAACTCTAGTTTATGACTAAAAGGAACCCGAGAGGACCTTTGGTATACGATAGTGATATTGAAGCGATCGCTCGCAGGAATCGTCGGGAAACCAGGCGAGCCCTAAATTACACAGAAAGAGAGGAAGAAGACAGATCCAATCCTACTGAAGGGATGGACAAAAACAACCCACAACCACGCGATGTGGGGGAAAATAATGCTCCACGTACAATGTTTGATTATGCGAAACCGCATTTAACAGGAGCAGAATCGAGTATTGTTAGGCCTGCTATAGCTGCTAACAATTTTTAATTAAAGCCTAACACAATACAAATGATTCAACAGTTTGTTCAATTTGATGGTTTGCAGGACGAAGATCCAAACACTCATATAGCTAACTTTTTAGAGTTTTGTGATACCTTCAAAATAAATGGCGTTTTTGATGATGCCATACGCCTTCGGTTATTCCCTTTTTCATTGAGAAATAAAGCTAAACAGTGGTTAAATGCGTTACAACGAGGGTCAATCACTACATGGGATCAAATGACCGAAAAGTTTTTAATGAAATATTTTCCACCGGCCAAAATGGCCAAATTACGGAATGATATCTCTTCTTTTGTGCAGATGGATTTAGAGACATTATACGATGCATGGGAGAGATTCAAGGATCTATTAAGGAGGTGCCCACACCATGGCTTACCCTTGTGGCTACAAGTCCAAACCTTTTATAAAGGTGTAAACCCCTCAACGAGGCAACTAATTGATTCAGCCGCCGGTGGAACATTAAACAACAAAACTCCAGAAGCAGCATACGAGTTCATCGAAGAGATGTCACTAAATAATTACCAGTGGCAAGCTTCAAGAACCAAACCAACAAAATCTGCGGGAGTTTTCAACGTCGATGCAGTAACCATGCTATCAACGCAGCTAGAGATGATGAATAAAAAGCTTAATAGTTTGTGTTCCTCGCAGGTACTTCCAGTCATGCAGTGCGATGTAAGTGGAACCATGGCGAATCCTGAGTACCCACTCTACCAACCGGAAGCAGAGAGCGACCAGATGAACTATATATGTAGTAATTTCTGATCCAATAATAATCCTTATAGTAACACTTATAATCCAGGTTGGAGGAACCACCCAAATTTTTCGTGGGGAGGTCAAGGAAATCAAGGAAATCAAAGGCAACAACCTCCTCAAAATTTCCAAAATCAGCCCTACCCACAAGAAAAGAAACCTACCTTTGAGGAGATGATGGCAAAATTCTCAGCAGACACAGAGAAACGTATCTAAGAAACTGAGAGAACAATCAAAAGCAATGAGAGCCTAATCGGGGAAATTACTAAGTCAGTCAAGGAAGTCACTAATGCAGTCGAACAAATCGCAAAGCTGATGTCAGAATGACCGCAAGGACGTCTACCAAGCAACACTGAGATTAACCCTAAGGAGCAAGTTCAAGCTATCATAGCTCAGGATAATAAGGGGTTAGATAAACCTAATCCAAGGCCAGAAAATAAGGTAGACGAAGGTAAAACAGAGGTAACGCAAGAAAAGCCAAAACCGATAATTAAAGAGTACCAACCTCATATACCTTACCCCGAAGCCATAAAAAGAGACGATTCATAGGAACAGTTCGGTAAGTTTCTTAAACTTCTAAAGAAATTACATATTAACTTACCTCTTCTTGAAGCTCTTTTACAGATGCTAGACTGGAGGAAATTTTTAAGACAACTCTTGACCAACAAACGCAAAATAGATGAAGAGCACCACATGGAACTAAACGCAACATGCTCGGCAATGTTACAAAATAGACTACCACAGAAACTAAGAGATCCAGGGAGTTTTACAATTCCATGTTTAATTGCTAGTTTAAATATTGATAATGCGTTAGCTGATTTAGGGGCAAGCATAAATGTCATGCCTTATTCACTGTTTAAACGACTAGGTCTAGGGAAGCCCAAACAAACTAGGATGAGTATTCAATTAGCTGATAAAACTGTTAGAATTCC
Organism: Gossypium australe; assembly: GCA_005393395.2. NCBI lineage: Eukaryota > Viridiplantae > Streptophyta > Magnoliopsida > Malvales > Malvaceae > Gossypium > Gossypium australe. The sequence continues at coordinate 123,904,697 of CM016624.1, read as the reverse complement.
TAGGGGCATTTTCGAAGATGTTCTCGTAAAAATCGATAAATTTGTTTTCCCAGTAGACTTTGTCGTCTTAGACATGGATGAGGATAATTCAATCCCCTTAATTTTAGGAAAACCTTTTCTAGCAACTGCCAAGACTAAAATTGATGTTGCCACAGGTGAACTCATACTTCGTGTAGGTGATGAATCAATCAATCTTCAAGCTCTTGACTCGGCCAGGACAATAGTCGATGAAGGTAAGAAAGTTACTTCAATAAATAATCAAATTGTTCAACCTCCATCGCTGGAAACATCACAAGGATACAAACCTGAGCCAACTCATAGACCCCAAGTCGACAAAGTAGAGTCACACAAGGAACAAAGCCTTAGGGTCGATGATAAACCGTAAAAGTAACATATTTTAATCCCACATTTAATATGCTTTTGGATGATTTATCCCTCAATTTATGTAAAAAGGTGCTCTTAATCCTTTCTTTTCATATTTTATACTCAGGAAAGCACCCAAGGATGAAAACAATGAGAAACGGGCTTAAAACGGACCAAATTGGGCCAAGAGAGAAATCGACACGGCCTGGCCCAAAGCTAACACGGCCATGCCTTATTAAAAGTCCGAGCACGGCCTAGCCACGATTCACACGGGCGTGTGCCATGGCCGTGTCCCTGTCGCTGAAAAGAGAAATTTCATTCGGGAAAGGATACTTGGAGGCAAAGAAACACATTCCAAAGCCTATTCAAACACCCCATTAGGAATTCTACTTGAATTAGGATACTTAGGGGCCAAGTAAGGCATCACAAAGTCTATATAAACACCCAAAGGGGCAACTTGAAAGGGGAGTTCGGCAGAAGCCGAAAGGATCGAAAGCTAGGCCAAGGAGCCAAGCCGAGAAGGTCAGAGTTAGGGAAAAACGCGAGGATAGCCAATTGATCCATCCCAAGAAGCCAGAATTATACTGAAGACGATGGAATTCTCCTTCAATTCCTTCAGGGGGTTTTAGGATTTTCTTATGTTTTGTTTTATCTTTTCTCTTGCGATTTTTTGTTTATTAATTATGAATTAAACCCCTCAGATACCTGAAGGGGATGAAACCTAGATGGATTTTATTATTTGATTTTTAAGTTATATGATAAATTACTTAGTTTGTTCTTAATTATATTGTTTAATCCAAATCTAATGTGCTTAGGTGGAGGAGGAGTAGACCCTGCCTAAGAGAAGATCTAATGGGAGTCCATTGATCGATTTACTGCTATCCTAGGGGGTTATTATAAGCGAACGAGAGTTCCACTAATTAACCTAGGGTTAGACGTTATTCGCCTTGAGAGAGGGTTTAATATAGGTTAGGGAGTCTTACGGATCGAGCTAAGTAAAAGAAATCATATAATTTAGTGTTAATTAATAAGTGAAGTCTAGGTGGATTCTTCCCGAAGGTATCGTCGAAGTCAACTGTGTTTTTCTTCAAAGTTATTTTCTAATTCGTCTTCTTGTCTTGGTGTCCTTAGTTTAGTTGTCGTCAATTTAGTTAAAAAACAATCTTCACTCTAACTTTAAGGCTAAATAATAAAAAGAAAGTGAGTATTAATACTTTTAGTTCCTTTGGGTTTGATAACCGGTCTTGCCTAAGCTATACTACTATTCGATAGGTACACTTGCCTTAATATCGTTGTCAGAGTTAGTCTCCAGGTTTGGTCATTCTTTTATAAATATTTAAAGCTCTGATTTGCAGCGATCAAGTATTTGGAGCCGTTGCCGGGGAACTATAATATTAAGAAATCTCTATTTTTATTATTTTAGCCATTTTTTTTCATTTAATTTTTATTGTTATTATTATTATTTTTTTCTCTTTTCTACTTCGCTAATTTTTCCTCTATTTTGATTTTGGCAGATAATTTTAAAGAGAAGATGGCACTGAATAATTATCAGTGGCAAGTTATGAGGACAACTCCAACAAAAGCCACCAATGTCTCCAACCTCGACGTGGTCACCAGGTTATCTAACCAGCTAGAGATGATGAATAAAAAGATTGGTAGTTTGTATAGTTCCTCGCAGGTACACTCAGTAATGCAATATGACTCGAATCTAAGAGGAGTGGCGAATCCTGAGTACCCACCCTACAGATATGGCATGGAAAACGAGCAAGCTCACTATACGGGTAACTATTCTAGACCACAAAATAATTTTTATAATGACATTTATAATGCAGGTTGGAGTTACCATCCCAATTTCTCGTGAGATGATCAAAATAGCCAAAGACTGGAACTTCCCCAAAACTTTCAACAACCACCTCACCAATAGGAAGAGGAGTCGCACCTTGAAGAGATGCTGACAAAATTTCCGGCAGACACAGAGAAACATATCCAAGAAACTGAGAGAACAATCAAAAAGCAACGAGAGCCGAATCATGGAAATTACTAAGTCAGTCAAGGAAGTCACTAACGCAGCTGAATAGCTTGTAAAGCTGATGTCAGAACGACTACAAGGGCGTCTACCTAGTAACACGGAGATTAACCCCAATGAGCAAAATCAAGCCATCACCGCTCAGGACAGTAAAGGGTTAGATGAACCCAATGCAATACCAGAAAATAAGGTAGACGAAGGTGAAACAGAGGTAACAAAAGAAAAGCCAAAACCAGTAATCAAAGAGTACCAACCTCACATGCCTTATCCCGAAGCAATGAAAGGAGACGGTTCAGAAGAACAATTCGGTAAGTTTCTTAAACTTTTAAAGAAATTACATATTAACTTCCCTCTTCTTGAAGCTCTTTTTCAGATGCCAGACTCGAGGAATTTTTTAAGACAGCTCTTAACAAACAAACGCAAATTAGACGAGGAGCACCACATGGAATTAAACGCAGCATGCTCAGTAATGTTACAGAACATACTACTGCAGAAGCAAAAAGACACAGGGAGTTTTACAATTCCATGTTTAATTGGTAGTTTATCTATTGATAATGCTTTAGCTGATTTAGGGGCAAGCATCAATGTTATGCCTTATAAAATGTTTAAATAACTAGGTCTAGGGAAACCCAGACAAACTAGGATGAGCATTCAGTTAACTGATAAAACTATCAGAATTCCTAGGGGTATAATAGAAAATGTTCTAATCAAAATTGATAAATTCATATTCCCAGTAGATTTTGTTGTCTTAGACATGAATGAGGACAATTTGATTCCTTTAATTTTAAGAAAACCCTTTCTAGCAACTGCCAGGACTAAAATTGATGTTGGTACAAGAGAACTCATTGTTCGTGTAGGTGACGAATCAATCAGTCTACAAGCTTTTGACTCAGCCAGGACATCAAGTGATGAAGGTGAGAAAGTAAATTCAGTTGATAATCAAATTGTTCAACTTTCACCACAGGAAACACCACAAGGCTACAAACCTGAGCCGAATCATGGGCCCCAAGCCGTACAAGCTCATAACAGTGAATTGTTAGTGGAATCTGACCTAAGGCAAGAGCCTGTGCTAAGTGAAGGTAAGGCTGAGGTAAGCCCTGATTTACCAAACCCAGTAAATACAGAGTACCAAACTCGTGTGCCATATCCCGATGCAATAAAGAAAGACCACACAGAGGAAGAATTTGGTGAACTCACACTTCGTGTAGACGACAAAACAATCACTCCTCAAGCTCTTGACTCAGCTAGGACATCAAGTAATAAAGGTACGAACATTAATTCTATTGATAATCATTTGGTTCAACCTTCTTTACAGGAAGCATCACGAAATCACTTAGCTGAGCTAGATCTTTGACCTCGTGCCAACAAAGAAGAAACACATTAGAAACAAAGCCTTAGAGTTAACAAACTAAAGGAGAAGGAAACACAAATTAGAGAGGAACGGGAGCCGTACAAAGTGAAACTGAAGGAGACCCCAGACAAGCTGATAGGAACAACAAATCACATCAAAATAGAGGATCGGGTATTGTTGAATAAGGAAGACCCTCGAATCACCAATTCAGACCTCAAGACAAACGAAGAAATCACTTTTGAGGTACTTAATGTCTTCCTATACGGCACAGTTGAGGTAAGCAATCCTAAATTTGACACTTTTGAGGTAAACATTAGTCGACTTTAACTATATATCCATAACCAAAGTGATCGCATGAGAAAGGATTTTCACCTCCTCAAACCACCATGACCATACGAATGAGAGGTAAAGTCTAGCTTAGACTATAAACGAGCGCCTCTCGGGAGGCAACCCGAGCGCTAACCCTATTTTTACATTTTTTATTTTTTATTTTTTATTTTTTTATTTTCTTCCTTTTATTTTTCCTTTAAGCACGTAACCATAAACTAACCAAAGAGCAGATTTCTAGGACACACGGCCTTACGCACGGGCGTGCCCGTGGCCGTGTGGAAGCCAGGGGATGAATCATGGGTGTGCCAGTAGCCGTGCACAACAAGAGAAGAATTTCTTTCCCCAACACGGGCTGCGATACTAGGCCACGTCCGTGCTAACTACCCGTGCGAAGTTACTGACTTGTCGAGCACGGGGTACACACGCCCATGCCCCACGACCGTGTAAACTCACCGACTTGCATACCACGGGCTAAACATGCCCCTGCTACCTACCCGTGCAAAGTTACTGATTTGTCAAGCACGGGCGTGTCAACTATAACACGGCCGTGGCTACCTCACCTGAACACACCCAAAAATTCAAAATCCAAAAACACAGGCTACATCTCTATTTAAACCTCATTCTCCCTTTTTCTAGTTCTCTTTCATTTTCCATTATTTATTATTTTAATTTTATTTCCATTTTATCATTTTTTCTTCTTATTCTTTATGATATTTAGATCTAGCTTAGGATACAATAAAACCAGACCAGCTGCTTCGAGGATTCAATTTTAAATGGTTCAAGACGCTTCCCCACGTTCACCTCCAATCCCATCCGGACTCTTTTCATTGACTTCATCCAAAATTCAGGAAGTTTCACTTCTCTCCCCATCTTATGATTTTATGATTATTTTGCTATTATCCATCTTTGTACATTGAGGGCAATGTACATCTTAAGTGTGTGGGGGGGTTAACTATAGTATTATTTGAAATTATCTGAATTATGCCTTTTTCAAAAGTAAAGTCTCTCATATTATGATTAGAATGGAATTTCCTGTGATTTATGATCTTTGTTTATATGTTTTGGAGTAAGTCATTGATATTTGTACATTGATAATTAAATTTGACGAATACTAGAGAATCAAGCATGATAAAGTCTATTTTTCAAAAATTTTAAAATTTCTTAGGTTGTCTACCTGAATCGGAATGATATTTTGAAGTTTGAAATTTACGAGGTTGACATCAAAATACCCATAATTTTTGTGAGATTTTGAGCCTTTTAGAGTATACATTCTTTCATGCTCACTTTCTATTATGAGTGTGTCAACATTGATTTGTTATTCTAGAACTTGCCTCGATTATACATGTTGAGACAACACCTTCGATTTGATATACAGAGATGATAAAGGCACCTAGCTTTTAACCCACTCACTCCACTAAAAAGCCTATCTCCATAATTAACCCCTAGTGAACCTCGTTTAAGCCTAACAACCCTTTTCATTGACTTATGTAACATCCTGATTTAATGGGCCTGTGCATTTTGTGTGTTGATGGTTTAAAATATTAATTTGAGGGGTAGGGGTCCAGATTGGGCTCAGGAATGGGATGAGGCCTTGATTAAATGCCTGTGTAGACACTCTAGTGCTCTAACGGTAGGTATCTGTGTTTAAAAGTAGCAAAGTGGGCTTGTGGCCCAAAGTGGGTGGTGCTACAAGGAAGGCAGAGGATGGCCTCAATAGTGCATGAGGAGGGCTCAAGTTTTGGCCACTTGGGGCCCATGTTTTTTGGGCCAAATTCGACACTTATAGAGGAGCTAGGGGGACGACAACAAGGCTAAATTATAGGAGTGGATAATTAAAGCTGATAAAGGAGGGAAGAGTTGGAGATAATTAAGGCTCTTTTGGATGGGTGTTTTGATAAGGATAAGGGACAGGATGAGGATCTATCAGGAAGGCTAGTGTTGGCCGAAAATCAAACACAGGAGAGGGGGGAAATCGGTTGAGTATAGGCTAAAGGTGTGCCGAAAATTTGAGGGCCATCTCTTTTGTTTTCTTTCTTCATCTTTTCTCTTCCAAAAGCCGAAAATCACCACCTCCCTCACCCTTTCTTCTTTCTTTGAAAATTTCCTTTTAGCCGAATCTTCTGATCTCCATTGTTATTCTTCTCCCATTCACTAAAAACCAAAACTACACTATTGTTTGTTCTTGTAGCCGAAATCTCCCTCTTGTTCATCTTTTCCGGGATTTTCTTTAAAGTCGAAATCCCTAGATCTCATCTATTGTGATTGCCGAATTCCTTCTGTGGTGTCTGCTTGGGCCGAATCTTGAAGAAAACTAAAGGTAAGTGTCGATTCGCGAGATTTTAATCTTTTTCCGGCTTTTAGAGATCTTAGCTGAATGGCTATATGGTTAACTAATCGGGTGTTTTCTCTCATTTGCGGTATTCCGAGATTTGAAGGGGATTCAATCGCTTAGATTTCTAAGCTAGAGTTCAATAGCACTTGGATCGTATTACTTTCGGGATTTCAAGGTAAGGAGATCTGTTAATTTAAACGTATAATTCGGGTAAAACACTAACCCTTGGCCGAATATAGGAGAGGCCTTATCTTCACGTTCTTCCGGCTTTTGAGCAAGTTGTAGACAAAGGGCAGTAGATCTGATTAGTGAGGGTATCGACATAGAGAGTAGTACTACGTGTTATCAGGTCTGTAACTTCTCACACCATTTAGATCGTCTGTTAGTATGTGTATATAAATCTATTTATATTCTGTTAAATGCTGAAATCCCGGCATAACGGTTGAAAACCCGAGGAGGGTAAAGGTGAATCACCAGGTTAGTGATTTCTGTCATTCATAAGTGAATGTTTCTGTTGAGATGATATGTTTTATATGTATGCCGATTTCTATGTATGCACGGGGTTGGGTGATTGCCGAAAAGGGGAAGTGTTCTGTTGTAGTGGCTCTGCCACGATCTGTGCTGGTGACTAAGTCACAACTCTGACGATGAGCAGCTAACTGCAGCATGACTGCCATCGATGGTATGTAGCGGTGTGGGTTGATTGTAGAAATCCCCAATGGTGTGACTGGCAGGTAAGGATGGTGTGTAGCGGATCGAAACCTAGGACTGGGTTGGGCTTTGCATAATTTCTGTTATATGATGTTCTGCTATTTTGATCTGTGGGGCTAAGGCCCAATCTGTTGGTGCACGAGGGTTGCACACTGAGTCTCGTGACTCACCCCATTGTTTAACATTTTTTTCAGGTAGCACTTAGTACATCAGACCGGGCTGGAAGGGAGCGCAAGGTGGCCATGCAGGAGTTTATTTTATTTAGAAGAAGGGCTTTGTTAAAATCATTTATTTTTAATATGTTTAGTTAACTTGGTTTATTATTTCATTGTAATAAGGCCATGGGCAATTAGCTTTATATTTTCGGTTTTTGGGCTTTACTTTTAGACACTTGAATTATTTGATAAAATTGGAACTAAGGCATGTACTAAATTTCGGTTTTAAATTCATAAAGGCATCGTAAAGAATTTATATCTTATATAAATTATCAAATTATTAAGTTTTCCGGTATAAATGTTTAAACTCGACAAATGTTTTTCCAAAAATGCAACATGTTTTACTAAATCTTCTTAGTGACATGCCAGATCCGGTCGTGGTGTTTGGGCTGGGTTTGGGGTGTTACAAATTGGTATCAGAGCCAGGTTCAAAACTCGGCTTTGGGGTTTTGGGCTCAAAACGTTTTCTAAAGATGGGTTTTGGAAACATGCATGTTTATAAATAACACAGGATGGTTTTCTCGGCATGGCACCTGCGTCTCCGGCCCAAGTCCGCCAGGTAAGTATTCTGAACTCACTGTGTGATATATATGTATGTGGGCTTGATGGGCTTTATGGGACGTAGACTATTTAAATTAGAACTTGATGGACTCTAGGCTTAGCTTAAACAACTTCTTAAATCTCATAAGACTTAAGTCAACGAAACAAACCCGTGAACAAGTCGCAGGGTTAGGGTGTGGCAACAGGCATGCGCATGTCTAGGATTGGATCCGGAAGAGCCTGGTACTTAAGCAGTCCTAGTGACCCACCTCCTCTTTGCTGGAATCCTACCTGGTGCGTAGTGACTGTTCACCTTAACCATGAGGACTTGTTAACGGGCCAAAAGTTTCTAACTAAAACCCGAAAGGGACCAGCCACCTTAGTCTTGAAAAAAATTAACAAAATGCCCCTTGATTTGGAAAAATTACCAAAACACCCTTGATTTGAAAATTTTTTTCAAAACGCCCTTGATTTGGAAACTATCAAATTTTGCAAAATTACCAAAATACCCCTGCTTCACGAAATTACCAAAATACCTTGTTTTGAAAATTACCAAGATACCCATGATTTGCAAATATACCCCCAGATTTACGAAAATACCCCGATTTACAAAGTCAACGGGATTTTTCTAAAAAAAAAACACAACACACAACAACAACCAAAAACCACAAACATCTGAGCGCCACTATTATTCTTTTGAAATCAAATTCTCCAGAATACCCCTGTTTTAAATATATATATATACAACTCTATTTCGTAAATCCCCAAGACACTTTATTCCGCTAGATTACAAAGAAACCCTGTAGGATGAAATTACAGAAAAACCCTGGGAAGTGAAATGACGAAAATACCCGTATGTAGTAAGTGTGACTTCATGGATGTGATATGTATGTTGAGGTGTGAATGTATGTGGTTTCTAGAATTAGGAGGTAAACTTGAGACTGAAACTGTAGATAGGTTCGAATTCGAAAGAATCACTCTTAAAACTACTTTTCATAAGATTGTTCCTGGATAATCAGTGGGAAGAGTTAATAATTCATAAAATTTCTAGTCAGATAAACGCCAATCGGAAGAATGAGTACAAGGGGTCGAGGACGTCCGCCGCGTGGTCGTGGTAAGGGTAGGATGACCTTGTCAAAGCCAGTAGGGTCTGGCCACGGGTCAGGAAACGAGATGCCGGTTCCACCAGCTGTGGAGGGAGAATTACGGGACCAGACGGCCGAAGATGATGCGGTATCTTAGGCGATGTTGCGGGTCCTTGAAAGAGTTGCTAGGGCAGGCACGGGTTTAGGAGCTCAGAAATCTGTGTCGGAACGACTCCGAGCCAACAGAGCAAAGATGTTTAGGGTTGTTTCTGGTGTAGCCCCTAATACAACTGAGTATTGGTTAGAGGCAAGTGAGCGTATAATGGATGACCTTGACTTCATTGTAGAGGAGAAGTTGAAGGGGGTCGTGTCTCTTCTTCGAGATGAGGCTTATCAATGGTGGCTCACGATAAAGGAAGGTACTGCCGCAGACCGGATCGACTGGGATTTCTTTAAGGAGTCATTCCAGGGAAAGTACGTTGGGGCCAGCTATGTGGATGTACAGAGGAAGGCATTCCTGAACTTGGTACAGGGAAGTAAGTCTGTATCTGAATACGAGGTAGAGTTTCTGCAGTTGAGCCGTTACGCTCGAGGGATTGTGGCGACTGACTATGAGTGTTGCGTACGGTTCGAGATTGGACTAAGGGATGAGCTGAGGGTATTAGTAGCACCGCAGCGGGAAAGGGACTTTACGGTTTTGGTTAAGAAAGCTAAGATATCTGAGGAGGTTAAGCAGACTGAGAAACAGAATAAGGATAAGGATAGGAATAGGAATAAGAGGAATTTTGGGCCATCGGGATCATCTAGAAATTTTTAGAAAAGGCTTAGGTCTGATGGGCCAGCTCGTGCTCCGACGGGTCAGAATCGATCATGTTCTTCGTGTGGGAAGGTACATTATGGGGAGTGCAAAAGGAGAACCGGTGGATGTTTCAGGTGTGGATCCACGAAGCATATGATTAAGGACTGTCTAGAGGTGAATCAGGCACAGCCCGCTGGACGAGGTTCTGATCAGGTTAGGAGAGGTGGTTAGCTAGTACCGAGGGTTCGTGGCGCAGCCAGAGAAGGAAATGGTGTTGGTCGGGGTCGTGGAGCACCTGGTAGGGGTGCAGGTAATGTAGACGCGAGGCAGTCGGGTCTAGTTTATGTAGCTCGTCGACGGGAGGATGGTGACGCACCGGACGTTATAACCGGTACGTTTCTTATTGCTGATAACCCTTTTCTTGCCTTAATTGATATTGGGTCAACCCACTCCTATGTTGCATGCTCGGTATCTAAGACCCTAAGTATAGACTCTGAAACAACTACTAGGAAGATGACTGTGATTAGTCCTTTAGGACAATCTAGGGTAGTGGACAAACTGTTTAGGAACGTACCTTTAGAGACTCAAGGGTTAGTGTTCCCGGTAGACTTAATGGAATTACCGTTTGGAGATTTGATCTTATCTTAGGAATGGATTGGTTGACTAAACATCCTACTAAGTTGGATGTGAGACTAAGCGCATGGTGTTGAGTACCCCGGAAGGCAGGGAGGTGGTGGTGTTAGGAGAAAGAAGGGATTACTTGTCCAACGTGGTATCTGCCTTGAAGGCTGTTAAGATGATTCGGAAAGGATGCAATGCATTTCTAGCTTTTATCAGTGCTTTGGATGCTAAGGAGGTGACAGATGGGGTAAGAACAGTAAAAGATTTTGCGGATGTCTTTCCTGAGGAGTTGCCAGGATTACCTCCAAATCGCGAAGTGGAGTTTGGAATAGAGCTACTTCCAGTTACGGCTCCGATGTCCATTGCTCCTTACCGAATGGCGCCGAAGAAGCTGGTGGAGCTCAAAGCTCAGATCCAGGAACTATTGGATCGAGGGTTTATTCGACCGAGTGTGCCTCCGTGGGGAGCGCCGGCCCTATTCGTGAAGAAGAAGGACGAATCCATACATATGTGTATGGACTACCGTCAGCTGAATAAGTTAACGATTAAGAACAAGTACCCACTGCCAAGAATCGACGACCTGTTCGATCAACTCAAAGGAGCTTCAGTTTTTTCTAAGATTGATTTAAGGTTGGGATATCATCAGTTAAGGGTAAAGGAAGGAGACATTCATAAGACGGCGTTTCGGACTCGGTACGGTAATTACGAATTCTTGGTGATGCCGTTCGGGTTAACGAACGTGCAAGCAGCATTTATGGATATGATGAATCGGGTGTTTCAACCATATCTTGATCAGTTTGTGGTGGTGTTCATTGACGATATCCTGGTTTATTCCAAGTCTGAGGAGGAGCATGATGCACATCTTTGTGTGGTATTGCAAGTGCTGAGAGAGAAGCAGCTATTCGCTAAGTTCAGTAAGTGTGAGTTTTGGCTAAGGGAAGTAACCTCCTTAGGACATGTGGTTTATGCAGAGGGAATTAGGGTTGACCCTCAGAAGATAGAAGCTGTATTGGATTGGAAACTGCCAAAGTCTGTGGCAGAAATTCGAAGTTTCTTAGGATTGGCAGCGTACTACAGGAGGTTTGTTGAGGGGTTCTCGTTAATTGCGGCACCTCTAACTAAGTTGTTGAGGAAGGGAGTATCGTTTGTTTGGACCGACAAACAACAGGAGAGCTTTAAGAAGCTGAAGAAAATTTTGACAGAAGCACCAGTGTTAATTCAGCCAGAGGCGGGAAAAGAGTTCACCGTCTACTGTGATGCGTCACACATGGGTTTAGGATGTGTGTTGATGCAAGATGGAAAAGTTGTTGCGTATGCGTCTCGACAGTTAAGACCGCATGAGTTGAACTACCCTACGCATGATCTAGAATTGGTGGCGGTAGTGTTCGCTCTGAAGATCTGGAGACACTACCTGTATGGGGAGAAGTCGGTTATTTACACAGACCATAAGAGCCTGAAGTATCTCCTTACCCAGAATGTAACACCCCAAACCCGGCCCATACGTTTCGACCAGATCTGGTATGCTACGGGTTGAACGTTAAAATCTTTTGCTAAGTTGGTTTTAGAAAATCATAAGTTATTAGGCAATATTTGAATAAATAAGTGACATTTGAAAAGAAACCTTGTATTATTATTATTTGGTATAAATAAACCCCTGACATAAATTCATAAGTTGCAAATATTAAAAAAACTACTTAGGCAAATATAAACTATGGGGCCTTATTACCTAAATATTCCCAAAACAAAACTTAAAGGAAAACCGAAAATAATCTATAGAAATAAAAACTTGATGGCCCATCGAGTTCGTCTCGGCTCCCATGTCCACGATCTACTGCTCATCTGAAAAGTTAGGAAAAAATAATAGGGTGAGTCACCAAGACTAAGTGTGTAAATCCCGAAAACACAAAAAAGGCTTGGGCCCACAAACACATTATGAGCCCTGGCCCATACACAATGGCAACAATCATAATCACATGACAGATAATAAATGATGCAAAGCCCAACCCATCCTAGAATTTCATCCTCTACACACCAACCCGTACCAATCATCACACCTTGGGGATTTCTACAATCAACCCTCCATCCGCTACACACCAAAACGACAGTCGTACTGCCTATTCCTATCAATCAGGAATTTTAACGTGGGTTTTCTACCACTGATCACCAAGTGACCTAACATTTCATTTCGTGGGTTTTCTACCACCGATCACCATGTGATCTAACATTTCATTAGGTGGGTTTTCTACCACCGATCACCATGTGATCTAACATTTCATTAGGTGGGTTTTCTACCACTGATCACCATGTGATCTAACATTTCATTAGGTGGATTTTCTACCACCGATCACCACGTGATCTAACATTTCATTAGGTGGGTTTTCTACCACAGATCACCATGTGACCAATCATGCTCTTCCCCTTTTTATATCAAACCTATCCCATGCATACATTCATGCAAAATCAAACAATATACTACCTAAGAGATTTCAGTCTTTCACATACATCGATACACATAGAGAAGTTTCTATGGCACATACCTGGCATCCTTTGCCTACCCTTTCTGGGTATCACGACTGTTTACACAGCCCATTTTCCGGCTTTTAGCCCATAACATAACATATATATATATTCATACAGATTATTAGTGTGCTAGAGATCTACACACGACTGTTCATACAGCCTCATTTTCCGGCTTTTCAGCCCCTAACAGGTATAATACAAAATAAAACTTAAGTGATAAGGATCAACACACCTGATTACCGTTAGAATGAGACCCTCTAAGTCGATGCTATTCGTAGCCAACACCACCGCTATCTTCCTTGAAATCCCGAAAAGAGATATGAGATTCAGGGACTAGTGTTTCCGGCTTTTAGATCTAAGAAATCTACTTACTAGAGAAGATTCGGCTACTCCCAGAGGATTCCGCCTTTTTGCGAAAATCAGGAAGAGAAGATGATTCGAAGAAATCTATAGAGATTCGGCTTTTAGAAGAAAGAAGAGAAGAGAATAATGGAGTTTTTGGCTTTTAGAAGAAAGAAGAGAATGATGGAGTTTTCGACTTTTAGAAGAAAGAAGAGAATAATGGAGTTTTCAGTTTTTAGAAGAAAGAAGAGAATAATGGAGTTTTCGGCTTTTAGAAGAAAGAAGAGAGTAATGGAGTTTTCGGCTTTTAGAAGAAAGAAGAGAAAGAAAAGGTGGAAACCCTAAATGTCGCAAAATAAAGAAGAGAACCCTCCCTATTTATAGAAATTTCGGCTAACTCCTAGCCTTGTAGATAGCTCCTATCTTTTCTCCTTTTATCTTCCATATTATCAACTATAATATCTACATTATCTTATTCATATAAATCCTCCTATTTTTAAGCCTTGTTTCCATCCACTCCACCTAACCCAAATGCTGAAAATTTTCTAACTTAAATTAAAAGAATTGGGCTCCATGAAACTTAAATTTTGGGCCCCTATCTCCCTTGTTGTGGCGTCACCTCCTTGCTCCCTAAGTGGCGCCACTGACCACTGGGCCACAAGCCCATTTTGATAATTTAAACAAAGATACCACCTTTTAAAACTCTATAGTGCCCAAACAAAAATTTCACCAAGGCCTTCACCACATCCTGAGCCCAATTTGGACCCCTAACAGTTAATTAACTCATTACTCATTTTCACCCATTAAGCACATAGGCCCAAAAATTCAGGATGTTACACAGAAGGAGTTGAATTTGAGGCAACGTAGGTGGATTGAGCTCTTGAAGGATTATGACTGCTCAATCGAATATCATCCAGGTAAGGCTAACATGGTGGCAGATGCGCTGAGTAGGAAGGCGATAGCGGATTTGAGGGCAATGTTCGCTCATCTTAGTCTGTATGAGGATGGAAGTTTGGTAGCTGAGCTTCAAGTAAGACCTATGTGGACAAGTCAGATCAAAGAGAAGCAACTTTTAGACGATGTTTTGAGTGCTCGACTCCGGCAAGTGCGAAGTGGTGAAGGAAAGGACTATAGTTTGGATGGTAATGGGGTTCTGTGTTTCCGTAAGAGAATATGTATGCCAAAAGATGTGGAGTTAAGGCAAATGATTCTTCAGGAGGTGCATAGTAGCCCTTACGCTATGCATCCTAGAGGAGTTAAGATGTATCGGGATTTACGAGAGCAATTCTAGTGGCCAGGTTTGAAGCGTGAGGTAACAGAATTCATGGGTAGATGTTTGACGTGTCAGCAGGTGAAGGCGGAACACCAGTTGCCTTCAGGGTTGTTGCACCCAGTAAGGATTCCGCAGTGGAAATGGGAGAGAATCACGATGGATTTTGTTAGTGGGTTACCTCTTACGCCCACTAAGAAGGATTCAATTTGGGTGATTGTGGATTAGTTGACGAAGTCTGCTCACTTCATACCGGTTCGTGTTGATTACCCTCTGCAAAGGTTGGCCAAGCTGTACATGGCTGAGGTTGTGAGGCTGCATGGTGTACCTGTATCGATCATATCAGATAGAGACCCTAGGTTCACGTTACGATTCTGGAAGGCTCTGCATCAGGCAATGGGAACAAGGTTAGACTTTAGTACCGCTTTTCATCCGCAGACTGATGGTCAGTCTGAGAGGGTAATACAGATTTTGGAGGATATGCTAAGGGGTTGCATCATCAATTTTAGGGGTAGTTGGGAGGAGTATTTACCATTGGCAGAATTTGCGTACAATAACAGCTATCAATCTAGTATTCAGATGGCGCCTTATGAAGCATTATACGGACGGAGATGTCGTACTCCTACTTGTTGGACAGAATTGGGTGAGCGTCAGGTGTTGGGTCCAGAACTAGTGTCAGAGACGGAAGAGAAAGTTAGATGAATTCGAGCTCAGTTGAAGGAAGCATCTGATCGGCATAAATTTTATGCGGATCTTAAGCGGAAGGAGTTGGAATTTGCAGTGGGAGATCAAGTCTTTTTGAAAGTGTCACCGTGGAAGAAGGTAATGAGGTTTGGTCGGAAAGGCAAGCTAAGTCCTCGGTTTATTGGACCTTATTGGGTACTAGAACGTGTGGGACCAGTGGCGTATCGATTGTAGCCTTCAGAGTTGGAGCAAATACATGACGTGTTTCATGTCTTGATGCTAAGACGTTATCGTTCTGATCCATCGCACATTGTGCCAGTGGAAGAGATTGAAGTAAGGCCAGACTTGTCCTTTGAGGAGGAGCCAGTGCAAATCTTGGATCGAGACGTAAAGGTGTTGAAAAGGAAGTCTGTCCCTTTGGTCAAGATTTTGTGGCGAAACCACGGCGTAGAGGAAGCGACATGGGAGCCAGAGGATGTTATGCGGCAGCAGTATCCCCATCTCTTCTGATTAGGTAAATTTCGAGGCCGAAATTTATTTTAAGGGGGGTAGAACTATAACATCCTGATTTAATGGGCCTGTGCATTTTGTGTGTTGATGGTTTAAAATATTAATTTGAGGGTTAGGGGTCCAGATTGGGCTCAGGAATGGGATGAGGCCTTGATTAAATGCCTGTGTAGACACTCTAGTGCTTTAACGGTAGGTATCTGTGTTTAAAAGTAGCAAAGTGGGCTTGTGGCCCAAAGTGGGTGGCGCTACAAGAAAGGCAGAGGGTGGCGTCACTAGTGCATGAGGAGGGATCAAGTTTTGGCCACTTGGGGCCCATGTTTTTGGGCCAAATTCGATACTTATAGAGGAGCTAGGGGGGACGGCAACAAGGCTAAATTATAGGAGTGGATAATTAAAGCTGATAAAGGAGGAAGAGTTGGAGATAATTAAGCCTCTTTTGGATGGGTGTTTTGATAGGGATAAGGGACAGGATGAGGATCTATCAGGAAGGCCAGTGTTGGCCAAAAATCAAACACAGGAGAGGGGGGAAAATCGGTTGAGTATAGGCTAAAGCTGTGCCGAAAATTTGAGGGCCATCTCTTTTGTTTTCTTTCTTCATCTTTTCTCTTCCAAAAGCCGAAAATCATCACCTCCCTCACCCTTTCTTCTTTCTTTGAAAATTTCCTTTTAGCGAAATCCTGATCTCCATTGTTATTCTTCTCCCATTCACTAAAAACCGAAACTACACTCTTGTTTGTTCTTGTAGCCGAAATCTCCCTCTTGTTCATCATTTCTTGGATTTTCTTTAAAGCCGAAATCCCTAGATCTCATCTCCTGTGATTGCCGAATTCCTTCTGTGGTGTCTGCTTGGGCCGAATCTTGAAGAAATCTAAAGGTAAGTGTCGATTCGCGAGATTTCAATCTTTTTCTGGCTTTTAGAGATCTTAGCCGAATGGCTATATGGTTAACTAATTGGGTGTTTTCTCTCATTTGCGACATTCTGGGATTTGAATGGGATTCAATCGCTTAGATTTCTAAGCCAGAGTTCAGTAGCACTCGGATCGTATTACTTTCGGGATTTCAAGGTAAGGAGATCTGTTAATTTAAACATATAATTTGGGTAAAACACTAACCCTTGGCCGAATATAGGAGAGGCCTTATCTTCGCGTTCTTCCGGCTTTTGAGCAAGTTGTAGACAAAGGGCAGTAGATCTGATTAGTGAGGGTATCGACATAGAGAGTAGTACTACGTGTTATCAGGTGTGTAACTTCTCACACCATTTAGATTATCTATTATTATGTGTATATAAATCTGTTTATATTCTGTTAAATGCCAAAATCCCGGCATAACGGTTGAAAACCCGAGGAGGGTAAAGGTGAATCACCAGGTTAGCGATTTCTGTCATTCATAAGTGAATGTTTCTGTTGAGATGATATGTTTTATATGTATGCTGATTTCTATGTATGCACGGGGTTGGGTGATTGCCAAAAAGGGGAAGTGTTCTGTTGTAGTGGCTCTGCCACGATCTGTTATAGTGACTCTACCACGATCTGTTCTGGTGAGTAAGTCACAACTCTGACGATGAGCAGCTAACTGCAGCATGACTGCCATCGATGGTGTGTAGCGGTGTGGGTTGATTGTAGAAATCCCCAATGGTGTGACTTGCAGGTAAGGGTGGTGTGTAGCGGATGGAAACCTAGGACTGGGTTGGGCTTTGCATAATTTCTGTTATATGATGTTCTGCTATTTTGATCTGTGGGGCTAAGGCCCAATCTGTTGGTGCACGAGGGTTGCACACCGAGTCTCGTGACTCACCCCATTGTTTAACATTTTTTTCAGGTAGCACTTAGTGCATCGGGCCGGGCTGGAAGGGAGCGCAAGATGGCCATGCAGGAGTTTATTTTATTTAGAAGAAGGGCTTTGTTAAAATCATTTATTTTTAATATGTTTAGTTAACTTGGTTTATTATTTCATTGTAATACGGCCATGGGCAATTAGCTTTATATTTTCGGTTTTTGGGATTTACTTTTAGACACTTGAATTATTCGATAAAATTGGAACTAAGGCATGTACTAAATTTCGGTTTTAAATTCATAAAGGCATCATATAGAATTTATATCTTATATAAATTATCAAATTATTAAGTTTTCCGGTATAAATGTTTAAACTCGACAAATGTTTTTCCAAAAATGCGACATGTTTTACTAAATCTTCTTAGTGACATGCCAGATCAGGTCGTGGTGTTTGGGCCGGGTTTGGGGTGTTACAACTTACCTACTAACATTAACCCAAAACCCTTTGTATTTGTTATCACCGTTCTTTTTTAACTACCCTTTTTGTCGAGATTTGATTTTGAGCAGTTACCTAACTATGTTCTCTATTTCAGTTGTTAAAGTTCGTTATTTTTATTGATTTGTTCAAAAAAACGAAGTATATTCATTATTAGTAAGCTTACATGTTTAAATATCAAATCTTGAAAAAAAAAGAAGAAGCTCGTATTATTAGTTTTCAATTGATGAAATTATTTAGGATTAGTTCATTTTTCTAGTTAGGTAATTTTTCAGGTCAGTCTCGATTCTAACCTTCTAATTCAGCCTTTATCCATACCCTTAACCTAAGCCCTGTTACAACCCTGCTAAAGACCTTTTGATTTGTGTATCATCTCATTTTACAGTGGTGGAGATTTGATTTTCATGCAAGCCTATGGGATTAACTCTTCATGTTTGACTTCTGAGTGCTTAGTTCTGAACCTTAAACACTTTGAGTGATTTGAGTGAATCTTTAGTGAGGATGTCAATTCTTGTCAATTTCGAACCAAAGGTAATTATTTAGGTAAAGGGAAACACCTAATGTTTTCAAGCTACAAATGCATGACTTTGATTGTTTGAATCTTTAGGGCCCTTTAAATTGAATTATCTATGTATGAATTATTTTTGAATTATGATAAAGCATGATTGATGAATATTATGAATCAAGGGAAGTTTGTTTTAATTGTGACTTGAGAATTTTGCTTGAGGACAAGCAAAAGCTTAAGTGTGGGGGTATTTGATAACCGTAACAGTAACATATTTTAATCCCACATTTAATATGCTTTTGGATGATTCATCCCTCAATTTATGTAAAAAGGTGCTCTTAATCCTTTCTTTTCATATTTTATACTCAGGAAAGCACCCAAGGATGAAAAGAACGAGGAACGGACTTAAAACGGACCAAATTGGGCCAAGAGAGAAATCGACACGGCCTGGCCCAAAGCTAACACGACCGTGCCTCATTAAAAGTCCGAGCACGGCCTGGCCACGATTCACACGGGCGTGTGCCATGGCCGTGTCCCTGTCGCTGGAAAGAGAAATTTCATTCGGGAAAGGATACTTGGAGGCAAAGAAACACATTCCAAAGCCTATTCAAACACCCTATTAGGAATTCTACTTGAATTAGGATACTTAAGGGCCAAGTAAGGCATCACAAAGCCTATATAAACACCCAAAGGGGCAACTTGAAAGGGAAGTTCGGCAGAAGCCGAAAGGATCGAAAGCTAGGCCAAGGAGCTAAGCTGAGAAGGTCAGAGTTAGGGAAAACGCGAGGATAGCCAGTTGGTCCATCCCAAGAAGCCGGAATTATACTCAAGACGGCGGAATTCTCCTTCAATTCCTTCAGGGGGTTTTAACATAATTAAGCGAAGTTGATCGGACGCCTAGAGATAGGGTTACGAGATTTTGCCGGATTAGGGTGAAACCTAATATGGGAGTCCATTGATCGATTTACTGCTATCCTAGGGGGCTATTATAAGCGAACGAGAGTTCCACTAATTAACCTAGGGTTAGACGTTATTCGCCTTGAGAGAGGGTTTAATATAGGTTAGGGAGTCTTACGGATGAGCTAAGTAAAAGAAATCATATAATTTAGGGTTAATTAATAGGTGAAGTCTAGGTGGATTCTTCCCGAAGGTATCGTCGAAATCATCTGTGTTCTTCTTCAAAGTTATTTTCTAATTCGTCTTCTTGTCTTGGTGTCCTTAGTTTAGTTGTCATCAATTTAGTTAAAAAACAATCTTCACTCTAACTTTAAGGCTAAATAATAAAAAGAAAGTGAGTATTAATACTTTTAGTTCCTTTGGGTTCGATAACCGGTCTTGCTTAAGCTATACTACTGTTCGATAGGTACACTTGCCTTAATATCGTTGTTAGAGTTAGTCTCTAGGTTTAATCATTCTTTTATAAATATTTAAAGCTCTGATTTGCAACGATCAGTCGACAAATTAGAAGAGCAGCAAACACACGTCAAAGAAGAACTAGATCCACACGAAGTAAAACCAGAGGAACCACCAGAAGAGCTCGTGTGGACATCCAACCACTTCAAAATAGGAGACCAGGTACTATTAGACAAAACTGATCCTCACATCACTACAACAGACCTGAAGGCAAAGGGAGAAATTCTTCGTAAGGTACACGATATCTTCCCACACGGAATAGTCGAGGTAAGCAATCCAATATTCGGTAATTTCAAGGTAAACGCTTCTCGACTTCAACTTTGTCAAGAAAATAGAACTGTAAGTATGAGGGAAGATATTCAAACCTTTAAACCTCCCTAAAAATTTCAAATACGAGGAAAGTCTAGCTTAAGACTATAAACGAGCGCTTCTCGGGAGGCAACCCGAGCACTAACCTTATTTCTTTTTACAATTGTTTGAATTTTGTTTTATTTTTCTTTTTCCTTTCACTTTAAACTAACCAAAAGTGCAGATTTCCAGGCCACACGGTCGTTTCCATGGCCGTGTGGGCCACTAGAACCGCCACACTGACAAAACAGAGGCCGTGCAATTCAGTCCAACCACCCTCCAACGTCACGGATCCAACCACCCTCCCCATGGGCACCGAAAAATCCGCACGGCCGTGCCCCTCAACTGTGTGAAGCTACTGACTTCCACACCATGGGCAGAACACTCCCGTGCCTACAAACCGTGCGAAGCTACTGACTTATTGAGCATAGGCAAGACACGCCCGTGCACCCCAATCGTGCCAACATACAAACTTCACAAACACGAGCGTGAGTGGATGAAACATGGACATGTGGTAACAACACACCCACACACACGGCCGTGTGAGGCGGCCATGTAAATCGACACACCCTAGGACCAAGGCCGTGGGGACATGGTAGACTTGAACCCCTATTTAAATACCACCCCTCCCTCCCCCCCATTCCTCTCCTTCATTCTCCACCCTTTCTTCCTCTCTTTTCTCTCGCTCAAAACATTTCTATCCCAATACTAAGCCTCTAGATCCTTGGAGCCACACAAAATCATGTCGAAGAAATGGAAGAAGCTAAGCATAGTCTCCCCAAAGGAGAATGGTCAACATGAGTTCATGCCGGCATCTTCGACTAATCACCAAGCCAAGGGTCTTTGAGACCAATTCATTTTTTCTTTTTGTTTCTCTTCTCCTTTATGTTCCTTATATAAACTTCTCTTCTGCTCTTTTTGAAAGTGTCACCGTGGAAGAAAGTTTTGCGGTTCGGCAGAAAGGGAAAACTCAGCCCACGATTTATCGGGCCGTATGAAATCATTGAAAGAATCGGTCCGGTAGCTTATAGATTGGCTTTGCCTCTGGAGCTTGAAAAGATTCATAACGTGTTTCATGTATATATGTTGAGACGGTACAGATCAGATCCATCACATGTAATTCCTCATACGGAAATAGAACTCCAACCCGATATGACCTATTCAGAGGAACCGGTGAAAATTCTAGCTCGGGAAGTTAAAGAGTTGAGAAATAAACGTGTACCACTAGTTAAAGTGTTATGGAATCGACATGGATCGGAGGAGGCAACCTGGGAGACGGAGGAATTGATGAGATTTCAATATCCGAATTTATTTACAGGTATGAAATTTCGAGGACGAAATTTCCTAAAAGGGGGGGAGAGTTGTAATAGCCTAAATTTTTAGTGGTGTCGGGATGGTGATTCGAGGTCACTAAATCCGACAAGTGAGTAGAAAATATTATTAATTTAGTGAGTATAAGTTAAATGTGAAGTAAAAAAAAATTGAAATAGTAAATAGTGTAATAAAAAAAATAATTAGAATCGAAAACGAGGTATCGAGACCTCGGAGATTTTTAATCTAGCCATAAATATTTTATAAATACTTATGGAGTGTTAATAAGTTAGTATTAAAGTTTCGTCAAGAAATTTTAAAGTTCCGATAGTTAATTGAGCAAAAAGGACTAAGTTGTAATAAATGCAAAGTTATGAGAAATGATTAAATAGCTTAAATGATAAAAGAAAGAGGGCTTAAAAGGAAGATAAACCCAAGGTCTATTTGGGCTGGACGGCAAGGGAATGAAATCAGAAAGAAAATAAGGAGAGGTAAGGGCAAAATTGGAATATTGCATAACTTACTTAATAAAACCAGGACTAAAGTGGAATTATCTAGATTTCTCTTTAGTTTTCTGCATTCTCATCAGCAAAAAAAATAGAAGGGTTTTCCCTAAGCTGGTTTTTCATATTTTTACTGCAAGTAAGTTCAATTCTTGATTATTTCTTGAAATTTATGTGTTTTTGTGACTTTTACAACTAGGTCCACTTGTTGAATTCATTAGTTTTAGATTTTATGAATGAAGTTGGAAGTTGCTATGAATATGTTCTGGAAGTATATGATGATTTAGCATGGAATTATAACTTTAAATGGTTTATATGTTGATTTTATTGAAAGAATTGAATGGAAAGTGAATGTTTGAGACCTAATTTTAAAAGAATTTGAAGTTAGGGTTTTTATGTGGAAATTCTGAATTCCAGTAGGTTTGAAATAACTCATAATGATTAGGTAAAGTATTAATTTACAAAAATTAGCTTAATTGAGGGGTAATTGATCAAGGACTGAATTGTATGAACTCTGAAATTTGGGGCAAAATGGAAATCAACACTTTGCACTGAAACAGTTTTGGACAGCAGCAGTAGTCTAACTTTGAAAAATCACCAAATATTGTAAAAATCGAATTAGAGGATGAATAAAATATTAAATTAAAGCTTATTGAGTCTAGTTTCTTATAGAAGAAACGATGTAAGCAATAGATTTGTAAATCGTGAGATATAATAGGTTTTATGAGATAAGGTCAGAATGATTTCGGGTTCCCCTGTTCTGACTTTGAAATTTCATAAAAAATTGTATAAAAATAATTGGGATCTTAAATTTATATCATTAAAATCCTGAGTGAGTATATTTTCAAAATAAACAAACGGTAACATTATCCAAATCCTGTATGATGAGATAATTAATTTTTAGTGAAGAAGGGTCGGAATTGTCAGACAGCAGAATAGGGGTGACTTTAAAGAATAAACTGTACTTATAGGCCAAACCAAAAATTCTAAAAATTTTATGGTAAAAAGATATGTGAGTCTAGTTTCAAGGAAAATTAACGGATCTTAATTTGGAGTTCTGTAGCTCAAGATAAAAATAATTTAGTGACTTTAACACAGATGGACAGCTTGAATATCCATATAAGTAAATAGTGAAATTATAGATAATGTTACTTATATGTGGGTTGTAATCATTAAGGATGTGAAATAGAGTAAAGGTGAAATCAATACTGATAAGTGAATGATTTTACAATGATAGATCAAGAACCCAAAGCAAGTCGAGGAAAAGAAAAAGTAGCTGATTAGTCCCTGAATTTTCTCAAATTCTGCAAATCGACTCAGGTAAGTTCATGTGGCTGAAATTTAATGATTAAATGTTAATTTTATGAATTATATCATGTATGATGAGATATATTTGTTGATGAATTGAGAATAAAATGACAATGCGAAAAGTGATTAAATGATCAAATTGAGCGGAACATCGGATTTGAGTACTTCTGATCAGTGGCAAGTGAAAGTGAAAAGTGGTAGCTTCGGCTACCTGATCAGTGAAAAGTGGTAGCTTCAGCTACCTGATTAGTGAAAAGTGGTAGCTCCGGCTACCTGATCAGTGAAAAGTGGTAGCTCCGGCTACCTGATCAGTGAAAAGCGGTAGCTCCGGCTACCTGATCAGTGAATAATGCTAGCTTCAGCTACAAGTGACAAGTGATAAGTGATAGCTTTAGCTACGCTTATCTGATCAGTGATAAGTGATCATACGTAAAACCATAGTTATACTATGGCAAAGTGGAAGTGAAGTACTCAATTTTCCGTAACCGTTCCCTAATTTGATTAAGGACGGTAAGTGACAAAAAGGGCCCAAAAGAGTTAAAGTAAATGGATAAATGGTAGTGAGATTATACAAAAGCACTCACCAAATTATGGTTGACAGGTGAACTTAATAATTGTACATAATGTATAAGTGTATGAATGTTGGTAATATTTATATTTTATGCCTATGAACTTACTAAGTTTCTATAAACTTACTTGAGTGTATTCAATGTCTCATGTAGATTGACGTATAAATATACGGAGGGTCGGATCAACACTGAGGATCACACTATCAAGATTATCTCCGGTAGCTTTTGTAAATTTCCTTTTTGATTTATATGGCATGTACATGTTTGATGATTATATAAATATTAAAACTTGTTTAATGAGTATGTATTAAAGTAAACAGTGATAAATATGCTAAATAATATAATTATAGTAGAAATATGATTTGGTATCAAATTGGATTAAATTGGACTGGATTGTTTGGTTTTAAAATTTCAGGGAAGATTGGATATTTATAAAAGGACTATATGTCAGGTTCGCCAGGCTGCTTGGGAATCACACCGACCACCACGATAACCTCTTCACTTCTGCCACCGCCATCACATCCCCAATCTTAGCATTGATTCCCACCTTGTGAACCATCCTTCAATAAGGACTTCACGGTCCATTAGTATTTTCTTTTTTCAAGAATTAAAATTTTGCTAGGTTGTTGACCTAAATTTGAATACTACCTTGAAATTTGAAATTCACGAGGATGATGTCAAAACACCCATAATTTTTGTGAGATTTTGAACTTTATAGAGCATAGTTCCTTTTCGTGCTCATTCTTTGATTATGAGTGTATCAACCATGAACTGTTATTCTAGAACTTGCCTCGTTTATGCATGTTGAGACCACACTTTTGATTTGATATTACAGAGATGATAAAGGCACCTAGGTTTTAACCCACTTACACCACTAAAATAGCCTACCCTTAACAATTAACCCCTAGTGAACCCCGTTGATCCTAACAACCTTTTTTTTTTACTCACCAGCTAATATTAACCCAAAACCCCTTTGTATTTGATTATCACCCTTTCTTTGATTACCCCGTAATCGAGATTTGATTTGATCAAGTTACCTAAGTATATTATTCTGGTAGTTAAATTTATCTTATATTTTTTAGTTTGTTCTTAAAAAAAAATTCAAAGTATTCAATATTAGTAGTGAGCTTACCCAATCAAAGTCTATTTTCAAAAGAAAAGCTGGTATTAGTAGGATTATTACTTTTTAATTGATGATATTTCAGTTTGTTTAGGTAGGTACTCGTCAATTCGATCTCGATTCTAACCTTTAAACCACACCTTTAACCCTAGCCCCGTTACAACCCTAACAAAGACCTTTTGATTTGTTTATCATCTCATATTACAGTGGTAGAGATTTGATTTTTAGGCAAGCCTATGGGATTAACTTTTCAGGTTCGACTTATGAGTGATCCTTTCCTGAACCTTAAACACTTTAGAATGATTTGAGTGAATCCTTAGTGAGGACATCAATCCTTGTCGATTTTTAATTGAAAAGGTAGTTATTTAAATAAGGGGAGACAGCTATGTTTTCGAAGTACAAACTCATGACTTATCTCGTTTAAATCTTTAGGACTCTTTGAATTGAATTATCCATGTATGAATTATCTATGAATTATGGCAAGGCATTGTTGATAGGAATCGTGAATTATGGAAAGTTCGTTTTAATTGTAAGTTGAGAATTTTGCTTGAGGACAAGCAAAAGCTTAACTGTGGGGGTATTTGATAAACCGTAATTATAACATATTTTAATCCCACATTTAGCTTACTTTTTGATGATTTATTCCTTGATTTATATAAAAAGGTGCTTGCAATCCTTTCTTTTCATGTCTTATACCCAAGAAAGCACCTGAGGATGAAAAGAACACAAAACGGACCCAAAACGGAGTAAATGGGCCTTAGCATGAATTCGACACAGCCTGGCCCAAAGTCCACACGGCCGTGCCTTGACGATCACCTAGAGCACGGCCTCAACCCTGCCTCACACGGCCGTGCCTCAAGTTAGAAATCCAAACACGGTCTGAAGTCGATCCACACGGGCGTGTGCCACGGCCGTGCCTCTGTCACTGGAAAGAGCAATTTCAGTCGGAAAAGGGTACTTAGGGAGAAAGAATTGCATTCCAAGTGTTGGAACGCCGGTACCCCATGGCGCAGCAGAATAAAATTAGATCCGGCGATCCAAATCATGGATCCATGTGTGAGGAACGAATCGGGGTGAAATAAAGGTTTCGAAATTACCAAAACTTCAATCTGAGTAGACAGCGACGCCTTGGCAACAAGAGTTTTGATCTATTGTCGAATCAAGCCTCAACCTTTTGCGATGTCGGCCTCTACGTAATCCACCCGGTTTGACTATGAACGGAAGAAATCTCCAAAACTGTTTTGGAGGCTTATTTGCTTGACGGCTGCTAGACCTAACAAGCAATCACTTAGGGTTTTCAAGTTGAGTTTTGTCTCCTTTTAATACCTTTTATAATGGGTGCCTTTCTCATTGGGCCTTTTATAATAGGTATCCTCTTAATTGGGCCTTTTATAATTGGTATCTCTTGAATGTATTACAAGATTAAATAAATACAACAAAGTTTTTAACCGAAAATTATAATTACATTAATTATATCTGAAAATTATAATTACATTAATTATAATAAGGATTCCAATAAACTATATTTATTTAAATTTATATATGAATCAAATTCATATATTAATAAAATTATGTTATCATTATGTGTACAACATCCTTGTACATATAATATGTTCAATATTTGATTGCCCAATTAAATTAATTCTTTAATTAATTTAATTTATGTGGCAACCAAGCACAATACCAACTATATTTTATTCCGTTCATTTCAACCATAGGGTGTGACCCTGTAGGTTCTTGCAACGTTAGCAGTAATACTAGAACGATTCTATTGTCATAGACAATGAGTGGCATCTAGCAATGCATCATTGCTACCTAAGTTACAAGAAGTCATGATTCGACATAACCTTTCGTGATTAACCTTTCATGCATTAATCCTTAAGTCCTTTATCTCTGGAACGGATACAAGTCATGGGATAGTCACACTTGCATAGTCCATCCCATGTTTCTTGATATCTTGAGTAGACTATGATATACAAATTAGTATGACATCTCATATCAACTTATTTGAGCATGGCCATGCATTTCTAGTCTCACTCAATCAAGTGGCCTAAGATATTACTCCTATTATGTAGGAGGAACTTATCCTTTATTGATCAACCATATCCCTCTACATAGATTGTGGTATATCCAACATCAGCCTTTATAGAACAACCTGTTACGGTGTACGTTTGACTGTATCAAAATATACAACTCACGATGCTGGGATAATAATGATCTCAAGTCTGAGGATCATATACATATTAATCACTATGAGTAATGTTGTGACAATTACATAATAATCCAAGAAACATACTCATAACGGGTCAATCCAATATGTTGTTCTCTAACACACATATTCATGCATTGATTTTGACACTCCATATCAATGACAACTCTTTATCATCAATCAACTACATGTTAGTCTTAATACATTATTATTGTCCTAGTCAACAATAATACTCGACTAAGGATCTTTTAAGAATAATCATATTATTCTCAGGACATTATTATAAAACAATTTATCTATACACACAGAAAGAAAAACTGAAATAATAATGACAACGCTTTATATTAATAAACATGGTAAATTAAGTATGTTATTACAACCATCTCATGATTGATCTTTGGGCATACTCTTACAATCTCCCACTAGCACTAAGACCAATCACTCATATATCTAATACCAAGTGACTTAGTGTGACGATCATGCTTCTGCTGTGTCAGAGGCTTGGTCAAGGGATCAGCGATGTTATCATCTGAAGGTACTCTGCATATCTCTACATCCCCTCGATCGATAATCTCTCGAATAAGATGGTAGCGTCTAAGTATATGTTTGGATCGCTGGTGAGATCTGGGTTCTTTAGCTTGTGCAATAGCTCCATTGTTATCACATTGGGGTTCTATAGCATCTGATATGCTAGGCACAACCCCTAGTCCAGTAATGAACTTCTTGATCTAAACTGCTTCTTTTGCTGCCTCACTGGCTGCAATATACTCGGCCTCTGTTGTAGAATCGGCTACTGTACTTTGCTTTGAACTCTTCCAGCTCACAGCACCACCATTAAGGCAAAACACAAAACCTGATTGCGATCGAGAATCATCCTTGTCGGTTTGGAAGCTGGCATCAGTGTAACCTTTTACACTTAACTCTTCCTCACCTCCATATAATAGGAACGTATCCTTAGTTCTTCTTAAGTACTTAAGGATACTCTTGACTGTGGTCCAGTGACCTTCACCGGGATCTACTTGATACTTGCTCGTCATACTTAAGGCATACGAGACATCTGGACGGGTACATAACATAGCATACATGATAGATCCAATAGCGGAAGCATATGGAATTTTACTCATACGTTCTCTCTCTTGTGGAGTTGAAGGACACATTTCCTTCGAGAGTGAAATACCATGTCTCATAGGTAGGAATCCTCTTTTAGATTCTTCCATACTGAACTTTTTCAGTACTTTATCTATGTATGTACTTTGGCTTAGACCTAGTAGTCGTCTTGATCTATCTCTATAGATCTTGACTCCTAAGATATAAGTGGCTTCGCCCAAGTCCTTCATAGAAAAACAACTTCTTAACCAAGTCTTAATAGACTGCAAGGTAGGTATGTCATTTCCCATGATAAGTATGTCATCCACATATAGTACCAAGAATGTGATAGTGCTCCCACTAACTTTCTTGTAAACACATGGTTCATCTTCATTTTTGATAAAACCAAACTCTTTGATTGCATCGTTAAAACGAATACTCCAACTTCGAGAAGCTTGCTTTAATCCATAAATGGATCTTTGTAGCTTACATATCTTTCTAGCATCCTTTGGATTTACAAAACCTTCAGGTTGTGTCATATACACATCCTCTTCAAGTTTCCCGTTAAGGAAAGCTGTTTTGACGTCCATCTGCCAGATTTCATAATCATGAAATGCAGCTATTGCGAGCAAGATCCTGATGGATTTAAACATAGCTACAGGAGAAAAGGTTTCATCATAGTCAACACCATGAATTTGGCGAAAACCTTTAGCGACTAATCGCCCTTTGTATGTTTGTACATTACCATCCATGTCTATTTTCTTTTTGAAAACCCATTTGCACCCTATAGGTTTAACCCCTTCGGGTGGGTCAATCAAAGTCCATACTTGGTTTTCATACATGGAATCCATCTCAGATCTCATGGCCTCAAGCCATTTCTCAGAGTCTGGGCTCGTCACCGCTTCTTGATAAGTCCTAGGCTCATCTTGATCTATACGAAGAACGTCACCATGCGTTGTAATGAGAAATCCATATCTCTCAGGTGCACGGTGTTCTCTTAAAGATCTGCGCGGTGGTTGTGTTTCTATAGCAGTTGTTTGTTCCTCAATTTCTTTTGGAATTTGGTTTTGTTCAATATCTAGTTGAGTGGTATCTTGTGATTCTTGAATTTCTTCAAGTTCAATCTTTCTCCCACTTCCTTTTCTAGAAGTAAATTCTTTCTCTAGGAAGACACCAGTCCGAGCAACAAAAATTTTGTTCTCAGTGGGATTAAAAAAATAATATCCTTTGGTTTCTTTTGGATACCCTACAAAAATACACCTTTCAGATTTGGGTTCAAGCTTAGTAGACGTCTGACGTTTAACATAAGCTTCACAACCCCAAATTTTCATAAAGGACATACTAGGACGTTTCCCAGTCCACATCTCATATGGCGTCTTTTGAACCAATTTAGATGGAACACGATTTAGTGTGAAGGCAGTAGTCTCAAGTGCATGTCCCCAAAAGGAAGTCGGTAGATCAGCATGACTCATCATGGATCGAACCATGTCTAACAAAGTTTGATTTCTTCTCTCAGATACTCCATTCCATTGAGGAGTACCAGGAGGAGTAAGTTGTGAGACAATCCCACATTCTTTCAAAAGATCATCAAACTCTAGGCTCAAATACTCTCCACCTCGATTAGATCGAAGTGACTTGATAGTTTTGCCTAGTTGATTTTGTACTTCATTTTTAAGTTCCTTGAACTTTTCAAGGGGCTCAGACTTATGGCGCATGAGATAAACATACCCATATCTACTGAAATCATCAGTGAAAGTAATGAAGTAGTGAAATCCACCTCTGGCCTGTGTATTTATTGGTCCACATACATCAGAATGTATTAGGCCCAATAAATCACTAGCTCGTTCACCTTTTCCAGAAAAAGGAGATTTAGTCATTTTTCCCAATAAGCAAGATTCACATTCTTCAAATTGTTCAAAAACAAATGAATTCAAGAGACCATCTCTATGGAGTTTGGATATGCGTTTCTCACTTATGTGGCCCAAACGACAATGCCAAAGATAAGTTTGATTTGAGTCATTTATTTTAGATCTTTTAGTGTTTATGTTGCAAATGGGATTCGTTTGATCTAAAATATAGAGGCCATTAATCAATTGTGCCGAACCATAGAAAACATTATTGAGATAAAATGAACAACAATTATTCTTAATAATTATCTCAAAACCAATTTTGTCTAAACAAGAAATTGAAATAATGTTTTTAGTCAAACTGGGCACAAAATAACAATCCTCTAAACATAAATCAAGTCCACTAGGCAAAGATAAAGTATATGTTCCCACAGCTAATGCAGCAAATTTTGCTCCATTTCCAACTCGTAGGTCCACATCTCCTCTAGCCAAAGTCCTACTCCTTTGTAGTCCCTGTACAGAAGTACAAATATGAGAACCACAACCATTATCTAATACCCAAGAAGTAGTAGTTGATAAATTAATATCAATAACATAAATACCTGAAGCAGACATTCCGCTTGCTTTAGCCTTCTTGACTTCTTCAAGATAGGCAGGGCAGTTCCGTTTCCAATGTCCAGTCACACCACAATGAAAACAGTTTCCTTCCTTAGACACCCCACCTTTAGGTTTCAGTGCGGCCTTTCCTTTTCCAAATTTGGGCTTACCTTTGCCCTTGGGCTTTGTTTGAACTTTGGCATTTCCCTTGCCCTTGTTATTACGGACCATCAGTATGGGCTTGGGTCCAACCTTTTTCAAGTTGCCTTCAGCAGTTCGTAACATACTGAGCAATTGTGGTAGAGTCTTATCAATTTCATTCATATTGAAATTGAGGACAAACTGGCTGTAGCTATCCGGCAACGATTGTAAAATAACATCAGTGGCCAACTCTTGGCTCAATGGAAACCCAAGCTTAGACAGGCTTTCAATATAGCCAATCATTTTAAGGACATGAGGTCCTACTGGGCTTCCTTCAGCCAACTTACATTGGAATAAGGCCTTAGAGATATCAAACCTCTCTTGCCGTGCTTGTCCCTGATAAAGTTCTTTCAGGTGCTCGATCATATCATAAGCAACCATGTCCTCATGTTGCTTCTGAAGTTGAGGATTCATAGTGGCAAGCATAAGACATCCAACATCTATCATGTCATCGAGATACTTCTTGTAAGCATCTCTATCAGTCCTCGAGGCATTAGCGGGTGGTTCATTAGGAAGTGGTTGTTCAATGACAAATAATTTCCATTCTTGTTTAAGGATAATCCTCAAGTTACAGAACCAATCAAGAAAATTCAAACCATTCAATTTGTTCTTCTCAAGGACCGATCGCAATGAGAGTGTGCTAGTGTTTGCAGCCATAATATATCTACAACAATTAAATATGCATGTGAGTAAATTTACCAATTTTATATCAATCATTAAAAAGACTTTATTAAATGATATTCCCACTATTTTATTTCAAAATTAATAACCCTCGTATATTAATTTCGGAAAAACTTTCTCAAAAGTATTTCTAGTAGGTTAAGGATCCATATTTCACCACCTCTTAAGTCAGCTTTGGCTTTACTCTTAAGACTATGGTTATTTAGGTAAGCAACATTTGCTAATTACATCATATGTAACTCCTAATATTTGGTGAACAACTCTTGTTCTAATCATCTTATGATTTATCCAATTTACTTGCCTCTAGGTTTCTAATCCTATTAGAGTAACCTAGTTAAGTCATTAACCAATTTTTTTTAACTAGCGAATATCACTTGTTTATTCTTCGCGTTTAACCAAGATAAATACTAGTACTTCGCTTTGGCAGAACCTACATAGTATTGATCGAGGCCTTAATGAGGGCAAAATTGGAAGGCCATGTTGACTTAATATTTTAATAGAGGGATTTTATTAAGGTTGTTGCATCTCACCAATTATGGTCTACTTTAGCCCATTTAGTCTTCTAATCGATCTCATCAATTAATAGGGTTTATTATCAACAAGGTTTATTATCATCCATAGCATCTCATACATGAATAAATAAAGCAATAAATAAATGCAATAGTTATAGCCCATAAACTAAAGTGGTTCAACCCAAGCCAATGGGAAAACCAAAAGGAAACCTAAAGGTGTAAGCCCTTTCACAAGATATCATTCACAATCATTGTCCCACCTTCCTTCTTGTTTGGCCCACAGCAACTCTTGCAAATTACAATATGCAAAAACTCGTTTTACATACGAGGGAATAAGATGAGAAGAGAAATACAAGAGAATAGTAGTAAGGCATGACACACAGGCCGTATTTTTAAAAAAAAATACAACCTTTTATCGAATGGGTCATTGGGCTATAACTATGCATTTCAAACACCGTGCATGTCAAAAATAGCATACATAATTCAATGCGTTTTTTTTTATTAAGCTGAATTATAAAATATCCTTTCAACCTTTTGTGGCCCATCAAGTTTATAAATTTCTTTTATTAACAATTTTTTTTTGCGGGGGTCTGAGGATTTGATAAATTTTTATCAACAGAATCGTGTTTTTAGGATTTTAATCCTTGAGGTTTCATATCGGAACAACCCTTGTTCCACTAGCCAGTTAACACTTACTGGAAACTATAAATACCACCGCCGAATTATTACAGATTTGTTAATAGTTAACAGTAATAACATAAAATCGAATAGGCCACAACACCATGATTAACATTTAATCAATTACCGAAAGGAACAATTATCAGATTATGCTTAAACGATTTAAACAATCGAAAATATAATAAGATTAAAACATGTATCTCATACAATTGCATCACCCAAGTATTTAAACCAGAGTTCGTATCACACAAGTGGCTCTGATACCACTGTTGGAACACCGGTACCCCATGGCGCAGCAGAATAAAATTAGATCCGGTGATCCAAATCATGGATCCATGTGTGAGGAGCGAATCGGGGTGAAATAAAGGTTTCGAAATTACCAAAACTTCAATATGAGTAGACAGCGACGCCTTGGCAACAAGAGTTTTGATCTACTGTCGAATCAAGCCTCAACCTTTTGCGATGTCGGCCTCTACGTAATCCACCCGGTTTGACTATGAACGGAAGAAATCTCCAAAACTGTTTTGGAGGCTTATTTGCTTGACGGCTGCTAGACCTAACAAGCAATCACTTAGGGTTTTCAAGTTGAGTTTTGTCTCCTTTTAATACCTTTTATAATGGGTGCCTTTCTCATTGGGCCTTTTATAATAGGTATCCTCTTAATTGGGCCTTTTATAATTGGTATCTCTTTAATGTATTACAAGATTAAATAAATACAATAAAGTTTTTAACCGAAAATTATAATTACATTAATTATATCTGAAAATTATAATTAAATTAATTATAATAAGGATTCCGGTAAACTATATTTATTTAAATTTATATATGAATCAAATTCATATATTAATAAAATTATGTTATTATTATGTGTACAACATCCTTGTACATATAATATGTTCAATATTTGATTGCCCAATTAAATTAATTCTTTAATTAATTTAATTTATGTGACAACCAAGCACAATACCAACTATATTTTATTCCGTTCATTTCAACCATAGGGTGTGACCCTGTATGTTCTTGCAACGTTAGCAGTAATACTAGAACGATACTATTGTCACAGACAATGAGTGGCATCTAGCAATGCATCATTGCTACCTAAGTTACAAGAAGTCATGATTCGACATAACCTTTCGTGATTAACCTTTCATGCATTAATCCTTAAGTCCTTTATCTTTGGAACGGATACAAGTCATGGGATAGTCACACTTGCATAGTCCATCCCATGTTTCTTGATATCTTGAATAGACTATGATATACAAATTAGTATGACATCTCATATCAACTTATTTGAGCATGGCCATGCATTTCTAGTCTCACTCAATCAAGTGGCCTAAGATATTACTCCTATTATGTAGGAGGGACTTATCCTTTATTGATCAACCATATCCCTCTACATAGATTGTGGTATATCCAACATCAGCCTTTATAGAACAACCTGTTACGGTGTACGTTTGACTGTATCAAAATATACAACTCACGATGCTGGGATAATAATGATCTCAAGTCTGAGGATCATATACATATTAATCACTATGAGTAATGTTCTGACAATTACATAATAATCCAAGAAACATACTCATAACGGGTCAATCCAATATGTTGTTCTCTAACACACATATTCATGCATTGATTTTGACACTCCATATCAATGACAACTCTTTATCATCAATCAACTACATGTTAGTCTTAATGCATTATTATTGTCCTAGTCAACAACAATACTCGACTAAGGATCTTTTAAGAATAATCATATTATTCTCAGGACATTATTATAAAACAGTTTATCTATACACACAGAAAGAAAAACTGAAATAATAATGACAACGCTTTATATTAATAAACATGGTAAATTAAGTATGTTATTACAACCATCTCATGATTGATCTTTGGGCATACTCTTACACCAAGAGCCTATATATATATCCCCTAAGTGACACCTTTGAAAAGGCATCAAAGCTAGGCCAAGGAGCCAAGCCGAGAAGGTCAGATTTAGGGAATAACGCGAGGATAGCCAGCTGATCCATCCCAAGAAGCCGGAGCTATACTCAAGACGGCGGAATTCTCCTTCAATTACTTCAGGGGGTTTTAGGGTTTTCTTATGTTTTGTTTTATCTTTTGTCTTGAGATGTTCTTTTTATTCATCATGAACTAAATCCCTCAGATAACTGAAGGGGATGAAACCTAGATGAATTTTGTTATTTGATTTCTGAGTTATATGATAAATACTTAGTTTGTTCTTCATTATGTTGCTTAATCCAAATCTGATGTGCTTAGGTGGAGGAGGAATAGACCCTGCCTAAGAGTAGATCTAACATAATTAAGCGGAGTTGATCGCACGCCTAGAGATAGGGTGACGAGATTTTGCCGGATTAGGGTGAAACCTAATATGGGAATCCATTGATCGATTTACTGCTATCCTAAGGGGTTATTATAAGCGAACGGGAGTTCCACTAATTAACCTAGGGTTAGACGTTATTCTCCTCGAGATATTGTTTAATATAGGTTAGGGCGTCTTACGGATCAAGCTAAGTAAAGAAATCGTATAAATCAGGGTTAGGTAACAAGTGAAGTCTAAGTGAATTCTTCCCGAGGGTATTGTCGTGATCAATTGAGTTTTTCTTCAAGTTATTTTCCAAATCGTTCTTTTTTGTCTTTGTGTCCTTAGCTTAGTCGTCGTCAATTTAGTTTAAAAGCAACTTCATTCTATTTTTAAGGCTAAATAATAAAAAGAAAGTTAGTATTAGTACTTGTAATTCCTTTGGGTTCAATAATCTGGTCTTGCCTAAGCTATA
Source organism: Gossypium australe (assembly GCA_005393395.2). Taxonomy (NCBI): domain Eukaryota; kingdom Viridiplantae; phylum Streptophyta; class Magnoliopsida; order Malvales; family Malvaceae; genus Gossypium; species Gossypium australe. The sequence continues at coordinate 123,869,047 of CM016624.1, read as the reverse complement.
CTACTGTTCGATAGGTACACCTGCCTTTAATCGTTGTCAGAGTTAGTCTCCAGGTTCAATCATTCTTTTATAAATTTTAAAGCCCTGATTTCAGCGATCAAGCACAATCTAGGGTTGCTTGGTGCCTCGTTAACCAATCCATGCCCAAGATGAGGTCGAACTTACCAAATGGCAATTCCATCAAATCTGCTAGGAAAATAACTCCTTGAACCATCAATGGTACATTCCTAAACTGTTTACTAACTTTCATCGACTGCCCTAAAGGACTTACTATTGTCATTTCATTCTCAACTATTTCAAACTCCGCCCCTTATGGTTTCAGTCTTATTACAAGCAATGTACGAGTATGTCAACCCCACATCAATAAGCGCAATATAAGGTAGCTCACAAATAAGAAACGTACCCGTTATCACATCTGGTGCATCGCCTTCCTCTCTGCGACGAGCAGCATAGACCAACACTGGCTGTCTTGCTTCTGCTTGACCTGCACCCCTTCCCGGTGCTCCATGTCCTCGTCCTGCGCCATTACCACCTCTGGCTTGACCACGACCCCTTGGTGGTTGTTGTCCACCCCTCTGGGGCTAAAAATTACCTCCATCATCGGCTTGCTCCTGATCTAGCCTTCTCGAGCACTTCCTAACCCTATGCTCCATCAATCCACAGCCAAAACATGCTCCCGTCTTCCTCCAACATTAGCTCGGATGCCTTCTCCCACATTCTGCACAACGTGGTACTCCGTTATTAGCAGCAGCAACATGGGCTACATCTCTAACCGACCTATTCACTCTGGCCCTCCTCATGGGCCTTTGTCCGGCTCCCATAGGTTTCATATTCTGCTTGTTCTTACCCTTCTCTTTCTCTCTGTTGCGGTGCTCCATGCTCTTTACCTCCTCTGCTATTTTTGCTTTCTCCACCAAAACCAAAAAATCTCGCTCCCTTTGTGGAGCTATTAGCACCCTAAGGCTGTCCCGTAATCCATCCTCGAATCGTACGCACCTTTCATACTTGGTTGCTATTATCCCTATGGCTTATCGACTGAGGTGCAAAAACTTAGCCTTGTACCCTGCTACTGACTTATCTCCCTGAGTTAGACTCAAAAACTCCTTCCTTCGGGCATCCACATAGGCTGCTCCAATGTATTTCCCTTGAAATGCTGACTTGAAGAATTCCCAATTGATCTGCTCCGATTGGTTGCCCTCCTTTACGATCAACCACCACTGATAGGTTCTTTCCTGAGTAGGGATGTTGCTCCTTTCAACTTTTGTTCAGCCGTGCAATCCAGGTCATCCATTATTCTTTTAGTAGCTTCCAACCAATACTCAGCCACATTCGGGGCCACACCCGCTACTCCTTTGAAAATCTTAACCCCATTAGCTCGGAGTCGCTCTACAATCGACCCACGACTCCCGGTACCATTATTGGGCCCAACGACCCTTTCCAAGATTCTCAACATGGCCTGCGCTACGGCATCTTCTGTAGCAGCAGCCTGTTCATTTGCTCCTCTTTTAGCTACTGGTGAGGCCGGAGCCTTCCCTACTCCTACATTGGGCATATGGCCGGACTCAGACGGTCCTGCCCTAACGCCTCCATGGCCTCTGTTGCGGCCTCTTCCACCTCGCCTAGCGCTCATCGTTGCGTAGTTCTGAATTAAGAATTTTATGTAATTAGTACTTAGTTCCACTTGTTTAGAACACATGTCTTATGTAAGTAATAAAAATTTTCTTAAAGTTATTCTATGATCAAGAATTCACTACAGGCTTAGGTTTCCTACGGGCTTTAGTCTCTAGAAGCCTATTTTAAGTAGCCCATTCTCTATATAATTTAGTAATTTAAACAAGTAAACTAACAGAAAATACTTACTTGGCTCGACGTCGAGGCTCGGTGAACCACACTTCAAGAATCCTGCAAAAACTTCTTAATTTACTTATTTTAAAACCCAAAACATAAGGCCCATTTCCCAGCCCAAGCTTTGCAATCGGGCTCTAATACCACTAAATGTAACACCTCAAACCCAGCCTAGAAGTTAGGCCCGAGTCCGGAATGTCACATTAAAGGCACACTCCAAAACGATCTTGCAATTTATCATTTTAAGGCCCAAAAGCCCAAAACAAAAGTTTATTTCGAAAACCATATTAACACCTTAATAAATTTATGAAATTTCTTATGTGGGTAGTTGAAACAATAATAATAACCCAAAATATAAATTCAATTAGGAGTTACATGGCCTTATCGCAATCCAACAAAAAAACAAAGTATTTAAAACAAAATCATTAGAATAAATTAAACATTTGAACAGCTTGTAGTGTGGCCATCTCCGAGTCCTCTCCCACGTCAAGCCATCTATTTAGGATTACCTGAAACATTAAATTAAAGGGTGTGAGTTTCGAAACTCAATGTGTACAACCCTTGGCAATCAAATCACATACAAATATTCACATTGGGCCTAAGCCTTATCAATATCGGTGGTCTTGGGCCTTAGCCCACCATGACCTCATATCATATCATATCGCATCGTATATGAACAAGATAATGTAAAACCCACCCCAAAAGTCCATCCGCTACACACACAATTTCCCTTCCAACCTTATGCCTCCTGTGGGGAATTCTAGCTCGACCCACCCCTCCGCTACACACCAAGGGTAGCCCGATTGTGGTACTACCGAATGTTGCAGCAAAGCTGCTAATCATATATAGGGCTTAAAGCCTCCGGTGGATCCATACCATACGACATGCGATCCGGGATCCATACCATACGGCCATGCGATCCTCAAATCTTCCTCCGTACCATAATTCCCACCCATATGCTTCCTAAGTAGAATATCATATGAATGCATCAAACACACAAGTAACAACCATAAACTTATATTCGTCACGTAGGGGTATTTTCGTCATTTCACTACCCAGGGGTATTTTCGTAGTTCTACCCTACAGGGGTATTTTGGTAATTTGGCAAAATAGGGGTATTTTGGTAATTTTGTAAAATAGGGGTATTTTGGTACTTTTGTAAAACAGGGGTAGTTTGGGTAATTCTACAAAACATGGGTGTTTTGACAATTTACAAATCTAGGGATATTTTAATAATTTACGAATATAGGGGTATTTTAGTAATTTTTAAAATATAAGGGTAATTGGTCCCTCTCGGGTTTTAGTTATGAACTTTGGCCAATCAACAAGTCCTCGTGGCTAAAGTGAACAGACACTATGCACCAGGTAGGATTCCAGAGAAGAGGAGGTGGGCCACTAGGACCGCTTAAGTAGCAAGCTCTCCCTAGATCCAATCCTAGACATGCGTATGCCCGTTGCTACACTCCAACCCAGCAACTTGTTCACAGACATGTTTAATTAGACTAAGCCTTATGAAATTTAAGAATGGTTCAAACTAGGCCTAAAGTCCATTAACCCTAAAATACTTGTCTACGTCCTCATAAGCCCATCAAGCCCAAATAACATCATTACGGCCCATTAGGCCCAAATCTCATCATATGGCCTATTAGGCCCAAAACAAATCCAGTTCATGTATCATGCTTGACTAACTCAATATGTTTAACAAACCAAACTATTTCATCAAACTTAGCCTCAGGGCCCACCTGGCCCATTTAGCCACTTTCAACTTTTTGGCCTTTGGCATTGCCGATATCGTGTGTGTAGTGTTTGTACACACCTGGTAACCTCGCGTGTTGCAAACCCCTTAGTCATGAACCTACAATATTAACCAAAGCTTTAACATACACTGACTAAAAACCGAAACCTCACCATACCCTTACTGTGTACCTCACATTCTAGTAGCCTTTCATTTGCTACTATTGGCGATTATCCTCTAGATCTGCACCCAAACACCTATATCGTCAAAACCAAGTGACCCATATTGATCATAAGTCACCCCTATGAGCCAGAATAGATTTGGTCACTTATTAAAACTCTAACTGAATCGAGAATACTTACTGCCTTGATAACAATCCTTACCTACCATGCTTGCGATTGCTGAGCCTCACCCTTGTTAGTACATGGTAATGGCAAAGAGGGGTTAGATAGCCCTTCGGCTTTTAATAAAACACACTAAAAATTCAACTAAGCTCTTACCGAAATCTTCCTTTGATCCTGCGGCTTAAGTTCGGCTTTTGAGACTAGTAAGGTGACAGAGGCAATTCAGCAACAGTAGGGGGATAAGAAATAAAAGTGATTTGGCTAGAACCGAGTGGTGAACCAAAAGGCAATTTGAGAAGTGAGGATATGAAGGATTCGGCTTTGGCACACTTAGAGAAAAAAATGTCTGCCTCTCACAAGTGATGAAAATAATATAGAGATAAAAGAAAAAGGACTCAGAAGTCCTCATCGTTCAATGGCTCGCGCGGTGGGGGCGGCGATGAGATGTGAAGGTGCTGACATATCTGGTTGAGAGTGGCGTCGATGTGATCGAAGCGCTGGAAACAATGCTACTCAAATCATGTGAGGCATTCAGATATGTCCGAAAGAGAAGTTACCGCATGAACTGGGCGATGGCTCGGTGTTGGCTCCTCGTGTGGGTGTGGGATATCGTCAGTAATGTCCTTAGGGTCCTCCTCCTTGGTAGCATGGGCTAGCTGATATTGGGGAGGATCGGTCCCACGTTGACGTTTAATCATCTGCATGTTTATCATCGTCGAGATGCCCTGTAGAGACATCTGGCCTATCAAGGTGAGCGAGGCTGATTGTGGTGCGATGTTGAGGAGACCAAAGTGTCTCGCGAGCTGTGTTACATAAGGCCCCATGGAAATGACCCCCTTACGATGCCACTCCATCTGGTGCTGGATGGCTAGAGCGATGAAGTAGGCAAGGTCGAAGACGTGCCCGTTTGCCATGCACCATAGGAAATAAGCATCATGAGTGTTACCTACCCTGGTGCTCTCTCGCCTTTCTGTAATGTATGAGCTAAGATAGCGTGTAAGTACCTCAAAGATGGGGTGAGAGATGTCGCCTTAAAGTGACTGGGGTCATAAGTGGCCGAGGCGGGGGCTATATTATTCCAACATCTCACAGGGGAGTTATGGATGTGGCGATGAAGTTTCGCAAGATCATATTCCCTCATGAACTCTTCTCTGTAGAATCCCAGAGCAACTCCAAATTCGGGGACACTTATTTCGCGAACCAAACCTCCTGAATGAAACTGAATGGTGCCTGGGTCATCGTGGTTTGTCATTACCACCTGCAAATGAAAAGTAGAGCAAAGCTCTAATGTTAGTTCGAGGTAAGTGGGCTCGACAATACTGAAAAAGCGCTCCCAAGGGTCAGTGGTCAGTAGGGCCCGAATATCATCAGCAAGTTGTACGTGTTGTAGGGTAGCCCAGTCGATACATCTGCCTTGACCGATAGGTCATGCTCGTAGGATCTGAAAATGTTCCTCTTGAGATCTCGGAGGAAACCGTAAGAATATGTGTCGCACTTCGGCTAATGCGTTGGCTGATGATGAGCTGGGTCCCTTTCATTTTTCGAGACAAGGACTGCAATTTTCTTACTGCGGGAAGACGACATTATGTTGCTGCAAGATAGATGGAATAACATTATCCCATATTTTGCCATAATAGTGATGAAACTTATGATTACAAAATTATTATTTCATGATATTGATAATGAAGAGTTTTCCTAAGTATTCTCCTAACCAGTGGCTTAAAAACTCAGAGTAATAATACCTATAACACTTAAATAATTATCAATATTGAATATGATTATCAAGAACGAAAACTAAAAATTTAAAGGGATAAATCTAAGGTTTAAAAGAAAATAAACATGGAGTAAATAAGATTAGCAACAAAGTAGAGAGGGGGGAGAATAGAGTGAACCGTCGGAGGAGTAGAGATGGCGCATGGTAGTGGGAGGGTGTGGGCATGGCGGCTGCGCATGGGTGTGGTCTGTGTGTGTTTTGTGTGGATGAGGAAGAGAAAGGTGGAGGAGGGAGAGGTGAATGAGGGTAAGGTTAAAGGGGAAGTGAAGGGAGGAGAGGGGAGTTATCAATGGCGGCTGGGAAAGGAAGGAGGATTGGGGGGTACTTGGAGGGAACGGCTAGGGTTTGGGGGGTTAGGGAGGAAGATGAATAGGAGGGAGTTTAAATAGGAAATTGGTCACACGGGAAGGGGCCATGCCCATGTTCTATTTGCTTGGGCTGTGTGTTTCGAGAATTTTGAATTTAGGCGCATCTGAATTGTGTCCCACACCCGTGTTACTTGGGCGTGTTGGGCCACATGGCCATTTTGCACTACCGTGTACTGTCTCTTTCTGATCTTGTCTGTCGAGTCTTAAAATCTCTAAAAAGAATAATCGAACCTGGAAACTAACTCTAACAATGATTTGAGACAAGCGCACCTATCGAATAGTAGTATAGTTAAGGCAAGACCAGAATGTCGAATCCCAAAGGAACCAAAAGTACTAATACTAACTCTCTTTTTATTATTTAGCCTAAGAATTAAGTGAATTGTTTATCTAATCTAAAATTAACTATCAACTAAACTAAAGATGCAAAGTCAAAGAGGATGGATTGAGAAAATAACTTGAGAGAAAACTGATTGATTAAGACGACACCCAAGGAAGAATCCACATAGACTTCACTTGTTATCTAACTCTGAACAAGACGATTTATTCATTTGACTTGATCCGTAAGATTCTCTAAGTTATATTAATCCCTCTCTCAAGGCAATTAACGTCTAACCCTAGGTTGATTAATTGAAATCTCTTTCTAATTAAAACCCCTAGAATCGCAGTAACTCGATCTATGGACTCCCATATTAGGTTTCACCCTAATCCGAAAAAATCTCGTCACCCTATCTCTAGGCGCACGATCAACTCCGCTTAATTATGCTAGATCTACTCTTAAGCAGGGACTTTTGCTCCTCCACCTAAGCACATCATTCTTGAATTAATATCCCGGAAATATCAACACAAGAATTAAGAACACATAATTAAGAATAAGTCAAATATTTATCATATAGTTCAGAAAACAATAACAAGATTCATCTTAGGTTTCATCCCCCTCAGGTATCTGAGGGTTTAGTTCATAACAACAAAGGAAAACATCTCAAAAGAAAAGATAAAACAAAACATAAGAAATCCCTAAAACCCCCTGAAGGAATTGAAGGAGAGATCCTCCGTCTTGAGTATAATTCTGGCTTCTTGAGATGGATCAACTGGCTTTCTTCTAGTAATCTCCACAAATTTGACCTTTCTGGCTCGGCTCCTTGGCCTAGCTAATCGCCCCCTGGGTAAAAGCCCTGGCAGAAGGCTTCTGCTGAACTCCCCTTCAAGTTGCCCCCTTGGGTGTTTATATAGACTTTGAGATGCCTTACTTGGCCCCTAAGTATCCTAATTCAAGTAGAATTCCTACTAGGGTGTTTGAATAGGCTTTGGAATGTGTTTCTTTGCCTCTAAGTATCCTATTCCAAGTAAAACTCCTCTTGGCCGCGATAGGGACACGCCCATGGCATATGCCCCTGTAAGTCGTGGCCAGGCTGTGTTCGAAGCTGTTGAATGAGGAACGGCCGTGTGGTCTTAGGCCCAGGCTGTATGGATTTCGTGATATGGCCCATTTACTCCATTTTGGGCCCGTTTTCCATTCTTTTCATCATCCGGTGCTCTCCTGGGTATAAAACATGAAAACAAAGGATTAAGAGCACCAAATTACATAATTCGAGGCTTAAATCATCCAAAAGCATGCTAAATGTGGGCCTAAAATATGTTACTTTTATGGTTTATCACGTTCGCTTCTCCCACACCCGTGTAACGGGTCCTACGCCCGTGTTCGTAAATCAGTGTTGACCACGGTCGCATCGCACGGATGTGTGCATTTATCGTAGCCCGTGTTCTTTAGGCAGTTTCGACCACGAGTACATCGCACGGCTGTGGTGTTTAGTCGGAGCCTGTGTCTTGGGGAAAATTCTTGTCCTTTTTCTGCACATCTTTGCCACGCCCATGTACCTATTCGTGGTGTCCACACAGCCATGGCCACGCCTGTGCGCAAGGCCGTGTGGTAGGGAAACCTGCACTTTATTAAATTGGTTAGTTTGTAGTTAGGTGCTGAAAATAAAAAATATGACATTAGTGAAGTTAGTGTTCAGGTTGCCTCCCGAGAAGCGCTCGTTTAAATTCTTCACCATTATAAATTTTCAGTCGCTGACCATTTACCTTGAATGTGCCTCGAGTTGGATGAGTTACGTTGATTGTGCCGTAGGGTAAAATAGTTTTGATTACGAATAGACCTGACCATATTAATTTTAGCTTCCCAGGAAACAATTTGAGCCTTGAATTGTATAGCAGGACTAAACCTCCTACTTCGAATTGCTTCGGTTGCTTTAAACGAGCATCATAGCGTCACTTTGTTGCCTCCTTATATAGTCGTGAGTTCTCATAGGCATTAGCTCGCCATTCATCTAGCTCGTTTAACTGCATCATCCTCTTCTCACCTGCAATTTTAAGATTGTAATTTAAGAATTTCATAGCCCAAAAAGCTTTGTGCTCTAACTCAAATGGTAGATGACAACTTTTTTTCGTAGACAAGTTTGTATGGAGATGTTCCTATAGAAGTTTTAAACACTGTTCTATAGGCCCATAAAGCATCATCTACTTTTAATGCCCAATATTTCCTGTTTGATTCAACTGTTTTCTCTAGAATACGCTTAAGCTCTCGATTTGCTACTTCCACTTGTCCACTAGTTTGAGGGTGATAAGGGGTAGCTGTTCTGTGGTGTACTCCTTATTTCTTTAAGACCTTGTCAAATTGAGTATTACAAAAATGAGTACCCCTTATCACTAATAATTGCTCTGGGTGTTCCAAATCGAGAGAAGAGTTTCTTAAGAAATCTCACTACCATTCTGGCATCATTAGTAGGTAAAGCTTGAGCTTCCACCCATTTTGACATATAGTCCACCTCTACTAAGATGTATTTATTCCCAAATAAGCTAGGGAATGGGCCCATAAAATCAATACCCCATACATCAAAAATTTCGCATGATAGCATGTATGTTTGAGGCATTTCATCGTGTTTAGAGATATTACCCATTCTCTGACATCTATCACATGAAGCAACATACCTGTTAGCGTCTTTGAACAAGGTAGGCCAATAAAAACCTGATTCGAGCGTTTTGTGTGCTGTCCTGATCCCGCTGTAATGTCCTCCTGAAGGTCCTGAATGGCAATGTTCTAAGATTTTGCTTGCTTCTGCTTTTGTAACACATCTCCGAATTACTTGATCTGCACAGATATGGAAAAGAAAAGGATCCTCCCAAAAATAGTTTTTCGCATCAGCAAAGAATCGCTTCTTTTGATGATGTGTTAACGTTTTTGGTAGGATGTTAGTAGCTAAGTAATTTGCAATGTCTGCAAACCAGGGTACCTCGAAGTTAGATATAGCAAATAGTTGCTCTTCAGGAAACGAGTCATTTATCTCACTCTTATCTGGTTCTTCGATATGTGGATTTTCAAGCCTAGAAAGATGATCTGCTGCAAGATTTTCAGTTCCTTTCTTATCTTGAATTTCCAAATCAAATTCCTGTAAGAGTAAAATCCATCTTATGAGTCGAGGTTTTCCATCGGATTTAGTTAAAAGATAACTTTAGATAATATCAAATGCTGTTTAAAATTTTCAAATGCAAAAACCACAACTAGCAATTCTTTTTCTGTGGTTGTCTAGTTTTCTTGTGCGGCCGTCAATGTTTTGCTAGCATAATAAATTGGCTAAAAATGCTTGTCTCTCCGCTGTCCCAAAACTGCACCTACTGCAAAATTACTCGCATCACACATTAGTTCAAAGGGTAAGTTCCAATTAGGTGCAATTATAATTGGGGCATTTATTAATTTATTTTTAAGGGTGTTAAATGAATCTAAACATTCCTGATCAAAATCGAAAGGCACATCCTTTTCTAGTAGTTTTGTTAAAGGCTTAGTTATTTTAGAAAAATCCTTAATAAATCTTTGATAAAATCCAGCATGTCCTAAAAAGCTTCAAATAGCCTTAACTGAACTAGGAGGAGGTAATTTTTCTATGGTTTCAACCTTTGCTTTATCAACCTCAATCCCTTTACTAGAAATTTTGTGTCCTAACACAATCCCCTCTCGAACCATAAAGTGACATTTTTTTGAATTAAGCACAAGGTTCGTTTCCTCACATCTCATTAGAATTCATTTTAGATTTTTAATGCACAGATGGAAAGAATTACCAAATACCGAAAATTTGTCCATAAATATCTCCATAATGTCTTCCACAAGTTCATCAAAGATGGCCAGCATGCAGCGCTAAAAAGTAGCAGGAGCATTACATAATCCAAAAGGCATTCTACGATAAGCAAACGTACTGTATGAACATGTAAATGTTGTCTTTTCTTGATCCTCAAGGGCTATTGGGATTTGGAAGTAGCTGGAGAGTCCATCTAGGAAGCAGTAGTACATATGCCCAGATAATCTTTCTAACATCTGATCAATAAAGGGCAAAGGGAAGTGGTATTTTCTGGTGGCGTGATTCAACTTTCTATAGTCAATACAGACTCTCCAACCTGAGACTGTTCTTGTAGGAATTAATTCATTCTTTTCGTTAGCTACAACAATCATGCTTCCTTTCTTTGGAACGACCTGCACAGGACTTACCCAAGTACTGTCAGAAATAGGATAAATTATTCTAGCATCTAGAGGTTTAATTACCTCAGCTTTAACAACTTCTTTCACGTTGGGATTCAATTGTATTTGAGGTTGCACACATGGTTTATACTCATCTTCCATTAAAATTTTGTGGGTGCAAAACGATGGGCTTATTCCTTTAATGGCAGAAATTTTCCAAGCTATGGCTCTTTTATGTTCCCTTAGTACCTGTAGCAACTCGTCTTTCTCTTTGGGTTCCAGTTCTGAAGAGATGACTACTGGTTGCGTAGAATTATCCCTGAGAAATGCATATTCTAAGTGATTTGGAAACTATTTTAAGTCCAATTTAGGTGGCTCTTCAATAGAGGGCTTTTGTTTTAATTTGTCGTTGATTTCAATGCCCTCTTCTTTCTTTTGTCTAGAGGAAGATGTACTAGAATTCCACTCATTGGTATCATCATCTACCCCCTCACCTTGGGTAAGACACAGTTCCATCGTGTCATCATGTATAATTTCCTGCAAAGAATCTTGAATAAAATGATCAATGGCATCAAAAAAATAATAGGAATCATCTTGTTCTCTAGGATATCGTATATAATCATAAATTTGAAAAATAATTTCCTCGTCGCCTACCCTTAGCGCAAGTTTACCATCACCTACATCAATAACAGCCCTAGCAGTAGCTAAAAAGGGGTGCCCTAGAATTAAAGGTATCTCAACGTCCTCATCCATGTCAAGCACAACAAAATCAACAGGGAATATAAATTTATCAACTTTTACCAGAATATCTTCAATAACTCCCCTAGGATATTTAATAGACCTGTCAGCTAACTGAATACTCATCCTAATGGGTTTTGGTTCCCGAAGACCAAGTTGCTTAAACATTTTATAAGGCATTAAGTTAATACTGGCACCTAGATCAGCTAGTGCTTTCTCAATGTTTAAACTACCAATTAAACAGGGAATAGTGAAACTTCTTGGATCTTTCAATTTGGTTGGTAGCTTATTTTGGAGGATGGCTCAACATTCTTCATTGAGTTCCACTGTTGATATCTCTTCAAACTTCCTTTTATTTGTTAGAAGCTCTTTTAGGAATTTTGCGTACGTCAGCATCTGCGAAATAGCTTCAACAAAAGGTAAGTTAATATGTAACTGTTTAAAAAGTTCAAGAAATTTACCGTATTGTGCGTCTAAGCGATCTTTCTTCAACTTTGCCGGATATGGGATCGGTGGCTTAAATTCTTCACGTACTGGTGTTACATTCTCGATTCCCTCACTTTTTCCTTATTAGTTTCTTGTGGCATCTTCTTTTCTGCTTCAACCAATTCCTTCCCACTCCTTAATGTTACTGCCTTCACTTGCTCTTGTGGTTTAGGTTCGGTATTATTAGGTAAATGACCTGGTTGCATTTCAGAAACTAACTTGGTTAGCTGTCCTAGCTGATTTTTAAGCCCTTGAATTAATGTTTGCTGATTATTCAACATCGTTTCGGTATTCTGAAAATGAATTTCTGACGCTGAAATGAATTATGCTAGCATATCCTCAAGGTTCGGCATTTTCTTTTCCTGTGGGTAGGGCTGTTGTTGGAAGTTTGGAGGGGGTTGTTGTCTCTAATTTCTTTGACCACCCCATGAGAAATTGGGGTGGTTCCTCCAACCTGGATTGTAAGTATTACTATAAGGGTTATTTTAAGGTCTAGATTTATTACCCATATAGTGAACTTGTTCGTTTTCAGTGCTCGGGTTGTAAGGTGGATATTCTATATTGCTCATCCCTCCTCCATTCATATCGCACTGCATAACTGGATGTACCTGCGAAGAACCACATAAACCATCAATCTTTTTATTTAACATCTCTACTTAATTTGATAGCATGGTTACTGCGTTGAGGTTGAAAACACTGGATGCTTTTGTTGGCTTTGTCCTCGTGACTTACCACTGATAGTTATTTAGTGACATCTCTTCAATGAATTCATAGGCAGCCTCAGGTTTATAGTTATTCAGGGTTTCGCCGGTGGCTGAATCAATCAACTGTCTAGTCGAGGGGTTCACACAATTGTAAAAGGTTTAGACCTGTAGCCACAAGGGTAATCCATAGTGTGGGCACCTTCTCAATAGATCCTTATATCTCTCCCATGCACCGTAAAGTGTCTTTAAATCCATCTACACAAAAGAAAAGATATCATTCCTCAACTTAGCCATTTTAGTCGGCGAAAAATATTTTAACAAAAATTTTTCGATCATCTGTTCCTATGTAGTGATTGATCCTCGTGGTAACGAGTTCAACCACTGTTTAGCTTTGTTCCTCAACGAAAAGGGAAACAACCGAAGACGAATGGCATCATTAGAAACATCATTTATTTTAAAAGTATTGCAAAATTCTAAGAAATTCGCCAAGTGATTATTTGGATCTTCATCCTGCAAACCATCAAACTGAACAAATTGCTGTATCATCTGAATTGTGTTAGGTTTCAGTTCAAAATTATTTGCAGCAATAACAGGTGTAACGATACTTGACTCAGTTCTTGTTAAATTAGGTTTAGCATAATCATACATAGTTCGAGGAGCATGATTTTTGGCCACCTCCGGAGGTAGCAGATTATTCTCAGCCATCTCTTCGGTAGTATTAGTGTTGTCTTCTTGCTCTTCCTGTATGTATTGTAGGCTACACCTTATCTTTCTTCGGTTTCAGCGAACTGTGCCATCTATATTGCTGTCAAAAATCAAGGGTCCTATTGGGTTCCTTCTAGTCATAAACTAGAAAAACCTATCAGAAGAAAAGAGAAGAAAAGAAAAATTAGAAAAGTGAAAATAAAAAATTAATTGCAAATAAAAACGATGGCTAAAGTAATAAAAATCAAGTGTTCCTAATATCTTAGTCCCCGGCAACGGCACCAAAAACTTGAGCGTCTTAGAAAGTTTTAAAATTTATATAATGAATGATCGAGCCTAGAAACTAACTTATGACAACGATTGAGGCAAGCGCACCTATCGTTTGGTAGTATAGCTATGGCAAGACCGGAAGTATCGTATCCTCAAGGACCAAGAGTACTAGTAATTACTATCATTTTATTGTTTAGCCTAAGAACTAAGGGAATTGTTGTTTAATCTAAAACTAACTAATTACTAAGCTAAAGATGCTAAGACATAGAGAGTGAATTGGAGAGAACACTTTTGGGAAAACCAATTGATTAAGACAATACCCGAGGAAGAATCCACTTAGATTTCACTTGTTATTTAACTCTGAACAAGACGATTTATTCACTTGACTTGATTCGTGGGATTCCCTAATTTATATTAATACCTGTCTCGAGGCTACTAACGCCTAACCCTAGGTTGATTAATTGAAATCTCTTTCTAATTAAAACCCCTAGAATTGCATTAACTCGATCTATGGACTCCCATATTAGGTTTGACCCTAATCCGGCAGATTTTCGTCATCCTATCTCTAGGGTTGTGATCAACTCCGCTTAATTATGCTAGATCTACTCTTAAACAGGGAATTTTCCTCCACTGCCTAAGCACATCAATACTTGAATCGATATCCTGAAATATTAAAGCAAGAATTAAGAACACATAATTAAGAACAAATCAAGTATTTATCATACAGTTCAGAAAACAATAACAAGATCCGTCTTAGGTTTCATCCCCCTCAGGTATTTGAGGGGTTTAGTTCATTTCCATAAAAGAAAACATCTCAGAAGAAAATATAAAACAAAACATAAGAAAAAACCTAAAAACCCCTGAAGGAAATTGAAGGGAAGATCTTCCGTCTTGAGTATGATTCCGCCTTCTTGAGATGAATCAACTGGCTTTCTTCGAGTAAATCCCACAATCCGACCTCTCTGGCTTGGCTCCTCGGCCTACTTGAACTGCCTCCTTTTAGGTCACACTTAGGGTGTTTATATAGGCTTTCGGAATGTCTTTCTTTGCCCCTAAGTATCCTAATCTGAGTGGAATTCAAACAGGTCACGTCAGGGATACACCCGTGTGGTGCGCCCGTGTAAGTCGAGTCCAGGACGTGTTTGGGTCTGCTTGGGCCCAGGCCGTGTGGATTTTGTACTTTGGCCTATTTTCTCTGTTTTTTGGCCCGTTTCTCGTTCTTTTCATCCTCCGATGCTCTCCTAAGTATAAAACATGAAATTAAAGGATTAGGAGCACCAAATTCCACAATTCAGGGGATAAACCATCCAAAAGTATGCTAAATGTCGGATTACAATATGTACATATTGCAGTTTATCAGTGCCAGTGTCTAGGTTCATTTAAGGGAAAATTTTAAAAATTCTGCAAAAGCCAAGACTTGAACCCAGGCTTCTCACATAGCCTCATACACACCCAAATCACATAGCCATTAAAGCAAACAAGTAATTTGTGTCTAAACATGAAATATTAAAGCCACTAAAATTTTGGGGCGTTACAGGGCTAAACACATAACTTTGAGATATTGTTATTCTGCCCAAAAATAGTGAGAATTTATTTTCTTAGTATAAATTCTATTTTCTGGAATAACAATTCTACTGATTTCTATTAAAGAGTAATTTGCTTTCTTCTAAAAGTAAAGTAAATGATTTCTAGTTTTGTGTTTGATTTGAATTTGTTCGAGCCCATACTCGAAGCAGTTCGCAGTACAAGAATAGCGGAAAAGGTCGTTCAATTGAGAGTTGGGAATGACAAGGATTCATCTAGTCGAAAACATAGGTGTGATTTTGGTAAAGAGTTTATTGCTATAAATATCACAAACTAACTCTGTTTTCAAAAATTTTAATTTTCCACTGTGTAAGAAAAATGTTTTTGAACTTGATTTTTAAACAGGATAAAAAAGTGGTATAGAATTGAATAAGTATATATGTGCAAATGTGGTATGAAATGATTATGTAATATATGGAATATAATGTGGAATGGTATGACAAGTATAAGAAATATGACAATGGAAGTTTGTGGTATGAAATTGTATATGAATTAGTTGTGAATTGAGTTTGAATTAGTTATATGCATTGATTAAACTTGTATTATTATGACTTGAATTGTGGAAATACCACTGAGCATTTTTACTCAGCATACAGTTTGTTTTCTTCGTGAGCATAGAGTGTGAGCAGTAGAACTAGCATCCAGGAAGCGATCCCCAACTCAACAAAGTTTGAGTAATTCTATTTTTTTTTTTTTAAATATGGCATGTACATAGGTTGAGTCGGTTTTGTATAATACATGTTCGAGTTATATTAAGACTTAGATTGGTGAGTTAGAAATGGTTAATGTTTAGATGGTATAGATGAATTTGGCAACTAGTTTCTTTAAATGAGAGGTTGAAATACTTGTGTTCATACTCAATAGTATATGTTCATTTGGTAATGTTTTGAAGTTGCATAATTGTTAATTGTGAAGTTGAAAAATTATGGATTACAAATGATCATATAAATAATGAAACATGTTAGTAATGTATGTTTGAAATGGCAATTTGGTTGAGATGAAATTTGGTACTGATGGAATGGAATTTTTAGGTAATGCAAATTGGTGCCAATTTGGCCTTTTTCAAGTCAGGCGGTGATGTTGGGCGTTTTTTGTTGCGACGAGACCAAAACAGTATGTTGCATCGCGATGAGGAACCCTCGAAGTTGCGATATCAACCCGAGATTTTGAAAACATTACAATTTAGTCCTATTTTGACCTCAGGTTAGCAATACAGCTTTTTTAAGCTCGTATATAACCTGGAAATGAATATGTATCTGACTGCGCCCTGGCATGTATGCACCAGGGTTATGAATCAACACAATTTAATAATTTAAAAGTGGCTTTACTGTAAGTGTGAAAAGTCAGCTGTAATATTTGTACGTGTTACAATGGTACACTTCGAGTATCCCAAGGATCGAACACAATGGATTGTCAAATTGGTAAATATGTTTATCAAGTAATTACAAGTTAAGCAATTATTAATCTAATCAAGTCAAAAATTATTAATGCAAGTTCAAATAAAATAATATTTGAGCTATATCTAAATTAACAAATAAAACTATCAAACTAACTTTCTTCCTTTTTACTAGAAACAATGCAAATGGATTGAAATGATGGTTGAATGAGTCATGGATTATTAGCTAAACTAATAAATCTATGATGATTATATTGTTTGCTACTCCTAACTAGGAATCTCCTCTCGTAACACCTCAAACCCGGCCCAAACACCATGACCGGATCTGGCACGTCACTAAGGAGGTTTTAAAAGTTATCACAATTTCGGGAAATATTTTTCTTGAGTTTAACCTTTTAATCGGGAAAACTAAATGGTTGAATAGTTTGTAAAAGATATACATTTTAAATTAATGCCTTAGTGATTTAGAAACCGAAATTTGGTACATGCCTTAGCTTAATTAAAATGTAAAATCCAAATATTTAATAATAATAAAAGCCCAAAATAAAACCCGAATAATAAAAGAAAATCTAATGGCCCATGGCCTTATTACAATGAAATAAAAACCCAACTAATCCAAAATATTAAATATAAAAAAATAAAATAATGGCTGTCGCAGTATCCAAAATAATCTCATGCATGGCCACCTTGCGTTCCTCTCCAGCCCGGTCCGATGCTCTACGTGTCTCCTGAAAAAAATGTTAAATAATACGGTGAGTCACGAGACTCAGTGTGCAACCCTCACGCACCATTAGATTTGGGCCTTAACCCCACAGAACATAAAACAGAATATAATATATCAGAAAATATGCAAAGCCCAACCCAAATCCTAGGTTTCCATCCGCTACACACCACTCGTACCAGCCATTCACACTATTGGGGATTTGTACAATCAACCCACACCGCTACATGCCATTGATGGCATTCTAGCTGCTCATCGTCAAATCATGGCCGTAGCCACTACAACAGGTCATGGAAAAAGCCACTACAGTAGGTCACGGCACAAACCGCTACAACAGGTCACGGCAGAAGCCGCTACAATAGGTCACGGTAGAAGCCGCTACAACAGAACACTTCCCCTTTCAATAAACCCAACCCTATGCAATCACAAAAAACAGCATACTTATCACATATGTCACCTTAACAGGAACATTCACTTAGGAGTGACAGAGATCACTAACCTGGTGATTCGCTTTTACCCTCCTCGGGTTTCAACTATGATGCCGAGATTTCAGCATTTATCAGAATATAACAGATTTATAACATATTTTAACAGGCAATCTAAATGGTGTGGAAGTGTTACACACCTGATATCGCGTAGTACTACACTTGTAACACCCTGGTTTTAGGGGTTGGATTTCTGGTGCTTAGCTCGGGTGTTGGCACACTTCAGTATGTGTTTGGGTAAGTTTTAAGGGTCCTGAGAACCCTAGGTGATGGTAGAACGCTTTGGAAAATTTTTAGTTTTAGGGGCTAAAAAGGGGAGCTTGGATAGAGGGGGCCTTAAGAGAATTTTTGGTGGAAATATGGCACAAAGATAGGCTTGGCAAAGTGGTAGGAAGGCGCCACTTTAGAGCTTGGAAGGTGACGCCATTTGCAGGAGGAAGGGTCTCATGTTCGATTCGCGGAAGCAGCAGATGGGCATTGTTTTTGCGTCATCTTGGTGGGGTGGATGGACGGTTTGAAAGGCTTAAAAGGTGGAGAAGACTTGGTCATCTTTTTTTGAATTTGGCTAGTTAGGTTTGACTTTTTCAAAGCTTTTTGAATGGGTGGAAGGGAGGTATTTTAGGAGAATTTTGAGGATTATTTTTGGGGGGTTGGAGCTTGGCCTTTTAGTATAAATAGGGGGGAAGTGCTCATTATTCATTCACCATTTGCCTTCTCTCCCTTGCCGAATTTTGTTCCCCATTTCCTTGGTTGCCGAAACCTTTTTCTCCAAAGCTTGTTATTTTTCTTCTCTCACATTTTTTTTCCAAGTGGCCGAACCCTTCACTCTCCCTATTTCCCTTCCTTTTCACTTCAAAACCGAAAGTACACCCCACACCTTTCTTTCTCCTCTCTTTGGCCGAAACCACTGTTCTCTACCCCTTGATTTAATAGCCGAATCTACATCCATCACCCCTTTGCCGAATTTCTTTCTCTCAACTTGATAGCACTTGGGCCGAATGTTAGCTTAGATCTCTTCGGGTTCCGTGGCTGAGATACTCTGAGGTTTTAGTGGTTAGCCAAGCCTCCGTTTGTAGCAGTCGGTTTGATCAAGTGGAGGTAAGGTTATTTTTTTTTAAGATTAAGTACTTAAGTGGTGTTTTGGGGGTTAACCTGTTTACCTGATTAAGCTTTTTGATGGAGGCCACAACCAGTCAGAGTGGGCAAGGGAAGGTCTCTATTCCGAAGTTCAAGAAAAGAGCGGTTTCAGCAGTTCGGGATTGGCCACCGGGGTGTGGGCCAGCGGCAGGAGATAGCTATAGGCAGATAGCGGTAGTTTCGCTAGTTGATAGCGTCGGGATCGAGGGTTTAGAGCTCCAGGTTATAAGGTGTGTAGTTAAACCATTGTTTCCGGGATTTGAGTATATCTGTTTATGTTGTATGATGCTAATAAGTGCAGTTAAATGTGAAAATGGTACCCTTAAGGGGGTATGAAGATGATCAGGTTAGTAGCAAAGTTTGTAATTATGTGATCACTGATTTTATTGTGTGAGTATGCCTATGATTGTGTTTAATATGTTCATGCACCACCTTATCATCATTTTATGTTACATGTGCATGGGCGGGTTATGAAAGAAGGTACGGGTGTACTTCGAGTACGTGGTTGATGTCAGCTTTGTGCTACATCGTGGATTGGCGCTGACTGAGGTCGCGTTGTGGATCTTTGCGATTTAGTTCGCGTGGTTACCTTGATTGATATCGGCTTATGCCATATCGTGGCTTGATGGATTGCTATGTGCTCCATCGTGGTTTGATGTTAGCTATACGCTACATCGTGGATGGCATTGGTTGCCTTTTTGGAGGGAAAAGGAGAGGGTGACTCGATAGTCCCCTGGTGTGTGGTAGGCTGGATCAGGGGGTGTGTAGCGGATGGACCCTAGGCTTGGGTTGGGTTTCATGATTGCATTATTCCGTTTATGAAATAATATGAAAATGGGCCAAGCCCAATGAATAGGTATGTTTTGGGAACATACGTGGACATGGGCCAAACCCAGTGATCAGTGGACTAATGTGAAAAGGGCCTAGCCCAGTAATTGTTATAATTTGAAGGTGGGCCAAGCCCAGATTGTGGTAATGTCTAATAATTATACCTGCATGTTGCATTTGATAATTGGGATGTTATGTGGTTAGCATGTGGGTGGATTTCGATGGTTTGGTTACACACTGAGTCTGTATGACTCACCCAACTTTTTAAGCATCGCAGGTGACACGTCGATCGGACCGGGTTGGAGTGGACACATGGTGGCCCATGCAGAAGAAGAGATTGAATGTTTTAGGCTTACTTTAAGTATTTGGGTTTAAATAGAATATGTAATAAAGGCCCTTTGACTCTTATTTATTTTTGTTATTATTTTATTAGTATTTATTATGATTTGAAGAATTTGAAACACTTTGTGAAGATGATTATATTTTTCCAACCTACTTATTCAATTTGGCTTGGGTATATTAATCTTTTAGTATGAGTATATTTTAATAACAAAGTTTTAATCATAGGTTTAAATAAACATGGATTTTTCAAAAGTTAGCAAGTTTTACTAAATTTTTCTAAGTTAAATAGATTTTCCACCGACTTTTCCGCACTAACATAACCAGATTCGGTCGTAGTGAATGGGCCGGGTTTGGGGATGTTACAACACTCTTAGTCAATATCATTGCTATCCGAATCTACTACCCTCAATCTATAACTTGGCTTAAAAGCAGGAAGAACGCGAAGATTTGGCCTCCCCTACATTCGGCCAAGGGTTAATAAATACCCGAATTTACACGATAAAAATCAATAGATCTCCTTACCTTGAAATCCCGAAAGTAACACTATTCGAGTGTTACTGAACTCCAACTTAGAGATCTAAGCGATAAACTCCCCTTCGAATCCCGGAATGCCGAAAATAAGAGAAAACTTAAGATTAGTTCCTTATAGCCATTCGGCTAGAGTCCCTAAAAAGCTGAAAAAGATTGAAATCTTACGAATCAATACTTACCTTCAGTTTCTTTCAAGATTCGGCACAAGCAGATACCCCAGAGAGGATTCGGCAAACACAGGAGATGAGATCCAAGGATTTCGGCTTTTATAGAAATCCCGGAAAAGATGAACAGATGCGTTTTCGGCTTTTAGAAGATCTGAATAGAGTGTTTTGGCTTTGGCTTAGGAAGAAAGTAAAAAGAAATCAAGAGAAGGCTTAGAGATTTCGGCTAAAATATTTGAAAGAGATGAGAAAGAGATTGTCAGAGAGTTCGACCAATAAGGGAAAAAGAAAATAAAGAAAGTTGAGAGGGAGAATGGAGTGAAGGTTTCGGCAGAGAAAAGAAAAAATATGAAGAGAACTATACAGCAAATTTCGGCACAAGGAAAGAAGAAAAGAGTAGGGTTCAATTGCCGGAATTGATGAGATATCCCCCTATTTATAGAAATTTCGGCACTTACCTAACCTTGCAGATAAATCCTATGTTTTCTCCTTTATCTTAATCTACTAACTCATCCAAAAGAGACTTAATTAGCTCCAACTCCTCCCTCCTTTATCAGCTGATTATCCACAAATTAAAAACATTAAAATTTTCCTAAATTATAGCCTTGTGTCGTCCCCCCTAGCTCCTCTTTAAATGCCGAATTTGGCCCAAAAACATAGGCTCCAAGTGGCCAAAACTTGGGCCTCCTCCTTTACCAGTGACGCCAACTCCCTTCCCTCTTAGTGGCGCCATTTTGCCACTGGGCCACAAGCCTAATCTTGATATTTTTAACATAGATAATTATCTTTAAAACTTATAATGCCCAAACAGAATATTTTAACTGAGGTCTCAGCCCATTCCTGAGCCCAATTAATACCTCAATTCTCAATTTAACATATTTAAGCATTCATTACACAAAATGCACAGGCCCTAAAATTCAGGATGTTACAGTTCTACCCTCCTTAAAGAAATTTCGTCCTCGAAATTTCCAACTAACTAGTAATCATACTACTTAAGTCTCACCACTATGCTTTCGCTGTGCACTCTAATTTAATAATATATAAACATTGACGCATACAGTTTCTATACCCAAAAATATAGCATCCACACAAAACATACCTGACTTAATGGTGATTGAACAATCCCGAGCCTTATGCTCCTCAGACTCGCATCTTAAACACGTTCCTGACTTCCTCTAACATTCACCCGAATGACACCTTCTGCAATATTCGCAAACCAGAAAGTTTGGACGTACCTTAACATGCTTCGTAGAACGAGGCTGCAACCCTAGAAAACTACGATCTCTTTTTTTCGTACAGTCCACGCACCTAACCCGAAGAGTTTCACCGATTTCTTTAACCTCCCTAACTAGCTGAGTCAGCACATCAGTCCTAACACTTCCACGGCCTCGGCCGTGGCCTCTTCTTCCTCTTCTAGCGCTCATTGTTGATTCTCGTATTATATGAATTAGAAGTTTTATGAATTATTAATTTCTTTCACTAATTAACCACGAACAATCTTATGAACAATAGTTTTAAGAGTAGTTCTTTCGAATTCGAACCTATCTACAGTTTCAGTCTCAAGTTTACCTTCTAATTCTAGAGGCCACATACATTCAACAATCAACATATGGACAACATCCATGCACCCACATTCAACACATAGGGGTATTTTTGTCATTCCACTACCCAGGGGTATTTTCGTAATTTTATCCTATAGGGGTATTTTCATAATTTTCCAAAATAGGGTTCCTTGGTGATCTTGTGAAATAAGGGTATTTTGGTAATTTTTTACAATCTAGGGGTATTTCGATAATTTTGTAATCCGGGGGTATTTTGATGATTTTGAAATCCAAGGGTATTTCGGTAATTATCCAAATCAGGGTTATGCTGGTCATTTTGCAAATCAGGAGCAATTTAGTAATTTTTACGAATCAGGGATATTTTCAATTTTTTTTAAACAGGGGTACCTTGGAGAATTTGATTTCAAAGAAAATAGTAGTGTTCAGGTGTTTGTGAGTTTTTTTTTCTAAGGAAAAGTTTTGTTGACTTTGAAAATCGGGGTATGTTTGCAAATCATTGGTATCTTAGTAATAATATTTTTTTTTTGTAAAAATAAGGTGGTTGGTCCCTTTTGGGTTTTAATTATAGAGTTAGGCCCGCCAACAAATCCTCGTGGCTAGGGTGAACAGTCACTACGCACTAGGTAGGATTCTAGCGAAGAGGAGGTGAGTCACTCGGACTGCTTAAGTACCAGGCTCTTCCGGATCCAATCCTAGACATACGCATGCCTGTTGCCACACCCTAGTCTTGCGACTTGTTCACGGGTTTTGTTTAGTGAAGTTAAGTCTTATGAAATTTAAGGAGTTGTTTAAGCTAAGCCTAGAGTCCATCAAGTTCTAATCTAAATAATCTACGTCCCATATAGCCCATCAAGCCCACATATATATATATATATATCACACAATGGTTTAGAATACTTACCTGGCGGACTTGGGCCGGAGACGCAGGTGCCATGCTGAGAAAACCATCCTGTGTTATTTTTAAACATGCATGTTTCCAAAACCCATCTTTAGAAAATGTTTTGAGCCCAAAACCCCCAAAGCCGAGTTTTGAACCGGGCTCTGATACCAATTTGTAACACCCCAAACCTGGCCCAAACACCATGACTGGATCTCGCATGTCACTAAGGAGGTTTTAAAAGTTATCGCAATTTCGGGAAATTTTTTTCTTGAGTTTAACCTTTTAATCGGGAAAACTAAATGGTTGAATAGTTTGTAAACGATATACATTTTAAATTAATGCCTTAGTGATTTAGAAACCGAAATTTGGTACATGCCTTAGCTTAATTAAAATATAAAATCCAAATATTTAATAATAATAAAAGCCCAAAATAAAACCCGAATAATAAAAGAAAATCTAATGGCCCATGGCCTTATTACAATGAAATAAAAACCCAACTAATCCAAAATATTAAATATAAACAAATAAAATAATGGATGTCGTAGCATCCAAAATAATCTCATGCATGGCCATCTTGTGTTCCTCTCCAGCCCGGTCCGATGCTCTACGTGTCTCCTGAAAAAAATGTTAAATAATACGGTGAGTCACGAGACTCAGTGTGCAACCCTCATGCACCATTAGATTTGGGCCTTAACCCCACAGAACATAAAACAGAATATAATATATCAGAAAATATGCAAAGCCCAACCCAAATCCTAGGTTTCCATCCGCTACACACCACCCGTACCAGCCATTCACACCATTGGGGATTTTTACAATCAACCCACACTGCTACACGCCATTGATGGCATTCTAGCTGCTTATCGTTAGATCATGGCTGTAGCCACTACAACAGGTCATGGCAAAAGCCACTACAATAGGTCACGGCACAAACCGCTACAACAGGTCACGGCAGAAGCCGCTACAACAAGTCACGGCAGAAGCCGCTACAACAGAACACTTCCCCTTTCAATAAACCCAACCCCATGCAATCACAGAAAACATCATACTTATCACATATGTCACCTTAACAGGAACATTCACTTAGGAATGACAGAGATCACTAACCTGGTGATTCGCTTTTACCCTCCTCGGGTTTCAACCATGATGTCGGGATTTCGGCATTTATCAGAATATAACAGATTTATAACATATTTTAATAGGCAATCTGAATGGTGTGGAAGTGTTACACACCTGATATCGCGTAGTACTACACTCTTAGTTAATATCCTTGCTATCCGGATCTACTACCCTCAATCTATAACTTGGCTCAAAAGCCGGAAGAACACGAAGATTTGGCCTCCCCTACATTCGGCCAAGGGTTAATAAATACCCGGATTTACACGATAAAAATCAATAGATCTCCTTACCTTGAAATCCCAAAAGTAACACTATTCGAGTGTTACTGAACTCCAACTTAGAGATCTAAGCGATAAACTCCCCTTCAAATCCCGGAATACCAAAAATAAGAGAAAACTTAAGATTAGTTCCTTATAGCCATTCGGCTAGAGTCCCTAAAAAGCTGGAAAAGATTGAAATCTTACGAATCAATACTTACCTTCAGTTTCCTTCGAGATTTGGCACAAGCAGATACCCCAAAGAGGATTCGGCAAACACAGGAGATGATATCTAAGGATTTTGGCTTTTATAGAAATCCTGGATAAAATGAACAGATGCGTTTTCGGCTTTTAGAAGATCTGAATAGAGTGTTTCAGCTTTGGCTTAGGAAGAAAGTAAAAAGAAATCAAGAGAAGGCTTAGAGATTTCGGCTAAAATATTTGAAAGAGATGAGAAAGAGATTGTCAGAGAGTTCGACCAATAAGGGAAAAAAAAAATAAAGAAAGTTGAGAGGGAGAATGGAGTGGAGGTTTCAGCAGAGAAAAGAAAAAAGATGAAGAGAACTATACAGCAAATTTCGACACAAGGAAAGAAGAAAAGAGTAGGGTTCAATTGCCAGAATTGATGAGATATCCCCCCTATTTATAGAAATTTCGGCACTTACCTAACCTTGCAGATAAATCCTATCTTTTCTCCTTTATCTTAATCTACTAACTCATCCAAAAGAGACTTAATTAGCTCCAACTCCTCCTTCCTTTATCAGCTGATTATCCACAAATTTAAAACATTAAAATTTTCCTAAATTATAGCCTTGTGTCGTCCCCCCAGCTCCTCTTTAAATGCCAAATTTGGCCCAAAAACATGGGCTCCAAGTGGCCAAAACTTGGGCCTCCTCCTTTACCAGTGACGCCAACTCCCTTCCCTCTTAGTGGCGCCATTTTGCCACTGGGCCACAAGCCTAATCTTGACATTTTTAACATAGATAACTATCTTTAAAACTTATAATGCCAAAACAGAATATTTTAACTGAGGTTTCAGCCCATTCCTGAGCCCAATTAATACCTCAATTCTCAATTTAACATATTTAAGCATTCATTACACAAAATGCACAGGCCCTAAAATTTAGGATGTTACACCTCTCAGTCTTATCCTAAACTAGAAGATACCACCTAAGCTCTCCTCTTGGTCTCATTTAGGCATATAGATCTCTTCTTAGCCTCATTATTTGGCACAATTTTATAAAGTCCTACACGATAGAGTCTCTTATCGATCTCATCTATCTAAATCTTCCACTAGAGGTGTTAATTCTAAGGTAGTATGCAATTTAATACACTTGAACAAACAACCAATCAAAGCATAGATATAACTTAACTAAGTAACTCATTCATCAATCAACCAATAAACAATTCAACACATGATTAAACTTAAATTCCATACAAGCATTTTAACAAACACATAGTAGGCATAAAATATAAAAGATAAGGTTGAGAAAATGCACATTAATAGATAAACATCCGATAAAGCATGAACGTTTAATACATATCCATCCACAATGTTGTAATGCCCCAAAATCTAGGTGATTATTTTTGTACGGTTGTAACACAACTACATGTCTGCTTAAGTGGTTAAGTGATTTGGGTGTGTTTGGGACTGTCTGAGAAGTCCTAGGTTCGAGCCTGGGCTTGTGCAAAATTTTTGTTTTTGGGGAATAAAGCCCTTGCCTTTGGTTAGTAGGCTTTTAAATAAATGTGGGCAAAGCAGGACATAAAAAGCCTGCCGGTCTAGGGGGTAAGTGGCGTGTTACCTAGGTCAGAGGACCGAGGTTCGATTCTTGGTAGTGTCAAGGGAGTATTTATTTTGCTGCTGTACTGTGAGAAGTGGTGGCGTTTGACTGAAACAGTGAAGTGGTTGAGAGGAATTCAAACTGAGTGGTTGAGGGGATGTGTGATCAGGTGGAGAGATTTGAGGAGGGATTTTAGGAGGAAATCAAGGGATGAGGGGTGAGGTAGTGGTGTGCCAAATTGGGACTTTGAGGTACTTTAGAACTTGGCTAGAAGGGGTTCCTCATTTGGGTTTTGTTTTGTTTTTCCCTCTGCCCAAAACCTCTTCTCCCCTTTTTACTTTTTCTTTCTTTTCCCTCTGCCAAAACCTCTCCTTCCCTAAATCGTTTCCTTTTTCTCCCTTTTTGCCGCCACATTTTCCTAGTCTCTTCTACTGTTTTGGACTGCTCCTCATAACACCCTACTTGTGTTGGCCGAACATACCCTTTTCTCTTTTTCTCATCTTCTTTTCTCTCTTTTTTTTGCTGTTGGCCAAATACCCCTTCTTCCTCTCTCTGCCTCTTCTTCGTTTCTTTCCCAAATAATTATGACGCTTGTTGTTGTTCTTCCTGGCCGATTCTCTCTTCCTCTACCTTCACTGTGCCGACTTTTTCTTTGATCTTTGCCGATTTAGTGTTCATTGCTAGTCTACGGTTTGTTACCTTTGGTAAGTTGATATTCGTCTTGGCTTAAATAGTGCTTGTAGATACTTGTTAATAAGGGGTTTCAATTGGATTGCAGGTAATAACCCCAAGTTCTAGTGATCATCATTTTCCAGTGAGTGAAGTGCATAGGGATTCGGTTGTTCAATCAAGGTAAGTGGTTGGTGATTAAGTGGATATGCATATTGATTGGGGTTCGTTTTAAATTCAATTGATATGTGAGTAACCAAATGTACGAGTGAACATAGGTTCTAGAGTGATCGAGGACTGTCTGCGCTTCTTTTCATATCTAGGTGTGTAAAAGTACTCTAATAAACGGTATTGGTGAAATGCCGAAAAGTGTGTAAACACTGCCCAAATCGTAAGTCAACAAAAGCTGAAAAAGTATGGCAATTGACACTACACGAGCGTGCGCTCGCTCATGTGGTAAATCAAATGCATAAAATGTGGGCATTAGACTGTTGAGGCCACTATGAGCGATCTCGTGGTCTTAGGCAGTTTTGGGCCATGTTGGGCCGAAATGGGCTGTGTGGGCCCAACGGGCTTGTGAGCCCCACACGGGTAAACCACACGAACGTGTGGGGAATATTAGGCCAAGCTGTGTAAATTACATGGTCGAGAGCATTGTTGGGCTATGTGGGCCACACGAGCGTTTGGGCCCACATTATGGGCCTTGGGGCCCATTTGCACTGTTTGACTGTTAAGGTTGCACGGGTCGCCTGAGACGAATGTGGACCTACTGATGGGTCGGTAAGTACATCTAGACCCCAAACTGATAAAATGACTTTTATGCCCATATGGTAAAATGACTGTTATGCCTCTATGTTATGTATGACCATATATAAGCATGCCATGATATATATATATATGTATGTTGCATTCATGTGAGATATGTTGAATGGGATGGGATTATTATGATTGGAGAAAGTGTACTGTACTGGTAGCTCTGCTGCAAATACTGTTTAGTGCCGCAACCAGTGCTATTTTTTGGAGTGTAGGGAAGGGTGGGTAATTTTATCCCCACATGGAGTGTTAGGCTGGACGGAGTAGAGTGTAGAGGCTGGATGGGTAGGATTTCTGATTGCATGCTTAAATTGTTATCGAAACTATTATAGGCTAAGGCCCACACTGATACTGATACTGTAATGGGCGAAGGCCCAACTAAATTGAAATGTTATTGACTTGGGCTTAGGCCCAGTCTGTACTTGCCTTCGGCCTGATTGACCATTTTGTTCACATGGAAGTACACACTGAGTTTTCGTAAACTCACCCCTTTGTTTATCTATACTGGTAATCCTCAGTCTTAGGCGGATCGGTGCTACGAGGGATTCGGAGATGGCCACACAACCGCGCTTGCTTTTATATTTGAGTTTTATTTCGTATAAATTTAATTTGGGTGTTTATTATGTAATAAGGCCTCTTTAAATTTTAACTTTTAATCTGGGGATTTTACTTGCTTTAATTCACATCTGATTAGTAGTAGGACGCGGTTTTTTTTCAAAAGATAAATATTTTTTCAAAACATTACGTTTTCGTCACATACTATAAAAGCTTCCGCATCAAACATTGTTTTAAAGTATAGTAACAAACTAATAAGATCAACGTTCTACTTAATAGAACTTGAGTTTCAAAAGAACAAAATACCCAAAAATTCTCTGTTAAGATCATAAACGAGTTTTAATAATAGAATGGATTTTCCAAATAAACTACGTTTTCTAAAAGCACTTCAATGTGACATCGCTAGATTCAGCCATAAAGTCTAGGCCGGGTTTGGGGTGTTACATTTAGTGGTATCAGAGCCAGGTTACAAACCTCAACTGTAGTTTTTTGGGTTTTTCTAAAACTTGAAATTTTCAAAAAGAACTACTCCAAACGATTTGGATGTATTTTTGAAATATTCTACTGAATGTGTGGTACACCAAGTCTCCAGCGCTGATCCTGTAAGTCTTCTGAAACTGTTGTTTGTTCTAAACTGAAATACTATAAATAGAAAATACTAAGACTACTGTAGAAGACAGTACTGAAACACTCTAGTTAGGGTGAACTAAAAACTGTAGTAAGACTGCGTGCTGCGAAAACAAACTCTTAAATATAAAATATCCGTTAATCAACACTGGAACTGTAAACTGATGCATAAAACTATTAATTTAGATAAACCGCGATTCAATAATGAGCACCAGAGGTACTCGTGGAAGGGGTACAAAAGGCTGTGGCGTAGGCCGTAGAGGTGCTCGAGCTGGGTCTTCGTCATCGGACCCCATGCCTAATGCTGAAGTTAGTGAAGCACCGGCTTCATCGGTGACTGAGACCGGGTCTCACGACCGAGTGATTGAGGACGATGCATTGTCCCAAGCTATGTTGCGAATTTTGGAGAGGGTCGCTGGGCCCAATACTGGTACTGTGGGCCGAGGGTCGGTCACAGAATGACTTCGGTCTAATGGGGCTGAGATTTTTAGGGGTATTGCTGGAGTTGCCCCTAACATGGTTGAATATTGGATTAAGGCCATAGAGAGGATCATGGATGACCTCGACTGCACCCTCGAATAGAAACTAAAAGGAGCCGTGTCATTGTTACGAGACGAAGCCTATCAGTGCTAGCTTACAGTTAAAGAGGGTACTCAAGCTGATTGATTGACATGGGAATTCTTCAAGACTGCTTTCCAAGGGAAGTATGTTGGCGCTAGTTATGTGAACGCCTGGAGGAGGGAATATCTAAATTTGACTCAGGGGGATAAAGCAGTGGCTGAATATGAAGCTGAATTTTGCGATTAAGTCGTTATACACGTGGGATGGTGGCAATTGATTATAAGCGGTGTGTTCATTTCGAGGACGGCCTCAGGGATAGTCTGAGAGTTTTGATAGCTCCAAAGAGGGAGCGAGATTTTGCCACACTAGTAGATAAGGCGAAGATCGCCAAGGAGGTGAAGCGTACTGAGCATCTGAACAGAGAAAATTGTAGGAATAAGAGGGATTAGGAGCCCTCAAGTTTCGTTCAGAGGCCAAAGCAAAAGGCTAGAGTGGATGGACCGGTCAGAGTTGGGGCCCCTTGTAACACCCTTAACTCGTATCCGTCGCCGGATTAAGGTTATAAGGCATTACCAAGCATAGTACAAGTCATATCAATTATTAACGGCTCAAACAGACATGATCGAATACAATAAATGCAATGTGCTTTTATAGCATACTTAAACAATTATATACACATTATAAGCCATTTAACCAAATTTACAAAGAAACATTTTCAACGAATAACCTTATCACTATTCATGTAGTCATCTAATCTTCAATGACCGAATATACCCATATCCATATTTAATGTACCAAGGCAAGATATCAATTAACAAAACTAAGTATACATATATATATATACATATGCTTAAACTTTGTATAATCAAATTTAACACTTATCTAACTTTCCACAATAAATGCTAATACATCCAATCAAAGTATAGATCATTACTGCTTCAAGAACATAGTCGAGTTAATAAGGTCATTTCATTACCTCTCAACATAAATTCAAGAATTTATACTCATGCACCATATATCACAAGTTCAACAAATTCAATTCATCAATTCAAACAAATAATATCATAATATGGCTGAATATACATACTTAAGTATTAGACATTATTTCAAGTTGATTTGCATTTCAAATGTGTGCTTATTTAATAAACATTTATCAACTCATAGCCTAAAACAAATTCAATTGCGCATAAACCAATCTCCCTAATGTAACTCCTAATGTTTTTAAATACATAATATGACCAACTATCAATCAAGCACAATTAATCACATTCAACAATTACCTTAACCCTTATAAGAATATCCATCATAAATAATGTACTATAAGATATGCTTCTAAAATGGGCTAGTTACTTAATCAAATGCCTGACATAATAGACATGTTAATCAACCAAAACTACCAAGCATGCTTACTTACATTACCGATTATACCTTTATAATAATCAAGCATCATGGCCGAATACATTTGAGACCAAGTACCACAAATTAGCCATTTTCGCATGGCTTTATATACAATGACAAAATTCATTGATTCAAAACATAGTTTAGCCTATACATGCCTTAATCTCAAATTTCAAGCTTTAAAAGTACCAAAATAAGTCGATAGTGTGGATGACTTCAATGACGATCCCCCGAGCTTATAGCTTGATCAAAATCTATAAAATAGAAGGAAAGACACACAGAGTAAGCTAACTAGCTTAGTAAGTCTTAAGCAAACTTAACAAATCGATTAGATATTCAGTCAAGTTAAACTGAACAAATTCTTAACATTCATAGTATAATATAACTCATATGTGCTATCATAGTCGAATATAAATAAGACTTATCAAAGGTACCTCATTATTAAATATGATTATATGTATCTCCATATACGACCAAATAACAACTTTCATGTACATATAAGTGATCCCACATAGCCGAATGTATACAAATATATATATTAACACATGGCCGAACTTATATATGTATAAATACTCATACATCTATCTAATACCCTTATGTTTGCAAGTAAACAATATCACTTAATATCATTTTATTCACATATCCAAAATACCGAATACCCAAACATATTTCTATCAACTTACTTATTCAATAAGCATCACATATAACATGTACTTGTTCAATACATACCTTACGGCCGAATACTCAAATTCATATAAATAAGTTTTAGCTTGTTCAATTGCCATCATAACTCAATCTTTTCATAAGCATAAGCTCGTATTAAAAAGCATCGGCATAAAACCTGTTAGGCATAAGCCTGAATCACACACCGGCACCAAGCCTGCTAGACTAGAGGTCTGATGTTCATTCACCAGCTATAAGCCTGCTAGGCATAAAGCCCGATAAATTCACCAGCCCAAGGCTTGCTAGGCTCAAGGCCCGTATAGTAATACTTAAAGATAGCTCACGCGAATTATTTCATTTATCGAACCTTCTACTCATTGTAATCTCATCATACGAACATTCAAATAAGTTCCATTATTCAATTAATTTAACCAAATCACATATTTTACTTAGCCCAATTCGGCTAACCCACATATAGTAACAATGATTTCAAATTTTCAGTATATATTAAGTTTTGTAACTAATTTACGATGATGATTTGCTTAAAGACTTACCTCGGATATTCGATAATTTTCGATAATTTTCCCCGATCCAAGTCCGTTTTTCTTTGTTCTTGATCTAAACATATTTAAATTAAGCTCATTCAAACACATTTCATTTCAATTTAGTCCAAAAACACCTAAATGGACAAATTACCATTTTGCCCCTAATATTTCACACTTTTACAATTTAATCTTATTTGCACAAAACACAAAATATGCAAAATCTCACAACAATATAGCTAGGCCGAATCTTCCACATAACCATATAAGTCCATACATTTCATTTGTTTTGCAATTTATCCCTTCAAAATTTTATTTTTACAATTTAGCCCAAAATACTCAATTTCATCAAAAATCCCAGAACAAAACATATTAATCTATCACATATATTTCATAATTCATCCTTAAACAACATAAACAACCAACTATCAACAATAGCATCTCATACAAACATCATCAATTCATCAAATTGAGACATGGGTTTTGAAGCTCTCAAAGCAACGATTACAAAAACGTAGAAATTATCGAAAACAGACAGAAAACATACCTTAAATTAAACCAAACTATGGCCGAATATCAAGCTTCTTTCTCTTTTCTTTTTCCTTTTTGTGTTTTCTGTGAAAGATAAGCACTATGGCTTATTTTATGCTTTGTTATAATATACAATAACTTATAAAAACAATATATTAAATACATATATTATAAACTTATAAAAGTAAGCATAATAAAACATATATTATATACATATCATCACCATGCCGTCCACTAGCCATAGAATTGGCTAAATTGCCACATAAGGCCCTCACTTTTATAAAGCCACATCGTATTGGTATTTAACAAATATCATACAAGTTTCACATTCAATGCAATTTCATCCTTTAATTAAATTAAACACACAGACAATCAAATTAGTATATGAAAATTTAGCACATGCTTAAACACTCATCAATGACACAGAAAATAATATTAAAATATTTTTCAGACTCGGATTCATGGTCTCGAAACCACCGTTCCGATTAGGGTCAAATTTAGACTGTTACAACTCTCCCCCTCTTAGGGATTTTCGTCCCCAAAAATCTTACCGTTAAACAGAGTCGGATATTGTTGTCTCATTGAATCCTCAAGCTCCCACATAGCCTCTTCTATTCCATGACGATTCTATAATACTTTTACTAACGGAATTTTCTTGTTTCTCAACTCTTTTACTTCACGAGCTAAGATACAGATCGGTTCCTCCTCGTACGTCATATTAGATCAAATTTCAATCTCAGACGGGGCAATCACATATGACGGATCAGATTTATATCTACGAAGCATCGAAACATGAAATACATTGTGTATCTTTTCTAGTTCAAAGGGCAACCTTAATCTATAAGCAACAGGCCTGACACGTTCGATGATCTCATACGGTCCGATGAATCTCGGACTTAATTTGCCTTTACGTCCAAATCGAAGCACTTTCTTCCATGGAGAAACTTTCAAAAATACTCGATCTTCGACCTGAAATTCAATGTCTTTACGTTTCAAATCCGCGTATGACTTTTGGCGATCTGATGCAACTTTCAAACTATCACGGATCACTGCCACTTTCTGTTCAGTCTCTTTAATCATATCAACCCCGTGTATCTTGTTTTCACTGAGCTCGATCCAGTATAATGGTGTACGACACTTACGGCCGTACAAAGCTTCGTAACGTGCCATTTTGATACTAGATTGAAAGCTATTATTATAAGAAAATTCAATCAGAGGTAAGTATCGTTCCCACGTACCTTCAAACTCGAGGACGCAACATCTCAACATATCCTCAAGTATCTGAATGGTTCGTTCGGACTGACCATCTGTCTGCGGATGAAAAGCTATGCTAAAGTGTAGTTTAGTACCTAAAGCATCATGCAGTTTCTTCCAAAATCGCGACGTGAATCTCGGGTCTCTGTCTGAAACAATGGAAATCGGCACGCCATGCAATCTCACAATTTGAGATACATACAACTCAGCAAGCTTATCGAGCGAATAGTCCGTACGAACTGGAACAAAGTGAGCTGATTTGGTTAGTCTATCCGCTATAACCCAAATTGCATCTTTCTTGCTCGGTGCCGTAGGCAAGCCGGTTACAAAATCTATAGCAATTCTGTCCCATTTCCATTCAGGTATCATGATTGGCTGAAGTAACCCAGAAGGCACCTGATGTTCGGCTTTTACCTGTTGACAAACTAAGCACTTCGAGACAAATTCAGATATGTCCCGTTTCATACCATGCCACCAATAGAACTGTTTCAAATCATTATACATTTTCTTGCTACCCGGATGTACAGACAATTGACTACTGTGAGCTTCATTCAATATCATCTGAATCAAATCTAAATTCTTTGAAACACACATTCGGTCTTTAAACTTCAAGCAATCATTCTCATCTATTCGAAACTCTGTCTCAACATTGTTCTCACACTGAACTCATCTTGCTAACAAATCTTTGTTAACTTTCTGGGCATCACTAATTTGTTGAATAAACAACGGTCTTGTTTTTAATTTAGCTACTATTGAACCATCATCAGATGTAACTATATGCGCGTTCAACGCACGAAGAGCAAATAATGATTTTCGACTTAAAGCATCTGCAACAACATTAGCTTTCCCCGGATGGTAGTCAATCACTAATTCGTAATCGTTCAATAGCTCTAACCATCTGCGTTTGTCTCAGGTTCAAATCTTTCTGAGTCATCAAATACTTCAAACTTTTGTGATCTGAATAGACATGACATTTCTCACCGAACAGATGATGATGCCAAATCTTTAACGCGAATACAATAGCTGCTAGCTCCAAATCATGTGTCGGGTAATTTCTTTCATGTGGCTTCAATTGTCTCGAAGCATAGGCTACGACTTTGCCTTCCTGCATCAAAGCGCAACCCAAACCATTCAAAGATGCATTGCTATAAACAACAAATTCTTTACCCGGTTCAGGCTGGACTAACATTGGAGCTTCGGTCAAAAGAGCTTTCAATTGATCGAAACTTTTCTGACACTTTTTCAACCATTCAAATCTAACATCTTTCTGTAATAGCTTTGTCAACGGGGTAGCTATTATAGAAAAGCCTTTCACAAATCTTCTGTAGTAACCAACAAGTCCCAGAAAGCTTCGAATTTTGGAAACATTTTTTGGGGGTTTCCAATCAAGTATAGCCGATACTTTATTCGGGTCAACCCGAATACCTGATGCTGAAACAACGTGGCCCAGAAAACTGACTTCACTCAACCAGAACTCACATTTACTAAACTTGGCATACAACTGTTTATCTCGCAAAGTTTGTAGCACAAGTCTCAAGTGCTCAGCGTGTTCGGTTTCATCTCTGGAGTAGATCAGTATATCATCTATAAACACTAGTACAAACCGATCCAAATACTGTCTGAAAATATGATTCATCAGGTCCATAAAAACAGCAGGTGCATTAGTAAGTCCGAAAGGCATAACTAGAAATTCATAATGTCCGTACCTTATTCGAAAAGCAATCTTTGGCACATCGGAATATCTGACTCGCAACTGATAATAACCCGACCTCAAATCTATCTTTATAGTCAACTGATCAAACAAGTCGTCAATCTGGGGCAACGGGTATTTATTCTTTATAGTCACCTTATTTAGCTGCCGGTAATCAATGCACATTCGCATAGTCCCATCTTTCTTTTTCACAAATAAAATTGGTGCACCACAAGGAGAGAAACTCGGTTGTGCAAAGCCCCTTTCTGTTAACTCTTGCAATTGTGCTTTCAACTCTTTTAATTTTGTAGGTGCCATCCAATATGGAGCTATCAAAATCGGAGTCATCCCCAGTACTAATTCAATGCTAAACTCTACCTCTCGAACAGGTGGCAAACCCAATAATTCTTCAGGAAACACATCTGGGTACTCGCACACAACTGGTACGGATTCAATCTGCTTCTCAGTCACTTTACTATCAAGCACATAAGCCAAGTAAGCTTCATACCTTTTTTTCATATACTTACAAGCTAACATCGAGGATATTACTGCTGGTAACCTGTAACATCCTAAAAATTTGAATATCATCTTGTTGCTTGTGTTAGCTCGGGCATGATTTTATTGTCTGCCTAATATAGTCTTGTGAAGGCTTGGAATTATTCGGATCTAGAATAATTTTTAGTAGTGAGTATTTTAGTGAAGTGGATCAAGTGACCCTGATACTTAAGTTAATTTAAGTGTCTAAAATTAGCATAAGATGAGCAATTGGCAAGGTGGCATGAGGAAAGAGGTTCGAATCCCTTGGCTAGCAATTAGATGACTTTTATTTTTTTATGCACTTGTATGACATGTGTCAGTCAAACTTTAATTAAGGTAAGGATGGACTTTTTCATTTATGGATAGTAGACTAAGGGAAAAAGGCAAGTGATCAACTTAAGGTAAGGAATCAAAAGGTTTTGGTAAGTTAGGGGGACATAAGGCATGAATCAAGGGCTTTGTTTTGGAAGCTTTGAATGGTCAATTTGTCCATGAACATGGATGGTTTTCTGGTCTAAGGGGGGATGGCCGAATATTTTGGTAGCATAGGTAAGGATGGTAGTATGTTTGGTCATTTTCGGGGTTTCTTTTCACAAAACTTTCTTCTCATTTTCTCTCCCTAAACCGAATGCAATTGGTGCATTGTGAGCATTCTTGTTTTCCTCTTTTGGTCATTGTTTTTGACCATTTGGCCTTAATTTTTGCCTAATCCCTCAAGCTCTTCCTCTCTAGTGCCGAAATCACCATAGCACTAAGGCCATTTTTCATCCCTTTCTTTTCTTTTCTTCTCTTCTCATTTACCTTGTCAAGGCCGAAATCTCCCTCTCCTTATTTCACCATTGCCGTAACCCCTAAAGCCTCATACTCTTTCTTTTCATTCTCTTGTTGAAGCCGAATCTCCCTATTGTCACCAAGCCAAATCGCATCAAGTCTCAACCTTCTCTCTTCTTCTTTTCACGATTTATCAAAAACCAAAACACATTTTCTCTTTTCTACTTTTCTCCATGGCCGAATGTTGCTAGCATCATTTCCATCAAAATTGTTTTCTTAGCCGAACCATCTTCTCACATATTTTCTCTTCATAATCATTCTTTCAAGCCAAGTGGTAAGAACCCTTTTCATTTCTTTATTTTCTAGCCGAATATGCATACTATTTAGAGGGTCTTTTGATCAAAAATAGTACTGCTTATTCTTTCTTTAAACAATCCTATTCATCTTTATAGTGTCAAAGAAGGCCAAACTCAGGGTATTCATAATCTTCGTGACTCGTTAGAAAATTGAATCGAAGTGTTAAGGTAAGGATTTCTATATTACTTATTATATCGTTTTAGATGGACTATTAATCGATTTTGTTTTAGGGGACTCTATCGCTCGATCATTATTTTTTCCGTGAACGTAAGATTTTGGGGTAAACAAAATAGGTTCGAAAAGAGTGGTAAATAGTGTTTAGAAGAGGGGTGGTTCTGCTATACCCTCAAATTTCAAACGAAGGGCTGTGTCGGGAATCCGAGACTTCCATCGGGTTGTGGACCCTCTGCCGCGAAAATCGATTATTTGAAGTCGTGCGTACCCCCGAGCCATTGTTTGTTTGTGGTTCTTCATCGGGTTATGAACCATCAATCGGAGAGAAATCGCATATAGTTGTTGTTCGAGATTCCGAGGGTAAGGATTTAGATTACTTATCATTTGTATAGTTTTATAAGTATTAGTGTTCTAATCAAGCGTGATAAATATTTAGGTATCGACGAGCGGGAAAGTATAGTTCTCACTGTTATCAGGTGTGTAGCCCTACACTAAATTTCCGATAGATTGATAGTATTAATGTTAGCATGTGTTAACAAGAAATATGTATGATAATGGTTGCGGGTACCATTCAGTGGTACATGATATTCAGGTACGTTAAACCCCTAATACTTCGTTAATAATGCTATAAGCATGGATATGAAATATGTATGATTCCGTTATGATTTTGGGGGTATATGGCATGATATCGAAATAATATGTTTATTGCATGGGCATATAGGTGATATTGATAAAGGGGAAGTGTTCCGGTGGTTTTTACCACATTATCCGGTGACTATGTCACATATTCTGTATTCGGTGACTTCTGTCACATATTATGTATCCGGTGACCTCGGTCACATATTATGATTCCGGTGACTTTGTCACAATTATCTGGTGGCCATGCCACAATTTATAAGGGCGATGTGCAGTTGACTGCAGCGACTGCCTTCGATGGTGTGTAGCGGATGGAGGGTCGATTTAGTAATCCCCACGGTGTGATTGGCAGGTACGGGTGGTGTGTAGTGGATGGATACTTAGGTGGGATCGGGATTGCGTTTCATTTTATATGTACATGTGATTATCTGATTTGCTATATTATGGGCTTATGGCTAAATGTGATTTAAATGGGCTTTATTGCTATGATCGATTGGGTTTTTAGTGTACTGTTGCACATTGAGTCTGTTGACTCACCCCTCATGGGATATATTTTTCAGGTGACACTTAGCGTGATGGACCGGGTCAGCGAGAACTACATGGTGGCCATTGCTCAACTCAGTATATGGGTTTTCTTTTAATTAAGCTTACTATGTTTTCTTTTATTATTTCGGGATTTATTTTGGGTTATGTTTTTGTAATAAGGCCGCCATAAACTGTTTTATTTATACGTTTTAAATTTTTATTCTGCTACGCTCAACTTCAACTAAATAATTATATATTTTTGAAGAACACCTTAAATTGTTTTGACACCTAAATACCTATGGTTTTCAACTTAATAATAAGTTTTAAATTCGGTTCTTCTTTTGATATATAAGTTTTCTAAAAACATAAATTTAACGATTTAATAAGAAACAAACTTAAATCACAACCCGGTTTTCAACAAGATTGTACTTCAAATCTATTCTCTTACCACAAAATCACATGTTTTCCAAAACGACAAAACGAGTTTTTCTCAAGAAGCATACCAGATCCGGTCGGGGCTTGTGGGCCGGGTTTGGGGTGTTTCATAACCCATTCAGGTCATTAGATTCAATCTGGATAATTTTACCATTCTGACATCTCAAGTCAATTGTCTTTCTTTTGCAATTAACAACAGCATCATGCAAAGTCAACCAGTCCATTCCCCAAATTATATCGAACTCATCAAAAGGCAACAACATCAAATCAGCTGGGAAGCATGAATCTTGAATCATCAACAGGCATCTTTTACACACTTTATCAACCAGAACACATCGACCCAAGGGATTTGATACACGAATCACAAACTCAGTAGACTCAATAGGCAGAGTCTTACTGGATACTAAAGTTTCACACACATAAGAATGAGTCGAACCAGGATCAATCAACGCAACAGCAGTAGTATCATAAAGAGCGAAAGTACCGAAAATAACATCTGGAGAAGAAGCATCCTCCCGGCCGCGTATAGCATATGCTCTAGCAGGTGCATCAGCCTCTGATCGAACTGCAGTATCCTTTGTCCCTTTTTGACTGCCACCTACATTTTCCGAATGCCTGGGTGGTCTGCCACGCACTGTCACATTGCTCGGTCTCGTATTCTGAGTAGTATTTTGCTTGGCTGACATAAGGCACTCCCGGAGTGCCACTTCCCATAATGCTTGCACTCAACCCGGTTCTGCTGAACATTACCAACACTAGCAATCGAAGTAGCTCCGGAACCCATAGGAGGTCGATCTCGTCTAGAGAAGTCTGAAGTAGCTTTATGTTGGCTGGATTCATCTTTGAACTTCTTTGATACAGAATGAAAGGTCTTACTCGATGATCTTTTAAGAATGTCCCTAGCTTTAAATTCGACTTTTCTTTTCTCTTTCCCAAGCTCTTCGGCTTTACAAGCTCGTTCAACAAGTACCACGAACTCTTTAATATCGAGTATGCCGACCAGCAACTTAATGTCTTCATTTAGACCGTCTTCGAATCTTTTACACATAGTAGCCTCAGTTGACACACATTCACGAGCATATCGGCTCAGTCTCACAAATTTCCGTTCATACTCAGTCACGGCCATACGATCCTGTTTCAATTCCAAAAATTCTTTTCATTTTTGATCAATGAATCTCTGACTGATATATTTCTTGCGGAACTCAGTCTGAAAGAATTCCCAAGTCACTTTCTCTTTCGGAACCACCGATACTAATGTATTCCACCAGTGAT
Organism: Gossypium australe; assembly: GCA_005393395.2. Classification (NCBI taxonomy): domain Eukaryota; kingdom Viridiplantae; phylum Streptophyta; class Magnoliopsida; order Malvales; family Malvaceae; genus Gossypium; species Gossypium australe. The sequence goes on along the minus strand of CM016624.1, from coordinate 123,828,771 downwards.
ATGCGGTGTCCCGTAATAAGGATATAGTACACTTCAAGCATTCATCTGGAGTACATGATAGCTCGTCGAGCACACGGATAGTATTATCAAGCCATAGCTCAGCTCGTTCCGCGTCATCATCATCATTAGCTTTAAATTCTTCGGCCCTGTGTTTCCTGCTTTTATCAACGGGAGGCCTACTAAACCTCATCGGATCTATCATTGGAGGTCTGAAGGTATCGGAGATGGATTATTCGGGGGTGGAGGTTGTTGCATAGCCGGATTAGTCCAGATATATTGAGTAAACCATTCGTTCATCATCTGGTAGAAGGCTTGTTTCGCCTCCCCCTCATGGCTACTCGAGATAGGTCGAGAGTCTACCGGCGCTGACCCATGTGCGAGATCAGGCACTACACTCTTAACATCATCAGCTACGGCTCTGTCGAGATCCATTTACTATAAAACACAATTCAGATGTCAGAAGTCACCACACTATCGCATTGTAATTTAAGGCATGTATAGCTAGAATCACATGTGCTACGGTAGTCCTACAATCGACTAAACCGTAAGCTCTGATACCAATAAACTGTAACACCCTTAACCCGTATCTGTTGCTGGATTAGGGTTATAAGGCATTACCAAGCATAGTACAAGTCATATCAATTATTAACGGCTCAAACAGACATGATCGAATACAATAAATTCAATGTGTTTTTATAGCATACTTTAACAATTATATACACATTATAAGCCATTTAACCAAATTTACAAAGAAACATTTTCAACGAATAACCTTATCACTATTCATGTAGTCATCTAATCTTCAATGACCGAATATACCCATATCCATATTTAATGTACCAAGGCAAGATATCAATTAACAAAACTAAGTATACATATATATACACATATGCTTAAACTTTGTATAATCAAATTTAACACTTATCTAACTTTCCACATTAAATGCTAATACATCCAATCAAAGTATAGATCATTACTGTTTCAAGAACATAGTCGAGTTAATAAGGTCATTTCATTACCTCTCAAAATCCGAGATTCACATAAATTCAAGAATTTATACTCATGCACCATATATCACAAGTTCAACAAATTCAATTCATCAATTCAAACAAATAATATCATAATATGGCCGAATATACATACTTAAGTATTAGACATTATTTCAAGTTGATTTGCATTTCAAATGTGTGCTTATTTAATAAACATTTATCAACTCATAGCGTAAAACAAATTCAATTGCGCATAAACCAATCTCCCTAATGTAACTCCTAATGTTTTTAAATACATAATATGACCAACTATCAATCAAGCACAATTAATCACATTCGACAATTATCTTAACCCTTATAAGAAAATCCATCATAAATAATGTACTATAAGATATGCTTCTAAAATGGGCTAGTTACTTAATCAAATGCCTGACATAATAGACATGTTAATCAACCAAAACTACCAAGCATGCTTACTTACATTACCGATTATACCTTTATAATAATCAAGCATCATGGCCAAATACATTTGAGACCAAGTACCACAAATTAGCCATTTTCGCATGGCTTTATATACAATGACAAAATTCATTGATTCAAAACATAGTTTAGCCTATACATGCCTTAATCTCAAATTTCAAGCTTTAAAAGTATCAAAATAAGTCGATAGTGTGGATGACTTCAATGACGATCCCCCGAGCTTATAGCTTGATCAAAATCTATAATACAGAGGGAAAGACACACAGTGTAAGCTAACTAGCTTAGTAAGTCTTAAGCAAACTTAACAAATCGACTAGATATTCAATCAAGTTAAACCGAACAAATTCTTAGCATTCATAGTATAATATAACTCATATGTGCTATCATAGTCGAATATCAATATTCATACATAGCAAATTATTATTCATCGTCTACTTTAAATATAAGACTTATCAAAGGTACCTCGATTAATAAATATGATTATATGTATCTCCACATACGACCAAATAACAACTTTCATGTACATATAAGTGATCCCACATATCCGAATGTATACAAATATATATATTAACACATGGCCGAACATATATATGTATAAATACTCATACATCTATCTAATACCCTTATGTTTGCAAGTAAACAATATCACTTAATATCATTTTATTCACATATCCAAAATACCGAATACCCAAACACATTTCTATCATCTTACTTATTCAATAAGCATCACATATAACATGTACTTGTTCAATACATACCTTACGGCCGAATACTCAAATTCATATAAATAAGCTTTAGCTTGTTCAATTGCCATCATAACTCAATCATTTCATAAGCGTAAGCTCGTATTAAAAAGCACCGGCATAAAACCTGCTAGGCATAAGCCTGAATCACACACCGGCACCAAGCCTGCTAGACCAGAGGTCTGATGTTCATTCACCGGCTATAAGCCTACTAGGCATAAAGCCCGATAAATTCACCAGACCAAGCCTTGCTAGGCTCAAGGCCCATATAGTAATACTTAAAGATAGCTCACACGAATTATTTCATTTATCGAACCTTCTACTCATTGTAATCTCATCATACGAACATTCAAATAAGTTCCATTATTCAATTAATTTAACCAAATCACATATTTTACTTGGCCCAATTCGGCTAACCCACATATAGTTACAATGATTTCAAATTTTCAGTATATATTAAGTTTTGTAACTAATTTACGATGATGATTTGCTTAAAGACTTACCTCGGATATCATCGGACGACAAAAACCGGCTATTCGATAATTTTTGCTTTTCCCCGATCCAAGTCTGTTTTTCTTTGTTCTTGATCTAAACATATTCAAATTAAGCTCATTCAAACACATTTCATTTCAATTTAGTCCAAAAACACCTAAATGGATAAATTACCATTTTGCCCCTAATATTTCACACTTTTACAATTTAATCCTATTTGCACAAAACACAAAATATGCAAAATCTCACAACAATATAGCTAGGCCGAATCTTCCACATAACCATATAAGTCCATACATTTCATTTGTTTTTCAATTTATCCCTTCAAAAATTTATTTTTACAATTTAGCCTAAAATACTCAATTTCATCAAAAATCCCAGAACAAAACATATTAATCTATCACATATATTTCATAATTCATCCTTAAACAACATAAACAACCAACTATCAACAATAGCATCTCATACAAACATCATCAATTCGTCAAATTGAGACATGGGTTTTGAAGCTCTCAAAGCAACGATTACAAAAACGTAGAAATTATCGAAAACGGACCGAAAACATACCTTAAATTAAACCAAACTATGGCCGGATACCAAGCTTCTTTCTCTTTTCTTTTTCCTTTTTGTGTTTTCGGTGAAAGATAAGGACTATGGGCTTATTTTATGTTTTGTTATAATATATAATAACTTATAAAAACAATATATTAAATACATATATTATAAGCTTATAAAAGTAAGCATCATAAAACATATATTATATACATATCATCACCATGCCGTCCACTAGCCATAGAATTAGCTAAATTGCCACATAAGGCCCTCACTTTTATAAAGCCACATCATATTGGTATTTAACAAATAGCATACAAGTTTTACATTCAATGCAATTTCATCCTTTAATCAAATTAAACACATAGACAATCAAATTAGTATACAAAAATTTAGCACATGCTTAAACACTCATCAATGACACAGAAAATAATATTGAAATATTTTTCGAACTCGGATTCGTGGTCCCGAAACCACCGTTCCGATTAGGGCCAAATTTAGACTGTTACACCCCTAACGCAACTACTGGACCGCAACCATGTGTTGACTGTGGTAGACGCCATCAGGGCGAGTGCTGGAAAAGTATTGGGGTATGTTTGAGATACTGATCATTAGAGCATCGTATCAGAGATTGTCCACGGCGGCCCGAACAGATGCAAGTTACAAGTCGGGGTACTGTTCAGCCGCCGAGAGGTGAGCAGCAGCCACTGAGAGGTCGTGGTCGTGGGCACTAGGCAGAGGTGCTGGTCATGTTGAGGCGAGGCAGCAAGCTCTAGTTTATGCTGCACGTCGCTGAGACGACGAAGATGCCCCAGATATTATTATTGGTACGATCTTTATCTATAATGTACCTTATACTGCACTGATTGATGTTGGGTCTACGCATTCGTACATAACATGCTCTGTGTCTGAAACTTTAGGTTTAATGGTTGAAACCATTGTGAGTGAGGTTACTATGTTGAGTCCTTTAGGGCAGTCAGTTAGGGTAAACAAATTGTTCAGAGATGTATCTTTGAAGGTTCAAAGAACCATTTTTTTGGTAGATTTAATGGAACTTCCATTTGGAGAATTTAACTTAATACTAGGCATGGATTGGCTGGTTAAGCATCAAGTGAATTTGGATTATGCTACTAAACGTGTGGTACTAAAAACTGTGGAGGGTGATGAGATGGTGGTAATAAGGGAGTGTCGAAATTATCTGTCAAAGGTGATTTCTGCCCTAAAGGCCGAGAAGTTGGTTCGTAAGGGTTGCGAGGCGTATATAGCCTACATCGATATTTCTGATTGATCATGTGCCAGAGTCTTAGAAATTTATATAAAGAATGATCGAGCCTAAAAACTAACTGTGACAATGATTCAGGCAAGTGCACCTATCAAACAGTAGTATAGTTTAGCGGTAAGACCGAATTATCGAACCCAAAGGAACCAAAAGTACTAATACTAACTTTCTTTTTATTATTTAGCCTAAGAATTAAGAGAATTGTTATTTATTCTAAAATTAACAAACTACTAAGCTAAAGATGCTACGACAAAGAGAATGAATTGGGGAAAATATTTGTGGGAAAAACCAATTGATTAAGACAATACCCGAGAAAGAATCCACCTAGACTTCACTTGTTATTTAACTCTAAACCAGACGATTTATTCACTTGACTTGATCCGTAGGATTCCCTAATTTATATTAATACCTCTCTCGAGGCTACTAACGTCTAACCCTAGGTTGATTAATTGAAATCTCTTTAAAACCCCTAGAATTGCATTAACTCGATCTGTGGACTCCCATATTAGGTTTAACCCTAATCCGGTAGATTTTCGTCATCCTATTTCTAGGGTTGCGATCAACTCCGCTTAATTATGCTAGATCTACTCTTAAACAGAGACTTTTGCTCCACTGCCTAAGCACATCAATACTTGAATCAATATCCTGAAATATCAAAGCAAGAATTAAGAACACATAATTAAGAATAAATCAAGTGTTTATCATATAGTTCAAAAAACAATAACAAGATCCGTCTTAGGTTTCATCCCCCTTAGGTATTTAAGGGGTTTAGTTTATAATAATAAAAGAATACATCTCTGAAGAAAATATAAAACAAAACATAAGAAAAACCCTAAAACCCCCTAAAGGAATTTGAAGGGAAGATTCTCTGTCTTGAGTATGAATCTGGCTTCTTGAGATGAAATAACTGGCTTTCTTCAAATAAATCCCACAATTCTGGCCTCTCTGGCTGGGGTCTTTGGCCTAACTGGACGCCCTCTCATAGGTGGCACTTAAGGTGTTTATATAGGCTTTCGGAATGTCTTTCTTCACCCCTAAGTATCCTAATCTAAGAGAAATTAAAACAGGTCGCGACAGGGACACGCCCGTGCCACACGCTCGTGTAAGTCGAGGCCAGGCCGTGGTTGGGTCTGCTAATAGAGGCACGGCCGTGTGGCTTGGGCCCAGGCCGTGTCGATTTCATACTGTGGTCCATTTTCTCCGTTTTTGGCCCGTTTCTCGTTCTTTTCATCCTCTGGTGCTCTCCTAAGTATAAAACATGAAATTAAAGGATTAGGAGCACCAAATTCCACAATTCAGGGAATAAATCATCCAAAAGTATACTAAATGTGGGATTAAAATATGTACGTTATATGGCTTATCAAATACCTCCACACTTAAGCATTTGCTTGTCCTCAAGCAAAATTCTCAACTAACAATTAAAATGAACTTCCTTGATTCATAATATTCATTAATAGTGTTTCATCATAATTCAATGGTAATTCATACATTAATAATTTAAATAGAAGGATCCTAAATATTCAAACAATCAAAGTCATAGTTTTTGTAGCATAAAAACATAAGTGTTTCCCCTTACCTAAATAATTACCTTTAATTCAAAATCGACAAGAATTGACATCCTCACTAAAGATTCATTCAAATCACTCAAAGTGTTTAAGGTTCAAAATTAAGCACTCGAAAGTCGAACATGAAAAGTTAATCTCACAGGCTTGCATGAAAATCAAATCTCCACCACTGTAAAATGAGATGATACACAAATCAAAAGGTCTTTAAAAAGGGTTGTAATGGGGCTCGGGTTAAAGGTGTGGATAAAGGCTGAATTAAAGGGTTAGAATCGAGATTGAATTGACAATTTACCTAACTAGAAAAATGAACTAATTCTCGAATAATTACATCAATTGAAAACTAGTAATGCCAGCTTCTTCTTTAAGATGTGGAATTTAAACGTATAAGCTCGCTAATAATGAATATACTTTTTTTAAGAACAAATCAATAATAATAGGAAAGAACTTTAACAAGTAAAATATAGAACATAGTTAGGCAACTACTCAAAATCAAATCTCGACAAAAAGGGTAGTCAAGAGAAATGGTGATAACAAATACAAGATGGGTTTTGGGGTAATATTAGTGGGTGAGTCAATAAACGACTGTTAGGATCAAAGGGGTTCACTAGGGGTTAATTGTGAGGGTAAGCTTTTAGTGGGGTAAGTGGGTTAAATCCTAAGTGCCTTTATCATCTCTGTATATCAAATCAATGATATGGTCTCAACATGTAATATCGAAGCAAGTTCTAGAATAACAAATCAATGTTGACACACTCATAATCAAAAAGTGAGCAAGAAAGGATGTATGCTCTAAAAGGCTCAAGATCTCACAAAAATTATGGGTTTTTGATATCAACCTTGTAAATTTCAAACTTCAAGGTAACAATTAGATTCAGGTGGACAACCTAAAAAAAATTTTAATTTTTAAAAATAGACTCATCATCTTGATTCTCTAGTCTCCTAAAGTTTAAATCATCACTGCACAATTAACTATGACTTAATCCAAAACATATCAAAGAAAATCATGGATCACAGGAAATTTCATTCTAATTAGTAATATGAGAAAATTACTAAAAGACAAGATATCATTCAGGGATTTGAGAATAGTGCAGAAAGTTAGGAACTTTTTCAAAATAAAATTCACCCCCACACACTTAAGATGTACTTTGCCCTCAAAGTAAAAATATATATATGAAATTTTAAGAGATAAGGAGAGGTGAAACTTCTTTAACTTTGGATGGCTTCCTTGAGTTGGGAGTGGTCGTGGTGTGGTGGCCGCCGACAATCTCTGCGCTAGATGAAGAAATTGGAAAGCTCGTGAAGACTTAGCCAGGAAATAATAAGAATAATTCAAAATATACTAAATATATATTTAAAGAAAAGAAAGGTAAAAAAAAAATAAAATAGAAAGTAAAATAAAATTAAAAGAAAAGATTAATGGACTGAAAAGTCCTTATCGTTAGATGGTTAGCAAGGTGGGTGTGATTTCTAAGGCCGTGGTCGGTGATTCCCAAGCAGCCTTTAGAACCTAAATCAAAGAAAATGAAATAAAATAGATTAAACTAAGTAAAAGAAAAATAAAAAAAAAGGAAGATAAAGGAGAAGGGAAAAAAAAGGAAAACTAAAATGGACTCAAAAGTCCCTGTCCTGTCGAGTTAATGAAGCAGCCGACATGAACTTATGTAGATCGGTCTCGTAGAGGGAGACTGTGCTAGGATCCTTCTGTTTCTTTGATATAGATATGGTTAGACCAAAATTTAGGAGAATGAAGAAAAAATGAAAATGAAAAGGGAGGGGTGTAAAGGGTATGGAAGAGAGGGGAATGGGGAGTAGGTGAGAAGGAGAGAGGGATGTTTTAAATAGAAATCTCAAATCTAGTACATCCCCACGCCCGTGTACCGTGGGCGTGTCGAGTCACACAGTCGTATCGCACAGCCATGTTGTGCTTCGTTCGTTTCTACCACGCCTGCATGCTGGTCGCCACGCCCGTGTTGATAAAACAGTGTCGACCACGGCCGCTCGCACGGCCGTGGTGTTTAGTCGGAGCCCGTGGCTTGAAGATATTTTTTGTCCTGTTTCGTACTATCTCTGCCATGCCAGTACGAAAATCTGTAGCATTCACATGGCCACGACCATGGCCGTGTGCAAGGCCGTGTGGTATGGAAATCTACTCTTTGGTTAGTTTATAGTTAGATGCTAAAAAGGAAGAATAAAAGTAAAAATAAAAATGTAAATTTAATGGGATTAGTGCTTGAGTTGCCTCTCGAGAAGTGCTCGTTTATAGTCTTAAGCTAGACTTACCTCTGATTCGCATAATCATGGTGGTTTGAGGAGTTGAAAATCCTTTCTCATGCTATCAGTTCTATTATCAGTATATAATTCGAGTCGAGTAGCGTTTACTTTAAAAGTGTCGAATGTAGGATTATTTACCTCGACTGTTCCGTATGGGAAAACCTTGAGTACCCTAAAAGGGATTTCTTCATTTGTATTAGGGTCAGGAGGAGATATTCGAGGGTCCGCCTTATCTAACAATACCTGATCTCCGATCTTAAATTCATTTGTCCCACGGAATGGCGTTGGTTTTGCTTCGTGTGTTCTTGGTTTCTCCTTAATGCGTGGCTTCCATTCATCTAATTCATATATCTGAAGCCTTCGTTCCTCATGAGTTATTTCCTTGTTGGCATGAGGTCTAGGATCTGGCTTAGTTGTGTAGTTCCATGGTGCTTCCTGAAAAGAAGGTTTAACTGAATGGTCATTAATAGAATTTATGTTCTCACATTGATTACTCGATGTCCTAGCTGAATCAAGAGCCTAAAGAGTGATTGTTTCGTCACCTACACAGAGTATGAGTTCACCTGCGTCGACATCAATTTTAGTTCTGGCAGTTGCTAAAAAGGGTCTTCCTAAAATTCAAGGAATATTATTGTCCTCATCCATGTCTAAAACGACAAAGTCTACTAGAATATGAATTTATCAATTTTCACGAGAACATCTTCGATTATACCCCTAGGAATTCTAATATTTTTATTAGCTAATTGAATGCTCATCCTAGTTTGTTTGGGTTTCCCTAGAACAAGTTGTTTAAACATTTTATAAGGCATAACATTTATGCTTGCCCTTAAATCAGCTAAAGCATTATCAACATATAAACTACCAATTAAGCATGGAATTGTAAAACTCCCTGGATCTTTTAATTTTCGTGGTAGTTTATTTTGCAACATTGCTGAGCACACTGCGTTTAATTCCACATGGGATTCCTCGTCTAACTTCCGTTTGTTTGTCAAAAGCTCTTTTAAGAATTTCCTTGAATCTGGCATTTGCGAAAGAGCTTCAAGTAAAATTTTAAGAAATTTATCGAATTGTTCGTCTGTGTTGTCCTTCTTCATCGCATTGGGGTATGGTATACGAGGTTGGTATTCTTTAATTACCAGTTTTGGCTTGTCATGGCTTACCTCAACTTTACCTTCCTCTACCCCTTTCTCTTGCCTTAATTTGGACTTACCTAACCCTTCACTGTCATGAGCTGTTATGGCTTGAAGTTTTGGGTTAGTCTCAGTGTTGCTTGGCAAACTACCTTGTCGTCGTTCTGATATGATCTTAGCAAGTTGTCCTAACTAGTTCTTGATCCCTTGAATCGATACTTGTTGATTTTGAAGTGTTGTCTCAGTGTTTTGAAAATGAGTTTCTGACACCGTGATGAATTTTGTCAGCATCTCTTCAAGGTTCTGCTTCTTTTCCTGTGGGTAGGGTTGTTGCTAGAAGTTTGGAGGGGGCTGTTGTCTTTGATTTCCTTGACCACCCCATGAAATATTGGGGTGGTTCCTCCAACCTGGATTATAAGTGTTACTATAAGGGTTACTTTGAAGTTTAAAATTATTACCCATATAGTGAACTTGCTCGTTCTCAGCGCTTGGGTTGTAAGGTGGATATTCTATGTTGTTCATCCCTCCACCATTCGTATCGCACTGCATAACTGGATGTACCTGCGAAGAGCCATATAAACCATCAATCTTTTTATTTAAAAGTTCTACCTGGTTTGATAGTGATCGTGTGTCAGAGTCTTAAAAATTTATATAAAGAATGATCGAGCCTAAAAACTAACTGTGACAACGATTGAGGCAAGGCCACCTATCGAACAATAGTATAGTTTAGCGGCAAGATCGGATTGTCGAACCCAAAGGAACCTGACGGGTACCTTCTAGTCATAAACTAGAATACCTGCCAGAAGAAAAGAAGAAAATTTAGAAAAGTAAAAATAAAATTTAATTGCAAAACTAAAATATGGCTAAAGTAATAAAAATTAAGCGTTCTTAATATTTTAGTTCCCCGGCAACGGTGCCAAAAACTTGATCGTGTGTCAGAGTCTTTAAAATTTATATAAAGAATGATTGAGCTTAAAAACTAACTGTGACAATGATTGAGGCAAGTGCACCTATCAAACAGTAGTATAGTTAAGCGACAGGACCAGATTATCGAACCCAAAGGAACCAAAAGCACTAATACTAACTTTCTTTTTTATTATTTAGCCTAAGAATTAAGAGAATTGTTATTTATTCTAAAATTAACTAACTACTAAGCTAAAGATTCTAAGACAAAGAGAATGAATTGGGGAAAATATTTGTGGGAAAAACCAATTGATTAAGACAATACCCGAGGAAGAATCCACCTAGACTTCACTTGTTATTTAACTCTAAACCGGACGATTTATTCACTTGACTTGATCCGTAGGATTCCCTAATTTATATTAATACCTCTCTCGAGGCTACTAACGTCTAACCCTAGGTTGATTAATTGAAATCTCTTTCTAATTAAAACCCCTAGAATTGCATTAACTAGATCTATGGACTCCCATATTAGGTTTGACCCTAATCCAGCAGATTTTTGACATCCTATCTCTAGGGTTGCGATCAACTCTGCTTAATTATGCTAGATCTACTCTTAAATAGGTTCTATTCCTCCTCTGCCTAAGCACATCAATACTTGAACCAATATCCTGAAATATTAAAACAAGAATTAAGAACACATAATTAAGAACAAATCAAGTATTTATCATATGGTTTAGAAAACAATAACAAGATTCGTCTTAGGTTTCATCCCCCTCAGGTATTTGAGGGGTTTAGTTCATAATGATAAAAGAATACATCTCAAAAGAAAATATAAAACAAAACATAAGAAAAACCCTAAAACCCCCTGAAGGAATTTGAAGGGAAGATCCTCCGTCTTGAGTATGATTCTGGCTTCTTGAGATGAATCAATTGGCTTTCTTCGAGTAAATCCAACAATTTTGACCTCTCTGGCTTGGCTCTTCGGCCTAACTAGACGCCCCCTTAAGGTTGGCCTCTAGGGTGTTTATATAGGCTTTTGGAATGGCTTTCTTTGCCTCTAAGTACCCTAATTCGAATGAAATTCAAACAGGTCACGTTAGGGACACACCCATGGCACACGCCCGTGTAAACCGTGGCCATGCCGTGTTCGGTTCTATTAAAGAGACATGGTCACGTGGTCTTGGGCCCAGGCCGTGTGGAATTCGTACCTAGGCCCATTTACTCTATTTTAGGCCCGTTTCACGTTCTTTTCATCCTCCAGTGCTTTCCTAAGTATAAAACATGAAATTAAAGGATTAAGAGCACCAAATTCCACAATTCAGGGAATAAATCATCCAAAAGTATGCTAAATGTGGGATTAAAATATGTATATATTACGGTTTATCAAATACCCCCACACTTAAGCATTTGCTTGTCCTCAAGCAAAATTCTCAACTCACAATTAAAATGAACTTCGTTGATTCATAATATTCATCAATAATGTTTCATCATAATTCATAGATAATTCATACATTGATAATTTAAGTAAAAGGGTCCTAAAGATTCAAACAATCAAAGTGATAGTTTTTGTAGCACGAAAACATAGGTGTTTTCCCCTTACCTAAATAATCACCTTTAATTCAAAATCGACAAGAGTTGACATCCTCACTAAAGATTCACTCAAATCACTCAAAGTGTTTAAGGTTCAAAATTAGGCACTCAAAAGTCGAACATGAAAAGTTAATCCCATAAGCTCGCCTGAAAATCAAATCTCCACCACTATAAAATGAAATATACACGGATCAAAAGGTCTTTAAAAAGGGTTGTAATGGGCCTTGGGTTAAAGGTGTGGATAACGGTTGAATAAGAAGGTTAGAATCGAGATTGAATTGACAATTTACCTAACTAGAAAAATGAACTAATCCTAAATAATTACATCAATTGAAAACTTGTAATACTAATAATGCGAGTTTTTTTCTTCAAGATGTGGAATTTAAACGTATAAGCTCACCTAATTATAGAACTAATAACGAATATACTTCGATTTCTTTTTAAGAACAAATCATTACAATAATAAGAAAGAACTTTAAACAACTGAAATATAGAACATAGTTAGGCAATTGCTCAAAATCAAATCTCGACAAAAAAGGAGTCAAGGAATAGTGATAACAAATACAAGATGGGTTTTGGGATAATATTAGTGGGTTGATAAACCATAAAAATAACATATTTTAATCCCACATTTAGTATGCTTTTGGATGAATTAAGCCTCGATTGATATAAAAAGGTGCTCTTAATCCTTTCTTTTCATGTCTTATACCCAGGAAAGCACCCGAGGATGAAAAGAACATAAAACAGGCCCAAAACAGAGTAAATGGGCCACATCAAGAAATCTACACAGCCTGGACTTAAGCCCACACGGTCGTGCTACATTGATCATCTAGAACACGGCCTTACCCCCGATTCACACGGCCGTGCCTCATTAGAGAAGTCCGAACACGGCTTGAAGACTAGTCACATGGGCGTGTGACATTGCAGTGTCCCTATCGTGTCAAAGAGCAATTTCATTCGGATCTGGATACTTTGGGGTGAAGAAACACATTCCAAGAGCCTATATAAACCCCCTAAGTGTTACCTGAAAAGGGGTAGTTAGCTAGGCCAAGGATCCAAGTCGAAAAGGTCAAAGTTGTGGGAATCACTCGAAGATAGCTAGTTGATCCATCTCTAGAAGCCAGAATTCTACTCAAGACGGCGGATCTCTCCTTCAATTCCTTCAGAGAGTTTTAGGGATTTCTTATGTTTTGTTTTATCTTTTCTTTTAAGATGTTTTCTTTATTTGTTATGAACTAAACCTCTCAGATACCTGAAGGGGATGAAACCTAGATGAATCTTGTTATTGTTTTCTGAACTATAAGATAAATACTTGATTTGTTCTTAATTATGTTAATTCTTGTGTTAATGTTTTCGGGATATTGATTCAATTCAGATGTTCTTAGGTGGAGGAGCAAAAGTCCCTACTTAGGAATAGGTCTAGCATAATTAAAGCGGAGTCGTTCGTGCGCCTAGAGATAGGGTAACGAGATTTTGCCGGATTAGGGTGAAACCTAATATGAAAATCCATAGATCGATTTACTGCTATTCTAGGGGGTTATTAATGAGAAAGAGATTTCAATTAATTAACCTAGGGTTAGACGTTATTTGCCTCGATAGAGGGTTTAATATAAATTAGAGAATCCTATGGATCAAGTCAAGTGAATAAATCGTATGGTTCAGGGTTAAATAACAAGTGAAGTCTAGTGGATTCTTCCTGAGGGTGTCGTCTTAAATCAACTGAGTTTTCCTTCAAGTTATTTCCCAATTCATTCTTTTTGTCTTTGCATCTTTAGCTTAGTAGTAGTTAGATCTAAACAACTTCACTTATTTTAGGCTAGATAATAAAAAGAAGGTTAGTATTAGTACTTTTAGTTCCTTTGGCTTTGACAATCCAGTCTTACCTAAGCTATACTACTGTTCGATAGGTACACTTGCCTTTAATCATTGTCAGAATTAGTCTGCAGGTTCGATCATTCTCTTTATAAATTTTAAGACTCTGATTCCAGCGATCATGGGTGAGTCAATAAAAGAGTTGTTAGGATCAAAGGGGTTCACTAGGGGTTAATTGTGAAGGTAGGCTTTTTAGTGGAGTGAGTGGGTTAGATCCTAAGTGCCTTTATCATCTCAGCATATCAAATCAATAATGTGGTCTTGACATGTATAATCGAAGCAAGTTCTAGAATAACAAATCAATGTTGACACACTCATAATCAAAAAGTGAGCACGAAAGGATATATGCTCTAAAAGGCTCAAAGTCTCACAGAAATTATGGGTTTTTGATATCAACCTTGTAAAATTTCAAACTTCAAGTTAATAATTAGATTCAGGTAGACAACCTAACAAAATTTTATTTTTTTTAAAATCGACTCATCATGCTTGATTCTCTAATCTCCAAAAGTTTAAATCATCACTGCATAATTGTCAATGACTTATTCCAAAATATATCAATAAAAATCATAAATCAAAAGAAATTCATTCTAATCATAATATGAGAAAATTACTTAAGAACAAGGCATAATTTCGGGATTTTCAAATAATATTATAGTTGACCCCCCACACTTAAGATGTACGTTGTCCTCAATGTACAAAGATATATGACAATATAGTGAGAAAATCAAAAGATAGGGAGAGAAGTGAAACTTCCTGAATTTTGGATGAAGCCAAATGAAAGAAACCGGATAGGGTTAGGCAGAGGTGGGGGAGCGCCTCGAATCGTTTGAAATTGACTCCTCAATGCAGCCGGCCTGATTTTATTGTATCCTAAGCTAAATCTAAATGGCATGAAGAATAATAAGAAAATAATAAAGAACGTAAAAAGAAAATAAAAATAAGAATAAAAGTAAAAATGGAAAATGGATATGCATTTAAAAAGAAAGGGGAAAGGGGACTAAGGGGGGAAGTGAACAGAAGAAGGGGATTTTAAGTAGAGGAATGGCCCATGCCCATACCCTAGGCGTGCTATGTCACACGGTCAAATCGCACAGCCGTGTTAAACTTCATGCATTTCTCCCACGCTCGTATAAAGTGTTCGCTCACCTGTGTTGCTTAATCAGTGTCGCCCATGGCTTATAAGCACCGGCGTATCGCACGCCCATGTTCTTTAGTCAATATCGACCACGACCGCATCGCAAGGCCATGGCATTTTATCGTAGCCCGTGTTTTGGGAAATTTTCGTCATTAATTCGCACGGTCTCTGCCACGCCGGTGTGCAAATTCGTGGTGTCCACACGGCCACGACCACACCCATGTGCAAGGCCGTGTGATAGGGAAACCTACGCCTAAAATTTTTGGTTAGTTTTTAGTTGGATGCTAAAATTCGAAAATATGGACGTTAGTTGGGTTAGTGCTGGGTTACCTCCCGAGAAGCGCTCGTTTAAAGTCTTGAGCTAGACTTACCTGTTATTCGTATGGCCATAGTGGTTCATGGAGTCGAAACTCCTTTTTCTTACTATCAATTCTATCAACATATGGTTTGAGTCGGGTAATATTTACCTCAAAAGTGTCGAAATTAGAATGTGTTACCTCGACCGTTCCGTATGGAAAGACCTTACGTGTCGTAAAAGGAGTCGCACCGTTTGTATTAAGCTCTGAAGCGGCTATTCGAGGGTCGGTTGCATCTGACAATACCTCGTCCCCAACTTTGAAGTGATTGGTTCCACCTTTAATACTCGATGTCCTAGCCGTGTCAAAAACCTGAAGAGAAATCGTTTCATCACTTACACAAAATGTGAGCTCACGTGGTAGTTTATTTCGTAGAATTACTGGGCACACTGCGTTTAGCTTCACATGCGATGTATCTTCTAACTTCCGTTTGTTTGTCAAAAAATCTTTTAAAAATTTCCTTGAATCTGGCATCTGTGAAAGAGCTTCAAGAAACGGCAAGTTAATATGTAATTCATTTGGAAGTTTAAGAAATTTACCGAATTATTCCTCTGTGTGGTCATTCTTTATCGCATTGGGGTAGGGCACACATGGATGGGACTCTGTAATTACTGGTTTTGGTTTATCATGGCTTACCTCAACCTTACCTTCCTTTACCACATTCTCTTGCTTCAATTTTGGTTCATTTAACCCTTCACTATCGTGAGCAGTTATTGCCTGAGGTTACTCTCTTAGGTTAGTTTCGGTGTTACTAGGCAAGATACCTTGTGGTCTTTCTGAGATCAGCTTAGCAAGCTAACTTAATTGATTCTCGAGCCTTGAATCGACGCTTGCTGATTTTTAAGCGCTGTTTCGGTGTTTTGGAAGCGTGTTTCTAACATCGAGATAAATTTCGTTAGCATCTCCTCAAGGTTCGGCTTCTTTTCCTGCTGGTGAGGTGGTTGTTGAAAGCCTGTAAGAAGTTGCGGTCTTTAATTACCTTGACCGCCCCACGAGAAATTGGGATGGTACCTCCAACCTGCATTGTAAGTGTTACTGTAAAGATTATTTTGAGGTCTAGAATAGTTACCCATATAGTTGACTTGTTCCTTCTTTGTGCTAGGGTTGTAGAATAGTTATTCTGTGTTGTGCACCCATCTTCCATCTGTATAGTACTGTATTATCGGATGTACCTGCGTAGAGCCATACCAACCATCAAATTTTTTATTTAAAATCTCTACCTGGTTAGATAACACGGTGAGCGCGTCAAGGTTGAAAACATCGGCTGCTTTAGTAGGCTTTGTCCTTATGACTTGCCACTGATAATTATTCAGTGACATCTCTTCGGTTTCTGTGAGCGGTATGTTCTATTTCACTATCAAAAATCAAGGGTCCTGACGGGTACCTTCTAGTCATAAACTAGAATACCTGCCAGAAGAAAAGAAGAAAATTTAGAAAAGTAAAAATAAAATTTAATTGCAAAACTAAAATATGGCTAAAGTAATAAAAATTAAGCGTTCTTAATATTTTAGTTCCCCGGCAACGGTGCTAAAAACTTGATCGTGTGTCAGAGTCTTAAAAATTTATATAAAGAATGATTGAGCCTAAAAACGAACTGTGACAATGATTGAGGCAAGTGCACCTATCAAACAGTAGTATAGTTTAGCGACAGGACCAGATTATCGAACCCAAAGGAACCAAAAGTACTAATACTAACTTTCTTTTTATTATTTAGCCTAAGTATTAAGAGAATTGTTATTTATTCTAAAATTAACTAACTACTAAGACAAAGAGAATGAATTGGGGAAAATATTTGTGGGAAAAACCAATTGATTAAGACAATACCCGAGGAAGAATCCACCTAGACTTCACTTGTTATTTAACTGTAAACCAGACGATTTATTCACTTGACTTGATCTGTAGGATTCCCTAATTTATATTAATACCTCTCTCGAGGCTACTAACGTCTAACCCTAGGTTGATTAATTGAAATCTCTTTCTAATTAAAACCCCTAGAATTGCATTAACTCGATCTATGGACTCCCATATTAGGTTTGACCCTAATCTGGCAGAATTTCATCATCCTATCTTTAGGGTTGCGATCAATTCCGCTTAATTATGCTAGATCTACTCTTAAACAGTGTCTATTTCTCCTCTACCTAAGCACATCAATACTTGAATCAATATCCTGAAATATTAAAACAAGAATTAAGAACACATAATTAAGAACAAATCAAGTATTTATCATATAGTTCAGAAAACAATAACAAGATCCGTCTTAGGTTTCATCCCTCTCAGGTATTTGAGGGGTTTAGTTTATAATGATAAAAGAATACATCTCAGAAGAAAATATAAAACAAAACATAAGAAAAACCCTAAAACCCCTTGAAGGAATTTGAAGGGAAGATCCTCCGTCTTGAGTATGATTTTGGCTTCTTGCGATGAATCAACTGGCTTTCTTCGAGTAAATCCCACAATTCTGGCTTGGCTCTTTGGCCTAACTGGACGCCCCCTGAAGGTTGGCCTCTAGGGTGTTTATATAGGCTTTTGGAATGGCTTTCTTTGCCTCTAAGTACCCTAATCCGAATGAAATTCAAACAGGTCACGTCAGGGACACGCCTATGGCACACGCCCGTATGAATCGTGGCCAGGCCATGTTCGGTTCTGTTAAAGAGGCACGGCCGTGTGGTCTTGGGCCCAGGCCTTGTGAAATTCGTACTTAGGCCCATTTACTCCGTTTTAGGCCCATTTCTCGTTCTTTTCATCCTCCTCTGCTTTTCTGAGTATAAAACATGAAATTAAAGGATTAAGAGCTCCAAATTCCACAATTCAGGGAATAAATCATCCAAAAGTATGCTAAATGTGGGATTAAAATATGTACATATTAGGGTTTATCAATAGCATGGTTTGTAATATCCCGGGTTAGGGGCTATTTTTTGTTATGGCATGGTTTGCATGTGTTGGGTCTGTTATGTTGTTGTTTGTGTGGTTTCGGGGCTTAGTTGTAAGCTAGGAGTAAGCCTGTGTAGGTGGGAAAGTTTTAGTTTTTAGGCTTAGGTGAGAGGAGCTGAGGAAGCTGGGGTTTATAAATATTATTTGGTGATTGTGAGCACAAGAGATGAGCTGGTGGAGTGGCAAGCTAGGCGCCGCTAAGAGCTTGGATTGGCGTCACTTGCAGGAGGGAGAGGTCCTGTGTTCAAGCTGCAGAGTGCTCCTATTTTGCATCCTTTTTGACGGCATGGAAGGGGGAAGTTGTAGGCAGTTCAAACTCTGCCTTGAACTAAGTCTACCCATTTGAATGGTAAGTGGAGAGTGATTTTAGGAGGTTGACTAGTTCAACAACTTTGAACTAGTGGAGGTGAGTGCTTGGAGGGTGGTGGCCGAATCTTGGGGGAGAGTTTGGGGGAGTGGACGGATTTGGTAAGTGGGGAGTGGGATTGCCGAAATTCACTTAGGCACTTTTGTGCATTTTCGGTCATAGTTAGTGTCAAGCAAACTTTTCTTTTTGTCAAAAGTAAGCCGATTTTTCTAAAAGAATTTCTCTCATCTTCTTCACTTCTTGAAACCGAAATACCAAACCCCTATAGTTTGCCGAAAGTTTACTTTGTTTTCTTGATTTTGAGCTTGTGGCCGAATGCTCCCTTCCACTTCTTCTTTCTTCTTCATTTGAGTAAGCTGAAAACAGAACTCTCTTCTCCTCATATTTTCTTTCTTTGTTGAACTTGGATAGCCGAAACTTTCATCTTCCAAACACCTTCACCATTTCTCTTCTTTCTCAAAACCGAAAGTACATCCTCTATCCATCTTTTCTTTTCTTTCTTTTCCTAAACGCTATTGCCGTTTTCTCTATTCCTTCTCACCTTTACTCTTATTTCTTTTTCACACTAAGCCGAACATAGGGGTGTTAAACACCTAGGGCCGAATCTTCTTCTTGTTCATAGTGTTGACCGAATCTCTCCCTCTCCTAGTGTTTTGTTGGCCGAATATTGGTTGGTGTTGGGTAAGTGCTTGGCCGAATGGCCATTTCTCTCCTCTCTAGTCCTTTTTTGTTTTCGGTTTGGTAAGAGCCGATTTTGGGTTTGATTGAAGGAAGTTAATCTCTTGTTATTCATTTCGCTATAGGGCCTTTGGACCTTGGGTGGCAACCAAGTGAAGCAGTTACCTCTGTTAATCTTTGGGTAAGTGGTGGTAAGAACGAGTTCTTTTAGTATATTCTTTTAGTTTTCATTAAGTCAAGTTATTAAAGGATTAACCGTTGTCATTTGTTAGAGTGTGGCCGATTAGTAGGAGGAACCATTGTTGGTTCGGGTTTGGTAGGAAACCAAACCATTTGCAAGGTAAGGGTTAAACGCTAAACCCTTTTGTTTAATTGGTTGTGGCCGAATGGTATAAGTGACTAACCTATGTTTGGCCGATTATAGGAGCAAGGTTGTCGAGGCTATCGAGGGTCTTAGATCGGTTCTTTGGTTAAAGCTTGTGTTCGAACAGGTGTGTAAACTAACACACTTATCACTGAGTAATATGTTAATAACCTGATTGTGTAAGTGAAACAATATGGTCGATGGTTTGGTACCCGTTGGGGTATGTGCACGGATACGGGTAAGTCCGTTTCATTACGAGATCTGTAGGGATATATGTGATATCATGATTTATGATGTATGTATTACAAGATGCCATTTTGAGCATGTTAGCATGATTGCATGATCTATATCATTTGCATTAGTATGATATGTATTGGGTGATTTGAGAGGAGGGGGAATATGATATCCTTGTCTTTGGGACACCAGAGGTTTGGCACCTCCAGTGGTTTGGTACCACAGATGATATTTTGTGACTTTGGGTCACCAGAGGTTTGGCACCTCTACGTCTCGTCCCAGTGGCTTAGCACCACAGTGGGTTGGCCCCACAGTTGATTATACGAGATTGACGCCAGTGATTTGGTATCACACGATGGGTTGGCCCCATCATTTGATTTGTGACTGCGGTCACCAGTGGTTTGGTATCACACTTGTGTCTTTGGGACACCAGAGGTTTGGCACCTCATAGCGACTCGTCCCTGTGGTTAACACCACCGTGGGTTGGCCCCACTTGAGAGATACGGGATTGTCGCCAGTGATTTGGTATCACACGTGGGTTGGCCCCACAGATGTTTTATTCGTGACTTTGGGTCACCAGTGGTTTGGCACCACATTGATGGATATCGTGACTTTGGGTCACCAGTGGTTTGGCACCACCAGTGGTTTGGTACCACACGGGGTAGAAAAGGTGTTATGAATGGTTAGGATCGGGTGCATTAATTGTATTGCTTTATTATGATGTGTGTTAGCATGTTGTATTATCGGGAGAGGGATTTATGCACTGAGTCTTGCGACTCACCTTTTCCTTTGACATTTCAGGTGACACTTAGACGCGGACATGGAGCCGGGATGGACTCGAGGTGCTCATGCCATGAATAAATACGGATTAGCTTTGACTTTTAAAAATTTGGTACTTTAGTTTATCTATTACTATTTGGTTTTATTTTGGATTGTAAATGGCCTCTAAATTATGTTTTGCTATGTTTATGCTTAAAGTAGATTTTAATATGCCTTAACAAATTGATTGGGTTAAAATTTGCTAGAACTTGGAAAGATAAAGATTTCAAAACTACAAAGCGATATGTTTTAAACTATACCATCGGGTATCACACTGTAAATTGAGATAAATAAAAACTTAAACATTTTCCAAACTTGAACTCAATTTTCTACTAAGTCAGATTGTTTTAAGTAACAATAAGAAACTACTTGAATTTCTAAATGAGATAAACTTGTTTTACCTACACATCTGATTAAGTTTTCAAAATTTCCGGGTTTTCAAATACACCATCAGATTTTAATCAAGCCTGCCCAAGTTTTCCTCAAATACACTATATAGCGAAGTGTTTTTATCAAACTTTTAAACAGAAACCTATCTTCTCAAAATTATGATTTTCCTCGTAACATACCAGATTCGGTTGTGGTGTGTTGACCGGGTTTGGGGTGTTACAATTTTGGTATCAGAGCCAGGTTCAAATGCTCGGCTGTGAGCCTGAGGCCCAAAATGTTTTAAAAGTCTGTTTTAAGAGTTTTGTTTTAAAAGCATGGTTTTGAAAGGCATGGCACCGAGTCTCCGGCACCAATCTGCCCAGGTAAGTACCCCTCACTATTACTTGTGATTTTGATATTGATGAGATGTGATGGAAGGATTTGCAATAGTAAGATGACTTTAGAAACTGAGACTGATAGGACTCTGTGAACTTGCGAAACAAAGCTTCTTTAATATTCATAAGACTTTGCTTTAAAACAGTGGAATAATTACTGATGCATAAAACTTTTTAAATCAGACAAATAGAGATTTTAGTCATGAGTGCTCGAGGTGGACGCGGTCGTGGACGAGGTCGTGGTAGGATGACAGTTTCTGAACCCGTAAGATCTGGTCAGGGGTCAGAAAATGAGATACCGGTACCGCCACCAGCTGGAGGTGGTGAGTTTCAAGATCAGACAGGGGATGACGCAGTGTCACAGGCGATGCTGCGAGTTTTAGAGAGGGTAGTTGGAGTAGGTGGAGGCGCAGGAGCTAGGAAATCTGTGCCTGAGCGACTTCGGGCAAACGGGGCTGAGGTTTTCCGAGGTGTTTCTGGTGTTGCTCCCAGCACGGCTGAGTATTGGCTGGAGGCAACAGAGTGGGTCATGGATGATTTAGACCTGACTGCTGAGGAGAAGCTGAAGGGCATAGTATCGCTTCTTCGGGATGAGTCATACCAGTGGTGGCTCACCGTTCAGGACAGTGCGGCAGCAGAAGATCTTACGTGGGACTATTTCAAGGCTGCTTATCAGAAAAAGTACATTGGAGCTAGCTACATCGACGCGCAACAAAAAGCATTTCCGAGGCTAGTCCAGGGGAGTAAGTCTGTGTCAGAGTACGAGGCTGAGTTCTTGAGGCTAAGCCAGTATGCTAGGGGCATTGTGGCTACAGAGCACGAGAGGTGTGTTCGTTTCGAGGATGGTCTGAGAGACGAGTTAAGATTGCTGATTGCTCCACAGCAGGAGCGTGAATTTGCTGTCCTGGTTGAGAAGGCTAAGGTAGCCGAGGGTGTTAAGGAGTCGGTAAGGCAAGGCATGGACAGGAACAGGCATAAGAGGAGCTTTGGGTCTTCTGGGTCGTCGGGTAATCCTCAGAAAAGGGCTAGGTAGAGTGGGCCGAATCAGTCTGGTAGGTTTGTTGCTGCTAGTCAGGGACCGCCGCAGTGTAACCGTTGTGGGAAATCTCATTGGGGAGGTTGCTGGACCGGTGGAAAAGGTTGCTTTGAGTGTGGTTCTTTGGATCACCGAGTGAGGGACTGTCCGCCTAAGTTGGCTAGGATTCAGTCTGAGGGTCAGGCCGTACTCAGTTCAGGAATAATGGACCGCCACCGCAGAGGGGTCGTGGTAATGGCAGAGGAGGTAATGGTTCTGGTTGGGGCCGTGGAGCACCGGGCAGAGGTGCGGGTAGTTCTGAGGCCAGACAGCCTGGGTTAGTGTATGCAGCGAGGCGCCGAGATGAGGGCGACGCACCGGACGTCATAACCGGTACGTTCTTGATCTTTGGTTCTCCATTTACTGCTTTGATTGATGTGGGTTCGACGCATTCTTAAGTTGCTAGTAGTATAGTAGAGATCATGGATTTAGATTCTGAGATATCTTCTAGGCAAATGACTGTAATTAGCCCTTTAGGTCACTCTGTAGTTGTAGATAAGCTGTTTAAGGATGTACCCCTAGAACTCCAAGGGGTAGTGTTTGCTGCTGATCTGATGGAACTGCCGTTTGGGGAGTTCGATCTGATTCTTGGGATGGACTGGTTGGTTAAGTACCAGGCGAGGTTGGATTGCGCGGCTAAGCGCATGGTTCTTAAGACGTCTGAGGGTGATGAAGTGGTTATGATAGGTAATAGGAGAGATTACTTATCTAATGTGGTATCTGCTCTGAAGGCTGAGAAGATGGTCAGAAAGGGCTGTGAAGCGTATGTGGTTCATGTGTATGCCTTGGAGGCTAAAGAGTCTGCTGTAGAGAAAGTTCGGACAGTGGGAGAATTACTGATATGTTTCCTGAGGAGCTTCCGGGTTTGCCGCCGGATCGTGAGGTAGAGTTTGGGATAGATCTGTTACCCGGAACTGCGCCAGTGTCTATTGCTCCGTATATGATGGCGCCAAAGGAGTTAGTAGAGCTTAAGGCTCAGATCCAGGAGTTGTTGGATCGAGGTTTTATCAGGCCAAGTGTTTCACCTTGGGGAGCGCCGGTACTCTTTGTCAAGAAAAAAGATGGTACGATGCGGATGTGTATAGACTACCGCCAGTTGAATAAGCTGACGATTAAAAACAAGTATCCGTTGCCACGGATAGATGACTTGTTTGATCAGCTGAAGGGTGCAGCAGTATTCTCGAAGATCGACCTGAGGTCTGGGTATCACCAGTTAAAGGTAAAGGAGGCTGACATTCACAAGATAGCGTTTCAGACTCGGTATGGGCACTACGAATTTCTGGTAATGCCATTCGGGTTGACTAACGCACCGGCAGCATTCATGGATATGATGAATAGGGTGTTTCAGCAGTATTTGGATCGGTTCGTCGTGGTTTTCATAGACGACATCTTGGTGTACTCAAGGATAGAAGAAGAGCATGATGCGCATTTACGAGTGGTGCTACAGATTTTGAGGGAGAAGCAGCTCTATGCTAAGTTTAGTAAGTGCGAGTTCTGGCTTAGAGAAGTGACTTTCTTGGGTCATGTAGTGTCAGCTGAGGGGATTAGAGTGGATCCTCGAAAGATTGAGGCAGTTTTGGATTGGAAGCCGCCTAAGTCAGTGGCTGAGATTCGGAGTTTTCTGGGTTTGGCAGGATACTACCGAAGGTTTGTAGAGGGTTTCTCGTTGATCGCAGCGCCGATGACCAAGTTGTTAAGGAAAGGGATTCCATTTGTTTGGACTGAGAAACAACAGGAGAGTTTCGACAAGCTTAAGAAGATTCTGACAGAAGCTCCGGTTCTGATTCAACCTGAGGCTGGTAAGGAATTCACAGTTTATTGCGATGCATCACATACGGGATTGGGTTGTGTGCTGATGCAGGAAGGAAAGGTTGTGGCTTACGCATCTAGGCAGCTGAGGCCACATGAGGTCAACTATCCGACGCACGATTTGGAGCTAGCGGCTGTAGTCTTCGCTTTGAAGATTTGGATGCACTACTTGTACGGAGAGAGATCGATAGTCTACACAGATCATAAGAGTCTGAAGTACCTTTTGACTCAGAAGGATTTGAATTTGAGGCAGCGCAGATGGGTTGAGTTGCTAAAAGACTACGACTGTTCGATTGAGTATCATCCGGGCAAGGCTAACATGGTGGCAGACGCGTTGAGTCGTAAGGTGGTTTCGGACTTAAGAGCGATGTTTGCCCATTTGAGTTTGTATAACGACGGAAGTATTCTGGCAGAGTTGCAGGTTAAGCCTACTTGGGTGGAGCAGATCAGAGAGAAACAGTTAGAGGATGAGGTTCTGAGTGCGCAGAGGTTGCAGGTGCAGGATGGTGGTTTGGAAGGTTACAGTTTGTCTAGTGATGAGGTGCTGTGTTTTCAAGGTAAAGCTTGTATGCCCAAGGATGTGGAGCTGAGGCAGAAGATTCTTCAGGACGCACATAGCAGTCCATACGCTATGCATCCTGGAGGTAGCAAGATGTATAGGGATCTCAGAGAGCAGTTTTGGTGGCCTGGTCTGAAGAGAGAGGTGACAGAGTTCGTAGGGAAGTGTCTGACTTGTCAGCAGGTCAAGGCTCAGTTGCTGTCAGGGTTGCTTCAGCCAGTGAAGATTCCTCAATGGAAGTGGGAAAGGATAACCATGGATTTCATCAGTGGATTACCGCTTACGCCAAGCAAGAAGGATTCAGTTTGGGTAATTGTGGATCGGCTGACTAAATCAGCTCACTTTATTCCGGTGAGGGTTGACTACTCACTTCAGAAGTTAGCGAAGCTGTATGTGTCAGAGATAGTGAGGCTGCACGGTGTGCCAGTATCGATCATTTCGGATAGGGATCCCAGATTTACGTCAAGGTTCTGGAAAGCGTTGCATCAGGCTCTGGGTACGCATTTGGATTTCAGCACGGCTTTTCACCTGCAATCTGACGGGCAGTCGGAAAGGGTTATTCAGATCTTAGAGGATATGCTGAGAGGTTGTGTTCTAGATTTTAGAGGTAGTTGGGAGGAGTTTCTGCCATTAGCTGAGTTTGCCTACAACAACAGTTATCAAGCGAGCATCAAGATGGCACCATATGAGGCGTTGTATGGTAGGAAGTGCCGCTCACCTACTTGCTGGACGGAGTTGGGTGAACATCAGTTGTTGGGACCAGAGTTGGTTGCTGAGACCGAAGATAAGGTTAAGTTGATCCAGACTCGATTGAAGGAAGCTTCGGACCGGCAGAAGTCTTATGCCGATCTTAAGCGAAGAGACATAGAATTTGCTGTAGGGGATCAAGTTTTTCTGAAGGTCTCGCCATGGAAGAAAGTGTTGAAGTTCGAAAGGAAAGGTAAGCTAAGTCCGAGGTTTATTGGGCCGTATAAGGTACTGAGACGAGTGGGACCAGTAGCGTACCAGCTTGAGTTGCCAGCAGAGCTAAGTCAGATTCACGACGTATTTCACGTTTCGATGCTTCGGCGTTATCGTTCAGATCCGTCACACGTGGTAGCAGTGGAAGAGATCGAGGTAAATACAGATTTGACCATGGAAGAAGAACCAGTGCAGATTCTAGATCGGGATGTAAAGGTTCTGCGTAGGAAGTCTGTGCCTTTGGTTAAGGTACTTTGGCGGAATCATGGAGTGGAAGAAGCTACGTGGGAACCCGAGGATGTAATGAGACAGCAATACCCTCAACTCTTCTAATCAGGTAATTTCGAGGTCGAAATTATTTTAAGGGGGTAGAACTGTAATATCCCGGGTTAGGGGCTATTTTTTTGTTATGGCATGGTTTGCATGTGTTGGGTCTGTTATCTTGTTGTTTGTGTGGTTTCGGGGCTTAGTTGTAAGCTAGGAGTAAGCCTGAGTAGGTGGAAAAGTTTTAGTTCTTAGGCTTAGGTGAGAGGAGCTGAGGAAGCTAGGGTTTATAAATATTATTTGGTGATTGTGAGCACAAGAGATGAGCTGGTGGAGTGGCAAGCTAGGCGCCACTAAGAGCTTGGATTGGCATCACTTGCAGGAGGGAGAGGTCCTGTGTTCAAGCTGCAGAGTGCTCCTATTTTGCATCCTTTTTTACGGCATGGAAGGGGGAAGTTGTAGGCAGTTCAAACTCTGCCTTGGACTAAGTCTACCCATTTGAATGGTAAGTGGAGAGTGATTTTAGTAGGTTGACTAGTTCAACAACTTTGAACTAGTGGAGGTGAGTGCTTGGAGGGTGGTGGCCGAATCTTGGGGGAGAGTTTGGGGGAGTGGACGGATTTGGTAAGTGGGGAGTGGGATTGCTGAAATTCACTTAGGCACTTTTGTGCATTTTCGGTCATAGTTAGTGTCAAGCAAACTTTTCTTTTTGTCAAAAGTAAGCCGATTTTTCTAAAAGAATTTCTCTCATCTTCTTCACTTCTTGAAACTGAAATACCAAACCCTTATAGTTTGCCGAAAGTTTGCTTTGTTTTCTTGATTTTGAGCTTGTGGCCGAATGCTCCCTTCCACTTCTTCTTTCTTTTTCATTTGAGTAAGCCGAAAATAGAACTCTCTTCTTCTCATATTTTCTTTCTTTGTTGAACTTGGATAGCCGAAACTTTCATCTTCCAAACACCTTCACCATTTCTCTTCTTTCTCAAAACCGAAAGTACATCCTCTATCCATCTTTTCTTTTCTTTCTTTTCCTAAACGCTATTGCCGTTTTCTCTAATCCTTCTCACCTTTACTCTCATTTCTTTTTCACACTAAGCCGAACATAGGGGTGTTAAACACCTAGGGCCGAATCTTCTTCTTGTTCAAAGTGTTGACCGAATCTCTCCTCTCTCCTAGTGTTTTGTTGGCCGAATATTGGTTGGTGTTGGGTAAGTGCTTGGCCGAATGGCCATTTCTCTCCTCTCTAGTCCTTTGTTGTTTTCGGTTTGGTAAGAGCGGATTTTGGGGTTGATTGAAGGAAGTTAATCTCTTGTTATTCATTTCGCTATAGGGCCTTTGGACCTTGGGTGGCAACCAAGTGAAGCAGTTACCTCTGTTAATCTTTGGGTAAGTGGTGGTAAGAACGAGTTCTTTTAGTATATTCTTTTAGTTTTCATTAAGTCAAGTTATTAAAGGATTAACCGTTGTCATTTGTTAGAGTGTGGCCGATTAGTAGGAGGAACCATTGTTGGCTCGGGTTTGGTAGGAAACCAAACCATTTGCAAGGTAAGGGTTAAACGCTAAACCCTTTTGTTTAATTGGTTGTGGCCGAATGGTATAAGTGACTAACCTATGTTTGGCCGATTATAGGAGCAAGGTTGTCGAGGCTATCGAGGGTCTTAGATCGGTTCTTTGGTTAAAGCTTGTGTTCGAACAGGTGTGTAAACTAACACACTTATCACTGAGTAATATGTTAATAACCTGATTGTGTAAGTGAAACAATATGGTCGATGGTTTGGTACCCGTTGGGGTATGTGCACGGATACGGGTAAGTCCGTTTCATTACGAGATCTGTAGGGATATATGTGATATCATGATTTATGATGTATGTATTACGAGATGCCATTTTGAGCATGTTAGCATGATTGCATGATCTATATCATTTGCATTAGTATGATATGCATTGGGTGATTTGAGAGGAGGGGGAATATGATATCCGTGTCTTTGGGACACCAGAGGTTTGGCACCTCAGCGTCTCGTCCCAGTGGCTTAGCACCACAGTGCGTTGGCCCCACAGTTGATTATACGGGATTGACGCCAGTGATTTGGTATCACGCGATGGGTTGGCCCCATCATTTGATTTGTGACTGCAGTCACCAGTGATTTGGTATCACACTTGTGTCTTTGGGACACCAGAGGTTTGGCACCTCATAGCAACTCGTCCATGTGGTTAACACCACCGTGGGTTGGCCCCACTTGAGAGATACGGGATTGTCGCCAGTGATTTGGTATCACACGTGGGTTGGCCCCACAGATGGTTTATTCGTGACTTTGGGTCACCAGTGGTTTGGTACCACATTGATGGATATCGTGACTTTGGGTCACCAGTGGTTTGGCACCACCAGTGGTTTGGTACCACACGGGGTAGAAAAGGTGTTATGGATGGTTAGGATCGGGTGCATTAATTGTATTGCTTTGTTATGATGTGTGTTAGCATGTTGTATTATCGGGAGGGGATTTATGCACTGAGTCTTGCGACTCACCTTCTCCTTTGACATTTCAGGTGACACTTAGACGCGGACATGGAGCCGGGATGGACTCGAGGTGCTCATGCCATGAATAAATACGGATTAGCTCTGACTTTAAAAAATTTGGTACTTTAGTTTATCTATTACTATTTGGTTTTATTTTGGATTGTAAATGGCCTCTAAATTATGTTTTGCTATGTTTATGCTTAAAGTAGATTTTAATATGCCTTGACAAATTAATTGGGTTAAAATTTGCTAGAACTTGGAAAGATAAAGATTTCAAAACTACAAAGCGATATGTTTTAAACTATACCATCGGGTATCACACTGTAAATTGAGAAAAATAAAAACTTAAACATTTTCCAAACTTGAAC
Organism: Gossypium australe; assembly: GCA_005393395.2. Lineage (NCBI taxonomy): Eukaryota > Viridiplantae > Streptophyta > Magnoliopsida > Malvales > Malvaceae > Gossypium > Gossypium australe. Next base: position 123,799,712 of record CM016624.1, on the reverse strand, counting down.
CCAATTTTCTACTAAGTCAGATTGTTTTAAGTAACAATAAGAAACTACTTGAATTTCTAAATGAGATAAACTTGTTTTACCTACACATCTGATTAAGTTTTCAAAATTTCTGGGTTTTCAAATACACCATCAGATTTTAATCAAGCCTGCCCAAGTTTTCCTCAAATACACTATATAGCGAAGTGTTTTTATCAAACTTTTAAACAGAAACCTATCTTCTCAAAATTACAATTTTCCTCGTAACATACTAGATTAGGTCGTGGTGTGTTGACCGGGTTTGGGGTGTTACATGGTTACTGCGTCGAGGTTGAAAACACTGGCTGCTTTCGTTGGCCTTGTTCCTGTGACTTGCCACTGATAGTTATTCAGTGACATCTCTTCAATGAATTCATAGGCAACCTCAGGTGTTTTGTTATTCAAGGTTCCGCTGGCGGCTGAATCGATCAACTACCTGGTTGAAGGGTTCACACCATTATAAAAAGTTTGGACCTGTAGCCACAAGGGCAATCCATGGTGTGGGCACCTTCTCAATAGATCCTTGTATCTCTCTCATAAAGTGTTTCTAAATCCATCTGCACAAAAGAAGAGATATCATTCCTCAACTTGGCCGTTTTAGCCGGCGAAAAATATTTTAATAAAAATTTTTCGGTCATTTGTTCCATGTAGTGATTGATACTCGTGGAAGAGAATTCAACCACTGTTTAGCTTTATTCCTCAAAGAAAAGGGAAATAACCGAAGACGGATGGCATCATCAGAAACGCCATTTATTTTGAAAGTATCGCAAAATTCTAGGAAATTCACCAAGTGATTATTTGGATCTTCATCCTGCAAACCATCAAACTAAACAAACTCCTGTATCATCTGAATTGTGTTAGGTTTCAGTTCAAAATTATTTGCAGCAATAGCAGGTCTAACAATACTTGACTCAGTTCCTGTTAAATTAGGTTTAGCATAATCATACATAGTTCGAGGAGCATGATTTTCGGCCACCTCTGGAGGTAGCGGATTATTCTCAGCCATCTCCTCAGTAGTATTAATTTCATTTTCTTACTCTTCTTGTATGTACTTTATGCTTCTCCTTATTTCTCTTCGGTTTCTGCGAACTGTGCTTTCAATTTCACTATCGTAGAGTAGAGGTCCTGACGGGTTTCTTCTAGTCATAAACTAGAATACCTGCCAAAAGAAAAGAAGAAAATTTAGAAAAGTAAAAATAAAAATAAACTTTAATTGCAAAAATAAAATATGGCTAAAGTAATAAAAATTGAGCGTTCTTAATATTTTAGTTCCCCGGCAACGGCGCCAAAAACTTGATCGTGTGTTAGAGTCTTAAAAATTTATATTGTAGCACCCCAAACCCAGCCCATTCACGCCGACCGAATTTGGAATGCCACTGCGGAACACTTTCAAAAATATTCTTACTTAATAGTAAAAACCGTGGAAAATTTGTTTCCTTTAATAAAACATTTTCGTGACTTAAAAATATTCTAAGTAATAATTAAAGCTTGTTATAAAAACACCGGATTCAAGCTTTGTTACACATACTTAAGAAAATAAAATCGTTTGCAATCAACATTTAAATTGTCCATCCATAATAGAACATAATAATAAAGATACTTAATAAACATACTTAAATACTTTAATGGGCCTTTTTACATTAAACACTTAATCAAAATACTTAATATTAAAATGCATAATATAATGAAAACATCTTCTTGTGCATGGGCCACCTCGTATCCTCTCCAACCCGGTCCAAGCATCATGCATCACCTGAAAGGTTTAGAAAAATTGGGTGAGTCACCAAGACTCAGTGCATAGTTAATACACATGTCCCCACATATGGGCTTGGCCCATATCCACACAGTCCATACACATGAATATGCAATTATGAAGCCCAACCCATCCTAAGTCCATCCGTTACTCCTACCTTAGCAGACTCCCTGCTCAAGGCCGTGGCTAATCCACCGATCACATAGTGATCCACATATCTTACCTTGGCAGACTTACTGCTCAAGGCCGTGGCCAAGCCACCGATCCCATAGGGATCCCACATATCAATCAGTCCACGGTGATGCACACAGCTATCAACCGCCGAGGTGGGCACTCAGCCAACACCTCTCTTGATGAAGCACATAGCTAACATCAAGCGCTAATGTAGCACGAGGCTAGCATTAGACCATGCACATAGCGTACACCCTTTTCTCCAATAGTCACATCCCAAGTCCCATGCATATATATATGTACCATGGAAACATATTACTCGAAACAAATATACATCACATGCCATCACATTTTTATACATTCATCAATAATCATTTATTATCGAAAATCACTGACCTGAGTATTCAATCACCCACCACGGGTATCCACAATCTTAGCCCTTATTTCGGCTAACATGCACAACATATACATTTACATATAACACATATAACAAGCAAGAGAACAGTGCGATAACTACGCACCTGACTATAGCGAGATCCTGATCTATCGAATCTAACAAAATCTAAAATCCTAAAACTTGTTCTACTGCTGTTGATTTGCCTAGCTTATTTCGATCCCGAAACACCACTTGTTCCTGTCGATTTGCTCCTAAGGACCTTGCTCCCGAAGTTATCGAAATCCCTTGATTATTAAAATCTCGAAGGCTCCTTAGTGCTCCCTTCCTTCGACACTCTTACGTTGCTTGAAGAGAAACCAAAAGAAATTAGCCGACAGCCCCCTCCTTCCTTAGAGATTCGGCTTTGAGCACAACAAAGGTGGTTCGGCACTTAATGGAGAAGAGGAAAATGCAACAGTGGAGAGGGTTTTTAAGCTTGAAGATTTTGGTAACAAAAGTAATGTTAGATGCAATACTCGGCTATCACTCTTAGTGACAAAGGCATTAGGCTTTCAAAGAAATAGAGAGGAATTTGGGTAGAGAGAACATAAAGAAGAAGAGGAGCATAGTAGAGGATTTTCGGCAAAGAGGATGAATGCCTAGACTAAGTGAATTTCGGCACTTAACCTATCCCCTTTCAAAACCGAAAATACAAGTCCTTGGAGTCTCTCTAATTCGGTCAAGGCAAAAAGGCAAGATAAACCAAACAAGGAGTTTCGGCCAAGAAGAATTTTGGAAGGAAAGGAAAGGCAAAACAAGAATTTCGGCCAAGCTCTCTATGCTACACACAAGGCCGACCAAGGGAGTCCCCCCTCAAGCATGCTTCAAACGGCCATGCTTCCTTCCCCAAGCACAAGACCCATCACCATTGGAAAAGAAAATTTTGATTGTTTAAACACCTTCCCATCACTACCCCATCACCATCAATAATTAAAAATAAAACTATAAATAATTCCCATACCTCATGCATATAATAATAATAATAAAATAAAATAATAACAATCCCATCTTTCATGCATTAAAAATAATAAAACACAATAAAATAAACCACCCCATCTTTTAATCCCATACTTGCAGCAGAGAAATAAAAATAAAAGCAACATGCCTTCATCTAAAATTGAGCCCATGCGTAAGCCATTAAGCTCCTCACGCCGGCCTAAAATAAAAACAAACCCCCAGGTGCGCCCCCAAAGTCTCGAACCCGAGACCTGAGGAAGTATCTCCTCGCCTTCTGCCACTCGGCCATTGCGCATTTCATGCCAATAAATGCGTCGAAATTTCTTTTAAACCCTCCTTCGCTAGCTTCCTTCGCCTAAATGCCAAAACCAAAAATAACGACACCCCGCGCCTCCATCAGGACTCGAACGCGAGACCTCTCTGCCGAAGTCACCAACACGACTCGCGCCACTTTACCAACTGGACTTTCATGTCCATTTATGCTCACTAAATTCTTTTAAAGCCTCCTTAGCCCATCACACCATACAATGTAAAAATAAAAACCTATGCGCCCAGCGTTACTCGAACCCCTGACCTGCTTTGGCGCCAATCCCAAGCCTTAAGTGGCGCATGGAAGCCACTTTACCAGGGCATTTCATATGCCATAACCTGCCAAAATTTATTCTTAAGGCCTCCTTGCCTATTTTCCTCTTTTATCCTGAAATTTCCAAAAATTTCCAAAACACTCCCTTTTCAATCCTAGAGTTTTAGGAACTCCTAAAACACACCCAAACCCCATTTAAAGCCTACCAACACTAGGGTTATGCTCCAAATGCACAACCCCTAATTCAGGATATTACATATATAATGAATGATCGAGCCTAGAAACTAACTATGACAACGAATAAGGCAAGCGCACCTATTGAACAGTAGTATAGTTTAGTCACAAGACCGGATTGTCGAACCCAAAGGAACCAAAAGTACTAATACTAACTTTCTTTTTATTATTTAGCCTACAAATTAAGGGAATTGTTGCTTATTCTAAAATTAACTAACTACTAAGCTAAAGATGCTAAGACACAGAGAATGAATTTGGGAAAATACTTTTGGGAAAAACTAATTGATTCCCTAATTTATATTAATACCTCTCTCGAGGCTACTAACGTCTAACCCTAGGTTGATTAATTGAAATTTCTTTTTAATTAAAACCCCTAGAATTGCATTAACTCGATCTATGGACTCCCATATTAGGTTTGACCCTAATCTAGTAGATTTTCGTCATCCTATTTCTAGGGTTGCGATCAACTCCGCTTAATTATGCTACTCTTAAACAGGGAGTTTTGCTCCACTACCTAAGCACATCAATACTTGAATCAATATCCTGAAATATCAAAGCAAGAATTAAGAACACATAATTAAGAACAGATCAAGTATTTATCATATAGTTTAGAAAACAATAAGAAGATCCATCTTAGGTTTCATCCCCCTCAGGTATTTAAGGGGTTTAGTTCATAATGATAAAAGAATACATCTCAGAAGAAAATATAAAACAAAACATAAGAAAAACCCTAAAACCCCCTGAAGGAATTCAAAGGGAATATCCTCTGTCTTGAGTATGAATCTGGTTTCTTGAGATGAATCAATAGGCTTTCTTCGAGTAAATCCCACAATTCTGACCTCTCTGGCTTGGCTCTTCGGCCTAACTGGACGCCCTCTCATAGGTCGCACTTAGGGTGTTTATATAGGCTTTCGGAATGTCTTTTTTCGCCTCTAAGTATCCTAATCCGAGTGAAATTAAAATAGGTAGCGGCAGGGACACGCCCGTGGCACACGCCCGTGTAAGTCGAGGCCAAGCCGTGGTTAGGTTTGCTAGTGGAGGCACAGTCGTGTGGCTTGGGCCTAGGCCATGTCGATTTCGTACTTTGGCCCATTTTCTCCGTTTTTGTCTCGTTTCTCGTTTTTTCATCCTTTGATGCTCTCCTAAGTATAAAACATGAAATATAAGGATTAGGAGCACCAAATTCCACAATTCAGGGAATAAATCATCCAAAAGTATGCTAAATGTGGGATTAAAATATGTACATTATATGGTTTATCACTGATTCTGAGGTTTCAACTGTTAAAGACATCAGGACAGTCAAAGATTTTTCGGATGTTTTTCCCGATGAACTACCTGGACCACCTCCAAATCGTGAAGTTGAATTTGGGATTAAGCTCCTACCGGGTACAGCTCCAGTGTCCATCGCTCACTATAGAATGGCACCGAAGGAGCTAGTGGAGCTTAAGACTCAGATCTATTTTTGGTAGGTAAATTTTGAGGCCGGAATTTTCTTTTTGGGGGTAGAGTTGTAACGCCCCAAAATTTAGGTAATTATTTTTGCATGGTTGTAACACAACTACATGTCTGCTTCAGTGGTTAAGTGATTTGGGTGTGTTTGGGAGTGTCTGAGAAGTCTTGGGTTTGAGCCTGGGCTTGTGCAAAATTTTGGTTTTAGGGGAATAAAACCCTTGCCTTTGGTTAGTAGGCTTTTAAATAAACATAGGTGAAGCATGACATAAAAAGCCTGTTGGTCTAGGAGGTAAGTGGCTTGTTACCTAGGCCAAAGGACTGAGGTTCGAATCTTGGTAGTGGCAAGGGAGTATTTATTTTGCTGGTGTACTGTGGGAGGTGATAGAGTTTGACTGAAACACTGAAGTGGTTGAGAGGAATTCAAACTGAGTGGTTGAGGGGAGGTGTGATCAGGTGGAGAGATTTGAGGAGGGATTTTAGGAGGAAATAAAGGGATGAGAGGTGAGGTAGTGGTGTGCCGAATTGGGACTCTGAGGCACTTTAGAATTTGGCTAGAATGGGTTCCTCATTTGGGTTCTGTTTTATTTTTCCCTCTGCCGAAAACCTCTTCTCCCCTTTTTATTTTTCTTTCTTTTCCCCCTGCCGAAACCTCTCCTCCCCTAAACAGTTTCCTTTTTCTCCCTTTCTGCCGCCACATTCTCCTAGTCTCCTCTGCCATTTTGGACTGCTCCTCCTAACACCCTACTTGTGTTGGCCGAACATACCCTCTTCTCTTCTTCTCATCTTCTTTTCTTTCATTTTTTTGCTGTTGGCCGAATACCCCTTCTTCCTCTCTCTGTCTCTCTTTCGTTTCTTTTCCAAATAATTACGACGCTTGCTGTTGTTTTTCCTAGCCGATTCTCTCTTATTCTACCCTCATTGTGTCGACTTTTTGATATGTGAGTAACTGAATGTATGGGTGAACATAGGTTCTGAAGTGATCGAGGACTGTCTGCGCTTCTTTTCAGATTCAGGTGTGTAACAGTACTCTAATAAATGGTATCAGTGAAATGCCGAAAAGTGTGTAAACACTGCCCAAATCGTAAGTCAGCAAAAGCTGAAAAAGTATGTCAATTGACGCTACACGAGCGTGTGCTCATTCGTGTGGTAAACCAAACGCATAAAATGTGGGCGTTAGACTGTTGAGGCCACCATGATCGATTTCGTAGTCTTAGGCCATTTTGAGCTACGTTGGGCCGAAATGGGCCGTGTGGGCCCAACGAGCTTGTGGGCCCCACAGGGTAAACCACATGAATGTGTGGAGAATATTGGGCCCGCATTATCTAGGCTATGTGGGCCACATTAGCATGTGGGCCCGCATTATGGGCCTTGGGCCCATTTGCACTGTTTGACTGTTAAGGTTGCACGGGTCGCCCGAGACGATTGTGGACCTACTGATGGGTCTGTAAGTACATCTAGACCCCAAACTAATAAAATGACTGTTATGCTCCTATGGTAAAATGATTGTTATGTATGACCATATATTGGCATGCCATGATATATATGTATGTTGCATTCATGTGCGATATGTTGCATGGGATGTGATTATTATTATTGGAGGAAGTGTACTGTACTGGCAGCTATGCTATAAATACTGTATAGTGCTGCAACCGGTGCTAATTTTTGGAGTGTGAGGAAGGGTGGGTGATTTTATCCCCACATGGAGTGTTGGGCTGGACGGAGTGGAGTGTAGAGGCTGGATGGGTAGGATTTCTGATTGCATGCTTAAACTGTTACTGATACTGTTATGGGCTAAGGCCCACACTGATACTGATACTGTAATGGGCTAAGGCCCAACTGAACTGAACTGTTATTGACTTGGGCTTAGGCCTAGTCTGTACTTGCCTTCGGCCTGATTGGCCATTTTGCTTACATGGGAGTACACACTGATTTTTTGTAAACTCACCCCTTTGTTTATCTGTACAGGTAATGCCCAGTCTTTGGCGGATTGGTGCTACGAGGGATTCGGAGGTGGCCACACAATCGTGCTTGCTTTTATATTTGAGTTTTATTTCGTATAAATTTAATTTGGGTGTTTATTATGTATTATGGCCTCTTTAATTTTTAACTTTTAATCTGGGGATTTTACTTACTTTAATTCACATCTGAGTAGTAGTAGGACGTGGTTTTTTTTCAAAAGATAAATGTTTTTTCAAAACACCATGTTTCCGTCACATACTATAAAAGCTTCCGCATCAAACATTGTTTTTTAAGTATAGTAACAACCTAATAAGATCAACGTTCTACTAAAAACAACTTGAGTTTTAAAAGAACAAAATACCCTAAAATTCTTCGTTAAGATCATAAACGAGTGTTAATAATAGAATGGATTTTCCAAAGAAACTACGTTTTCGAAAAGCACTTCAATGTGACATCGCCAGATTTGGCCATAACGTCTAGACCAGGTTTGGGGTATTACAAATGTTCCAGAAAAATGAAGAAATAAAAATACTACAATAAAAATAAAAAGAAAAGAAAAAAATGAAAACCTAAACTAAGAACTATTAAAATGAGAAAATGTTCAGCCAACAAAATCTTAAATCAAAATATTATAAAGTAGTATTTATTGTAACGACCCGGTTTCCGGTGGTGTAAAAAATTATGGTTCTGAAATGTCATTTTCGCAAAACGTGTTTATAGATATTAATATTTAATAGTTATGAGACAAATGTAGAAACATATTAAAGTTGGTCTAGTAACTTTGTTTAATTGATAGAAAATTAAAGTATAAGTGCATCGATTCTAAAGTCAGTGATTTTGGAAATTAAGGTATCGAGACCTTGTTTCCGTAAACCGAACTCATAAATATTTTTATAATATTTACGGAGTTAATTTGTAGGCAAATTGAATCTTGGTTAGGTAATTTTGTTTACATAATGTTTAATTAATATATAGGGACCAAATTGCATTAGAGGTAAAAATGCCATTTATAAAAGAATTATAATTAGAAATAAATAGGAAGGACTTAAGTGGCAATTGACCACTAAAGTGGTTAGTGCCGTTAGGAGGGGAAGTATGTTGTAATATATGTATATAATAAGAAAAAGAAAAAGAAAAAGAAAGAAAGAAATAGTTAAATGGGTGGTGGTGGGTGGAAAGAAACATTTTGTTTCTTTCACCCTATAGATCGTCCAAACAGGGGGAAAGAAAAAAAAGAATTGGAGAAGGATGTTCAAAGCTTCAATTGGTATGTTTAATTTAGTCTGTTTCTTGTAATTTTTATATTTTTCGGAATCTCAATACTATAAGTTAGTTGATCCAGGTTGTAATTTTTGTTATTATTAAAATTTGAGGATATGACTTTAGTTGAATGTTTGAAGTTTTGGTGTTAAATGGTTAATTCTTAAGCTTAGATTTGTAAACAAAGACTAATTTGTAAAGTTTAATTGTTAGTTTTGAACATAGGGACTAAAGTATAAATATTTCAAAATTAGTATGAATTTTCTGTAATTATTGTTTGTAGAGGGTTGTAATAGGATGTATTTGAAATCTTTTAAAAAAAATTGGTGCTCAAATTTTAAAGATATAATCATTTCGGTTTTAAGGAATAAAATGAATAAAATGTAAAACTTTACAGAACATTGAAAAAAATATTTGGATTAATATATATTTATAATAGGCTATTTTGGAGATGTTTGAAATTGATAAATTGAAATAAATTATATTATAGATAGACATTTGAGCTAATCGGGGGATAGTTGAGGAAAAGTCAATTTTTGGCGGATTAGGACTCGGCATTTTGTGTGTTGCTATTTTTGTCAAGTAAGTTCTTATGGAACTTACTAAGATAATTCATGTTATATTTGTATTTCTATAAATTGAATCATTATATTCGTTACATATTTATTTTGTTTTGTAAAGTATGACACCAAGGTAAACTGAAAATGATTATTTAAGTTTAAAATGCTATGTTTGAGATTGATTATCGAACTAGATGACTAATTTGAACAAAAATAAGAATTTGTGTAACTTAATGGATATATGTTTTGACATTGAATTTGGTTGGAATGTAGTATGTAATATAATGAAATGAGAAAACCTTAATCAAATCATGGAAGAGTAAAATGTTTCACTAAACACTTTATGGATATCAATGGTAGTAAGACTTTGAAAATTCACCAAAAATTATAGGAATCGAGTTAGAGGTTTAATAAAATATGAAACTAAATATTATTGAGTCTAATTTTGCATAAAAGCAACGGTGAAAGCAATGAAATTTTAGATTATAAGATATAATACATTTTATGAGGCAATATCAAAATCATTATAAATTGTACAAAAATGTTTAGAAGATGATATTTATATGCCTAAAATCTTAATGAGTCTATTTTCAAATGAAACAAACGACAACATAGTATGAGACTTGTACTAAAAGATATTTAATTTTTAGTGAAAAAGAGTCGAAGCTACCTAGCTGTAGAACAGGGGAGGTTTTAAAAAATGGTATCAATTTACTTTGAAATAAATTCTAAAATTTTTTGGGTAAAAAGTTCATTGAGCCTAGTTTCAAAAACAAAAAGCGGATCTTAATTCCGAATTCGGTAGGTCCAAATATAAATAATTTAGTGAATACTACTCAAGAAGACAACTTTATTAAAAGTATATGTATAAATAGTGAAAGGATAATTCATGTTACATAAAAGCATGTCATACTAAGGCTAAAGATTCTTGTGCAAATACTTGTAAATAAAGGAAGTGGAATGGAGATGAGGAGGAGGAAAAATAATAGAAGAACTATAAATGAATTAATAGTTGATTATGATTGATCGAATTATATTAGTGGGAATTTAATTGATTATTGAGTTATAGGATTAAATTGAATTGATGATGAGTGATGAATTGATGATATTGAGATCAATAGAATGAGAATTGATCTTATAAGGGAATTGGATAAATGATTACCCTATTAACTTCTCAGGCGGAGTTATTTCGACTATATGTCGATGAGAGCTGGGCGCAAACTAATTACTTCAGATGTTCTGATAAACCGTAATAGTAACATATTTTAATCCCACATTTAGCATGTTTTCGGATTATTTATCCCTTGATTCATGTAAAAAATGCTCTTAATCCTTTCTTTTCATGTCTTATACCCAGGAAAGCACCCGAGGATGAAAAGAACATAAAACGGGCCCAAAACGGAGTAAATGGGCCATATCACGAAATCCACACGGCATGGCCCAAAGATCACACAGCCATACCTTGTCGAGCATCTAGAACGCAGCCTCACCCCCAATTTACACGGCCGTGTCTCAATTAAGAAATCCAAACACGGCTCAAAGATTCGTCACATGGGAGTGTGACATGGCCGTGTCCCTGTCGTGGCAATGAATAATTTTAGTCAAAAAAGGATACTTAGGGAGAAAGAATCGCATTTCAAGAGCCTATATATACCCCCATAGGTACCATCTTTGAGGGGGCGTCAAGCTAGGCCAAGGAACCAAGCCGAAAAAGTCAAAGTTGTGGGAATCGCTCGAAGTTAGTCAGCTGATCCATCCCAATAAGCCGAAATTCTACTCAAGACGACAGATTTCTCCTTCAATTCCTTCAGGGAGTTCTAGGGATTTCTTATGTTTTGTTTTATCTTTTCTCTTGAGGTGGTTTCTTTATTTGTTATGAACTAAACCCTTCAGATACCTGAAGGGGATGAAACCTTGATGAATCTTGTTATTGATTTTTAAATTATATGATAAATACTTAGTTTGTTCTAAATTATGTGAGCTTAATCCAAATCTGATGTGCTTAGGTGGAGGAGGAATAGACCCTGCTTAAGAGTAGATCTAGCATAATTAAGCGGAGTTGATCGCACGCCTAGAGATAGGGTGACGAGATTTTGCCGGATTAGGGTGAAACCTAATATGGGAGTCCATAGATCGATTTACTGCTATTCTAGGGGGTTATTATTCGAGAAAGAGATTTCTGTTAATCAACCTAGGGTTATACGTTATTCGCCTCGAGAGAGGGTTTAATATACGTTAGGGAGTCCTACGGATCAAACTAAGTGAATAAATCGTATGGTTCAATGTTAGATAACAAGTGAAGTCTAGGTGGATTCTTCCTGAGGGTATCGTCGTGATCAACTGAGTTTTTCTTCAAGTTATTTCCCAATTCGTTCTTTTTGTCCTTGCGTCTTTAGCTTAGTAGTCGTTAATTTAGATTAAAGAAACTTCACTTTATTTTAGGCTAAATAATAAAAAGAAAGTTAGTATTAGTACTTTTAGTTCCTTTGGGTTCGACAATCCGGTCTTGCCTAAGCTATACTACTGTTCGATTGGTACACTTGCCTTTAATCGTTATCAGAGTTAATTTCCAGGTTCGATCTCATTCATTATAAATTTTAAAACTCGACACAGCGATCAAGTTTTTGGCGCCGTTGCCAGGGATCGAACCCGGGTCGCCCGCGTGACAGGCGGGAATACTCACCACTATACTACAACGACACCAGAATCTCTGTACTGACATAGCAGAGGCCGTACGAATCAAAACCCCACCTAATTTCCGACACCACGGATCCAACCACTCCCCCACGGGCACCGACAAAATGGCAGCACGACCGTGTAAAGCTACTGACTTGCACACCACGGGCAGAACATGCCTGTGCCTTGAAACCGTGCCAACATACTGACTTGTGACCTACGGACGTGGCTGGCTAAAAAACGGCCATGGAGATTCAACACGCCTATACACACGGCCGTGCGAAGCAGCCGTACGACTCAACACGCCCATGGCTAACAAGCGTGGGAGAAATGAACGAAGCCTCACCACGGCCGTGTGAGGCGGCCGTGTGCATCGACACGCCCTCGGTCGACGGGCGTGGGAATGTGCCAGATTTGAGATCTTATTTAAACCCCACAGCCCTTCCCCTTCTCCCCATCTTCTTTTTTCCTTCTTTTTCTTTCTTTCCTTAGAAAAGGTGTCCAAACTCTTGAGCAACACCAGAACTATGCCAAATAAGCGGAAGAAGGAAAGCATAGTCTCCCCAAAAGAGACCCTACACATAAGTTCATGTCGGCCGCTTCATCCAAACATCAAGCCAAGGGTCTTTAAGACCAATTAGTTTTTATGTTTCTTTTCTCTTTTGCTTCAATTTCCTTCCCTTTGACAATCTTATGCTTAGTTTAGTTTAATTTATTTTAGTTTCTTAGTGTCAGGTTTGCCAGGCTGCTTAGGAATCACGCCACTTCCGCCACTGCCACCACCACAGCAGCCCTAGGAATCACACCCACCTCGCGAACCATCCAACAATAAAGACTCTTCGGTCCATTTTTCTTTTCTTTTACTTTTATTCTACTTCTTAGTCTCCTTTCCTTTTCTTTCTTGTTTTTAGTTAAATATTTCGTTTATTTTAATTATGTCTTAATAAACCCTGGCTAATCCTTCACGAGCTCCCTAATTTCTTCATCTAGCACAGGATCGTCATCCAGACCGACCCCTTCAAACATACACACCACGACCTCTACCATCCTCCAAGGACACCATCCAAAATTCAGGGAGTATTCTTTCCCCTTCTCTTTTGATTTATCCCTTAAATCTTATATCTATCTTTGTACATTGAGGGCAATGTACATCTTAAGTGTGGGGGGTGGATATTTATTTAAAGAAAGGGCCTAACTTTCTGCATTATTCTCAAATCCGGCCTAACTTTCTTCATTATTCTCAAATCCCTGAATTTAGTCTTGTCTTTAAGTAAATTTTTCATATTACTAATTAGGATGAAATTCCTAATGATTTATGATTTTTATTAATATGTTTTAAATTAAGTCACAGTTAATTGTGCATTGATGATTAAATTAGAAGAATATTAGAGAATCAAGCATGATAAGTCTATTTTTCAGAATTAAAATCTTTGCTAGGTTGTTGAGCTGAATCTGAATATTATCTTAAGTTTGAAATTTACAAGTTGATGTCAAAACACCCATAATTTTTGTGAGATTTTGAGCCTATTAGAGCATATATTATTTTTCATGCTCACTTTATTGATTATGAGTGTGTCAACTATGAACTGTTATTCTAGAACTTGCCTCAATTATACATGTTGAAACCACACCTATGATTTGATATACTGAGATTATAAAGGCACCTAGGTTTTAACCCACTCACTCCACTAAATAGCCTACCTTCACAGCTAACCCCTAGTGAACCCCGTTGATCCTAACGACCCTTTTTATTGACTTACCAACTAATATTAACCCAAAACCCCTTTGTATTTGTTATCACCATTCCTTTTGACTACCCTTATATCTAGAGTTGATTTGATGTGTTGTCTAGCTGTTATCTTTATTTTAAAGTAATAGATTTATTCCTTGTAATATTTAGTTTTTTCTTAGAAAAAAATGAAGTATATTCGTTATTAGTTCTATAATTAAATGAGCTTACATGTTAAAATTCCACATCTTGAGGAAAAAGCTCGTATTATTAGTTTTCAATTGATGTAATTATTTTGGATTAGTTCAATTTTTGTTAGTTAGGCAATTTGCCAGGTCTCGATTCTAACCTTCTAATTCAGCCTTTATCCACACCTTTAACCCTAGCCCCATTACAACCTTATTAAAGACCTTTTGATTTGTGTATCATCTCATATTACAGTGGTGGAGATTTGATTTTCAGGCAAGCCTATGGGATTAACTTTTCAAGTTCGACTTCTGAGAGCTTAATTTTGAACCTTAAACACCTCGAGTGATTTGAGTGAATCTTTATTGTGGATTCAATCCTTGTCAATTTTGAATCAAAGGTAATTATTTAGATAAGGGGAGACACCTACATTTTTGTGCTACAAATGTATGACTTTGATTGTTTGAATCTTTAGGACTCTTCGAGTTAGATCATCCATGTATAAATTATCTATGAATTATGATGAGACATTGTTGATAGGAATTAGGAATCATGGAAAGTTCGTTTTAATTGTAAGTTGAGAATTTTGCTTGAGGACAAGCAAAAGCTTAAGTGTGGGGGTATTTGATAAACTGTAATAGTAACATATTTTAATCCCACATTTAGCATGTTTTCGGATGATTTATCCCTTGATTCATGTAAAAAGGTGCTCTTAATCCTTTCTTTTCATGTCTTTTAGGAATTATAGAAATATATTAAATGTTTTCTATAGATAGATAAATCTTATTTAGGTAGATAAATTTTAGAATAAATCATTTGAGATATTCTATGATTATTTTATCTTATCTTTTAGTAGTTTATTAGAATAAGGGAATTATTTTCCCAATTAGGTTATGACTCTTTTCTCTATTTAAATTCAGTTCTTTAGTTAATAAAATATAGAAAAATACAGAGAATTACTCTGTTTTCTACATGGTATCAACTTAGGTTACGGTTCCTTTCCACCCTAGAACATGTCAGAAACTTCTTCTTCTACATCTCCCTCTTCCAAGCGGGGGAGACCTTGGTGTGATCATTGCAAGAAGCCTAGTCACTCCAAGGAAAAGTGTTGGAAGCTTCATGGTAAGCCTCAGGACTGGAAGTCAAAGAACTCCAGAGATTATAAATCCAGTCTTGTTGCCGCGACATCTGTCACAAGCTTCTCCAAAGAGCAGATTGCTGAACTTCAAAAACTGTTTGGAAAGTTTCAGGGGTCTAATGCGGGTAATCTGGTCATGAAAGAACTAGAAGGTAACTCTTCTTCCACAGCATTGTTTTCCTCTCAGTTCACTCCTAATTGGATCCTCGATTCTGGTGCTACGGATCATATGACTAGTAATAAGGCCTTATTTCACAATTTTTTCCAAACCTTTGGTAAAGCTGTCAAAACAGCTAATGGGTCCTTATGCAAAATAGAAGGCCATGGAACTGTTATTCTCAATGATCAGATTGCACTTCATAATGTTCTCTTTGTACCAAATCTGGCTTGCAATCTCATTTCCGTAAGTAAAATTTCCTCGGACTTGAACTGCTTCGCAACCTTTAACGATCTTAATTGTACTTTGCAGGCACTGAACTCGAAGAAGATGATTGGTAAGGCCAGCTTGCAAAATGGTCTCTACATCCTCCCTTCCTCTCCTAAACCTAAGATCTTCAAATCTTTTATAGCTTTAAATACAGTTGATAATGTTATGTTATGGCATTTTCGGTTAGGTCATCCTAGTTTCCAATACATCGCTAAATTGTTTCCTGATCTATTTATTAATAAAAGGCCAAAATCTTTTTCTTGCAAAGTTTGTTCTCTTGCTAAACATACTAAATCTTCTTATTTTCCTTCTCCATACAAGCCTTCTCACCCTTTTGCTTTGATCCATAGTGATATTTAGGGCCCTTCTCGGGTGAAGAATGCTGATCATAGTAAGTGGTTTATCACTTTCATTGATGATCACAGTAGGGTAACTTGGACTTATTTGCTGAAAGACAAATCTGAAACTGCTGACATTTTTGCCCAATTTTATAACATGGTTCTCACTCAATTTGGGGCTAAAATCCAACTCTTTAAATCTGATAATGGAAGTGAATTTTTTGCTAGGTCTTTGGGTAATTTTTTCAGGGACAAGGGCATAGTTCAACTTAGTTCTTGTGTTGGAACCCCACAACAGAACGGCATTGCCGAAAGAAAAATAGGCATCTCCTAGAAGTTACCCGTTCCCTTCTATTTACTACCAATGTTCCTAAATATCTGTGGGGGGAAGCCTTATTAACGACTACCTATTTAATCAATCGAATGCCTAGTAAGGTTATAAAATTTCAAACACCTCAATCTATATTTTTGCAGCACTTTCCTCATTTTAAGCCTATCTCCTTAATTCTGCCACTTAAAATCTTTGGCTGCACAGTTTTTATCCAAAATATTGCTCCTCATAAATCCAAGTTAGACCCTAAGTCCTTAAAATGTGTACTGGTTGGATATTCTTCCCTTAAGAAGGGATACAAATATTTTCATCCTCCTTCAAAACGATTTTTTACCACTATGGATATCACTTTTTATGAACAGGATCCCTATTTCACACAGGCTGAAATTTAAGGGGAGGCATGGAGTGATTTTCAGCCAAATCAGGTATCTTCTCCTAATTTCCATTCTCAACCTTCAAAGTTGCCGCCAATTTTACCTTTACCTACAGATTTGTCACCTATGACTACTCCAATCAAGTCTACTGTTATACCTATCAATACCTCATCCACACCTACTTTAAACACCCCTCCTGAAAATACACCTACTCCTATTGAAAATCTTCAACAAACATCACCACCCAAATAGCTTCGTGTCTACACAAGAAAAAAGAAAAATATCCCTGAGACTGTTTTGCAATCTGATTCTTGCCGAGAATTGGATTTGGGTCCACCTGCCGAAATGGAAGAAGAAATCAATAAGTCCTCGAAGCTCTAAAGGATCCTAAATGGAGAAGGGCTGTTGAAGAGGAAATTGGTGCACTAGAGAAAACTGCTACTTGGACAGTTACAGACCTTCCTCAAGGAAAAAGGGCTGTTGGCTGTAAATGGATCTTTGCTGTAAAGTAAAACTCCAATGGAAGCATCCAACGATACAAAGCTAGACTGGTGGCTAGAAGCTTTACACAAACGTATGGGATAGATTTCACAGAAACGTTTGCACCCGTGGCAAAGCTTAACACTGTTTGAGTACTCCTAAGTTTGGCTGTAAATTGCGATTGGCAATTACATCAACTTGATGTAAAAAACGCATTTCTTAATGGCATGCTAGAGGAAGAAGCTTACATGAAATTTCCACCTGGCTTAAAGTCTGTTGAAGGAAGCAACAAGGTGTGCAAGCTCAACATGTAACACCCTGGTTTTAGGGGTTAGATTTTTGGTACTTAGCTCAGGTGTTGGCACACTTCAGTGTGTGGTTGGGTGAGTTTTAGGGGTCCTGAGAACCCTAGGTAGTGGTGGAATGATTTGGAAAATTTTTAGTTTTAGGGGTTAAAAGGGGAGCTTGGATAAGGGGGCCTTAAGAGAATTTTTGTGGAAATAAGGCACAAAGATTGGTGTGGCAGAGTGGCAAGGAGGCGTCACTCTAGAGCTTGGAAGGTGACGCCACTTGAAAGAGGAAGGGGTCTCATGTTCGATTCGCAAGGGCAGCAGGAGGGCTTTGTTTTTGCGTCAACTTGGTAAGGTGTTGGACGGTTTTTGGAGGCTTAAAAGATGGATGAAGACTTGGTCTTCTTTTTTTGAATTCGGCTAGGTAGGTAAGGAATAAGGTTTGACTTGTTCAAACCATTTTGAATGGATGGCTAGGAGAGATGGGATGGTTTTTATTTTGAATTATTTGAAGGGTTGGTGGAGAGTGAAAGTAGGAGGATGGGATTGGGTGGGGATGAGTTGTTGGCCGATTTTAGTAGTATAAATAGGGGGGAGGTGTTCATCTTTTTAGTTTTTCCCAATTTACTTGCTTACCGAAAGGTTTCTCCATTTGTTCTCCCCCACTCCACCTGAGCCGAAACCTCTATTTCTGCCTTCCTTTCTATTCTTTTTAACCCTTGGCCGAAACCACCCACCCTTCTATCTCTCTTCTCTTCCTAAAACAAAAGTACACCCCCACACCTATCTTACCCTCTTCTCAAACCTCTGGCCGAAACCCCTATTCCCTTTCCTTGATTATCTTTTATTGATAGCCGAATCTACACTCCATCCTTGTGCCGTGCTCCTTTTTCTTTTATTTGGTAACACCTTGGCCGAATATTAGCATAGACCTCGTTGGGTTTTCGTTTGCAACCGTTGTTAAGATACTCTGGAATTTGAAGTAATCAGTTAAGCCTCCGTTTGTTAGCAGTCAGCTTGGTAAGTGATTTTGGTAGGAATATTTATTAAGATTTGTTTCTTAGATTGTGATTTGGAGGGTTAACCCGTTGTTCTGATTAAGTGTTCTGATGGAGGCAACAACCAGTCAGAGTGGGCAAGGGAAGGCACCTATCCCGAAGTTCAAGAAGAGAGCTGTCTCGGCGGTTCGAGATTGGCCACCGGGGTGTGGGCCAGCAGCAGGGGATAGCTATAGGCAGATAGCTGTAGTTTCGTTGAGTGATAGCATAGGGATCGAAAGCTTAGAACTACAAGTGATAAGGTGCGTAATCATCGCACTATTTCTGTGGTTGGTTTGCTAATGTGTTTACATATGCGTGATGTGTGATGGCCGATTATAATAGCTTGAATGGTGATTTATTTATGATATACACATGATATGATAATCAACATGCTATGCTTACTCTTTGTTTATAATCTGACATGTTATACTTATGCATACATACATGGGAGGTGGACTTGATCGATGAAGGAAGGAGTGTACACATGATGTACGTGGTCTAATGTTAGCTCAGGCTACATTAGCGCTTGAGGGTTAGCTGTGTGCAACCTCAAGGGAGATGTGGCTCGGTGCCCATCTCGGCGGTTGATTGCTATGTGCATCACCGTAGACGGTTTACGATATCGGGATCACTTTGGCTGATCGGTGGCTCAGCCACGGCCTCGAGCAGCGAGTTTACCGAGGTAAGGATGATGGAGCACGAGGTGATCAGTGGTGGTTTATCCACGGCCTTAGGCAGGGAGTCTGCTATGGTTGGTGTTACGGTTGGATAGTAGGTTGGGCTGAAATGCATCCTTGCATGACTTGGTTTCGAGGTCTGTGTGGGTATGGGTCAAGCCCATACGTATGGAATATGTGTTGTGATTATGCACTGAGTCAGTGGACTCACTCTATTTTTCTTAACCATTCCAGGTGATGCGTAGAATTGGACCGGGATCGGAGAGGACACATGGTGGCCCATGCAGAAAGAAGAGTTTAAATATTTTAAGCTTAATTATATTAAGTACTTGGGTTTAAATATTGATGTAATAAGGGCCTTTTGATCTTTATTTATTTTTAGAATTATTTTATTATTATTTTTGGTACTATTTTATTTTAATTTAATTATGGTTTAATTAATTTGATTTACCATGTGAAAATTGATTTTTTTTTTATTAGCAACCTACTTATTCAATATATTTATAAGTTAATAAAGTGTTTTTAATATGGACATTTTTATACTATCAAAGTCTAAAGTATAGTTTTAAAAGTACATGGGTTTTACCAAAAAGTTAGTAAATCTTACTGTTTTACTCGAAGTCAAAAAGGATTTTCCACTGTCTTTCCGCAGTGACATAACCAGATTCGGTCGTAGTGAATGGGCCGGGTTTGGGGATGTTACAGATTGGTATAAGAGCCCGGTTCAAAACTCGGCTTTGAGGGTTTTGGGCCCGAAACAGTTTTCAAAATGGGCTTTTCGAAAAATGGGCTTTTATAAAAAGTTTTCAGGTCATTCTAGCATGGCACCTGTACCTCCGACCCGAAGTCCACCAGGTAAGTACTTCTAGCTCTTAAGATTATTTGTTTGTGTGATTAATTATGTGCTTGGACTGGGCTCGTAGATTAGAATATTAGGACTATTGGACCCTAAGATTAGTCTACTCAAACATTTGCATAAAACTTAAAGACTATTAACAAACCTGTGAAGTAAGTCGCCGAGTTAAGGTGTGGTAACCATGGTACGCATGTCTAGGAATGGTATTCAGTAAGAGCTTGGTATTTAAGCAGTCCTAGTGACTCACCTCCTCTTTACTTGAATCCTACCTGGTGCGTAGCTACGGTTCACCTTAACCAAGAGGACTTGTTCATAGGCTAAACCAATTATCAAAACCCGAAAGGGATTAGCCTTGCTGTTTTAAAATCCTGAGTTTTTAAAATTTTTTTTCCCTTTACCCCTTTGGTCTACAAACCCTAAATTCGATTTTGAGAGACATTTTTTTTCGATTTACAAAATTACCAAAATGCCCTAGTGGCAAAATTACAAAAATGCCCCTGTATTGCAAAATTACCGTACTACCCTCAACTTTTGATAAAATGATTTTTACTTTACAAAATACCAAAATTTTGCGGTTTTGAAATATTCAGATACCCTGGTTTGTGAAAATTTACGAAAATACCCCTGGTTGATAAAATTACCAAAACGCCTTTGGTTTCTAAATTTTCAAATCTCTTTCGACTTTTATGGAAATATTCTGATTTGGGAGAATTTACGAAAATGCCCATGATTTCCAAAAAAAAAAAACCCTGTTTTCTGAAATTTTTACAACACATCTGGTTTGAAAAACAAATTGTTCGAAGTGACCCCGAGATTTTGTAAATTTTGAAATATCTTAAGGTTGGAAAACTATTTTCAAAATTAACCCTGAGTTATTACCGATATACCCCTATAGAGAAATGACGAAATTACCCCTGGGTAGAAAATGAAACTTGATTGCTCGAAAGAACTACTCTCGGAAACTTCATTGCATAAAATTGCTCGTGGATAAAACAGTGAAACAAGAATTTCTAATGCATAAAACTTTTTAAACAGACTAAATCGAGGCGCTAGATATGAGTTCTAGGGGGCGTGGTCGCAGTACTCGTGGACGTGGTAGAGGCAGGATGTCAGTATCGGAACCGGTTGGGTCTCGCCATGGTCAGGGAGCGATGTGCCGCCACCAGCTGTTGAGGTTGAACAGCAGGATCAGACTAGAGGAGACGACGCAGTATCGCAGGCTATGCTGCGGGTGCTTGAGCGAGTGGCAGGAGCCAATGAGGGCAGTGGGACTCGAAAGTCAGTGCCCGAAAGGCTTAGGTCGAATGGAGCTGAGGTTTTCAGAGGAGTGTCTGGGGTAGCTCCGAACGTGGCAGAGTACTGGCTAGAGGCAGTTGAAAGGATTATGGATGATCTCGACTTAACTACTGAGGAGAAGCTTAAGGGTGTTGTTTCGTTGTTGCGAGATGAGGCCTACCAGTGGTGGCTCACTGTTAAGGAAAGTACCCCTACGGATCGAGTGGACTGGGGTTACTTTAAGATCAAGTTTGAAGGGAAATATGTCGGAGCGAGCTATGTGGATGCTCAGAGGAAGGCGTTCCTCAATCTGGTGCAAGGTGGCAAATCGATAGCGGAGTACGAAGCTGAGTTTCTACGTCTGAGCCGGTATGCTCGGGGCATTGTGGCGACTGATTATGAAAGATGCGTCAGATTTGAAGATGGGCTACGAGATGAACTGCGAGTTTTGATTGCTCTGCAACGAGAACGAGACTTCGCCATTTTAGTGGAGAAAGCTCGAATAGCTGAGGAGGTCAAGAAGGCTGAGAGGTAGAATAAGGATAGAGAAAGAGAAAGAAACCGAGATAAGAGGAGCGTTGGATCGTCAAAATCGTTAGAGAGATTTCAGAAAAGACCGAGGGTCGAGACTCCTGTTCGTATTGCTAAGTCAGCCGCCGGAAATCCAGATCGTCCGTGTGCGCAATGTGGAAGGTACCATGTTGGCGAATGCTGGAATCGTGTTCGAGAATGCTTTAGATGCAAGTCCAAGTCTCATCTGGTTAAGGATTGTCCCCAGAATTCGAATAGGACTCGAGCAGAGGGCCAAGGTTATGTGCAACCAGGCAGAGGTGGTCAGCAGGCGACAAGAGGTCGTGGTCCGAACCATGGAGGGAATGGTTCCGGCCGAGGTCGTGGAGCATTAGGCCACGGTAATGGTGCCACTGAGGCAAGACAGCCAGGTCTGGTTTATGCGGTCCGTCGGAGGGAGGATAATGATGTGTCAGCGGGTAAGTATCTTATGTCTGGAAAATTCTCTGTTGTTTTGTTCGTTTGGGTGGTTGTTTGTTTTGTTGCTCGTAATGTATGTGGAACCTTGAGTATGATAGATACTGTGCCTAAAAGTATGTTAGCTCTTTAAGATCAGAGTGCGCAGCCATAGTGTAGTGGGAGGAATTGGACGGTTAGTCTAGACAAGTAATTTCGAGGACGAAATTATTTTAAGGAGGGTAGAATTGTAACACCCTGGTTTTAGGGGTTAGATTTTTGGTGCTTAGCTCAGGTGTTGGCACACTTCAGTGTGTGGTTGGGTGAGTTTTAGGGGTCCTGAGAACCCTAGGTAGTGGTGGAATGATTTGGAAAATTTTTAGTTTTAGGGATTAAAAGGGGAGCTTGGATAGAGGGGGCCTTAAGAGAATTTTTGGTGGAAATAAGGCACAAAGATTGGTGTGGCAGAGTGGCAAGGAGGCGCCACTCTAGAGCTTGGAAGGTGACGCCACTTGAAGGAGGAAGGGGTCTCATGTTCGATTCGCAAGGGCAGCAGGAGGGCTTTGTTTTTGCGTCAACTTGGTAAGGTGTTGGACGGTTTTTGGAGGCTTAAAAAGATGGATGAAGACTTGGTCTTCTTTTTTTGAATTCGGCTAGGTAGGTAAGGAATAAGGTTTGACTTGTTCAAACCATTTTGAATGGATGGCTAGGAGGAGAGATGGGATGGTTTTTATTTTGAATTATTTGAAGGGTTGGTGGAGAGTGAAAGTAGGAGGATTTTTGGGATTGGGTGGGGGATGAGTTGTTGGCCGATTTTAGTAGTATAAATAGGGGGGAGGTTTTCATCTTTTTAGTTTTTCCCCATTTACTTGCTTACCGAAAGGTTTCTCCATTTGTTCTCCCCCACTCCACCTGAGCCGAAACCTCTATTTCTGCCTTCCTTCTTTCTATTCTTTTTAACCCTTGGCCGAAACCACCCACCCTTCCATCTCTCTTCTCTTCCATTTTGCTAAAACAAAAGTACAACCCCACACCTATCTTACCCTCTTCTCAAACCTCTGGCCGAAACCCCTATTCCCTTTCCTTGATTAGCTTTTATTGATAGCCGAATCTACACTCCATCCTTGTGTCGTGCTCCTTTTTCTTTTATTTGGTAACACCTTGGCCGAATATTAGCATAGACCTCGTTGGGTTTTCGTTTGCAACCGTTGTTAAGATACTCTGGAATTTGAAGTAATCAGTTAAGCCTCCGTTTGTTAGCAGTCAGCTTGGTAAGTGATTTTGGTAGGAATATTTTGTTTCTTGGATTGTGATTTGGAGGGTTAACCCTTTGTTCTGATTAATTGTTCTGATGGAGGCAACAACCAGTCAGAGTGGGCAAGGGAAAGCACCTATCCCGAAGTTCAAGAAGAGAGCTGTCTCGACGGTTCGAGATTGGCCACCGGGGTGTGGGCCAGCAGCAGGGGATAGCTATAGGCAGATAGCTGTAGTTTCGTTGAGTGATAGCATAGGGATCGAAAGCTTAGAACTACAAGTGATAAGGTGCGTAATCATCGCACTATTTCTGTGGTTGGTTTGCTAATGTGTTTACATATGCGTGATGTGTGATGGCCGATTATAATAGCTTGAATGGTGAGTTATTTATGATATACACATGATATGATAATCAACATGCTATGCTTACTCTTTGTTTATAATCTGACATGTTATACTTATGCATACATACATGGGAGGTGGACTTGATCGATGAAGGAAGGAGTGTACACATGATGTACGTGGTCTAATGTTAGCTCAGGCTACATTAGCGCTTGAGGGTTAGCCGTGTGCAACCTCAAGGGAGATGTTGGCTCGGTGCCCATCTCGGCGGTTGATGGCTATGTGCATCACCGTAGACGGTTTACGATATCGGGATCACTTTGGCTGATCGGTGGCTCAGCCACGGCCTCGAGCAGCGAGTTTACCGAGGTAAGGATTATGGATCACGAGGTGATTAGTGGTGGTTTATCCACGGCCTTAGGCAGGGAGTCTGCTAAGGTTGGTGTTACGGTTGGATAGTAGGTTGGGCTGAAATGCATCCTTGCATGATTTGGTTTCGAGGTCTGTGTGGGTATGGGTCAAGCCCATACGTATGGAATATGTGTTGTGATTATGCACTGAGTCAGTGGACTCACTCTATTTTTCCTAACCATTCCAGGTGATGCGTAGAATTGGACCGGGATCGGAGAGGACACATGGTGGCCCATGCAGAAAGAAGAGTTTAAATATTTTAAGCTTAATTATATTAAGTACTTGGGTTTAAATATTGATGTAATAAGGGCCTTTTGATCTTTATTTATTTTTTGAATTATTTTATTATTATTTTTGGTACTATTTTATTTTAATTTAATTATGGTTTAATTAATTTTATTTACCATGTGAAAATTGATTTTTTTTAGTAGCAACCTACTTATTCAATATATTTATAAGTTAATAAAGTGTTTTTAATATGGACATTTTTATACTATCAAAGTCTAAAGTATAGTTTTAAAAGTACATGGGTTTTACCAAAAAGTTAGTAAATCTTACTGTTTTACTCGAAGTCAAAAAGGATTTTCCACTGTCTTTCCGCAGTGACATAACCAGATTCGGTCGTAGTGAATGGGCCGGGTTTGGGGATGTTACACAACAGGTCTCTATACGGGCTAAAACAATCACCCAGAGCTTGGTTCGAGAGGTTCACTAAAGTCATTCTGAAAAACGGCTACAAGCAGTCCCTTGCCGAACATACACTTTTCATCAAGGTAACTTTTACAAATAAGAAAGCTATCCTAATTGTGTATGTTGATGACATAATTCTTACTGGAGATGATGAGGAAGAAATTAGCAATTTGAAGAAGCTGTTAAACAAGGAGTTCAAAATCAAGGACTTGGGAAAGTTAAGATATTTCCTAGGAATGGAGGTGGCAAGATCACAAAAAGGACTTGTGACAATCAAAGAAAGTATGTACTTGATTTACTCAAAGAAACTGGTTTTCTTGGTTGTAAGCCAGCTGATACACCAATAGAGGCAAATTTGAGATTCAACAAAGAAGATGGGTCTTTAGTAGACAGAGAGAAATTTCAGAGATTAGTTGGGAAGCTTATTTACTTATCCCTGATGAGTCTAGATATAGCATTTCCTGTAAATGTGATAAGTCAACACATGACTAATCCTAATGAAGAGCATATGGCAGTAGCAAACAGAATTCTCAAGTACTTGAAGAAAACTCCAGGACACGGCTTAATGTTCAAGAAAACAGAAGACAGAACTATTAAGATTTTTACAAACTCTAGTTGGGCGGGAGACCTTACTGAAAGAAGATCACTAGTGGCTACTGCACTTTTGTTTGGGGTAACCTTACAACTTGGAGAAGTAAAAAACAATTTGTTATTTCAAGAAGTAGTGTTGAAGCTGAATTTAGAGCACTAGCTTTGGGAATATACGAAGGAATTTGGCTAATTAAATTACTAAAAGAACTTGGCACTAATCAGGATGATCACTTTGAAGTCTTGTGTAATAATCAATCTGCTATTTAGATTGCCAATAATCCATGTAACACCCCAAAACCTGGCCCACGAGCCTTGACCGGATCTGGTATGTCACTGCGGAAAATCGTTTGAAAGATTTTGACTTAACTATAAAAACATAAAAAAAATTTTTGTTGTTCATTAAACATCATGTGTTTAAAATTCAAAGTAAAGTTAAGTTGTTACAAAATATCTGGGTTGAAAACTTTAATACAAGTATTTATAATATCACTTAATTACTGAAATCATTTCCAGCTTTAGCTTAATAATAACATAACCTCAAAACCATAAATAAAGTCTCCAAATAGTTTAAGTGGCCCTTATTACATCTAATTATCAATCAAAAATACTTAAAATATAAAGTGAATAAAATCAAGTAAAACATCTTCTGCATGGGCCACCTCGTATCCACTCCAACCCGATCCGAGCATCACGTATCACCTGCAATGTTGGTAAAAATTTGGGCGAGTCAAACAGACTCAGTGTGTAATTATTCCACTGAACTCCACCCACATGTGGGCTGAGCCCAGAACCTCATATCATATCACAATTCAGATAGTAAGACAACTTACGCACATCATTTCCACAATTGGGCCCTTGGCCCATATAATCACATAATTTCACATATTGGGCTTGGCCCATTTCCACATTGATCCCCATTTCACACATGATTATGCAAAGTAAATGCACCCAACCCAGCCTAGGGTCCATCATCTACACACCCCCGTACCTGCCGCACACACCAGGGGATTACTAAATCGCCCTCCAACCGCTACACATCTCTTTGGCAGTCATGCTACTCAAAGCCGTGGCTTAGCCACTGATCACCTAAGTGACCCCACATATCAATTTCCACGAGGTGACTCGAGGTCATCCTCAGTCCACGGTGATGCACACAGCTATCATCCGCCGAGATGTGGCACCTAGCCAACACCTCACCTTGATGAAGCACATAGCTAACATCAAGCGCCAATGTAGCACAAGGCTAACATCAGACCACGTACATAAATGTACACCCTGTCCTTCGATAGTCACATTCATATCCCATCCCATGCACATGCAACATACGATAATGTCATAACATAGTAAAATAATGCATGCACATGCTATTCGGCATACAATCATATTCTCATTGGCATATTTACATTCTTAATAATTAACACTGACCTGATTTCCGATATACCCCTTAAGGGTATCCATTCATAATCGCCACTGTACATATTAGCATTTACACAACACATACAATATAACATAAACCCAGAAAACAGTGGGTTAATCACACACCTGACTATTAGCGAAATCCCTAACTACTTGAATTTAACACGATATCGGAACGTGGTTTTTCCTCCTCCCTTAATGTTGATTTGGTCTCCTACCAAATCCCAAAACCACTCCTTGCTCTTGTAACTGTTGAAATCCCTACTGAACAACTGTTAGAATCGGCTAACATCCCAAAACTCATGAAAGTGGCCTATGGCCGAATACTATAACTGCTTACCTTGAGGAATCGAAACCAAGAGACTCTTTTGCTGCTCCTTAACGTTGACTACCTTCAACAGAGACACATAATATGGCTTAAAGGACATTTGGCCAACCCAAAACCAAGGCCTTAACACCTGATTCGGCACACCAACTGAAATAGAACCCAAACTGATTGCTAGGATAGAAAACTTACCACTATACAAGCACCCTCAGAGAATCGGCTTCTAGCTCCCAAAGAGAAAGAGTTTTGGCACCTTAATGATGAAGAGAGATCACGCCAAAGTGGAGGGAGTTGAATGCTTAGAGGATTCGGCTATGGCTCTTAATAACAATAAAATATAAATGGAAGAGTGAGCACTTACAAGGTTCGGCTAAGCCCTTCAATTAGTGATGGAAAAGTCGGCCACAAGAGAAAAAGTGTATTCGGCTATGGTGTTTCTTTTAGGTGCCAAGCAAAGAAAAAGGGAAAAAGATGTTTCAAGGTTCGGCTATGATTCTAGTTGCAAAAGGGGTATTTGGCCATATAGGAAAAAGGTGTAGAATTTGGAGTTGAAAGAAAACAATGAAGAAGAGAAGAAAGTAGGAGAATTTCGGCCAAAAAGATGATCACTCCCTCCATGAAAATTCGGCACTTAACCCCCTAAATGACCGAAAATTATCAACCCAAGGAGCCCCTCATTCAGCCACACCTCAACTTCTTATCAAATCCCTTATTAATCTCCTCTTTTATCTCTTATCCTATCATTTAAAATAAATCAAACAAAATCCCAATTATCTTCTATATTAAGCCAAAATTTAAAAAGAAAATCTAGGCTTATCTCATCCTTTAAAGTCCCCACTTGCCGTCCAAATCCTCCCCTCTTTTTGACGTCAACAAGCAAAATAAAAACCCCACCATATGCTGCCAACAAGACTCGAACCTCCTCCCTTCTCCCTTGCCTGAGGCGTCACATACCAAGGCCCTAAGTGGCGCCTCCAAGCCACTTTACCAAGCCCAATTTCACGTCCAAAAACTCCTAAAATTTTCCTTAAGGCCTCCTCAGCCTAGCTTCCCCTTTTATACTTAAAATCCAATAATTTTTCCAAGCATTCTCCTTCATCCTAGAGTTCACAACACCACTAAAACTCATCCAACCATACACTAAAGCATGCTAACACTTGAGTTGTGCCCGAACGCATAACCCCTAAATCTAGGATATTACAATCCAGTCCAATATGACCGAACAAAGCATGTGGAGATTGACAGGCATTTTATTGCTGACCAAGTCAACAAAAGGACAGCCACTCTTTCCTACATTCCTTCAAAAGAACAAGTTGCAGACATTCTCACTAAGGCTCTGCCAAAGCCTGTTTCCAATAAATTCCTATTTAAGCAGGGATTATACAATGTATATTCTATAGCTTGAGGGGGAGTGTAGGAATTATAGAAATATATTAAATGTTTTCTATAGATAGATAAATCTTATTTACTTAGATAAATTTTAGAATAAATCATTTGAGATATTCTAGGACTATTTTATGTTATCTTTTAGTAGTTTATTAGAATAAGGGAATTATTTTCCCAATTAGGTTATGACTCTTTTCTCTATTTAAATTCAATTCTTTAGTTAATAAAATATAGAAAAATACAGAGAATTACTCTGTTTTCTATATGTCTTATACCCAGGAAGGCACCTGAGGATGAAAAGAACATAAAATGGGCCCAAAACGGAGTAAATGGGCCATATCACGAAATCCATACGACCTGGCCCAAAGATCACACAGCCATGCCTTGTCGAGCATCTAGAACACGGCCTCACCCCCGATTTACACGGCCGTGCCTCAATTAAGAAATCCAAACACGGCTCAAAGATTCGTCACACGGGCTTGTGACATGGTCGTGTCCCTGTCGTGGTAATGAATAATTTTAGTCGGAAAAGGATACTTAGGGAGAAAGAATCACATTCCAATAGCCTATATATACCCCCTAGGAACCACCTTTGAGGAGGCGTCAAGCTAGGCCAAGGAGCCAAGCCGAAAAAGTCAAAGTTGTGGGAATCGCTCGAAGTGAGCCAGCTGATCCATCCCAAGAAACTTGAATTCTACTTAAGACGGCGGATTTCTCCTTCAATTCCTTCAGGGAGTTTTAGGGATTTCTTATGTTTTGTTTTATCTTTTCTCTTGAGATGTTTTCTTTATTTGTTATGAACTAAACCCTTCAGTTACCTAAAGGGGATGAAACCTAGATGAATCCTATTATTGATTTCTGAATTATATGATAAATACTTAGTTTGCTCTTAATTATGTGAGCTTAATCCAAATCTGATGTGCTTAGTTGGAGGAGGAATAGACCTTGCTTAAGAGTAGATCTAGCATAATTAAGCGGAGTTGATCGCACGCCTAGAGATAGGGTGACGAGATTTTGCCGGATTAGGGTGAAATCTAATATGGGAGCCCATAGATCAATTTACTACTATTCTAGAGGGTTATTATTCAAGAAAAAGATTTCTGTTAATTAACCTAGGGTTATACGTTATTCGCCTCGAGAGAGGGTTTAATATACGTTAGGGAGTCCTACGGAACAAACTAAGTGAATAAATCGTATGGTTCAGTGTTAGATAACAAGTGAAGTCTAGGTGGATTCTTCCTGAGGGTATCATCGTGATCAACTGAGTTTTTATTCAAGTTATTTCCCAATTCATTCTTTTTGTCTTTCCGTCTTTAGCTTAGTAATCGTTAATTTAGATTAAAGAAACTTCACTTTATTTTAGGCTAAATAATAAAAAGAAAGTTAGTATTAGTACTTTTAGTTCCTTTGGGTTCGACAATCCGGTTCTGCCTAAACTATACTACTATTTGATAGGTACACTTGCCTTTAATCGTTGTTAGAGTTAGTTTCCAGGTTCGATCTCATTCATTATAAATTTTAAAACTCGACATAGCGATCATGTTTCGATGAGGCAGTGGATGCCAAATGATTACTTTGACTACGTGTCAATGAGTGCTGGGAACAATTTTTACTTCAGACGCTCCGATGAGTGTTGGGCACAACATTTACTTCGGTTATACCTGTAAGAGTATGCCCAAAGATCAATCATGAGATGGTTGTAATAACATACTTAATTTACCATGTTTATTAATATAAAGCGTTGTCATTATTATTTCAGTTTTTCATTCGGTGTGTATAAATAACTGTTTTATAATAATGTCCTGAGAATAATATGATTATTCTTAAAAGATCCTTAGTCGAGTATTATTGTTGATTAGGACAACAATAATGCATGAAGACTAACATGTAGTTGATTGATCATAAAGAGTTGTCATTGATATGGAGTGTCAAAATCAATGCATGAATATGTGTGTTAGAGAACAACATATTGGATTGACCCGCTATGAGTATGTTTCTTGGATTATTATGTAATTGTCACAACATTACTCATAGTGATTAATATGTATATGATCCTCAGACTTGAGATCATTATTATCTGTAACACCCCAAACCCGGTCAACACACCATGACCGAATCTAGCATGTCACAGAGTGAAAACGTTTCGAAGAAAACAAGTTGCCGGTTTAATTTCAGCGAAAAACTCTTTTATTGCTTTGTATTGGAGAAATCCTGTGTATGTATAGTGAAAACGTTTTGTTGTTTTGGAAAACCTGGAAATAATTCTCTTTTAAGACATTTTTCCATTCATTACTCAAAACACTCACATTTATTAAAACCCGAGTAAAATTAACTTGATTAATTTAAAACCGTTTGCGTTTGAGTTTTGGAAAGACTTAGATTTGAAAATCATTTAAGTTGGCTTTGTTATCATGTGAATTGTATTGCCCGATGGTAAAGTTTAGAAACCCATTGCGTCTTATAGTTTAGAAAACTTTGTGTTTCAGGTTATTAAAACAAGTCAAGCAATTTACTTAGACATAATTGAAAAACTTAAAGCAGATAAAATAAAAACCCACAATAAAATCAGGTAATGGCCTTATTACAACCCAAATAAAAACCAAAATTTAAAGTAAAATACCCAAGTCAAAAGTCCATGTAAAACCGAAGCAAATATCGCATGGCCACCTCGAGTCCACCCAGCTCCTCATCCGCGATCTACGAGTCACCTGAAAAGATAAGGGAGAAGGTGAGTCACCAAGACTCAGTGCATAACCTCCTCCCGATTATAGCAACAGTCTTACACAAGTCATAACCAAGTAAATATATCATGCACCCAACCTAGCCATCCATAACTCCTTTTTCTACCCCGTGTGGTACCAAACCACTGGTGGAGCCAAACCATTGGTGACCCAAAGTCACTGATATCAATATAATTATGCTGCCAAACCACTGGTGACCCAAAGTCACGAACAATCCAATTGTGGGGCCAACCCATGTTGTGATACCAAATCACTAGCGACAATCCCGATTATCAAATGTGGGGCCAACCCACTGTGGTGCTAAGCCACTGGGACGAGTCGCTATGAGGTGCCAAACCTCTGGTGACCCAAACTCACGAAATCAACTGTGGTACCAAACCACTGGTGGTGCCAAACCACTGGTGACCCAAAGTCACAGATATCAATCTTCCCCCTCCTCTCATATCACCCACAACAATGCAATGCATATACATATTATGCCATCATGCTTAATCATTAAACATATAGTGAAACATAACATATGCGATATCATCAGAATCAAGTATCTTAACTCATCAAACGGACTTACCTGAAATCCTTGCTCATACTCATAACAGTACCATATCGAAATCTACACAGTTTCAGCTTTTAACATAGTTTAGGTTATTAGCGCATTTACATAAGTTATGAAGTGTGTAAGATACACACCTGGTTACTAACGCGACTACTGAATCCCGAAGATCAAGATCTAATGCACTAGATCCCCCCTTTCCTTATCGCCTTTCGAGCACTAGCCACAACCCGAAGTATGCGAGATTATGCTTCCCCCTACAATCGGCCAACACTAACAACTTAAACTTAATAGCCTTCGGCTTTTCAAATAACTAAGAGACAGATTAAATCAGCATGAAACCTTACCACTAACTTACTGAAATCGATTGACAGGGAAAAGATGACTCCGGTCTACTGCTTTAAAATCCCGGAGATCCTAAAAGAAACCGATTGCATGGTTGATTAAAAGTCAAAACAAATGTCGAAATTCGGCTTTTGTACTATACATGTCGCCAGAGAAAAGTAAGTGAGAATAGAGGAAATTCGGTCATGATAGACTTACCTATACCAAACCGATTAGAGAAGAAATCAAGGGAGATCTCTGCTAGATTGATATTCGGCCAATTATGAGAAGGGGAGAGTTTGAGAGATTTCGGCAATGGTGGAGGGCAAACAAAGGAAATTCGGCTATGGCTTAAGAAAAAGCAATTAAGATTCAGCCAAAGTGGAAGGAGAGAATGGGAGAAAGATGAATGGTACTCGGCTTTGGTTTAAAGAAAAGAGATTAAGGGAGTTTCGGCAAAAGGAGGAAAAAGAAGAAGGTTTCGGCACAAGAGAGAATGAAGAGAAAAGAAAGTTGTTGATTTGAGAAGAAGAGATGTTGATGCAGTTTTAAACAAATATGAGAGAAAGAAAAGAGGGAGATGGGAGAGAAGGAGATTCGGCCAAAGCACTTGAGAAGAAGAAGAAAAAGAAATAGAACTAAAGAATGGGCATTCGGCTAGATGCTTTCAAGAGAATCCGACAGGTGCATAAGGGATTTCGGCTTTTGCTTCAACATGGTGCATTAAGGGGAAATCGACAAGTGCCAAATGAGGTTTCGGTTTTAGCCCATAACCGATTGCACTATAGCCTAGACTAGCCGAAAAATGTCCTCCTAAGTTGACTATGGAGGGACGGCACACCTAGCAAGCTCCCCAACCGAACACTCCTCCTTCACAATTCAAAATTCGGCAAACACCTCAAATTTCTCTTGGCCACTAACTCGAATGAGTTTGAATTTCACAAGCTCCTAAATTCTCTCTTCTCCACGAGTTTAAACTAGTTTGACTTAATCAACAGTTATCTGATAGAGTTTGAGCTGAGCACAACTCTTCCCTCCTTGGCGTCAAAATGGTAAGCAGAAAATGGGATTTCCGCTGCTCGAACCTGAGCTCCCTTCCCCTGCTTGTGGCGTCACCTCCCAAGGCCCTAAGTGGCGCCTCCTTGCCACTTTACCAAGGCATTTCTTGTGCTAAAGTTTACCACGAAATATATTTAACCCCTAGCTCCTTCAGCTCCCCTTAACCAAAGCTTAAAAACAAAATTTTCCTATAGCTCGGGCCTACCCTTGGCTTATACCTAGACCCTAGAACACCTCAATTAATAACACAATCAAGCCATACACATGCAAACAGTTCAAACATAATTACCCCTATTTAAGGATGTTACAGTTCTACCCCCCATAAAATAATTTCGGCCTCGAAATTACCTGGTCAAAAGAGTTGAGGGTATTGCTGCCTCATCACATCCTCTGGTTCCTACGTAGCTTCTTCCACGCCATGATTTCGCCATAATACCTTCACTAAAGGAACTGACTTCTTACGTAAAACTTTCACATCCCGATCTAGAATCTGCACTTGTTCCTCTTCCATGGTCAAATCTGGGCTCACCTCATTTTCCTCCACTGACACCACATGCGATGGATCCGAACGGTAGCGCCTAAGCATAGAGACGTGAAACACATCATGTATCTAACTCAGCTCCGCTGGCAACTCGAGCTGATAAGCTACTGGTCCCACTCGTCTCAACACCTTATATGGGCCAATAAACCTTGGGCTTAGCTTGCCTTTCCTTCCAAACCTCAGCACTTTCTTCCATGGCGAAACCTTTAGGAAAACCCTGTCACCCACTGCAAACTCAATATCTCTTTGCTTAAGATTGGCATATGACTTCTGCCTGTCCAAAGCTTCCTTCAGGCGAGCCTGAATCAACTTGACTTTATCCTCGATCTCGGCAACCAACTCTGGTCCCAACATCTGACGCTCACCCAATTCTGTCCAGCATGTAGGTGTACGACACTTCCCACCATACAATGCCTCATATGGTGCTATCTTAATGCTTGCCTGATAACTATTGTTGTATGCAAACTCAGCTAACGGTAGAAATTCTTCCCAGCTGCCTCTGAAGTCCAAAACACAGCCCCTCAGCATATCTTCCAAGATTTGTATCACCCTTTCTGATTGTCCATCTGTCTGTGGATGAAATGGTATACTAAAATCTAACCGCGTACCCAACGCCTGATGCAACGCTTTCCAAAACCTTGACGTGAATCTGAGATCCCTATCTGAGATAATCGATACTGGCACACCGTGCAACCTCACTATCTCTGCCACATACAGCTTAGCTAACTTCTGAAGCGAGTAATCAACCCTTACTGGTATGAAATGAGCTGATTTAGTCAAACGATCTACAATCACCCAGACTGAGTCCTTCTTACTAGGCGTAAGGGGTAGTCCACTGACAAAGTCCATAGTGATCCTTTCCCACTTCCACTGTGGAATCTTCACCGGCTGAAGTAAACCCGACGGTAACTGATGTCCAGCTTTGACCTGCTGACACGTCAAACATTTACCCACAAACTCAGTTACTTCCCGTTTCAATCCTGGCCACCAAAACTGCACTCGCAAATCCCGGTACATCTTGCTACCCCCAGGATGCATAGTGTATGGGCTGCTATGTGCGTCCTAAAGAATCCTCTGCCTTAACTCGACGTCCTTCGGCATACAAGCTTTCCCCTGAAAACACAACACTCCATCATTGGTCAAGCTGTAACCTTCCAAACCACCATTCTGAACTTGTAACCTCCGAGCATTTAAACCCTCATCCACTAACTATTTCTCTTTAATCTGTTCTGCCCAAGTCGGCTTAACCTACAATTCCGCTAATAAGCTCCCGTCATCATACAAGCTAAGATGAGCAAACATTGCTCTCAGATCCGATACTACCTTACGGCTCAATGCGTCTGCCACCACGTTAGCCTTCCCCGGATGATACTCAATTGAGCAGTCGTAGTCCTTCAACAGCTCAATCCATCTGTGCTGTCTCAAATTCAAATCCTTCTGAGTCAAGAGGTACTTCAAACTCTTGTGATCCGTGTAGACTATTGAATTCTCTCCGTACAAGTAGTGCCTCCAAATCTTCAAGGCGAAAACCACTGCAGCCAATTCTAAGTCATGTTTCAGATAGTTACCCTCATGCGGTCTCAACTGTCGAGATGCATATGCCACTACCTTTCCTTCCTGCATCAGCACACATCCCAAGCCAGCATGCGATGCATCACAATATACCGTGAATTCCTTTCCGGCCTCAGGCTGAATCAAACCTGGAGCTTCAGTCAGAATCTTCTTTAGCTTGTCGAAACTTTCTTGTTGTTTCTCAGACCACACAAATGGAATTCCTTTCCTAAGTAACTTGGTCAACGATGCTGCGATCAAAGAAAATCCCTCTACAAACCTTCGGTAATACCCCGCCAGGCCTAGAAAACTCTGAACTTCTGCCACTGACTTAGGCGGTTTCCAGTCCAACACTACCTCAATCTTTCGAGGGTCCACTCTAATCCCTTCAGCTGACACCACGTGCCCCAAGAAAGTCACCTCCCTAAGCCAAAACTCGCACTTACTAAACTTGGCGAATAACTGCTTCTCTCTCAAAATCTACAAAACTACCCGCAAATGCGCATCATGATCCTCCTCAGACCTTGAGTACACCAAAATGTCGTCTATAAACACCACGACGAACTGGTCCAGATACGGCTGGAACACCCGATTCATCATGTTCATGAATGCTGCTAGTGCATTAGTCAATCCAAACGGCATTACCAGAAACTCGTAGTGCCCATACCAAGTGCGAAACGCCGTCTTGTGGATATCAGCCTCTTTCACCTTTAGCTGATGATACCCTGATCTTAAATCAATCTTTGAGAAAACTGATGCCCCCTGAAGTTGATCAAACAAGTCGTCTATCCTCGGCAATGGATACTTGTTCTTGATCGTCAGCTTATTCAACAGGCAGTAGTCTATACACATCCGCATTGTACCATCTTTCTTCTTAACAAAGAACACAGGTGCTCCCCAAGGCGAAACACTTGGCTGGATAAAACCCCAGTCCAACAGCTCCTGAATCTGAGCCTTCAGTTCTACAGGGCAATAGACACTGGTGCAGTTCTGGGTAACAGATCTATACCAAATTCAACTTCCCGATCCGGAGGCAGACCCGGAAGTTCTTTTGGAAATACGTCGAAAAATTCCTTCACCGTTCAGACATTCTCTACAGCTGACTCCTTGGCTTCCAAGGCACACACATGAACCATAAACGCCTCACAACCCTTCCTGACCATTTTCTCGGCTTTCAAAGCAGACACCACGTTGGATAGATAATCTCTTCTATTACCTATCATCACCACTTCTTCACCCTCAACCGTTTTTAAAACAATGCACTTAGCTGCGCAGTCCAAACTCGCTTGGTACTTCACCAGCCACTCCATCCCAAGAATCAGATCGAACTCCCCAAATGGCAGTTCCATTAGATCAGCCACAAACACTACCCCCTAGAGTTCTAGGGGTACATCCCTATACAACTTATTTACTTCTACAGAGTGACCTAGAGGGCTAATTACTGTCATCTCCCTCGAAGTAGTCTCAAAGTCTATGTTTATGGTCTCTACTATACTACTAGCAACATACGAATGCGTCGAACCCACATCTACCAAAGCAGTATATAGTAATCCAAAGATTAAGAACGTACCGATTATGACGTCCGGTGCGTCGCCCTCCTCTCGACGCCTCGCTGCATAGACCAATCTAGGCCGTCTTACTTCAGTGTTGCCTGCACCTTTGCCCGGTGCTCCTCGGCCCCGACCATAACCATTACCTCCTCTACCAGTACCACGACCCCTCTGCGGTTGCGGTCCCTCATTCCTAAACTGAGCACGGCCCTGACCCTCAGACTGAATCCTGGCTAACTTAAGTGGACAATCTCTCACACGATGATCCAGTGACCCACACTCAAAGCATCCTTTCCCACCAGTCCAACATTCTCCCCAATGAGATTTTCCACACCGAGTGCACTGTGCTGGTCCCTGATTAGCAGCAACAGGCCTCCCAGACTGATTCGGCCCACCATGCCTAGCCCTTTTCTGAGAATTTCTGGCTGATCCAGATGATCTAAAACCTCTCTTATGTCTATTCATATCCAGATTCTGTCTCACCGATTCCTTTACTCCCTCGGCTATCTTAGCCTTTTCTACCAACACCGCAAACTCCTGCTCCTGCTGTGGAGCAATCAGCAGCCTCAGCTCATACCTCAATCCGTCCTCGAACCTGGCACATCGATCATGCTCCGTAGCCACGATACCTCAAGCATACCGGCTCAACCTTAAAAATTCTGCCTCGTACTCCGATACAGACTTACTCCCCTGAACCAGTCTCAAAAATGCCTTCCACTGCGTATCAATGTAGCTAGATCCAACATATTTCTTTTGATAAGCTGCCTTAAAGTAGTCCCACGTGAGATCATCCGCTGCAGCACTATCCCGAACCGTGAGCCACCACTGGTACGACTCATCCCGAAGGAGCGACACTATCCCTTTCAGTTTCTCCTCAGCAGTCAGATCCAAGTCGTCCATGATTCGCTCCGTCGTCTCCAACCAATACTCAGCCGTATTGGGCGCCACACCAGAAACACCTCGGAATACCTCGGCTCCATTGGCTCGGAGTCGCTCAGATACAGATTTTCGAGCTCCCGCACCTCCACCTGCTCCAGCTACTCTCTCAAGAACCCGCAGTATTGCCTGCGACACTACGTCATCCCCCGTCTGATCTTGAAACTCACCACCCGCAGCTGGTGTTGGTGGTATCTCATTTTCTGACCCCTGTCCAGACCCCACTGGTTCAGACACAGCCATCCTACCTCGACCGCATCCATGTGTGTTACGACCACGTCCTCGAGTGCTCATGACTAACGTTCCCGATTTATCTGATTTAAAAGTTTTATGCGTCAGTCTTTATTCCACTGTTATTAAGGCACAGTCTTATGAACAGTTTTGTTACAGAGTTTTGTTTTCGCAAGTTCACAGAATCCTAAGTGTTTTAGTCCCTAGGGTAGTCCACTAATACTACTCATATCATAGCATATATCATCATAATCATTTACAACCAATAGTTAGGGGTACTTACCTGGGCGGAATGGTGCCGGAGACTCGGTGCCATGCTTCCCAAACCATGTAAAACTTTTTAAAACCCTACTTTAAAACATTTTGGGCCTCGGGCCCACAGCAGAGCTTTTGAACTTGGCTCTGATACCAAAATTGTAACACCCCAAACCCGGTCAACACACCACGACCGAATCTGGCATGTCACAGAGTGAAAACGTTTCGAAGAAAACAAGTTGCTGGTTTAATTTCAGCGAAAAACTCTTTTATTGCTTTGTATTGGAGAAATCCTGTGTATGTATAGTGAAAACATTTTGTTGTTTTGGAAAACCCGGAAATAATTCTCTTTTAAGACATTTTGCCATTCATTACTTAAAACACTTATGTTTATTAAAACCCGAGTAAAATTAACTTGATTAATTTAAAACCGTTTGCGTTTGAGTTTTGGAAAGACTTAGATTTGAAAATCATTTAAGTTGGCTTTGTTATCATGTGAATTGTATTGCCCGATGGTAAAGTTTAGAAACCCATTGCATCTTATAGTTTAGAAAACTTTGTGTTTCAGGTTATTAAAACAAGTCAAGCAATTTACTTAGTCATAATTGAAAAACTTAAAGCAGATAAAATAAAAACCCACAATAAAATGAGGTAATGGCCTTATTACAACCCAAATAAAAACCAAAATTTAAAGTAAAATACCCAAGTCAAAAGTCCATGTAAAACCGAAGCAAATATCGCATGGCCACCTCGAGTCCACCCAGCTCCTCATCCGCGATCTACGAATCACCTGAAAAGATAAGGGAGAAGGTGAGTCACCAAGACTCAGTGCATAACCTCCTCCCGATTATAGCAACAGTCTTACACAAGTCATAACCAAGTAAATATATCATGCACCCAACCTAGCCATCCATAACTCCTTTTTCTACCACGTGTGGTACCAAACCACTGGTGCCAAACCACTGGTGACCCAAAGTCACTGATATCAATATAATTATGGTGCCAAACCACTGGTGACCCAAAGTCACGAACAATCCAATTGTGGGGCCAACCCATGTTGTGATACCAAATCACTGGCGACAATCCCGATTATCAAATGTGGGGCCAACCCACTATGGTGCTAAGCCACTGGGACGAGTCGCTATGAGGTGCCAAACCTCTGGTGACCCAAACTCACGAAATCAACTGTGGTACCAAATCACTGGTGGTGCCAAACCACTGGTGACCCAAAGTCACAGATATCAATCTTCCCCCTCCTCTCATATCACCCACAACAATGCAATGCATGTACATATTATGCCATCATGCTTAATCATTAAACATATAGTGAAACATAACATATGCGATATCATCAGAATCAAGTATCTTAACTCATCAAACGGACTTACCCGAAATCCTTGCTCATACTCATAAGAGTACCATATCGAAATCTACACAGTTTCGGCTTTTAACATAGTTTAGGTTATTAGCGCATTTACATAAGTTATGAAGTGTGTAAGATACACACCTGGTTACTAACGCGACTACTGAATCCCGAAGATCAAGATCTAACGCACTAGATCCCTCCTTTCCTTATCGCCTTTCGAGCACTAGCCACAACCCGAAGTATGCGAGATTATGCTTCCCCCTACAATCGGCCAACACGAACAACTTAAACTTAATAGCCTTCGGCTTTTCAAATAACTAAGAGACAGATTAAATCAGCATGAAACCTTACCACTAACTTACTGAAATCGATTGACAGGGAAAAGATGACTCCGGTCTACTGCTTTAAAATCCCAGAGATCCTAAAAGAAACCGATTGCATGGTTGATTAAAAGTCAAAACAAATGTCGAAATTCAGCTTTTGTTCTATACATGTCGCCAGAGAAAAGTAAGTGAGAATAGAGGAAATTCAGTCATGACAGACTTACCTATACCAAACCGATTAGAGAAGAAATCAAGGGAGATCTCTGTTAGATTGATATTCGACCAATAATGAGAAGGGGAGAGTTTGAGAGATTTCGGCAATAGTGGAGGGCAAACAAAGGAAATTCGGCTATGGCTTAAGAAAAAGCAATTGAGATTCGGCCAAAGTGGAAGGAGAGAATGGGAGAAAGATGAATGGTACACGGCTTTGGTTTAAAGAAAAGAGATTAAGGGAGTTTCGGCAAAAGGAGGAAAAAGAAGAAGGTTTCGGCACAAGAGAGAATGAAGAGAAAAGAAAGTTGTTGATTTGAGAAGAAGAGATGTTGATGCAATTTTGAACAAATATGAGAGAAAGAAAAGAGGGAGATGGGAGAGAAGGAGATTCAGCCAAAGCACTTGAGAAGAAGAAGAAAGAGAAATAGAACTAAAGAATGGGCATTCAGCTAGATGCTTTCAAGAGAATCCGACAGGTGCATAAGGGATTTCGGCTTTTGCTTCAACATGGTGCATTAAGGGGAAATCGACAAGTGCCAAATGAGGTTTCGGTTTTAGCCCACAACCGATTGCACTATAGCCTAGACTAGCCGAAAAATGTCCTCCTAAGTTGACTATGGAGGGACGGCACACCTAGCAAGCTCCCCAACTGAACACTCCTCCTTCACAATTCAAAATTCGGCAAACACCTCAAATTTCTCCTGGCCACTAACTCGAATGAGTTTGAATTTCACAAGCTCCTAAATTCTCTCTTCTCCACCAGTTTAAACTAGTTTGACTTAATCAACAGTTATCTGACAGAGTTTGAGCTGAGCACAACTCTTCCCTCCTTGGCGTCAAAATGGTAAGTAGAAAATGGGATTTCCGCTGCTCGAACCTGATACAGTCAAACGTACACCGTAACAGATTGTTCTATAAAGGCTAATGTTGGATATACTACAATCTATGTGGAGGGATATGGTTGATCAATAAAGGATAAGTCCCTCCTACATAATAGGAGTAATATCTTAGGCCACTTGATTGAGTGAGACTAGAAATGCATGGCCATGCTCAAATAAGTTGATATGAGATGTCATACTAATTTGTATATCATAGTCTACTCAAGATATCAAGAAACAGTGGATGGAGTATGCAAGTGTGACTATCCCATGACTTGTATCTGTTCCAGAGATAAAGGACTTAAGGATTAATGCATGAAAGGTTAATCACAAAAGGTTATGTCGAATCATGAATTCTTGTAACTTAGGTAGCAATGATGCATGGCTAGATGCCACTCATTGTTTGTGACAATAGAATCGTTATAGTATTACTGCTAACGTTGCAAGAACCTACAGGGTCACACCCTATGGTTGAAATGAACGGAATAAAATATAGTTGGTATTGTGTTTGGTTGTCACATGAATTAAATTAATTAAAGAATTAATTTAATTGGGCAATCAAATATTGAACATATTATATGTAGAAGGATGTTGTACACATAATGATAACATAATTTTATTAATATATGAATTTGATTCATATATAAATTTGAATAAATATAGTTTACCGAAATCCTTATTATAATTAATGTAATTATAATTTTCAGATATAATTAATGTAATTATAATTTTCGGTTAAAAAATTTATTGTATTTATTTAATCTTATAATACATTCAAGAGATACCAACTATAAAAGGCCCAATTAAAAGGATACCAATTATAAAAGGCCCAATGAAAAAGACACCCATTATAAAAGGTATTAAAAGGAGACAAAGCAAAAGGAGAAAACCCTAAGTGATTGCTTGTTAGGTCTAGCAGCCGTCAAGCAAATAAACCTCCAAAACAGTTTTGGAGATTTCTTCCGTTCATAGTCAAACTGGGTGGATTACGTAGAGGCGAACATCGGAAAAGGTTGTGGCTTGATTCGACAGTAGATCAAAACTCTTGTTGCCAAGGCGTCGCTGTCTACTCAGATTGAAGTTTTGGTAATTTCGAAACCTTTATTTCACCCTGATTCGTTCCTCACACATGGATTCAAGGTTTGGATTGCCGGATCTAATTTTATTTTGCTGCGCCATGGGGCACCGGCGTTCCAACAGTGGTATCAGAGCCACTTGTGTGATACGAACTCGGGTTTAAATACTTGGGTGATGTAATTGTATGAGATCCATGTTTTGATTTTTTTGTATTTTCGATTGTTTAAATCGTTTAAGCATAA
Organism: Gossypium australe; assembly: GCA_005393395.2. Classification (NCBI taxonomy): domain Eukaryota; kingdom Viridiplantae; phylum Streptophyta; class Magnoliopsida; order Malvales; family Malvaceae; genus Gossypium; species Gossypium australe. The sequence goes on along the minus strand of CM016624.1, from coordinate 123,757,297 downwards.
CCTGATAGTTGTTCCTTTTGATAATTGATTAAATGTTAATCATGGTGTTGTGGCCTATTCGATTTTATGTTATTATTGTTAACTATTAACAAATCTGCAATAATACGATGCTGGTATTTACAGTTTCCAGTAAGAGTTAACTGGCTATCGGAACAAGGGTTGTTCCGAAATGAAACCTCAAGGATTAAAATCCTAAAGACACGATTTTGTTGATAAAATTTATCAAATCGTGAGGTTTCATTTGACTGGAGTATGCGATTCGTACCGAGCGCGGGGGCTCTGTCCCCGCACCCCCTGGGATGGGGATCTAAGGACGACTCCAGCCGCCGGCCTTCGACCCGCTTCCTCCGACCGCCTCAGACCCCATCTTCTTATTATGGTAAGTTTTATTAATAAAGGAAATTTATAAACTTGATGGGTCACAAAAGGTTGAAAGGATATTTTATAATTCACCTTAGCAAAAAAAACATTGAATTATGTATGCTATTTTTGACATGCACGGTGTTTGAAATGCATAGTTATAGCCCAATGACCCATTCGATAAAAGGTTGTATTTTTTTATAAATACAGCCTGCGTGTCGTGCCTTACTACTATTCTCTTGTACTTCTCTTCTCATCTTATTCCCTCGTATGTAAAACGAGTTTCTACATATTGTAATTTGCAAGAGTTGCTGTGGGCCAAACGAGAAGGAAGGTGGGACAATTATTGAAGATTGATAGCTTGTGAAATGACTTACACCTTTAGGTTTCTTTTTGGTTTTCCCATTGGCTTGGGTTGAACCACCTTAGTTTATGGGTTATAACTATTGCATTTATTTATTGCTTTATTTATTCATGTATGAGATGCTATGGATGTCTAAAGCATGCCAATTATATATATATATATATATATATATTAAAACTTGATGATAATAAACCCTATTAATTGATGAGATCGATTAGAAGACTAAATGGGCGAAAGTAGACCATAATTGGTGAGATGCAACAACCTTAATAAAATCCCTCTATTAAAATATTAAGTCAACATGGCCTTCCAATTTTGCCCTCGTTAAGGCCTCGATCAATACCATGTAGGTTCTGCCAAAGCGAAGTACTAGTATTTATCTTGGTTAAACGCGAAGAATAAACAAGTGATATTCGCTGGTTAAAAAAAATTGGTTAATGACTTAACTAGGTTACTCTAATAGGATTAGAAACCTAGAGGCAAGTAAATTGGATAAATCATAAGATGATTAGAACAAGAGTTGTTCACCAAATATTAGGAGTTACATATGATGTAATTAGCAAATGTTGCTTACCTAAATAACCATAATCTTAAGAGTAAAGCCAAAGCTGACTTAAGAGGTGGTGAAATATGGATCCTTAACCTACTAGAAATACTTTTGAGAAAGCTTTTCTGAAATTAATATACGAGGGTTATTAATTTTGAAATAAAAATAATGGGAATATCATTTAATAAAGTCTTTTCAATGATTGATATAAAATTGGTAAATTTACTCACATGCATATTTAATTGTTGTAGATATATTATGGCTGCAAACACTAGCACACTCTCATTGCGATCGGTCCGTGAGAAGGACAAATTGAATGGTTTGAATTTTCTTGATTGGTTCCGTAACTTGAGGATTGTCCTTAAACAAGAACGGAAATTATATGTCATTGAACAACCACTTCCTAATGAACCACCCGTTAATGCCTCGAGGACTGATAGAGATGCTTACAAGAAGTAGCTCGATGACATGATAGATGTTGGATGTCTTATGCTTGCCACTATGAATCCTGAACTTCAGAAGCAACATGAGGACATGGTTGCTTATGATATGATCGAGCACTTGAAAGAACTTTATCAGGGGCAAGCACGGCAAGAGAGGTTTGATATCTCTAAGGCCCTATTCCAATGTAAGTTGGCTGAAGGAAGCCCAGTAAGACCTCATGTCCTTAAGATGATTGGCTATATTGAAAGCCTGTCTAAGCTTGGGTTTCCATTGAACCAAGAGTTGGCCACTGATGATATTTTACAATCGTTGCCGGATAGCTACAGCCAGTTTGTCCTCAATTTCAATATGAATGAAATTGACAAGACTCAAACACAATTGCTCAGTATGTTACGAACTGCTGAAGGCAACTTGAAAAAGGTTGGACCCAAGCCCATACTGATGGTCCGTAATAACAAGGGCAAGGGAAAGGCCAAAGTTCAAACAAAGCCCAAGGGCAAAGGTAAGCCCAAACTTGGAAAAGGAAAGGCTACACTGAAACCTAAAGGTGGGGTGTCTAAGGAAGGAAACTGCTTTCATTGTGGTGTAACTGGACATTGGAAACGAAACTGTCCTGTCTATCTTGAGGAAGTCAAGAAGGCTAAAGCAAGTGGAATGTCTGCTTCAGGTATTTATGTTATTGATATTAATTTATCAACTACTACTTCTTGGGTATTAGATACTAGTTGTGGTTCTCATATTTGTACTTCTGTACAGGGACTACAAAGGAGTAGGACTCTGGCTAGAGGAGATATGGACCTACGAGTTGGAAATGGAGAAAAAGTTGCTACATTAGCTGTGGGAACATATACTTTATCTTTGCCTAGTGGACTTGATTTATGTTTAGAGGATTGTTATTTTGTGCCCAGTTTGACTAAAAACATTATTTCAATTTCTTGTTTAGACAAAATTGGTTTTGAGATAATTATTAAGAATAATTGTTGTTCATTTTATCTCAATAATGTTTCTATGGTTCGGCACAATTGATTAATGGCCTCTATAATTTAGATCAAACGAATCCCATTTACAACATAAATACTGAAAGATCTAAATAAATGACTCAAATCAAACTTATGTTTGGCATTGTCGTTTGGGCCACATAGGTGAGAAACGCATATCCAAACTCCATAAAGATGGTCTTTTGAATTCATTTGTTTTTGAGCAATTTGAAGTATGTGAATCTTGCTTATTGGGAAAAATGACTAAATCTCCTTTTACTGGAAAAAGTGAACGAGCTAGTGATTTATTAGGCCTAATACATTCTGATGTATGTGGACCAATAAATACACAGGCCAGAGGTGGATTTCACTACCTCATTACTTTCACTGATGATTTCAGTAGATATGGATATGTTTATCTCATGCGCTATAAATCTGAGTCCCTTGAAAAGTTCAAGGAATTCAAAAATGAAGTACAAAATCAACTAGGCAAAACTATCAAGTCACTTCGATCTGATCGAGGTGGAGAGTATTTGAGCCTAGAGTTTGATGATATTTTGAAAGAATGTGGGATTGTCTTACAACTTACTCCTCCTGGTACTCCTCAATGGAATGGAGTATCTGAGAGAAGAAATCGAACTTTGTTAGACATGGTTCGATCCATGATGAGTCATGCTGATCTACCGACTTCCTTTTGGGGACATGCACTTGAGACAGCTGCTTTCACACTAAATCGTGTTCCATCTAAATCGGTTCAAAAGACACCATATGAGATGTGGATTGGGAAACGTCCTAGTATGTCTTTTATGAAAATTTGGGGTTGTGAAGCTTATGTTAAACGTCAAACGTCTACTAAGCTTGAACCCAAATCTGAAAGGTGTATTTTTGTGGGGTATCTAAAAGAAACCAAAGGATATTATTTCTTTAATCCCACTGAGAACAAAACGTTTGTTGCTCGGACTGGTGTCTTCCTAGAGAAAGAATTTACTTCTAGAAAAGGAAGTGGGAGAAAGATTGAACTTGAAGAAGTTCGAGAATCACAAGATACCACTGAACCAGAGATTGAACAAAAGCGAATTCCACAAGAAATTGAGGAACAAACAATTGTTGTAGAAACACAACCACCGCGCAGATCTTTAAGAGAACGTCGTGCACCTGAGAGATATGGATTTCTCATTACAACGTATGGTGACGTTCTTCTTATAGATCAAGATGAGCCTAGGACTTATCAAGAAGCGGTGACGAGCCCAGACTCTGAGAAATGGCTTGAGGCCATGAGATCTGAGATGGATTCCATGTATGAAAACCAAGTATGGACTTTGATTGACCCACCCGAAGGGGTTAAACCTATAGGGTGCAAATGGGTTTTCAAAAAGAAAACTGACATGGATGGTAATGTACAAACATACAAAGGGCGATTAGTCGCTAAAGGTTTTTGCCAAATTCATGGTGTTGACTATGATGAAACCTTTTCTCCTATAGCTATGTTTAAATCGATCAGGATCTTGCTTGCCATAGCTGCATTTCATGATTATGAAATCTGGCAGATGGACGTCAAAACAGCTTTCCTTAACGGGAAACTTGAAGAGTATGTGTATATGACACAACCTAAAGGTTTTGTAAATCCAAAGGATGCTAGAAAGATATGTAAGCTACAAAGATCCATTTATGGATTAAAGCAAGCTTCTCGAAGTTGGAATCTTCATTTTAACAATGCAATCAAAGAGTTTGGTTTTATCAAAAATGAAGATGAACCATGTGTTTACAAGAAAGTTAGTGGGAGCACTATCACATTCTTGGTACCATATGTGGATGACATACTTATCATGGGAAATGACATACCTACCTTGCAGTCTATTAAGACTTGGTTAAGAAGTTGTTTTTCTATGAAGGACTTGGGCGAAGCCACTTATATCTTAGGAGTCAAGATCTATAGAGATAGATCAAGACGACTACTAGGTCTAAGCCAAAGTACATACATAGATAAAGTACTAAAAAGGTTCAATATGGAAGAATCTAAAAGATGATTCCTACCTATGAGACATGGTATTTCACTCTCGAAGGAAATGTGTCCTTCAACTCCACAAGAGAGAGAACGTATGAGTAAAATTCTATATGCTTCCGCTATTGGATCTATCATGTATGCTATGTTATATACCCGTCCAGATGTCTCGTATGCCGTAAGTATGATGAGCAGGTATCAAGTAGATCCCGGTGAAGGTCACTGGACCACAGTCAAGAGTATCCTTAAGTACTTAAGAAGAACTAAGGATACGTTCCTATTATATGGAGGTGAGGAAGAGTTAAGTGTAAAAGGTTACACTGATGCCAGCTTCCAAACCGACAAAGACGATTCTCGATCACAATCAGGTTTTGTGTTTTGCCTTAATGGTGGTGCTGTGAGCTGGAAGAGTTCAAAGCAAAGTACAGTGGCCGATTCTACAACAGAGGCTAAGTATATTGCAGCCAGTGAGGCAGCAAAGGAAGCGGTTTGGATCAAGAAGTTCATTACTGGACTAGGGGTTGTGCCTAGCATATCAGATGCTATAGAACTCCGATGTGATAACAATGGAGTTATTGCACAAGCTAAAGAACCCAGATCTCACCAGCGATCCAAACATATACTTAGACGCTACCATCTTATTCGAGAGATTATCGATCGAGGGGATGTAGAGATATGCAGAGTACCTTCAGATGATAACATTGCTGATCCCCTGACCAAGCCTCTGACACAGCAGAAGCATGATCGTCACACCAAGTCACTTGGTATTAGATATATGAGTGATTGGTCTTAGTGCTAGTGGGAGATTGTAAGAGTATGCCCAAAGATCAATCATGAGATGGTTGTAATAACATACTTAATTTACCATGTTTATTAATATAAAGCGTTGTCATTATTATTTCAGTTTTTCTTTCTGTGTGTATAAATAAATTGTTTTATAATAATATCCTGAGAATAATATGATTATTCTTAAAAGATCCTTAGTCGAGTATTATTGTTGACTAGGACAACAATAATGCATTAAGACTAACATGTAGTTGATTGATGATAAAGAGTTGTCATTGATATGGAGTGTCAAAATCAATGCATGAATATGTGTGTTAGAGAACAACATATTGGATTGACCCGCTATGAGTATGTTTCTTGGATTATTATGTAATTGTCACAACATTACTCATAGTGATTAATATGTATATGATCCTCAGACTTAAGATCATTATTATCCCAGCATCGTGAGTTGTATATTTTGATACAGTCAAATGTACACCGTAACAGGTTGTTCTATAAAGGCTGATGTTGGATATACCACAATCTATGTAGAGGGATATGGTTGATCAATAAAGGATAAGTCCCTCCTACATAATAGGAGTAATATCTTAGGCCACTTGATTGAGTGAGACTAGAAATGCATGGCCATGCTCAAATAAGTTGATATGAGATGTCATACTAATTTGTATATCATAGTCTACTCAAGATATCAAGAAACAGTGGATGGACTATGCAAGTGTGACTATCCCATGACTTGTATCCGTTCCAGAGATAAAGGACTTAAGGATTAATACATGAAAGGTTAATCACAAAAGGTTATGTCGAATCATGACTTCTTGTAACTTAGGTAGCAATGATGCATTGCTAGATGCCACTCATTGTTTGTGACAATAGAATCGTTCTAGTATTACTGCTAACGTTGCAAGAACCTACAGGGTCACACCCTATGGTTGAAATGAACGGAATAAAATATAGTTGGTATTGTGTTTGGTTGTCACATGAATTAAATTAATTAAAGAATTAATTTAATTGGGCAATCAAATATTGAATATATTATATGTACAAGGATGTTGTACACATAATGATAACATAATTTTATTAATATATGAATTTGATTCATATATAAATATAAATAAATACAGTTTACCAAAATCCTTATTATAATTAATGTAATTATAATTTTCGGTTAAAAACTTTATTGTATTTATTTAATCTTATAATACATTCAAGAGATACCAATTATAAAAGGCCCAATTAAAAGGATACCAATTATAAAAGGCCCAATGAAAAAGATACCCATTATAAAAGGTATTAAAAGGAGGCAAAGCAAAAGGAGAAAACCCTAAGTGATTGCTTGGTAGGTCTAGCAGCCGTCAAGCAAATAAACCTCCAAAACAATTTTGGAGATTTCTTCCGTTCATAGTCAAACCGGGTGGATTATGTAGAGGCCGACTTCGGAAAAGGTTGTGGCTTGATTCGACAGTAGATCAAAACTTTTGTTGCCAAGGTGTCGTTGTCTACTCAGATTGAAGTTTTGGTAATTTCGAAACCTTTATTTCACCCCGATTCGTTCCTCACACATAGATTCATGGTTTGGATCGCAGGATCTATTTTTATTTTGCTGCGCCATGGGGCATCGGCGTTCCAACAATACCGATGAGCGCTGGGCGCAAACTAATTACTTCAGATGTTCCGATGAGGCGCTGGATGCTAAATGGTTACTTCAGCTACGTGTCGATGAGTGCTGGGCATAATTTTTACTTTGGACGTTCCGATGAGTGTTGGGCACAACATTTATTTTGGTTATGCTGATAAGCGCTGGGTGCAAACTAATTACTTTGGACATTCCGATGAGGCACTGGGTGTCAAATGGTTACCTCGACTACGTGTCAATCAGTGCTGGGCACAATTTTTACTTCGCACGTTCCAATGAGTGCTAGGCACACCATTTACTCCGGTTATACCAATGAGCGCTGGGTGCAAACTAATTACTTTGAACGTTCTGATGAGGCACTGGGTGTCAAATGGTTACATCGACTATATTTTGAAGAGTGGTGGGCACAATTTTTACTTCGGTCATACCGATAAGCGCTGGGTGCAATCTATTTTCTTTGGAAATTGTCCAATGAGGCATTGGGTGCCAAATTGGGGTATTGGTTGGATTTGTGTATCCATTCATGTCCGAGTCAAGTTAATGGGGATTTAATATATAAAAATTTATAATGATCATGAAAAGAATTGTTAATGTGAAAGAAATTTGTAAACTAGATTTATAAATCTGGAAGGTTGGTACGAAATTATGACAAATTCAACGATTCAATTTGGGAAATGACATGTTAATATGACATATTTCTAACTAGGTATATATTCATGTTTAAGATGATTCAGAAGACACATTTATCAGGAGATATTATGTGTTGATGATGAATTGAATTGTGATTCTGAAAGTGAATGTGAATATATATATTGGATTGAAATGTAATGAAATGAGTTATGTGAAATTGGTATGAGTCTACAAATTGATAAAAGATATTGAAATGAAATAGTATAATGTTATGGGATCAATTGTGCATATTTATATGTGGATCATGATAAAGGAAATACGTGAACTTCTGTGTAAATAAATTGGAAAGCCTTAGGGGAGGCTGAAATGAATATGAATGTGTCGACTAAATTCAAAAAGAGTGTTTAATGGTTTATTATTGTGGAATGAACATGGAATTGATTGTTATAATATCAATGATATGAATGGTTGATACATGATTGGTATTGAATTTTAAAAAGGCTTTACGATAGGTGTTGGCATATAACTGGAATTGATCACTTCTATTGCAATGCTAAATGAATTGGTTTTCCACTTGATATAAATGACATATTAGTTGGATGTTACAATTTTCTTGACTTGAAATTTTGTTATTTAAATCATAGAAATACTATTGAGTTCCATTGCTCAGCATACGGTTTGTTATTTGTGAGCAGTTTAGGTATAATTCAAGATATCTGAACTACAACTTCAGTATTCAGTCAACAATCCCGAACTCATCAACGTTTTTATATTCTATTTTTATTCTATGTTGGCATGTACCTAGTTAAGTCTAGTTTGGTTTTTTCTTAATTGAATGCTCCTGTTGAATTTGATATCATAAGATGGATGTTTGATCCCTATTCAACCTTGGATTTGTTCTAGGAGCTATTGTAAGCTCATATAAATCTCGTAAATGGTTGGTTATTGTGATTAATGTTCATTTGATTGAATAAAATCTTACAATGGTTTAAAGTTGAATAAAATTAATCGTAGTGACTCCGGCTCTGAATGTGTCATATTGTAGCTCGGACCCGACAATCGAGTCGGGTGTAGGGTGTTACATTTATAGTCTACTAATACTTAACCTAACATTGACCATTATGCCCTTAAATGAAAAAAATGAGACTTAAGCTTGTTTGGAAATAAAACTGCCCTTGCAGTTTTTCACTTGTCAGGTAGCGATATCACACTTCGATATCGCGGTAGCCAAAACAACACTGCAATTGAGAGTTTTGGGAGTCTTGTTATCGCAATACCCATCCTCGGTATCACGATATCATTGGAGTTGGCCTCAATTTCCTGCACTGCAACATTGTTAGTAGTATCACAACCTCTATGGCTCGATATCTTGATACCCCCTCTTAAAAAAGATTTCTTCATGTTTGGGCCATTACCAACTTCCTACACTAACTCAATTATAACGTTAGGTTCCCCATGGCACATTTGATCAATCTGAGTCTTAAAAAGGCATAAAACTAAAAAAAATACTTTATTAATGACAAAAACTAAAAATTGAAAAAAGTAACAAAAATACAACAAAATTGCTTGAGAATAAGCTCTTTAAGTATAATGGAGAGCCTAATTTGACATATCAAATTACGGAAGATCAATATCATTTTATACACTTGTTTTAATTATATTTGAAAGTTTAATGGTTTATATCAAATGTAATTTCATCGTAGTTGCTCTGGCAATTAATGTGGTACTTTGCAGCTTGGACTCAGTGAATAGGTCGGGTATGGGGTAATGAAATCGTAAACTAACTAAAAATTCGACTAAGGCAAGTGCACCTATCAATTATTAATATAGCTACGGTAAGCAAAGATATCATTCCCACAAGGACTAGAAGTACTAGTAATTAATATCTTTCTATTATTTAACCGAATAATTGAAGCGATTGATTGATAACTAAAATTAACTAAATTAATTAACTACAAATGCGAAAAAAAGACAAATCAAGAAAATAATCGAATAATAATGATGGTTGATGCGTCGTTGAAAGCACCAAAAATATCATATTCCCTGCGAAATAATGAAAAAGAATAGTAAAGGGGAAGTAGGGTCAAATCCTCAGGGACCGGATTATACGAATGCTTGTTTCTCGAAATCCTAGGTAGAATCATGCCCAAGAAAACCTGCGTTCCTGAAAAAAAATAAAAATAACAGAATTTTAAAAGTTTGGATCTGGAAACGAAAATAAAATAAAAACAGAATTGAGAAGTCGAATTGGAATTGCGAAAATTAAAAATAAGAAATAGAGTTGAGATAAAGAAATTCTTATGGGAAGATTCCAGTCTCCGGTTGCCTCGATCCACCTTGGGTTCAATCCTTGGCTTTTAAGTAACCCTTCTCGAGCAGGATAAGCTAGTTATAGTGGAAGAGGACGCCTACGACCACCAGCTCCAAGGATTTAGATTTCGATTTAGTGGAACCTGACTCTAGCCAACAATCACTCTTGTGGGATCATCTTATGCTAGATCAACGTTTCTCAATGGAGAATCCCATGCCATTTTGTCTCTTGGGCTCGCCAACCTCTGACGCAGTAAGTTAACGAACTGACAGTGCAATCCTTCCAAAACATACAAAGCGGTCGCCTTTGCATACGTTGAAAAGTTTACTTCTTAAGGGACACGGACGGAAGCGTCAACCCCGTAGTGCGGAGAAACGATGAATACCCTGTTTGAAAAGGCTAAGTGCGGATTCTAAACCTCAAGAACCCTTTTTGGGGATTTTCGGCAACCTTTGGCTAGATGGGTTTAGTGGCTCATGGTTGTGGTGGAAAAGAAAATAAATATATGATAAGAAAGGAGATTTTATTAAAAAGAAATATGGAAAGAATAAAAGACTTTTGGGGAGAAAGTTTACAAAAAAAGATAAAGCCCCTTTTTTAGTCATCTCACCCCCTATTTATAGTGCTAAGATGATAGACTATTCCTACTTAAATTCCTAAAGATAATTACAAATAATCAAAGATAACTAAAGATAAATAAAATAAATCCTAAATTAAATAATCCTTAATAATTATCTTAATATTAATTATCCTAATATTATCAAAATAGAGTCTAATAGAATAAAAAACTCTTCTTTTTGCATTTCAACCCTTGTGTCCTTCATGCTTTCACTTTTGGCACCAACTTTTCCCTGTGTCGCACATTGACCCATTTTATCTTTAATTTCACGCTTTTGGCCCTTAATTTCACTTTTGCCTCCAATTTTGTCCCTACAAGATAAAAGACCATAAATAGCTCAAATTAGTAGAATCATACTCAAAATAAATATGCAATTAGCACATAAAAATATGACGTTCTAGAGTATTATCAAATTCCCCCTACTTAGCCCATGCTTGCCCACAAGTATGGTTCCTATCCATTGTGAAAATTAGATCCTGAAAGAAATTCTACTCCAAAGTTTTATAAAGATTAGTCAAAAATGGATATGAAAAATAAAGAGAACTTCTAAGCTTGCTTTAAGTAAAATAAAAAAAGTTTTCTAATTAACACACAAAAAAATTAAAATCGTCTTGAATTATTTCATGCTATTTAGGTAAATTACCAAACGTACTAAGACACTCTATTTATTTCCTCCTTTAGTCCCCAACTGCAATTTTATTAGTATTATTTTTCTTTTCTTTTTTTCCTTTTTTATTATTTTTTTTTTTTTTTACTTTTTTTTCCTTTTTTTATTATTTATTTACTTAGGAATATATTGAACCTTTTGACGCGAAGAGAGATGACAACCAAGCACCCCACCCCAGTTACTTAGCCCAACATACTCCTAAAAATTATTTATTTTTGGTTAGCGGAGTTTTACCCATCACGTCACACAACCTTTTGATGCGAAGTAGAATGACAACCCAAGCACCCTACCCTGGTTACTCAGTCAGTCACGTTCTAAATTGCACTCATATCCTTGGAAACATTTATTAAACAAAATTTACACGAAATTTTAATTTTAAGAGGACCTAAGAGAACTAATCAAGTGTCGAAAATAAGTTTTAGTAACCACGTAATAGACATGAACAATATTTAAGCATGCAAATGTATTAAGTGTCCACTTGATATTAAACTTGATCAATTTTATGAAAAGCAAGATAGAGTTAACTTATTAATCATAATTATTTTTAGCCTAATAAATATAAAACAGTGGAGATAAAATCAAACAGACAGAATCATAACTAACTCAATAGCCAAGAATCATGCATGTAGGTCAAACAGTGGCAAGTCGTGGTCAAATTCTTGGGCATGAAAGGCGACAGAATATTCTTAAAAAAAATATGGACAAAATGGAGCCTCAAGCAGCAAACATAAGTCACATCAGCAGACGACAGTAATACGAAAAGTACCTCCCCCTACTTAAAACCCATTGTCCTCAATGTGGACGAAAAAGAAACAAATAGATAGAAAAGTTTAGAAAAACTCCCCGTGTAGCTACTGTCGATTGTGGAGGATAGCAATGAGTTCGGTGAGTTGCGTGCCAAAAGTGTCAAGTCGAGCCCCAATGCGCTCTAAGTGTTGCTCAACAGTCGAGGGAGGTTGGGCTTGAGTGGGTGCTGGTGCGTCATTTTGATTTCGTTGTCGAAAGACTCGTTCAGATGGTGTAGAACGAACACCAGGAAGGACAAAGCAGAAGGATGACGGAGTGCCAAGAAGTAGCCCCATTGAGTCGAGGCATCGAGCATCTAAAGGATCGGCCTGACAAGCAATATGTAAGTCTGAAATAGGAGCGTTAGAACCATGTAGAGAAAACAACAGTTGTGTAATAAAAAAACCTAAAATTAGAGGGCGCTTAGCTTTGATAACATGCTCAAATTGAAGTGCAAACCAATAACCCAAATTAACCGGACGACCGGTATACATACACCATAAAAAGAATAATTCCGTCTTTGAGACGGTTGCCGGAGCATCTCGACGGCCTGAGAAATTGTAAGCTAAATAATGGTGTATGTAACATAAGGCCGGGTCACGAAACCATAAATCCTTTGATGTTTTTGGGCTATACATAGATTCGGCATTATTAGTTAGTAAAGCAAAGGCCTCGACAGCCTTAAAATCAGTAGGAAATGTACACAAACTGTTCTGAAAATCCGGAGACATAGCATACTCTTCAGTTACGAAAGATAAAGCAATATTAAATTCAATAAGAGATAAGCTATGCATGGTACCTAATAACCTGAATTTAACAACATCCGGTGAATCTAACGAAATGTGAATGTGCCGATGAAATTGAAAAGTAGAATAAAATTCTAAAACAAGTTCATAATAGGCAAAATAAGGGACATCAAAATTTCTAACCCAGCCAATATTCGTGAAATAATCTGTAACAGTAATTTCAATATGCAAGGCAGCCAAAACAGGTATTGACAGGCATTTACAAGGTATTATCATTTTATGTCGAAGAAAATCATACCTGTTCCGATCAATATTGGAAGTAAAAGTGAGGTTACCGTGTAAATGGGCCTCCGGGGTAAGACATTTACGCGAGAACGGTAGGTGCGGCCTCGGGAAGGAATTGGGCAGTGCTCGTTAGTTGGTGTGGAGGCATCGGCAATGTTGTTAGAGGAAGAACCTGAAGGTGTCTCTAGTGCGGGCTCAGGTCGTCGCCGTGGGTGTTGCCGAAGTTGGGAGGGCTCGGCGTCAGAGGAGGTGTCTGTGGTCGCGTCGACCGTTTGGGCCACACGTCGTGGTGGACGACAACGAGGCCGATGCAGTGGTGGTGGGGCATGTTCCATCAGAGGTGGTGGAGGGAGGAGTAAGAGGCGGTCGGCGCATGAATGAGCAGAGGGTGATGTGGAGGGGTTGGCGGCTTGTGCGGCGGTCAAGGAGGAAAAGGAGGCAAGGGAGGCCGAAGGATGGCTAGTTGGTGTTGGAGAGGAGGTTTACGACGGTGAGGAAGAAGAGGAGGAGGCATCGACGGTCAAATCGATGGCTTGGGGTGAGGAGAGGCGGCGACGGCGCGAGTTGATAGATAAAGGAGGCTCGGCGGCAGCGTAGCTTCGGGTTCGCACCATTGCGAACAGCGAACGGCGATGGTAGACGACGAACGGCGAACGGTGAACGACAATGGTAGGGGGAGAGGGGGTGATTTCGGCAGCAAAGAAATTGGGTGAAAGGAAATGGGAAATTATTTTAGGTTTTAGGGGTTTTATTTGGCTAAAAAGGAGTGTTTGGTTGCAGGTTTTGGGGGTTCTACGTCTAGAATTAGACTGTTTGGCTGCAGGGATATGGCATTTTGGTCTGGAATAGAACCTGGAATAGAGGTTGTTTTGTACCGTGGATAGGGCTGTTTGGTTCTGACTTGTCTCCATTTTCTTAGTATTTTCGCTCCGTTTTACCTAGATGGAAGAAGAGAAATTTATTAATATTTAAACAAAATAAATTAAATTAAAAAGAAATGAAAAGAAAATAATAAATAATAAAAAATAAAAATAAATAAAAGAAAAATAAAGATTGGGTTGCCTCCCAACAAGTGCTTGTTTAACGTCATTAGCTCGACGACTTAAATGGTTCTACGGTGGCTCAAAATAAATCTTTTTAATCGTGTGAGCTTGGAAATCCTCATTTTTTATCACATCCACCATATTTGGGTTTAATCGTCCTTGCGCCTCTTTCATTGGTTTCATATTTTCCTCCAAGGGGTTAATCCCTTTTAAGTCGGCAATGGTCTCATCATTCTCCAAAAATGTGAATTTGAGATGCTCGAGAAGTGGTTTTAATTTCGGATCTGATGCCTGCACAACAGAAGGTAGAAGTTTAGTATCTATTGGAGCCAATAATTTATTAACAGATTCAAATTCATCAGACATCATTTTAGATTTATCTCCATAAGATGACTCAAAAGTTTTTTCTACTGATGAGTTAATTATGTCGACATGGTTTACATCCAAGACTTCACTTGGGTGGCTAATAGTGCCATAAATGTTAAACTTCACGATCTCCCCATCAAACTCCATCATGAGGGTTCTGCTTCATACGTCAATCTTACTATTTGCGGTATTAAGGAAAGGTCGCCCCAACAAGATGTCTGAAGACCCGGGAGTGTTATCCTCCTCCATTTTTATCACATAAAAGTCTGCAGGGAAGATAAGTCCATTGACTTTGACTAATACGTCCTCGAGGACTCCTTCGGGATGCACAACGGACCTGTCTGCCAATTGAATGATAACACATGTTTTTGTCAAAAAACCTGCGTTAAGTGATTCATAAATAGAATATGTCATTACATTTATGGAGGCTCCTAGATCACACGTAGCCTTTTTAATTCCCAAATGACCTATTTTGCATGGTATTGCAAACATGCTCCTATCCTTACATTTTGCTGGCACTTTTTGCTGTAACACTCCGGACACATTTTCACCAACATTCACCCTTTCATTACCTGTTATTTTTCGCTTGTTGGTGCAAAGCTCTTTAAGAAATTTAGCATACCGCGGAATTTGCTTGATGGCGTCCAACAACGAAATGTTGATCTCGACATTCCTAAATGTTTCGAGGATCTCCTTCTCCTTCTTACCTCTTCGACACTGGTTGAATCATTCTAGAAATGGAGGTTGAATTTTAGGCAATGGAGGTTTCGGTCGGACCTGTTCGTCTTTCTCGGGTTTTTCCTGAGTGATTTCTTGGCCAAGATTCCTATTAGGAATTGGTTCCAGTACCTTTCCACTTCGCAACGTCACTGCATTTGCGTATTGTCTTAGATTAGGTTCTATTTGTGACGGCAGCTTCCACTGAGAGTTCAATTTCTTAATTGATATGGTCAATTTTCTTATAGATGCCTCGGTTTTCTGTTGAAAATCAAGCATATTAGCTGCTAATTTATTGACCAAAGTTTCTAATGAATTACCTGTATCTTATGGCTGCTGTGGAACTCGGTTCTGCTATGGCTGGTTATATCGTGGGTTGGCCCCATAACTTAAGTTAGGGTGATCCCTCCACCCTGGGTTGTAGGTATTAGCATAGGGGTCGTATCGCCTTTGTGGCGGCCCAGGGAAATTTACCACAGCATCCAGATGGGCCATGGTATCATCATACAAACTGGGACATGCATCAGTTGCATAATCTGGAGTAGCACATATTCCGCATAACCGAGCTGTCTTTCTTTTTTCTGCAAGAAGAGTATGCATCATATTAGTAAGTTTATTAAGTCTATCTTCTATTGTAGAATTACTTAGCTGGTGAAATCTACTGGGGGTTCAGGATTAGCTCGGAACTGCTGAGAATTTGCAGCCATTGTGGAGATTAAGTCTCTTGCTTGTTGGGGGGTCATGTTTACCAACGCTCCTCCACTAGCAGCATCTACCATATTCATCTCCATTTGTTTCAAACCTTCATAAAAGTACTAGAGGAGAGATTGCTCTGTTATACCATGTTGTGGGCAGCTCGCACACAACTTCTTAAATCGTTCCCAAAAATCATAAAGAGTCTCTGCTTCTTTTTGCCTTATTCCCACGATCTCTCTTCTTAGCTCAGCTGCTCTAGATGCTGGAAAAAACCTGTTGAGAAATAAACGAGATAAATCAGCCCAAGTAGTAATAGATCCAGGGGGTAAATAAAATAACCATTCCCTAGCTGAATCTGCTAGGGAAAAAGGGAAAGCGCGCAATTTAATTTGATCCTCAGTTACGCCTTAAGGTTTCATACTCAGACAAACCATATGAAACTCCTTCAAATGTTTATGGGGGTTTTCATTTTGTAACCCTCAGAAAGTTGGCAGCAACTGAATTAACCCTGATTTCAGTTTAAAATCGGTATCCATAGTAGGATATGCGATGCACAATGACGGTTGTTCTGTCAGAGCTTTAGCTAGTTGTCGAATTGTTTGAGCCATTGGTTGACGTACCAAATTCGGGTTTTCATTAACCCTAGTTGCAAGCACCTCTTTAGGTGAATCGACTTCTTCTGCTTTACTTTCAAATGTTTGAGTAGGGTTTTCGTTAACCCTTGACTCTGCTTCATCGTCGATTTTGATTTCTGGCGGTGGATTGCTTTAAGTCCCAACCACCGCTGACTGCTTTTTCCTTAGCTTTGTTTCTTTGCGATTAGCTCTCGTAGTCTGTTCAATTTCTGAGTCAAACGCAAGAGTGCCTGGGGTAGATCTAGTCATAGAAAACAAAAAAATAAGATTAGTATGTTGCCGATCCCCAGCAACGGTGCCAAATTTAATGCGTCGTTGACAGCACCCAAAATATCCTATTCCCTACGAAATAATGAAAAAGAATAGTAAACGGGAAGTAGGGTCGAATCCTCAGGGACAGGATTATACAAATGCTTGTTTCTCGAAATCCTGGGCAGAATCGTGCCTAAGAAAACCTACGTTCTTGAAAAAAATAAAAATAAAAAAATTAAAAGTTTTGATCTGGAAACGAAAATAAAATAAAAAGAGAATTGAGAAGTCGAATTGGAATTGCGAAAATTAAAAATAGGAAATAGAGTTGAGATAAAGAAATTCTTATGGGGAGATTCCAGCCTCCGGTTGCCTCGATCTGCCTTGGGTTCAATCCTTGGCTTTTAAGTAACCCTTCTCGAGCAGGATAAGCTAATTATAGTGGAAGAGGACGCCTACGACCACCAGCTCCAAGGATTTAGACTTCGATTTAGTGGAACCTGACTCTGGGATCATCGTATGCTAGATCAACGTTTCTCAATGGCGAATCCCACGCCATTTTGTCTCTTGGGCTTGCCAACCTCTGACGTAGTAAGTTAACGAACCGGCTGTGCAATCCTTCCAAAACATACAAAGCGACCGCCTTTGCAAACGTTGAAAAGTTTACTTCTTAAGGGACATGGACGGAAGCGTCAGCCCCGTAGTGCAGAGAAACGATGAATACCCTGTTTGAGAAGGCTAAGTGCGGATTCTAAACCTCAAGAACCTTTTTGGGGATTTTCGGCAACCTTTGGCTAGATGGGTTTAGTGGCTCATGGTTGTGGTGGAAAAGAAAATAAATATATGATAAGAATGGAGATTTTATTAAAAAGAAATATGGAAAGAATAAAAGACTTTTGGGGAAAGAGTTTACAGAAAAAGATGAAGCTCTTTTTTTAGTCATCTCACCCCCTATTTATAGTGCTAAGATAGATAGACTAGTCCTACTTAAATTCCTAAAGATAATTACAAATAATCAAAGATAAATAAAGATAAATAAAATAAATCCTAAATTAAATAATCCTTAATAATTATCTTAATATTAATTATCTTAATATTAATTATCCTAATATTATCAAAATAGAGTCTAACAGAATAAAAAACTCTTCTTTTTGCATTTCAACCCTTGTGTCCTCCATGCTTGCACTTTTGGCACCAATATTTCCCTGTGTCGCACATTGACCCATTTTATCTTTAATTTCACGCTTTTAGCCCTTAATTTTGCTTTTACCTCCAATTTAGTCCCTACAAGATAAAAGACCATAAATAGTTCAAATTAGTAAAATCTGTAACACCCCAAACCCGGCCCATGAGCCTTTACCAGATCTGGTATGTCACTGCGGAAAACGTTTGAGAAGAATTTGACTTAAAGTAAAAATAAACATAAAAATTTATTGTCTTTTGAAAACATTGGGTATTTAACATTCTAAGTAAAACTAAGTTGTCACAAATTTCCGGATTTAAAACTTTTATATAAGTTATTATAATATAAATTGATTAAAAATATTTCCCATTATTAGCTCAATAATAATATAAACTTCAAAAACCATAAATAAAGGTTCCAAATACTTTAAGTGGCCCTTAATACATCAAATAAATTCGCAAAATACTGATAATATAAAATACGTAAATCAATTAAATCATCTTCTGCATGGCCACCTCGTATCCACTCCAACCCGGTCCGAGCATCACGTATCACCTGCGATGTTGGTAAAAATTTGGGTGAGTCATACAGACTCAATGTGTAATTAGTCCATAGAATTCTACCCACATGTGGGCTTAGCCCACAACCACATTAAACCACATATCAGATAATACAAATCAGATGATAAGGCATTTTAATCCTCATTATTCCACATTTGGGCTTGGCCCATATCCACATCGATACCATATTTCAGACATGTTTATGCAAAGTGCACCCAACCCAACCTAGAGCCCATCCGCTACACACCCCCATACCTGCCGCACACACCAGGGGATTACTAAATCGCCCTCCAACCGCTACACATCTCTTTGGCAGTCATGCTGCTCAAAGCCGTGGCTTAGCCACCGATCACCTAAGTGACCCCACATATCAATATCCACGAGGTGACTCGAGGTCATCCTCAGTCCACGGTGATGCACTCAGCTATCATCTGCCGAGATGTGGCACCTAGCCAACACCTCACCTTGATGAAGCACATAGCTAACATCAAGCGCCAATGTGGCACAAGGCTAACATCAGACCACGTACATAATGTACACCCTGTCCTTCAATATTCATGTCCCAAGCCCCCATGCATAGATATATCATGACAAAAATATCATTTAATAAAGTATATAACACACGCTCATCTCCATTTCACATATTCATCAGTGATCATTTAATATCATAAAGTACTGACCTGATTATTCGATCACCCACCATCTTAGCCCTTATTTCAGCTACCATTCACATCATATCACACATATATAACAACATACACACATAAGCAATCAAGGGAACAGTGCAATAACTACACACCTGTTTGGTACAGTCTACTCAATCCCGAAACCCACGTCTAAACGATTTGCACCCTTGCGATTGTTGAACTCCTTCCTACACAACCTAAGTCAGAATCGGCTAACATTATAAACCAAAATGGCCTCTGGCCGAATACCATTACTGCCTTACCTTACGGATCTAAATCCCGAAAACCACTCATTGCTCTTGTAACTGTCGAAATCCCTGCTAACCAACTATTAGAATCGGCCTAACACATAAATCCATGAAAATGGCTCTTGGCCTAATACCATATCACTTACCTTGGCTTACCTTGATTACTTCCAATCCCGAAAGACTCCTTTGATGCTCCTTACTGTCGGCTACAAACAAAAGGCACACATAACATGGCTTATGAATATTCTGCTAACCCAAAACCAAAGCCTTAACACTTGATTCGGCACACCAACTGAAATAGAACCCAAACCGATTGCTAGGATAGAAAACTTACCACTATACAAGCATCCACAGAGAATCGGCTTTTAGATCCCAAAGAGAAGAATTTCGGCACTTTAATGGTGAAGAAAGAAAATGCAAAAAGTGGAGAGAGTTCAATGCTTAAAAGATTCGGCCATAGATAAACTAGATCAAGGTTTCGGCTTCAAGGCTTTGAGCAAAGGAAAAGAGAATAAGACCACTTGAAGATTCGGCTATGGCTCTCAAAGGAGATGAAATATTTGGCTAACACCAAAATAAATGAAGGAGCTTGGAACAGAGATATAGATTCGGCTAAGAACAAATAGAGAAAGTAGAAGAGAAGAGTTTGAAGAATTTTGGCAATGGTGACAAGGGAGAATTCGGCTTCAAATGAAAAGGAAGAAAAAGAGAGAATTCACTCAAAATTTCGGCAGCAAGATAAACACCCTTACTAACTAAAATTCGGCACTTATGCCTCCCCCCTTCATGACCGAATTTTACCAACCAAAGAGTCCCTTGGCCGGCCACTTTATCTTTACTCATCATATCCCTCATATTTCTCCTATTTTATCCCTTAATCACCTATTCAAAATAAATAAAAAAAACAACAATTATCCCCCACTCTTCTAGCCGAATTTTAAAAAGAAAAACAAAGCTTATCTATATCTCTTCAAAGTCCCGAGCCGTCCAATACTCCTCCTCTCAAGACGCCAAAAGCCCAAAAATAAAACCACCCTCCTTGCGGCCACCATGATTCGAACCTGAGCCCTCCTCCTCTTGCTTGAGGCGTCACTAGCCAAGGCCCTAAGTGGCGCCTTGCAGCCACTTTACCAAGCCAATTCTTATGTCATACATTCCCTCATAAATTCCCTTAAGGCCTCCTTAGCCTAGCTCCCCTTACTAAACTTAAAATCCAATAATTTTCCAAAGCATTCCTCTACAACCTTGGGTTCTCAAAACCCCTAAAACACACTCAACCCTCCACTGAGCCTATTAACTCATGAATTATGCACCAAATGCATAACCCCTAAATCTAGGATATTACAAAATCATACTCAAAATAAATATGCAATTAGCACATAAAAATATGACGTTCTAGAGTATTATCAATGGTGGTGGGAAAGTCTTAAAATTTATATAATGAATGATCGAGCCTAGAAACTAACTATCACCACGATTGAGGCAACCGCACCTATCAAACAGTAGTATAATTTAGTGGCAAGACCGGAATGTCGAACCCAAGGGAACCAAAAGTACTAATACTAACTTTCTTTTTATTATTTAGCCTAAGAATTAAGGGAATTGTTGTTTAATCTAAAGTTAACTAACTACTAAGCTAAAGATGCTAAAACAAAGAGAATGAATTGGGGAAATACTTTTACGAAAACCAATTGATTAAGACAATACCCGAGGAAGAATCCACCTAGACTTCACTTGTTATTTAACTCTGAACCAGATGATTTATTCACTTGACTTGATCCGTAAGATTCCCTAATTTATATTAATACCTCTCTCGAGGCTACTAACGTCTAACCCTAGGTTGATTAATTGAAATCTCTTTCTAATTAAAACCCCTAGAATTGCATTAACTTGATCTATGGACTCCCATATTAGGTTTGACCCTAATCCGACAGATTTTTGTCATCCTATCTCTAGGGTTGCGGTCAACTCCACTTAATTATGCTAGATCTACTCTTAAACAGGGAATATTCTTCCACTAGCTAAGCATATCAATACTTGAATCAATATCCTGAAATATCAAAACAAGAATTAAGAACACATAATTAAGAACAAATCAAGTATTTATCATATAGTTCAGAAAACAATAACAAGATCCGTCTTAGGTTTCATCCCCCTCAAGTATTTGAGTGGTTTAGTTCATAATCATAAAAGAATACATCTCAGAAGAAAATATAGAACAAAACATAAGAAAAACCCTAAAACCCCCTGAAGGAAATTGAAGGAAAGATCTTTCGTCCTGAGTATGACTCTGGCTTCTTGAGATGAATCAATTGGCTTTCTTCGAGTAAATCTCACAATTTTGACCTCTCTAGCTTGGCTCCTAAGCCTAGCTGGACGCCCCTTTGAAGGTTGGGCTCTAGGGTGTTTATATAGGCTT
The DNA here is from genome assembly GCA_005393395.2 of Gossypium australe. Taxonomy (NCBI): domain Eukaryota; kingdom Viridiplantae; phylum Streptophyta; class Magnoliopsida; order Malvales; family Malvaceae; genus Gossypium; species Gossypium australe. Next base: position 123,735,335 of record CM016624.1, on the reverse strand, counting down.
TTGGAATGTCTTTCTTTGCCTCTAAGTACCCTATTCCGAATAGAATTAAAACAGGTCACGGCAGGGACACGCCCGTGTGGCACGCCCGTGTGGCACGCCCGTGTGGCACGCCCGTGTGAATCGAATCCAGGCCGTGGTCGGGTCTGCTAAAGAGGCACGGCCGTGTGGCTTAGGCCCAGGCCGTGTGCATTTCGTGCTTTGGCCCATTTTCTCCATTTTTGGCCAGTTTCTCGTTCTTTTTACCTTTCGATGCTCTCCTAAGTATAAAACATGAAATTAATGGATTTGGAGCACCAAATTCCACAATTCAGGGATTAAATCTTCCAAAAGTATGCTAAATATGGGATTAAAATATGTATATATTACGGTTTATCAAATACCCCCACACTTAAGCATTTGTTTGTCCTCAAGCAAAATTCTCAACTCACAATTAAAATGAACTTCCTCAATTCATAATATTCATCAATAGTGTTTCATCATAATTCATAGATAGTTTATACATTGATAATTTAAGTAAAAGGGTCCTAAAGATTCAAATAATCAAAGTCATAGTTTTTGTAGCACGAAAATATAGGCGTTTCCCCTTACCTAAATATTCACCTTTAATTCAAAATTGACAAGAGTTGACATCCTCACTAAAATTCACTCAAATCACTCAAAGTGTTTAAGGTTCAAAATTAAGCACTCAAAAGTCAAACATGAAAAGTTAATCCCATAGGCTTTAATGTAAATCAAATCTCCACTATTATAAAATGAAATGATACATAGATCAAAAGGTCTTTAAAGGGTTGTAATGGGGCTTAAGTTAAAGGTGTGGATAAAGGCTAAATTAAAGGGTTAGAATTGGAATTGAATTGACAATTTACCTAACTAGAAAAATAAACTAAATCATTGAATAATTACATCAATTAAAACTTGTAATACTAATAATACGAGCTTCTTCTTTAAGATGTGAAATTTAAACGTATAAGCTCACTTAATTATAGAACTAATAATGAATATACTTCGATTTTTTTTTATTTTTTAAGAACAAATCAAGTATTTACAATAATAAGAAAGAACTTTAACAACTGAAATATAGATCATAGGTAGGCAACTGCTCAAAATCAAATCTCGACAAAAAAGGAGTCAAGAGAAATGGTGATAACAAATACAAGATGGGTTTTGGGTTAATATTAGTAGGTGAGTTAATAAAAAGGGTTGTTAGAATCAAAGGGGTTCACTAGTGATTAATTGTGAGGGTAGGCTTTCTAGTGGAGTGAGTGGGTTAAATCCTAAGTGCCTTTATCATCTCTATATATCAAATCAATAATGTGGTCTTGACATATATAATCGAAGCAGGTTCTAGAATAACAAATCAATGTTGACACACTCATAATCAATAAAGTGAGCAAGAAAAGAATATATGCTCTAAAAGGTTCAAAATCTCACAAAGATTATCGGTTTTTGATATCAACCTTGTAAATTTCAAACTTCAAGGTAATAATTAGATTCAGGTAGACAACCTAACAAAATTTTAATTTTTGAAAATAGACTCATCATGCTTGATTCTCTAGTCTCCTAAAGTTTAAATCATCACTGCACAATTATCAATGACTTATTCCAAAAACATATCAATAAAAATCATGAATCAAAGGGAATTTCATTCAAATAGTAATAAGAGAAATTTACTTAAGAACAAGACATAATTCAGGGATTTGAGAATAACGCAAAAAGTTAGAAACTTTTCAAAATAGAATTGACCCCCCACACTTAAGATGTACATTGCCCCCAATGTACAAGATATATAAGAAATCATAAGAGATGGGGAGAAGTGAAACTTCCTGAATTTTGGATGGATTCCTTGAGTTGATGGTGGTCACCGACAATCTCTGCGCTAGATAAAGAACTTGGGAATCTCGTGAAGAATTAGCCAGGAAATAATAAGAATAATTCAAAATATACTAATTATATATTTAAAGAAAAGAAATAATGTAAAAAGGAAAATAAAAATTAAAAGAGAAGATTAATGGATTGAAAAGTCCTTATTGTTAGATGGTTCGCAAGGTGGGTGTAATTTCTAAGGCCGAGGCATGGTGATTCCCAAGCAGCCTTTAGAACCTAAATCAAAGAAAACAAAATAAAATAGATTAAATTAAGTAAAAGAGGAATAAAGAAAAGGAAAATAAAGGAGAAGAGAAAAGAAAAAGAAGAATGAAATAGACCCAAAGGTCCTTGTCCTGTCGAGTTACTGAAGCGGTTGGCATGAACTTATGTAGATCGGTCTTGTAGAGGAAGACTGTGCTAGGATCCTTCCATTTCTTCGACATGGATAAGATGTAGACCAAGAGTTTGGAGAATGAAGAAGGGTGAAAATGAAAAGGGAGGGGAGTGTAAAGGGTATGGAAGAAGGGAAATAGGTAGTAGGTGAGAAGGGGAGAGAGGTGTTTTAAATAGAAATCTCAGATCTGGTACATCCCCACGCCCATGTACCATGGGTTTGTTAAGTCACACTACCGTATCGCACGGCCATGTTGTGCTTCGTTCATTTCTCCCACACCTATGTGCAGGTCGCTACGCCCGTGTTGATAAAACAGTGTCGACCACAGCTGTATCGCACGGCCGTGGTGTTTAGTCAGAGCCCATGGCTTGAAGATATTTTTCGTCCTGTTTCGTACTATCTCTGCCACATCGGTACAGAAATCCATGGTGCCCACACGGCCACAGTGATAAACCGTAAAAGTAACATATTTTTAATCCCACATTTAGTATGCTTTTGGATGATTTATCCCTCGATTTATATAAAAAAAGGTGTTTTTAGTCCTTTCTTTTCATGTCTTATACCCAGGAAAGCACCCAAGGATGAAAAGAACACAAAACGGGCCTAAAACGGAGTAAATGGGCCTTAACACGAAATCGACACGGCCTAGCCCAAAGCACACACGGCCGTGCCTTGACGAACACCTAAAGCACAGCCTCAACCCCACCACACACGGTCGTGCCTCAAGAGAAATTCGAGCACGGTCAGGTCTCGGTTCACACGGACGTGTGACATGGCCGTGCCTCTGACGCTGGAAAGAGCAATTTTAGTCGGAAAAGGATACTTAGGGAGAAAGAATCGCGTTTCAAGAGCCTATAAATAACCCCCAAGTATCACCTGTTGAAGGGAGCGAAAGCGAGGCTAATGAGCCAAGCCGAGAAGGTCAGAGTTAGGGAATAGCGCGAGGATAGCCAGTTGATCCATCTCAAGAAGTCGGAGTTATACTCAAGGCGGCAGAATTCTCCTTCGATTCCTTCAGGGGGTTTTACAATTTTTCCTATGTTTTGTTTTATCTTTTCTCTTGCGATGGTTTGTTTATTCATTATGAACTAAACCCCTCAGATACCTGAAGGGGATGAAACCTAGATGATTTTATTATTTGATTTTTAAGTTATATGATAAATTACTTAGTTTGTTCTTAATTATGTTGCTTAATCCAAATCTAATGTGCTTAGATGGAGGAGGAATAGACCCTACCTAAGAGAAGATCTAACATAATTAAGTGGAGTTAATCGAACGCCTAGAGATAGGGTTACGAGATTTTGTCGGATTAGGGTGAAACCTAATATGGGAGTCCATTGATCGATTTACTGTTGTCCTAGGGGGTTATTATAAGTGAACGAGAGTTCCACTAATTAACATAGGGTTAGACGTTAGTCGCCTCGAGAGAGGGTTTAATATAGGTTAGGGAGTCCTACGGATCAAGCTAAGTAAAAGAAATCATATAATTGAAGGTTAGATAATAGGAGAAATCTAGGTGGATTCTTCCCGAGGGTATCATCAAAATCAACTGAGTTTTTCCTCAAGGTTATTTTCCAATTCGTCTTTTTTGTCTTTGTGTCTTTAGTTTAGCTGTCGTCAATTTAATTTAAAAAGTAATCTTCACTCTAACTTTAAGGCTAAATAATAAAAAGAAAGTGAGTATTAATACTTTTAGTTCCTTTGGGTTCGATAACCGGTCTTGCCTAAGCTATACTACTGTTCGATAGGTACACTTACCTTAATATCGTTGTCAGAGTTAGTCTCCAGATTTGATCATTCTTTTATAAATATTTAATGCTCTGATTTTTCCGCGATCAAGTTTTTGGCGCCGTTGCCGGGGAACTAAAATATTAAGAAAGCTTAATTTTTTTTATTTTAGCCATATTTTTTATTGCAATTTTTTTTAATTTTTTCAATTTTTTTTTCCTTGCTAATTTTTCTTTTATTTTGGCAGATAAGTATAGTGTATAGAGGAGATGGCACTAAATAACTATCAGTGGCAAGTTATGAGGACAACGCCAACAAAAGCTGCCAGTGTTTTCAACCTCGATGTGGTCACTAGGTTTTCTACACAACTAGAGATGATGAATAAAAAGATTGATGGTTTGCATAGTCTCTCGCAGGTACACCCAATAATGCAATATGACTCGAATCCAAGAGGCATGGCGAATCCTGAATACCCACCCTACGGATATTGCATGGAAAACGAGCAAGCTCATTATACAGGTAACTATTCTAGACCTCAAAATAATTTTTATAGTGGCACTTATAATACAGGTAGGAGGTGCCATGCCAATTTCTCATGGGATGATCAAAGTAGCCAAAGATCAGAACTTCTTCCAGATCTTCAACAACCACCTCACCAACAGGAAAAGGAATTGGACATTGAAGAAATGCCGACAAAATTCATGGCAGCCACAGAAAAATGTTTCAAAGACACTGAAACAAACCAACGAACATCGATTGAAGAGATCCAGAGCCAAGTAAGGGAAGCCACTAAGGTAGTCGAACAACTTCCAAAATTAATGTCCGAACGATCGCAAGGGCATTGTAACACCCCAAACCCGGCCCAAACATTACGACCGAATTTGGTATGTCACGGAAAAAAATTATTTTTGTAAAATCCCTTTAAGCAGATTTAAAATTTTTGTTGAAAACATTTTTGGTAATAAAGAAAACAAAAACTTAGTGTTGATTAAAAATACATAAAGTCATGTTGTTACCAATTTCAGATGTACCCGCTGGTACAATAAAACATTTCGCGTTTGATTTTGAGAAAACATGTGTATCCATTTTCAAGTCATTAAGTTGTTAAACAAATTATCCAAAACAGATAAAATAACCAAAATATAATCCTAGGAGGCCTTATTACAATTTAAGCAAAATAAACCAACAATAAAATAAAAGTAGTTCGTAAATCATTTAATCCAAATGTTCACTGCATGGCCACCTCGAGTTCTTTCGGCTCCTTTTCCGCGATCTACAAGTCACCTGAAAAATTAAAGGAGAAGGTGAGTCACCAAGACTCAATGTGTAACCCTTCCCTGGTTTAGTGCAACACATACACAAGTCATAACCAATTAACATGGACAAGTTTAATATGCACCCAACCTAGCCATCCAAACGCCTTTCTCTACCCCGTGTGGTACCAAACCACTGGTGGTGCCAAACCACTGGTGACTCAAAGTCACAGATGTGATACCAAATCACTGGAGATACCAAATCTCTGGTGTCCGAAGACACAAATCGAATGATGGGGCCAACCCATCGTGTGATACCAAATCACTAGCGTCAATCCCGTATCTCAAAGTGGGGCCAACCCACGGTGGTGCTAAGCCACAGGGACGAGACGCTATGAGGTGCCAAACCTCTGGAGGTACCAAACCTCTGGTGACCGTAGTCACAATGTGTTACCAAAACACTGGTGTCCGTCGACACGAATATCACTGCCCCCTCCACTCATTTAATCCCACATCAATCAATAATATGCATTTAACAAATTTCATGCCAATAGATTTATTTAACAACATCCAACATATATATCATGAGCCATATATTATAATCTGCATATACCAAATATGCCATGCTTCCCAAAAGCATCATAAGAAAGCTCTTAACAACAAAGACTTACCCGAATCCTTGTTTATACCATGATGGTATTACATCCGAATCTACACAATCCGATTAAGCATACATATAACACTTAGCACATTAAATAGTTATAAGGTGTGTATGTACACACCTGTCACCAACGATAGTCCTAAATCCCGAAAGTCACTCGGCCACCTTAGATTTCTTGCTCCTATATTCGGCCAAACACAAGAGTTAGGGACATGGACTATTCGGCCAAACCACATAATTCTACGAGGTTATCACATGAACCCGAAACCTCACCTAATCGCCTTCGAGTACTAACTACAGTAACCGGTACGCGAATCTGCTTCACTTCCTTACAATCGGCAACAATTAATAATAATAGCCTTCGGCTTTTGAATAATCAAAAGAATAATCCTTTAAAATAAATCCTTACCACCTTCAATATTCGGCCAAGATACTTCTAAATGGAAGAAGAGAGTTTCGGCACACCCAAAGGAGTATATTCGGCCAATAAAGAAATTATTGAGAAGAAAGGAGAAATAGGGGATTCGGTTTTGAGAAGAAAAGAAAAGAAGTAGATGAAAGATGATGGTGTAGGAGATTCGGCCAAAGTTTAGAGAAAGAAAGAATGGTTTTTGGTTTTGATAAAGGTTGAAAAGAGAATGAAAAAGAATTGATCAAAGGAAGAAAAAGAGAGATGGAAGAAATGGTATTCGGTCAACACAACTTTACCAAAGAACAAAATGCACAAGATACAAAAAATGTAGTTTGGTTCAAAAGGACAAATGAGAGAAAGAAAGTGGTATTTTGTTTCAAACAAAATGAAGTTGTCATCAAAAGAAATTTTGCACCAAAAGTACCCTAGACATTCGGCCAAAGATGATAGTTTTTGGAGAGAAAAACAAATACCAAAAAGATGCACAAAACAAAAGGTTGGCTAATATCCCCCCCAAGCTACCTACCAAAAATTCGGCCACTCCCCCTAGCCTTATATGCCGTCCACATACATGCACTAAGGCATAGGATTTCTTTCCAAAACATCCTCCACCTTCCATGCCTTTGTCCCCTCATTATACCATAAACTCAAGATTCTTATCCCAAACTTCAAGCTTTCCATAACAAATTTTCAACTTACCAAAAGATGGAAGTCCAACCTATCATAAACATAGGTTGACCGGCCATTAATGCTAAAACACAAAAATAAACTTTCAAAAAAAAAACTAAACATACTACTCGAACCTCTAACCTCAAGCTATAAGTTCAAACACCATAACCACTTTGCCACTAATTCCTCATGTGCTTTAATTAACACTTAAATTAACTTAAGTGCTAAGCTCACTTAATCCACTTCATTAAATAAACCATACTAAAATTTATTCTAGCTCTCTAAATAAAATCAAACCTTCATAAGACTATGCTAAGCACACAAACAATACTACCCGAGCTAACACAAGTAACTAGATGACACACAAATTTTTCCTAAAGTCCATGGCCCAATCGGCCCAATTCTACTAGGCCCAATTTCGGGATGTTACAGTTCTACCCTCCTTAAAAATAATTTCGTCCCTGAAATTACTTACTAACGATCAATCGTACAGTCTAACTCACCACACTACGCTCTTGCTGCGCACTCTGATCTTAACAACACTACTAACAATCAAAGCGGTATATAGAAATCCAATGATCAAGAACATACTGGTGAAGACGTCCGGTGCGTCACCCTCCTCATGACGCCTCGCAACATACACCAAACCTGGCTGCCTAGCCTCAGTGTTGCCAACACCTCTGCCAGCTGCTCCGCGACCTCGACCAGAGCCATTACCGCCTCTACCATTATCACGACCCTTCTGCGGTGGCGGTCCCTCCTTTCTGAACTGAGCACGACCTTGACCTTCAGACTGATTCCTGGCTTGCTTACGTGGATAGTCTCTCACACGATGATCCAGCGAACCACACTCGAAACATCCTTTTTCTCCGGTCCAACATTTGCCCCAATGAAACTTCCCACATCGGTTACACCGTGCTGGACCCTGATTAGCAGTAACAGGCCTCCCAAACTGATTCGGCCCACTCTGCCTAACCCTTTTTTGAGAATCTTCATCCGACCCAGATGATCCATATCTTCTTTTATGCTTGTTCCGGTCGTAACTCTGTCTCACGGACTCCTTGACCCTTTCGGCTACCTTAGCCTTTTCCACCAAGACAGCAAACTCACGCTCCTGCTGTGGAGCAATCAGCAACCTTAACTTATCCCTAAGTCCGTCTTCAAAGCGGACGCAACGATCATGCTCCGTTGACACTATACCCTGAGCATAGCGGCTCAGCCTCAAGAATTCCGCTTCATACTCCGACACAGACTTATTTCCTTGTACCAACCCCAGAAAAGCTTTCCTCTGTGCATCAATGTAGCTTGTGCCCACATACTTCTTCTAATAAGCAGTTTTGAAATACTCCCAAGTAAGATCATCCGCCGTAGCACCATTCCGAACCGTGAGCCACCATCGATATGACTCATCCTTGAGAAGCGACACCACCCCTTTTAGTTTCTCCTTATTCGTCAGATCTATCTCATCCATGATTCTTTCGATCGATTCCAGCCAATACTCAGCCGTATTGGGCGCTACACTGGACACACCTCGAAAAAATTCAGCTCCGTTAGCTCGAAGTCTCTCAGGTACCGACTTCCGAGCTCCTCCACCTCCACCCATTCCAGCTACCCTTTCCAGCACCCGCAGCATCGCTTGTGACACTGCATCATCACCCGTCTGATCCTGCTCCTCAGCTCCAAAAGTTGGGGGTGGTGGCGGCGGTGGTACCTCATTTTCCGATCCCTGACCCGACCTAATGGGTTCCGATACAGCCATTCTGCCTCGACCATGTCCACGACGGCCACGTCCTCTATAGCTCATTCTAACTATCGCGTTTTAATCTGATTAGGAAATTTTAATGGATTAGTACATGTTTCACTTGGTTATCCGCGAAGAAATTTTATGAAGAGTTTAATAGAGATTCTTTCGATCAATCAAAGTTTTAAGTCCTCTATCCTAATTCACACAGAAAAACACATCCATTCCCAAATACCTTTCATACCTATTCACTCTTCAGACATTTCTGTCTTTTCTAACCCAGGGGTATTTTCGTCATTTTCCTACAAAGGTATTTTTGTAATAAACCGAAGAAATTTGAAAACTTTAATAAATCAAAAAATTTTGTAATTTCTAAAACTGAGGAGTATTTTCGAGAAATTCTCAATTTAAAGGTATGGCAAAATTTTGAAAACCAGGGGTATTTTGGTAATTTTGTCAATCGGGGGTAATTTTGTAAATTCCAGAAGTCAGGGTATTATTTTGAAATACAACAATTTGGGTACTTTTGCAAAGTAAATATTTAATCAAAATCGGGGTAATATGGTAATTTTAGAAACCAAGGGCATTTTCGTAATTTTGCCACTAGGGACATTTTGGTAATTTTGATAAGCCAAGAATATTTGAAAATTTTCTAGAAATAAATTTTTACTACTATTTAAAGGAGTGTCGTAATGATTTTTAAAACTTAGAGCTTTCATAAAACAGGGTTAATCCCTTGCGGGTTTTATTTAACGTGTTTAGCCTATGACCGAGTCCTTTTGGTTAGGGTGAACCGAAGCTATGCACCAGGTAGGAATCCCGCGAAGAGGAGGTGAGTCACGAGGACTGCTTAAGTACCAAGCTCTTCCGGATCCAATCCTAGACATGCGCACTAAGGTTACCACACCCTAACTCGGCGACTTGGTCATAGGTTGGTTTAATTAGGCTTTTAAAGTCTTATGTCTTTGTTTGGGGTATCTAGTCCTAAGGTTTAACACCTATCACACTAACTACGTTCCATACCTACCCTTCTACCAATAATAATTCACAAAGAAATGAAAAATACTTACCTGGGCGGATCGGTGCCGGAGACTCGGTGCCATGCTGTTCAAAACCAAAATTATTTCAAAAAGGCCTACCAAAACATTTTGGGCCTTGGGCCCCCACAGCCAAGCTTTGAACTGGGCTCTGATACCAATTTGTAACACCCCAAACCCGGCCCAAACATTACGACCGAATTTGGTATGTCACGGAAAAAAAATTATTTTTCGAAAATCCCTTTAAGCAGATTTAAAATTTTTGTTGAAAACATTTTTGGTAATGAAGAAAACAAAAACTTAGTGTTGATTAAAAATACATAAAGTCATGTTGTTACCAATTTCAGATGTACCCGCTGGTACAATAGAACATTTCGCGTTTGATTTTGAGAAAACATGTGTATCCATTTTCAAGTCATTAAGTTGTTAAACAAATTATCCAAAACAGATAAAATAACCAAAATATAATCCTAGGAGGCCTTATTACAATTTAAGCAAAATAAACCAACAATAAAATAAAAGTAGTTCGTAAATCATTTAATCCAAATGTTCACTGCATGGCCACCTCGAGTTCTTCTGGCTCCTTTTCCGCGATCTACGAGTCACCTGAAAAATTAAAGGAGAAGGTGAGTCACCAAGACTCAATGTGTAACCTTTCCCCGGTTTAGTGCAACACATACACAAGTCATAACCAATTAACATCCACAAGTTTAATATGCACCCAACCTAGCCATCCAAACGCCTTTCTCTACCCCGTGTGGTACCAAACCACTGGTGGTGCCAAACCACTGGTGACTTAAAGTCACAGATGTGATACCAAATCACTGGAGATACCAAATCTCTGGTGTCCGAAGACACAAATCGAATGATGGGGCCAACCCATCGTGTGATACCAAATCACTGGCGTCAATCCCGTATCTCAAAGTGGGGCCAACCCACGGTGGTGCTAAGCCACAGGGACGAGACGCTATGAGGTGCCAAACCTCTGGAGGTACCAAACCTCTGGTGACCGTAGTCACAATGTGTTACCAAAACACTGGTGTCCGTCGACACGAATATCACTGCCCCCTCCACTCATTTAATCCCACATCAATCAATAATATGCATTTAACAAATTTCATGCCAATAGATTTATTTAACAACATCCAACATATATATCATGAGCCATATATTATAATCTGCATATACCAAATATGCCATGCTTCCCAAAAGCATCATAAGAAAGATCTTAACAACAAAGACTTACCCGAATCCTTGTTTATACCATGATGGTATTACATCCGAATCTACACAATCCGATTAAGCATACATATAACACTTAGCACATTAAATAGTTATAAGGTGCGTATGTACACACCTGTCACCAACGATAGTCCTAAATCCCGAAAGTCACTCGGCCACCTTAGATTTCTTGCTCCTATATTCGGCCAAACACAAGAGTTAGGGACATGGACTATTCGGCCAAACCACATAATTCTATGGGGTTATCACATGAACCCGAAACCTCACCTAATCGCCTTTGAGTACTAACTACAGTAACCGATACGCGAATCTGCTTCACTTCCCTACAATCGGCAACAATTAATAATAATGGCCTTCGGCTTTTGAATAATCAAAAGAATAATCCTTTAAAATAAATCCTTACCACCTTCAATATTCAGCCAAGATACTTCTAAATGGAATAAGAGAGTTTCGGCACACCCAAAGGAGTATATTCGGCCAATAAAGAAATTATTGAGAAGAAAGGAGAAATAGGGGATTCGGTTTTGAGAAGAAAAGAAAAGAAGTAGATGAAAGATGATGGTGTAGGAGATTCGGCCAAAGCTTAGAGAAAGAAAGAATGGTTTTTGGTTTTGATAAAGGTTGAAAAGAGAATGAAAAAGAATTGATCAAAGGAAGAAAAAGAGAGATGGAAGAAATGGTATTCGGTCAACACAACTTTACCAATGAAGAAAATGCACAAGATACAAAAAATGTAGTTTGGTTCAAAAGGACAAATGAGAGAAAGAAAGTGGTATTTTGTTTCAAACAAAATGAAGTTGTCATCAAAAGAAATTTTGCACCAAAAGTACCCTAGACATTCGGCCAAAGATGATAGTTTTTGGAGAGAAAAACAAATACCAAAAAGATGCACAAAACAAAAGATTGGCTAATATCCCCCAAGCTACCTACCAAAAATTCGGCCACTCCCCCTAGCTTTACATGCCGCCCACATACATGCACTAAGGCATAGGATTTCTTTCCAAAACATCCTTCACCTTCCATGCCTTTATCCCCTCATTATACCATAAACTCAAGATTCTTATCCCTAACTTCAAGCTTTCCATAACAAATTTTCAACTTACCAAAAGATGGAAGTCCAACCTATCATAAACATAGGTTGACCGGCCATTAATGCTAAAACACAAAAATAAACTTTCAAAAAAAAACTAAACATACCACTCGAACCTCTAACCTCAAGCTATAAGTTCAAACACCATAACCACTTTGCCACTAATTCCTCATGTGCTTTAATTAACACTTAAATTAACTTAAGTGCTAAGCTCACTTAATCCACTTCATTAAATAAACCATACTAAAATTTATTCTAGCTCTCTAAATAAAATCAAACCTTCATAAGACTATGCTAAGCACACAAACAATACTACCCGAGCTAACACAAGTAACTAGATGACACACAAATTTTTCCTAAAGCCCATGGCCCAATCGGCCCAATTCTACTAGGCCCAATTTCGGGATGTTATAGGCGTCTACCAAGCGATACTGAAACTAACCTGAGGGAGCAAATTCAAGCCGTAACAGCTCATAATAGCACAGGGGTAGACAAACCTAATCCGATAAAAGGAAACAAGTAGAAGAAAGTAAAGTTGAGGCAACACAGGAAAAGCCAAAACCGGTAATCGAAGAGTACCATCCTCATATACCTTATCCCGAAGCAATGAAAAGAGACGATTCAGAAGAACAATTCGGTAAGTTTCTTAAACTTTTAAAGAAATTACATATTAACTTACCTCTTCTTGAAGAACTTTTTCAGATGCCAGATTCGAAGAAATTTTTAAGATAGCTCTTGACAAACTAACGCAAATTAGACGAGGAGCACCACGTGGAATTAAACGTAGCATGCTCAGCAATGTTACAGAATAGACTACCGCAGAAGCAAAAAGACACAGGGAGTTTTACAATTCCATGTTTAATTGGTAGTTTATCTATTGATAATGCTTTAGCTGATTTAGGGACAAGTATCAATGTTATGCCTTATAAAATGTTTAAACAACTAGGTCTAGGGAAACCCAGACAAACTAGGATGAGCATTCAGTTAACTGATAAAACTATCAGAATTCCTAGAGGTATAATAGAAAATGTTCTAATCAAAATTGATAAATTCATATTCACAGTAGATTTTGTTGTCTTAGACATGAATGAGGACAATTCGATTCCTTTAATTTTAGGAAAACCCTTTCTAGCAACTGCTAGGACTAAAATTGATGTTGGTACAGGAGAACTCATTCTTCGTGTAGGTGACGAATCAATCAGTCTACAAGCTTTTGACTCGAGCAAGACATCAAGTGATGAAGGTGAGAAAGTAAATTCAGTTGATAATCAAATTGTTCAACTTTCACCACAGGAAACACCACAAGGATACAAACCTGAGCTGAATCATGGGCCCCAAGCCGTACAAGCTCATAACAGTGAATTGTTAGTGGAATCTGACCCAAGGCAAGAACCTGTGGTAAGTGAAGGTAAGGATGAGGTAAGCCATGATTTACCAAACCCGGTAAATACAAAGTACCAAGCTCGTGTGCCATATCCTGATGCAATAAAGAAAGACCACACAGAGGAAGAATTCGGTGAACTCACACTTCATGTAGACGACAAAACAATCACTCTTCAAGCTCTTGACTCAGCTAGGACATCGAGTAATAAAGGTACGAACGTTAATTCTATTGATAATCATTTGGTTCAACCTTCTTTACAGGAAGCATCACGAAATCACTTAGCTGAGCTAGATCTTAGACCTAGTGCCGACAAAGAAGAAACACATAAGGAACAAAGCCTCAGGGTTGACAAACTAAAAGAGCAGGAAACACAATCAGAGAGGAACAAGAGCTGCACGAAATGAAACTGAAGGAGACCTCAAACAAGCTGATAGGAACAACAAATCACATCAAAATAGAGGATCAGGTATTGTTGAATTAGGAAGACCCTCGAATCACCAATTCAGACCTCAAGAAAAACGAAGAAATCACTTTTGAGGTACTTAATGTCTTCCTATACGGCACAGTCGAGGTAAGCAATCCTAAATTCGACACTTTTGAGGTAAACATTACTCGACTTAAACTATATATCCATAACCGAAGTGATTGCATGAGAAAGGATTTTCACCTCCTCAAACCACCATGACCATACGAATGAGAGGTAAAGTCTAGCTTAAGACTATAAACGAGCGCTTTTCGGGAGGCAACCCGAACACTAACCCTATTTTTACATTTTTTTATCTTCTTTATTTTTTATTTTTATTTTTTTTCCTTTTTCTCTTTTACTTTCCTTTTAGCACTTAACCATAAACTAACAAAAAAAAGCAGATTTCTAGGCAACACGGCCTCAACACGGGCGTGTACATAGCCGTGCATAGCCAAGAAATAGACCATGGGCGTGCCAAAACACCGTGCCTAAACAGGGTAAAAATTTTTCCGGTGACACGGGCTGCAACACCAGACCACGCCCATGCTAGATAACCGTGTAAAATTACTGAGGTTACTAACTTATAATACACGGGCACAACACTGCCGTGCCTCACAACCGTGTGAAATTACTAAGGTTACTGACTTGATATACACGGGCTTGACACGCCCGTATTACCCCACCGTGCTAACATTTTTTCTTATCGAACACGGGCATGTGAATTGAAACACGGCCGTGCCAAAAACCCTGAATGAGCCCAAAATTCAAAATCCCAAAACACGAGCTACATCTCTATTTAAATCTCATTCTCCCTTTTTCTAGTTGTCTTTCATTTGTCATTATTTATTTTTATTCTCATTATTTTTTCCCCTTTATTTTATTTTATTCTCTTTATTTTTTTCTTCTTATTCTTTATGATATTTAGATTTAGCTTAGGATTCAATAAAATTAGGATGGCTACTTCGCGGATTCAATTTCAAACAGTTCGAGACGCTTCCCCATGCTCACCTCCAATCCTATCCGGTTTCTTTAACTTCATCCAAATTTCAGGAAGTTTCACTTCTCTCCCCATCTTATGATTTTTATGATTATTTTGCTATTATCCATCTTTGTACATTGAGGGCAATGTACATCTAAAGTGTGGGGGGGTTAACTGTAGTATTATTTGAAAATCCCTGAATTATGCCTTGTTCAAAAGTAAAGTCTCTCATATTAGGATTAGAATGAAATTTCCTATGATTTATGATCTTTGTAGATATGTTTTGGAGTAAGTCATTGATAATTGTGCATTGATGATTAAATTTGAAGGATACTAGAGAATCAAGCATGATAAGTCTATTTTTCAAAATTAAAATTTTTAGGTTGTCTACCTGAATCTGAATATTACTTTGAAATTCGAAATTTACGAGGTTGACATCAAAATACCCATAATTTTTGTGAGATTTTGAGCCTTTTAGAGCATACATTCTTTCATGCTCACTTTCTATTATGAGTGTGTCAACATTGATTTGTTATTCTAGAACTTGCCTCGATTATACATGTTGAGACCACACCTTTGATTTGATATATAGAGATGATAAAGGCACCTAGGTTTTAACCCACTCACTCCACTAAAAAGCCTACCTCCATAATTAACCCCTAGTGAACACCGTTTAAGCCTAACAACCCTTTTCATTGACTTACCTACTAACATTAACCCAAAACCATTTGTATTTGTTATCACCATTCTTTTTAATTACCCTTTTTGTCGAGACTTGATTTTGAGCAGTTACCTAACTATGTTCTCTATTTCAGTTGTTAAAGTTCGTTATTATTATTGAATTGTAAAAAAAATGAAGTATATTCATCATTAGTGAGCTTACATGTTTAAATCTCAAATATTGAAAAAAAAGAAGCTCGTATTATTAGTTTTCAATTGATGTAATTATTTAGGATTAGTTCATTTTTCTAGTTAGGTAATTTTTCAGGTCAGTCTCGATTCTAACTTTCTAATTCAGCCTTTATCCATACCTTTAACCTAAGCCCCGTTACAGCCCTGCTAAAGACCTTTTGATTTGTGTATCATCTCATTTTACAGTGGTGGAGATTTGATTTTCATGCAAGCCTATGGGATTAACTTTTCATGTTTGACTTATTGAGTGCTTAATTTTGAACCTTAAACACTTGGAGTGATTTGAGTGAATCTTTAGTGAGGATGTCAACTCTTGTCGATTTCGAATCAGAGGTAATTATTTAGGTAAAGGGAAACACCTAACGTTTTCAAGCTATAAATGTAAGACTTTGATTGTTTGAATCTTTAAGGACTCTTTGAGTTGAATTATCCATGTATGAATTATTTCTAAATTATGATGAAACATTACTGATGAAAATTATGAATCGAGGAAGTTTGCTTTAATTATGAGTTGAGAATTTTACTTGAGGACAAGCAAAAGCTTAAGTGTGGGGGTATTTGATAAACCGTAAAAGTAACATATTTTAATCCCTCATTTAGTATGCCTTTGGATGATTTATCCCTCGATTTATATAAAAAGGTGCTTTTAATCCTTTCTTTTCATGTCTTATACCCAGGAAAGCACTCAAGAATGAAAAAAATAGAAAATAGGCCTAAAACAGAGTAAATGGGCCTTAACATGAAATCGACACGGCCTGGCCTAAAGCACTCACGGCCGTTCCTTGACGAACACCTAGAGCACGGCCTCAACCCCGCCACACACGACCGTGCCTCAAGAGAAATCTAAGCACGGTCAGGTCTCGATTCACACGGGCGTGTGACATGGTCGTGCCTCTAACGCTGGAAAGAGCAATTTTAGTCGGAAAATGATACTTAGGGAGAATGAATCGTGTTTCAAGAGCCTATAAATAACCCCCAAGTATCACCTATTGAACGGAGCGAAAGTGAGGCCAATGAGCCAAGCCGAGAAGGTCAGAGTTAGGGAATAACGCGAGGATAGCCAGTTGATCCATCTCAAGAAGCCAAAGTTATGCTCAAGATGGTGGAATTCTCCTTCGATTCCTTCAGGGGGTTTTAGGATTTTTCCTATATTTTGTTTTATCTTTTCTCTTACGATGGTTTGTATATTCATTATGAATTAAACCCCTCAGATACCTGAAGGGGATGAAACCTAGATGGATTTTATTATTTGATTTTTAAGTTATATGATAAATTACTTAGTTTGTTCTTAATTATGTTGCTTAATCCAAATCTAATGTGCTTAGGTGGAGGAGGAATAGACCCTGCCTAAGAGAAGATCTAACATAATTAAGCGGAGTTGATCGAATGCCTAGAGATAGGGTTACGAGATTTTACCGGATTAGGTGAAACCTAATATGGGAGTCCATTGATCGATTTACTGCTATCCTGGGGGTTATTATAAGCGAACGAGAGTTCCACTAATTAACCTAGGGTTAGACATTATTCGCCTCGAGAGAGGGTTTAATATAGGTTAGGGAGTCCTACGGATCAAGCTAAGTAAAAGAAATCATATAATTGAAGGTTAGATAATAGGGGAAATCTAGGTGGATTCTTCCCGAGGGTATCATTAAAATCAACTGATTTTTTCCTCCAGGTTATTTTTCCAATTCGTCTTTTTTGTCTTTGTGTTTTTAGTTTAGCTGTCGTCAATTTAATTTAAAAAGTAATCTTCACTCTAACTTTAAGGCTAAATAATAAAAAGAAAGTGAGTATTAATACTTTTAGTTCCTTTGGGTTCGATAACCGGTCTTGCCTAAGCTATATTACTGTTCGATAAGTACACTTGCCTTAATATCGTTGTCAGAGTTAGTCTCCAGGTTTGATCATTCTTTTATAAATATTTAAAGCTCTGATTTTACAGCGATCACACAGCCACGGCCGTGTGCAAGGCCGTGTGGTATGGAAATATGCACTTTGGTTAGTTTATAGTTAGGTGCTAAAAAGGAAAAGTAAAAGTACAAATAAAAATGTAAAAATTAATGGGGTTAGTGCTCGGGTTGCCTCCCGAGAAATGCTCGTTTATAGTCTTAAGCTAGACTTACCTCTCATTCACACATTCATGGTGGTTTGAGGAGCTGAAAATCCTTTCTCATGCTATCAGTTCTATGATCATGATATAGTTTGAGTCGAGTGGCATTTACTTTAAAAGTACCGAATGTGGGATTAATTACCTCAACTGTTCCGTATGGGAAAACATTGGGTACCTTAAAAGGGATTTCTTTGTTTGTATTAAGGTCGGAAGGGAAGATTCGAGGGTCTATCTTATCTAACAATACCTGATCTCCGATCTTAAATTCGTTTGTCCCACGAAATGGCGTTGGTTCTGCTTCGTGTATTCCTAGTTTCTCCTTGAAATGTGTCTTCCACTCATCTAGTTCATCGATCTTAAGCCGTCGTTTCTCATGAGTTATTTCTTTGTTGTTATGAGGTATAGGATCTGGCTCAGTTGTGTGGTTTGTGATGCTTCCTGAAAAGAAGGTTTAACCGAATGGTCATTAATAAAATTAATTTTCTTACCTTGATTACTTGATGTCCTAGACGAGTCAAGAGCCTGAAGACTGATTGATTCGTCACCTACACGAAGTATGAGTTCTCCTGTACCAACATCAATTTTAGTTCTAGCAGTTGCTAAAAAGGGTCTTCCTAAAATTAAGGGGATACTATTATCTTCATCCACTATTATCTTTATCCATGTCTAAAACGACAAAGTTTACTGGGAATATGAATTTGTCAATTTTGACTAGTACATCTTCAATTATACCCCTAGGAATTCGAATAGTTTTATCAGCTAATTGAATGATCATCCTAGTTTGTTTGGGTTTCCCTAGACCTAGTTGTTTAAACATTTTATAAGGCATAGCATTAATGCTTGCCCCTAAATCAGCTAAAGCATTATCAACAGATAAACTACCAATTAAGCACAGAATTGTAAAACTCCCTGGATCTTTAAATTTTCGTGGTAGTTTATTTTGCAACATTGCTGAGCACATTGCGTTTAATTCCAAATGCGACTCCTCGTCTAACTTCCGCCTATTTGTCAAAAGCTCGTTTAAAAATTTCCTCGAATCTGGCATCTGCGAAAGAGCTTCAAGAAATGGTAAGTTAATATGTAATTTCTTTAAAAGTTTAAGAAATTTACCGAATTGTTCATCTGTGTTGTCTTTTTTCATCGCATTAGGGTATGGTATACGAGGTTGGTATTCTTTAATTACTAGTTTTGGCTTCTCATGACTTACTTCAACCTTACCTTCCTCTACAACATTCTCTTGCCTTAACTTGGACTTATCTAACCCTTTACTAACATGAGCTGTTATGGCTTGAAGTTGCTCCTCTGGGTTAGTTTCAGTGTTGCTGGGCAAGCTGCCTTGTGGTCGTTTAGGGATCAGCTTAGCAAGTTTCCCTAATTGGTTCTTAATCCCTTGAATCGATGCTTTTTTATTTTCAAGTGTTCTTTTGGTGTTTTGAAAACGGGTTTCTGACACCGCGATGAATTTTGTCAGCATCTCCTCAAGGTTTGGCTTTTTTCTCTTGTGGGTAGGGTTGCTGTTGAAAACCTGGGAGGGGTTGTTATCTTTGATTCCCTTGGCCACCCCATGAGAAATTGGGGTGGTTCCTCCAACCTGGATTGTAAGTATTACTATAAGGGTTATTTTGAAGTCTAAAATTGTTACCCATATAGTGAGCTTGCTCGTTTTCAGCGTTCGGGTTGTAAGGCGGATATTCTGTGTTGTTCATTCCTTCTTCATTCGTATTGCACTGCATAACTAGATGTACCTGTGATGAACCACAAAAACTATCAATCTTTTTATTTAACATCTCTACCTGATTTGATAGCATGGTTACTGCGTCGAGGTTGAAAACACTGGTGGCTTTTGTTGGCTTTGTCCTCGTGACTTGCCATTGATAATTATTCAGTAAAATCTCTTCAATGAATTCATATTCAGCCTCAGGTGTTTTGTTATTTAGGGTTCCGCCGGCGGCTGAATCAATCAACTGTCTGGTTGAGGGGTTCACACCATTGTAAAAGGCTTGGACCTGTAGGCACAAGGGTAATCCATGGTGTAGGCACCTTCTCAATAGATCTTTGTATCTCTCCCATGCATCATAAAGTGTCTTTAAATCCATCTGCACAAAAGAAGAGATATCATTCCTCAACTTAGTCGTTTTAGTCGGCGGAAAATATTTTAACAAAATTTTTTCGGTCATTTGTTCCCATGTAGTGATTGATCCTCGTGGTAACGAGTTCAACCACTGTTTAGCTTTGTTCCTCAATGAAAAGGGAAATAACCGAAGACGAATGGCATCATCAGAAACGCCAAGTGATATTTTGGATTTCATCCTGCAAACCATCAAACTGGACAAATTGCAGTATCATCTGAATTGTGTTAGGTTTCAGTTCAAAATTATTTGCAGTAATAGCATGTCTAACAATACTTGACTCAGTTCCTATTAAATTAGGTTTAGCATAATCATACATAGTTCGAGGAGCATGGTTTTCGGCCACCTCTGGAGATAGCGGATTATTCTCATCCATCTTTTCGGTAGTATTAATTTTGTCTTCTTGCTCTTCTTGTATGTATTGTAGGCTTCTCCTTATTTCTCTTCGGTTTCTGTGAACTATGCTTTCAATTTCTCTATCATAAAGTAGAGGTCCTGACGGGTTACTTCTAGTCATACACTAGAATACTAGCCAGAAGCAAAGAAGAAAATTTAGAAAAGTAAAAACAAAATTTAATTGCAAAAATAAAATATGGCTAAAGTAATAAAAATTGAGCGTTCTTAATATTTTAGCTCCCCGGCAACGGTGCCAAAAGCTTGATGGTGGTGGGAAAGTCTTAAAATTTATATAATGAATAATCGAGCCTAGAAACTAACTAGCACCATGGTTGAGGCAAGCGCACCTATCGAATAGTAGTATAGTTTAGTGGCAAGACCGGAATGTCGAACCCAAGGGAACCAAAAGTACTAATACTAACTATCTTTTTATTATTTAGCCTAAGAATTAAGTGAATTGTTGTTTAATTAAAAATTAACTAACTACTAAGCTAAAGATGTTAATACAAAGAGAATGAATTGGGGAAATACTTTTAGGAAAACCAATTGATTAAGACAATACCCGAGGAAGAATCCACCTAGATTTCACTTGTTATTTAACTCTGAACTAGACGATTTATTCACTTGACTTGATCCATAAGATTCCCTAATTTATAATAATACCTCTCTCGAGGCTACTCACGTCTAACCCTAGGTTGATTAATTGAAATCTCTTTCGAATTAAAACCCCTAGAATTGCATTAACTCGATCTATGCACTCCCATATTAGGTTTGACCCTAATCCGACAAATTTTCGTCATCCTATCTCTAGGGTTGCGATCAACTCCGCTTAACTATGCTAGATCTACTCTTAAACAGGGAATATTCCTCCACTGCCTAAGCACATTAGTACTTGAATTAATATCTTAAAATATCAAAACAAGAATTAAGAACACATAATTAAGAACAAATCAAGTATTTATCATATAGTTCAGAAAACAATAACAAGACCCGTCTTAGGTTTCATCCCCCTCAAGTATTTGAGGGGTTTAGTCCATAATCATAAAAGAATACATCTCATAAGAAAATATAAAACAAAACATAAGAAAACCCTTAAAACCCCCTGAAGGAAATTGAAGGGAAGATCTTCCGTCTTGAGTATGACTTCGGCTTCTTGAGATGAATCAACTGGCTTTCTTCCAGTAAATCCCACAATTCTGACCTCTCTGGCTTGGCTCCTAAGCCTAGCTGGACGCCCCTTTGAAGGTTGGCCTCTAGGGTGTTTATATAGGCTTTTGGAATGTCTTTCTTTGCCTCTAAGTACCCTATTTCAAATATAATTAAAACAAGTCACGGCAGGGAGACGCCTGTGGGGCACGCTCATGTGAATCGAATCCAGGCCGTGGTCGGGTCTTCTAAAGAGGCACGGCCGTGTGGCTTAGGCCCAGGCCATGTGCATTTCGTGCTTTGGCCCATTTTCTTTGTTTTTGGCCCGTTTCTCATTTTTTCACCTTCCGATGCTCTCCTAAGTATAAAACATGAAATTAAGGGATTAGGAGCACCAAATTCTACAATTCAGGGAATAAATCATCCAAAAGTATGCTAAATGTGGGATTAAAATATGTATATATTATGGTTTATCAAATAACCAAGAAGCAAAATAATACCCAAGAAAGAATTCACCTAGACTTCATCTTTCATTATAAATCTAAATTACGCAATTTCTTCACTTAGTATCTTGATCCGTAGAAATCCCAAAATTATGCTAATATCTCTCATTAAGAATAAGAGCATCTGACTCTAGGTTGATTTTTTGAAATTTCTTTCTAATTAAAACCCCTATTATAACATTAACTCGATTTATGGATTCCCCTATTAGATTTGACTTTATCCAATAGATTTATGTCATCATATTTCTAGGATTGCATGTAAGTCCACTCAATTACGCTAGATCTACTCTTAAATAGGGTCTATTCCTCCTCTAATTTAAGCACATCAAACATAGATCAATAATCTAGAAATATTAAACCAAGAATTAAGCACACATATTTGAGAACAAGATCTAAGTCTTTATTGCGTAAAATAAAAATCAAACGAAAGAATCCATCATAGGGTTCATCTCACCTAGGTACTTAGAAAATTAGTTCATACATGCAAATAAAAACATCTAAAACATAGTTAAACCACAGAAACAAAGAAACTCATAATAATCTCCAAAGAAATCAAAAGGAATCTTCAATCTTGATGGAAATCTGCTTTAGAATCGGCTTCAATGGTGTTTTTCAAGTTGTTTTCTTGAATATTCTATGACAACTCTCTCCTATCTTATTATTTTTGTCATATATGGGTCTTAGAATGCCCAAAAAAACCCTAAAAATCGTGTTTTTCCACTATTTGGAGTGCAATTCGTGAAATCAACACGGTTTGCCACATGGTCGTGTGGCAGCCCATGTGGCTCACACGGCCACGTGTACAGGCCGTGTGGAAGGGGTCAGCCCGTGTGGCTCCTGTAACTTGCTCTGATTTTTCGATTTTCGCTTGTTTTTCACTCCTTTGACTCCCAAATGCTATCTTAAGTATAAAAACATGAATTTAAAGAATTAGGAGCATAAAATTCACCATTAACATAGAATAATCACCCAAAAATGCATTAAGAATGAGGTTAAAATATGTTACTTTTAGCACCTATCATAGGGTGTTACATGGAGACCCGAGACACACACATTCTAACTTTTATGTGGTGAGTGTATGATTACACTTGAGGATGTGGCATTACAACTCGGTTTACCGGTTGATGGGTCAGTTATTATAGTGGTAGTGTGTGTTGGCAATTGGAGCCAGACAACTATTAGGTAAGGTGCCGGACAAGTTTAGTGGTAGCCAGATAAATTTCTCATATCTCGAAAACCCTTCTAGTGTAATTGAAAGACAACAATTCTCTTAAGCATTCATTCTGAAGTTGATCGAGGGTCTTTTAATGCTAGATAAATCTCAAAATTTGGTACATTTAAGGTGGCTCCTAAAACTAATCAACTTAAAATAAGTCGAGCGACTAAGTTGGGGATTAGATATCTTGACTACATTGTACCGAGAGATGTGTCGGGGAACTAAAGCACATAAAACTAAAATTGGTGGTTGTATTTTCCTTCTTCAGTCATGTAAATAGTACTACTTACCATTTTTACCTCCCTAAGTAAACTTCCCTTATCAATTCCCACTTGTAATAAGGTAAGCTTCATTTAATAATGTAGTTATCATATTATTTTTATTATTATTATATTTTTGAAATAACATATTATTTGAATACGTGGAACTATGATGCAAGTCTTGAGGGTATACCAAACAAGCTTGAAGATATATGGTTATTGTTAAATCAATATTCAGAAGCCAAGATTAGTTTTTAAAATTTTCAATTATATAATAATTACGTAAGGATTTGAAATTTAATATTAGGTACGTAATAAAATTTATAATTTTAGACTATAGTTTCAATAGATGTCGTACTCTGATCTGATAATTCAAGAATATATCTTAGTAAAATTTTTGACGAATCATAATATTTGGCATGTCAATGTGTCATTGATAGTTTTTGCAATAGTTGAGATGCATGAATCTGACAGAGTGATGCGGCAGTTCGGGTTTGTGCAAAATATTCTGCCCTCACCCCAGGAGCTCGATAAAATTTACAAGATTGATGATACTTGGAACATACTAATTCAGTACCTTCAACCATTACCACAAATTATTATATGATTTATCTCACCCGTTATGCATCTTTTCCATTTTCTTCTATTTTCAATGGACATCTACTGTCATGCATTGTGCACTTCACCTCATATTTTTTTGGCTCGCAATTTTGTAACATAGAAGTTGACCAATGCTTTATGTTATGCCGCTTCATTACAACAACAAAAGCATATTTGGAGGAAAATTCCATTCCAACTTGTAAATCTTTGAAATTTGTAAAAGAACTCGCATTGTCTAGTCTTCTATAAGGAAGTTCTGAAAATTCTAACCCATCTTCAGCATCAAGGTTGACATTAAGCATGTGCGATGGAGGTGCATATGTCATGAAATCTGGATGGGTTCCTCTAGCATTGTCCAGACTTCCATCATCAGAACCACTCCGTTCTAGTTAAGTAGGAATGGCCTCTAGTTAAAAAAATAATGCAACTTTTTGAACTGATCATGTGTCAGAGTCTTAAAAATGTATATAAAGAATGATCGAGCCTAGAAACTAACTATGACAACGATTGAGGCAAGTGCACCTATCGAACAGTAGTATAGTTTAGTGGCAAGACCAGATTGTCGAACCCAAAGGAACCAAAAGTACTAATACTAACCTTCTTTTTATTGTTTAGCCTAAGAATTAAAGGAATTTATTATTTAACCTAAATTTAACTAACTACTAAGCTAAGGATGCTAAGAGACAGAGAAAGAATTGGGCAAATTCTTGTGGGAAAACCAATTGATTAAGACAATACCCGAGGAAGAATCCACCTAGACTTCACTTGTTATCTAACTCTGAACCAGACGATTTATTCACTTGACTTGATCCGTAGGATTCCCTAATTTATATTAATACCTCTCTCGAGGCTACTAACGTCTAACCCTAGGTTGATTAATTGAATTCTCTTTCTAATTAAAACCCTTAGAATTACATTAACTCGATTTATGGATTCTCATATTAGGTTTGACCCTAATCCGGTAGATTTTCGTCATCCTAAATCTAGGGTTGCGATCAACTCCGCTTAATTATATTAGATCTACTCTTAAACAGGGAATATTCCTCCTCTGCCTAAGCACATCAATACTTGAATCAATATCCTGAAATATCAAAACAAGAATTAAGAACATATAATTAAGAACAAATCAAGTATTTACCATATAGTTCAGAAAACAATAACAAGATCCGTCTTAGGTTTCATCCCCCTCGGGTATTTGAGGGGTTTAGTTCATAATAATAAAAGAATACATCTCAGAAGAAAATATAAAACAAAACATAAGAAAAACCCTAAAACCCCCTAAAGCAAATTGAAGGGAAGATCCTTGTCTTGAGTATAACTCCGGCTTCTTGAGATGAATCAACTGGCTTTCTTCAAGTAAATCCCACAATTCTGGCCTTTCTGGCTTGGCTCTTCGGCCTAACTGGACGCCCGCTCTTAGTTCACACTTAGGGTGTTTATATAGGCTTTCGGAATGTCTTTCTTCGCCCCTAAGTATCCTAATTTGAGTGGAATTAAAACAGGTATCGGTAGGGACACACCCATGGCACACGCCCGTGTGAATCGAGGCCAGGCCGTGTTCGAGTCTACTAAAGAGGCACAGCTGTGTGGCTTGGGCCCAGGCCGTGTCGATTTTGTACTTTGGCCCATTTTCTCCAATCACAATTTAAAGTGACAAATCACTTATTGAGCCCAATTTCAATGTTCACTACAATCTATCATATAAATTTGGATGTACGTATCCACCAATAAATTCCATGTACAAGTATCATCATCTCATATTTCCACATACATTACTTTACACATTATGAACTCAAATAACATATACAAGACATACCAATGTATTTCAAATCCAGTTTCATAATATTTCATTTAGAATTAAGATTATTTCATATTAGAACTCTTCTCATTAACTCATTTGGAATACCAATTTATACAGATAATGGACTCAAGGATGTACAAATATATAATCACAAATGAACTCATTCATCAACCAAGTTCTACGTTCATGTCTCATCAACTCGTATTTCCTTATATCACATAATATATACCATGATTTCCATTCCCTTGATATTTTTCCATATTTATCCTGTTGAATTTCTTGGAATTTTCGATGGATTTTCAGAGGTACACTTTAGTGTACAAATCCAGGTCCGTCAATTCATATTCATGTGCGCACATTTCTATTTCAGAGAGCACACTCCCGCGAACCTCATCTATAAAGTGGGATTACCAGTCCAGGCTAAATCCCCTGTAATATAAACTCATAGAGTATTGTCGGGATTACCAGTCCAGGCTGAATCCCCTGCAACGACAATTACTCTAATGAGCTTAGATCTGAATTACCAGTCCAGGCTAAATTCAGACCCTAATTCGGATTACCCGTCCGGGCTAAATCCATTTTCCACATATTCTTCGGGAGGGCTATATCAGGATCACCCGTCCGGGCTAGACCCTTTTTACCGTCAATTCCTTTTCAGAGATCCATCGAATTTTCCTTTCATTTAACCGGGATTTCTTCCCCTTTTTATCAAATATATCAATGTTTCGTCAACTTTCATACAATGAACATTCAAATTATATTCATATCAATAACATACATTTCAAGCATTTAAGAATATAATTCAAGTTACATGAACTTACAATTCGATTTTTATACCATAACGATAATCTTAGTTTCAAAATAAATATTTGAAATAAAATATTATATCATTTCTACCTCAACGTTTATCAATTATAATCGAGCATGTGATCAATTTATACACAAGTCATTCATTTATTATTTTTCCTCCTCCTCCTCTCCATCCACATCCTTAGTATAAACAACACACTTGTAAGTAACATTATCTATAATTTTCACTATTTACTTATGTGAATATCCAAGCTGTCCATCCGTGTCATAGTCACTAAATTATTTTTATCTTGAGCTACAGAACTCCAAATTAAGATCCGTAAATTTTATTTGAAACTATACTCACATATCTTCTTACCATAATTTTTCCAGAATTTTTGGTGTGGTCAATTAGTACAGTTTATTAGTTAAGTTCTCCCCTATTACACAGTCCTACTGCTCTAACCTCTCTTCACTAAAAATCAATTATCTCATAGTACAATTTTCATATAGTGTTTCCAATTATTTCTAATGAAAATAGGCTCACTAAGGAATACAGACATATAAATTAAAGGATTAGGAGCACTAAATTCCACAATTCAAGGAATAAATCATCCAAAAGTATGCTAAATGTGGGATTAAACTATGAATATATTACGGTTTATCAAATACCCCCACACTTAAGCATTTGCTTGTCCTCAACCAAAGCTCTCATCTCACAATTAAAATAAAATTCCTTGATTCATAATATTCATCAATAGTATTTCATCATAATTCAAAGGTAATCCATACATTGATAATTTAACTCAAAGGGTCCTAAAGATTCAAACAATCTAAGTCATACATTTATATCCTGAAAACATTAGGTGTTTCCCCTTACCTAAATGATTACCTTTAATTCAAAATCGACAAGAGTTGACATCCTCACTAAAGATTCACTCAAATCACTCAAAGTGTTTAAGGTTCAAAATTAGGCACTCAAAGGTCGAACATGAAAAGTTAATCGCATAGGCTTGCATGAAAGTCAAGTCTCCACCACTATGAAATGAAATGAAATGATACATAGATCAAAAGGTCTTTTAAGGGTTGTAATGGGGTTATGGTGTGGATAAAGGCTGAATTAAGAGGGTTAGAATCGATATTGAAATGACAATTTACCTAACTAGAAAAATGAACTACTCTTGAATAATTACATCAATTGACAACTTGAAACACTAATAACACGAGCTTCTTCTCAAAATGTGGAATTAATTTCTTAAGCTCAAACATAGAAATAACAATGAATATACTTCGTGTTTTTTTAAGAACAAATCAAGTAAACAATATTTACAATAATAAGAAAGAACTTTAACAACTGAAATATGGAACATAGTTAGGCAACTGCTCAAAATCAAATCTCGACAAAAAGAAAGTCAAGGAATGATGATAACAAATACAAGATGGGTTTTGGGTTATTGTTAGTAGGTGAGTCAATTAAAGGGTTGTTAGGATCAAAGGGGTTCACTAAGGGTTAATTATGAGGGTAGGTTTTTTAGTGGAGTGAATGGGTTAAATCCTAAGTGCCTTTATCATTTCAGTATATCAAATCAATAATATGGTCTTGACATGTATAATCGAAGCAAGTTCTAGAATAACAAATCAATGTTGACACACTCATAATCAAAAAGTTAGCACGAAAATGTATGCTCTAAAAGGATCAAAATCTCACAAAAATTATGGGTTTTTGATATCAACTTTGTAAATTTCAAACTTCAAGGTAATAATTAGATTCATGTAGACAACCTAACAAAATTTTAATTTTTGAAAATAAACTCATCATGCTTGATTCTCTAGTCTCCTAAAGTTTAAATCATCACTGCACAATTATCAATGACTTAATCCAAAACATATAAATAAAAATCATAAATCAAAGGAAATTTCATTCTAATTAGTGATATGAGAAAATTACTTAGGAATAAGATATAATTCAGGGATTTTCAAATAATACTATAGTTTACCGCCCCACACTTAAGACATACATTATCTTCAATGTACAAAGATAGATAATGATTAGTAAGAAAGTCATAAGAGAGGGAGAGAGGTGAAGCTTCCTGAATTATGGACGAAATCCTTGGAGGATGATCAATGATGAACATGATGACTAGGCATAGCTGAAGGTGGTGGGGAATACTCCGGTGGTGTGTTCGTTCCTTGAGCGATACCTTGAACCTTTTTAAATTGCGAAGTCATCAGTACAGTTTTAGGGAGTTCTTATTTAATGGACGTTTGTTATAGTTACTCGAAAGTTAAACAGCCAGAGATAAAAGAAATCAAATTATACTTAAAAATTTGAAGAGTTTAATAATAAAGGAAAATGAACTAAAAATAAAAATAAAAATAAAAATAAAAATAAAAATAAAAGGACTCAAAGGTCCTCATCATCGGAGTGATCTCGAGGTGGTGGTGGCGGCGATATGTGAAAAAGCTAATAACATCGACCACAACCGCCTCGCACGGCTGTGTGGATTTATCGCAGCCCGTGTTCTTTAGGTAGTTTCGACCACAGCTGCGTCGCACGGCCATGGCGTTTAGTCGAAGCCCATGTCTTGGGGAAAATTTTCATCCATTTCTGCACAATCTCCGCCACGTGCATGTACTTATTCGTGGTGTCCACACGGCCACGGCCACAGCCGTGTGCAAGGCCGTGTGGTATGGAAATCTAATTCGGTTAGTTTGTAGTTAGATGTTAAAAGGGAAAATAAAAGTAAAATTAAAAAAATGTAAAAATTAGTGGGATTAGTGCTCAGGTTGCCTCCCGAGAAGCGCTCGTTTATTGTCTTAAGCTGGACTTACCTCGCATTCGCATAATCATGGTGGTTTGAGGAGTTGAAAATCCTTTCTCATGCTATCAGGTCTATTATTATTGTACAGTTCGAGTCGAGTAGTGTTTACTTTAAAAGTGTCGAATATAGGATTACTTACCTCGGCTGTTCCGTATGGGAAAACATTGAGTACCCTAAAAGGGATTTCTTCGTTTGTATTAGGGTCAGGAGGAGGTATTCGAAGGTCTGCCTTATCTAACAATACCTGATCTCTGATCATAAATTTTTTTGTCCCACGGAATGGCGTTGGTTCTGCTTCATGTATTCCTAATTTCTCTTTGAAATGTGTCTTCCACTCGTCTAGTTCATCGATCTGAAGCCTTCATTCCTCATGAGTTATTTCCTTGTTGGCATGAGGTTTAGGATCTGGCTCAGTTGTGTAGTTCCGTGGTGTTTCCTGAAAAGAAGGTTTAACCGAATGGTCATTCATAAAAATTTATGTTCTCACCTTGATTACTCGATGTCCTAGCCAAATCAAGAGCCTGAAGAGTGATTGTTTCGTCACCTACACAAAGTATGAGTTCACCTGCGTCAACATCAATTTTAGTCTTAGCAGTTGCTAAAAATGGTCTTCCTAAAATTAAAGGAATATTATTGTCCTCATCCATGTCTAAAACGACAAAGTCTACTGGGAATATAAACTTATCAATTTTCACTAAAACATCTTCGATTATACCCCTAGGAATTCTATTAGTCTTGTCAGCTAATTGAATGTTCATCCTAGTTTGTTTGGGTTTCCCTAGACCTAGTTGTTTAAATATTTTATAGGGCATAACATTTATGCTCGCCCCTAAATCAGCTAAAGCGTTATCCACAGATAAACTACCAATTAAGCATGGAATTGTAAAACTCCCTGGATCTTTTAATTTTTGTGGTAGTTTATTTTGCAACATTGTTGAGCACACTTCGTTTAGTTCTACATGTGATTCCTCGTCTAACTTCTGTTTGTTTGTCAAAAGCACTTTTAAAAATTTCCTTGAATGTGGTATCTACGAAAGAGCTTCAAGAAACGTTAAGTTAATATGTAATTTCTTTATAAGTTTAAGAAATTTACCGAATTGTTCATATGTGTGGTCTTTCTTCATCGCATCGGGATATGGCGGGTAAAATACCCAAATATACCAAAAAAATTAAAAAATTATGGAATTGGGCCGATTTCCAAAAATTTATGGAAAAGGGTCATTTCCCCTCAAAACGCGTCCACGTCAGCGCGTTTTGAGGGGAAATGGCAAGAAAGCGTGCCCCTGGGGACGCGCTTTGTGCCACCTCAACAAAGTGCGCCTACATGGATGCGCTTTGCTGACGTGGAACAAAGCGCGTCCCCAGGGGCGCACTTTAGCCTGCAACGGTAAAAAAAAACAGTCAAATTTTTTTGACCGTTGGGGGCCCAACGGTAAAAAAACCTATAAAAACCCCCCAACCCTTTTATTTTTTCACACTTTAATCCTTACTCAAATTCCTCTCAAATTTCTCTTAAATTTCTCTTAAAGTCCTTCAGAAATAGTCCTTTACTATTTACAAAAAAGCCCTTTTTTAATTTTTTTAATATATTTTTTTGGAAATTTTTAAAATTTTTGATCGTATTACAATGGCCGGGGAATTACTTCGTCTAGACAACAAGCACATCTCCGTCGATCAAATGCAAATGGTAAGTTTTAATTTTTCAATATTATTTAATATTTTTTACAATTACGTAATTTTAATTAATTTTTATTTTATAATTTTTTAAACAGTCTGTAGATCGGGTGTTGCAATGTTATATTCACAATATGCATGGTCCCCCATCGTCGTTGATCGAGAATTACCTGCGGGAAGCGGGTTTTTGGCACGTGGCCACGATAGGCCGGGGGTTCAAGTTGGAGCCGCCTTTGATCAGTGCGTTGATAGAGATGTGGAGACCCGAGATGCACACTTTCCATCTTCCATGCGGAGAGTGTACCATCACTCTGGAAGATGTGCAGTTGCAGTTGGGATTGCCGGTGGACGGGTCGGTAGTCACCGGGTCCGCAACTTCTGATGATTGGGGAGTCATATGCTACGAGCTTCTGGGTGCCATTCTGGATAACATTCAAGGAGCTCGGATCAAGATGGCCTGGTTACGAGACACATTCCCGGAGCTGAATGAGGGTTCGACTGAAATAGAAAGAATACGGTATGCTCGGGCATACATTCTTCAGATAATTAGAGGCTATCTGATGCCGAACCTTTCTAGAAACCTCGTACACTTGAGATGGCTGCTGAAACTTGTTGATTTCAGAGCAGTCGGTGAATTGAGTTAGAGGTCTGCCGTGCTATCGAGGTTGTATCGGGAGATGTGCGGGGCGACGCGGCTGAGTAAAGTGAAAATTGGAGGTTGCCTATCACTACTGTAGTCATGGGCACGGTTTTGATTTCCATTTTTACGTCCTCGACTCGACCACCCCTATTCATTCCCACTGATAACGAGGTAAATATAATGTTATATTTTAAAATTATTACGTAGATTTATAGTATCATTGAATGCTAAAAATTTATTTAATTAGGTGGAACCATTCGGTGAGTTATGCTAGAATACCTACCTCGCTTGAAGATATACGGCTTCTATTGGACCAACGATCGGAATCACAAGTAAGTTTCGAATTTCGTATTTAGTGTTTAGTATTATGTATATAACTAATATTTTTGTAGTGTTAATATAGTTTCAGTGGACACTATACGAGGATCCGGCAATTCGGGCAGTAATTCTGGAGTTCTTACAAAATCCAAACTATTAGCACGTGAAGGTCCCATTGATCACCTATGCGGCCGTGGAGATGCACCAGTCAGATCGGGTTCTATGACAATTTGGATTCTAGCAACCGATTCTCGTGCCACCTGAGGTGCTCGATGATGAGCACAAAGTGGACTTACGGCAGTTGCACATGGATTGGCCAAGATTTTGGTCAACACATATCGAGACGTGGGAGAACCGGTATGACTATTTACCTATCTGGGAACCGATCGTCGTTCCTGAGCTAGCGTGCGTGTCGAAATACATGCCATGGTTTAGGATCCATGGTAAGTCGTATTTGTTGTCGAAATAAGAGAGGCGACGGCAACTTCGTCAACAAAGGGAACGTCGGGGCCCTTTAAATCCAAGGAGAAGGGGTGATGAGACGGGGCCATCAACAGGGCCGACACAGTCACCGGGCCCATCAGCAGCACCCACACAGTCACCGGGCCCATCAGTTCAGCCGACGACACCGACATCACAGCCTTTACCCTTTATGCCAAGTGCGTACCCTACCCCTTATATGTATCCTAACCCATATATGTTTCCTTTTCCCAGTCCCACCCCAGGTTGGAATGCATGGCCTGGTTCGAGTCCCTTCCCGACTACTCCGACTGGCCAGCCGATCTTGAGGCCGTCGTCGCGTGAGGGATCACAGGAGGCGCCGTCGGGAGCACTTCTTTTTACCAGTCCCCTTCGCCATACGAGATTCAGACACCCCCACCGTGGTTTATGCAAACACCTCCGGGGTCGTTATTTTATCAAAGTGGGTCATCCTCGCAACACCCACAACCAGACCCGCTGCCAGAGGAACCGGAATCCCCGCCCGAGGTTCCTCGACCCCCGCCGGAAGCAAGAAGAAGGAGGATTCCAACGCGTAACCGCTGACCACCCCCGTGTGTGCGATGCCACAGGCTTCCCTGGCTCTCTATTGCGGCTAGTATTCTAGGGCCCCGATCCGATATAACGCATATATCAGGTTGGGGGCAGACATGCCTCCTTAACCTAGATAGGAAGAAATCCCAGTCATCAGCTGACTCTCCTGGTGTTATTGTGAATGCAATCAGGAGGATTCTCCCACTACCGTCCTGTGCCACAGGTAGCAATAATCGATGCGTATATCTGCCATACATAAAGATACCGTCAATTTGTACTAATGGCTTGCAGTATATAAATGCATCTCGGCATTGCTTAAATGTCCAGAAAAGATGCTTGAACACTGCGCATCCACAGAGCAAGCAATCGTTGTAGTACGCAGGTTCCGTTTCAGGGTCTGTTATGCTGCCTGGGACATATCTCTCCAGCACCTGACACCACTGCCACACTTCATTATATGAAGCGTCCCACCGACCATGCAACTTTTCCAACGCCTTTTACTTGGCTATCCAAGCCTTCCTGTAAGAGGGCGTGTACCCCAATTGGCTACGAATATTGCCAATTAAGGTTGGCACTGTAGTCTTGGGATCGGCCTTCACCGTCGGCATTATTAAGTCAGCCAACATGTCTGAATCCATCTTCGGATGATCTTGTGTAACACCTGTCAACGAAGTACGTTACGTAATGCAACATTACGTAATATTAGTATTATTCAAAAATATTGAACACATCGTGATACTGTACTGGCAAGACATGTATGTGGACATTTGTACTTTTTGATCTCCCACAAGCCTGTCCTTTTCCTCAACGATGCCATGATTTTCCATGAACATGTACCGTCTTGCACTGCACACTTCGCCTCGTACTTATTGAGCTTCAATTTAACGACGTTGTAGTTAACCCCGTTCTTGATGCTGTATTGTTTCAATGTAGCAAGAAAAGCATCCTTGTTGGAAAACTCATTACCAACTTCTAATTCACCCGAATCCAACAACGAAGTTTTACGGTCACACGTCCAGTCTGGCAGTCTAGGAAACTCAAATGCATCGTCTTGAGATAGATCGACATTATGCATGTGGGCTGGAGGCAAGTACGCCCTGAATAGCAGATCTTCTTCTTCTTCGTCTGAACCGCCCTCAACATCTTCAGGTATTGTTGGAACAAGCTCCGGTTCAGAGAATAATCCAACTTTTGCACCATCAGGCCCGGGCTCTCGAGGTGGATCCACATCCGACTCATCATCTGATCCACCATAATCTGCAACGAACGAAGGGCCCCTCGCCGGTGGATGTCGTGGGGAGTACATTATCCCTCCTTAAACATATTTCGTAACGTTCCCAACCATATGTGGATTGCCAACCACTAGAAGTTGATGACGTTCCCCAATACGTATTTCTATCATCGGACATCGAAGGAAGGATATGCATGTGCCATCCACCAACCGAGTGTCGTGCGGGGGTTATGTTTTTCATACTACCACCAAACACAGGCACTTCCGTATTATGCCTCTCACTAATAGAGTGTCGGCTTGGGGTCGTGTATTCCCCCCAAACAGAAGTAGATGTTGAGGTCGAAGAAAGATCACTTGGCGATGAAAATTGTACATATATCTCAAGATAGAGTGATCCACTGGCAAGATGAGTCTCCACCATTGCCTCAAAGCTTCGAGGACCTTTGATGTCGAATTTCTTTTGCCTTAATTTCTTTTATGCAACCTGAGAATGGAATTTGGCTCATTTATAGTCTAAGGATTGCCACACACTACTGTATCAAGGAAAAGCAAAGAATGATTATTTACAAGGAAAAGGAAACTTTAATTTGACAAGGAAAAGCAAAGAATGATTATTTACAAGGAAAAGGAAATTTTAATTTGACAAGGAAAAGCAAAGAATGATTATTGGAGTGAAACTTTACAAATAGAGTTTTTAGACAGTGATTCTGCTTTGGCGGCGATTTATTTATTTATTTATTTTCTTTTGTCATAATTAGTAAAATAGTTGCATTTGGACCCACTTAAATTAATAAGAAAAGCAAAGAATGACTATTTACAAGGAAAAGGAAATTTTAATTTGACAAGGAAAAGCAAAGAATGAGTATTGGAGTGAAACTTTACAAATAGAGTTTTCAGACAGTGATTCTGCTTTGGCAGCGATTTATTTATTTATTTATTTTCTTTTGTCATAATTAGTAAAATAGTTGCATTTGGACCCATTTAATTTAATTTGTGATCTAGAATAATGTTGAAAATTAATATTAAATAAATAAGATTTCATAGGACATATTTGTTAGAATTTTAAGATCTAGTAGAACTTTCTGGATTTTAGCAAATTTAAATCCATTATTTTATATTAGAGATGGTGATGGATCGTGTTGGACGTAATCGCAACTTAAATTAAAACTATTTAAATAGTACATTTTATTATTTAAAAATAACAAAATATTAAGAAGATATTTTTACGCTAATGTTTATATATTTTAAAAATATTTAAATTTAGGCTGGTTCAAAGATAAAAAAAATTATTCTCTAAATTTAACCCATGAATATGTAGATT
Organism: Gossypium australe; assembly: GCA_005393395.2. Lineage (NCBI taxonomy): Eukaryota > Viridiplantae > Streptophyta > Magnoliopsida > Malvales > Malvaceae > Gossypium > Gossypium australe. The sequence continues at coordinate 123,699,513 of CM016624.1, read as the reverse complement.
TTAAATTAAATTGAATATTCAATGGATTGATCAGACGTGGTTAATAATTGTGAAATTCATACTCGAATTATATATTTTTTAAAATTTAGATCCACTAATTATTTGTACTAAAAATGAGAGTTGTTATAAGGATTCGAGCCCGATTGCTTAAATTATTTATATGATATTCAAATGTGATTAATGTTCCAATTTTGTAAAAATAAAACAGATATAAATAATATATATTTAAATTTAAAATTGAGATTTGAATAATAAATATTTGATAACTAATATTTGTATCTGCAATTTATGCTAATCAAACTATCTAAATATTATATAAATTTATAATATTTGAATAAATATATATTTAAAATATTTTGACTGTGGCACAAAGTGCACCCCTAGGGACGCGCTTTGTGCCACATCATCAAAGCACGTCCACGTAAGCGCACTTTTGCTGATGTGGCACAAAGCGACACCCCAGGGACGCGCTTTCCTATCATTTCCCCTCAAAACACGCTGACGTAGACGCGTTTTGATGGAAAATGGCCCTTTTCCGTAAATTTTCAAGAAACTGGCCCAATTCCGTAAATTTTGTTTTTTTTTTTGTATATTTGGGTATTTTACCCAGATATGGCACACGAGGTTTGTATTCTTTAATTACCGGTTTTGGCTTATCATGACTTACCTCGACCTTACCTTCCTCTACTACATTACCTTGCCTTAATTTTTTTTCATCTAACCTTTCACTATCATGAGCGGTTATGGCTTGAAGTTGCTCATTTGGGTTAGTCTCAGTGTTGCTTGGCAAGCTACCTTGTGGTCATTCAGAGATCAGCTTAGCAAATTGCCCTAATTGGTTTTCGATCCCTTGAATCGATGCTTGTTGATTTTCGGTGTTTTGAAAACGAGTTTCTGACACCGCGATGAATTTTGTCAGCATCTCCTCAAGGTTCGGCTTCTTTTCCTGTGGGTAGGGCTGTTGTAGGAAGTTTGGAGGGGGTGGTTGTCTCTGATTTCCTTGACCACCCCATGAGAAATTGGGGTGGTTCCTCCAACCTGGATTATAAGTATTAGTATAAGGGTTATTTTGAGATCAAAAATTATTACCCATATAGTGAACTTGGTCGTTCTCAGCGCTTGGGTTGTAAGGTGGATATTTTGTATTGCTCATCCCTCCTCCATTCATCTCGCACTGCATAGTTGGATGTACTTGCGAAGAACCATACAAACCATCAATCTTTTTATTCAACATCTCTACCTGATTTGATAGCATGGTTACTGCGTCGAGGTTGAAAACACTGGCGGCTTTTGTTGGCCTTGTCCTCATGACTTGCCACTGATAATTATTCAGTGGCATATCTTCAATGAATTCGTAGGCAGCCTCAGGTGTTTTATTATTCAAGGTTCCGCCGGAGGCTGAATCAATCAATTGTCCAGTTGAGGGGTTCACACTGTTGTAAAAAGTTTGGACTTGTAGCCACAAGGGTAATCCATGGTGTGGGCATCTTCTCAATAGATCCTTGTATCTCTCCCATGCATCGTAAAGTGTCTCTAAATCTATCTGTACAAAAGAAGAGATATCATTCCTCAGCTTAGCCGTTTTAGCCGGCGGAAAATATTTTAATAAAAATTTTTTGGTCATTTGTTCCCATGTAGTGATTGATCCTCGTGGAAGAGAATTCAACCACTGTTTGGCTTTATTCCTTAAAGAAAAGGGAAATAACCGAAGACGGATGACATCATAAAAAACGCTATTTATTTTGAAAGTATCACAAAATTCTAAGAAATTCGCCAAGTGATTGTTTGGATCTTCATCCTGCAAACCATCAAACTGAACAAAATGTTGTATCATCTGAATTGTGTTAGGTTTCAGTTCAAAATTATTTACAGCAATAGTTGGTCTAACAATACTTGACTCAGTTCCTATTAAATTAGGTTTAGCATAATCATACATAGTTCGTGGAGCATGATTTTCGGCCACATCTGGAGATGGCAGATTATTTTCAGCCATCTCTTTGGTAGTGTTAATTTCGTTCTCTTGCTCTTCTTGTATGTACCTGCTAGAAGCAAAGAAGAAAATTTAGAAAAATAAAAATAAAATTTAATTGCAAAAATAAAATATGACTGAAGTAATAAAAGTTGAGCGTTCTTAATATTTTGGTTCCCCGGCAACGGCGCCAAAAACTTGATCGTGTGTCAGAGTCTTAAAAATTTATATAAAGAATGATCCAGCCTAGAAACTAACTATGACAATGATTGAGGCAAGTACACTTATCGAACGGTACTATATTTTAGTGGCAAGACCGGATTGTCGAACCCAAAGGAACCAAAAGTACTAATACTAACCTTCTTTATATTATTTAGCCTAAAACTTAAAGGAATTTGTTATTTAATCTAAATTTAACTAACTACTAAGCTAAGGATGCTAAGACACAGAGAAGGAATTGGGGAAATACTTGTGGGAAAAACCAATTGATTAAGACAATACCCGACGAAGAATCCACCTAGACTTCACTTGTTATCTAACTCTGAATCAGACGATTTATTCACTTGACTTGATCCGTAAGATTCCCTAATTTATATTAATACCTCTCTCGAGGCTACTAACGTCTAACCCTAGGTTGATTAATTGAAATCTCTTTCTAATTGAAACCCCTAGAATTGCATTAACTCGATCTATGGATTCCCATATTAGGTTTGACCCTAATCCGGCAGGCTTTTGTCATCCTATCTCTAGGGTTGCGATCAACTTCGCTTAATTATATTAGATCTACTCTTAAACAGGGAATATTCCTCCTCTGCCTAAGCACATCAATACTTGAATCAATATCCTAAAATATCAAAACAAGAATTAAGAACATATAATTAAGAAAAAATCAAGTATTTATCATATAGTTTAGAAAACAATAACAAGATCCCTCTTAGGTTTCATCCCCCTCAGGTATTTGAGGGTTTAATTCATAATAATAAAAGAATACATCTCAGAAGAAAATATAAAACAAAACATAAGAAAAACCCTAAAACCCCCTGAAGGAAATTGAAGGGAAGATCCTTGTCTTGAGTATGACTCCAGCTTCTTGAGATGAATCAACTGGTTTTCTTCGAGTAAATCCCACTATTCTAGCCTCTCTGGCTTGGCTCTTCGACCTAACTGGACGTCCGCTCTTAGGTCACACTTAGGGTGTTTATATAGCTTTCGAAATGTCTTTCTTCGCCCCTAAGTATCCTAATCCGAGTGGAATTAAAACAGGTCTCGACAGGGACACGCCTGTGTAACATCCTAAAATTGGGCCTAGTAGGACTGGGCCCAATGGGCCTTGAGCGTAGTAGCGTTTAAATTTTTGGAGAACAAGAGATTGGCTTAAATTCAAGTTGGACCTTTTAGATAAGTGATTTTGGAAGGTTAGAGGGCTTCTACGGAGTCCCGGGATCAAACTTTGAATTTAAGGAAATTTTGGTTTTAGGTGGAAAAAACCCTGGAAGTTGGCAGGTAGGCCTTAAGAATAAAATGTGGAGAAAAATGACACAAGTGGAGTGTGTGGTGTAGTGGCAAAGTGACGCCACATAAGAGACAAGGGGGTGACGCCACAAGGAAGGAAGGAGGTTCAAGGTTCAAGTCTTGGCTTTTGCATTTTGGTTTCTTTTTACTTGGATCTTAGAATTTGGGCCATAGTTTATATTTAGTTGCGCATGGTTTAAGACACAAGAGGAGCTTGTGGCCAAGTGGTTAGCGGCGTGGATTATGTTGCAAGGGCCTGGGTTCGAATCTCGTGAGAAGCAAAGGAGTATTTATTTTGCGGATTGGACGGCAAGAGTTTCAGTTGAATTTAAACTCTACTGACGAAGGGATCCCACATCGGAAAGATACAAAGAATGAAGGTGAAGAGCTAGCTATATAAAGAGCATTCCAGGAGGAGGGTTAACACACCTTGGAGGGCGTTTGGGCACAGGAGTGGTCGGAGCGCGGATTAACACCAGAGTCCTATCAGGTGTGTACTTCTCTACTCTAGCTGTAGAGCGGCAAAATGCCGAAATGCCGGTCACACGTCATTAGTAGCCACACAGCGTGCGAGCACATGTGTGGGGCTTTGACGCAATAGTTGAGGCCGTTAGTAGTATTCTTGTGGGTTGGGGCTGCTTGGGCCTCGATGGGCCGAAGTGGGCCCAATGGGCCCGTGGGCCCATATGAGTAAATTGTATGATTGGTTAGTATATGTTGAACTAGACTAGGTGGAACTTATATACGTGGCTAGATTTGTGCTAGGTGGGCCACACGAACGTGTGGGCCCGGATGGGCCGAAATCGGGTTTTAGGCCCAATCGTCCGGTACAATCGGAAATGGTAGTTGAGTCGCTAGTGGCGACATTAGGCCTTCGAAAAGGCCATTGCAGGTGCGAAATTATTGATATACCCTTGGAAGGGTAAAGTACCAAAATACCCCTAAAAGGTAAATTACGAAAATACACTTGGTGGGTAAATTACGAAAATACCCTTGGTAGGTAAAATTACGATTATACCCTTAGAGGTTGATTAGCTTGATTTTGTTGTTTTATGTCTATCTGATTATGATGGTAATTCATGTTATTCTTATATTTGATATATGTTTCGCATACATGACATACTGCATACACGAATTATTATGTTTGCATGGGGTTGGGGATATGATAATGAAAAGGGGAAGTGTTCTGGTGGTTTTACCACATTAATCTGGTGACTCATGTCACAATATTATGTTTTCGGTGACGTTGTCACATTATCCGGTGGCTATGCCACGTATTAAGGGCGATGAGCAGTTGACTGCAGCGACTGCCTTCGAGGGTGTGTAGCGGATGGAGGGTCGATTTAGTAATCCCTACTGGTGTGATTGGCAGGTACGGGTGGTGTGTAGCGGATGGATATTTAGGCTGGGACTGGGTTTTGCATCATTTGGCATGTGTTATCTGCTATACTGTGATGTTAGGGCTACGGCCTGATTCGATTTATGGGTGCTTCGGCCAAGTATGTTATTGTGAGGGCTAAGGCCCAAACTGCTTTTGTGGGCTTAGGCCCAGTTATCACTCGTAAGGGGAATTACACACTGAGCTTTTGTAAACTCACCCCCTCTTTTTAAATGTTTCAGGTAATCCCTAGTGTGAGGACTTGGAGCCGAGGCGGACTCGAGGTGGCCATGCGTTACTATTTCTTCTGTAAACTACATTACCTTATTTTGAACTTATTATATTGGGATTCTGTTATGTAATAAGGCCTATGGTATTTTATTTGATTTTAGCTTTTAATTTGGTTACTGCTTATTATTTTAAATGTTTAATTCAGGATTTTCCTAAAATGTTAATAAACTGTTTTTTATTCAAAATTACTTAAACTCGATTTTTCACAACAAATATAAAGAATATGAACTTTTTAACGTACGCACAGTTTTTTAGACATTCCTTTCATGTGACATGCCAGATCCGGTCGTAACGTCTAGGCCGGGTTTGGGGTGTTGCACCTGTGTGAATCGAGGCCAGGCTGTGTTCGGGTCTGCTAAAGAGGCACGGTCGTGTGGCTTGGGCCCAGGCCATGTTGATTTCGTACTTTGGCCCATTTTCTTCGTTTTTGGCCCGTTTCTAGTTCTTTTCATCCTCCGGTGCTATCCTAAGTATAAAACATGAAATTAAAGGATTAGGAGCACCAAATTCCACAATTCAAGGAATATATCATCCAAAAGTATGTTAATTGTGGGATTAAAATATGTACATATTATAGTTTATTATGAACCATTTGGCCCAGACTCTCGGATTGGATCATTATCGGTTTTAGATTCCTCTTCATTCTTAGATCCCTTTTCATTTTCTTCGTTCTCAACTTCCTCTTCACTATTAACCTAGTTGGATGTCCCTTCGTCGGTGCAAGTTGCAAGGAGTACATTATCCATTCTCGTCAACTCTACGTTAAAACCAATATTACTTGTGAATTGTTCACCCGTGTAACTTGATGGCATACATGCATAAGTGTTTATAGCATGGAACATCGGTGTTTCGAAGTAGAAATAAAAAGCACTCACAGAATTTTGAGTCGAGGTCTCCAGGCTCGGGTTACCAACTAACCTCGACTGTAACATCCCAAATTTTTGGTTTAAATGTTGTAAAAGTGTTCCAAGGATGAGTAATTGGCTTAGTGGTTAAAAGAAAATAAGTAAACAGTGCAATTAGATCAAGGAATCGAGTTCAATTCCTTTCCCTTGCAAAATAGCTTAATTTTGCTAATTTTTCTCCTTCCCCCTGTTTTTTTGCTGCCCAAGATTAGTAACCTAATTATAAATACCACTTTTTCATTTATTTTTAAGCTTTTAGTCTTTTTTTTAACCCTAACTGCTCCTCTCCTCTCTCATTTGTCTCTCAAAGTTTCTTCTTTTCTCTAGGATTTCACCATTGTTATGTCGATCCCTTTTGCTAAGCTTTTACCATTATTTTTCCAGCCACTTTACTGGTTATTATCCCTCCTTGTGCCGCCCCAGATCAGCCTTTTTTGTCGTCTCAAGTGGTGCTGCCACTCCCTTAGAACATTATTGTTTTGGTATTGTTGTTTCTCTTCAGTATTTGCCCCTACTATTGTAAGTTTTTGGATTTTTCCCCCTATTTGGATCTGATTTAGATGTTCCTAATTGAGTAATTAACCAAAATGATCATCCAACAACTCTGATCTAGGTAATGGGTAATGCAAAGTGTAGATTTATGCAAGATCTTGCACTGTTTTGCTTTGTTAATAATTTTTGCTTTGGCGATTGCTTTAAAGTCTGAATGGGAGTTTTTGGTTACTAATTTTTTGGTATTAATTATGTTTATATGTTGGTTTAAACGTCCTGGATCAACAGTGACTGCAGATCTTGTTTTCACTCGCGTTTTGTATCAATATAGTGTAAGTTCACTTGATAATTCGAATATGAAAATTCGTGTTTGTAACACTGCTTAGGCCGAACCCCTTTAGGTGTTTTAAGTCTGGTCATTAACCATAAATTATCGTATAAAGTTCTGATTTTGGATATAGGCTCATCTACGGTTTAGGAGCAGAAGTACGAATTTTACGATTTAGTGTTGTGATTTTCGAAATTCAGGTGTGGGTTCTAAGTTACTAAAATAAATGTACATTTTGAGCCTTAACAAATAATGTGAATGCAAAACTAATTGTTTTGGAATGATATGATATAACATGATTGGTTGATTATTAAATATTGATAGTTGTTTGTATAGTATGTGTTATTAAAAACTTGATGGGCTCGAAACTAACTAATATGTCGACAAAGGCAAGCGTACCTATCGAACAGTAGTATAGCTGATGAGCCCGGAATATCGTATCCACAAGGACTAAAATTACTAGTAATAACTCTCTTTATATTATTTAGCCTACTAATAAAGGGATTTGTTTTTAATCTAAAATTTAACTAACTAATTAACTATGAACGCGACAGAGAGAGAAGGAATTAATCGAAATAACCTATGAATAAAGACAATACCTAAGGAAGAATCCACCTAGACTTCACTTATTATTCTGACTGAATTAAATTAATCCGTAGAAATCCCTAAATTATGTTAATATCTCTTTCGAGACTAAAAACAACTAACTCTAGGTTGATTAATTGAAATCTCTTTCAAATTAAAAACCCCTATCGTCGCATTAACTCGATCTATGGATTCCCTTATTAGATTTGACTCTAATTCGGCAGATTTATGTCGCCCTATTTCTAGGGTTGCAATCAACTCCGCTTAGTTATGTTGGATCTACTCTTAAACAGGGAATTTTGCACCACTGAATAAGCACATCAATCTTGAATTAATATTCCTGAAAACATTACAATAAGGATTAAGAACACATAATTAAGAACAAGAACAAGTATTTGTCACGTAATTCAGATTTATTGAATAATAAGATTCATCTAGATTTCATCCTCCCTAGGTATTTAGGGGGTTTAGTTCATAATGTAAAAGGAAAACATCTTAGAATTAATAAAACAACAAGACATAAAGAACCCAAAAACTTCTAAAGAACTTGATGGAGATCTTCAATCTTGACTGAGATCCTACTTCCGAGATGATTTGACGGCTTCCTTCGAATAATTTCCTTGATCTACTCTACGTGCTCTGTGTGTCCCTTAGGTCTTCCTCTAGCATGTATTTATAGGCTTTTTGAAGGCTTAGAAACCCTAAAAATTGGCTTTTTCCGCGTGAAAACAAAGCAGGGTGCGGTAGGGACATGGGTGTGTACTCAGCCCGTGTGAGATTGCCCAGGCCGTGTGAGAATTTGGGTGAATTGCGATCGACAGGGGCTAGCACACGGGCGTGTGTCCAGACCGAGTGGTTCACACGGGCATGTGCTCCGCCCATGTGGTTCTGGCTTGGCCGTGTGGATCCTTAATATGGCCCGTTTTGTCCGGTTTTCACCCGTTTTCAACTCCTTTTGCTTCCCTATGCTCACCTAAGTATAGAAATACAAATTTAAAGGATTAGGAGCATCGAATTCACCAAATTATATAAATAAACATCCAAAAACACGCTAAGTGTGGGATTAAATTGTGTTACTTTTATGATTTATCAAATATCCCCACACTTAAGCGTTTACTTGTCCTCAAGCAAAATCCTCAATTCACAATTAAAATTAAGAAAAATCCTCAATTCACAATTAAAATTAACTTCCTCAATTCATAATTCTCATTAATAATGTCTTATCATAATTCACAGATAATTCATACATTGATAATTTAACTAAAAGAGTCCTAAAGATTCAAACAATTTAAGTCACAAATTTTTATAGCACAAAAACATAGGTGTTTCCCCTCACCTAAATAATCACCTTTAATTCAAAACCGAAAAGAATTGACATCCTCACTAAAGAATCACTCAAATCACTGAACATGTTTAAGGTTCAAATTAAGCACTCAAAAGTCAAACATGAAAAGTTATTACCATAGGCTTGCATGAAAATCAAATCTCCACCACTATAAAATGAGATGATACACAAATCAAAAGGTCTTAAAAAGGGTTGTAATGAGGCTTCGGTTAAAGGTGTGGATAAAGGCTGAATTAGAGGGTTAGAATCGAGATAAAATTGACAATTTACCTAACTAGAAAAAATGAACTAATACTGAATAATTACATCAATTGAAAACTTATCACTAATAACACGAGATTCTTCTCAAAATGTGAAATTAACCGTCTAAGCTCAAATAACATAGAACTATATTTCCAACTTTTTTTTCACGTACAATAATAAGAAAGAATTTAACAACTGAAATAAAGAACATAGTTAGGTAACTGCTCAAATCAAAACTCGATAAAAATGAGCTAAAACAATAGGAAAAATTCTCAATGAATCAAAAAGAATGGGTCTTGGGTTAATATTAAGGGTAAATCAAGAAACGGTTTATTAGGATCAAAGGGGTTCACTAGAGGTTAATTATGAAGGTAGGATTTTTAGGGTAAGTGTAATTGCCTTTATCATCTCAGTATATCAAATCAAGGGTGTGGTCTTGACATGCATAATCGAAGCAAGTTCTAGAATGAAAAATCAATATTGACAAACTCATAACCAACAATAAAGTGAGTAAGAAAAGTATATGCTTTAAAAGGCTCAAAATCTCACAAAAATTATGGTTTTTGATGTCAACCTTGCAAATTTCAAACTTCAAAGTAATATTTAAATTTAGGGAAACAACTTAACAAATATTTAATTCTGAAAATAGACTTATCATGCTTGATTCTCTAATGTCTTAAAGTATAAACGATCAATGCACAATTACCTATGACTTAATCCAAAACATATCAATAAAAATCATAAATCAATAAAGATTTCATTCTAATAGCAATATGAGAAAATTACTTAAGAACAAAACATAATTCAGGGATTTTCCAATAATGCTATAATTATCCTCCCCACACTTAAGATGTACATTGCCCTCAATATACCAAAATAGATAATGACAATATAATAAGAATATCATAAGAGAGGGAGAGAAGTGAAACTTCTTAAATTTTCGATGAAATCTGTGGAATAGTGATGCGGAATAACAAAGTGAAGTGCATGATTGTAATAGTCCGGTTTATACCCTAGTTGGAACAGTGGTTTCGGGACCACAGATTCGAGTCTGTATAATATTTTAACAGTATATTTAGTATTGTTGATATATGAATTATTATATGTGAAGTTTCTGTGTGATGAATTATCTGTCTGTGTGTTTAATTTGATGAAAAGGATTGAATTGCATTAAGTGCAAAACTAGCTTGCTATTTGTTAAAGTACCAACGTGTTGTGGCTTTGTAAAGGTGAAGGCCTTATGTGGCAATTAAGCCATTACTATAGATAGTGGACGGTTATGGTCCATATTAACCTTTGGAAATATGTTTTATAAGTTTATATTATAAGGGTAATTTTGTCATTCATGTATTAAGTTTATTATGGTTTAATAAAAGCATGAATTTAGACTTTTATATCATCTTTTGGTCGAATGTCTTAAAGAAAAAAAAAAGAACAAAAGCTTAAAGGTTTCGATTGGTTTTCATCTTGATTAAGGTATGATTTTCAGTCGGTTTTCGATAATTTTTACGTTTTTGCAATCGTTGCTTTGTCTACTATCAAGCCCGTGTCTCAATTTTGTGTATTAATGTTGTTCATGAGAAATGCCATTGATGATATGTTGAGCTTTGTAATGAATTTAGTTGTTAAATGAAAGATTTGAGCTAAATGAACATACTTTGTTCTTAAATTTTTGATGAATTTAGCTAATTAGGGTTAAATTGAGAAAATAGCAATTTGAGGGACTAAATTACAAATTTGGTGGAAAATATGGGCTTGTATGTGATGTATGAACATTCAGCTAAGCATGAGTATGTAATGATTTTGTGAATTTAATGTTTTGAGAAAAATAGACTAAATTGATAAATTGTGCAAATATGAGGGTTAATTTGCAAATAGCCCTAAATGTGTGTCCTTGGATTGAATTAAATGAGTTAGTGAATAAAAGGGTAATTCTGAATATGAATAGATCAAAAACCGAGGAAAACAGACTTAGATCGCGGGAAAGCGAAAGTAACCGAGTAGCCATTTCTGTTTCTGTTAAATCGAATTCGAGGTAAGTCATTATGCAAATATATGTATTCGTATTGAATTATTTGTGTTCTTATGATTATTGTTATCAATGAATACTCATGATATGATCTATTCATGAATTCTGAGATAAGGATTACTTAGTGACAATAACCGAAAAAGTCCAGTGTGAACCTAGGAATAGATAGGATTAGCTATGCCATGACATAGGTATCTGTTCCGTTTTATCATGTAAGACCACGTCTGGGACGTTGGCGTTGATTTGAGATTTCATGTAAGACCTCATCTAGGACGTAGGCATCGATATGAGCTTCACGTGTAAGACCACATCGGGGACGTTGGCATTGATTTGATCTTTACGTGTAAGACCATGTCTGGGACATCGGCATCGTATTGATTCGTGTAAGACCCTTTCTAGGACAGTGGCATCGATATCTGAGTGCATATTAGACCTTGTCTGGGACGTTGGCATTGTACGACTAGTCCGAGCTTTCAGAGTATCCTACTAGATTCCTTACGGTTCAACGGGCAAGTCTGTGATATGAATGGCTATGCAAATAGTGAATCCGTTTCAGGTACGTTGATTTATACACTAAGTGTGTATATAAGGTAAGTATCTATGTGATCTTACTATGATGATTATTTATATTGGGATAACATTATGATATGTGATAGTAAGCATGAAAGAGCTTTATATATATAAGACTTTTGAATTGATGAATGTGGAAAATATGGCCAAGTACATGAACCAAAGCATATATGTGATAGTTTGCTAAGTAATTAAGATGTGCCAATGTACCTATGTGCATATATGCCTTTTATGTTAAGTTTATTTGTATTATGACTTACTAAGCTTTTGGAAAGCTTACTCTGTGTGTGTGTTTTCTCTGTCTATATGTCGTCAAAGCTACTGAAGGCTCGGGACCGTCAAGGATCACTATCACACTACTAAACTCATTTTGGTACATTTTGGAAATGTATATAGCTAGATATGGCATGTACAGGCTAGTATTTGATATAAGTTATATGAACTTAGCCATGAGATTTGGCTAGTGATGAGTTGAGAATTTTCTTGAATGAATGTGATATGTGAAGTGTGTTTTTGGCATGGCTAGTTGATACATGTAATGGTCAAGTTTTGGTTAAGCAATTGAATGAATTATGCTTGGGATGAGATGAGTTTTAGTCTTGTAATTTGGATGGTTTTTTGGTATGTTCTTGGTTGCCAAATAGGCATGAGATGTCTTAATGAATTTGCTTGTGGGTAAGACCCTTGTGGGTGGCATTTTGGCCTTGCAAATGGACTATTTTGCCACATGGTTGTGGCACACGGGCGTGTCTAGTGACCATGGGGCTAAGTCAGTAGCTAGATAAGAGTACATGGTCTTGGCATACGGACGTGCCTAGTAGCCGTGTAAATTTTGACAGGATCGACCATGGCCAAAGTACACGGGCGTGCTTGGTGGCCGTGGAGCAAAAGTCAGTTTCGACCACGGGGAGGACACACGGGTGTGTCTAGTAGCTGTGGGAGGCACACAGCCTGCCCACACCGGCGTGCAACCCCTGAAACTTAGAAAAGTTTTAAATTTTCTAAAAATTTTGTATGTGTTCCGATTACGTCCCGACCCGATTTATAGCATGTTTTAGGTCTCGATGGTCTACTAAGGGGACATTATGGTTAAGGTTAATATTCAATTGTATGACATTTCTGTAAACATTTTCGATCTGTTCGGTAACGCCTTTAACCCTAGTCTGGCGACAGATACGGGTTAGGGGTGTTACATTTGGTTGGTATCAGAGCTACAGTTTAGTCGATTCTCGGACTAACGTGACATGTTAGAGTCTAGCTATACATGCCATATATCTGAATCGTGATAGTGTGATGAATCCTGACGTATAAAATGTGATTTTCGTATAGTATTGGATCCCGAAAGAGCCATAGCTAACGATGTAGAAAGTAATGCACCCTCTGATTCGTGACCGGCTACGAGTGGTCAAGAGGGAGAAGCTAAACAGGCTTTCTTCCAAATGATAAGTGAGTGGTTCACTCAATTTGTAAAGAATAACCCGACTGTTTCACAACCCCTGCCCCCGGTTAATCCCCCTCAGACATCTGATATACCTCTGACTGCAAATCTAAATCTGTAGAATAAGCCTCCGGTTGACAAGATCCGTAAGTATGGGGCCGAAGAGTTTCGGGCTACTAATGATGATGATGCTAAAAAGGCTGAATTCTAGTTAGAAAATACTATACGGGTATTCGACGAAATGTCTTTGACTCTGGAAGAATGCATAAGGTGCGTTGTGTCATTACTCCGAGATGCAGCTTATCAATGGTAGAAAACTTTGATTTCTGTTGTTCCGAAAGATCGAGTTACATGGTACTTCTTTCAGAGTGAATTCTGAAAGAAATATATCAATGAGAGATTCGTCGATCAAAAACGAAAGGAGTTTTCGGAACTAAAACAGGGCCGAATGACTGTTTCCGAATATGAACAAGAGTTCGTGAGACTGAGTCAGTATACTCGAGAATGTGTATCATCTGAAGCTATAATGTGCAAAAGATTCGAAGATGGTCTTAAGGAAGATATTCGCCTATTAGTCGGGATATTAGAAATAAAAGAGTTCGTTACACTTGTTGATCGAGCATGCAAAGCTGAGGCACTCAGGAAAGATAAAAGAAAAGCTGAGTTTGAAGCCCGAGATACGAGAAAGAGATTTCTGAACAAATCATTCCAGTCTTCTTCGAAGAGATTCAGAGATGATCAAAGTCGTTCAAGAGATAATGTGGGACATTTGAACAGAAATCGAGCTAGATCACAAATGAGTTCCAAAACTTCAGTAGCGAATATTGGTAATGTTCGATCTAAGAAACCTGAATGTAAGCATTATGGAAAAAGGCATCCGGGAAGTTGTAGACTTAATGATAGAGCTTGCTTCAGATGTGGATCACTTGACCATTTTATCTGTGATTGCCCTGAGTCTGTCGAGCCAGAGACTGTTTAGAATTTGAGATCTGACAATGCACCTGTGAGAAGTAGACCTTCGAAGAATGTAAGAAATGTTAGTGGTAGTCAGAGAACTACGAGAGACACTATTGCAAGATCTGAAGCCAGAGCGCCTGCCAGAGTGTATGCTATTTGAGCTCGTGAGGAAGCTTCATCACCAGATGTTATAACGTGTACTTTTACACTTTATGATACTTCTGTGATTGCATTGATAGGCCCTGGTTCTACACATTTGTATATATGTATGAAGTTAGTATTCAGTAAAACTTTGCCTGTAGAGTCTACTGAGTTTGCTATAAAAGTATCGAACCCTTAGGTAAAAGTGTCCTTGTTGATAAAATATGCAAGAACTGTTCGTTAATGTTTCGAGATATCTGTTTCCCTGCTGATCTGATGCTTTTGCGATTTGATGAGTTCGATATTATTCTGGGTATGGACTGGTTGACTTTGCATGATGCTGTTATAAATTGTAAAAGAAATACTATTGATTTGAGATGTCTGAATGATGAGATTGTACGAGTTGAGTCTAATGATTTGAACGGATTGCCTGCTGTGATATCTGTTTTGAAAGCTCAAAGTTATGTGAAAAAGGGTTATGAGGCATATTTTGCTTATGTGATTGATTCGAAAGTGTCTGAGAAGAAAGTTGAACCAGTGCCTATTATTTGTGAGTATTCTGATGTGTTCCCTGAAGAGTTACCGAGTTTACCTCCTATTCGTGAAGTCGAATTTGGTATTGATTTACTGCCTGCTACTACACCTATATCGATAGCTCCGTATAGAATGGCACCAACAAAATTGAAAGGGTTAAAGTCGCAGTTACAAGAGTTGACTGATAAAGGGTTCGCTAGACCAGTTTCTCACCTTGGGGTGCTCCTGTTCTGTTTGTGAAAAAGAAAGATGGCACGTGAGGATGTGTATCGATTACCGTCAGTTGAATAAGGTGACAATAAAGAATAAATATCCGTTGCCTAGAATAGACGATTTATTTTATCAGTTAAAAGGAGCTACTATATTTTCTAAGATTAATTTGAGATCGGGATATTACCAGTTGAGAGTTAAAGATTCAGACATTCTGAAGACTGCTTTCAGAACGAGGTACGGGCATTATGAGTTTTTAGTTATGTCATTTGAACTAACCAATGCTCCTGCTATTTTTATGGATCTGATGAACAGAATTTTCAGAACGTACCTAGATCGATTTATTATGGTGTTCATAGATGACATCTTGATTTATTCACGTGATGAAAATGAGCATGTTGAACATTTAAAAATTGTGTTGCAAACTTTGAGAGAAAAGCAATTGTACGTGAAATTCAGCAAATGTGAATTCTGGTTACATGAGGTTAGTTTTCTGGGACATATTGTGTCAGCTTCTGGAATCCGAGTGTATTCGAGTAAGATTTCTGCTATTCTAAATTGGAAACCTCCGAGAAACGTATCTGAAGTCCGTAGTTTTCTGGGTTTAGCTGGTTATTATCGTCGATATGTAAAAGGATTTCCAGTGATAGCTACTCCGTTGACTAGATTACTTCAGATAGATGTTAGATTTGAATGGTCGGATAAATGCCAGAAAAGTTTTGATCAGTTGAAAACTCTGTTAACAAAAGCTCCAGTGTTAGTACAGCCAGAATCGGGTAAAGAATTCATCACATACAGTGATGCTTCGTTAAATGGTCTGGCATGTGTTTGATGCAGGAAGGGAAAATTGTAGCTTACGCCTCGAGACAATTGAAGCCTCATGAAAAGAACTATCCAACTCACGACCTTGAGCTAGCTGCGATTGTGTTTGCACTTAAGATTTGGCGCCATTATCTATACGGTGAGAAATGTCATGTGTTTTCAGATCATAAAAGTCTGAAATATCTGGTGACTCAGAAAGATTTGAACCAGCGTCAAAGAAGATGGTTAGATTTGTTAAAAGATTATGAGCTTGTGATAGATTATCATCCGGGTAAAGCGAACGTTGTTGCTGATGCGTTGAGCAGAAAATCATTGTTTGCACTACGTTCTTTGAATGCTCAGTTAGATTTGTCTGATGATAGTTCTATGTTAGCTGAATTAAAAGCGAAACCATTGTCTATACAACATATATGTGATGCTCAAAAATCTGATAATGAGTTATTAGCGAAACGAGCTCAGTGTGATTTGAATTCTGAATCTGAATTTCGAGTTATTGATGATTGTTTGAGATTTCGAGATCGTATCTGTGTTCCGAGAAATCTGGAGTTGATTCAGCTGATTTTGTGTAAAGCTCATAACAGTCATCTAACTGTTCATCCGGGGAGTACGAAAATGTATCATGATTTGAAACGACATTATTGGTGGTCTGGTATGAAACGAGACATTTCTGACTTTGTTTCGAAATGCTTAATCTGTCAACAAGTGAAAGCCGAACATCAAATTCTGTCTGGGTTGCTACAACCGATTCCGATTCCCGAGTGGAAATGGGATAGAGTGACAATAGATTTTGTTTCTGGTTTGCCCCAGACTCCGAGAAAGAAAGATACGATTTGGGTCATAGTTGATCGATTGATGAAATCTGCCCATTTTATTCCTGTAAGATCTGATTATTCACTTGATAGATTAGCCGAGCTTTATATTTCTGAGATTCTGAAATTGCACAAGATGCCACTATCCATTGTGTCAGATAGAGATCCTAGATTTACATCGAGGTTCTGGAAGAAATTGCAAGAAGCTTTAGGCACAAAACTGCATTTTAGTACAGCTTTTCATCCGCAAACAGATGGTCAATCCAAGCGGATCATTCAGATTCTAGAGGATATGTTAAGATGTTGTATACTTCAGTTTAACGGTACGTGGGAACAATACCTGCCTTTGATTGAATTTGCATACAATAATAGTTTTCAGTCAAGCATCAAAATGGCACCTTATGAAGCTTTGTATGGACGTAAATGTCGTACACCTCTGTATTAGACCGAGCTTAGTGAAAATAAACTACACAGGGTCGATTTGATTAAGGACTCAGAACAGAAAGTGAAACTTATCCAAGATTGTTTGAAAGTAGCATCTGATCGTCAGAAGTCTTATGCAGACTTGAAACAAAAAGATATAGAATTTGAGATCGGCGACAAAGTATTTCTGAAAGTTTCACCGTGAAAGAAAGTACTCCGTTTTGGGCATAAAGGCAAGTTGAGTCCAAGGTTCATCGGGCCGTATGAAATTATTGAACGTGTTAGGCCTGTTGCATATAGATTAAGGTTGCCCTCTAAGCTAGAAAAGATACACAATGTATTCCATGTCTCGATGCTCTGTAGATATCGATCCGATCTGTCACATGTGATTTTCCCATCTGAAATTGAAATCCCATCTGATATGACATATGAAGAAGAACAGATCCATATCTTAGCTCGTAAAGTGAAATAATTGAGAAATAAGAAAATTTCGTTACTGAAAGTATTGTAAAATCGACACGGAATTGAAGAGGCAACGTGGAAGCCAAAAGATTCAAAAAGACAACAATATCCGACTCTATTTAACGGTAAGATTTTTCAGGACGAAAATCCCTAAGGGGGGATAATTGAAACAGTTCGGTTTATACCCTAGTCGGAACAGTGGTTTCGGGACCACAAATCTGAGTCCGTATGATATTTTAATAGTATATTCAGTATTGCTGATATGTGAATTATTATATGTGAAGTTTCTGTGTGATGAATTATTTATCTATGTGTTTAATTTGATGAAAAGGATTAAATTGCATTAAGTGCAAAACTAGCTTGCTATTTGTTAAAGTATCAATGTGTTGTGGCTTTGTAAAGGTGAAGGCCTTATGTGGCAATTAAGCCATTACTATAGATAGCGGACGGTTATGGTCTATATTAACCTTTGAAAATATGTTTTATAAGTTTATATTATAAGAGTAATTATGCCATTCATGTATTAAGTATATTATGGTTTAATAAAAGCATGAATTTAGACTTTTATATCATCTTTTGGTCGAATGTCTTAAAGAAAAAAAAAAGAACAAAAGCTTAAAGGTTTCGGTTGGTTTTCATCTTGATTAAGGTATGATTTTCAGTCGGTTTTCGATAATTTTTACGTTTTTGCAATCGTTGCTTTGTCTACTATCAAGCCCGTGTCTCAGTTTTGTGTATTAATGTTGTTCATGAGAAATGCCATTGATGATATGTTGAGCTTTGTAATGAATTTAGTTGTTAAATGAAAGATTTGTGCTAAATGAACATACTTTGTTCTTAAATTTTTGATGAATTTAGCTAATTAGGGTTAAATTGAGAAAATAGCAATTTGAGGGACTAAATTGCAAATTTGGTGGAAAATATGGGCTTGTATGTGATGTATGAACATTCAGCTAAGCATGAGTATGTAATGATTTTGTGAATTTAATGTTTTGAGAAAAATAGACTAAATTGATAAATTGTGCAAATATGAGGGTTAATTTGCAAATAGCCCTAAATGTGTGTCCTTGGATTGAATTAAATGAGTTAGTGAATAAAAGGGTAATTCTGAATATGAATAGATCAAGAACCGAGGAAAACAGACTTAGATCGCGGGAAAGCGAAAGTAACCGAGTAGCCATTTCCGTTTCTGTTAAATCGAATCCGAGGTAAGTCATTATGCAAATATATGTATTCGTATTGAATTATTTGTGTTCTTATGATTATTGTTATCAATGAATACTCATGATATGATCTATTCATGAATTCTGAGATAAGGATTACTTAGTGACAATAACAGAAAAAGTCCAGTGTGAACCTAGGAATAGATAGGATTAGCTATGCCATGACATAGGTATCTGTTCTGTTTTATCATGTAAGACCACGTCTGGGACGTTGGCGTTGATTTGAGACTTCGTGTAAGACCTCGTTTGGGACGTAGGCATCGATATGAGGTCGTTGGCACCGATTTGATCTTTATGTGTAAGACCATGTCTGGGACATCGGCATCGTATTGATTCGTGTAAGATCCTGTCTGGGACAGTGGCATCGATATCTGAGTGCATATAAGACATTGTCTGAGACGTTGGCATTGTACGACTAGTCCGAGCTTTCAGAGTATCCTACTAGATTCCTTACGGTTCAACGGGCAAGTCTGTGATATGAATGGCTATGCAAATAGTGAATCCATTTTAGGTACGTTGATTTATACACTAAGTGTGTATATAAGGTAAGTATCTATGTGATCTTACTATGATGATTATGTATATTGGGATAACATTATGATATGTGATAGTAAGCATGAAAGAGCTTTATATATATAAGACTTTTGAATTGATGAATGTGGCAAATATGGCCAAGTACATGAACCAAAGCGTATATGTGATAGTTTGCTAAGTAATTAAGATGTGCCAATGTACCTATGTGCATATATGCCTTTTATGTTAAGTTTATTTGTATTATGACTTACTAAGCTTTTGGAAAGCTTACTCTGTGTGTGTGTTTTCTCTGTCTTATATGTCGTCAAAGCTACTGAAGGCTCGGGACCGTCAAGGATCGCCATCACACTACTAAACTCATTTTGGTACATTTTGGAAATGTATATAGCTAGATATGGCATGTACAGGCTAGTATTTGATATAAGTTATATGAACTTAGCCATGAGATTTGGCTAGTGATGAGTTGAGAATTTTCTTGAATGTATGATATGTGAAGTGTGTTTTTGGCATGGCTAGTTGATACATGTAATGGTCAAGTTTTGGTTAAGCAATTGAATGAATTATGCTTGTGATGAGATAAGTTTTAGTCTTGTAATTTGGATGGTCATTTTGGTATGTTCTTGGTTGCCAAATAGGCATGAGATGTCTTAATGAATTTGCTTGTAGGTAAGGCCCTTGTGGGTGGCATTTTGGCCTTACAAATGGTTTATTTTGGCATACGGGCGTGCCTAGTGACCGTTGGGCTAAATCAGTAGCTAGATAAGAGTACACGGTCTTGGCACACAGACGTGCCTAGTAGCCGTGTAAATTTTGACAGGATCGACTACGGCCAAAGTACACGGGCGTGCTTGGTGGCCGTGGAGATGGTGGTACATCTGCTGTAAGGTGGCCTCAAGGCTGTCGAACCGCTGATAACACTACTGCTCGAAGCGAGTGAGTTGCTTGGATATGTCGTGACTCGGTGGTGGAGGGTGTGGTAGATCCTTGTGAGGTAGAGGAACATCCTCAGTAATGTCCTCAAAATCATTCTGATCATCAAGTCGAGATAGTCGGTACTGGGGAGGATCAAAACCACGACATCGTTCGATCATCCTCATATGTAGCATGCTCGAGATGCCCTGAGGGGACATTTGGCCAACCAGTGAAAGCGAGGAGGACTGCTCCAATGTGAGGAGACCGAAGTGTTAAGCGAGGCGAGTCACATAAGGCCCTAAGCAGATGGGGCCCTTCCTATGGCAGTCAGTCTGGTTGCGGATGGCTAGAGCCAGGAAGTACGCCAAGTCGATGATACGGCTGTGAGCCATGCTCCATAAGTAGTAGGCATCATGTGTGCTCACTCTCTCATACCTGCCAAAGTATGAGCGAGTACGTGAATATACCGTAGGGCAGGAAAGAGGGAAGTCGCTTTCGAGCGACTCGGATCATAAGTCGTTAGAGCGTCGATATCATTCCAACAATGCGAGGGTGAGTAATGAATGTGGTGATATAGCTGAAGAAAGTCCTCGGCGCTCATGAACTCCTCCGTATAAAGTCCCAAAACAGCACCAAATTCTGGGACTCTCATATGGCGCACCAAACCACCGAGGCAAAAGACGATGGTGCCGGGCTCATCATGGACTGACATGACGGCCTGAAGGTGGAACGTCGAGCAGAACTCCAAGGTAATCTCCACATAAGTGGGCTCGACGATACTGAAGAAGCGATCCCATGGTGCTGTGATAATGAGGGCACGAACCTCGTCAGCGAGGTGGACCTACTCCAACGCGGCCCAATCAATACAATGGCCCAAACTTAGAGGTCGTACTCGAAGGAGCTGGAAGAGGTCCTCCTGTGGGTCCGCGATAAATCGGAGGTAGGGGTGGCTCACTTCAACGAAGGCGCTCGAGGAGGTCGCACCCGGACCCTTCCACTTTTTCGAAGAGGGGACGGCGACCTTGGTCTTGCCTGATGTAGTCGTCATGATGTTCCTGAAAAATTGACAGAGGTTCATCAACAAAAGAGACAAATCATTACCAAATTTGCAAATAAAAGCAAAGTCTAAGTGGTCGTAAATAAGAATGTATGCCTAAACAATATCCTAGTATGCAAAAATCAGGAATTCATCATGAGAAAGATAAAGCAATGAACTAATTCTCAACTAAAAGGCAAATTGAAATAATCTAAAACAAAGAGAAATAGGAAATAAAAAGTAATTCATAGGCAAACAATTCAGAATGTGAAGAACAATTAATCAATACTTATAAAAGTAGTGCTACGACAATCGAATTAAAAAATGAATATCATCTTAAGCAAAACTATAATCAAGAATTATAACTATCAATATAAAGTGACAATAAACTAATCAGGAAACAAGAAACTAAACAAATAAGTATGAAAAAAATAGAATATAGAAATAAATCAAAAAATAAATAAAGAAATAACTAAATAATAATAATAATAATAGAAAACAAACTAAAGGGGAACAAGGGAGAAGAAGAACCGATGGTGGCCAAGGGCGGTGGCCGGAATGAGGCTCGACAGGCGGCTAACAGTGAGTGGAGGTTCGGTCGGTTGACGAGGCTGGGGACGGTGCTAGAGTGGGACAGACGGTGGTTTGGGGGGTCCAAGGGAGGGCTGCGGTGGTGCAAAGAGAAGGGAAAGGAAGGGGAAAGAAAAGGAAGGAAGAAAAGGGGAAAGAAGAAGGAAAGGGAAGGGTTTCGGGTTGGGGGAGAAAGGAAGAGGATAAGCGAAGGGGGGAGGGGGAATCGACGGTGGCCAAAAGTGGCAGGAGGGGTTGCGGCGGCTAGGGTTTGGGGGGAAATTTGGAGAAGAAAAGAAGAAAAAAAAGAAAAAGAAAAATGGGTTTAAATAGGGGACACAGTCATGTAACGGCCCGTGTTAGGCCACACGGCCGTGTCACACGCCAGTGTGGTCGAGTTCCCAGCCCGTGTTCATCGCGATTTTAAGAAGCTAATTTTTCACACGGCCTTGGACACGCCCATGTGTCCAGTCGTGTGGTTCACACTGCCGCATCGCACGGCCGTGTGCAAAGCCCTTCGCTTCTCCCGCGCCCGTGTGGATTTTCACATGCCCGTGTGATCGCACACACAGCCGTGTGTCTTGCCCGTGGAGCCTCCTGACTTATTTAAAATTTGAAAAATTAGGCTCTAGTTTTCACACGGCCTTGGACACCCCCGTGTGGACTATATTTAGGCCGTGTCTCTGTCGATTTTTGGGGATTTTAAGCGCCAGGGTCAACACGGCCAGGGACACGCCCATGTGTTCAGGCTGTGTGGGTCAAGAAACCTGCATTAAAGCATGAATGGCGGTAAAAATAGACTAATTAGTAGGGTTAGTGCTCAGGTTGCTTCCCGAGAAGCGCTTATTTAAAGTCCTAAGCTAGACTTACCTTATGTTCATCACTTTATGAAGGTTCACAGAGCTAAAGCTCCTCTCTATTATCCCTAATATCTTCACCATTATATAGTATAAGTCGTTGACCGTTTACCTTGAATGTGCTGTAAGTCGGATGAATTACCTCAACTGTTCCATATGGGAAGACATTGCATACCGTGAAAAGGGTCGCTCTGTTTGTATTAAGCCCTGAAGTGGCAATTCGAGGGTCCGTTTTATCCAACAATACCTGATCCCCGATCTTAAATTGCTTTGTCTCTTCCTTAAGCTTGTCATGGAGCTGCTTTGGTTCATCGTGTATTCTCGGTTTCTCCTTAACGTGTGTCCACCATTCATCTAGTTCATCGATTTGTAGTCTTCTTTCTTCATGATTTGTTTTGTTTGTGTCATATAAATTGGACGGTGGCTCTATCACATTTTTTTTTAGGTGTTTCCTGCAAAGAATGTTGAGCCACAAGGGTATTAACAGAACTCGTAATATCATCTTGATCACTAGATGTCCTAGCAAAATCACGAGCTTGGAGTTTAATTGTGTCATCACCTACACGAAGTATTAACTCACCTGTACCAACATCTATGATAGTTCTAGCAGTTGCTAAAAAGGGTCGTCCTAAAATCAAAGGTGCATCACTGTCCTCATCCATGTCTAGAACAACAAAGTCTATTGGGAATATAAATTTATCGACTTTTAGAAGTACGTCCTCAACAATTCCCCTAGGAAATCTAATAGTTTTATCTGTTAGTTGAATGCTCATCCTAGTTTGTTTAGGTTTCCCAAGACATAGTTGTTTAAATATTTTATAGGGCATGACGTCAATACTTGCCCCTAAATCAGCCAAGGCATTGTTAGCATCTAAACTGCCAATCAAACAAGGAATAGTAAAACTCCCTGGATCCTTTAATTTATTAGGTAGTTTATTCTGTAGAATTGCTGAGCAGATTGCATTTAGCTCCACATGCGACTCATCGTCTAACTTCCATTTGTTTTCTAGAAGCTCCTTTAAGAATTTCACTGAGTTGGGCAACTGCAAAAAAGCTTCGATAAACGGTAAGTTAATATGTAACTTTTTTACGAGTTTAAGAAATTTACCAAATTGCTCATTAGTATGGTCTTTCTTCGTCGCATTAGGATATGGAACACGAGGTATATGCCCTTTACTCACCGGTTTCTACATATTGTGGCTTACCCCAACCATACCTTTATCTTCCACAGGTTCTTGCCTCTGTTCAAATTTGGATTCCACCAACCCTTCTTTCTCGCACACTGTGATGGCATGAAGTTGCTCCCTTGGGTTAGGCTCGGTGTTACTCGGCAAGCTACCTTGTGGTCATTCTGAGATTAACTTGGTAAGCTGACCTATTTGGTTCTCGAGCCCTTGAATCGACGCTTGCTTATTCTTGAGTGTTGTTTTAGTGTTTTGAAAACGGGTTTCTAACACTGAGATAAATTTTGTTAGCATCTCCTCAAGGTTTGGTTTCTTCTCCTATTGGTAGGTTGTTGCCTTTGGTTTCCTTGTCCTCCCCATGAAAAGTTTGGGCGGTTTCTCCAACCTAGATTGTAAGTGTTACTATAGGGATTATTCTGAGGTCTAGAATTATTAGCCATATAGTTCATCTGTTTGCTTTCTATACTAGAGTTGTAGGATGGATATTCTGTATTGCCCATTCCTCCTCCATTCGTATCACACTACATCACTGGATGTACCTGCGAAGAACCACACAAACCATCGATATTTTTATTTAAAAGCTCTACCTAGTTTGATAGCATGGTAACTGCGTCGAGGTTGAAAACATCGGCTGCCTTTGTTGGTTTTGTCCTCATAACTTGCCACTGATAGTTATTCGGTGACATCTCTTCAATGAATTCGTAGGCAGCCTCAAGTGTTTTGTTGTTTAGTGTACCACCAGAGGCAGCATCAATCAATTGCCTAGTTGAGGGGTTCACGCCATTGTAAAAGGTTTGAACTTGTAGCCATAATGGTAACCCACGGTGAGGGCATTTTCTCAGTAGATCCTTGTATCTTTCCCATGCATTGTAAAGTGTTTCTAAATCCATCTGCACAAAAAAAGAGATATCATTCCTTAACTTAGTCATTTTAGCCGACAGAAAATATTTAAGTAAAAAATTTTCAGTCATTTGTTCCCATGTAATGATTGATCCTTGTGGTAACGAGTTCAACCACTGTTTAGCTTTGTTCCTCAACGAGAAGGGAAACAACGAAGGCGAATGGCATCATTAGGAATGCCATTAATCTTGAAAGTATCGCAGAATTCTAGAAAATTTGCCAAGTGATTGTTTGGAACCTTATCCTGCAAACCATCAAACTAAACAAACTGCTGAATCATCTTAATAGTGTTAGGTTTCAGTTCAAAATTATTTGCAGAAACAGCAGGTCTAACAATACTTGATTCAGTTCCAATTAAAGTAGGCTTAGCATAATCATACATAGTTCGAGGAGCAGGATTCTGATTTACTGCATCTGCAGCGACCACAGGAGGTAGTGGTTTATTCTGGGGATCAGCCATCTCCTTGGTATTAGTGATATCGTTCTCTTGCTCTTCATGTATGTATTGTAGGCTTCGCCTTATCTCTCTTCGGTTTCTACGAGCTGTACTCTCAACCTCACTGTCGTAAAAGGTCCTGGCGGGTTTCTTCTAGTCATAAACTAGAGATACCTGCCAGAAGCAAAGAAAGAGGAAAATTAGAAATGTAACAATAAAATAAAAATAAATTGCAATAAAATAAAAATGGCTAAAGTAATAAAAATTTAGCATTCCTAATATCTTAGTCCCCGATAACGGCGCCAAAAACTTGATGGCCTCGAAACTAACTAATATTTCGACAAAGGCAAGAGCACCTATCGAACAGTAGCATAGCTGATGAGTCCAGAATATCGTATCCTCAAGGACTAAAATTACTAGTAATAACTCTCTTTCTATTATTTAGCCTATTAATAAAGGGATTTGTTTTTAATCTAAAATTTAACTAACTAATTAACTATGAAGGTGATAAAGAGCGAAGAAAGTAATCGAAATAACCAATGAATAAAGACAATACCCAAGGAAGAAATCACTTAGACTTCACTTATTATTCTAACTCTGAAATAAATGATTTATTCACTTGACTTGACCCATAGAAATCCCTAAATTATGTTAATATCTCTTTTGAGAATAAAAACAACTAACTTTAGGTTGATTAATTGAAATCTCTTTCTAATTAAAACCCCTATTGTCGCATTAACTCGATCTATGGATTCCCTTATTAGATTTGACTATAATCGGACAGATTTAGGTCGCCCTATTTCTAGGGTTGCAATCAACTTCGCTTAATTATGTTGGATCTACTCTTAACTAGGAACTTTTGCTCCACTAAATAAGCACATCAATCTTGAATTAATATTCCTGAAAACATTAAAACAAGGATTAAGAATACATAATTAAGAACAAGAACAAGTATTTATCACGTAACTCAGATTTATTGAGTAATAAGATTCATCTAGATTTTATCCTCCCTAGGTATTTAGGGGGTTTAGTTCATAACGTAAAAGGAAAACATCTTAGAATTAATAAAACAACAAGACATAAAGAACCCAAAAACTTCTAAAGAACTTGATGGAGATCTTCAATCTTGACTGAGATCCTGCTTCCGAGATGATTCCGACGGCTTCCTTCGAGTAATTTCCTTGATCTACTCAGCGTGCTTTGTGTGTCCCTTAGGTCTTCTTCTAGCATGTATTTATAGGCTTTTAGAAGGCTCAGAGACCCTAAAAATTGGCTTTTTCCTCGTGAAAACAGAGCAGGGTGCGGTAGGGACACGGGTGTGTGCTCAGCCCGTGTGAGAGTACGCAGGCCGTGTGGGAATTTGGGTGAATCACGATTGACACGGGCTGGCACACGGGCGTGTGTCCAGCCTGTGTGGTTCACACGGGCATGTGCTCCACCCATGTAGTTCTGGCTTGGCCGTGTGGATCCCTAATATGGCCCGTTTTGTCTGGTTTTCGCTCATTTTCCACTCCTTTTGCTTCCCTATGCTCACCTAAGTATGGAAATACAAATTTAAAGGATTAGGAGCATCGAATTCACCAAATTATATAAATAAACATCCAAAAACACGGTAAGCATGGGACTAAATTGTGTTTCTTTTATGATTTATCAACTAGAAAATTGCTTTTGAAGCATGTTAAATTGCTTATAAAATGAATATGAAATTGAGGCATGTTAGAATGTCATCGAATTGATTGTGAAATTGAATGCCTGATAAATGTTTCCACTGAATAAAAATGAATGATATAATGAATGCATGTAAAGCATGCCACTAAAATGTAATTGTAATGGAAATATGTACTTGTTTGCATCTTGTATGACATAATGCATGTATATAGGGTGGGATATTGTGGATGACAGAGGAGTTTCATGGAGTAACGTTGACAGATTGAGTCCACGTTAATGTTGTCAGTGCACTGAACCGAGAGTAATGAGGAGAATGGTGATTATATCGCATAATGATTGGCAGTATAACTGCATTTTTATAATGGTGGTTTAACCACATCGAGCATAGCTCACAATGTTTGGAGATTGGCAAACGGGTTCTGGGGAACTCGTGGAGCGTAGCGGATGGTTGGGTAGGAATAATTTTGCATTGTATTATGTCCATGTGTAACACCCCAAACGTTCTTATTTTTTCTTTTGTGAAAATATGACGCAACTGTGTGTCTGCTTCAGTGGTTAATTGTTCTGTGAGTGTCTGAGATGTCCCAAGTTCAAGCCCTATCTTCGGCAAATTTTGGTATTTTTCTGATGTAAGCCTTACACTGGCTTAGTGGGCCTATACTTAATTATTTGTTAAACCATATCAGAATGAGCCTACTAGTTCAAGTGGTAAGAGAGTCTGTGTGTAGTGTGGAGGTACTGTGTTCGCATCCCTGCGCAAGCCGAGAGAGTTTTGGTCAAACAGGAATTCTGAGGAAGTTATCAGTAGTGGGTTAGTGAGGAGAAATTTGAGGGATTTGGGGGTTTTACGAGATTATCTTTTATTTTTTTATTTTTGCTAAAATTTTTCTATCCTCTAAAAGAAAATTTTGACGTAGAATTTCTATTGTTTTCTGCCTTTCCCCCTTTCTTCTTCCCTCCATCGCTTCTACTCGTTTGTCTGCTGTAGTAACTTTGTAGGTCATCATCCTGGTGGTGATTGTACTTTTTGGTAAGTAAAGTTCATTTAGTTGTAGTTTCGGTTCTATTAAATGTTGGGGTTTTTCTTTTTTATTTTGATTCGTGGGTTATTTGCTAATGGGGAATCTTGGGAGATCAGTAATTTCCTTAAGAACTTCCTACGCAGGAATTGAAGTAGAACCTCTCGTAAGTAATCCAACGTTTTAGCGTATGTTAGGGGTACTTGTCATCAGCAGTAAGTCAATTTTCGTGAAGATTTCTTTTGTTAAAATCGTGAATCTTCTAAGCTAGTATTGGGATACTCTGTTTTAGGTTTCAGGAGGCTTGGGAGTGTGTTCGCTGCGCAATAGTACCAGGTGTGTACTCAAAAATGCAAAAAATGGGATTCAGCGAAGGTCAAAATTGTAAACTGTCGATGCACACAAATGTATGGTCGCCTGTGTGGTAGGCCATGTGTGATAACACGACCGTGTGATCGACGAAGGCCAGGCTATGCGCAAGACACTACCGTCTAAAGGCCGGGGTGTGGCCGTGTGGGCCACAAGGGCTAAACTGAACTGGGCGTATGGACCCACACGGGCATGTGATATCTGGGCGAGGCCATGTCATCCACACGGGCAAGGCCAATCTGGGCTTGTGGGCCCAACGGGCAAACCACATGGACATGTGGGCCCATTTAGCTAAAATGTTTCCTAGGATTGCACGGATCGCCCAAGTCAACTGTGAACCTACTGTAGGATTAGTAAATTCCACTTAGACCCTAAATCGTGTGACTTGAATATATATACTGTATGTATTAAGCATGTTAAATTTATGCATGTTTACTGATCCATATGTATGATTGATAACTAAATTTCAGCATGTAGAATGTATTTCTGTATGTCTGCATTGAGCATGTTTGGTCGCATCTGCATTGGGGTGGGATGATTGATTATTGGAGGAAGTTAACTGAAAGACATTCATGCCTATTATCTGGTAGCTCAGCTGCAATATTACTGATATGTGCCGCATTCGGTACGACTTGGTGTGTAGGGCTGAGTGGGTGTTTTAAACCCCACATGGTGTGTAAGGATGGTCGGAGATGGTGTGTAGAGGCTGGTGGGTAGGATACTGATTTCTATGACTGTATGCATATTGTATCTGAGATGGGCTAAGGCCCTAATTTGTACTTGAAACTGAATCTGTAATGGGCTTAGGCCCCAGACTGCATTTGACTGATAATGGTTGTCTGACTGTATGCAAGTCTTCTGTGAGGGTTATACACTGAGTTTACGTAAACTCACCCCTTTCTGTTTTATCTGTACAAGTAATCCCCAGACTTAGACGGATCAGTGCGACGGAGGACTCAATGGTGACCACATGTTGAGTGAACGGTTTTAATTTCATTGATGGCTTTATTTCATATTTGCTTTCTGGGGTATTTTTGTTGTAATTTGGGGCTTTTGGATTTTAACTGTTTTCATGAACTTTTAAACTGTAAAACTCAACGAAAACTCGGTTTAGTTAAAAACATCATCTTCCTAACGGTTTTTTTTAAATATCACGGTTTTAAACTCTTCCGCTACAGAACTTGATTTTAAACGAATCAAATTAATGAGAAAATAATTTTGAAATTAACGAGAGATTAATAGAATATAATAAACGGAAACGGTTTTAACTTCATAAATTCGGTTTCAAATCCCATTCTATGTGACATTGCCAGATTCGGCCATAACATCTAGGCTGAGTTTGGGGTGTTACATTTAGTGGTATCAGAGCCAGGTTGCAAAACTCAGCCGTGGATTTTGAGTTTTTAAAACTTGTTTTTTGAAGAATTGATTTGATATGATTTGACTGGGAATGTGGTACACCGAGTCTCCGATGCTAATCCTATAAGTATTCTGATAAACTGTTATGGTATTATAGATAGTCTGTTCTGAAAACACTATAGTTAGTGTACACTAAAACTGTAGTGAAACTGAACCTGATAGAGACTGTACTTGCAAAAAACAAACTTTGAATTTATGATACTGCCTACATAAAACATCTGTCAATAAATACTGAAACTGTAACTGATTCATAAAATTCGTAATACAGATAAATCCGAATAGACATGAGCGCACGAAGTATCTTTAGACGTGGTACTAGAGGCTGAGGTGGGGGCCGTGGGGGGCCTCGAGTTAAGTCCTCTTCTCTAGGCAGCATGCCGAACCTAGATACGAGTGAGACACCGGTGTCACCTGCTACTGAAACTAGGTCTCATGATCGCATGGCTGGGGACGGCGCATTGTCCCAGGCTATGTTAAGGATACTGGAGAGGGTCGTTGGACCTAACATTAGATCTGGGGGCCGAGGGTCGGTTACGGAACGACTCCAGTCTAATGGAGCTAAACTTTTTAGGGGTGTCATTGGAGTCGCCCCTAATGTGGTTGAGTACTAGATAGAGGCTACCGAGAGGACAATGGACGATTTAGACTGTACCTCTAAGTAGAAATTGAAGGGTGCAGTCTCGTTGCTTTGCAATGAGGCCTATCAGTGGTGGCTAACCTTTAAAGAGGGCACTCAGCCGGATCATCTGTCTTAGGAGTTCTTTAAGTCTGCCTTAAATGGAAAGTATGTGGGTGCAAGTTACGTCGATGTACATAGGCGGGAGTTTCTGAACCTCACACAGGGAGACCGATCAGTGGCCGATTATGAGGCTAAATTTTTCAGACTGAGTCACTATGCTGAGGTATGGTGGCAACTGAATATAAAAGATGTGTCTATTTTGAGGACGGTCTTAGGGATAATCTGAGGGTACTGATAGCTCCGTAGAAGGAGTGAGAGTTTTTCGTTCTAGTAGAGAAGGTGAAGATCGCCGAAGAGGTTAAGCGCGCTGAGCGCCAAAATAAAGATCGTGAGAGGGGTAAGAACAAGAGGGATTCAGACCCTCAAGTTCAGTACAGAGGCCTAAGAAAAAGGCCAGAATTGATGGGCTAGTTAGAGTTGGGCCTCCTGTTGCTCCTACTGGATTGCAGCCATGTGGAGATTGTGGTAGAAGCCATCAGGGCAAGCGTTGGAGGAGGACTGGGGCGTGTTTAAGGTGTGGGTCATTAGAGCACCGCATCCGGGAGTGTCCGCTGAGGGCCGATCAGGTGCAAGCTTCGGGTTTTGGTATTGTGCAGCCATAGATGGTAGTTCAGCAGCCACTGAAGGGTCGTGGTCAAGCTAGGGGTGGTAACGGTATGGGCCGTAGACAGAAAGCACCAGGCAGAGGTGCTAGACAGACTAAGGCAAGGCAGCCTACTCTTCTTTATGCTACTCGTCGCCGAGAGGATCGAGATGCACCAGACGTCATTACCAGTACGTTCTTAATTTATGATGTACCTTACTTTGCCTTGATAGACATAGGTTCCACACATTCCTATGTAACTAGCATTGTGTCTGAAAACTTGGGGATTTTGGTGGAGAGTACTTCTAGTGAGGTGACTGTGCTTAGTCCACTGGGCCATCGGTTCGGGTTGGCAAACTGTATAGAGATGTTCCGCTAAAGGTTCAAGGGTCGGTATTTCTGGCTAATCTGATGGAGCTTCTGTTTGGGGAATTCAACCTGATTCTGGGTATGGACTGGTTGGTCAAGCACCGTGTCCGTCTGGACTATGCGACTAAGAGGATCGTCTTGAGAACTAAGGAAATGTTTTAAAGATCAATGGTGATATTGATAATATAGTCATGATTGGAGAACGTCAGAATTATTTGACTAGTGTAATCTCTACACTAGTGGCTGAGAAACTGGTTCGTAAGGGATGTGAGGCGTTCTTGGCCTATATTAGTGTTTCCATTTCTAGGGACTCTTTTTTGAAGGATATTAAGACTGTGAGGGATTTTTCGGACATATTTTTAAAGGAGTTACCGGGATTGCCTCTGAATGGGGAGGTTGAGTTTGGGATCGAGCTTCTTTCGGGTACAGCTCCGGTGTCCATCGCTCCCTACCGTATGGCATCGAAGGAGCTTATAGAGCATAAGGCTCAACTGCAGGAACTTTTGGATCGTGGTTTCATCCATCCTAGTGTGTCTCTATGGGGAGCACCGATTCTGTTTGTTAAAAAGAAGGATGGGACCATGAGGATGTGCATTGACTATCTGTAGTTACACAAGCTGACCATTAAGAATAAGTATCCACTTCCAAGAATTGACGACTTGTTTGATCAGTTTAGAGGGGCTTCGGTATTCTCTAAGATCGGTCTCTGTTCAAGGTACCATCAATTGAGGGTTAAGGAGGTGGATGTACATAAGACCGCATTTAGGACTCGGTATGGGCACTACGAGTTCCTAGTTATGCCTTTTGGGTTCACGAATACACCGGCCGTATTTATGGATCTGATGAACTGAGTGTTTCAGCCTTACTTGGATCGGTTCATCGTGGTCTTCATCGAAGACATCTTGGTTTACTCTAAGACTGAAGAGGACCATGATGAGCATCTTAGAGTAGTGCTTCAGATTCTACTTGAGAAGCAACTTTACGCTAAGCTAAGCAAGTGTGAGTTCTGGCTTCGTGAAGTAACTTTCCTGGGGCATGTGGTTTTTGCTGAGGGGATTCGTGTTGATCCTCGAAAGATTGAGGCTGTGTTGGATTGGAAACAGCCCAAGAATGTGTCTGTAATCCATAGTTTTCTGGGTTTGACTGGATATTATCGTCAATTTGTCGAGGGGTTTTCTTCGATTATAGCTCCATTGACTAAACTTCTGCGTAAGGGTGTATCATTTGTATGGACTGATGCACAGCAATAGAGCTTTAAGAAGCTCAAGACTGTTCTGACTCAGGCTCCTGTTCTGATATAGCCTGAACCTGAGAAGAACTTTGTGGTTTACAGTGACGCGTCATATGTGGGTTTGGGTTGTGTTCTGATGCAGGATGGTAAGGTTATGGCACATGCGTCTCGTCAGCTTAAGACGCATGAGGCAAACTATCCGACGCATAATTTGGAATTGGTCGACGTAGTCTTTGCTTTGAAAAACAGGCACTATCTGTACGGGGAGAGGTGTATTATCTACACTGATCTCAAAAGCCTCAAGTACCTCCTAACTCAGAAGGAGTTGAATCATAGGCAGCGTAGATGGATTGAGCTGATTAAGGATTATGACTGTACTATTAAGTACCATCCTAGCAAGGCCAATGTCGTGGCCGATGCGTTGAGCCGTAAGGTGATGACTGATCTGAGAGTGATGTTCAGTCGACTTAGTTTGTTCAACGACAGCAGTTTGTTAGTTGAGCTGCAAGTTAAACCGACTTAGATATAACAAATTCATGATAGGCAATTCGAGGATGAATCGTTGGGTCTTCGGTTCCGTCAGATTGAGAGTGGTAGCACTACGGACTTTAAGCTGAATAATGATAGGGTATTATGTTTCCGTGGTCAGATTTGTGTACCGAATGATACTGATCTGAGGCAGTCTATTCTGAGAGAGGCACATAGTAGGCCTTATGCTATGCATCCTGGTACGAATAAGATGTATCGAGATCTTCGAGAACTATACTGGTAGCTGGAATTGAAACGAGAGGTTACTGGCTTTGTGGCACGATGTCTGACAAGCCAGCAGGTTAAGGCTGAGCATCAGTTACCTCCAAGTTTGCTACAGCCAGTTAAGATTCCACTATGGAAGTGGGAGCGAGAAATGATGAACTTCGCTAGTAGGTTGCCTCTAACACCCACTAAGAAGGATTCTGTTTGGGTCATCGTGGATCGATTGACCAAGTCTGCGCACTTCATTCCTGTTAGGGTCGACTACTCACTTCAGAAGTTGGCGAAGCTCTACATCTCGAAGGTAGTAAGACTGCATGGGGTACTGGTCTCAATCATTTCTGATAGGGATCCTCGCTTCACGCCTCAATTCTGGAAAAAGTTGTATGAGGCTCTGGGTTCAAGATTGGACTTCAATACTGTATTCCATCCTCAGACCGATGGTTAATCTAAGAGGGTGATTCAGATATTTGAGGATATGTTGAGGAGTTCTGTTACCGTTAGCTGAGTTCACCTACAATAACAGTTTTCAGTCGAGTATTCAGATGGCACCTTACAAGGCACTGTACGGTCGTAAGTGTTGTACTATTTTTTGTTGGACTAAGTTGGGTGAACGTCGAGTTTTGGGTCCTAAGTTGGTTTCTGAGACTAAGGGTAAGGTACGACTGATTTGGGATCATTTGAAGGCGACTTCTGACAGACAGAAGTCTTATGCAGATCTGAAGAGGCGTGAGATTGAATACTCTGTAAGGGATTTTGTGTTTCTTAAGGTCTCTTCATGGAAGAAGGTTCTAAGGTTCGGTCGTAAGGGCAAGCTAAGCCCTAGGTTTATTGGACCTTACCGAATTCTGAAACGAGCGGGACCAGTAGCTTATCAATTAGAGTTACCTCCAGAGCTAGACCGTTTTCATGACGTATTCCACGTCTCGATGTTGAGGCGTTACCGCTCTAATCCTACTCATAATGTCCCTATTGAGGATATTGAGGTTAGGCCAGATTTGACCTTCGAGGAGGAACCAGTTCAGATTCTGGACCACAATATAAAGTTTCTTCAGAAGAAGTCTATCCCTTTAATAAAGGTGCTGTGGCAGAATCATAGCACTGAGGAGGCCGCGTGGGAGCCTGAGGATGTGATGTGTCAGCAGTATCCTCATCTGTTCTGACCAGGTAAATTTTGAGGTCCAAATTTCTTTTAGGGGTAGAGTTGTAATACCCCAATATTCTTACTTTTGCTTTTATAAAAATATGACACAACTGTGTGTATGCTTCAGTGGTTAAATGTTCTGGGAGTGTCTGAAAGGTCCAAATTTCAAGCCCTATCTTTGGCAAATTTTGGTATTTTTCTAACGTAAGCTTTACACTTTCTTAGTGGGCATATACTTAATTATTTGTTAAATCTTATCAGAATGAGCCTGCTGGTTCAAGTGGTAATGGAGTCTGTGTATGGTGTGGAGGTTCTATGTTCGAATCCCTGCTCGAGCTGAAGAGGTTATTTTTTCCCATTTTATCGAGAGAGTTTTGGTCAAACAAGAATTCTGAAGAAGTTATCAGTAGTGGGTTAGTGGGGAGAAATTTGAGGGATTTGGGGGTTTTACGATATGATCTTTTATTTTTTTATTTTTTTATTTGCTAAAATTTTTCTCTCCTCCAAAAGAAAATTTTAACGTAGAATTTCTGTTGTTTTCTGCCTTTCCCCCTTTCTTCTTCCCTCCGTCGCTTCTACTCGTTTGTCTGCTGTGGTAACTTTGTGGGTCATTATCCTGATGGTTATTTTGCGTTTTGGTAAGTAGAGTTCATTCAGCTGTAGTTTCAGTTCTATTAAATGTTGGGGTTTTTCTTTTTTATTTTGATTCGTGGGTTCTTCGATAATGGGGAATCTTGAGAGATTAGTAATTTCTTTAAAAACTTCCTACGCAGGAATTAAAGTAGAACCCGTCATAAGTAATCCAAAGGTTTAACGTACGTTAGGGGTGCTTGTCGCCAGCGGTAAGTCGATTTTTGCGAAGATTTCTTTTGTTAAAATCGTTAATCTATCTTTTAAGCTAGTATTGGGATACTCTATTTTAGGTTTCAGGAGGCTCAGGAATGTGTTCGCTACGAAATAGTACCAGGTGTGTACCCGAAAACACAGAAAACAGGATTCGGCGAAAGCCAAAATTGCAAATTGTCGATGACACATGCCCGTGTAGTAGGCCGTGTGCGACAACACGACTGTGTGATCTAAGAAAGCCAGACCGTGTGCAAGACAAGGCCGTGTGAAGGCTGGGGTGTGGCTGTGTGGGCCACATGAGCTAAACCGAACTGGACGTGTAGGCCGCACGGCATGCCACATGGGCATGTGGGCCCACACAGGCAAACCACATGGGCGTGTGGGGCCAATTAGGGAAAATATTTCCTAGGATTGCACGGGTCACCCAAGTCGACTATGAACCTACTATAGGGTCGGTAAGCGCTACTTAGACCCTAAATCGTGTGACCTGAATATATATACTGTATGTATTGAGCGTGTTAAATTTATGCATGTTTACTGATCCATATGTATGACTGATAACTGAATTTTAGCATGTAGCATATATTTCTATAGGTCTGCATTGAGGATGTTTAGTCGCGTCTGTATTGGGGTGGGATGATTGATTATTGGAGGAAGTGTACTGAAAGGCTCTCGTGCCTATTATCTGGCAGCTCAGCTACAATATTATTGATATGTGCCGCATTCGGTACGACTTGGTGTGTAGGGTTGGGTGGGTGTTTTAAACCCCATATGGTGTGTAGGGATGGTCGGAGATGGTGTGTAGAGGCTGATGGGTAGGATACTGATTTCTGTAACTGTATGTATATTGTATCTGAGATAGGCTAAGGCCCTAATTTGTATCTGAAATTGAATATGTAATGGGCTTAGGCCCCAGACTGCATCTGACTGATAACTGTTGTCTGATTGTATGCATGTCTTCTGTAGGGATTACACACTGAGTTTACGTAAACTCACCCCTTTTTGTTTTATCTGTACAGGTAATCCCCAGACTTAGAAGGATCGATGCGACGGAGGACTCAACAATGACCACATGTCGAGTGAACGATTTTAATTTCATTGATGGTTTTATTTTCTATTTGCTTTCTGGGGTATTTTTGTTGCAATTTGGGACTTTTAGACTGGTTGCTTTTTGTTTTGGATTTTAACTGTTTTCATGAACTTTTAAACTGCAAAACTCAACAAAAACTTGGTTTAGTTAAAAACATCGTTTTCCTTCACGCGAACTATTTTCTTTAAATATCACAGTTTTAATCGCTTTCGCTACAGAACTTGATTTAAATGAACCAAATTAACGAGAAAATGATTTTGAAATTAAAGAGAGATTAATAGAAGATAATAAACAGAAACGGTTTTAACTTGATAAATTTGCTTTCAGATCCTATTCCATGTGACATCGCCAGATTCGGCCATAACGTCTAGGCTGGGTTTGGGGTGTTACACCATGTACACTCGAATGATAATGATTTATGCTATGTTTTGTTTTATATTAAATTGGTGTTTGTTGTCCGTATGATTAACTGAGTGTTTATATTTTTTTCGAGTCACACTGAGCTAGTTAGCTCACCCCATAGTTTCAAACATCTCAAGTAATACTCGAGACTAGGAATGGCCTCGGCATGCAGACATACGATGGACTTCAAACTAAGCATTTCTTTTGCTTAAAATTTTATTAAGGTTTATTTGGTTTTGGACTGTTGTTTGGGCTTTTCTTTATTTTGGGGTTTTATGCATGCATACTCATATCATTGATTGGATTTAAAGATGTGTTCTGAGATCGGACAATGCACGATACTTGACTTAACTAAAATTTGCCATGAACTAAGTTTTTCATTGCAACAAAAGTTCTTAGAATTTTGTTGGATGAAATGACACACAACATGTTTTTTTTTCTAAAACCTCGCTTCTCTAAGAAAATGACTTATGAACGATTCTTATAAAATGAACGTTTTTCAAATTGACACAAGAGCAAACTGCGTTTTTTTCTTAAAAGAGAGTAACCAAGGTTTTCAAAGTACGGTAAGGTCATTTAGTCACATCGGTGGCTTATGTGGTCTTCACAATTCGGCCATAATGCCTACGTCGAGTTGGGGAGGTTACACCAACTATATGCCAAAGTTGAAATCAAGGACTGAAATTGAGGAATGCCTTCCCATTGATTATTCCAACATTTCCTAATAGGAGCTTTGTAACAATATTCTGAAACCATCACACAACCATGTGGTTGGACTTTCTACTTCCTATTCCTAAAACAAAATTACTGGAACTGTTGTTGAACTTGAACCACCTTCCTCGACATCGTCAAATTGGACATATAACTCTAGTATAGCATTTCCACCAAAGCAATGTGTATCGAGTATTACCTCAACATTCGTGTCACCTTTGAGCTTAAATATATCATATCTAATAGGGTTCAATGATGTTAGATATCTATATTTCAAGCTTGAAATTCTCCTCCATCTTGAAGTCAACACTTTCCTTCTAATTATTGACTAGACCAAAGCTTGTTAAATTTTATGCTTAGGTTGAAAGTCAATTCTGTAGATTGGGCTGATACAAAAATAACTCCAATTTCATGTCACAAATTTGACCATCATAATAAATAATGACTCTAATTCGTCTACTCATTTTCACCCAAAAAGTTTGTTTCACATGTTTAAAAAAAACCTTACATAGAAAAATAAGTACTCAATATCCAAATTCAAACAACGACGCTTACTTAAACTAATTTACTTTGTTGACTCGATTTTTGAACTTTAGATTTTTAACATCAACAATCTTCTCCTTATACGTATCTTCTTATGAAGACAATCTGCTCGAAGTTTAACTATGAAAACCTCTTCGCAGAATGTCTTCATTTTATAAGAAACTCTACCATCGAATATGAAACATAATTTCAAAATGCTGAAATATTGGACATGACAAATCAAAAAAACGCTTTTAACAAGAAGCCATTTTTTTTAAAAGTTTTTAAAGATTCCTATTCTTCCATGTAAAAGAAGGGATAGGATGTAAATTTTATCCCGGGGTTCCCAGGTTTAAGGCTAGGGTTTAGGTTTAGGGTCATGGGTTTTCAAAAACGCATCGTGGAGGATGTGTTTTAGCTGGAGCAAAAAGCTTTCACCCTCTCTCCTGCCACGTCAGCTAAAAATGCGTCCTATAGGAGGTGTTTTTGCCTTTTTTTTTCTCCGAAAACGACTTATTTCCTTAATTTTTGACAAAATTAGCCAAATTCCATTTTTTTTATTTTCAAATTGGCCCATAATTTTCCCATTGTAAAAGTTAATTCCACATAAAACTATGACTCATAATTTAAATTGATTTTAAAACTTTAAAATATTCCAATTAAAATTTTAAAGTATTAAATTAATCAAATATTTTCATAAATTTAAATATTAAATATTAACTCAAATCTAACAATAAGCATAAACATAAACCTATTATATAGATATTCTAAGACATTATATTTTTATGAATATCTTATTAAGTGAATGTCCATCATGATCAAGATAAAGTTTTAATGTCCTTTAAATTCTAATAGTTATTAGAATTAGATCTCTACTTCTTTTATACTTCTTATGTGTAACGCCTCAAAATTTTAATTTTTGATTTCGTGTATATGTGACACACAATGTCTATCTGCTTTAGTGGTTATGTGTTCTGGGTGTGTGTGTGAGGTCCCAAGTTCAAGCCTGACTTGGGCAAATTTTAGAATTTTTATAAATAAAGCCTTAACCTGGCCTAAAGGGCTTAAGTTTAAATGTTGGGTAAATTACATCAGAATGGGCTTGTTGGTCTGGTGGTTAAGTGGTGTGTTATTATGGTAGAGGTCTTGTGTTCGAATCCCTACGTAGGCAAGGGTATTTTCTTTTGCTCAGATTTTGGGATAGAGTTGTGTAATAGGGGGATTCTGAGCAGTGGATGTGAAGTGGGAATTAGGGGAGAAGATTAAGGGATTTTGGGGGTTATCGGGATTTTATTTTATTTTTTTCCCATAACCGAATTTTGGCTCCCTTTTCCAAAAAATTTATGCCATCTATTCTTCTCCCTCACCTCTTGCCGAAATTCTCTGAGTTTTTCCATCTTTCTCTTCTTTTTCTTCTTCTTGATTTTTCCCTAATCCATTTATTTTCCTTCGTTTTAGCACGCGGTTAGTGCTCGCTTACTTTCGGTAAGTGTTTCTCTTCCTTTCTATCATGAATCTCTTAGCGACTGAAGTGGTAATGTATTTTCTCTGCGATTTGGGCGTAAGAGGAGGCTCGGACTGGTGAATTCTGTGTTCTCGTTTTAACAATAGCTAAACAGAGGGTTATCGTTGGCGGTAAATTGGGTTTCTATTCATTCTTGGTTGTCAATTCGCTTGTAAATCCGTTAAATTGATGTTGAGTATCTTGATTTTAGGCCTTGAAGTGCTCGGGAGTGATTAGGCATCAAAATGATACCAGGTGTGTACCCAAAAAGCAGAAAGCGGGGTTCAACAAAAAGCCAAAATTGCTTGCTATCAAGAAATAAGAGAAGATGATGCGAAAAATTGTAGAGAAAAGAAATGAGGGTGTTAAAAACTAGGAAATCAACATTTTGCAGTAAAACAGTTTTGGACAATAGCAGTAGTCTAAATTTGAAAAATCATCAAAAATAGTGTAAATTGAGTTATAGGTTGAATAAAATATGAAATTAAATTTTATTGAGTCTAGTCTTTCATGGAAGAAATAGTGCAAGCAATGGAATTTTAAATCATGAGTTATAATAAAATTTGTAAGAGAAGGTCAGAATGATTTCGGGTTCCACTGTTCTGACTTTGGAAAATCATCAAAAATTGTAAAATAATAATTAAGGGCTTAAATTTATACTTATAAGTTCTTAATGAGTCTATTTTCAAGAGAAACAAACAGAAACATCATCCAAATTCCGTACTAAGAGATAAATAATTTTTAGTAAGGAAAGGATGAAGCTGTCAAACAACAGAATAGAGATAAATTTAAAGATTTTACTGTACTTATTTGATAAATTATAAATTATAAAAATTTTATGGTAGAAATTTATTTGAGTCTAGTTTCAAAAACATCAAGCGGATCTTAATTTGGAATTCTGTAGCTCAAGATATAAATAATTTAGTGATAATGACTCAAGTAGACAGCTTTGAATGAACATATAAGTAAACAGTGAAAACATATATGAGTATTGAGCTAGCATGGGTTACTTTAAAAATGGATCACACGGCCAAGGCCAATTTGGGCCGAGTGGGCCACATGGGCATGTGGGCCCACACGGGCAGATCACATGGGCATGTGGTCCCATCTTTACCGAAATGTTTTTAAGGTTGCACTGGTCGCCCAAGTCGACTGTAAACCTACTGTAGGGTCGGTAAGCTCTATTTAGACCCCTAAATGTGTGAAATTGACTGAATGATATCTGTACTGAGCATGTTAATATCTGAACTGAATGTATGTACTGAAATTGCATAATAGCATATCATCCATTGTATGTTGCATTGCATTGGGTTGGGGTTGTTATTTGGAGGAAATGTACTGAAAGGCTTTAAGCCTAATTTACTGGCAGATCTGCTGCAAACTACTATTTTGTGCTGCATTCGGTACTACTTGGAGTGTAGGGATGGGTGGGTTGATTATATCCCCACATGGAGTGTAGGATTGGACGAAGATGGTGTGTAGAGGTTGGTTAGGTAAGACTTTGCTACTGCATAACTATTACTGCTACTGATACTATGATAGGCTAAGGCCCTACTGCATTTTTGACACTGTACTGAATGGGCTAAGGCCCAAACTATCACTGATACTAAAAAGGGCTTAGGCCCAAGACTGTTCAACTGTGTATTGTGAATACTGATTGTTTGTTTGTTTCTACGAGATTACACACTGAGTTTACGTAAACTCACCCTTTTTGTTTAATGTGCACAAGTAATCCCCAGACTTGACGGATCGGTGCAGCAGAGGACTCGACGGTGGCCACACGTATTTTAAACTGTTTAGATTTTAGTTTTGGTATTATTTTCTAGGTTATTTTTTATGTAAATTGAACTTTTTGGACTGTTTACTTTTATTTCAAATTTTAGACTATTTTCGTGGATTTAAAAAACTACACAAACTCAACGAACAAACGGTTTTCTCTAAAACAAAGGGGTTTTTCTAAAATAGACGGATTTACCTAATTAACTCAATTTTTCATAAAATAAATTATTTCTAAAGCTTCCGTGACAAATTGTGTTTTAAAACAATCGATTAAATAAGTACGTGATTTTGGAGTCAAAAAGAGTAAATAAATGAAAACGGTTTTATCGTAACAACTTAGTTTCAACATGCTATTATGTGACATCGCCAGATTCGGCAATAATGTCTAGGTCGGGTTTGGGGTGTTACATTATGCCTATTGTAACACCTTAAAGCTGGCCCAAAAGTTAGCCCCGAATCTGACATGTCACATTGAAGTGTTTTTCAAAAACCATGTCTTCATTGAAAACGCTTCTTAATTAAAAGCTTGAGTAAAATACCAGTTACGTTAGTTTATTGTTATTTTATTTTAAACGTGGTATATAGAAAAATTATTAAGTTTATTCCCAAAATTTTTTTCAGTTGCAGAGGCTAAGTTTAAAAGTAATCGATTTACGAAAACGTGATGTTTAAAGATTAAATTGTGAAAGTGTAGTGTTTTGAAAACAGTTATTGTTTTAGAAAACCGCGATCTACTTTTAATAGATAGGAAACGTAATAACTAAAAATCCTAAATTAAAAATCGGAAATTAAAAAGGGGCCTTATTTCAATCCAATAAGAAAGTGGTTTAAGCAAGGTAAACTAGTCTGCTAAAATTTAAAGTTGCTCGTAGTGTGGCCACCTCCGAGTCCTTCAAAATGTCGAACCGCTTACTGAGGAGTGCCTAAAAAATTAAAAAGAAGGGGGTGAGTTTACGAAAACTCAGTGTGAACAACCCTCATCGATCATAAAACATGCATCACATCAATCCGAGCCTAAGCTCATTACAATAATCA
The DNA here is from genome assembly GCA_005393395.2 of Gossypium australe. Classification (NCBI taxonomy): domain Eukaryota; kingdom Viridiplantae; phylum Streptophyta; class Magnoliopsida; order Malvales; family Malvaceae; genus Gossypium; species Gossypium australe. The sequence continues at coordinate 123,657,238 of CM016624.1, read as the reverse complement.
ATGTGGGCCTAAGCCCAACACAGTAACGATGGCATTTGGGCCTTAGCCCATAATAACCTCAACTGGGCCTGACCCCATAGCTCAATCAAATCAGATCATGCAATGCACAAATACCCAACCAACCCTGCACTTCGAATCCCTTCCAACCCTACACTCCTATAGGGATTTAATCGACCCGCCCATCCCTACACTCCTTATGTAGCACCGGTTGTGGCACTAACCAATATTGCAGCAGAGCTGCCAACCTCATAATCGGCTTAAAGCCATCGGTGGATCCACAGTCTTCAAGCGACCATGCGACCTTAACAAATCATATACTTCCTCCAAATCAATGATCCCATCCTCCATGCAACATAATATCACATGAATGCAAACATACTATAAACGGCATACAATAACAGTCATATAACATGTAGGGTCATTTTAGTCATTTTGCCCTTCAGGGGCATAATGATCATTTTACCCTACAGGGTTATTTCAGTCATTTACCCTACAGGATTATTTCAGTCATTTACCCTATGGGGGTATTTCAGTCATTTTATAACCTTCCCAAAGGTCTACAGTCGCCTCGAGCGACTCAGATGATATATGGTCAAAACGGCGTAATTGGGCCCAAAGCCCAATATTTGGCCCAAGTAGGCCCACACTCTCGTATAGCCCATTCGGCCCAATTTCAATCACGGCTATGTAAACGTTATAGCCAAGTTCAATTTCTGCCACTTTTCGTTAACTTTATCCGTGTGGAGCCCACGAGCCCATTGGTCCTACACGGCCCATTTCGGCCCATTTGACCCAAAAGCGGTCCAAGACCATAAGACCACTCATGGTGGCCTCTGTCATTGTATCGACTTCCCCATACGAGCGTTCATGCACTCGTATGGTAACCGATGTCGTATTTTCAGCTTTTCGGCATTTCGGCTTTTGTCGATCTATAGTTGGAATGGTGTGTGTACACACCTTGCTGGAGAAAAACGCAGTAGCCCATGAGCGTAGAACCTATATTCGATTAACGTATTCGGCTAGCCATTCCACAAATAAGATTTAACAAGCCGATAGAAGCCGACCCCAAGATTAATACCTACCTTAACTGAATCGGCTTATACTTCCTAGGCCGTTTGATTATGAATCGATCTCACATCCATGTGGTTTATCTGTACCACAACCATTATTAAGCATCAATATCCAATAACCAAGGTTAATCAAATACTAACCTAAGGAAAACACACGGCCAACAAGAGAACTAGCATTCGGTCAATGATTGAAAGCGCAAACCACTTACCCCTAACAACCGGCCAATAAATAAATTGAACTCAGACAACCCTCAAGAGAAGAACAGATTCGGCACTTCAGAGGCTGGAGTAACAGATGGAGAAAAGATTAATATTCAGTTACAAGCACAGGGTATATTTAGTTACAACTTTCAGCCACAGAACCAACAAACCTTTGACAATGCGGATTAAAGTAGATGGGGAGGAAGAGAATCAGTCAAGTACAACAATCAAATGTTGATCAAATCAGAAGAGAAGAAGAAGAAAAGATAACTAATATTCGACCTAATTCCAGATTAATAAAGAATACCCAAAGTTGACAGAGATGAAAAAAATTGCAGAAAAAGAAATAGAGAGAAGGAGAATTCAGTTGTAGATAAGTGAGAAGAAGAACTTAGAATGAGTAAGAAATGAAGGAGAAAAGGGATTGGTTGGCCAAATTGAGAAATAAGAAGAGCAGAAATGTTCCAAGAGGAGGAGAATAAAGGGAGAATCAGCACAAGCAGTAATAGTTGCAAAGGAAAAAAATAGCAGAGAAAAGGGGTATTGCTCGGTTTTGGCAAAAGGCAAAAAGATGAACAACATGAGCCAAAAGCCGAAATGGCTAAAAGAAAAAAAATTCCATCCCTACCATACACTAGCCGAATTTCCAAGAGCAAGAAACCTATTTCGGCACAACTTCTCAAGCCTTCAAACTCTTTGAAAATCTCCACCTCCCTCTTATTGATTTCCTCCATGATCCACTCCTTAAATAACTCATTTGACCCATTCAAACTCTCAAACACAGAGTTCGAATCCAACACCAACTCTTACCCACTCATTAGCAAAATAAATAATCCCATTTGCATGCAGTGAGACTTGAACCTCTGACCTCCTTGCCACACTAGTTTTGCCACCTTGCCACTACACCATAGACTCTTTTTGTATCTCTTTTTAACCACAATTATTTAAAAGGCTCAAAACCAGGAGTCAGGTTCCCCCAATGCTAAACATAAAAATTTTCCATATGACATGGCTTGAACCTAGGACTTCAAGAAGCCTCTTAACCTTCTAAAATCACTCACCCAACAGATCTAACATGCAATTGTGTCGATCTCTTGATCTTAAAAATTTTTAACGCTCCCATACCCAAGTCTCAATTCTTCTAGGCCCAAAATTCGGGGTGTTACAACTCTACCCCCTTAAAGAAATTTCGTCCTCAAAATTTCCAACTATCAAATAGCCACACAACACAGGTTACACCATTACGCTTTTACTGCGCACTCTAATCCTAATTGCAAATTAGGTAAATAGTACGCTATGGGTAAAGTACATACCAACATTCATATCTAGAGCGTCTCCGTCTTCTTGGTGATGTACTGCATAAAACAAAGTTGGTTGCCTCACCTCTGCATGACCAGCACATCTACTTGGAGTTCCACGACCTAAACCGTTTCCACCCCTAGCCTGTCCACGGCCTCTAGGCGGCTGCTGTCCACCCCTAGGTGGCTGTACATCACCCCTGCCAAAAATGTGTATTTGATCTGGTCTTCTGGGACACTCTCTGAGACGGTGTTCCATGTAACCACAACTTAAACAAGCTCCCATCCCCCTCCAACACTCGCCCACATGACCTTTCCCACAAATAGCACAAGGTGGTAACCCAGTAGTAGTAATAGGGGGCCCAACTCTAACTGACCCATCCACTCTGGCCCTTCTTTTAGGTCTCTGATCAGAATTGGAATGCTCAGAATCCCTCTTGTTTCTGCCCCTTTCTCTTTCTCGATTTAGGCGCTCAGAGCGCTTCACATCTTCAGCGATCTTTACTTTCTCCACCAATGTTGCAAAATTTCGCTCCTTTTGGGGAACAATCAATACTCGAAGACTGTCTCTGAGGCCATCTTTGAACCGTACACAACATTCATAATCTGTTGCCATTATTCCATTAGCATACTGACTGAGTCATAGGAACTCTGCCTCGTATTCTGCCACAGATATGTCCCTGTGAGTCAAGTTCAAGAATTCCTTCCTCCGGGCATCCACATAGCTTACGCCCACGTACTTCCCTTGAAATGTGGACTTGAAGAACTCCCAAGTGACCCGGTCAGGCTAAGTGCCCTCTTTCACGGTAAGCCACCACTGGTAGGCTTCCTCTCGCAGCAACGATCCGCACCTTTCAGTTTTTGTTCCAAAGTGCAATCCAAGTCATCCATTACCCTTTCGGTGGCCTTTAACCAATATTCAGCCACATTAGAGGCCACTCCCGCGATACCTTTGAAAATCTCTGCTCCATTTGATCGAAATCGCTCTGAAATTGACACATGGCTTCCAATGCCATTATTGGGCCAAGCAATCCTTTCTAGAATTCTTAGCATTGCTTGGGACAATGCATCATCCCCAGCTACCCGATCATACGATCCTATCTTGGTTACCAGTGAAGCCGGAGCCTCCCTCTCTTCATCGTTGGGCATATGGCCTGATGCCGAAGATCCAGCCCTAGCACTTTCACGGCCTCTGCCGCGGCCTCTTGCACCTCTTCTAGCGCTCACTATTGCTTCGTGTATTATCTCAATTAGAAATTTTATGCAATTTAGTTACAATTTCGGTAATTAAGCAGATGTCTTATGAGAAAAGTAGTTTAGAGTTGTTTTCGCAATTGCAAGCGCCCTACAGTTTTAGTTTCCTATAGTTTCTCAGTTTACACTAGCGAAAGAGTCTCAGTATAGTCTATCATCTAAAGTAAGCCCAGTAACTATTTACAGTATAACAGTTTAAAACAGATTTCAGTATCAGAAGAACTTACTTGGTCCAACGTCGGAGACTCAGTGTGCCACACTTTTCAGTGGATATATTTCAAACCCTTCACATATTGAAAAAAAACAACTTATTGAAATCCAAGATTTGAAAACCCATTCCACAGTTGAATTTTGTAACTAGGCTCTGATACCACTAAATGTAACACCCCAAACCCGGCCCAGAAGTTAGGCCCGAATCTGGCGTGTCACATTGAAGTATTTTTTGAAAACCATGTTTTCATTGAAAACCCTTCTTAACTAAAAGCTTGAGTAAAATCCCAGTTACGTTAGTTTATTTTTATTTTATTTTAAACGTGGTATATAGAAAAATTATTAAGTTTATTCCCAAAATTTCTTTTCAGTTGCGGAAGCTAAGTTTAAAAGTAACCGATTTACGAAAACGTGATGTTTAAAGATTAAATTGTGAAAGTGTAGTGTTTTGAAAACAGTTATTGTTTTGGAAAATCGTGATCTACTTTTAATAGATAGGAAACGTAATAACTAAAAATCCCAAATTAAAAATCGAAAATTAAAAAGGGGCCTTATTTCAATCCAATAAGAAAGCGGTTTAAGCAAGTTAAACTAGACTGCTAAAATTTAAAATCGCTCGTAGTGTGGCCACCTCCGAGTCCTTCAAAATGTCGAACCGCTTACTGAGGAGTACCTGAAAAATTAAAAAAAAGGGGGTGAGTTTACGAAAACTCAGTGTGAACAACCCTCATCGATCATAAAGCATGCATCACATCAATCCGAGCCTAAACCCATTACAGTAATCAATGTGGGCCTAAGCCAAACACAATAACGGTGGCATTTAGGCCTTAGCCCATAATAGCCTCAGCTGGGCCTGAGCTCATATCTCAATCAAATCAGACTATGCAATGCACAAATACCCAACCAACCCTGCACTCCGAATCCCTTCCAACCCTACACTCTTGTGGGGATTTAATCGACCCACCCATCCCTACACTCCTTATGTAGCACCAGTTGCGGCTCTAGCCAATATTGCAGCAGAGTTGCCAACTTCATAATCGGCTTAAAGCCATCAGTGGATCCACAGTCGTCAAGCGACCATGTGACCCTAACAAATCATATACTTCCTCCAAATCAATAATCATATCCCCCGTGCAACATAATATCACATGAATGCAAACATACTATAAACGGCATACAATAACAATCATATAACCTGTAGGGGCATTTTAGTCATTTTACCCTTCAGGGGCATAACGGTCATTTTACCCTGTAGGGGTATTTCGGTCATTTACCCTATGGGGCTATTTTAGTGATTTTACAACCTTCCCAAAGGTCTATAATCGCCTCAAGCGACTTAGATAACATATATGGTCAAAATGGCGTAATTGGGCCCAAAGCCCAATATTCGGCCCAAGTGGGCCCAAACTCTCGTGTGGCCCATTCGGCCCAATTTCAATCACGGCTATGTGAACTTTATAGGCTAGTTCAAATTCTGCCACTTTTCGTAAATTTTATCTGTGTGAGGCCCATGAACCTATTGGGCCCACACGGCCCATTTCGGCCCATTTGATCCAAAAGCAGTCCAAGACCATAAGACTGCTCATGGTGGACTCCATCATTGTATCGACTTCCCCATACAAGCGTTCGTGTGCTCGTATGGTAACCGATGTCGTATTTTCAGCTTTTCGGTATTTCGGCATTTCGGCATTTGCCGATCTACAGTTGGAATGGTGTGTGTACACACCTTGGTGGAGAAAAATGCAGTAGCCCACAAGCGTAGAACCTATATTCGATTAAGGTATTCGGTTAGCCATTCCATAAATAAGTTCTAACAAGCCTACAGAAGCTGACCCCAAGATTAATACCTACCTCAACTCAATCGGCTTATATTTCCTAAGTCGTTTGATTATGAATCGATCTCACCTCCTTGTGGTTTATATGTACCACAATCATTATTAAGCATTAATATCCAATAACCAAGGTTAATCAAATACTAACCTAAGGAAAACACAGGACCAACAAGAGAACTAGCATTCGGTCAATGATTGGAAGCGCAAACCACTTACCCCTAACAACCGGCCAATATATAAATTGAACTCAGACAACCCTCAAGAGAAGAACAGATTCAGCACTTTAGATGCTGGAGCAAGAGATGGAGAAAAGATTAATATTTGGTTACAAGCACAGGGTATATTTGGCTACAACTTTCGGCCACAGAACCAACAAACCTTTGACGATGCGGATTAAAGCAGATGGGGAGGAAGAGAATCAGTCAACTACAGCAATCAAATGTTGATCAAATTAGAAAAGAAGAAGAAGAAAATATAACTAATATTCGGCCTAATTCCAGATTAAGAAAGAATACCCAACGTTGACAGAGATGAAAAAAATTACAGAAAAAGAAATAGAGAGAAGGAGAATCCGGTTGTAGATAAGTGAGAAGAAAAACTTAGAATGAGTAAGAAATGAGGGAGAGAAGGGATTGGTTCGGCCAAATTGAGAAACAAGAAGAGTAGAAAAGTTCCAAGAGGAGGAGAATAAAGGGAAAATCGGCACAAGCAACAATAGTTACAAAGGAAAAAAAAGGCAGAGAAAAAGGGTATTGCTCGGTTTTGGCAAAAGGCAAAAAGATGAACAAAATGAGCCAAAAGCCGAAATGGCTAAAAGAGAAAAAATGGCATCCCTATCACACACTAGCCGAATTTCCAAGAGCAAGAACCCTATTTCGGCACAACTTCTCAAGCCTTCAAACTCCTTGAAAATCTCCACCTCCCTCTTATTGATTTCCTTCATGATCCACTCCTTAGATCACTCATTTGACCTATTCAAACTCTAAAACACAGAGTTCGAATCCAACACCAATTCTTGCCCACTCATTAGCAAAATAAATAATCCCATTTGCATGTAGTGAGACTTGAACCTCTGACCTCCTTGCCACACCTATGTTGCCACCTTGTCACTACACCATAGGCTCTTTTTGTATCTCTTTTTAACCACAATTATTTAAAAGGCTCAAAACCAGGAGTCAGGTTCCCCCAATGCTAAAAATAAAAATTTTCCATATGACATGGCTTGAACCTAGGACTTCACAGAAGCCCCTTAACCTTCCAAAATCACTCACCCAACAGATCTAACATGCAATTGTGCCGATCTCTTAATCTCAAAAAATTTAAACGCTCCCATGCCCAAGGCTCAATTCTTCTAGGCCCAAAATTCGGGGCGTTACACCTATAAATAGAAACTCTGATGAAGCATTGTAATTATCCCTTTTGATCAATAAGGTACATCCTCTATTGCTTTCTTATTTTCTTTGTTCTTTATTTTCTCCATCTCTCTTTATTTTATGACACGTTATCAGTACGATCTTGCTCAAAGTGATAGTTCCTTTTATCGACGATCAAATTTATCCTTTATGATTTTCAATATCTTTAACGACAAGATGCAAAGTTTTTACAGGAAGTTTCTTTTATTTAATGTTTCATATCTGATTATTATTTTTCATTCTTCTTTCATTATACGTTATCATTGTTTTGATTAACTTATTTTACTTTTTGTTCTTCAGGATGGTGGAAGATTTGATATCGTTATCTATATGAAATCGAGAAATAAGATCCACTCTCAAAGTTTGCTTTTTGATATTTGCTTGGGAATGATCTCTTTCTCTTCATTACAAAGGATATTTATAATCATTACTTCTCATTTATGGTAACATAAGTCGATCTAATCAACTTCTTTTGAAATTTGATTTGATTTCTATTAAAAAGTTCAATTTATATAATTCACTATCCATATCTCTATGAATTTATAAAATCCTTCATGCATTTAATTATTGGGATTTTTATGTGGAGATAAATATTTTTTTTTCATTTTTAATAGAACTGATTGGTTTAATTTTGATTTTGATTAAGATATATGATTATTGTGAAATGTGAGTAAAAATACTTACTTGTCTTGAACATTGTGATATTCATCATGTCTGTGATAATTTCATATCATTGTAAAATTTGAAATGAAATTATGTATAAGAGGTGGAGGTTAGAACATGTTTATGTTTAAACCTTTATAGTTGTAAAGTTATTTTAATTTGACATTATAATATTTTGTATTTTCTTGTGGTATGATATATAAAATATATATTACCTAACCACAATGATTTATTAGTGACATGAATTTATTATTTGTTACGGTTAATATATATTTTATTTATACCTATTCATTTTATTTTTATATGAATAAAAATAAATTTTATTTAAAATAAATTAAGCATTCATTAAGGTTATACAATAAAATGATTATATGCTCCTGAAGAGCTAATATTGCATCAAACTGTAAAAAACTCTTTAAGAGCTTATATTTGAGTTACTTGTGATGCAAAATTTTATAAAATATAATATTGTTTTTCAGATCAAGAAGATATATGTTGAATAAAACATTCATGTGTTTTACATTAAAACCATATATATAAATAACATGAGATACTCATGTATTTGTATTATATATATTCCCCAAAGGAATACATTACATTATATTATTGAAATATTTAATATGCTCCTGCAATAGCAAAATTTTGAAAATGACTTTAACAGTATTTTCGAATAATCTCATACCTTCAGGTGGCTAAGCAAAATAATAAGTTACTAATGAAAAACTATGAAATTCTTCCCACTAGTTTTGCTTCATTCCTTGAAGTGAATGTAGCAGTACATAACAGTTATGAAAAATAAAAATATAGAGATCATGATTGTTGTAATTGAGGATGTGATTGGAGACTAATCATGACAACATGAATATATAGATTTTGATTTAAAATCCACGCATGTTTTCCGATGGTGATTATGAAATAAATAATCAATGGAGGCGTTTAGAAGTCTATCCTCCTAGATTTTTTGCATTCCCTGAAGTAAATGTAAACATAAAGAAAATAAAATATATAATCATGGACCACTAAAAGTGGGAACATAGTAATAAATAAGAGAACAGTGAGAGTTCTCAATATAACTCTTCAAATGGTAAAGATAACTTATGTTATCAATGTGATATGAAAGATTATTGGCCACATAAGTGGCATATGCCCAAATATTTTGTTTCTGTTAATATTCTTTGAGGAAGGATTTTGAGGAAGGATATGAGAATGTAGTAATAAATTCTATCATTATAGATAGAAAATATTTATCTTATTTGGAATTAAAACAAACAAATATTATTCCAATATTTGATGGTACAAAATTAGTCGAAAGCTCTAGAAGAGCTAATATATTAATATCTTGTGATGGTTAATCCATTGGTTTTAGAAGATATTTAAAATGGATCTTATATTGAGATTGTAAATGAGAAAAATATTATATTTTATACGAATCACTATTGCTATAAATATCTATTTTGAAAGAATGAAAAATAGAGGATTGAGTTATTAATTTTTATTTATTTCATAATCTTTGTGATCTTCTTTTGTCATCATCCCCATTAAGGGGTTGGAAACAAAATATTTGACTGTGAAAGATCTATCTATGAGTAATAAAATATGATAATTCTATCTAAAGCTCGTTATGGTAGGATAGACCTGAAGTTGCATTTTTTTTTTTTAGATATTTGAAGATTTCGGCATATTTCTTGAAGCAAATATTGCATTTATTTGGAAATTATATATATTTTGTTGACTTGGTGACATTATAATATTCATATTGATTTAGACATTTCTGTAGTAAATGTCACAATAGCACTTATTTGTGGAAACAAAGTAAAAGGAATGATAGTAAAATTATCAATTTGTTACAATTTAGTACAATTGAAATGCATATTAAAGTAAACCAGAAGTTTACTGTTACAAATGCATTTACTACTCGGCGTGACCAGTTAGACCATCCTGGATCATATATGATGCGAAAATTAATTGAGAATTCATATGGACATTCATTAAAGAACCAAAAGATTCTTTAATTTATAGAATCCTCACTTGTTGCTTGTTCTTAATGAAAAATTGATTGTTAGAAACTCACTAGCTAAAGTTGAGATTTAATGTCTTACATTTCTGAAACGAATATGGGCTCATTCATCCACCATGTGGATGATTTAGATGTTATATGATTTTGGTAGATACATCTACAAAATAATCACGTATGTGTTATCAATTTGCAACCTGTCGTTTGCAAGATTGCTTGTTTAAATAATTAATTTCAGATCATGCAATTAAGTCAATTCATCTTGATAATACTGATGAGTTTATATCTCAATCTTTTATTGATTGAGTTTGAAAAACTTTTGTAAAATTTTGTGCATAATGGTTTAGAGAAATTATTAATTAAACACCTCTGATTAATGTCTAAATCATTACTTATGAGAACTAAACTTCCTATTTCAATATGAGGTTATGTTGATTTACGTGTTGTACGCATCAAGCCAATAAGTTATAAATAGTCCCCATTACAATTGGTTTTTGATCAAGAGCTAAATATTTCTCATCTTTGAATTTTTGTATGTGTGTATATGTTCCAATTGCTCCACCACAATGCACAAAGATAAGTAAATCCACAAAGAAAGTTGGGAATATATATTAATTACAAGTTTCTTTATATTATTAGATGTTTTGAATATATTTGAGATTCAATTAAGACATGATTTGTGATTACACTTTTGATTCGATAGTTTTCTCGACATTAGAGGGAGAGAAATAATAATTTGTAATGAGTTACGGGGAGAGTAATTTAAATTAAAAGTTCAATAAGGATAACTCTTTACAAGTTAACTATTAGATGTATTTACAAACTTAATAAGAATAACGAAGTGTTATATACCATCTAATATGAAGCACCCCAAACCCGGCCTAGACGTTATGGCCGAATCTTGGCGATGACACATGGTAGTGTTTTGGAAATAAATGAGTTGTCGTAAAAACTTCTTTTCGAATTAGCCTCATTACAAAATCTTATGTTAATTCTAGGATACGTCGTTCATTTTCAAAATGTAGTTCATTATCACAAAAGTATTCTCTTTCAAAACAATATTAATTTTCGAAACCACTTATCGCGGAAGCTTTTTAAATCAGTTTGGGTATTTGAGTGTATTTTGTTAAGACATTTGATTTGTTTTGAAAACTCGGTTAACCCTCCTACTAGCAGTTGTAAATCAAAATAATAGAAATCCCAAATTAACCATGAAAATCCAAAGGTCATTTTTACAGTAAAATACCCCAAAATAAAATCAAAAATCATTATTAGATATTGAATCAAACAATTTAGGTCGTATGGCCATCGCTGAGTCCTTCGCCACACTGATCCGCCTATGTTTGGGGATTACCTGTACAGTTAAAATAGAATGGTGAATTTACGAAAACTCAGTGTGTAATCCCAAATAGCACAAACAGACAGACAGAAGGCAATCACAGTCTGGGCCTAAGCCCTATTCAAAATCAGTGACAATATCAGTTTGGGCTTTAGCCCATTTCAGTACAGAGGCAGTCATGCATTTGGGCCTTGGCCCATTATAGTATCAGTAATTAGTACAGTATCACAATATGCAGTATCCAAGTCCTACCCAGCCAACCTCTACATTCCATCTCCGTCCAACCCTACACTCTATGTGGGGATATAATCAACCCACCCATCCCTACACTCCAAGTAGTACCAGTTGCGGCACTAGACAGTAGTTTGCAGCTGAGCTGCCAGTAAGTTAGGATCGAAGCCTTTCAATACACTTCTTTCGATCCATATAAACCCATCCCCATGCAATGCATCATACAATTATGTCATGCCAAATCATGGTATCATATATGTATTCCGTACAATTTTAACAACATGCTCACAATACAGTCATACATGTATATATATATATATATAAAGTACATGGATATAACATTCATTCAGTCAATTAGAGATCTAGGAAATCTTACCGACCCTACAGTAGGTCCACAGTCGACTCAAGCGACCCGTGCAACCTTAGCAGTCAAAACAATAAAAATGGGCCCACAAACCCATGCAATTTGCCCATGTGGGCCCACACACCCGTGTGGCCCACAAGGCCCAAAATGGCCTTAGCCGCGTGGATCACACGCCCTGGCCCAATAATTCCACACGCCCGTGTGGTTCACCCGTGTGTGGTCCACACTGCCCAATTAGGCCCGGCCCATGGATCGCACATGGCCTGCCTCGTCGATCACACGCCCGTGTCCAATCACACGGCCTACCACACGGGCGGCCACACGTCCGTGTGGTGTCGACAGTCTCACTTTTCGGCTTTTTACCGATTTCCATGTGCATAGTTGTGTTTACACACCTGTAGTGTTTTTGATACTTAAGCCCTCCTGAGTACTTCAATTCTGCAAGGTTTCCAATCGAATTGCTAAGAAATAGTACGAAGAGAGCCTCAATCCACACGATATGCGCACGAGTGGCTAACGTTTGCACAAAAGAGAAGAACGAAACGCACTCAGGAGCAAAAGGGGAGAAATAAGAGAAACCAAGGAAGAAAAACGAGAAGAAAGGATAAGGAAAGGCAGAGTTTCGGTAGTGGGTAGATATGAAGAACGGAAAAGTATGTAAAAGAAGAGATGAAGCCAGAGAGGGAGAGAGTAAAACGTTAGAAACTTTGAGGAAATTTGGGAAAAAATTGATTACTCAATCCCTCAAATTTCTCCTAAAATCGTGCAACCACTCCCACTGTCCAAATCCATTATTTTTCTCTCCACACTTCCCACTATACCTCTACCACTTCGGCATTTCAGTTGAGTTCAAACACTACACGGCACCACTTAGCAAAAATAATATCCCTGCAACAACTCAAACCCAAGTCCTCTAGCATAATGACACTCCACTTATCCACCAGACCAGCAGGCCCATTCTGACATTTTTACCAACATTTATTTATAAGCCTACTGATTAGGGATAGGGGTTTATTCATTTAAAAACAAAAATTTGTCCAAGCTAATGCTTGAACTTGGGACCTCTCAGACACTCCCAGAACACATAACCACTGAAGCAGATAGCCATTGTGTCACAAATAGACAAAAATAAATATATAAAATAATTTTAAGGCGTTACAACTCTACCCCTAAAAGAAAATTTCGGCCTTGAAATTTTACATGATCAGAACAGATGAGAATACTGTTGTCGCATCGCATCCTCAGACTCCCACGTGGCCTCCTCAGAGCTATGATTACGCTAAAGATCCTTAACCAGTGGGATGGATTTTCTCCTCAGAATCTTTACGTCGCGATCCAATATCTGAACCAGCTCCTCCTCGAAAGTTAGATCTGGTCTAACCTCGATTTCCTCCACTGGAACAATATGTGTTGGATCAGAGTGGTAGCGCCTCAACATTGAGACGTGGAATACATAATGAATCCGATCTAGCTCTGGAGGTAACTCCAACTGGTAGGCAACTGCTCCTACAAGCTTTAAGATACGATAAGGCCCAATAAATCTAGGGCTCAACTTGCCTTTACGACCAAATCTTAGTACCTTCTTCCATGACGAGACCTTAAGGAAAATAAAGTCTCTCACAGAATACTCAATTTCACGTTGCTTCAATTCTACGTAGGACTTTTGCCTATCAACTGCCGCTTTCAGTTGGTCTCGAATCAGTCTAACTTTATCCTCGATATCAGAAACCGATTCAGGGCCCAAAACACGCCGCTTGCCCAACTCAATCCAACATGAAGGTGTGTGACACCTATGACCATATAATGCCTCATACAGTGCCATCTGAATGCTAGATTGATAGCTGTTGTTATAAGAAAACTCTGCTAGCGGTAGGTAACCCTCCCAACTGCCTCGGAAGTCAATCACACAACTCCTCAACATTTCCTCCAGTATCTAAATCATCCTCTCAGATTCTCTATCTGTTTGAGGATGGAACGAAGTACTAAAGTCCAACCTTGTACCCAGAGCTTCTTGTAGCTTCTTCCAAAACTGAGACGTGAAGCGAGGACTCCTATCAGATATTATCGAAACAGGTACCCCATTCAGCCTCACTATTTCAGACACATACAGTTTAGCCAGCTTTTGCAGACAGTACTCAGTATGAACCGGTATGAAATAGGCAGACTTGGTCAATCAATCCACGATAACCTATACTAAATCCTTCTTAGTAGGTGTGAGGGGTAACCTACTAATGAAACCCATAGTCACTTGCTCCCACTTTCAAAGTGGAATATTAACTAGCTAAAGCAACCCCGAAGGTAACTGATGCTCAGCCTTAACCTACTAACATATCAGACATTTACGCACAAAGTCTGTAACCTCTCGCTTAAGACCTGGCCACTAGTATAACTCACGAAGGTCTCGGTACATCTTGTTTCTGCCAGGATGCATAGCATAAGGGCTACTATGTGCCTCTCTCAGTATAAACTGCCTCAATTCAATATCTTTCGGTACACAGATTCTCCCACGAAAATAGAGCACCCATTTGCTATTCAGTCTAAAATCCTCAGTATCCCACTCTCAATCTGTTAGAAACGAAGACCCAACGACTCATCCTCCATATGCTTACTCTTAATCTGCTCTATCCACATCGGTTTAACTTGAAGTTCAGCCAACAGACTACCATCATCAAATAAACTGATATGAGCAAACATCACCCTCAGATCAGTCACAGCCCTACGGCTCAGTGCATCGGCCACCACATTGGCCTTGCCAGGGTGGTATTCAATCGTACAGTCATAGTCCTTAAGCAGCTCAATCCATCTATGCTGCCTAAGATTTAGCTCCTTCTGAGTGAGGAGGTACTTGAGGCTCTTGTGATCAGTGTAAATGATACACTTCTTACCATATAAGTAATGCCTCCAGATTTTCAGTACAAATACCACTGCGGCCAACTCCAAGTCATGCGTCAGATAATTTGCCTCATGAGTCTTAAGCTGACAAGACGCATACGCTACCACCTTACCCTCTTGCATCAACACACGCCCCAAACTGACATGTGATGCATCGCTGTAGACAGTAAACTTTTTTTCAAACTCTGGCTGTATCAGAACAGGGGCCTCCTTTAGTGCAGTCTTGAGCTTCTCAAAGCTCTCTTGCTACGCGTCAGTCCAGTTAAATGGCACACCCTTACGTAGCAGCTTAGTCAAGGGTACGGCGATCAGTGAAAACCCCTCTATAAATCGTCGATAATATCCTGCCAGTCCTAGAAAACTACGAATCTCAGATACAGTCTTAGGCTGTTTCCATTCCAATACCGCCTCTATCTTTCGAGGATCGACCTAATCCCCTCAGCAAAAACCACATGTCCTATAAATGTTACTTCACGTAACCAGAACTCACATTTATGAACTTGGCGTTCAGTTTTTTCTCTCGTAGAATTTGCAGAACCACTCTAAGATGTTCATCATGCTCATCTTCAGCTCTCGAATACACTAGTATGTCGTCAATAAATACCACTACGAACTGATCCAGATAGGGCTAGGACACTCGGTCATTAGATCCATGAAAGCTGCTGGTGCATTCGTCAGTCCAAATGGCATCACTAGGAACTCATAATGGCCATAGCGAGTCCTAAATGTCGTCTTATGCATGTAAGCCTCTATAACTCTCAACTGGTGATACCTTAAACGTAGATCAATCTTAAAAAAATCGAAGCCCCTCAGAATTGGTCAAATAGATTAGCTATCCTCGGTAAAGGTACTTACTCTTGATGGTCAACTTGTTTAGTTGACGGTAGTCGATACACATACGCATGGATCCATCCTTCTTTTTCACAAACAGAATCGGTGCTCCCCATAGAAACACACTAGAGCAGATGAAACCACGATCCAATAGCTCTTGAATCTGAGCCTTAAGCTCCACAAGCTCCTTTGGTGCCATTCTATAAGGGGCGATGGACACTGAGCTGTACCAAGAAAGAGCTCAATCCAAAACTCCACTTCACGATTCGGAAGTAACCCAGGCAGCTCCTCAGGAAAAACATTCAGAAAGTCCTTAACCGTCCTTATGTCCTTAACTAAAGAATCCCCAGAATCTAAAACACTGATGTAGGCCAGATACGCCTCACATCCCTTACGAACCAACTTTTCGACCCTCAATGTTGAAATCACATTCGATAAGTAGTTCTAACGTTTCCCAATTACGATCACCTTGCTGTCCTCCTCAGTTCTCAGTACAACCCTTTTTGTGGCACAATCTAAGCTCACTCGGTGTTTGACCAACCAGTCAATTCCTAGTATTAAATAGAACTTCCAAAAAGGTAGTTCCATTAGATCAGCCTGAAAGATAGCCCCTTGAACCTCTAAAGGAACATCTCTAAACAATTTGCTAACCCTTATTAACTGCCCCAACTAACTTAGTACAGTGACCTCATTCACAGTGCTCTCAACCAGTATACCCAAGCTTTTAGACACGGTACAAGCTATACAAGAGTGAGTGGATCCTATATCTATCAGTGCAGTATAAGGTACATTATAAATAAAGAGCGTACCCGTAATGACGTTCGGAGCATATCCATCCTCTCAATGACGAGTAGCATAGACTAAAGTCAGCTGCCTTGCCTCAGTATGACCAGCACCGCTGCCCGGTGCTTTCTGACCACGGCCCAAACCATTTCCACCTCTGGCCTTACCACGGCCTCTCACTGGTTGCTGAACAACTCTCGGTGGTTGTGCAGTATTATTACCCAGAGCTTGCATCTAATCGGCCCTCTACAGACAATCCTTAATACGGTGCTCCAAAGAATCACACCTCAAGCATGCTTCAGTTCTTTTCCAACACTCGCCCAGATGGCGTCTACCACAATCAGTACACGGTGGCTATCCAATAGCAATAATAGGAGCCTTAACTCTAATCAGCCCATCAACTCTGGCATTTTTCTTAGGCCTCTGAATGGAACTCGAGGGCTCGAATCCCTCTTATTCCTACCTCTCTCTGTTCTAGCGCTTAGTGCGCTTCACTTCCTCTGCGATCTTCGCCTTATCAACCAGTGCAATAAAGTTTCGCTCCCTCTGTGGAGCTATCAGTACCCTCAGATTATCCCTGAGGCCATCCTTGAAGCAAACGCATCTCTCATACTCAATCGCCACCATACCACGTGCATAGTGGCTTAGTCGCAGAAATTCGACCTCATACTCGGCCATTGATCTATCACCCTGAGTCAAATTCAGGAACTCTCTCCTACGGGCATCCATGTAACTAGCACC
Organism: Gossypium australe; assembly: GCA_005393395.2. Taxonomy (NCBI): domain Eukaryota; kingdom Viridiplantae; phylum Streptophyta; class Magnoliopsida; order Malvales; family Malvaceae; genus Gossypium; species Gossypium australe. The sequence continues at coordinate 123,640,103 of CM016624.1, read as the reverse complement.
CACATACTTTCCCTGAAACGCCATCTTAAAGAACTCCCAAGTCAGTCGATCGAGCTGAGTGCCCTCCTTAACAGTGAGCCACCACTGATATGCCTCATCTCGTAGCAGCGATACTGTACGCTTTAATTTCTACTCAGAGGTGCAGTCTAGGTCGTCCATAATCCTCTCTGTGGCCTCAATCCAGTATTCAGCCACATTAGGGGCAACTCCAGCAATACCCCTAAAGAGCTCAGCTCCGTTAAATCAGAGTCATTCCGTAACTGACCCTCGACCTCCAGCTCCAGTATTGGGCCCAACGACCCTATCTAGAATCCTTAACATGGCTTGGGACAGTGCGTCGTCCCCAGCCGCTCTGTAATAGCCCGGTTTATACCCTAGTCGAAACAGTGGTTTCGAGACCACAAACCCAAGGTTGAAATAATATTTTAATGTTATCTTTGGTGTTGATTCTATGTGACATAGTCTGTGTGAAAATTCTGTGTGATAATTTTTATTGATTGTGTGCTGAATTAAGAGAAAGGACTTAATTGCTCAAAGAGTAAAAGCTATATGTTGATTTATAAGTATCTAAGTGTTGTTGTCTTCATAATAGGATGGCCTTAAGAGGCAGCCATTATTAAAGATAATGGATGGCTAAATGACATATTAGCCTTAAAATATATTTGTCTTATATGTTTAATGAAAGGATAATTTAGTAATTAGATTAATAACATATTATTAATCAAACAAAAGATGAAAATAAGATGAATATGTTCATCTTTGTCCACCGAAAACACAAAAAGGAAAAGAAGGAGCAAAAGCTTCGTGATATTCAGCCATTGTTAATCTTGAATTAAGTATGATTTCGAGTCAGTTTTTGATAATTTCTACATTTTCGTAATCATTTCTTAGTGCTCTGGCTAACCCATGTTGTAATTTTGTTAATTGATGATGTTCTTGTGATGAGACATTGATGAATGCCTGAGCTATGTGCTAGTTGATAGTGAAATGTGGAAACTTGGTGTTGGATTAACATAGTTTGTATTGGGATTTTTAGTGAAATTGAGTATTTTGGACTTAATTGAGAAAATGAGAAATTGAAGGGTTAAAATGTGAAATAAATGAAACGTAAGAGCTTGTATTAGCAGGGGAAGAATTCGGCTAGCATATGTGTTTTAAATTTTTGTGTATTTGATGATTTTGTGAAATAGGGACTAAAGTGTCGAAATGTGAAAATGTGAGGGCTATTTTGTAAAATGCCCTAACTATATGTGTTTGGATTAAAAATGAATGAATTGGTGATTAAATGGACTGGATTTGAATGTGTATAGACCAAGAGAGGAGAAGTTCGGATCGAGATCGAGGCAAGGATAAAGTACTCGATTAATCGACCGTTTCGATAGTTAGATGTCCGAGGTAAGTTCGGATATAATACATGTTATTAAGATATGATTTAGTATTACGGAAATGAATATGTATATGATTATGAGAGTTGAGATGCTAGGTGCAAGATTTTAATTAGATAGCACTAAGTGTGCGAAATTGAAATCAAAATAGAAGGGAATAGCATTGTGCGTGCGATGTTAGGAAAGTTTCGGCTTATAGATTTGGCACTATGTGTGCGATACTGAGATAAGTCGGTTGAATGAGTAGGCACTAAGTGTGCGATGACGAATATGCTTCGAACATGTATATGGCACTGAGTGTGCGATTGAATTGAAAGAATATCAGAGAATGATCGACATGTAATATCGAGCATTGAGTAGCTTGTAAATTGAATAACTATGTGTTAGTTAAGGTATGTATTGAACCTTTATGGTTGATGAGTTTATAGATAAAGCTGTGAATGAATAAATGAGTATTTTAGCTATGGATGATATGGTATGAAATTGAGAGAATTGATCTATGTGATGGTTATTATATACATTGGTTGAATTGATGAGATAATTGTATTACATTTCGAACTTACTAAGCTTTGGAAAGCTTATTGTGTGATTTGTTTCTCTGCTCTGCAGTGTCAGTAAAGTTAGCTCGGATCTGGGGATCGTCAGCATCTCAACCACACTATCGGCAATCTATTTTAGGTACTTTTGGAAAGATGTACATAGATAAAATATGGCATGTATAGGCTAGTTATTTTGAGACATATTTGAGATGTGTAAATAGCCATGTGATGTGGCTAGATACATAATGGCATTGAGCATGAATGGCTTGATATATGATGCATATTTTGGTATGGCTTGTGGGTAAAGAGAATGACATATGAATGGTAAACTTTGTGTTGGTATGATGCTAGTATGGTTTAGTGAATTTGGGAATGAATCATGGTTGGTATTGAATGAGTTCAAATGGTGTATGTTAGTTTATAAGTTGACATATTTTGTAATGAGGTTGTATGTGATGATATGATGATCACTTGACATGAAATTGGTTACAAAATTGTGTGTGAGTTTATGCTTAAATGTGCTTGTAGAATTGACCCTTGTGTGGGTGGCAATTTGGCCTTATAAATGGCCTATTTTGTCTCACGGTTGTGGCACACGGGCGTGCCTAGTGACCGTAGGGCTAAGTCAGTAACTAGCTAAGAGTACACGGCCTTGGCACACAGACGTGCTTGCTAGCCGTGTGGTTTCAACATAATCGACCACGGCCTTGGCACACGGACGTGCTGAGTGGTCGTGGAGCCAAGTTAGAATTGACCACGGCCAAGGTACACGGGCGTGCTCGATGGCCATGGAGTAAAGTCAGGTTCGAACACGGGGAAGACACACGGGGGTGTCTACAAGCCGTGGGAGGCACACGGTCTACCTACACGAGCGTGTAACCCTTGAAACTCTGAAAAGTTTTAAATTTCTGAGAATTTCTATATGTGTTTCAGTTTAGTCCCGACCCCTTTCTAATACATGTTTGAGGTCTCGAAGACCTCCATAAGGGACTATATACTTATGAATGAATATGTTTGATTGGTGTTTGACTTTGTGTCGTGAAATAGTAATGAAATGTTTCGATCGTTCGGTAATGCCTCTTAACCCTATTCCGGCGACGGTCTTGGGTTAGGGGTGTTACAGACTCGATCATGAGACCCAGTCTCAGTTACTGGTGAAGCCCTAGGCAAGTTGCCAGAAGATGAAAATCCAGCTCGAGCACCTCTACGACCTCTACCACGGCCTTTTGTACCCCATCTGTGAGTACCTCTTGTGCTCATTGTCTATTCGTGTTAATCTGTATTTACAGTTTTATGCATCAGTTTACATTTCCGGTATTTATTAACGAGTATTTTATGAAATAAATATCAGAAGTGTAAAGTTTATTTTCGTACAACGCAGTGTCTATCAGTTTTACTACAGTATCAGTATACACTAACTTAAGTGTTTTCAGTCTTTCTATAGTAGTCTTAGTATATGCTATCTATAACAGTTTCAGTGAACTTACGAGATCGGCGCCAGAGACTCGATGTACCACTCATGCTGCGAAAATATTCCAATCATCTAAAAATTGGTGCTTTAAAATCCAAGTTTAAAAACCAAAATCCACAGTCGAGTTTTACAACCTGGCTTTGATACCATTAAATATAACACCCCAAACCCGGCCTAGACATTATGGCCGAATCGTGGCGATATCACATGATAGTGTTTTGGAAATAAATGAGTTATCGTAAAAACCTCTTTTCGAATTAGCCTCATTACAAAATCTTATGTTAATTCTAGGATGTGTCGTTCATTTTCAAAACGTAGTTCATTATCACAAAAGTATTCTCTTTCAAAACGATATTAATTTTCAAAACGTCACTTATCGCGGAAGCTTTTTAAATTAGTTTGCGTATTTGAGTGTATTTTCTTAAAATATTTGATTCGTTTTGAAACCTTGATTAACCCTACTACTAGCAGTTGTAAATCAAAATAATAGAAATTCAAAATTAACCATAAAAATCCAAAAAGGTCATTATTACAGTAAAATACCCCAAAATAAAATCAAAAATAATTATTAGATACTGAATCAAACAATTTAGGTCGTGTAGCCACCGTTGAGTCCTCCGCTGCACTGATCCGCCTATGTTTGGGGATTACCTGTACAGTTAAAATAGAAGGGTGAGTTTACGAAAACTCAGTGTGTAAACTCAAATAGCACAAACAGATAGACAGAAGGCAATTATAGTTTGGGCCTAAGCCCTATTCAGAATCAGTGACAGTATCAGTTTGGGCTTTAGCCTATTTCAGTACAGAGGCAGTCATGCATTTGGGCCTTGGCCCATTACAATATCAGTAATTAGTACAGTATCACAATATGCAGTATCCAAGTCCTACCCAGCCAGCCTCTACACTCTATCTCCGTCTAACCCTACACTCCATGTGGGGATATAATCAACCCACCCATCCCTACACTCCAAGTAGTACCGGTTGCAGCACTAGACAGTAGTCTGCACCTGAGCTGCTAGTAAGTTAGGCTCAAAGCCTTTCATTACACTTCCTTCGAAACATATAAACACATCCCCATGCAATGCATCATACAATCATGTGATGCCAAATCATGGTATCATATATGTATTCAGTACAGTTTTAACAGCATGCTCACAATACAGTCATACATGTATATATATAAAGTACATGGATATAACAGTCATTCAGTCAATTAGAGATCTAGGTAATCTTACCGACCCTACAGTAGGTCCACAGTCGACTCGGGCGACCCGTGCAACCTTAGCACTCAAAACAGTAAAAATGAGCCCACAAGCCCATGCAATTTGCCTATGTGGGCCCACACGCCCGTGTGGCCCACAAGGCCCAAAATGGACTTAGCCGTGTGGATCACACGGCCTGGCCCAATAATCCCACACGCCTGTGTGGGGCCCACACAGCTCAATTCGACCCGACCCATAGATCGCACATGGCCTGCCTTGTCGATCGCACGCCCGTGTCCGATCATACGGCCTACCACATAGGCGACCACACACTCGTGTAGTGTCGACAACCTCACTTTTTGGCTTTTCACTGATTTTTGTTTGCATAGTTGTGTTTATACACCTGTAGTGTTTTCGACACCTAAGCCCTCCTGAGCACTTCAATTCTGCAAGGTTTCCAGTCGACTTGCTAAGAAGTAGCACGAAAGGAGCATCAATCCACATGATATGCGCACGAATGGCTAACTTTTGCACAAAAGAGAAGAAAGAAACGCACTCAGGAGCAAAAGGGGAGAAATAAGGGAAACCAAAGAAGTAAAACGAGAAGAAATGATAAGGAAAGGCAGAGTTTTGGCAGTGGGTAGAGATGAAGAACGGAAAAGTATGTAAAAGAAAAGATGAAGCAAGGGAGGGAGAAAGCAAAATGTTAGAAACTTTGAGGAAATTTGGGAAAATACTGATTACTCAGTCCCTCAAATTTCTTCTAAAACCGTGCAACCACTCCCTCTATCCAAATCCCTTAATTTTCTCTCCACACTTCCCACTACACCTCTACCACTTCGGCATTTTAGTTGAGTTCAAGCACTACACGACACCACTTAGCAAAAATAATATTCCAGCAACAGCTCGAACCCAAGACCTCTAGCATAATGACACTCCACTTATCCACCAGACCAACAGGCCCATTCTGACATGTTTTTCCAACATTTATTTATAAGCCTACTGATTAGGGATAGGGGTTTATTCATTTAAAAACAAAAATTTGCCCAAGCTAGTGCTTGAACTTGGGACCTCTCAAACACTCCCAGAACACATAACCACTGAAGCAGATAGTCATTGTGTCACAAACATACGAAAATAAATATATAAGAGATTTTTGGGGCATTACATAATATTCTAACTTGAATCAAAGTCCCAATAAGACAATCAGTTAGAACAAATAATAGATTGATCGGTTTCAAAGATGAAAATTCTTTTAAGTGGTCATCTAATGGAGACAGGTGCTTCAGAAGAGACCCCAGACATAACTAATAAGTAAAACTCCAGAAGAGATTCAGGTACCTGAAACTAAAGATTAAAATAATGAAAATAAGATATATCGATAAGTTATGTGAATTCGAGAAAATGTGGAACCGAATAATAAGAGTGGTCGACAATGATTTTGCATGCAATATTATTATTGAAATAATAAAATAAAAGGAGGATTTTAAATAAATCTATTAAGAATTATAGATATGGAATAAATTGATCAAAATAGAAAGACGCAACTTAAGTATAATTAAATTCGTGGAGTTTTTGGACCAGTAGTCCAAATATCTAAAGGTATAAAGCCAATGAGGGTGCAATTGAAGTAGTTTTGCAAAAGCGGAATAAAAATATTAAGTTTTCGCTAAATCCTGGTATTGATTATGAAAAGTATAATATTCTTTTGTGGTGGATGCAATAATCTTTAGATATATTATTAAATTGACCATTCATAAAAGATTTAACTTGCGTTTAATGGTTATTGTTACAACCTTTTATGAATTACTATATAGTAAAGTTTATATTAAAATCCTTGAAGGATTTAGGATGCTAGAAGCATATTGAAATTCTCGAGAAATTGTTCATTTATATAAATTGAAATAATTTGAACATATGTAATAAATTTGACTTAGTGAATAGTAGTTGAAGGAAAATTATAAAATGATCCAAAATACCTGTTTCTGTTTTATAAAAGAATCATGATTAAAGTTTGTTATGATTATTGTTGAATCTCCTGAAGAGATCAAAATATATTTCCCCAAATTTCTCTCACTCATAACTTTTAAAAGAATAGTAATATAAATGCTTAACAAATACATTCAAATAGACATTTGAAAAACTAGTATTTAAGATTGAATACGTAGAATATGAGAAAATATATGATGTTTTCATGAGGGGGAGTAAATACACGTTGCACTTTTTTTCCCTTAATTAAGGTTTTGTCTTATTGGATTTTCCTGGTAAGGTTTTTAATGATGCAGCATATTATGCGTATTAGAGATTGTATACTCTTTTTCGTTTATTAGGTTTTTATCCCACAGGATTTTCCCTAATAAGGTTTAACGATGCACATTATCTACCAATTGACATCCAATGGGGAGTGTTATGAATATTGTAATAGGCCAATTTAGCCCGGGCCCATACAAAAAATAATAAACCCAAAATAATAAAACAAAGTCCAAGTTCAGTCCAAAATATATCATTTGGCCCGATCGGAATGGCCCATTACTTGAAAAGATTAAAGGTCCATCTACAAGTTTGACGTATATGGGAACACAATCTTCAAGGATATGCAATCTTAGATATGATATGCAATCCTAGAAGATATGGTATGTAATCTTAGAAATATGATATGCAATCTTAGATATGATATGCAAATCTTAGATATGATACGCAATCTTAGAAGATATGGTATGCAATCTTAGACGATATGATTTTGTAATCTTAAAGATTTAATTTGTAGATACCTTTTAATCTTAGTCGTTGATGTAATTGATCTGTACCATTGGATTTGGGGAGGCTCAACTATAAATAGAGGCATCTCCCTTCATTGTAAAGCACACTTGAGTTTTGGGGGAAGCAATAAGAATTCTTGAGAGCATTCACTCAAATTTCTCTCCCTCCTGCGTTCTTATTTTCTATCGTTTGTTCTTATTTTATTCTTCATTCATCTTCGTTTTTTCAACCTTTTTTATTTATCCATTTAATTGTTTAATTATTAGTTATTCTTTTATTTTATTCATTTATTTATTATTTCTATATAGAGATTTATTTTATTTTCACACTTTTGCAAATTTTTATTTTATTAATTTATTCCAAATTTTTACGTGGTATTTATTTCAAGCTGTTTTATTTTATTATTTAGATATTACTTATTTCAAATAGTTTTATTTTGATTAAGTTTTTTTATATTATTACTTTAAATTATCTTATATATTATTCATTTTTCTTATTGTTTTATATAACGATTATTTTAAAGTGGTTTTATTTTATATCATTTTAAACTGTTTTATATTATCTATTTTAAGTTTTCGTATATTGTTTATTTTAAACTTATACGTATCTTTTTAAGATTTGTCACATATAATTTTCTTTAAGTCATTTTGTATATTATTTATTTAGATTGATATATATATTGTTTTATATATTACTTATTTAAACTTACTTCTTATATAATATTTATTTTAAAATTCATTTATATTACTATTTCATATATTATTTTTATTTTTTTGGATTTTTTCAAACTTTTACATATATTACCTACTTTAAAATTTTTATACATGAATTTATTTTTAAGTTACTTTTTATTGTCAATTTCAAAATCCTTTTCTTTCACATTATTTGTTTTAACATTGTCCATTATTATTTGAAAGCTTGGTACATTTTGTTTTTTATTTGTTTTTTAGATTTGTTATTTTTTTTAAAAAATCATTAATCTTTATTTATTAATGTGGCCAAATATACCTTCATATTTCAAAATCCATGATTTTTCAAATTTAAAAATAAGGCAATATTCGATATTTGAGAGTTTTGAGAAAATCGTGGCCTAACTTATTGGGTTTCGATTTTTCTCATTAACTCCAAATGATTGAGTACCCTTTTTGAAATTAAAACATATGAATTTTTAAATAAAAAACCTATTCTCGGGAATTTAAGATGTTATGTCCTAACTCACTGGATGCTGACGTTTTGTCATCTCGAGGCAAGGATTTCTAAAAAGCAAATGATATTCGGTGTTTGGAAAATTCGAAAGATCGTGCTCTAACTTACTGAGTTTTGATTTTTCTTTTAAAATCCAAATAGTTGAATGTTCATTTAAAATTAAAGGACATAAGTTTTAAAAATCAAAAGGATCGTGTTTTAAAATATATTCAAATTTTTGACATTAGGACATTAATTAATCAATTAGGTACCAATTTTTGAGCATTACGAGGGTGTTAATCCTTACTCGTGCGTAACCGACTCCCGAGTTCGTTTTCTCGAATTTTGTAGACCAAAATCATTATTTTAATAAATCAAAATGTTTTATTAAAATAATTAATCTCAAGGTGATCCGATCACACCTCGAAAAAAGATTGGTGGCGACTCCATTTTTGTTTTTAAAGTCAACCCCCGTTTTTAAAAAAAAATTAAAAATGGTTTCGACAAATATCTTATTAGGTGGATGTCTATAATGATCAAGATAAAGTTTTGATATTTAAATAGTTATTAGAATTAAATCTCTATTTCTTTTATACTTCTTACACCTATAAATAGAGACTTTTTGTTCTTCATTTTCTCCATCACTTTATTTTGTAACAATATTCAAATTATTCATGCAATTATTTACGCATATTAAAATTAAAATTTTGATTGATTCACATTTACGTAAAAATACCAACTAACATTTAACACCTAAAAATACTAATCAACAAAAAGATCAAACTGATAAAAATAATAAAACCTTGGGCATTCAACTAAAGCATTGATGTGATCAAACTTAATTTTAACGAATTTCAGTTTCAGTAACTTTAAATGCTGCCTTTTAGAGTAAAATAATAATAGAAACTAAGACAGGCTCTCCCTCTCCCCAACCCAAAGTGCCTCCAAATGTGGTTTAATCATAGCCTTGGGCCCACCAGCTGGACTGCCACTTACTTTTGGGGACTAGACCAGACCAGACCACCATTGATGGGACAATTAGGCTTGGAACGGCCGTTCTTTCGGTCTCGTATCTTAATCATTATACTTGTAGGGTTTTTTTATTTTATGAAATCAAACAATGCGTTACTTATTATTGATAACTTCAAAGAGGGGGCAGTTTTAACATAAATTTCAAACTGTGTTTCTAGTAATGAAAGAGAAATTAATACAAGGTGAACTTTTCCTTGGTCTTCTCAAACACTTGTTCTGCAATGACAGCACCTGTTCCATCGGCTTGCTTGATCTCCAGGTTAGCCTTCTGGTAAAACCCAGTACCTCTCAATGCATCCGCAATGAAATCATCAAATCCTATTGCTATGGCTGCCTCTGCTTTCGCTCCATAAACCAGCCTCTGCTTTCCCATTACAAAATAAACACATGTCACCATTTCGGTTTCATATAGCCACTCTTAAGTGACATCCAACAAGTCCGGGGTTGAAATCTCAACATATGCAACCCTGAGTTAATGACAAAGATTATATACGTTAAGAAATAGTAAGGTTTGGCATCGGACCTTGATTCTCGACAGATGGATAGCACCGAAACACATTGGGCAAGGCTCGCATGAAGCATATATTTCACAGTCCGAGAGCTCAATTTGATTCAGCTTCTTGCATGCCTGACATGGTATGTTATGTTCCAAGCATTAGTAAATAGAAAACATGGATTTCTCATACATTTATATGAGAACCTAAGAATCATTATATGCTAATTCTAACAGGCACCGATGACAATCGAGCTGAATTAGTCGTATTTCCTCACTATATTTAACATACATGTAAAATTATTGATTATCATATTGAGCCATCAAACAAAATAAAGTCCATAACAATTGCAAATAAATCATAGAATGATGCCGAAAAACCCCACAAAGGAAAGCTACTGTATATTTATATGTAAATTTTCCATTGAAGCTATCATATTTTCTTACAATCAACAAACAAAAAATAAAGCTTTTCGTAACATTTCATGGTTTTCAGGAATTGGAACTGTTTCAATCATTTCAAGTAAACATATGGACAGGATCGATAAATTTGATTAAATTGTTTTGTTGGTTTGTTTAGCTCTTTTGATCTGACCTCTCTAATAGCAGTAACCTCTGCATGTGCAGTAGGGTCAGTGTTTCTCAAAACCATGTTGTGACAACTCACAACGACTTCGTCATTGCGAACGACAACTGCACCAAACGGCCCTCCATCTTTACATTCAACCCCTTTATATGCTTCTCCAATTGCTTGTGTTAAGAATTTGTGATCTCTATCCTGTACAGCTGGTTGAACAATAAACAGAAACAAGAGCATTTTCATAACCATCTAACAAACATTAAGCATGATGGTTTTCTGAAGATATCTACATCGTTAATCAAGTATCTTTGAATCATTCACTCCCATGTTGTCCGGAACCGTCTCTAATACTTATGACATATTGATTAACACGGCATATCCAAGCAATAATGACAACCCTCACTATGATCCATAACTTGTGATAAAAACCTACTATTGGATAACACACCTATGCCATCCAGACTCTTTGTTTTTCTCGAACCCACGGCTAACACCTGTGTGCAAAACATATCTAGATATGGATATGAACTCATCCTCAAGTCCAGGTAACATAGATCAAAACAGCATATCTAAGCAACATACCAGATCATCAATACTGATAACCATCACCATGATCCATAAACTCTGACATAGATTCTTTATTTTTCCTAAACCTGTGTCCAACACCTATGTACAACACATACCCGGACATTGATATGCGGTCATCCTCAAATCCAGGTAACATAAATTAACACGGAATATCTAAGCATTATACCACATCATCAATGATAACCATCAGTATGATCCATAAACTGTGACACAGCTAAAAGCCATCACATAACACCTATGTTATTTCTACTCTTCGTTTTTCCTAAACCCGAGTCTAACACCTATGTCCGACATATGTTCAGACTCACTCCAGGTAACATAGATTAACACAGCATATCCAAGCAATATACCAGATCATAAACATCAGTCTGATCTATAAATTGTGACAGCTAAAAAAAATAAACTATAAGATATGTGTATTGAAGGAAGTAAATCTCCATTACTATACTATAACAATAGGCAAATTTCAATGAATGAAAAGAATATCTTGAATCTACCGAAATAATTCTAATGGTAGCAACTATGAAGAGGCCATTTAATATTAGCTTTTTAACATTAAATCCTATGAAAAGTTGACAATTACCTTCTTGATGACCAGGAAAAGCAGAGGCAACGGAAATGGTTCCTTCTTTAGCTTCCAACACTGTTTTTTTTTTTTAAAAAATAAAAATAAAAAGGAACATTAATATTACAATTAATTATTCACAAAATAAGATTGAAAATTGAGACACATAATATTCTTCAAATGCATGCATAAAACCTAAAAACTATAATTTAAAACAAATTGTGGAAAAAGTGAGTTCCTTTTTTACTTCCAGGCATTCACAAATTCAATTGATCAGTCTAATACTAAAACTAGAAATGCAAAGCAAAGTCGAAAAATTCAGTTATGTCAGATTCTGGAAAAGTAACAATGAAATTTTCATGAAAGATGAAAAAAAAAAAGAGAGAAATAAAGGATTAAAGATCTAGAAAACAAAATCTTAAAAAGTATAAAAACAAAAAACAAAACCCAGAAAGAAAAGCATACCCTTTGCCTCTTCCATGATGAGAAAAAAAACAGAGAAGAAAATTGAAAAGCTGGGTTAATGAAAGGCAAACGGGGGTAGTCAACAGAAAATGGGAAAAAGAGAAGATAAAATGTGAAAGAGAGAGAGAGGAGAATCAGCAAGGCTTGTTCACGTAATTATATAGGAATGTATATTTATATGTAATATATACTATTAAATATTAAATAAGACTAATGGAGGAGAAAATTAAAAATAAAGAGTTACAAAGGAAAGGGAAAAGGAAAATTCAAGTTGCAGAAAAAACACATGCAATATAATAAAAGACAAATGGGAATCTCTTTTTTATTTTGAGGCTGATTCAGTTTATTTGTTTTCTTTTCAATGCCCTTTTTAAAATATATATATATATTCTTATGGGAGTCTATGGTGGTTTTTTTTTTTTTTTTTTTTTTTTTTTGTTTTCCTGAAAGCACTTATAGGAGTCCCTAGAGTTGCTTGTGATGGGTTATTTTTAGGCTGTTCTCAACCACTAACTTCTTTTTGAACTATTTCTATTTTGTTTTTAAGGTCAAATCTAAAAGCTAAAATAAATATATTAAAAAGTTTTAAATTATTTTATTTTTGCTATATTTAAATAAATATTAATTTATAAGTTGTAAGATCGATTTAATTTGTATCATGTTTTCAAAATTATAAAAATGAATTTATTTGTTTAAGTAAATATATGAAAGAATTTTAAAATTTGTAGGTAATTTCACGAGGGGGTTTTAATTTCCACCAAAATAGGTGGTGTTCAAAAGTCATAATTACTTATTTATCCTTCTAGCTTTATGAAAAAATCATTTTAGCTATTCCTTTGATTTATCATTGTTTTTGGGTAATTTACCTAAAAATACCCAAAATTTTGAAAAATTACGAAAATAGGCCAGCTTGTAGAAAATTTATGGGAAAGGGTCATTTCCCCCAAAAACGCATCCACGTCAGCGCGTTTTTGGGGGATAAGGGGCTAAAGCGCGCCCTGTAGGACGCGCTTTTGCCACCTAAGCAAAAACGCGTCCACGTAGGCGCGCTTTTGCTGAGGTGGCAAAAGCGCGTCCTACAGGGCGCGCTTTAGCCCCAACGGGCAAATTTTTTTGACCGTTGGGGAGCCAACGGTCAGGAAAAAAAAATATAAAACCCCCCCACCCTTTATTTTTTTCACATTTCAATACTTTCTCAATATTCTCTCAATTTTCTCTCAAATTTCTCTCAATGTCCTTGAAATTTATGCTCAAATTTCAAAATAGTCCTTTACTATTTACAAAAAAGCCCTTTATAATTTTTTTAATATATTCTTTTTGAAAATTTTTAAATCGGATTGCAATGGCCGGGGAATTACGTCGCCTAGACAAGAAACACATCTCCTTCGAGCAAATGAAAATGGTAAGTTTTAATTTTAATTTTTTTTCAATATTATTTAATTTTTTTCAATTATGCAATTTTAATTAATTGTTAATTTTATAATTTTTTAAACAGTCTGTAGATCGGGTGTTGGAATGCTATATTCGCAACATGCATGGTCCCCCATCGCCCTTGATCGAGAATTACCTGCGGGAAGCGGGTTTTTGGCACGTGGCCACGATAGGCCGGGGGTTCAAGTTGGAGCCGCCTTTGATCAGCGCGTTGATAGAGAGGTGGAGACCCGAGACCCACACTCTCCATCTGCCATGCGGAGAGTGTACCATCACTCTAGAAGATGTGCAATTGTAGTTGGGATTACCGGTGGACGGGTCGGTAGTCACCGAGTCCGTAACATCTACCGATTGGATGGCCGTATGCTACAAGCTTCTGGGTGCCATTCCGGAAAGAATTCAAGGAGCTCGGATCGATATGAAGTGGTTACGAGACACATTCCTGGAACTGAATGAGGGTTCGACCGAAGTAGAAATAATACGGTATGCTCGGGCATACATTCTTCAGATAATTGGAGGCTATCTGATGCCGGACCTCTCTAGAAACCTCGTCCACTTGAGATGGCTCCTGAAACTTGTTGATTTCAGAGCAGCTGGTGAATTAAGTTGGGGGTCTGTCGTGCTATCGAGGTTGTACCGAGAGATGTGCGGGGCGACGCTGCCGAGTAAAGCAAAAATCAGAGGTTGCCTATCACTACTGCAGTCATGGGCATGGTTTCGATTTCCATTTTTACGCCCTCGACTCGACCACCCATATTCATTCCCACTGATAACAAGGTAAATTTAATATTATATTTTACAATTATTTCGTAGATTTATAGTATAATTGCATGCTAAAAGTTTATTTAATTAGGTGGAACCATTCGGCGAGTCATGTTGGAATACCTAACTCGCTTGAGGATATACGGCTCCTATTGGACCAAAGGTCGGAATCACAAGTAAGTTTCGAATTTTATTATTATAATTTAGTATTTCGTATGTAGTGTCTAGTATTATGTATATAACTAACATTATCGTAATGTTAATATAGTTTCAATGGACACCGTACGAGGATCCGGAAATTCGAGTAGTAATTCCGGAGGAGTTCTTCCAAAATCCGAATAGTTGGCACGTTAAGGTCCCATTGATCACCTACGCAACTGTAGAGATGCACTAAGCAGATCGGGTTCTGCGGCAATTTAGATTCCGGCAACAGATTCCCGTGCCACCTGAGGTGCTCGATGATGAGCACAAAGTGGACTTACGGCAGCCGCACACGAATTGGCCAAGATTTTGGTCAGGTCATATCGGGACGTGGGAGAACCGGTATGACTTTTTACCTATCCGGGAATCGATCATCGTTCCTGAGTTAGCGTGCGTGCCGGAGTACATGCCATGGTTTAGGATCCATGGCAAGCCATATCTGTTGTCGGAAGAAGAAAGGCGACGGCAACTTCGCGAGCGAAGGGAACGTCGGGCCCCTTTAAATCCAAGGAGAAGGGGTGATGAGGCGGGGCCATCATCAGCACCGACACAATCACCGGGCCCAGCAACAGCGCCTACACAGTCACCGGGCCCATCAGTTCAGCTGACAACACCGATATCACAGTGTCTACCGTTTGTGCCAGGTGCGTACCCTTCCTCTTATATGTATCCTCCTAACCCATATATATTTCAATTTCCCAGTCCTAGCCCAGGTTGGAGTGCATGGTCGGGTTCGAGTCCGTTCCTGACTACTCCCGCTAGCCAGCCGATGGTGAGGCCGACGTTGCATGTGGGTTCAGAGGAGGCGCCGTCGGGGAGCACTTCTTTCTACCAGGCTCCTTCTCCGTTCGGGATGCAGTCACCACCGCCGTGGTTTATGCAAACACCTCCGGGGTCATTATTTTATCAGGGTGGGTCATCATCGCAACATCCAGAACCAGACCCACTGCCGGAGGAACCCGATTCCCCGCCCGAGGTTCCACGACCCCCGCCGGAAGCCAGAAGAAGGAGGAATCCAGCGCGTAACCGTCGACCGCCCCCGTGTGGCACTGGTTCCCACCAGCATCAGCCCTAAACCCTAAACCCCCTAATTTTTTTATTGTAATTTAATTTTTAATTTGAGTTTAATTTTTTTGTAATTAAGGTTTAATTTTTTTTGATATTAAGTATTAATATATGTTATAAAATATGAGTTTAATTTTTTTTTGTAATTTAATTTTTTAGTTTATTGAATTTTAATACCGTTGATAAAATAGAAATAGTTTATCTTTTTTAATTATGTATTAATACATTTAATAAAATTTGAGTTTAATTTTTTTCCTTGTAATTTAATTTTTTTTAGTTTATTTAATTTTAATACCTTTGATAAAATAGAAATGGTTTAATTTTTTTTGTAATTAAGTTTTAATATATTTAATAAAATTTGATTTTACTTTTTTTAATTTATTTAATTTTAATACCTTTGATAAAATATAAATGGTTTAATTTTTTTTGTAATTAAGTTTTAATATATTTAATAAAATTTGATTTTACTTTTTTTTAATTTATTTAATTTTAATACCTTTGATAAAATAGAAATGGTTTAATTTTTTGTAATTAAGTTTTAATATATTTAATAAAATTTGATTTTACTTTTTTTAAATTTATTTAATTTTAATACCTTTGATAAAATAGAAATGGTTTAATTTTTTTTGTAATTAAGTTTTAATATATTTAATAAAGTTTGATTTTAATTTTTTTCCTTGTAATTTAATTTTTTTAATTTATTTAACTTTTTTTAATAAAATAAAAGTTATTGTACAAAAGTTCACCGTTTTCCTCCAAAAAAATAGATATTACATAGCCGCCATGAGACAAAAGACCTAAGAACACGGTCAACTATTCCGATTTGGACACGAGCGAGATGTATGGCCCGGGTTCCTACACCATCCGCACAGTCAACTTTGGTTGCTCGTTTCTCGGATGATGCGAGCTCACCAATGAAGCCTATGGCGGAGATTAACCGAGACACCCTTGAACTACCCAATGGACCAATTACGCGTAGCCGGGCTAAACAATTTAAGGAGGCCACTTCAGTTTTAATGGCACAAATTTGGAACGAAGAAAGGAAGTACTCCAAGAGCACACCGAACATTTACAATTTATTTAAGACCGAATATATTAGATAGTTTGGATGCTAATTTATTATTTTATTACATGTTATTTTCATATTAATTAAGTTGTTTCATTAGTATAATATTTAATATATCTAGTGTTTAAATTAAAGTATTTTAATTTTTATTTAAATTAATGTTTGGTTGTGTTTTATAGGAAATAATAAAAGGCATAGTGGTGCAACAAGCTACTTGGGTGGAGTATTAGGTGATGGATGGCTAAATGGAGAGCTAATGGAGGAATAATTGAATTAGGTATAAATAAACAAATAAAGATAAATGAAGTGGAAGCATGAATGGAAACAAAACATTAGCAACTTGAAGAATATGGTGGAAGACAAAGAAATTAATGTGCCATATTGGAATTAAATATTTATGTTTATTTTTTTATTTTTATTTATTTTTATTTTTTATTTTTTTTAGCCACTACAAGCTACCTATAAATAGCTTGTCAAACTTCAATTGTAGACACAACTTGAATTTGAATGAAAGAAAATTTTCTTTTGGTGAGTATTTACTCTCCTAATTCTCGAGGTTTGAATTGACTTATCTAGTTTTCTAGTGGCGTCGTTCCTTCCTTGTTTTGAACTTATCATCCTAACGGGTGTGGCGTTCATTTACCTATACCGTTGGTTCCTATCTCGCTAGATAGTGGGTCTCGGTTTTATCTCAAAACTCATTCCATCAATTTGAAACTTATAAGATTCGAGTCTTTAATTTTTATTAAAGGTTCTTTCTTGTTTCAAATACCTATCCATTTCATCCTATCACCTATCTTTACCTTTTTAAAAATATTATTTCCTATAAAAATTATCTTATTCGAAAACTACCTAATTTACGATCGGGCAACATTTACGATTCGCCTCCTAACCCGAGACGGACCGTTATCATCTGGTATCAGAGCCAATCAAATTAGGCACGTTTTGATCGTCTTGAGTTTTTCCGAGTAAGTTTCAAAAAAAATCCAAAAAAAAAAGTTGTATTTTATTTTCATTGTATTTAGCATATATTGTATTTGAAGTTAAAAAAAAAAAAAAGAGAACCCTCTTACTACCTTGGCCTGTTTAGATTGTCAAGTTCTTCTCTAAGAAGACGAACGACATTTGCTTGCTTATATTCCCAGTGTTTTACAAAGTATACTAACTGAGACGGGCCCTTGTCTGTATAATTAGTTAGCTCTATAAGATGTTGGGAATCAACTATAGTTGACTTCCCCGCAATTGTTACCTCCTCCAACATATCTTGGTCATCTCTTGGCTTTTCTACATTAAACTGCTTCCCAGCTTCATGCTCAATTAGCTTGATTCGCACCTTTCTATCATTTCTAAGCCTACCCATTTCCGAGACCATACCTTTTTAACTCTCGAAACGACCTACGAGTTGCTAGTAAGTCAAAGACAACCTTCTAAAATCTAGAAGAGTGAATTTGAGCGGTAAAAGGCAAGAGTGAATACATTAAAAAAAAAAGCCAGAATTGAGTGAAAACACGAGTGTGAGTGTTGATAATTTCTTTGTGAGTGAACAAGTGAGGATTGTAGTGAGGATTCATTAATTTTTGTTTAAAAACATGTCTAGGAGCCCCGAACGTCGAATAATAAGTGACGAAGCATCTGACGCCGCCGGAGGTGGAAGAAGATTGCAACCCCGGAGAAATGATCCTGAAGGGAGAAATCAGGATTTGCAAATAGTAATGCAAGAAATCACACGTATGTTCAGATCAATCAGCGAACGATTAGATCAAAGAGATGAACGAAGACCTCGAGCAAATACCCCTCCAATTCCGAGAAGGGGACGAGAACAACATTGGTTACGTGACAACGATGTCTACGAACCAAGTGAAGCCGACAGCAACCCGGCTTTCGAACACGATGAACGAAGAGGAGGTCCACGAGTCCGTGAGCGAAGGGATCGAGAATGGGCCGATGACGACTTGAAGAACATTAAAATGACGATTCCTACTTTTCAAGGGCGATCCGATCCGGAAGCCTACCTTGAGTGGGAAAAGAAGGTGGAATTAATCTTCGACTGTCATAATTATTCAGAAAATAAGAAGGTGAAACTTGCTGCCATCGAATTTTCTGATTACGCCCTCATTTGGTGGGATCAATTAACGACGAGTCGAAGACGGGATGGTGAACGCCCAATATCCACATGGGCGGAAATGAAGGCATTAATACGGAAAAGATTCATCCCAACCTACTATCACCGCGAGTTGCATCAAAAATTGCAAAGCCTAACTCAGGGTCACCGAAGCGTGGAAGATTACTACAAAGAAATGGAAGTGGCCATGATCCGAGCTAATGTAGAAGAAGAACGAGAAGCCACCATGGCACGTTTTAGCGCTGGCCTTAATCGAGATATCGCAAATATTGTAGAATTACACCATTACATCGATATCATCGAAATGGTCCACATGGCCATAAAGGTCGAAAAACAGCTGAAACGAAAAGCTACGCCTAGAGCAAACCCTAATCATGCTTCAACATCTAAGTGGGGGCAAGTGACCAACAAAAAGGACTTACTGAACCAAGCCAAAGAAACAAGTGACGTACCCAAGTTTAATAAGCCGATCGGTGAAACGAGCAAAGGCAAAATGGAAGCTCTTCCGAATCGATCCCGAGACATTAAGTGTTTCAAATGTTTGGGACGAGGACATATTGCAAGTCAATGTCCAAACCGAAACACTATGTTTGTCCGAGATAATGGTGAGATCGAATCCAAAAGTGAAAAGGAAGATGATGCCAGTGAGACATCCCAAGACGAGGAAGACGTAGAACAAGCCGAAAGTGGAGAAATCTTGGTGGTAAAAAGGAGCCTTAGTTTACAAGGTGTCGAAAACGAACAACAACGCGAAAATATCTTCCATACGCGTTTCCAAGTAAAGGGGAAGATTTGTTGCGTCATTATTGACGGAGGAAGCTGTACTAATGTGGCCAGCAACATATTGGTGGAGAAACTTGGATTGACTACCACCAAACATCCCCATCCGTATAAGCTACAATGGCTTAATGACGCGGGAGAACTTAAGGTTACAAAACAAGTTTTGGTTTCCTTTTCAATAGGGAAGTATCAAGATGAGGTTTTGTGCGATGTGGTTCCGATGCTAGCGGGACATCTCCTGCTTGGACGACCTTGGCAATTTGACAAGCGAGCAATCCATGACGGCTATACTAATCGGTACACCTTTAAATACTTGGGCCAGAATGTGACACTAGCTCCGCTAACACCCAAGCAAGTTTACGAAGATCAGTTGAAGATGAAGGCATCAATAGAAAAATCAAAAGAAAGCGAGCGGAAAAATGAGAATGAAAAAGAGAAAAATTTTAAAAAAAAGAGGGGCAAGAAATTAAGTGATAAAACAAGAGAGTGTGAACAAAAAGGAGAGGAAACGAAGGAAGAAAAAGAAAATGGAAAAATGAGTGTTTTTGCAAAAGTAAGAGAAATTCGAAAAGCTTTGTGTGTAAGACAACCGATGTATGTCTTACTATACAAGGAATCATTTTTGAACACTAACGACTTACCCGAGAATCTTCCTTCTTCTGTGTTGTCTCTGATTCAGGAATTCAAGGACATCTTTCCAGAAGAGATACCAAGTGGCTTACCACCCATTCGAGGCATAGAACACCAAATTGACTTGGTGCCGGGAGCTTCACTGCCCAATCGACCTGCGTACCGGAGTAATCCCGAAGAAACAAAAGAGCTCCAAAAGCAAATCACTGAATTGCTAGAAAAGGGATATATCCGAGAAAGCCTTAGTCCATGCGCGGTACCGGTGTTACTAGTGCCAAAGAAAGATGGTTCGTGGCGAATGTGTGTAGACTGTCGCGCCATCAACAAGATTACCATCAAATACCGACACCCGATACCCCGACTCGATGACATGCTCGATGAGTTAAGTGGAGCTCGAATCTTTACAAAGATTGACCTCAAAAGTGGTTATCACCAAATTAGGATGCGAGAAGGCGATGAGTGGAAAACGGCTTTCAAAACAAAGTTAGGTTTGTATGAATGGTTGGTAATGCCATTCGGACTTACCAACGCTTCGAGTACTTTTATGCTACTTATGAATCATGTTTTACGAGCTTTTATTGGCAAATCATGTGTTGTTTATTTTGATGACATACTAATGTACAGCAAATCTTTGGAGGATCATCTCTAACATCTACGTGCGATCTTAGAAACACTGCGAAAAGAGGTATTGTACGCCAATCTCGCGAAATGTTCTTTTTGTACTGACAATGTTATTTTCTTAGGATACGTCGTAAGTGTAAATGGATTAGAAGTGGACCAAGAGAAGATTAGAGCAATCCAAGAATGGCCTCGTCCTACAACGGTTAGCCAAGTACGAAGTTTCCATGGGTTGGCTAGTTTTTACCGTCGATTCGTGCCCAACTTCAGCACGATAGCCGCTCCTTTAACGAGCGTGATCAAGAAGAATTCAGCTTTCCATTGGTCCGATGAGCAAGAACGGTCTTTTAATGCCCTTAAAGAATGTCTTGTTAAAGCTCCATTGTTATCCCTTCCTGACTTTACTAAAACTTTTGAAATTGAGTGTGATGCATCAGGAGTAGGGATCGGAGCCGTTCTAACTCAGAATGGAAGACCGGTGGCGTACTTTAGCGAGAAATTGAACGGAGCTGCACTCAATTACCCCGTGTATGACAAAGAGATGTACGCTCTAATAAGATCGCTTGAAACGTGGCAACATTACTTGAGGCCGAAAGAGTTTGTTATTCATTCAGATCATGAAACACTCAAGTATATTAAAGGTCAACACAAGCTCAACAAACGACATGCAAAATGGATCGAGTATTTAGAATCGTTTCCGTACGTAATTAAGTATAAGAAAGGTAAGGAAAATGTGGTTGCGGATGCGTTGTCACAAAGGTACACTTTATTAACCTTTCTTGATTCTAAAATACTTGGTTTCCATCACATTAAGGAATTATATGCTAATGATGCTGATTTTGGCAATGTCTATAATGCTTGTGAGAGTGGTGCTTTTGATAAGTTTTACAGGCATGAAGGATTCCTTTTCAAGGAAAACAAGATATGTATACCGCAAGGTTCTATACGAGACATGCTTGTGATAGAGGCACATAGTGGTGGTCTTATGGGTCACTTTGGAAGAGACAAAACATTGTCCACTCTTCAAGAACATTTTTTTTGGCCAGGAATGAGCAAGGATGTTGAACGAATTTGTGAACGTTGCATTACTTGCAAACAAGCCAAATCACGAGTCCAGCCTCACGGTTTATATACGCCCCTTCCTATTCCAGACACTCCGTGGGTCGACATTTCCATGGATTTCATCCTTGGATTACCAAGATCAAAAACCGGGAAGGACTCAATTTTTGTCGTAGTTGATCGTTTCTCTAAAATGTCCCATTTTATCCCTTGTTCTAAGACTGACGATGCTGTGCATATTGCAAACTTGTTTTTTAGGGAAATCATACGATTGCATGGAGTTCCGAGGACGATCGTATCTGATCGGGACGTAAAATTTTTAAGTCACTTTTAGCGAACTCTGTGGGGAAAGATAGGGACAAAACTTCTATTCTCGACCACGTGTCATCCTCAAACGGATGGACAAACTGAAGTAGTGAACCGAGTCCTATCAACTTTGTTGCGAGCATTGGTGCAAAAAAATCTCAAAACATGGGAAGACTGTCTGCCCCACATCGAATTTGCTTACAACCGAACTGTTCATTCTGCAACTAAATTTTCGCCTTTCGAGATTGTTTACGGGTTTAACCCTCTCACCCCTCTTGATTTATTGCCATTACCTTCAGATAAATTTATCCATCCTGATGCTAGGAAAAAGGCGGAATACATAAAGGAGCTGCATCGAAAGGTGCGCGAGAATATTGAAGCAAGAACCAAGCAATACGTCCAACGAGCTAACAAAGGTCGTAGACGCATTCTCTTTGAACCAGGGGACTGGGTTTGGGTTCATATGCGAAAAGAAAGGTTTCCCAAGCAAAGGTGATCTAAACTTCTCCCAAGGGGGGACGGTCCATTTCAAGTCATTGAACGCATAAATGACAATTCATACAAATTGGACTTGCCAGGTGACTATAATGTGAGCGCGAGTTTTAATGTTTCTGATCTTTCTCCTTTCGATGTAGGTGATGATTCGAGGACGAATCAACTTAAAGAGGGAGGGGATGATGCGAGCTCACCAATGAAGCCTATGGCGGAGATTAACCGAGACACCCTTGAACTACCCAATGGACCAATTACGCGTAGCCGGGCTAAACAATTTAAGGAGGCCACTTCAGTTTTAATGGCACAAATTTGGAACGAAGAAAGGAAGTACTCCAAGAGCACACCGAACATTTACAATTTATTTAAGACCGAATATATTAGATAGTTTGGATGCTAATTTATTATTTTATTACATGTTATTTTCATATTAATTAAGTTGTTTCATTAGTATAATATTTAATATATCTAGTGTTTAAATTAAAGTATTTTAATTTTTATTTAAATTAATGTTTGGTTGTGTTTTATAGGAAATAATAAAAGGCATAGTGGTGCAACAAGCTACTTGGGTGGAGTATTAGGTGATGGATGGCTAAATGGAGAGCTAATGGAGGAATAATTGAATTAGGTATAAATAAACAAATAAAGATAAATGAAGTGGAAGCATGAATGGAAACAAAACATTAGCAACTTGAAGAATATGGTGGAAGACAAAGAAATTAATGTGCCATATTGGAATTAAATATTTATGTTTATTTTTTTATTTTTATTTTTTTTATTTTTTATTTTTTTAGCCACTACAAGCTACCTATAAATAGCTTGTCAAACTTCAATTGTAGACACAACTTGAATTTGAATGAAAGAAAATTTTCTTTTGGTGAGTATTTACTCTCCTAATTCTCGAGGTTTGAATTGACTTATCTAGTTTTCTAGTGGCGTCGTTCCTTCCTTGTTTTGAACTTATCATCCTAACGGGTGTGGCGTTCATTTACCTATACCGTTGGTTCCTATCTCGCTAGATAGTGGGTCTCAGTTTTATCTCAAAACTCATTCCATCAATTTGAAACTTATAAGATTCGGGTCTTTAATTTTTATTAAAGGTTCTTTCTTGTTTCAAATACCTATCCATTTCATCCTATCACCTATCTTTACCTTTTTAAAAATATTATTTCCTATAAAAATTATCTTATTCGAAAACTACCTAATTTACGATCGGGTAACATTTACGATTCGCCTCCTAACCCGAGACGGACCGTTATCATCGGATATCCATATTGTTGCGTATTCTAGTCGAGTAAGGTCGACCTTTTGGTTTGCGCCTCAATTGTCTATCCGACAACAGCTTATACGGTGCAAGCGATACCGACAGCCACTTACGTTCATCTGGGACTGGTGGGAATACGTGTCTCCACACGTTGTACATGTTTTCTAATTTATACACTTCGTCGACATATCTCATTGGATCAAGACGGAGATTCTGACAAGCCGCAAGTACATGGGCGCATGGGTAACGAAGTGCATCAAATATCCCACAGTCGCAGGTCCTATTTGTCAAGTGTACACGATAATGGCCGCCAATAATACCTTGGTTCGGCCTGTCAAACTCCGTGACACGAAACCATAGGCTGTCGCGATCGTGACACACTATGTGCATGGTGTTGGCCTGTGCCTTCCCACGGTTTATTTCTTGCAAGACCTTCGGGCTCCATACATGGCCTCCTTGCATCTGCCCTCTATAACTCGCTGCTCTCTTCGGAAATAGTGCCGCTAACCGAAAATATGTCTCTCGCACAACCGATGTAATCGGCAAATGACGGGTTCCTTTCAGAACAGAATTTATGCATTCGGCCAGGTTTGTGGTCATATGACCATATCGTAGGCCGCCGTCATATGCTTGTGTCCACTGTTCAAAAGGAGTATTGCACAGATAGATTGCGCCTTCGGCGTTATCTGAGCGCAAACTGGCCAGCATCTCGTGAAAACGGTCTTTATTAATTTCATACCCTGCCAATATACGTTAATAGCGAATATTACATACCACTCTTCAATTGAGAATAAATTGAATATTACAAACAAAATTATATTAATAGACATTTCATACCTATATCGGTCACTTGCTGTTTCTGTCTTTTAGATCGATGTTGCCCATAGTAGTTGGATGAAACATGCCTCAGGCAATATCGATGGTGTGTGCGATGCCACATGCTTCCCTAGCGTTTTATTGCCGCAAGTATTCCAGGGCCCCAATCCGATATAACGCATATCTCAGGTTGGGGGCAAACATGCCTCCTTAACCTAGATAGGAAGAAGTCTCAGTCATCAGCTGACTCCCCCGGTGTTATTGCGAACGCAATCGGAAGGATTCTCCCACAGCCGTCTTGTGCCACAGCTAGCAATAGCCGATGCGTATATCTACCATACATAAAGGTACCGTCAATTTGTACCAATGGCTTGCAGTATATAAAGGCATCTCGGCATTGCTTAAATGTCCAGAACAGACGCTTGAACACTACGCATCCACAGAGCAGACGATCGTTGTAGTACGCAGGTTCCGTTTCAAGGTCTATCGTGTTGCCTGGGACATATCTCTCCAGCACCTGACACCACTGCCACACTTCATTATATGAAGTGTCCCACCCACCGTGTAACTTTTCTAACACCTTCTGCTTGGCTATCCAAGCCTTTCTGTAAGAGGGCGTGTACCCCAATTGGCTACGGATACTGCCAATTAAGGCCGGCACCGTAGTCTTGGGATCAGCCTTCACCGTTGGGATTATTAGGTCAGCCAACATGTCTGAATCCATCTTCGGATGATCTTGTGTTACACCTGTCAACGAAGTACGTTAAACAATGCAACATTACATATTATTAGTGTTATTCGAAATCATTGAACACATAGTGGTACTGTACCGGCAAGACATGTATGTCGACCTTTATACTTTTTTATCTCCCACAACCCTGTCCTTTTCCTCAACGACGCCATGATTTTCCATGAACATGTGCCGTCTTACACTGCACACTTCGCCTCGAACTCATCGAGCATGGATTTAACCACATTGTAGTTAACCCGTTCTTAATGCTGTATTGTTTCAATGCAGCAAGAAAAGTATTCTTGTTGGAAAACTGGTTACCAACTTCTAATTGGTTCAAATCCAACGAAGAATCTGTACGATCACGCGTCCGGTGTGGTAGTTCAGGAAACTCCAATGCATCATCTTGAGATAGATCGACATTATGCATATGGGCTAGAGGCGAGTACGCCCTGAATAGCTGATCTTCTTCTTCTTCGTCTGAGCCGCCCTCAATGTCTTCAGGTACAATTGGAACGGGCTCCGATTCAGAAAATAATCCAACTTCTGTACCGTCGGGCCCTGGCTCCCGAGGTAGATCCACATCGGATTCATCGTCTGACCCTCCATAACCTGCAACAAATGAGGGCCCCTCGCCGGTGGATGTCGTCGGGAGTACATCATCCCTCCTTAAACATCTTTCGTAAAGATTCCAATCATATGTGGATTGCCAACCACTAGAAGTTGACGACGTCCCCCAATACGTATTTCTATCATCGGACGTCGAATCACGGATATGCATGTCCCATCCACCAACCGAGTGTCGTGCAGGGGTTATGTTTTCCATACTACCACCGCACACGGGCACTTCTATGTTTTGCCTCCCACTTACAGAGTGTCGGCTTGGGGTCGTGTATTCCCCTCGAACGGCAGTAGATGTCGAGGTCGCAGAAAAATCACTTGGAGATGAAAATTCTACATATACCTCGATATAGGGTGATCCACTGGCAAGATGAGTCTCCACCATTGCCTCAAAGCCCCGAGCACCTTTGATGTCGAACGACTCATATCTCACCGGATCAACCGAGGCGCAAAATCTATACTTAATACACTGAACTTTCATTGGCGTTGTTCCGAATATTTTACGCCTAATTCTTTTGCGAAGTTCTACCAAATCGATGTTCCGATTAAAATTCAGTAGCGCTGTGTTCTCCGATAAGAAAACAGCGCCATTTTTGGTGTCACGAACTTCACCGTCGTAGTAAATAACAACATTAATATGTTCACTCATTTTCAGTTTTTTTTCCTTTTGCCTTAATTTCCCTTATGCAACCTGAGAATAAAATTCGGCTGATTTATAGCCTAATTTTTCCGGAGACTACTGTAGCAAAAGCGCGTCCACGTGGGAGCACTTTTCAGTATGCATGCTGACAGTGCACCCTGCTGGAAGCGTTTTTGGCCACTGTTTGTTCAGAAACGTCTCCTCAAATTAATTTTGCCAGAGACTACTGTAGCAAAAGCGCGTCCACGTGGGAGCACTTTTCAATATGCATGCTGACAGTGCACCCTGCTGGAAGCGTTTTTGGCCATTGTTTGTTCAGAAACGTCTCCTCAAATTAATTTTGCCGGAGACTACTGTAGCAAAAGCGCGTCCACGTGGGAGCACTTTTCAGTATGCATGCTGACAGTGCACCCTGCTGGAAGCGTTTTTTGCCACTGTTTGTTCAGAAACGTCTCCTCAAATTAAATTTGTCGGAGACTATTGGGCCAAAAATTCAATAAATTTTTCATAGCAAAAACGCGTCCACGTCAGCGCGTTTTTGGGGGAAACTGACTAAAAGCGCGCCCCTGGGGAGGCTTTTTGTCCACCTCAGCAAAATCGCGCCTACGTGGACGCGTTTTTGCTGAGGTGGACAAAAACGCCTCCCCAAGGGCGCGCTTTTAGTCAGTTTCCCCCAAAAACGCGCTGATGTGGACGCGTTTTTCAGGGAAATGGCCCTTTCCCGTAAATTTTCTACAAACTGGCCCATTTCCGTAAATAATCAGATTTTTTGGTATATTTTGGATATTTGCCCATCGTTTTTAGCTCTTAAATTTATTGTTTATCATATCACCCAAAAATAAATGAAAAAATTATTGTTTGTTAATTTTGTTGATGTGGCATACACATAGATCCATATCAACAATTAAGTATTTGTAAAATTGTAAAAATTTAAAGAATATAAAAAATTATTTTAAAAAATTAATTAATTGCTAACATTACATACACGTAACAATCAACATATATGTCACGTCATCAAAATTAACAAATATTAATTTTTTCATCCATTTTATAGTGATTTGACAAATAATATAAGTTCAAATGTTAAAAAGGTGAAAAGTTAAATAAAAGGTTAAAATGATTTTTTTTTATAAAGTTAGAGGGTCAAAAAATTCATTATGCCTTTTCAGAATTAATCATAATTTTATTCAATTCAAAATTCATTATTTTTTATTTTATTTTATTAAAACTATTTATAAAAAATACAAATAAAATCATATCCATTTTGGATATTTTTTATATTATTTATTTTTAATATAATTAGTTTTTGTAAAATTTTAATAACCTATTTTTTTCTAAATCAATTTTTTATCTGAATAAATTAATTGTAAATCCTAGTATTTTCAACTGATGAATTCTAAACAGTTAATATTTTAAAATTTTTCATCCAAACATGTTGTTAGGATCTGTTTGAGTAAGGAATTTGTAGGAGAGATTTATTTTTATGAAGGTTTTCAAAATTTTAAAAAATAATTTACTTGTTTGTTGAATGTATTAGTGAATTTTAAAATTTGTGAGTAATTTCACTTAAAAGAGGCGATTTTTTTAAAATTCTTCATAATTTTATTTTATTTAATACATGTGGTCTCATTCCAAGATAAAAAAATTAAAATTCAGAAATCGAGTTTTTAATAATTTAATATATATTTTTAAAATTTTGTTTTTATTAAAACTATGTATATTTTTTTACAAATATAATGATATATATATTGAACCTTTTGTATTATTTATTTTTTAACACTTTTAAAATTTCAATAACTTAATTTTTCTAAAACAAGCCATCATTAACATTTCAATAACTTAATTCTAAAATTCTAAACATTTTAAAATTTTATTCAAATTAGAGGATAACATACGCTTAAGCACATTAAAATTTATGTCCTCTTATATGTTGTGATAGTAACAATATCGATTCCGATTTAATTTAAATTAAATATTTAATTTATGTTAATATAAGAAAATCTTAAACTATTAATTTTGGTTAATTTATTATTTAACTTTAAAATTTACAAGTCATTCCATATAAATCGTTGGGATTTTTTTTATAATATTAGAAATATAAATATTAATTTCTAACAAATTAAAAGCTAGTAGAAAAATGAAGCATATAATTAAACCGATAAAAAATAAAAATGAGAGCTTGTCTAAATAAAATCATAAAGTCTTAACAACATTTTCATTTTTTTTTTTTTTGCTAACAAATATTTGATTCTCTTAATTCTTGTTTAGAAAGAAACCAAACTCTATTTTTAGAGCCAATAATTCGAATGTTTTATCTCTTAATCAAATCTATGTTTATCGCTTATCTCCAAATTATTTGAGATGTATTTCATATTTATTAGACGTTTTGTAAGTATCTAAAAAGATGTTCGATGATTTATCGAGTAATAGGTAAAATAGAAACAACGTTGCGACGAAATTCCAAACAAATGTGATGGCGAGATCTGCTATTCTAAGGATATTTTAGCATGATTAAAATTCTAATTTAAGCCTATTTGAAGGGGTTAAAAGGTGACAAAATGTAGTCACATATGAGTTTTGTGGTAATTATGGTGAGAATTTTATTCTCGTATTAAGACTTTGTTTTTGGGATTTGAGATTGTATGTTTAGGTTTATTTTCTCCATATTGTATTCTCGTTTAGTGAAAAGCCGAAGCTTCATTTGCTCGTGATTTTTATCTTCTTTGTAGGAATTTTTCATGTAAATATTTGTGTATTTGGTCTTCTTTATTTTATTTATTCATTGCTTATACAGATCAATCCGATACCAATCAAATGTAACACCCCTTACCCGAGACCATCGCCGGAGTTGAGTAAGAGGCGTTACTAGACTTGACTACAAGTTCAGGACATAAAATTTTAAAGCTGTCAAACTGTGTCACGCCGACTAATTTGACTATAACTCGAGTTACAAAACTCGAAATTTAGATCCGTAAATTTTCCTTGAAACTAGACTCATATAAATTTTCACCATAATTTTTCCAGAATTTTTCATGTGGCCAATTAGTACAGTTTATTCATCAAAGTTACTCTTATTACACAGCTTGACAATTCTGACCTGTCTCTACAAAAATGCAGTTATCTCATTGCACAAATTTCATATACTGTTCTTGTTTATACCAATGAAAAATAGACTCATTAAGGGTTCTACACATATAAACCATGATTCCTAATTATTTTTGTACAATTTTTGACAATTTTTCCAAAACAGAACAGTGACTCACGAATTCATTCAGAGCAGGTCTCACTAAAACTTAATTATCCTATAATATATAAATCTTTTACCTACTCTGTTTCTTTCAGGTAAAAATAGACACAATAAGGTTTAATTTCAATCTGCATTTTGGGTACTCTTTCATTTTGGTTTTAAACGAAGGCATGTATAGGAAAGATTTAGTACAATTTTTTTTAATACAATTTTTTAATTATTGAAGTGAAAAGGACTACGTAATTAAATAGGGTAGAATCTACGGCTTAGGCTGCCTTTGGTTCACCAGTTGGTACCAGTGAGGTGCAGCTGAAGGTATGAAACTCACTGAAATGCTGTTTGGATATATAATGGTGAGGTGAGGTTAAAAATTCTCATCTCACTGCTGGTATTATTTTTGATTGGAGCTAAAGCTACCAGTGGAAAAAACTCACCTGCAGTGGAAAGCTATTTTCCCACTATAACCTTAAAACCTTTTTTTGGGGAAGCCATGAAGGTTTTGTTCAGAGGTATTTCACTCACTACTCACAATTTTCTTCACTCTTATACCAGAACCAGCCAAAACCCAGTTCACTCATTCACCCCACTCGCCGCTTCAACTCGGTCTCGACTCAGGTTGTACTCATCCAAATCGGATTCTCCCGTTGAAAAGAAGCCCGACCCTGTTATAGAATCTGCTTCAGTAGCGGAAGCCAATGTCGAGGATGTTGCTTTGCCTGTTGTGGATATGAGTGATAAAGGTAAAAAATGGGTTAAAAAAATATTGGATTCGGGCTTCTATTTGGCAATTTGTTTCTTGTGTTTTTTGTGTAGATGATGAGAAAGGAAAGTCAAGGTGAATGAACAAGTTTGATTTTTTTTTATTGGTTTGTTATGTTCATGTTAAGTATAAAATCTTCTCTGTTGTTTTTTTTTTTTAGAGGTTGAGAGTTCTTCAGTAACCCAGCCCCAGCATTTTTCTTTTCATTTGTGGGACCAAGCCAAGTTGCCATGAAATTGGTCTATCCAAGGGTTCATCCAAGGGTTCATCAGACTACTATGAAATTGGTCTCTTGTTTTTGTCTTTGTTCTTTTTCTTTTTGAATCTTTCTCTTTCTGATTTAATGTTCGCATTGGCAGGTTGGCAAGGAGAATGCAAAGTTGGCACTTTCTTTGGTTGGTTATGATGAGGAATTGGAGGTATGTTTTCATGATTCTATTTTATTAGTTAAACCTCCTGCTGCATGATGCCTATTAGAAATTTCTGATGTATGCTTAATGTAATTTATAATGTGGTGCTTAAATTCGATTAATTGAGCTATACATGCTTTTGGACCTTTTTAAGTAGCCGGGATGGAAATGTTGGTAACTTTTATTTTGTTTGATGTCTTATTCTGAAGTTTTGAATGGTCCTGCAGAGTGCTATGGAGTATGTATTTGGAGCTACTTTTGTTTGTAAAACTACTGATGCTGCAAAGGAGGCATGTCCATCTGACTGCTTTCATATGTGGTTCTTTAAACAATGTGAAACGATTCACTATTCTCTTATTTGGCTAGAGCTCATGTCTAAGTTTTACCTTTATTTGTCACCTGAAAACAATATTAACTGTCAGTTCATGTATGGTTTCTTTTCTTTTCAACTCAACGTATTGCAGGTTGCTTTCAATAGGGAAATTAGCACTCGTAGTGTCACCCTTGAAGGTGATATATTTCAAACTAGTGGTCTTTTGACTGGTGGAATCCGCAGGTACATGGTTATTTATTCTCGTGAAGTATTTTAGTATTTGTCCTTTCTTCCCTCTTTTTTTTCCCTTGAAACTTGAGGTTTCATTTTGCTTTTGGAAAGGTTGGAGTGGATGTTTAATTTTTTTTAGAAAGTGACTGTTTTTCTTCTTATAACTTGTCCTAAGTAATTGTCTCCAAGAAGTTACTTGTGTAAATTAAGAGGTTTGAAAATTGAGACCTTTTTCACAGGGGTGAGGGTGATCTGCTTAGATAACTTCATGATTTAGTAGAGTGTGAATCAAAACTTGCAGGTCATCAGAAGAGGTTATCTGAAATTGAAATGAAGGTAATCTGCATTGAATGAATATCTTTTCATATTTAGTACGTTACTGATGCATTTGTGTCTTGTCAGATTCTTGTATGAGTTAGCTGAATTGTTCTTTGATGTATGGATATAATCACCTGCTATCTTAGATACATCTGATTCTAATATTAATAAGAACATATTTTATTTTTATTTTCGTGTTATTGTTGTTAACTGCCAATTTGAGGATTAATTCTATTATGTTATTGAGACTAAGATTCGACTAGTTGGTTTATATCATGTACGATACAAAACTATACGCGATACTATCGTTCTTTGTCATTCTATCTAGTGGTATGTCTTTTAAAGAAGAAATTGTATGAAAAATTACCCCATAGCAAATATCATTTCCATTCAGATTCTGACTTGTAATTGTTCTTAAGCATGCTCGCTCTTATCAGAAAATGAATTGATTGAGAGGATTGATTAAAGTACAATTGCTGCGCATTGTATCACATCCTCCCTTTTTGGCTTCCTGGAAAGAAAAAAATTACACTCTGCACCCTTGCTTTTGATGGATCATCAGAATCATGAAGTCAGTGTCAAATTTTGCATTTTACATTTTGATGGGGACTTGTTATACAGTTCTATCTATTTATGATTCATTAATTTAAGACTGAATAGTCTGTATGGTTTTAATCCATTCATGGAAATATTGCTGCAGTGATATCAATTGCACAGATCGAAACTTGTCCATATCCAGGATTTTCAATACATTGGTAGCTGTATTATCTAACTGGATCTTTGATTTTTGTAATTATTCCGATATTCAAAATCACATTTTCTATGAATGGAAAAATCTGTATTCTATTTGTTCCCAGGTTCTATTGTATTTTGTTTTGAACGTTAATTTGCCACTAAAGTGCCAGTTTCCACAGTAAATCAAATTTCCACTGTTTTCAATTGTTTATTGTCTTCATTTTTCTGGTCTTGTAGATTGCAGATCTACAGCCTCTTCAGAAAATGTTCATGCACCTTAAAGCTCAGTTAGAACTTAAAATGCATGACCTTTCCTTATTCCAGAACAGGGCAGAGAAAAATGAACATCTTAAGGTTTTCCACTTCTCTCTTTTTGATTATACTTTTAACCAATAAATTTATCTCATTTAAGCCATCATGAAGCCCCTATTTTTTTTTTCCTTTCCTTTTTTTAATTTTCTCATTTCCTTCTTTTAAATGAAACTAGCTTGCAGAAATGATAAAGAACATTGAGCAAGAACTTGAAGTAGCAAACTAAGCTGTTAAAGAAAAGCAAACTTTGTATGAAAAGCATGTTAGTGCAATTTTGGAACTTGAGAAATCAATTAGGGATCATGAGAATAATAGAGAGGGCAGACTTAAAACCTTGGAGAGAAAAATTAAGGCTACAAAATCTCAATTGTTGTTAGCTTCAAAGGATCTAAAGGTATATTGTCACTTTTTCGTAGTTCCTCTAAAAGTGATTTTGAAGAAACAAAGAGTTTATTTATTTGAACTTTTTATGCAGCGATATTAAGAGATATTAAGAGATATTCCAAGCTATTCATTCGACAAGCAAGTTTTAATAGTTATTGCAACAATGGTTTTGCATAATTACATTCGAAGACATGCTTGGTCAAATGATGAGGATTTTCGACAATTTGAGAATATACCCGACGTGCCAATCTCTTCAGGCTATTTTGATAGAGGTGAATCAAGTTCTTCTAACAATGAAAGTGACGTTGAAATTACAATGTTAAGGGAAACCATTGCAAATAGTTTAATAAATCAATATTTGTAAAAACAATTTTGTATCATAACTTAATTTCTATCAATAATGAAACTTGTTATGTCTTATGTTACTATATTTTTTTATTAAAAATCATTCAGTTAGATACTTCAAAATTTGATCCAAGTATAATGTTACTATTTGCGAAAATAATATTTATCATTGTTATAAAAATATATTTAACTATAAAAAATTAAAAATAATTTTTATTTTATCTAATAAATAATTTAAATTGATTATATAATTTATTAAAATATTTATAATAAAATATTGGAAGATACATTTTAATATTTTATTAAATGATTTCATAAATTCACATACTTTAATACTTTTACATAAGTAAAATAATTTTAAAACAACTATTATATATCAATTCTAATATGATGTCCTTAATGGTCATTTTTTATTTTCACCTCACCGCTACAGCTGCGTTTGAATCCAAACACACACTCCACCGCTGTTTTTAATCTCACTGCTACAGTGTCCAATCTCACCGCTACAGTAACTAATCTCACCGCCACCGCTGTTTTTAACCTCACCGGAGGTAAACACACCGCCCATCCAAACTAGCAGCTGTAGCGGTGAGGTGAGAATATAAAATGACTATTAAGGACATTAGATTAGAAACGACAGTGCATTTATGTTATATTATTTAATATAAAACATAAATTAAAATTATATTTTTTATAAAATGATAATTAAAATATTAAAATCATATACAATAAAATTTAAATATTTTTAAATTATATTCATAATAAAATATCAAAATATTTTACAAATTATATTTAAATCAAATAATAAAATGTAAATTAAATTGTTTTTATACTAAATTTATAAATAAAAATTATAAATTTATTGAAAATTAAATTATATTAAATAATGACATATTAAACTTATGTTATGTGTATTAAATAAAATAAATAATAAAGGAAGAGCTGGGGGTAAAATAATAATTATCCTTATTTTTGGACTTCCAAATCAGTCCACTGGAGCTTTTAACTCCAGCCAATATTTTGGGTTTCAGTGAGGTGAGAAATACTCACTGGTGTGCTTGCCAAACACTACAACTGGAGCTGCATTTCAGTTCAAAATTTTTTACTCTTTAAATATCACTACACTGGAGTTGACTAATAATCCAAAGGCCCTACATCTTGGTAGTAAAATAAAATATTAATTGGTGTTTAAAGTTAAGTGATAATTATTAATTTTACGGTGATTTTAGAATGTGATTTCCAGATGAGATCCGACCAAAACGTGAATCACACGATACATTAGATTAAATTAATAAAAGCAAAAGATAGATGGCCAAACCGTAGGTGTGAAGTCAAACATGGCAGTCTATCCTGTACCCACGTTCCACCAATTATTAAATTTAAATCATTATTCTTTTTCTTTTCTTTTTTTGTACTTTACATTATCAAGGAAACTATAACGTGTAAAATAATAATAAATTCAACATGGAAGCGGATCAAATTAAGTGAAAAAATTAGCTTAATTGAGTTAACAACTACTATTTTATTATTTTAATTCAATTCAAAATTTTATTGGCTTAATCGAGTTCACGACTACTATTTTATTAATTTAATTCGATTCAAAATTCTTTCGGATCAAGCCGATTGACTTGAAATTCAAGTCCAATTGAATTAAGTGAGTTTTAAATTAAAAAATTAAACATGTAAAATTAAAATATTATTAAAGTACAACTAATTCCATGTTAGAGTACATAAATTTAAACCATATATATTAGAAAATATTTTCAAAGAAAAATAAGAAAAAGTACAATAAACTTAAATCATTAATTAAATTATTTAAGTCTCAAAAATTTTTATTTTATAAAAAAATTAAAATTTTAACTTTCTTTATATATGACCAAAAGGATATTTTATTTAAATTGTAAAATTCAACTCGAATTTACTCAAAAAAATTAAATAACTCATTCCATTAACTCAAAATTCAAAAAAAGTTATCAATTTTTTTAAATTGAAAGAGTTTCATTCGCATATGCCAATGTTAACATGTTGAATGATAAAATTGTTTATATAAGTATTAAAATATGTTATATATCTAAGTATTAATAAATTTTTAAAAAATTTTAAAACGTTGATATATATATATATATATATGGCAAAATTTCATACAGAAGGGAAGGTTGTTCTTTGCTCCCACGAAACACGGTGGAAAGCTGGAAGAGTTCCAACAAGTTAAGGAAACGCCCATACTGATTGGCCTTTAATAAAAATTCAAACCAAGGAATTTAGGTTCAACAAAATAGAAAGTCATTTTAAAATAAAATTGTAAATGGATATTAACACTTATATCTAATCCTACAAGCTAAATATTTCCCCCCTACGAATGTGATTCTGCCGAATTTCTCCTACTTCTATGTCAGCATTTAAATAATTTACTAAAAAACACCCTCTCAATTTCAATATTAAATACATTAACCCCTCTAAATTTCCAAACTTATCGACTAAAAACAATTATTGCTTTCCTTACATAATTTGATATATTTGATCCTCGTACTTAAAAAACCAAAAACAATATACATAAAAGAACTTTATAAAAATAAATAAAATGCATATTCTTTAAGAGCTAAATTTATTATACCAATTAAAATTGCGTAAATTTGACAAAAATAATAATATAAAGATTAATTGCACATAGATGTTAACATTCGAAATTGACAGTCAAATTTTTTGAGAGACCAAATTGATTAATAAATTTGAGAGGGACTGAAAAGATAATTCTACAAAGTAATTTTCATTAGCATTATCAATTTAACATCCACAAAAAGTATCATCTTTGGGCGTCATTGAAGTAGACTCTCACCTCTTGTAGCCTTTGTAGGGCTGAACCATGGCTGCTGAAAAGCAAGAGCACGTGGTGTGGCTTTGAAGAGCACAAAGTGGATCGAACCCAACACAATACTTGAACTAGCATCCCATGACTTGCTCTATATCCTAGAAGTTGTGGGTTCATTTCATGCCTTCCTACTTTTCAACACCATGAATTTCCACATGCACTCAACTTTTCAGCAAGCCATAAATCTCACTCTTCAACAACTTTAAGAGGAACCCATAGGTTCTCTTCAACACAACGGCACCCAAAGAAAACAAATCTTAATTTGCGTGATCTTTCACATCATCAAATAATTACTCCAAAAAAAGAATATGATCTAAATATTTCAAAATTCTGCACCGCAAGAGTACTCAAATTAGAACAATCAGATAATACAACATCAAAATCCACTTTCGAAAACAAAAAGGTAAATCAGGTTCAAGGACACCTAAACACTTGATGCGAGGCTAGTAAACAAAAGCTGTTGAAAAAAACTGTCCTTAAGATAGACATAGATTTCACCTTTTCTTTCATCCCTTTTAGCTCACTTCTTCTTTGCTGCTTCACTGGCCTTGGTCTATAGAACAAGCAAAATGGTCAGAAAATTGACCTCATCGATCATCAGATTTTTCGGAAGTGAAATCAGTTCAGGTAAACTAACACAAGAACAAAGAAATAATTTAATCTTACCTTCTTTACTCCACGGATCTTCTTAGCCCTGTTCTTCCTTTCCTTCATTTGCTTCCTTGATTTCTCCACCTTGGTGTCGAGTCCATTCTGAAATACCAACACAAATAATTAGTGTCTTGCATTGTACCTTTGATGCCCTTAAAAGAAACCAATTCAAACGGAATTAATAACAATGAAAAGACAATAAATATGTAATAGGGAATCAAAAGAAAATAACTGCAAGAAAAACCAGAAGGTTAAAGTAACATTACATACTTATGTTGACATAAAGATGAAAGCCCTGGTTCAATGCCTTGCATAACTATGTTGCTTGGATTAAGGAGTGAGTATCAAATACAAAGTATATTCAATTTTTTTTTATAAATTTTGAAGGACTTTGGAAGGTCATGCCTTCATATCCATATTCAAGTATGTGTCGGATATAGGTGTGAAAAGTCAAAGCAGCATAGTCACATACTACATTATAGGGTAATTTACATTCAGATCACTAAACTAACATAAACTATCATACAAGTCTCAACCCTTTAATTTCATCACGTTATATTACTGAACTCCTATAATTAATATATTAGATTACTTATGCAAACTCAATTAAATAATTTTAATTTAAAAGCCATCTTAACATGCATAAGTAACTTATTCTCTAAACAAAACCAACTTCGGGATTTCATGCTTTCCCACATGTTCTTTGAGCCAACATTTTCATGAGAATTAGTACAACTTACTTTATTAATAATAGAAATTCAATGATGCAATTCGATGAAATTAAAATGCTTATGACCTACACTGACGTAAAAGCTACAATAAGTAACCTAAAATGCAAATCACCCCCACTCGTGTCTTCTTCATAACCATGCAGTACTCAAGTACAAATTATAACAAAGGCTCTACTTCCAAATCCATCTTGTTCTTTTAAAAGGCAACATTGCTTCCGTGCTCACTAGTATCACAACATTGCTTTTTTGAGAATACCAAAAACAAAACTATGTGGAGAAAAATACTTCAGTATGCAGTTACTAATAAAACAGACACACCACTAACAAATCCAGAGAAAATGTAAATAAAACACATCAGAAATTACCCTGATCAGTCTGTATTTGGGCTCATACTTCTTTGCGTTCTCGACAGAATCATATATCAAACCAAATCCAGTAGATTTACCACCTCCAAAATGAGTCCTGAACTTGAACACAAAGATCGAATTTGGGTCCTTCACCTCATACATTCTAGCAAGCTTCTCCTTCAACTCCGCCTAACAATACAGGATCGATAAATCAAAGATATGTTAACACAAGCAGTCCAATTTTCTGGAAGTTAAGACAATAAAACAATGTTATTGAGAAGCATTAAACATTTACCTTAGAAACATTGGGCCTCCCAGGATGCAAAACATCAATGATCTACAAAACAAGTAAATAACAAGTTTCATCTTCCAAGTTAACAATTTCAAACAGATATAAGCTCATCTGACCTTCAGTTTCCCAAAAAAGCAATTTTATTTTATTGCAGGCTTCATAGTTTTTAAGAAAAAAAGTCACCTGTTTTCAAATGACAGATCAAGGAAGGACCTAAATTAAGCATCCTACAAGAAAACTAACAAAAAACAAATACTTATTTTCTCTCATTTTCT
Organism: Gossypium australe; assembly: GCA_005393395.2. NCBI lineage: Eukaryota > Viridiplantae > Streptophyta > Magnoliopsida > Malvales > Malvaceae > Gossypium > Gossypium australe. The sequence continues at coordinate 123,601,015 of CM016624.1, read as the reverse complement.
TCTATTTTCTTTCGTTGATCAGATCTACAGCCGAACTAAACCTTACTGAAAGCAAGTAATGGAAAATAACGTGAAAGATTACGAAAGAAATAAGCTCCGAGCCTTAAAATTTAACGTTGCCCATTGTTTGGTTAACGAGGAAATGAGCGGGAAAAAAATGGAAATGGAGCTTACGAATTGTTTCCTGGAAAGGAGCCTGTTCGTCATGAACTTCCTTGTCCTAATAGTCACTGCCTTGTCCGCCATGGTTAAGCAAATAACTTCCTCTTTTCTTGGTTTCGACGCAGTGGAAGCACCAAAAGTTACAAACAGCGGCAGCAGCTCAGGGAGAGAGAATAGCGAAAAAACAAGTTTTTATAGGGTTGCCAATGGAATCGACTTAACACTGATTAGGGTTTATTTTAGGTTTTGAATTTGGGCTTTTTTAGTTTTTGCATCTTGGGTTTCAAATGGGGCTTCCCTTTTTTAACGTTAAGTTCTACAACTGGATATAGTAAATACTTGAGTTTGCTCTTAAAAGGGTTAATTCTGCCTCGTTGTCCTTTTACTCTTCAAAGTTTTAAAACTTTAATCCTTCTGCTTTTGATTTTAAGAATTTAGTCCTTTTTTATCTTATTTAAAAATTAAATTGCAATCGGTATGACACTGTTAATAAACTTTTGTTAATTTTGAATATGTGTTATTTTAAAATTTAAATGTTTGATTTAAAAATTAAAGTACAATTATAATATATATTGAAAATTTTTAGAAATTAATTTTAAAATCAAATAAATAAAGGGACTAAATTCTTTTGGTTAAAAGCAAAGAGACTAATTTTTAAAAATCTAAATAGTACAGGGATTGGAAGAAAAATTAGACCCTTGTAAAATTTATTTAACTCTAAATCTAGTTAAAATTTTTCATGAATTTTTTCACTTTATCTTAGAGTATGATTGTGATCTAAGTAATGATTTACTAACAAGAAATTCTATTACAGGCGCATGTGTGTAAAAATTCTGTATTTAATTGATGAAGGTAATAAAACATATATAATAAAATTAAAATGTTAATATTGTATTAAAATAAAGTTTTGATATAGTGATAAAATTAATATTTTATCAACGTAATTAGTATAGATTTAAATTCAATAGTATGTAGTTTTTTTATTGATTCTTTTAAATAAAAAATTAAAACTCCGTTGAATAGTATAATTTCTTTTAATTATGGAAGGACATTTTCTAATTTCTTTAATCGAGTTGGTGTCCAGTTGACTCGTGACACCAACGCTCAATTAAAGACTTAAATAATAGTACATATAAATATGATTATTATTTTTAATTATAGGTTTATTTAGCAACGAAAACCCTCATTATTTTTTATGGATGCATTTTGCCAAAGCTTCAATTATTAAAGAGAAGAGGGGTTGAAGGCAAAATTAGACCTAAAAATTTTGAATGGGAATTTACAAATGAAGATGAGGTTCAAAACGACACAATCTTCCTTCTCTTATCATGGCCACAACTCATTCCCCGCAAAACCAAAACATTTCTTGATCTCACCTTCCCTCATTTCTTCAAAAAAATATCTGCGCATCCAAACCTCATAATCTCTCTCTATTCACCATGGCAACTTCTACTTCTTTTTTGCTCCAATCCAACACTTTGAACTTGAAACACTATTTCCCCCTTCATTTGCCTCTTCCTTCCCCTCCTCGCCTATCTAATTTCACTGGAACTTTGGCTTTCAACGGTCAACGTTCGGCAAAGTTCACTGTTAAATGCTTCTTCTCGTCGGAGCAGAGGAAACATTTGACGAGCTCGAGTTTGGGCTCCAACAACCAGTTGAGTTCCAGCTCAAATGACAAAAACCCATTCGAGATTATTGCTCAAACAATGTTAAAAGCTTTGAACGCGTTAAAAAAGCCCGCTATAGCCGCGGTTTTATTGGGTTTGTTGCTAATGTACGATCCTAAAAACATAGCATTGGCTGCATCAGGTGGGAGGATGGGAGGAAGGTCTTTTTCTTCGAGTTCTTCGTCTTCGAGGAGTTATTCGGTGCCTAGAAATGGAGGGTCGAGGTTTTCTTCGTATTCGGCTCCTTATTATGCGCCTGCTCCATTTGGGGGTGGTGGGTTTTACATGGGGCCTGCAGTTGGGGTAGGTGTTGGTGCCGGCTCGAGTTTTTTCTTGATTTTGGTCGGGTTTGCTGCCTTTGTTTTGGTCTCCGGGTTCCTTTCGGATCGGTCTGAGAGGAGTGTGCTCACTGCTAGCGAAAGGACTAGTGTTATTAAGCTTCAGGTAAGCTTTTGGATTTTCTTTTATTGCTTTTTAGTTATTCTTTTGCTTTAAGTATGTTTGCATAGGTGATAAAGTCCTTGAATGATGTTTAACATTAATGAATCAACTGCTTTCTTTAATCATAAAAAAGTATGCTGATCTCCTTGTAATGATGGTGAAGCTGGTTTTTAGATAAAAAGAAAGACTATGTTTTAAGGATTTGTTCCTTTGTTTTTTGCATAATTGATGCATATCAATAAATTAATATCCAATTTCAGAGTGAGAAAGCTACCGATCAGATGTGTGGAAGTAAGATATGAAGTAGTGGTATTCAGATGTTTGTATAAATACATGGTTAATCAACATGTGGAAATTCAACTGCATAGATTGAATGTGAAATAAGTGTGATATACAGAGATGTTGTAACATCCGGCATGCTAGACAAAAGACACAAAAGAATGGACCAATCCAAATTAGGAGAAGTCAAAGTGAGACTTGAGAATGACCCTGACAAAATCGGGTGTCTATAGAGGAGGGTTGCTTAAATGTGAATTCTGGTAGAATCTTTAAAGCTGACTTTAATAAGAATTCCTTTTTGTAATAAAGTGTTAAGACTTAATTTTGTATGAATAATTGTCATGTGAAATGAGCTAGACAAGGAAGTGAGATGGACACAGAATTGTGATGGTTGCCATTACTGATGGAATTCAATTACCATTTGTTCATTTGTAGTCTCATTGTTTTTATTATTAGGTTGGGTTGTTGGGTATGGGACGGTCTCTTCAAAGGGATCTTAATCGGATTGCTGAAGTTGCTGATACCTCTACCTCTGAGGGTCTGAGCTTTGTGTTGACAGGTAAAGCATTCTAAGATCTGTCTATAGTTAATTAGAGTCTTACTGGATATAGTGGTGGTGTTCTATGCATTATGTAGATTACAGTTGGGAAGTGAAGATAGATGAAAATGCCATTCCTTTTTAACTGTTGTAGCAATCATTTTTGCACTATCTCCAAGTATTAGCCTAGTCATAAAGAAAATATAATAACCTAAGAGGCCATGCACAAGTTTTATAGCTCTATAGCATAACTATGATATTTGTTATTCTGAAATCTGCTTCAGTAAATAGCAACTGCATGAGAGCTAATAAAATTTTTGACATACAATTATGACAAGAAAGGGCATAAGCTTTTTACCCTATTTAATGATTTAGTTTGATTGAAATGCGCATAGATGCCATTCATTACATTTTATTCATGGTTAAATGATATTTCCGATGCAAGAAGTGGGCATATGACTGCTTTCTTCTTTTTGTTTTACTGTAGCAATACTTATGACATGTATAAGGTGCCCTGGTTCTAAGTAGTGTATTCTCTTATTTTTCTTAAACATGTCAAGTTCAATATCTGTCAGACCGGTTATGTTACATCCCTATTTTTTCATGTTTGCAGAGACAACACTAGCTTTGCTTCGCCATCCTGATTATTGCATCTCTGGTTATTCATCTGTAAGTTAACCTTTCTGAAATATATATACATACATATTTGTCTCCCTTGGTGAACTAATTACATACGTGGATATGCTTTTTTGTACCTTGAGTCTCCAAGAATTGTTTAATGAACATCATATGCTTGGTGGTAGACGTAATGGTTCTTGTGCATGCATATAATGCTCTAAAAACTAAAATGCTGCCACATTTTTCTTTTTGGTACATAATGCAAATATTTTGCATGGAAACCAAATAAATCAGTATGCTACAATCAACTAAAGGATATGTTATCTTGTAAGCTCTCTTGTTTCCTTTCTCATTCGTTGGTTCGAGAAGTCTCCTGCACAAATCTTTACCATAAGCATTGGTTCTTTAATGTCTGCCATCCCTGGATAAGTTTCCATCCAATCTTCGTTCTGCCTTTAATGATGTTGAGCCAATGTTTTTCCTTGTTAATAATTCTACAGGAGTTGGCCTCCTATTTTGAGCGGTGCAAAACGATGAATTAAAATTCGAGCTTTAACCTTCGAGTGAGCGAGCAAACTTCTGCAGATCAAAATAGAATTTCCTCTCGAATCCCTTGCAATAGCCGCTCCTCCTTAATGCATATAATCTTTGACTTTGTTGATCCATAAACTTAAGTTCCATTCCATGAGACTAGATGTCAAATTGAGAAATGAGCATGAGCTTCTGGAACAATTAGTCTAGATCTACTAGTGTGGACAGGTTGATCAAAAGCTTTTGTAGAAAAGAGCCAAATTAGCTTGTATATATTTGGAATTTACTGATATGCTGTAATCTGGTAGATTAGGATTTATTATTTAGTTTCCTAACACAAATAGGATCAGTCATTATTGATTTCTAATTAGTTGCTTTCCTAGTTTATTAAGATTCCTAACTTTGTGGGATTGTCCCATTATCTTTCCTAGAATAATGGACTGAAATGTTAGTCATCCTAATATATAAGTTAGGTTGTATTTCCTTTATTGGAAGAAGAATTTTCCTACACTAAATTTCTCATGGTACCAAAGCTAGGCTCTAAACCCTAAACAACATGGATACACAGATCATCTCCTCCTCGGAAGTCAATTCCAGACCCGAGCAAAATCCCTCAGCCAAAAACTATGAAAATTCCTCAGCCAATATCATCGAAAACTCTCATCTTCCTATCACTAGTCACAAACTCAATGGCCACAATTTTCTTCAGTGGTCACAATCCGTCCTTATGTATATTTCTAGTAGAGGCAAGGATAATTATCTCACCGATAAGGATCCTATTCCGATAACAACGGATCCCAAGTGTCGCACGTGGAAGATTGAAAATCACATGGTCATGTCATGGCTAATAAACTCCATGACCACGGAAATTGGAGAAAATTTCCTTCTCTACAAAACTGCCAAAGGAATATGGGATGCGACAAGAGAAACTTACTCCAGTTCCAAAAATACCTCTGAACTTTTTGAAATTGAAACTCGTCTTCATGATCTACGACAATGGGAGATGACTATCTCTCAATATTTCAACACAATAACCAGGTACTGCCAGCACCTTGATATGTTTGAAATATACCATTGGTAATGTCCAGATGATGTAGCTTTACACAAAAAGATTGTTGATCAAAAGAGAATATTCAAATTTCTCCTTGGTGTCAATAAGAATTTGGAGGAAGGGGGAGAATCTTGGGTAGCAAGCCTCTACCTTCCATCTGAGAGACATTTGTTGAAGTCAGAAGACAAGAAACCAGGAAGAAACTGATGATGACAGAAAAAATGAATTTCCCAGTTGTTGAAGGCTCAGCCTTGTATACACATAACTCATCTCATGATAACAAGCAAAGAAAAGGAAGACCATGGTGCGACCATTGTATGAAACCTAGTCACTTCAGAGAAACTTGAAATTATATGGGAAGCCTGTTGATTGGAGGCCTAATCGAGCACGCCAAGATCAGGACAGCCGAGCAAATGTTGTCAACACTTCCAACAACAACACTAGCAAGGAAATCAATCTGTTCACCCGGTAGCAAATTGAGGTACTACAGAAATTACTCGGACAGATATCACCCATCACCGGACAACATACAAGCATGCTAGTACATCAAGGTACATTTTCTTCAGCTCATATTGCAACAACCAGAAAATTAAGACCATGGATAGTTGATTTTGGAGCTTTAGATCACATGACCGAGGACATCAATGTATTCCACAAGTTCAGTCCATATTCAAGCCCTTATACAGTACGAATAGCAGATGGATTACTCTCAAAAGTGGCAGGAATTGGATCAATCAAATTGATAAAGGACATTCTTCTCTCATCTGTCCTTTATGTTCCAAAATTAGATTGTAATCTGATTTCTATTAGCAAACTCACCTGTGACTTGAATTGCGTGACTAAATTTTATCCAAATCTTTGTGAATTTCAGGCAGCGGATTCAGGGAAGGTGATTGGCAGTGCTGAAATGTGTGGTGGTCTCTACTTACTCAAAGGGAACTCTCTTCTAAATGAACAAGTTCATTCAAGTTGTGTTTCTAACTCTTTCTCTAACTCTGTTTCTGTTTCAAATGAAAATCAAGTCATGTTATGGCACTTTCGTCTTGGTCACCCAAATTTTCTGTACCTTGAAAATTGCTTCCTCATTTGTTCATCAATAAAAATTCAAAGTTTTTTCATTGTGAAATGTCAACTTGCTAAACACACACAACATGCTTATCTTAGCATTCAATATAAGCCTTTACATCCTTTCTCTATAATTCATAGTGACATTTGGGGACCCTCACAAGTGAAAAATATTAATGGGGCTCGCTGGTTCATATTTTTCATAGACGATCATACTAGAACCACTTGAGTATTCCTTATGAAAGAAAAATTTGAAACTGGGAAAATCTTTAAGTCTTTTTATTCCATGATTCACACCCAATTCAAAAGCAAAATTCAGATTCTTAAGACCAATAATGGTAGGGAGTATTTTACATCAGCCTTGGGTTCCTACTTCATAAAATAAGGAATTATTCATGTGAGTTCCTGTGTTGGCACCCCTCAACAAAATGGGATAGCCTAGAGAAAAAATACACTTGAGGTAACTAGATCACTCATGTTTACTAATCATGTACCCAAACACTTCTGGGGTGACGCCATCCTTACTGCCACCTATCTCATCAATAGAATGCCTAGTCGAGTGCTAAAATTTTAGAGACCTCGTGAAGTTCTCCTACAAGCCTTTCCTCATGCTAAATCTTTTTCTTTTGATCTTCCACTTAGAGTCTTTGGTTGTTTAACATTTGTTCACATACACCAACAACATCGAACCAAACTTGATCCCAAATCAGTCAAATGCATTTTCCTAGGATATTCTTCTAGTCAAAAAGGGTACAAGTGTTATTCACATGTTACTCGACACATGTACAATTCCATGGATGTCACCTTTTTTGAACACCAATCTTATTTTTCCAAATCCGAAATTCACGGGGAGAACTCGAGGGAATTTCAGCTTTGGGACATTCTTCAAAACACTTAATCCGTGTATGTTTCACCCCAAAGGGTCAATCTGGCATCTTTACCCCCTTCCAAGTCCTCAAAATCTAAATCTCTATTCCACATTAGGTCCAAACGACACACCATCTGAGTCTCAGTTCCATGAGTCCACTAAACCTCAACTTGGTGCAAATCATCAAAAACTTCGTGTCTATTCTAGAAGGAGATGACCTACTGGAAATTTAGAGAACGACGCTCAAATCGGAGACTGTCAAGAACTTGAACCGGAGTCTCCTGCTTCAGAATTTCATACTGGTATGGATTCTTCAACTCGTGAGCCTCTTGTTCCTTTTGTTGATGATTCTTATTTGCCTATTGCTTAAAGAAAGGGTGTCCAAACATGTACAAACCATCCTATTGAGAAATATGTGGCATATGGGAAATTGCTGCCATAATATAAAACATATATTTCAGCGATTGATAATATAAAAATACCAAATTCAATTCAAGAAGCCTTGAAAAATCCAGCATGAAGAAGGTTGTTGAGGAAGAAATCAAAGCTCTAGATAGCAATGGAACTTGGATTCTTACAGAGTTACCTCAAGGGAAGAAGCGAGTTGCAAGTGGATATTTGCAGTTAAGCATAAAGTAGATGAAAGTATCGAGAGGTTTAAAGATAGGCTGGTGGCAAAGGGCTTTACTCAGTCATATGGAATCGATTATCAGGAAACCTTTGCACCTGTTGCCAAGTTAAACATAGTTCGAGTACTACTGTCACTAGCAGTAAACAAAGACTAGCCTTTGTACCAACTAGACATCAAAAAGTCCTTTTTGAACGGAGATCTTGAAGAAGATGTTTACATGGAAATACCTCCAAGTTTAGAAAACTCTTCAAACAGCCATCAAGTGTGCAAGTTGAAGAAATCATTGTATGGGCTAAAACAATCACCTCGTGCCTGGTTTGACAGGTTTTCCAAAATAGTAGTAAAAAATGGATACAATCAATGCCAGGCAGATCATTCCTTATTTGTGAAATCCTTATCAAAAGGTAGAATTGCTATTCTCATTATTTACATTGACGACATCATTCTAACTGGAGATGACTCAGAGGAAATTATCAAAACTCAAAAGATTACTTGATACTGAATTTGAAATTAAAGATCTTGGCACTCTTAGATATTTCCTAGGCATGGAGGTTGCTCGATCTAAGGTAGAGATTGTTATATCCCAAAGAAAGTACATATTAGATTTGCTGAATGAGATTGGCATGCTTGGGTGTAAACCTACAGAGACGCCTATGGATCCCAACCTAAAGTTAAAGAAAAATGTAGAAAGTGTACCAGTGGATAAAGGGCAATATCAAATACTAGTGGGCAATTTGATCTATCTCTCACATACGAGGCCAGACATTGCATTCTCGATTAGTGTTGTTAGCCAACACATGAGTAATCTGCATAAGGAACATTTGGAGGCTGTGAATCAGATTCTCAGATACTTGAAGATGACACTAGGCCATGGTTTACTCTTCAAAAAGAGTGAGTCATGAGATAGAAGTTTACACTGACGCAAGTTGGGCTAGAGAATTGACTGAAAAAAGATGAACAAGTGGTTACTGCTCTTTTGTTTAGGGCAATCTTGTTACATGGAGAAGCAAAAAGTAGTTTGTGGTGTCAAAAAGTAGTGTAGAATCAGAGTGCTCTTGCTTTGGGCATTTGCGAAGGAATGTGGATTTAGAGATTGCTAAGAAATTAAAGATTGATTTTTAGGACCAAATAAAATTACATAGTGACAGTCAATCTGCCATAAGCGTTGCTAAAAATCCAGTTCATCACGACAGAACCAAACATGTGGAAATTGATAGGCATTTCATTGCAGAGAAGGTCAACAATGGAATAGTCCAACTGAACTACATCCCTACTCAACTGCAACTTGCTGACATTCTCACCAAAGCTCTTCCAAGAATCAGCTTTGATGAATTCAACTCCAAGCTGAGATTGTATAACATATACACCCCAGCTTGAGGGGGAGTGTAGAAAAGAGCCAAATTAGCTTGTATATATTTGGAATTTACTGATATGCTATAATCTGGTAGATTAGGATTTATTATTTAGTTTCCTAAGACAAATAGGACCAGTCATTATTGATTTCTAACTAGTTGTTTTCCTAGTTTATTAAGTTTCCTAACTTTGTAGGATTGTCCCATTATCTTTCCTAGAATAATGGACTGAAATGTCAGTCATCCTAGAGCATTGAGGGGATTAGGACTTCTTTTGTTGAAGATTGTATCATTTCACACTTTCTAAATAGCCCACAAAATACACATGAAGGTAGTATGGAACCCCTTAGTCTCATGAGTATCGATATCCTTAACCTGTAGCCATCGATCCATTTATTCTGGTAACAAGTTTAAGCAAGAAGAGATTAATTCTTAGAGTGAGAGAGCTTCCAATTCAGACAACCCTAGTAAAAGAACATGAAATAAATATGTGCTCTAGGTCCTCAGTATCCTCAGAGAAAAAGGGACAAAGTGTTGTGAGAAATTATATTTCTTTTCTTAAGTCTTTGGTTGGCAAGCATTTGTTGCAAATCTACTGCAGAAAAATGATGAACTTAAAAGAAGTTTGAGCTTCCACAACCTTCTCCATTTATTATTGATCCTACCATGATTGCTTTATCGCTCTTCAGATTCCATAGCAGGCTATATCCCCTTTAACTGAAAATCAACCTTCAAGGTTGTCCTTTCTTACTAGTTTGTACTTCCCACCAAAATAAGAGAAAGATCCTGCTGTGAACCGCATAATCTTCGAGATCCTATCTGATCTTATGCTCATTTCGCAACTTACCGTTACTTTTTAGCAAGCTGCCTATATGAACTTGGGAATAGTTGGTTCTAGTTGTATTCAACTAAGTTCCCGTTTGGGATGTCTGAACCCAACATTGTTCCCCACTCCAAATTTGGATATCTTTGCCTTTATTACAGAGATCGCTCCTCTTTAAGAATCCCTTTCCAGTTGTAGGAAACCGAAAGTTTAGGACAAACAAGCTCCAAGTCCTGTGATTGACAATACTTGGCTTTTAAGATCTTAGTAATGAGAGCATTAGGAGAAGTCTGATGTATACCAAGACCACCTTCATTAATAGGTGAGCAAAGTTTATCCCAATTACAAAGATGAAGTTTTTTTGCCCAATCTCATGTCCCCACCAGAAGGATTGAGCCACTTGGTCAATCTTTTCACAGCTGTTTTTTGGAGCTTTGAAGCAAGCGAATGTAAAATAAGGGTAAGGGGGTAAAAATAGATATGATGAGGGTTAATCTTCATCCTTGAGACAAACATTTAACTTTCCACAATGCAAGCTTGCTATTAATTTTGTCAAGAATGGATCAAAAGAACTCCCTTTTCTTATTAATGGCATCAAACTTCACACTCAGATATTTGGTGGGTTGACCTTTTAACATTGAAGATTCTGCTAAACCATCTTCTTGCATTTGATTTGGTGGAAGGACTCAGCAAGAGCTCAGACTTTTCAAAATTAATCTTTTGCCTTGAAAGCCTGCAAAATTCGTTGAGAATACCTTTGACTGCTCTACACGCCTGAACATCAGCTCTAAAGAAAAGAAAGGTATTGTTTGCGAATAATGGATGAGTGATAGGTGAGGCTCCCATACTGATTATGATCCCTTTCACTTGCTGTTCATTTTCAGCCTTTATTAGCATCAGAGAGAGGACATTTAGGCACAACAAGGAAAGATAAGGAGATGGGATCCCCCAACATAAACCCCTACAAGGCTTAAATTGTTCGGAGAGGCTTCCATTCACAAGGACCTGATATGAGACTGTGGATATATATTGCATAATGATTTTGACCCATGTCTGACTAAATTCTATAAGCTCAAGGATTGCTTGGATAAATTTCCAGTTAATTCAATTGTAGACTTCGCTCATGTCTATTTTGAGTGCTGCCACACTCTGAAATATATGTAAGTTGATAGTTACATAGGTAGACATATTTCAGCATACTTCATTAATTGAATGGCTGACAGTGAGGCTCTCTCTTTGGATGTGTGTCTATCTGTGACAGTTTATTTTAGGAGCTCTTATTGTGGATGTAAGTATTTTGTTTTAAGGATTTCAACGATGATAAATTGTAGTTTGAAAGGTCTTGGTTGAAGATGTTCACCACTCTTTGTAATTTATAAAAATGGGCTTATGGGGAGATATCAAGGACTGTCATTCTTTTTGCAATCCTCATTGACCATGTGACTTGAGGGTCCTATTATTGTAAGAGTTCCATTCAAAGTATATCATTGTCATAATTAGACCTTTTTCTTTGTAGTTCTAGTTTATGAGCTTCCTTTAAATTCACAACTTGATTGTCATATGCATGAATTTGTACATATCATATATTGTCAGGTAGATGTGAAACAGAGCATATACGATGGGGAGAAACGCTTCAATCAGCTCTCTATTGAAGAACGGGGTAAATTTGATGAAGAGACTCTAGTGAATGTGAACAATATTAGAAGGCAAAGTACAAGCAGCCAGAAAGCTAGTGGATTTAGCAATGAGTACATAGTGGTAAGACCTCGCTTCTTAAGTTATAGTTTCTGCAAATGTATTGGGTGCAATGTATTGAAGACATCATTCTGGAATATTGTGTGTTTTGCATAGCATCCACCCATTCAGTGAGTTGTATCATGCAAGCATTACAGGAACCCACATACTATGTTTTATCTGCATGGAAGTATGGAGAGGTATTGCTTCTTTAGGATAGTAACAAATTACCATTAAAATTGATGTAAACCGGGTTTAAGGGATAAATTTCTTCAGCATTCTAGTTAACCCTTGAACTCTGATAATAAATTTTCATTTGTCTAGGGTATTAATCCATCATTCTGGATGTGAATAGACTATGAAATGGCATAGTTATGATAGAGTTGTCTTTTTGAGTTTCAGATGGAAGAAGGATTATAACTCAAGTTTCAAGTTAATTGTTTCTGTTATTTTCTTTAATTTATATCCAATTTCTGAAATTTCAGATAACAATTTTGGTGGCTGCTGAAGGAATGCATAAATTGCCCCCCATCAATGGAAGTGGTGATTTAAAGGAAGCCTTGCAAAAACTTGCCTCCATCCCTTCAAGCAAAATATTGGTATGAATTGTCTTATTCCCCAACTATGACTTTTCGGGATTGCTCATTCCTGACATCTCTTTGATTATCATTCAGGCAGTTGAGGTCTTGTGGACACCTCAGAATGAAAATGACACATTGTCAGAGCGAGAACTACTTGAAGACTACCCACTATTGAGGCCTCTATAAAATTTTAGAACTAGACACCTTGTATCTTCTCATCAGAGGTATAAATTGGAACTGCTTCTTAATTCCTTGTGTTCATTTGTATATAATAAATATATACTGTTATACTGAGGTTCTGGTTGTCTAAAGGTAGATGTAGTCTAGTGAACATATAAAGGGAAAGGACACATATTTGCCTGAAAGCATTAATTTTTTATTTTCCTATTTATCTTTCTGGTCCTACTCCAAGACTTCGATCACAACCTGTACTCGTTACGTCATAGCTCTGCTCTTGCCTTCTATGATATGTTGTCGCTCCGACTCTTCATTTTTCAAGAAGTATCCATGTTTGACATATTTTGTGACATGGGTATGGGATATGAGCCAACAAGGAACCTCCAAATACATTGAAAAACTTATAGCAAATGGACTACACCTGTGTTGGATACATACCTGCCAACACTCACATCCAAGTCCGAGTAACATAGTTTATAATCATTCATTTCATAATGATTTTAGCACTAATTTCACACCTCCCTTTGGTTACATAGTTTTCCCTAAAAGTTCTTATTACATAGTCTTTGCAACGGGATTTATACCAGAATTGCTATTAGGATAAAGGGCTTTTATAAAGACTGTAACCTAGAAGGTTGATATCTATCATTTTCTAAGGGTTTTGTGATCTTAAACAGATGGTTATGAGATGTTCACAATCTATGTTTCATTCATTTTTGGCGATGCACGGTGCATTTCAAGGCTTTTAAACTACTCTAGTGCCTAGATCATAAAAGTACAAGGATTAAAACACAGGATATTTCAAGTTCCTAAGGGGAATGAGGCTTTGCCTGTTAACTAATGGTGTGATTAGGAGGTATACCTGGTTGTGAACATGACAGTGACTAGAAGTTGACTCATATTTTAATAAGTGTTTGCCGTCATGCCTAACATTCACTACTGTTCAGATGATACAATTCCCTTACCGTAACATCAGTGCATTTGTTACATTGATTTTGTCCTATTATCTTGGAGTTGGAAGTGGTCAGAATTGTACACGTTTCTGGTTGTATGTCTTCATTTTTTCCTCAATCTATCTACATACACATCTAATGTTGACTTGTTCCTTTATGGCAAATTAGTCCTTAGATGTTAGATCAAAAAGTAAATTGGTCCTTTGTTAAAAATTTCTTTCATTTCTATTTCTAAAAACTGGTCCATGTACATTAGAATGAGGTATACATGGCATGCCATGTATAACTATTTGGGTATTTTACTAACTATGTCAGTTTTTAATGGTAGAAATAAATAATTTTTTATTAGAAAAGATCAATTTGTTCTTTGATATAACATATAAGGATTAATTTACTTATTATTTGAGTAAAAAAGGAAATGCAGTTTGACTCTTAGTACAAAATTTATATGGTATTTTTACTAGTTTTAGCCTTAGAGATAAAAGGAAAGGGATTGCAAATGTTAGGATTCGGATATACTGATACAACTAAGCTAGGTTTTAGGCTCATCCGGAGTTGACTTTAATAAGTTCTTTTTGTTTTTATTCATATTTGCCTCTTTGGTCATTGGTGATCTTGGTTATAAAAGTTTCCACTTTCAAGTGCCACTTTTGAAACATATTATTTGTGATAAACGTTTGTAAGGATGAGGCCATCATTTCAGTATTAGTTGCCATTGACCAGGAATGGATTTCTATATAACAGTACATTGTAGCCATATAATTGGATTGTTTATGGGGCAATGGCATAAGAATACTTTATGATAAATTGACTGACTGCCTTTCTTATGACTTCACGTTTCACACTTGAACCATCCTATTTCCTTATCAATCAAATAGTATATTATTTTTTAAATTTAAAATTACTAAATTATATTTTTTTAATTTAAAAATGTTATAAGAATTGTAAATTTAAAAGAAATTGAAACATAATCATTTTTAAAATATGAAAATTTAAAATTTACTTGTTAAATAATTAACATTTACATTTTTAAATAAATTACTTTTAAATTAACAAATATTTTTAAATTGATATATTTTTTCAAAAAAAGGGTACAGTGAATAATTTTTTTAAAAAATAAGATAACTATAATAATGAATAATACAGTTTAATATTTTAAATAATCTCTTTTTGAATTTTAAAAAGTAACATTACTTTTAAATATAATTTTAAAATGGAGGGACCACATCGGAATTTCAATGGACCTCAGGGACCATTTACCCATAGCTTTTGACTTATTTCGATAAAAGTCATCGTCTGACCTGTTTTATTAATTAATTTTAATATATATAAATCTATATTATTTATTAAGATTTTTATTGAGTTAGTGTCGCTCATTAGTCCGTTTTTTAATTTAGTTAGGAAATTATTAAAAATTAATTTATTTACTAAGTGAATTATATAATTATTAGGGTGTTTTTGTCTTTTTATACTTCTATAAATCAATAAAAATTTGTCAATAATAAAATTCAAACATAGAATGCAATGCATGTAAAACTTTTTTATTTATCATTCGAATTAATGCAATTTTTTATTTTTATATGGAACTCTAATAAGTATATTTTTTATATATTTATGAATTTATATTATTTATTAACCCTTTTAGTGAGTTGTGTCATCAATCAATTAGGTCTTTAACATAATAAGGAATTATTAAAAAACCAGTTTATTTGTAAAATAATATTTTTTTGTATAAATTTCGTTTTATTCTCAATTTAATCTATTTTTATTTTAATATTGTGCATTTTTATTTTTATTACTAATTAATTCAAAATCATACTTTTTATTATTTATCGTATGTATTTTTAAATATACACCTATATTCTAAATACGTGATTTTACCATTTTACTTTTGCTTTCTAACACAATATGAAAAGGATAAAAAAGGATACAGTAAAAAAGTATGCAAAAGTTATTAAGATTACATGTTAATGCATACTTTTCTTTATTTTTTCCACTTTTTTTATCCAAAAGTAAATTTTCAATATTAAAAAGTAAAAAAAAAAAAGAGTAGGAAAATAAGGAAAATTATTCATTTTAATTTCAGCCACGTGAATAATATTGTAATATGCCTTCATCCAAAATTTTCAACCTCTTTTTGGCCCATTCCAAGATTCTTTTTTTTTTCCAGAATATCTGAATTTAAACGTTCAAAAGAAGGGAAAAGACGATTTATAAAATGTGATTATTGTTAAGTTATTATTTTTTTAATAATTTTATTATAAGATTTGATTATATTTATTTTTTAAAAAGAATATTTAAAATTATTTATAGTCCCTCATCAACCAATAAATAAGAGTATAATGTATTTCAATGCACTTAAAATTCAATATGCCTGTTAAATTATTATTCTAATACTTTTGGCTGAATTCTCAAATAGAAAAAAAACGTAAAAGTTGGAAAATCCTCTTAAATCAATGAGTTGGTCTCCACTTTGCCTCTGAAATTATAATTATATTAATTACTTTTTTGACAAGGGATAATTCCCCCCTATTGGATTGGAGGCATAAAAGCAACCTTTCCATTAATTTATTAAATCACAAACAGTGCTTTGAAAACTTTGACCAACCCATCTTCACACTTCAATGCTTGTACCAACATCTGTACAATCTGTAAGGCCACCACTATTCATTATTTCTGGACTTATTCAATTTTAATACTCCATCCAGCTATT
This sequence comes from Gossypium australe, assembly GCA_005393395.2. NCBI lineage: Eukaryota > Viridiplantae > Streptophyta > Magnoliopsida > Malvales > Malvaceae > Gossypium > Gossypium australe. The sequence goes on along the minus strand of CM016624.1, from coordinate 123,584,828 downwards.
CACATTTACATATATATATATACATATCATGTTGTATTAAATTATATTTGTATACGGTGTTTAAATTTTATGAAAAGATAGGATAATGAGGTCAGCAGAGGGATGTCCTCTGTTCATTGGAACATGATGATAGGTGAGTGGGGCCAAGCTCAAAGAGATTTAACATGCAGTGCATGGGATGGAACATGATTCTCAATCTCATCCTCCATACCCCCCCCCCCAAATTGGGGTCCCATCTAATTTACTTCCCTTTTGAAACTCCCAATCAATCATTGATACCATGGGGCATCTTCATACCACATGAATAATATATATATATATATATACCTTAAATCTTATATAACAAGAGGCTCACAAGACATGCAAAGTTTAGACTCATACTAAAAAGTTTTTATCTTAAAATCCGATGATTATGACACAAGAAAATACACCAACATAATTAAAAAGGATTGGATTGCCAGATCTAAATGGGACCTTTTTAGCATCAAATGTTAGAGATCTTGGAAAACTTGTCATTGGCCAGCTCCTTTTTGCTTTTTGTTGGCACATGATTGGCCTGGCCAGCTAGAAAGATGGCAATATTATATGCTTAATGATTCATCCACTCAATTCCAACATGCAATGCCTTTGTGTTTTAGGCTCTTGAGTTACTATAATGTTTATACATTCAAAAAGCTAAAACCGAATCTCCATCACTAGAAGTTCAACATTATAAGACGGCAAAGATGTCGGTTTTTGTATGATATTATAGAGAAACTAATTGGATTGAACATTGATGTACCAAAAAATAAAAAGGGGTTGATTTCATATTATTTCAGCCTCTAAAAATGTAGAGAAATGTTCAAAAGAATGCAGTCTTACATTATATATCAACAGCATCAACTGGAAGGGAAGTTGTTCTATGAAGAGATTGTGGAAGCAGTGATCCAGTAAAGAAATTTTGAGCAGTGACCATCTCCTTAACTCTTGGAGATTCTGCCGGTTTGTGATACCGGCCCCCTCGGTTAGCTGAATCGGGGCACCTCTTATTCTTATTGTCATGGAAATCGGAGTTAAAATGCTTGTTAGGGGCAAAAGTCGATAATGGCGGAATGTCATTGTTTCTGTTCTTGTCTTTGTTACTGCAGTTTGAAGAGTCTGATACAATTCCTAATTGTTGTTGATCTCTAAGTTCTCTTAATTCCATCTGGTACTTTGCTTTAAGCCATCTCAGTTCCTGTTGGACTTCATTCTCGTAATTGTCGGAGAGATCACAGTATAATGAATGAACTTCGGAGAAAGACCGAGAGCTTGTCAAACATTGGATTGAATTTCTGTTAGGAGATTGGATTTTCTTTTCTTCTCTAACTTCTTTATCATCATTTGCCGAGAATGATCGATCTGATTTATCGAACTCTTCGTCTGAATTTCTGTGTCTAAGTTCATGATTTTCGTGCTGATCCCATATTTCCTGGTAATGCAAATTGTCCGATTGGCTTGACTCGTTCGGTGCACCATCTGTCACACAATGCTCGGATTCCTCGACTTGAAAAGTAATCTCTTCAAACCGGCCATGCATTGAAGCACATCCAGTTCTACAACACTGAAGAACTCGCGAGTCTTTGACACCTCCATTATGTGTCAAAAAATCTAAGAGGGAGCCGGTAGATGTACGGTTCGAAGCACAATTGTGACAAAAGTTCTGATTCGAAAAGCGCGGTGATTCATCAATTCCCGGCCCCCGTCTCCAACCAGGTACTAAGGAAGCAATTTCTCCATCGATCATATCGGCTATTTTAGTCACATCTTGGTCAGTGATATCCAATTCTGAAACCATTTCAGTAGCAACACTCAATGCTGTATCAGTTTCAACATCGAATGGGAAATATATGTTTCTAATACGACCTGCAAGTTGACAAAAAAAGGAGAAAGTTCAAGTCAGATCTCCACAAAGAAAATGTTGACAAGAACGGATGAAATATGTTCCTAACCTTCTTTATCGACAATCCGAAGTCTCAAAAAGATACCACCATCATCTCCCATCTTCCCCTTGATGCTTATGTCTACATTTGCAGCATGTTCATCCTCTTGATATTCAAAAAGCTCGATTCCACTTGGTTCAATTTCAACAGGATGATACCCCCATTCATTTGGTGTTTCGTAACCATAACCATTTGAGTATCCGTTACAATAAGAATTACTAATGTGATGAAACCCAAGATACGGTAGCCTAATGAGAGGACCGACTTCATCAAGTTCCCTCCCATATTCTAGTTGTCTCAAATCATATTCACAATCATCAATCTGGAGAAAAGGGTCATTTAACAACTCTCTCGCAGATAGCCTCAAAGACACAGTTACCAAACATTTCTCAACAAATTGTCGGACTTCCGGATCCTTAACTTTATACAAAGCATCTGGTTTTCTACCCTAAAAATAAGAACACGTGTTAATGAAAATTCGGCCATTCCAGCAGATGAAACAAAGCGAGAAAGCAAGTCAAGCAAAGTAAAAAGCCCTTACAGAGATAACTTTCTTGTAGATTTGAGCCGGATGCGTGCATTCGCTATAAGGATACTCGAAAGTAACCATTTCTAAAATGCACATTCCGAATGAATAAATGTCAACTAATTCATTGTAGGCTTCTTCGTAAACCTCTGGAGCCATAAACTCTGGTGTTCCTGAGGAAAAAGCAAGCCCCAAAAATAGTGACTTTCCATTTTATTGAATCAACCCCCTCCCCCCCAACTCGAAAAGTTCAATATTTCTCAAACAAGATAGACAGTATATTGTTTCGTACTGAAATCATTTCTATGAGTCAACCAAAGTTCAGTTCAGTTCAAGTTAACCCGAAAATTGGTTAAGATAAACATACCAACACAATGAGCAGCATGAGATTTGCGGAGAATCGCAGCAAGGCCGAGATCGCCGATCTTAACTTCTCCTTGGTTGCCATTGACAAATATATTGTCGCATTTAAGATCTCTATGAATCACAGGGGGATCATGACTATGGAGATAAAGAAGGCCTCTCAAGATCTGCCTACACCAATGCTTCACTGCTCTAATGTTCACTCTCTTATGCTTTAGCCTATACCTGCAAGGGGATCCCCCATCATAAACAAAACATCAAACATCTAATAAACAACACCAAAAGAAGCCATATTTTTAACATTAGAAAACACAGATGTTGGACATGTTTTTTTCTTACTGTCTTAAAGTTCCAGAAGTGAACATTTCAGTGACAAAATTAATGTTCCTATTGGCGGTATCAACCCAAGAAGTATAGAACTTCATAATATTCTTGTGCTTCAATGTCTTAAGGAGATGAATCTCACAATACAGTCTTTCAAGATCTTCAGGGCTTTGAAGAAAATCATAAAGTTTGACTTGGTTCCAAGCAACTTCAATCCCTTCATACTCATCAAATGCTCTATAACTGCAATAAACATCAACCATCTATGTTATGCCCCCCCAAAAAAAACTTCATTGGAAATATCAAATGAGGCTCAAAATCTGTAAAAGATAAAAAATAAAAAAATAAAAGAGGATGCACAGAAGCAAATATAATGAAGAAATATGGATTGGGTATTGAAAAAAATGGGAAAATATTTGAGTTTTGAACCATACACTGTCTTTGAAGCTCCTTTTCCAAGGATTTCATTGTACTGCAAACAAAAGAAAGAAAGAAAAAAGGACAATACAAAGAAGGTATAAGAATCAAAAACTTCAACTCAAAACTTAAAAAGAAAAAAAAAAGAGGAAAAAGAAAGTTAATTTATGATACTCTGCCATATCTTCCAGTTGGATCAACTTCAACAAACTCAGAACAAACTGGTTCTTCAAGATGTAAAAGACCATTCATACTCAAAAGATTAAAAATTGTAATAAAAAAAAGGAATAAATTTATTTTGTGTTTATGTTATCCTTTATTTTCTTCCTTTTCCTTGTTAAAACAAAGATTTCTCTTTGTAAACTGGGCAAGAAATGAGGGGAAATTTTGGGGTTTTTTCATACAACTATAAATAAATAAGAACAACTTTTCTGTAGCCTTTTTGGAGAGAGAGAGAGAGAGAGAGAGCGGGAGGAGGGGGGAAGGGAAAGAGAAAAAGAAAGATGAGAGAAATGATGAATAATTCACATGAAAAGGTACAAAGAAAGAGAGTTTTTGAGTTAAAAGACGAGTTTTTTAGGCAAAACCTGCCACTTTTTTTTTTTTTTTTTTTGAGGGGATACATAAAAAAATGGAAAAAAACACCCCCATGAAAAAACATGACAAACAAGTGAAATAAATCTTAAGAAAAGAAAATGTTAAAAATTTCAAGGTAATTTAATTCATTAGAAAACAATGACCCCACCTTTGAAGTTTGATGCTCAAACCTGTTTCATGTTCCAGTTTTTATCACCTACATATGTTACAATTTGGACATTAAATAATCCAAATAAACAACTGCTACTTTGTCAAAACTGTGTAAGATCTAACATTCTAACTCTTCCCCTGTGTCTCCCATACCAAGCTCCAACCTTTTACCTAACCACCAATCAAACTCCATATTTCTTAAATATTTTTTTAAGAGGAAAAATTTTATCATTGCATTAAGAGTTTCAACCACCACAATATCATGCATCACACAGCAAAGATCGTAAAGACTTTTCATTTTATATTTATTCTCATGATAAATTTTGATTTCGAATCTAACCACTCAATATATTAACTGTCTTTATAAAATTTATCTTTTTTTTTTGTGAATAAAACAAAATACAAAGGAACCCTCTAAGTTACATTAATAACTTTTCGTTAAGAAAAGCTACTACCACACTATCTAGTGGTACTACAAAGGTCCAGAGATAAGTCTGCCATGAAACTCTCTAATAACTCTTTTTTAACTCTTTTCTTCCAAGCTAGTTTAACTCCCTTAAAACCCCCCTAATAACTCAGCTTCCAGCACTAGACAACTCCCGAGAGAACCCCCTGAGCCAACGTCCCCCATTGTCCTTGGCCACTTGCCCCCCAACCCCCCACAGCAACTAACGAGCCAACTCCTACAGCTGCAACAATATTCACCTTTATTTATTCCCCTTCCAGCACCTCTCATCTTATCCCCCTCATCCTCTACAAATGTTATTCAACTCTTCTAATTCAGTTGAAGTTTAAAAAAAAAATTATCCAACCAACCTTTTTTTTTTTTCCTTTTCTATGTTTTTCTTTTAAAAATCATTAAGTACCCATTTTTCTATTGATCACATCCTCTAATATTCATCAACCTTTAATTTAATTTATGTACAAAATCAAAGGAAAAAAAAACAAAATTAGCTTTTAAAACTGAGCCACACATATATATATGGGTTAGGTACATTATTAAAATATTGTTTTTATAATCGTAACAATGTTATTATTTTTGGTTAATAGAAAATAAGTTAGATCCAATGAAATCATATTAGAATCTTAAAATATTTGTTCATGCCTAACACTGGACAAACTTAATATTTACCGTCAAATAAGATATTCAATCATATATTTGAATCATTAACGGTGGATTTACTTTTTGTGAATTTGATTTTTAGTTTTCGGACAAACAAAGAATTCATGAGTTTGTGATAAACACCAAATATAACCAAACAAGGTAAGGATAAATCTCCCGAACACACCATTTTTGTGTTGGGAATTTTAGAAAAAAAGAAAAGAAAAGAAATTATTTAAAAAATAAAGGGCTTGAACTTGATATATATCTGAATTTGCCATTTGCAACTTTTGAGGGATGGCTTTAATAGGAGGGCGGCTTCCTCTAATTTGCTAATTGCTAACTACTCTTCGATTTAGCATTATAAATGCTCATTTACCACTTATTTAGATTTTTTTTTTAAATTTATATTATTTTTCAAATCACCTTAAAATGAATGAAATGTTAATGTTTACTAACTTTACTGACATAGCATACACATGAACTGTCATGTAGATGTTACGTCAACAAAGTCAACAGACATTAATTTTTCTAACCATTTTTAAATGATTTAATAAATAATATAAATTCAATAATTAAAAAAACGAAAAATTAAATAAAATACTAAAATGAGTTTTATTGTAATTCGTAACTTTTTTTTATAATTAAATTATATGCCCAATTTTTTCTTATATTTAATTTTTTTATTGCGATAAACCAATGAATTTGTATTTATAAATGCAATGAAAAATTATTGTGATAAAAGTGGTAGGACAGATTTGATTTAAATGCAGTGAAGAACAACTATGGCAATAATGTTAATTTTCAACTTTGTTTTAAATGATTTTAAAATTTTGTAAGAGTAGGTGAAGATTATTTACCTATAAATAGGCCATCATTTTATGAAAAATAAATAAATTAGAGAGAAAAATGCCATCATTTTTCATTTGAATGAAGTTTGTTGAATTTGAATTCAATGCCTTAAAATGATTACAAATTAAGGAACAAATATATTATTATATCTTTCTCTTTACTTTGCAAAAAAAATGAAATTTTAAATATTGCTACCTTATTTTAATTTTTTACTCGAATTAATTATTTTTTATCAAATTATATAATAAAAATTTTAATATTAAAATACGCTTCAAGTTATTGCATTATTTGTATATTTGAAATTTAATTCTTTTATTTTCGACTTTAAAAATTCGAGTCTAGTTAAGTCTTCTATTAAATTTATTGGTGCAATATATTAAAATTAAAACAAAAACTCATTTAGTGGTCATGTAATAAAAATGTATTGTAATGAAAATGGATTTAATAGAGAATTTTAACAATGTTAACAATTATTAAAAATTCACGTTAGCAATTTAATAAGAAAGAAAGTATTTAGATTAACTAATGATATTATAAAAATTGAGATACCAAATTATGTAAAAAAATTAAAATATATAGATTAAACTAAAAATTTAAACATAATATATTGAGTATAATCCAAAAAGAATAGAAGGTGATAACACGTGTCACATGAGAAATGCCCGTATCATTCATTTTTATATATAATAGCATAGATTAGGGATGATTGTGTTAGGTATGGAATGTCTTCAGTCATGTTATGGTACTATGCTTAATTTTGAGATTTAGCATGTAGATTTTTATTTGGTATGTGTTAGTATAGATCGTCTTTGGCTATATTATGGTTTTGATATGTTTAAATTTGAGATTTAGTTCCTATAACCTTTTTAGGTAAAATTTTGTCTCTAAACTATTATAATTGTAACACCCCAAAAACTTAAGTGTTGTTAGCTAAATCCTGTTATAATTAAGTTTTGTAATTGTGGCTAAGTGTCCTATTTTTGAGCTGGAGATTAGGGGTTTAAATCCCACTTTTGGAAATTTTGTTATTTTATTTGATAGAACCCTTATTCCTGAACATTTGCCTTAAGTTTAATTCCGTGTGATTTTGTGTCAAGAAAGAACCTGTTGGTTCAATGGTTAAGTTTTTATATTCTCTCTGGTCACATGTTCAAGTCTCTAAACATATTTTTACACTCATTCGTGAAGTTAGATTATTTTTCTTTTGTTAATTGATTTTATTTTTTTTAAATCCCTTTTTTTCACGTTTTAACTTTCTTTTTCTTTTTTTGTTATTTTCCTATCTTCTTCTTCTCTAAACATTCTTCCTTTTCTTTTCTTTTTTCTTTCTTGTGATAAATTATCGTTGGATTGTTGCGGAATTGGGTTGGTTATCGTCAGATTGACAGGTATTGGAGTAAGTTTCATCGTTATTCTTTGTTATTTTTGCTTGACTTTGTTTGTTCTTGTCGAGATTGAAATACCGTCGTCTCATTCTGAACTTTCTGTTAAATAATCAATTGGTTTCTTTTTTAGGCGAAAACCTCAGGAGTAAAGTTCCTTCATCGAATCATGACCATGTTTCGCTGTTACGTATGGAGGTAAGTGCTGAATTTCTAAGTTGGACTTTCATGTCGAAGTTATTCGACATAATTTTGATTTGGACGTGGTTAGCGATTTGTTTGGGAATAAATTGTTTGATTCGACAATTGAATGTCATTTTTAGGCTTCAGGATTAGCGTGGTCGCTTCTATGATGAAACTGTACTAGGTGTGTAACAAAAACCTCGATTTTTGCTTTCTGTGAAAGTTAGAAAACATGGCTGTCGACGCCACACGGTCGTGTAACTCACTATTTGGAATTAGAATCACACATGTAACACCCCTTATGTAACACCCCATACCTGAGTCCGAAGCTAGGGCTGGATACAAGACATTACCATGCTTGACTTTGCTTGAACATATACTAACGGGCTATAAAATTTCATTTCAATTTAAAACTTTCTTTTCCTTGTCATTACATACATCTCATGGGTCTACGAGGCCTTAATCTTACATCCGGAAGGTTTCGGAGTTCAACCGAAACTTTTACGCTCCTTGAAAATTTTTGCCTAAACAGGGGTCACACGCCCATGTGACTTGGGACACACCCGTGTTAGGCAGGCCGTGTGATCTCACACGCCCATGTCCCTAGCCCGTGTATAATTTATTCTTATTTCGAACCTACAGGGGTTTTCACACGGCCGAACACACGCCCATGTCAATGGCCCGTGTCCTTCACACGGCCTAGACACGCCCGTGTCCTCACCCGTGTGGAAAACTAGGGGTATTCTTTTTATGACGTCAGTAACCCCATATGGGACACACGGCCTAAGCACACGCCCGTGTGGTTAGCCTGTGGTCGACACTGACTTGCAACACTAGCATGCAGGGGACACACGGCCTATCAACACACCCATATGGGTTGACCGTGTGTCATACACGGCTTAGACACACGCCCGTGTGTCTACCCGTGTGGACACTTAAAGGCTATTTTCCAAGCCAATTGCCACACTAAAAACAAGAACATGCCAATATCCATTCCAACTACTGAAATATTGCTTCAAATGTATGAACAATAATGTATAAAATAGCAACATCGATATATAAACTTAATAAATATTGGCAAATCTCTTTAGCCATATACAAAAAGAATGATAACCTTAATAGCCAACACTTTGGCTTTCAACATGATATAACTTAGAATGGCATAACTCCTATACATGCCATACCAAAAATAAACTACTTGGCTATACCAAAATATTGGTTGATAGTGTGGCCCGAGCTCCGACGTTTATGATCCTCGAATTAGCTTGGCGTAACTACAAGGAAAGAAGAAAAGAGAAAAGTAAGCATATAGCTTAGTAAGTTTGTATGTAACTCATATAGCAATATAATTGCTCATTGCAACTCATCCATCATGAAACATAACATCATAAATCTCAAGTGCTTGGGCTTACTTACTCATACTTATTCTTACTCATCTCATGTTACTTACTAAACCCATACTTGTAATGTAAACATGGTACCTGTATCACTTAATCACATAGATTAGTATACTTTGCTAATGCAAACATAAAATCGATCCTTATCCTTCTTAACTTGAATAATGCTTTTAATCAAATTTGAATAACTTAACTTGCTAATATCTTTACTTGCTTAACTTTCATGTTACCTCTTTCATACTTTACTCTTTTGCCCGATGAATTACTCGGAATAACAGAGGATGCTTAATCTCATCAAGCATGTGTCCCGATGCCAATGCCATATCCCAGATATGGTCTTACATTGGATCTCTTAACTCGGTGTCAAGCCATGTCCCAGACATGGTCTGACACGAGACCTTTCCTTACGTGTTTCCATTAGAAACTTACCATTGCCATGTCTTGACATGGTCTTACGTGGTATCATTGCCTTATGAAACTTGTCAATGCCATGTCTTGACATGGACTTACATGATATCTTTGCCCTTGGAACTCACCAATGCCATGCCTTGGCTTGGACTTACATGGGATCTTTGCCTTATAATAAACTTATCAATGCCATGCCTTGGCTTGGACTTACATGATATCTTTGCCTTATAATAAACTTATCAATGCCATGCCTTGACTTAGACTTACATGATATCCTTGCCTTATACCAATGCCATGTCTTGGCATGGTCTTACTCGGGCTTTCCTTGTCTCATGTTGTGAAATAGGCATCCTCAGTATTCCAAACTTCACTCGGGACTTCCTTATACTTATTCTCAATAATTCCTTATTTAACATTATCAAATAAGCTCATGAGAATAATATACAATGATTCGCATAATAAGTAATTCAAGGAAAATACTTATAAAGCCTTAAATTCATACAAACTTACATCGGTACTCAAAATGTATGAAGATATGCAATTTAGCCCTCGACTTTGTTCTTGCCTCAGTTTCGGTCCGGGCTTTATGTTTCTCAATCTATAATAATAATTTAACTCATTTAATACTCACATTAACAAAATTAAGTCATAACTCATACTTTGGCAAAATTATAAATTTTGCCCCTAAACTTCCTCATAATTACACTTTTGTCCCTAGGCCCGTAAAATGATTTTTACTTAACTTTCTTATATTACAAGCCTAGTCGAATCATATTCTCAACTATGGCAATATTAAATTCTCACTATTTCACTCATGTATGACCATTTTCATAACTTATACAATTTAGTCCATACATGCAAATTTCATGAAATTCACTTAGAAAAATATGTTTATCCTACATCAAACCTTTATAATCTTCCTTAAAACATCAACATACATGCATGCCATACATGGGTATATTTTTGGACATGACTCCTAGCTCAAAATATAGCTAAATTAAGTTACGAGGATTTCAAAAATACGAAAAATATTGAAAACGAGGCTAGAGTGCACTTACTATCAAGCTTGAAAAATGAACAAACCCTAGCTATGGAGTCTTTGAAATTTTAGGCACCAAGGGTAAAAAGATGGACATCATTTTTGACTTCTTTTTCCCTTTTTAATCATTTATTAACCAAATGACCAAAATGCCATTAAGGCCCCTTCCTTAAGATTTTTCCTTCCCATGTCCATTTTTGTCCATCTTCATAAATAATTGTCTAATTGCTAAATAAGGACTCCCAATAATTTTTATGATTCTATTTCATACTCAAATCTTCTAGAAACTCATATTTTCTCATCTTTGCAATTTAGTCCTAATGGACACTTCAATCACTAATTAATAAAATTTCTTTACGAGACTCTCACAAAATCATGAAATTACCTCGTAAACCTTATAAAAATCATAAAACTCATATTTCTACTTTAGATTTGTGGTCTCGCACCACTATTTCGACTAGGCCCTAAATCGGGCTGTTACACCTTACCCGTATTCACCGGAATAGGGCTCGAGGCATTACTGAACTTATATCACAAGTAAACATACAATTCCGAGTCATAAATTTGTGTCCAAATTTAAAACCATTCATACTCAATCATAAGGTCCCTAATACGAGCCTACGAGGCCCAAAATATGCTTTGGAAGTAGTTTGGGACTAAACCGAGAACTTTAGAAAATTTTACAAAACTTAGAAAATTTTTCATATTACAAGGGTCACACGCCCATGTGGTTCAAGGGACACACCCTTGTGACCCTGAGACACGCCCATGCTACAGGCCGTGTTCAAATTAGGGTACTCTCTTATGACATCCCGAAATAGGGCCTAAATGGAATAGTGGTTGCGAAACCACGAATACGAGATAGAAAAGTTTATTACGATTAATTATTATGATTTATTGAGTGATTAGATGCATGTGTTAGAATATCGATAGAAAATTTCATGAATTGCATGTCTAATTTGCCTATTAGGACTTAATTGCAAAAGTTGATAAATATGAGTTTTAGGTGTTAAAGGATTTAATTGAAGAGCATAATTGAAGTAGAGGTCTTTAAATGGTAATTATACCATTAGGTTTTCATGGACAAAAATGGACATATATAGGTAGAAATAACCAAAGTTTTTAATGAAGGGTAATTTAGTCATTTGGTAATAAAAAGAAATTAAAAGGGAAAAAGATGGCAAAATGTGCTCATCTTCTTCATTAGGCCGAATTTTCAAGGGTTCACCATAGCTAGGGTTTGTTTCAAGCTTCCAAGCTCCATAGTAAGTGATTCCAAGCCCCGTTTTTAATGTTCTTTACATTTTTGAAGCCCCGGTAGCTCGGTTTAGCTTATTCTATCAATAATTCATGCTAGGGTTCATATTTGGAATAATACCCATAGGTGAAATGTGTTTATTTTGATGTTTTATGATAGAATATGAAGTCTAAAATTATGTTAAACAACTTTTGCTAAGTGATTTTAAGTGAAAACGAGTAAAACGGCTTAATCAGTAAAAATACCTAATGTTCATAAATACATGTTAGAGTGAGAATTTGATGTTGTCATAGAAGGGAAAAATTATCAGCATGTCATAAAACATAAGAATAAGTGATAAAGTTTAATTTTCGAGCTTTGGGGCAAATGTGTAAATATGTAAAAGTTTAGGGGCAAAATTGTAATTTTTCCAAAGTTAGAGTTAAGGGCTGTTTTAATAAATGTGAGTATTAAATAAGCTAAATTTGCTATTATAGATCAAGAGGAACGAAATCCGAAGTTAGATCGGGGAAAGAAAAAGATAGTGGACTAAATCGATATAGTTTATCGTATTTTGTTTCGAGGTAAGTTTGCAGTAAATAAATGCAATATTCTATTATTTTACATTTAATACTATTAAATTCCAGCATTTACATATTTATTTTATAAATTTATCATTTAAAGACTCAAGTATGAGTTGACGAAAAAGCTATCTCAGAAAGTTCCGGTTGAACTTTAGGAATGTGTAGGATACAAATGTCATGACATTAGGGTTTAAGGAAATCATGTAAGACCATGTCAAGACATGGCATTGATAAGTTTCTATAAGGAAAAGGTCCCATGTAAGACCATGCCAAGGCATGGCATTGGTGAGTTTATAAGGCAAAGGTCCCATGTAAGACCATGCCAAGGCATGGCATTGGTGAGTTCATAAGGCAAGGATACCACGTAAGACCATGTCAAGACATGGCAATGGTTAAGTTTCATAAGGAAAGGTGCCCGCGTATCCTTAGTATTCCAAGTGGTTCAACAGGAAAATTCAAAGAGTATACCAAAGGAAAGGTAAGACAAGTTCAAGCTAAAAAGGTACAGGTAAGAATTTAAGACCTAAGTATATTAAATTAAAGGCTTAAATAATCTTGGTAAGAAAAGATTAAGATAATTCATTAAGAATGTTGTTATTTATTTACATGTAAACTTACTAAGCTTTATGCTTACTCCCATTCCTTTTTCTTTTTTTTTTTTATAGTATTACAAGCCAACTCGGGGATCGCAAGGATGTCGGAGTTCGTTACACACTATCAAAGGATTATATTGGTATTTTGTGACTTGAACGTTTTAAGTTATGACATGTACAGGGCCTTAGCCATCTTGTGTGTATGTCCTTATGATATGGCTTAATATTGACTTGTAAATGCTTGATAATGATTAGCCATTAAAATGGTTAATTAAGAACATGTTTTGGGATGTTATGTATGCCTAGATGATAGTTATTACAAAGAAATTATGAAAGAGTAAAAAAATCTGCAGGGGAACAGTTTTGGAAAGCAACTGTGACGTGATTTTGAAAAATCACTAAAAATATTATAAATGGAATTATGGTGTGAATGAAATATATAATTAAAGCTTATTCAGTCTATTTTATATGAAAGAAACGGTGTAGGCAAAAGAGTTATAGTAACAGGGGAGACTTTAACTAATAAACTGTACTAATTGGCCATAGCAAAAATTCTGGAAAAATTATAGTAAGAAGATATATGAGTCTAGTTTTAGGGAAAATTTACGGATCTAAATTTCGAGTTTCGTAACTCGAGTTATAGTCAATTTAGTGAACATGACGCAGATGGACAGTTTCAATCTTTATGCCCCGAACTAGTAAGTTAAGTCTAGTAATGCCTTGTGCTCGACTCCAGCAATGGTCTCGGGTAAGGGGTGTTACATCTCTGACTTGTGCCACACGCCCTTGTGCTAGGCCATGTGGTCAATTTATGTAACACCCCAAACCCGGCCCATTCGCTATGACCGAATTTGAAATGCCACTGCGGAAAACGTTTGAAAAACTTTTGACTTAGAGTTAAAAACATAAAATTTTGTTGTCTTTACTAAAACATTGTGTAATTAAAATTTCAAGTAAAATTAAGTTGTTTAAAATAAAACATTTTCAAATAATAATATAATCGACAATCCAACTTAAAACATAATAAAAGTCCTTAAATACTTTAAATGGCCCTTATTACAATAAATAACCTTTCATAAGAAAATGTGTAAAACAAATAAATTTATCTTCTGCATGGGCCACCTCGTATCCACTCCCAACCCGGTCCAAGCTTTATGCATCACCTGAAAGGTTTGAGAAAAATAGGGTGAGTCAAACAGACTCAGTGCATAGTTATTTCACATGCCTCCACACATGGGCTTGGCCCACATCCACACATCAATCACATATCAGATGATAAGGCAATATATACACATAATTTCACATGTTGGGCTTGGCCCATATCCACATTGATCCACATAATTAGTCATGCAAAATGCATAAATATGCAACATGAAGCCCAACCCAACCTAGAGTCCATCCGTTACTCCTACCTTAGCAGACTCCTTGCCCAAGGCCGTGGCTAAGCCACCGATCACATAGTGATCCACATATCTTACCTTGGCAGACTTGCTGCCCAAGGCCGTGGCTAAGCCACCGATCACATAGTGATCCACATATCTGTATCCACGAGGTGACTCGAGGTCATCCTCAATCTACGGTGATGCACACAGCTATCATCCGCCAAGATGTGGCACCTAGCCAACACCTCCCTTGATGAAGCACATAGCTAACATCAAGCGCCAATGTAGCACAAGGCTAACATTAGACCGCGTACATAAAGTACACCCTTTCCTTCGATAGTCACATCCCAAGTCCCATGCATATATGTGTATCATGGCAACATATCACTTGAACAATTATGCATCACATGCCATCACATTTCATATATTCATCAATGATCATTTAATATCGTAAATCACTGACCTGAGTATTCGATCACCCACCACGGGTATTCACAATCTTAGCCCTTAGTTCGGCTACCATTATCATCATATCACATATACATAAATATAACACATACACACAATCAAGAGACAGTGCTATAACTACGCACCTTTTCTTTGGCACAATCGATTAAATCCCGAAAGCTTTTCCTTAATGCTCCTAATGTTGGCTACCTTCGCAAGAAACACATATCATGGCACAAGCATATTCGGCCATCCCTAAACCAAGGCTTAATCCTTGATTCGGCACACTTAAAAGAAAGAGAACCTACACCGATTGCTAGGATAGAAATTACTTACCACCACGTTGCTTGAAAAGACCAAATAAGAGAAAAAGATTTCGGCTAAACCTTTCCAATGGTGATGGGATATTCGGCTAACTCAAAATAGGTATAGAAACGAGGTTGAAATGGTGTTTCGGCACTTTACTAATGAAAAGAGTAAACGCAAGAGTGGAGAGAGTTGAAAGCTTAGAGGATTCGGCCAAGAATAAACTAGATCAAAGTTTCGGCTTTTGAATATGGTGAAAAGAATAGAGGAGAAAGATAAATAGTGATTCGGCTTTAAAGTTTCAAGAAAAGAAAAAAGAACAAAAGAACTTATAAGATTCGGCTATGACTCATATTGAATAAAAAAATAGGATATCCGGCCACAAGAGAATAGGTATGGATTTGGGGTTGAAAGAAAGAAAAGATGAATAGGAGAAGGTTAGAAAAATATTGGCAACACACCTTAATGCACCAAATACCCAAATGACTTACCTATAACCCTCTTGACTGAAACTTGGAGAAAAAGAGAAAAACCAAAACTATTAACTATGAATTCTGACACACCTATCTTACTATTACCAAACCGAAAATGCCATCCTACCAAGTCCCAAATTCGGCCAACACCAATTCCTTCACCCAAATCCCATATTTCCTCTTTAATTCCTCCTAAATCCTTCCAAAAAATTCGGCCAACCCCCCTAGCCATCTATGCGTCCACATTCATGGTCAAAATGACCATAAAAATATTTCCAAAACAACTCTCCATCATTCAAGCCCCTTATCCCTCCATCCTTCCATAAATCATAAAAATCTTATCCCAAAATACATGTTTTCCTAAACTAATATTCAACTTACCATAAAATCTAAAGTCTAACTTACCATAATTAGAGCTTGGCCGTCCTTTAATGCTAGGATACATAATATAAAGTCTTCAAAATGCTAATCATGCTACTCGAACCACTTCCCTCAAGCAACTCTTCATGCATCTTAACCACCTTGCCACTAACTCCACATGTGCTTAATTTAACACTTAAATTAACTTAAGTGTCAAGTTCACCTAATCCACTTCACTAATTTTTTTTAATACTAAAAATTATTCTAGCCTCACTAATAAAATCAAGCATTCACAAGACTAAGCTAAACACACAAAATTCATACCCGAGCTAACACAAATAATAAAATAATACTCAAAATTTTCCTAAAGCCCAAGGCCCAATCGGCCCAATCCTACTAGGCCCAATTTCGGGATATTACAATTTAATTTTCATAATTTTTCATAAAATAAGTGCAGACTTCACACGGCCGGGGCACATGCCCATGTTCAAGGTCGTGTAGCACACACAGCTGAGACACACACTTGTGCCTTTGCCCGTGTGCTCAATTCTGGGCATTCTGTTTTGCAACAATCAAGGTGCAGGGGACACACGGCTGAAACACATGCCCGTGGGGCAGACCGTGTGTCACACACGGCCTAGACACACGCCCGTGTGTCTGCCCGTGTGGACAAAAATAAGGCTATTTACCAAGCCATCTGCCACCCTCATTTACACATACACTTACACCACTTCAATGGCACAATTCATGGCATACTTAGGCAACCAAAACATCCACAACTAGGACATCCACATATCATCCACATGCTACATCTATCATACATAAACATCGCATACTTATCAGCTCAAACCATGCAAGCTTCCACATCCATGAAAGGCATCATTATATAAATATACTTATACTAATATTAGCCAATTTCAAATGGCCTAATACAAAATGAACTTACAACCAATATAAGCCAACATATTTGGCCAAATCAATTATGACACATAACAAAATGATCAAGTCCCCTATACATGACATAAATCAAAATATTAACATTTCAATGGTACCCAAAATAATGGTTGATAGTGTGAATGGATCTCCGATGATCTCCAATCCCGAGCTAGCTTGGTGACACTATAAGATAAGGGAAAGAAAGGGGAGTAAGCTAAACAGCTTAGTAAGTTCATATGCAAGTAATAAACAACATTAATTATACATTTATCATATGTATAACATAACACGAATCAACATAAATGTCATTAAAACTTCATGAACATAACATACTCAATCATATTATTACCAATAGATCATCATATACCGAATCTATTCCCATTGAGTTTTTCGTACATACCTGCACTAACTCATAACGTAATCACATACTTTCTCATCTTTGACATACCCATTGAACTACTTGGAATACTATCAGATACACAAAAATCTTTGCACATAAGTGCCACTTATGTAGCCAATGCTATTACAAATCTCATAACACATATAAGCTCTCTCGAGCTATCCTCGAGCCTACTCACACAAGCTGTCAGTCGAGACGTAGCTACGCGGTGCTGCTCACACAAGTTGTTAGGTATCCGCAACATATGCTGGTATACCCAGCCACCGGTAGGACGTACAGGACCAGAACCCAGGACACATAAATCACATAATTACATGGGTTCCTAGTGACATGTCACTTGTATCTTAATGTATTCCTAAGGTTCAACCGGGATTTACTCGCTTGTCGAAACTTCGTCAATTTCATCCATAGAGTCAATCATACAATTCATGCAATAAAAAAACATTATAAATACAATTATAATGTTGCATTATTTATATAGAAACTTACTTCGGTAAAAAATAGTGAAAGTGGACCTAATCGTCAAACACTTTATTTTTCCCTCGATCTAGGTCTGAACCTTGTTTTTCTTGATCTATAATAGAAAATTTAACTCATTTAATACTAAAATTATTCAATTCAGTCCAAAAATCATATTATAGAAAAATTACATTTTTTCCCCTAACTTTTCAACTTTTTACACTTTAGTCCCTAGGCTCGTAAAATGAAATATAGTCAATTTCTTCAAAACTCAAGCCTAGCCGAACCATTTTCATACTTATAACATCCCACATTTTTCATTAAATCACACTTCTACTACATATTTTTCAACTTTTACAAATAGGTCCTTTTAGGCATTTTCATAAAAAATCACTTAGTAAAAGTTGTTTATCCAACATCAAATTTGTATAATCTACCATTAAACATCAAATTACACTCGTGTATAACATGGGTCAAACCCTAGACCTTGATCATATCTTAAATTAGTGGTAGAAATAGATAGATCGGGTTACAACGACTTCAAAAATGTAAAGAGCATTAAAAATGGGGCAAGAACGGGCTTATAATTGAGCTTGAAAGATGAACAAACCCTAGATATGTCTTCCTTAGTGAATTTCGGCCATGGGAGAAGAAGATGGATAAGGTTTTGGCTTTATTTTGCTTATTAATTCGTTTAATTACCAAATGACCAAAATGCCCTTTCTTTAAAACACCCAAATTTCACCTAAATCATGCCCATTTTTGTCCACCAACTTAACCAATGGTCTAATTACCATCTAAGGACCTCCAATTTAAAATATCATAGCAATTGGACACCTTTAACATATAGAATTCAAGTTTTGCACTTTTTGCAATTTAGTCCCTTTAACTAAATTAAGTGCCTAAACGTCAAAATTTTCGAACGAAATTTTCACAAAATCATTCCATAAAATTGTAGACTATAAAAATATAATAAAAATGAATTTTACTGCGTCAAATTTGTGGTCTCAGAACCACTGTTCCGACTAGACCCAAAATCGGGCTGTTATAACACAAGCCAGGAACACGGGCGTGTGCCCATGCCTACTGTTTTGGAATTAGAGTCACACAGGCCAAAGACACGGGCATGTGTCTAGTCCATGTGAGAGATAATTGGTGTTTGAGTCACACAGATGTGTGCTTGGCCGTATGTTAGACCATACAACTCATTGCTTTGAGCCACACAGGGGTATGCTAGGCCGTGTAGACCACACGGGCCAGCCTTCCAGGCTGTGTGAATCCATAGGGGCATGTGGGCCAAAATCCAAGATTTTTCATTAAGACCGTAAACATCATTCCAGTCGAACGTAGGCCTACCGTAAAGTCCGTATGGTTCGATTTGGGCTAAAAAGCCCCTCAACTAATAATCTGCTTTTGTACAAACTGTTATATATATCATCGATATGTAGACTGACGAGTAAGTGTATTCTGTATTAAATGAGTATAATATGAATTTGTAACACCGTATGCATATATCTATATTTATAAATTTGCATATGCATTGGGGGTTTGAATAAGGAGAAAGTGTGAGCAGTTTAATAATCTACTAAGACTGGTGGCTAAGCCACTTATATGTATTTGATTCTGGAGACTTATCGCATTCTGTTCTAACAGCTAGTCTAAGACATTTTAAACGTGACATACAATCACTATATGGTGTGAATGGATGAATGGGTACTTTATACCCTTTTTGGCGTGTAGGGTTGGACGGAGATGGTGTAGAAGTTGGGGTAGGAAATCTACATCTGTATCTGTTGTAATATGTATATGAAATTGATATATTATGTTCTGCTTCTGTATCTGATTCTAAGATCTGCTTGAATAATGAGAAACTGAAGATCTGTTCTACAATTTATGCTTAATAAAAACTATAAGTTACACATGTGTCTATCAACTCATTTTGTCTGTTTGATTGGATTTCAGGTAACCCATCGACTTAGGCGGCTTAGTGTGGCGGGAGCTCGATCATCTTTATCTAGTTATCTTACAGTTTTAATTAAACTTATACTATAGTGTGTTTTATATTGGATTTCTAATTATAAGTTTGGATTTCTACGTGGTTGAACTACTTAAATGATTTATGATAGTTAAACTTTAAATAGTTAAAAGTTGGAATTTCTAAAATGATTCGATGTAGCTTTCCAGACTTGGTCTTAACATCTAGGCCGGGTATGGAGTGTTACAATAATGACATTATTTAATCCAAATAATTAACACCTTTAACTATTTTAATTAAAATGTTGATGTGAACTTTTCTTAAAAAGTACTCATTCAAACTCATCATAATATATATTTTTTTGAAATAAGGTCATTGAGAAAAAATTGACGCCCAATTTTTAATTGGAATAATTAACAATATTAATTATTTTGACTAACTAATGACTTTAAGAAAATAAAGAAATAAAATTATATCAAAATTTGAAATATTGAAATTAAATTTCAAGTTTTAAACTTATTATAAAGGAAGAATTTGAAAATTATTATAATGTCAAAAAAATAAAATAACTAGTAAGCCACATGGCAAAGGGTAAGATGGTTAAGGCCATCCTTTTATCTATATTGATGGAAAAATTATTTCATGAACCTTTTCTACCACATCATCTATGGTCTCGTCCAATTAAAAGAAGATACATCATCTTTGGTTTAGAAGTTTAGTCCAAATATACATATAATGTGGAAAAAAAAGACTATGTGTCCTTTTTTAATTGAATGAGACCATGGATGATGTGGTGAAAAAGGTTCATAAAATAATTTCTCTGTAATGATGATATAAATATTAAAAAGGTTAGAATGTGATAAATTAATTGAGAGAAAATGTGTTAAATTAAGCTTATTCAGTTTAAGTTTGTTAAACTATAGAACTGCAAAAGCAAAAGATTTTTTTTCACTTCAAATCAACCCACCTATTTTAAAAAAAAGTTTTTAAGTTAATATTATATTTTATTATTTTTCAAAATATTTATATTTTAAGATTAATTTTTAAAATATATATTTTTAAATATTGAACAAGCTTCACATCTATAAGTGTCAAAGTCATCGAGAACATTTTTAGACAACTCTCAATAAACATGGGTATTGAGTTCAAGCTTTTCTTTAAAAATTTTATGATGGAATTTTATTCTTATCATTTAAAAATAATAATATAAAATTATAGTGATATTGACATTCATAGATGTCAAGATCCGCCTCAAAATTCTTATTACCTTTTTCAACATAAAAATCTTACCCCCTATTAATAAAAAAACTCGGAACTTATTTGTCTTCTAAGATATAATGTGGAGTACTGAAGATTTGATTAAAGTTTCATACAATTGGGCTAAGTAATATACCTCTTTACTAAAGATAAATGTTTCCAACAGGCAAATTCCAATAACAGTTCCGCCCAAGTTCGGGAATTGGATTCAGTTAAATTCTGATGGTGCGGTAAAAGAGGATTCCAATTTAGCTTCAATTGAAGGAATTCTTCGTGACAGATATAACAGATGTATTATTGGGTATAACTATTTTGTGCGCATCTATTTAATTTTAAATATTGAATTGTGGGGCATTTTGGAAGGCTTGGCGATTGCTATTGATAGGGTATTTCACAGAGTATTTAACTTATCAGATAGTCAAGAGGCGATACAAGTTGCTCAATGGAGTGATACAAAGGTGTCGATGTCCACTTTGGTTAAAAGAATCAATATATTATTGGCTAATTTGGCACACTAGTCGATCCTGCACGTATCCAAAGATTATAATAAAGAGGTTGATAGTCTAGCTAAAATGTCTATTGGTAATAATTGTGGTACTAAATTTTTTGAAATACCTCCATGGGGGCTTGGATGTATCTCTAGGTAGTTTTCTTGTAGTGTTTTTCATTCACATAAAAAAAAGGAAGTGCAATTAATTCATCAAATTTTAACATTGCATAGCTCATAATTTAAATGATATGCTATTAAGCTTTCTTTGGTATAATTCATACATGATGCTTGATTTAATAACTGATAAAATGTAAATTTAATTTAATTAATGTAATAAATTATATAAAGTCTAAAGTTAATTACATAAAGTTTACGGTTTTGGGTTTAGTATTTCTGTTAGGTTTTAGGTATTGAGTTATGGATTTTAGGGGTTTTGGGTTTATTAGTTGTACATTGACACACATTGGTGTAAATATTAGATATATGTTTAGTTTCCAGGTTTAGGGTTTTTTGGTCGAACCTCCACACCCATTGATCTTAAAGTTAGGTTCTGAACGCAAAAGTTCCTAACAGAATACAAGAGAATATAATTTTTAACATCAAGGCATATAGAAATAACAGTACCTTGACAATGAGTGTTGAGTTTAGACTTTTTTTTTTTAAGATTTTCAAATTGGCTTATAAATACACCACAACTATTAAATAATAAGAGTAAAAATAAGTTTAAAGGTATACGAGTAATAAGAGAAAAGGAGAAAAAATAGGACCGACTTCTCATAAGAGATTGGAAGGGCTCTAATACCATAAGTGCACAATGAGAATAATAGAAATTTTTTTATCCTTTTTTATTGATGAGAACAATAATTAAATACAAAGAAATGACCAATGAGTTATCATATATTAGTGGAGAATTATTCAAATAAAATCAAGCAATAAAACAATAAACAAATATTGCTAAATAATAGGAAGATTATTCTTAAAAAATGATAATAGGAAGACTAAAGAAAAATGACTTGATCATTCATATATATATATTCAAAATACATATAATTTAACATTATTTTATTAGAGACTAGTAAGTTTTTAATCTATTTGTAAATGTGATCATGGATCTAATGCCCTAATTTTTTAATGGAAAAAGAAATCAACTAAAGAATTTACAATCAATTTTTTTTTACTTTTTTATTAGTAGCTTTTTTTTAAAAAAATAAAAAAGTTGATTAAATATTTTTTTCAATAAAAAAGATGGTAGTTTGAAATAGAACAAAAATTATAGATGACATTCAAATTCTAAAAATATTAGTATATTATCTTGGTTAAAACAATGATTACAGTTTTGGTCTAGCATCTAGATGATATAGATTCAAACACTATTATTTCCTTCCTTTTTCAATATTTTATGATAAAAAATACAAAATATTTTTTTCAAAATAATTACATAAAATTAATTAAAGGTTAAAATATGCATAGCCCTTACACTTTTAGTTATAAGATTAGTACCTCTACTATTCTAAAAATCAAATTGTTAACACTGTTAAATTTGTTGATGTGACATTTTGAAATAAAAAAATAACATTGTAATGAATCTGAATTTAACAAATTAAATTTTACAAAGTTAATAGTTGGACTTGAATTTTGAAGTTTGAAAAATAAAGGGGCTAAATTTCTAAAAATAAAAATATAGAAACTAAATTCTAAATTTATGAAGTGTAATAACCCATTTTCCAGTGGTGTCGGAAATAGTAGTTTTGGGACCACAATTTCGACGAGTGAGTTCGTAAATATTATTAATTAATATTTATGAGTCAAATATAGTAATATAGTGAACCGAGATTTGATAGATTTTATTACTTGGTCAATTAGTCAATGTACAAGTGGTTTGTATCTTAAGTTAGTGGTTTTGAAAAATGAGGTGTTGAGATCTCGTTTTCATAAAACGAGCTTGTAAATATTGTTATTAGATATTTACAAAGTTTTATATAGATGAATTGAGGTTTAGTTTGGAAATTTTGATGATTTGATAATTAATTAAGGAAAAAGGATTAAATTATAAAAATCGTAAAATTTGATCGATATTGATTTTTTATTAGTTAAAAGGCTTAAATGATCAAAGTAAGAGGATTTAGGAGGCAATTATACCCCTTTTAATGTGGTGGATGGTTAATGCTTACTTACTTTATTTATTTTAAGTTAAAATTATGTTAATTTAATATTAATAAAATAATAAAAAATGAAAACAAAAACATCACCATCTTCATTTTTATCTTCCACCGAATATAGAACACCAAACCTCCTTTTTTTAGCACTCTAGGTTCGACCAAGCTTAGGGGCCTTGCATGGTGAGGTTTTTCAATCACGTTTTTAGTAATTTTTATGTTTTTGAGTTCGTTGCAATTAGGTTCAATTAACTCGTTTCTCCATTTTCAAAACTGTTACAGATTTTAAAAGTTGTCATTGATGAAATTTGAAGCTTATGATGTTTAATAGCTTGATTATAAGCTTAGATGTGTTTAATGGCTAATTTGTAAAGTAATTTTTGGTTATTTTTGAGTTTAGGGACTAAAATGTAATAATATAAAGTTTGATATGAAATTTCTTAATTTTATGTATTTAGAGGGTTGCAGAAGGATTTATTTGAAATATGAATGAAAATCGGAGTCCAAATGTTAAAGTTATACTTGTTTCGGTTTTAAAGACTAGATTGAATAAAATGTAAAACTTTAGGGGAATTGTGAAAAAGGAACAAAATATGTTTTATACTTGAAATGAGATGATTTGTAGTGATAGGAGCTGATAATGTGAAATGGATTATCGTATAGATCAAGATTCGAAACAACCAGTAGATAAACGAGGAAAAGGAAAAATCATGGAATAGTCCCTGACTTTGTATTTAATGTTGAATTCATTTGGTAAGTTCATACGGTATAATTATGCGATTTTATATATTTTTTGATTGAATTGTGAATTGATTATGTTTGAATGTATATTTTAAATTGATTACAAGTTGGTACAAAAAGGTGAGAAAAGAGCTACATTGGAAAAATATGGTAAATATGGATAGGTATACAATATTGAATGATGGTAAAATTTATTATACGAGTATATGATTTATACAAAGTGATGTTAAATTGTTAAAAGATATATATATTGTTATAATATCAAGTGAAATAAATTAATGGTATGCGATTATATTGTGAATTATGATTAGAACAGTACAAAACATGAGTAATGAAATGAATTGTATTAAATGTTTTGATATGTGTATTGAGCCTAAATGACCGTAGGATAAGATACGATTGGCATGCTAATAGGGTTGATTGCGCACTAGTTGACTTCGAGAAAGATCCAAGGGAAAGTGGTGGTGTAGTTTTTTATTTTGTTGAAGGAGACTTTACAAAATCCTCAATAAATGGTATCTTTGCGATTTCTTTCTCAAATAGGGTTCAAAAGTTTCTTTTAAAGGATATGGAAACTATAGTAGTGGTTAAGCTCTTGGGACGTAGCATTTGTTATACCACTCTGCTAAATAGGGTTTTGAGTCTATAACGACCTTCAAAATCGTTTCGAATCATGGATGTGGAAAATGAGTATTTTCTCGTAAAACTACAAAACAAAGAAGATTATGAGAAAGTTCTTATCCAGGGACATTGAATGTTTTCGGTCAGTATCTTACTGTTCAACTGCAAACAATGGAGTTTAACCCGTTTCAACCCTTCCCGACGATGGTCATGGCGTGGATATGACTACAAGGCCTGCCCGGTTATCTATACAACAAAAAGGTTCTTGAGGAAATTGGCGATTCAATAGCTAAGGTTGAAAAACTCGATTTCAATACTGATAATCAACTAGGGATATTTTGCAAGGTTGGCAATTTTTGTGAATTTAGATAAACCCTTAATATCCTAGATTATGATTAATGACGGACTTCAAAAAATCGAATATGAATCATTACCTTCCATTTGCTTCTCTTGCGGACGGTACGGTCATGTGAAGGAGCTTTGTTCATTTTAGAACGGGGATAAAGAAGAAAATGGTGGCAATAAGGGGTTGAAAGGGTCAAAATCGACGGCCGAAAGTCTAGTGGTTGACTCGGCGAAGTGTAGCCTTTGGATGGTACTCATTGGGATACGAAGGAAACTCGTAAACTGGCAGCTAAATTCCCAATTAACGGCAAATGATGGTTTAAATTTAGGGCACTTTCTACAGAGACTAATCGAAAAGGGGAAAAGGAAGATTTAAGGGCAGATTTCTCGGGATTAATTTTCAAAAAAAGGTGATTTCCTTACAAAATTTGAAAGGGAGAATGCTTAAAAGAAAGGGAACGAGAATGACAGGCTAGATAAGGAGGAAGCGGGGGCAGGCAATGTGGGCCGTGAGAGCTTGATTAGGTTAGGAAAATAGGCCAAAAATTTGTTTATTATTTCTAAGGAAGCTGGGGCGTTAAATGTGGTGGAATTAGTTTTGGGATTAAGTCATACAGGGGTAGCTGCTAGAAAGGAAAAATGGAAGTCGGGGCCAAGGCTATACTGGTCCGGGTTTAGCTAGCGTTAGGCCAAGGGTTAAAGTTAACTCAATGGGCCCAAGTGATGTCAACAATTTGGTAAAGGCCATTGGGAATGGGCTATTTACTGCGTCTATTAAAACCGCAACGATGGAGCAAGGCCTTGAAAAGAATTTGAATAATTGTAAGGAAAGGCTTATTAATGCAAGAGATTTTCATTTACATGCCATGTCACACTTTAACCCTACCTTTGAAGGTCTAATCGAATTGGAGATTTCTTTAAATTCTAATATGCTTGACCCATCGAAGCAGACAACAGCTGTTTTTAAGGATAATCGTGAAGACAACACTACTACCCTTTTAGAGGGTGGTGATTTAGGGATTTTTAATATAGGAGGTCCAAACACTAAATTGTGTACATCAAATGGGAAAGGAAATGCTACAAGAAAAGGAAGGGTATTTAATAAAATTATTAAGGATCGTGGAGAGCACTTTAAGGCAGTCAAAAATACAAAAGTCTTGCTTTCAGACTCGATGAATTCTATGGTGGCACTTATTAATTTTTAGACTGATACTAGGCCTATTAAGGCTTCAGCAGTTTCAGCAAACTTGTAATAGAGTGATGAGACTGATTCTAATCAATAGAGGCTGGTTGTCTATCCTTTCTTTTATTAATTTTATGAATTTAAATATATTTTCTTGGAATTGCCAGGGATGTGGCAGTAGTAAATTCCCCCAATTTTTTTTAGAATACAATTGGGAATTTAAACCAAACAAGAGTCAGTGGAGGCAAAGTTGATTTGATTATCGCTATCCTGGGTTTCTAATATTCTCATAGGGTTAAGGCCATAGATTTTTTTAGTGGTATTTGGATTGGTTGAAAAGATCCGGTTAGAGTTGAAGTTGTCTATAATCACCTTCAATTTTTCCTTATTCGGATCATTGACAACTCCTTTCAAATGCATATTTTAGTTGCCTTTGTGTATGGTAGCCCAAATAAGCAAAAGAGGAAGTTCTTGTGAGAGGGCCTAAATTCGATGCTACCAAATGATGATGTTCCTTAGATAGCGATTGGAGATTTTAATGCCATCCTATCTCCCAGTGAAAATAGGGGGCGAAGAGAAAGGAAAATGTGTTATGCTTTTGGTAACTTTGATGAATCAACTAATCTTCATGACATCAAATTTAAATATTCAGCATTTACTTGGCAGAGAGGCGGTGTCCTTGAAAGGCCTGATAGAGCTATTTGTAATGATGCGTGGATTTCAAAATTCTCGAGTAGCTCAAAGACACATCTTCCTATGCTCAAATCGGACTATCGGCCTCTATTTCTTTCCTTAAGGTAGGATATGAATTCAATTAAAGATAGGTCTTTCAAATTCCTTGCTGGCTGGGTTAATCATCCAGAATTCTTTCAATTCGTTAAGGATTCTTGGAATTTTAACGGTAATATGAGAGCCTCGATTAAGCAGCTCTCAGATAACATGAAGAATCGAAATAGAAATATATATGGGCATATTGGCACTCGTAAAAAAAATTCTTCTATAGAAATTAACTAGTATTCAGAAAGTGATGGATAGATCGAATTCTGAAAAATTATCCAATGATGAAATGAATATTAGGGAGGATTTAGAAAGAGTTCTCCACTATGAGGAGCCGCTTTAGAAGCAGAAGGCCAGGTGTGATTGGCTTGTCTTGGGAAACCGAAATACCAAGTTCTTCTTCAACGAAGAAAACATAATAAAATCTCAACTCTAAAGAATGATTCAGGGGATTGGGTTTATGATGATAAGGCATTATAGATGAAGGCTATTAATTTTTTTCCAACAGCTTTACTGAAAATATCTAGAACCTATGTTAGGGTTACCCCTAGCTCTCTTCCTAATTTCTCTCAAGAGGACGTATAGTTTTTGGGTATGGTAGTCACAAATGAAGAGATCAAATGTGCTCTTTTTGACATGGCACCCTTAAAAGTCCAAGAAGTGATGATTTTCATTCCTTATTTTTCCAAAGCCAATGGGAGCACGTTAGTAGTTCCGTTTGTGGTTGGGTTAAAAAGATCTTTGATGGAAAAAAAACCGATTCAAATTTCAACAACACTTTAGTTGTTCTTTTGCCTAAGGTCCATGCCCCTAAAATTTTTTCCCAATTTAGGCCCGTCAGCTTGTGTTTGGTCTTATATAAATTGGTTATGAAGATCTTAGCTAATCACTTTATGTCAGTTTTTCCAAGAATTATTGCGCAGGAACAAGTGAGATTTATAGCAAGTCGCAATATTACAGATAATATCATTGTGGCATAAGAAGTCATTCACTCAATGAGAAGTAAGCAAAAAATAGGAAATGGATGGCTGCGAATATCGATTTGGAGAAGGCATATGATCAAGTTTGTTGGGATTTTATTAAGGCTTCTCTCAAAGTTGAAGGTATTCCTGATCTCGTAATTAATGTTATCATGTCTTCTATCTCTAATTCCACTACGCAGATTCTCTGAATGGTGTTCCTTCCTCGAAATTCAAATTGGCCAGAGGTATTTTCCAGGGGTTCCTTTTATCCTCGTATTTATTTGTCTTGTGTATGGATTGGCTTGGCCACATCATACATTCGACAATTGGAAATAACCAGTGGCAACCTATCTGCCTTAGTCACTCAAGTCCAGCTATCTCTCATTTGTTTTTTGCAGATGACCTGATCATAATTAGAAAAGTAGACGAAAATCAAGCTAGATTGTTGAAGGGAATTCTAAAAGATTTCTATAATTTCTCTGGCCACTGGGTGCATGCAAGGAAATCTAACATCTTTTTTTCTAAAGGAGTTAATGAAGAATCATGGAAGATCCTTTGTGACATACTAGGTTTTAATAGGGTAAAAGATCTCGATTCTTATTTGGGAATTTCGCTCCTTCATGAGAGAGTGACTAATAGTACTTTGAGGTTCATTGTTGATCGGGTTCAAATTAAACTGCAAAACTAGAAGGCTGGAAAACTATCTTTAGTTGGCAGGGCTACACTTGCTCAGCCTGTATGGTTAACGATACCAAGCTACTTCATGCAATTGATGAGGATACTGAAAGGTTTATGTGAAGAGATTGAGAAATTGGTAAGACAATTCATTTGGGGAACATTTAAAGGGGAAAGCAAGATGACGTTTTTTAGTTGGGAGTCTATTTTTCAACCAAAGTCTAGTGGGGGCCTTGGGTTTCGGATACTAGAATATTAGAATACTTCCTTCTTGATAAAACTTGGATTTAGTCTTGTTTTCAATTTGGATGTTTTATGGGTTCGGGTGCTCAGATTGAAGCATAAAGTCCTTAATGGTCTACCTAAATCCTTAACTCAAGAATGTTGTTCTTTTCTTTTGAAAAGTCTTTCTGAAGTATGGCCATTACTCGGAGAGAATCTTTTATGGCCAATTGGAGATGGTAATTCATCAATTGCTGGAGACACTCTTGGATCCCAAATTGTGGCCCATTGTTAAATCATATTTCATATCATTCGAATATGAAAAGGAAAAACATGGAACAGCCCGTTTTAAGGTCAAATCAAAATAGTGGTTTTGGGACCACGAATCCGAAGTAGAAATATTTATTGTGATATTATTTTAAGGTCTACAGTATGATTAAATGATTGTGTGAAAATTTCGATAAGAAATTTTATCGATAGAGTGTCCAATTTGACTACTAGGACTAAATTGCAATAGGTGCAAAATGTGTATTCTAGAAGTTAAAGGTGTTTAATTTCTATGAAACTTTAAATTGGAGATCCTTAAACGGTAATTAGACCATTATACTTCATAGTGGACAAAAATAGACATGGTTAGGTGAAATTCCAAAGTATGGCATTAAGGGCATTTTGGTAAACTAGTAATTAAATGATTTAATAAGCTAAAAATAAGTCAAAATTTTTATTCATCTTTATCCTCTTATGCCAAAATTTCAAGGGAATCTATAGCTAGGGTTTTTGCCACTTTCAAGCTCGATTGTAAGTCCGCTCTTTCCCCATTTTTAATGATTTTTATGTTTTTGAAGTTGTCTTAACCTAATCTAGCTATTTCAAGGACTAATTTGAAAAGATGTTAAAGTCTAAAATTTTACCCATTTAGGATATGTTTGTATTTTGATGTTTAATGGTAGAAAATATATGTTTGTTGTTAGTTAAACAACATTTACAAGGTGATATTTGATGAAAATGTCAAATAGTGACCTATTTGTAAAATGTTGTAAAATGTGTGTTAAAATGTGAATAAATGAAAAATGTGGATTGTTATGAGTATGAATAAGTTTTGATTGGGCTATTATGAGTATGAATAAGTTTTGATTAGGCTTGGGTTTTTAAGAAATTGAATGAAATTCATTTTACGAGCCTAGGGACTAAAATGTAAAATGTCAAAAGTTCAGGGGAAAAAATGTAATTTTTTCCATAAGGTGTTTTTAGGCTATAATTGAATAATTTGATGATTAAATAAGTTATATTTGATATTATAGATCAAGACAAACGAGGTTCGGACTTAGATCGGGGGAAAAACAAAGTGTTTGACGATTAGGTCTATTTCTACTATTTTTGTACCGAGGTAAGTTCATATGTTAAAAATAAGCTTTAAAATAATTGTATTTAAATGCTTTAATATTACATAAACTGTATGTTCGATTTTTTGGATGAGTTGAATTCTATGAACAAGTCCGACGAAGATTCGATAAGCAAGAAATCTAGTTGAACCTTAGAAATAGGTTAGGATACAAGTGACATGTCACTAGGGTTACTATGTGTTATGTGATCATGTGATTCGGGTGCTAGTCTCGTACGTCCTACCGGTGGCTGAGTATACCGGCATATGTTGCGGATACTTGACAGCTTGTGTGAGCAGCACCGTGTAGCTACGTCTTGACTTACAGCTTGTGTGAGTAGGCCTGTCGACAGCTCGAGAGCGAGCGATTATGTGATATGAGACTTAGGTA
This sequence comes from Gossypium australe, assembly GCA_005393395.2. Classification (NCBI taxonomy): domain Eukaryota; kingdom Viridiplantae; phylum Streptophyta; class Magnoliopsida; order Malvales; family Malvaceae; genus Gossypium; species Gossypium australe. The sequence goes on along the minus strand of CM016624.1, from coordinate 123,553,774 downwards.
GCTTTGGCTACATATGTGGCACTTAATGTGCAAAATTTCCCGAGTATCCAACATTATTATTCCGAGTGGTTCACAGGTATGTCAAAGATGAGAACACGTGTAAGTTCATTTCGAAATGGTACAGGTATGTACATAAAGCTTATGTTTATTGAATCTTGTGAAATGACGAATCTGAGGTAAGATTGTGGTGAAACGAATTATGAATATGATATGGTGGTAAATTACATTATTTTATATTAAATTATTTGAATGTTAAATGTATGGTAGGTTATTTCTTGCATACGAACTTACTAAGCTATATAGCTTACTCCGTTTATTTTCCATGTTTTTATAGTGTCGCCAAGCTAGCTCGAATTGGGGATCATCGGATATTCGCCTCACACTATCAAAACTATCATTTTGGGTATTGATGAAATTTAACATTTTGAGTATATGGCATGTATAGGGACTTGGTCATTTTGGGCATATGTGTCATTATGATTTGGCCAAAAATATTGGCTTGTAATTGATAAATATTTTATTTTGTATAAGGCCCTGAAAGATGGCCTATCTTGGTTAAATTGGATGTGATTTATGCATGGGCTAATGTTATTTGTGATATGCCTTTTAATTACTTGGGGGATGAATGATTGTGGCTTAATAACTTAGGTGTTGAATGGAGAAAATTGGCTTGATGGTAAGTTAGTGAAATTGGGCTAGACTATTGAAAGTAACCATATTGAATGCTTGTGGATGTGCTTGTGATATGTTTGAGTTTGAAAAGTATGATGTTTTAAGCATGATAGATGTTGGCTTTTAAATGACATGTTTAGGCCTTAGTCATGTTGGTATTGGTTGTTTGTTTGTGCTATGAATTATGTCATTGAAGTTGTGTACAAGTGTGTGAAAATGAGGGTGGCAAAATGACTTGGTAATTAGCCTTATTTTTGTCCACACGAGTAGGCACACAGGTGTGTGTCTAGGTCGTGCCCATGGGCATGCGTTTTGGCCATGTGTCCCCTGCACCTAAATTTTTAGAAATAGAATGCTCAGAATTGAGCACACGGGCAAAGACACGGGCGTGTGTCTCAGCCGTGTGAAGGACACAGTCTCCAGCACGGGCATGTGTCCTGGGCGTGTGAAGTCTACACCTATGTTTGTGAAAATTTATTTTCTACACGGCCTAGCACACGGGCGTGTGACTTGGCTTTGTGACTCCAATTTGTTCATGAGTTACAAGTCAGAGAGTTACACGGGATAGGGACACGGGCGTGTGTGACCACACGGGCGTGTGACCCCTGTTTATAGCAAAAGTTTTCTTAAGTTTTGTAAAAATTTCTAAAGTTCTCGGTTTAGTCCCGAATCAATTCTAAAGCTTATTTTGGGCCTCGTAGGCTCGTATCAGGGACTTTAGGATTGAATACCAATGATTTTAATTTGGACGTGAATTTATGACTCGGAATTGTATGATTTCTTGTGATGTATGTCCGGTAATGCCTCGTACCCTGTTTCAGCGTCGAATACGGGTAATGGGTGTTATAAAACATGTAGAGTAAAATGGTTATGAATGATGGGCTTTAGAACTTCGATTTATTTCACCTATGGGTGTTGAAGGACATGATTCGACATATTATGGGTATTCCTTCATCTCAATCAGAAGTCGGATCGGGTAGGATTACTTGGGCAAGACACTCAAATGGTTCCTTTTCAATGAAGACGCATATTGGAATATTAGGGAAGAGATCTAGAATCCCAAGAATGGCATATGGCAATTACCTTGGAAGTTTCAAGGCCCTTATAGAGTTAGATATTTTATTTGGCTCATTCTTAGAAGACGTCTTTTTACTAATTCCGAGCGCGTCAAAAGAGAAATTAGGCTAGATGGTTCTTAATATGTCGCAATGAATATGAAGACATTATGGACGCTATTTGTGATTGTCCTGCTACTAAGGACACTTGGAAACAGATTATTCCAGAGAACAAACATGTTTCTTTTTTTTTTTTTTTGAAGTGTTTTGCATAATTGGATTTCAAACAACCTTCAGAATTATCACAAAATGAAACTAGAAGAAGTAGATTGGTAATTTTTTTTAGTATGGTAGCTTGGCGTATTTGGAAAAATTGAAACCTCTTTATTTTCCAAAGCACAACGTGGAGTATCGAGGAGTTGATTAAAATCTCCCTCAGTTGGGCTAAACGATACACTTCAACTCTTAAGGTAAATGCCTTCAACCAACAAGCTCAAATAATAGTAATACCCAAGCTTGGGAATTGGATTCAATGAAACTTTGATGGAGCAGTAAAAGAGGAAATTGAGTTTGCCACGATTGAGGGAATTCTTCGTGATAATTACGGTGGTTGGATTCTTCGGTATAACAGGTGTGTGGGTATATGTTCAGTTCTCAATTCCAAATTATGGGGCATTTTGGAAGGCTTAATGATTTCTATGGATAAGGGTTTCGATAGGGTATTAATCATCTCTAACAGTCAAGAGGTGGTTCAAGTTATTCAAGGGAGTGCTACAAATGTGCCAAATTCCGCTTTGGTTAGAAGAATTAATCTTCATGTGGCTAAATTGACTTATTGGTTGATTCAGTACATTTCTAGAGATTTCAATAAAGAAGCTGTTAGTCTAGCTAAAATGGTTGTTAATAACGAAGGTAGTACCCAATTTTTTGAAACACCTCTATGGGGGCTTGGATGTATCTCTAGTTAGTCTTTTATAATGAAGTTTCATTCATGAAAACAAAACAAGGTAGCTGACAATTTGGGGTTGAAACTATGCAACTAATGTGTCTGAAAAAGACATGGCATCTTGATATCTTAAATCGATAGTCGACATATCAATTTATGGTACTTGGCGACGTGAGCTCTCCAAAATCATGTTGGCGACTGATGATTTGGGGATGGGTGTGCAATTAAAGCCTATCGCCACCCATCCCCATAAAAGTCGTCCTACCCATTCACCCTATAAATACCCCTCATACCCCACTTCTTTATCCCCCATGCCACATCATCCTTTTTTACCCTCACTTCTAAACTCCCAAATTCTTTCTCCCCTACTTTCTCAACTCCCAAATTGACAATCAATAGAAAAAAAAAGTTAACCAATTCCCCCCAAAAAACCCAAAATTCTAAACTTAAACCAGTTTCAAAACTCTAAAACCATCCCAAAAAATCTATTTTTTTTCTTTTACAATCCAAAAAAGTTAGTTTTTGAGAAAAAATATTTTTTAATTATAATTTATTTTCAATATAATTTAGTAGATAACATATTTTAATTTTTTTAAGGTTTAGAATAATTGAATTAATAAGGTAAATTTCTAACCAACCGATATAATTTTATTTATAATTATAATTTGTTAACAATTATATGTTTATTGTTATTTGAAAATGTGAATAAATCGTATGTTATTGATGAATGTGATTATTGTAGTTATTTAGTAATCAGTGAATAATGATGAAATAAGGTTATTATATGTTTAAATAAAATAAATATTATTATATACATGTAGTAAATATGAGAAAATATTCTACAAACAAATTTATTGTTATATAAATTTCCATAGTGTTTTTTTTAAGTTACAGAATTTTTGGTTAAAGGTTATTATGTTAAGTAATTAAGTGTGTGATGGACAATGCGTATTTTTAAGTAATTATTGAATGTAGTATGTTATTGAATTTGGTATTATGATATATATGTTTAGAGTATAGGGTTTGGAAATTTATTTCTAATGTTTTTTGGTTTATGCACAATAGGTTCTGGGTATGACATTGATAAGATTGTCGCACGTGTCTGATGATATGCAAAATGTGATAAATTTAATTCAATAGTTATAAGATTTTAATAATAAATTTAAAATTTTACTGAATTGATTGACTAAATAAATTGACATCTTGTTGATCACATCTTTTGTAATTAGGGCTAGTCTCAGCTTGATTTAGGTTTGGTAGATGATCGAATTCGTGAATATTTGCATGTTGTCAGGTTCGGATATGTTTTAGACTTGAGGTCAAGCACAATCTTCCCAGAGTTAATTGTTGTGTTGATGGAACGATGGCGAGCAAAGAAGCATACTTTTCACCTACCGTGGAGGGAGTGTACTATCACTCTTGAAGACACCACAAACATACTCGGGTTATCTATTGATGGGTTGGCCGTAGTAGGGAATACTAAACTGACCTTGACTATTGTTTATGATGGTTTACTTGGAGCAATTCCTTCGGAGGGTAAAATCGTTGGTTCATTCATTGTATATACATGGCTAGACGAACATTAATTCTGAAGCTCATTAGAACCATACTGATGCCAGATAAATTTGGCAATAAGGTCAGTTGGCATTACCTATTTTTACTACATGATTTATCTACTGTAGAAGGATATAGTTAGGGATTTGTTGCACTGGCACATTTATATCAAAAGATGTCCTTAGCTATGAACCTACTTTATCAAGGATTGGACGGCTCTGTTATATTATTGCAGAATTAGACATATATTAGAATACATTTCTTAATTCCATTGAGTTGTATTGTCTATTAATTCCCACTTGTGATATTGTTAGTAATGAATTATTTAAATATATTTTAAAATTTGTATTTATTTATAAACCATGCCTTAACATATTTACAATGTTGCTACAATGATTGGATTTTCCGCATTGGGCGCAATAGTTAAGGTAAAGAGGTGGTCGCATACAAGATGGAATTGGAATAATATTCAAAAGAAAAGGTAAATAGTCTATGTTTATGTTGTATAGTATTATAGTTAGCAATTATTTTTATGTGATTTTTTACATAAAAAAAATTATGGTTTACAATTTTAATGGATGCCGCATGTGGGTGAAGAGGTTGCTCGAATTATTTCAACGTGGGTTTAAGCTAGAAGTGAAGTGTAGCATAACAGGACAATGTTACTTAACATGCAATTTGTTGAGTGGTAGCACCCTGATCATGTTATGCGTCAGTTTAGGTTTGAGCATATGCCCCCACTAATCTATTCAACATAGATGATGTGCACAAAGTGACTAGGAGAAATAGGTAAGCCCTGGATTGAACATTGTACCATCCGAGGTTGATATGTGTAATGATCGGTGTTTATCGGTGGTGACTGAGTTCAGCAACCAAGACTGCTTTTAGGCCTCAGATAGTTATATGACTTGGTTCATAGCAAACGAGAGACTGTTTTTATTGAATCAAGGTTGTATACAATCTCAATTGAGGCATGGTCCTATTAGTCATGTCGTGCACCCAACTATAGCCATGAGGCCCTCACAGTCCCCAAATGCACTTAATGTTGATGATTATCAGTTGGCTTATGTAACACTCCAAACCTGGCCTAGACACTATAGCCGAATCTTGAGGAATTACATTAACCCATTTAAAAACTTACGATTTAATCAAACTTAGTGTGCATTTCGAAAACATAAAATTTGGTAAAACTCTCACAAATGTTAGTAAAACTTAAGCCCAATATCACTTATCTCAACCCAGAATTTGAATTCAAAATCGTGTGTCTTAAAAAAAATACTGATGTCGTTTCCAAAACTAAGGCAAACATTTGCTAAAATCCATTTAATAATTTACAGTAAAACACTTAGGAGATTACTTAATCTTTGCAGCGGATATTTCCAGTGTTTTAATTTTGAAAATTGAAATCCATTTTGTTAACTCGTGTGATTTTTCTATTTTACGTTAAAAAATATCAAATATCGACAAATAAAAAAAAACCAAAACAATTCCCAAAAACAAATTACAGTCCCAAAAGTCCAAAAATATTACTAATGTAAATAACCATTTTTATTTAATTGAGAAAACAATCCAAGCTCTTGCATGCTGTCTGGTCCTAAGTTAGAAGATTACCTGGAACGTATTAAACTGTCGAGTGAGTTAGAAGCCTAGTGTGTGTCTTGGCCCACAAAATAGAATTTCCTTATAACATACACAAACATAAACACCAACACAGAATTTTACTTATAATGTTCACATATGCGAATATCAAATCAGAATGACACAATACCAGAAACATAAATCAAATCAGAATATCATATTTCCAAAATATATATCATATAAAAATATAATATCATATCAGAACAAATCCTACCCCCATCCGCTACACACCAACTCCATCCAACCAACCACATAAATATGATTACATGACTCCATCCATTCAATCACATTGGTCATGGTGGTATGCCACTCATAATGTGCAACTGAGCTGCCAAACATATATTGTGGTTTAACCACCAAAATTGCAGTAATACTACCTGAAAACACTTCCTCCATAATCAAAACCCACCCCAATGCTTATGCAAAATCATAATAGCATACGTACATATCACATAGTCAAGTAAGATATCATATCAGAATAGATAACAAAATATGAATGTCGCACATGGTTTACATAATTAGTCATGCTTTAAAATTATTGACACATATATCATACATGTAACTCACATACCGAACGTATCAACACATATATCTCATTTTGGGTTTTTTTTAAGCGAAATGGACCCTACGAAGGGTTAATTACGAATTACAGACTAATGGTCTAACACACGGGCATGTGATGCACATGGTCTATCACATGATCTGCTACACGGCCGTGTGGCGAAGAACATCTTTGAATTTCTTGGTTTTTTTTTTCCAGATTTTCAAGATTCATTCGCAGGATTTTGAGTTAGAAATACACACCTTATGATAAATCTTATAATCTACTAAAAAAGCGCACTCCCAAACCTACATATGACATCAAATCTCCTCGATTAACAAATAGATATCGATACGGAAATAAGCATTCGACACAAAATAAATTAATGAACAACCCTTAACCTTTACATCGAAAACACTTACTCCTGAACGAAATCAGCAACTTAACTACACCTAAGTCGCTAGAGGAACACCAAGCGCCCTTTAATCCTCTCCTAGAAGAACACCAGTAGCAATAAAATCAAAAGGTCAAACCAATAATCACCTCCCTTGAAAGATTACTCGACAACCAAAATTACCAAAGATCACAAAATACTCAATTAACGTATACCCAACAATAATCTTGTCAAAATAATCGAACAACACACTTACCCAAAGCACAACAGAGATTCAACAACACTTGAATGGAATAGCACGATTAGTAAAATAGTTCAATACCAAAAATTAATAAATTAAGATTTTTTTTCCAAGCAAAAAAGGAAGATCCAAGAGAACAAAAACTTGGCGTGAACAAAGGAGTAAGAAATGTGAAAATTGAATGGGGAAAGTGGGGAGAATTTTTTAGGAAAATTAAAACTACCCATATCCCACTAACTAACCTCATATCAGATTCCCTCAGAGTTCAAAATAAAAATAATTCCACTTTGCACACATAGGGATTTAAACACAAGACCAAAGAGTAAGTTGACACTTTACCATTGAACCAGCAGGCTCATTCTTATCATCAATTGAGTGAAAATAACATATAAGCTGGGTCTTCAAAGTCAAAGGTTGAAACAAAATTAACAGAAATGTAAAGAAAGGGATTTGAACACAAGACCTCACACACACATACACAACTTTTATCCACTAAACCAAATTAACTCATTTGACATAATTTTCACAACCTTAATTCAAAACAGAACGTGACCACTCTTGGTTTCACTAACCCAATTTATTCTAACCTTATTTTTGGGATGTGACAACTTCGATGTTATTCATACAATCACATTAGACATATCGTCATAAGTTGGTTAAAAAAAACTCCCACGACTCCATGTTTTCTTTATCTATAATGGCAAAGGCAATCAACAGAACATTTCAGTTCCCATCTTATGCCACGACTATAAGCAATATCTGCTTATATTTTTTGTAGAGCCAAGTATCGTCAACCTAAACTATGGGCTTACAATAAGGGAAAGCTCTAGCACAAGGTTTGAATGTCTAGAATATTTTATGCAAATTTCATACCAAGGAACTATTTCACCAATTTGGTTGTACACGTTGATTGCCCACATCCTAACCACAGTTTTAGAGATATATTGATGCATTTTTGCCGTTCAATATTGGAGCTCGTATGATTCATCCCAATAATCGTACAACTCTTTCATTTCAATTTGTTTAGCACACCATGCTTTTCGACATGAAACCTTGCACCGATAATGGGTTTGCATGGATGCCATCAGCACAATAATTGGAATAGTAGGTTTTGCCTCGACTAAAGGCTTGATACATTGATTGATCAATTTTGTATCTAATTCTTTGATCATGAGTCAACCATGCCAAAGTACAAGTATAGGGGTTTTCATACTTTTGAATCTCTCACATTTGTTAGTTCCTCATAAAATATGTCGTTACCCTCCACCTAAAACCTTGAGAAGTGTTCCAACACCCTCCAACATATGATGTTGGGTTTGATATCATGACTCTGTAGTCAACGGACACCTTTAAGTTGTACCACTTTATCATAGCAACACAACTTTTCTTATCATTGTATTCCAACCCAACTCTGAGCCCTTCAAATTCCTCATCATCTAACATTTGATGGTTTGGAAAAATCTTTGGGTACTCAGGGAACTCAAGTGCATGGGTAGCATTAGGGTCAACAATCATTAAATGGTGATTGGGATCGAATCTAATCACCATGCTGCCGCCACGCTCGCAGGGTTGGATGAAGTCAGCATATTCACGAACTAGATTTTCATTTATGTTGTCATCAATAACTTCATCAGAATCATTATTGCTGAACTCATCCACATGAGCATTTGGGACCTCCTCCTCCGGCCCTTCCCCTTGTACATTTAGCAACCCAAAATTGTACTTAAAACTAACAACTAATGGTTATATATCAGTAACCACAATTTATGTTGGGTAAGTGAATGTGTTTCAACATATGATGATGTGGCTCTATAATTACTGCAATATTCTAATCCTATATTCAAGTTGAATTCATGTTGAAATGCAGATGATCGTCTACCCATGTAGGATGTAGCTTCATCAATATTTGGGTTAAAATGTAGATCCTATTGATTTATAGGTGTAGCATCAATTATCAGAGTTATTGATGACAACGGTTGAGTGTATGCCTCAAAAGTAGGATTATTGTCACATAACTCCGCATGCATCTCTGTAGCATGAAGGTCTCCGAAGTTGGCATGTGCATATACAATTATCTCAACATCCTCATCATGAAAAGATTCCAATATTTTATACGTCTTGAGGATTGGAGGCCATATGAAATCTATAATATAGTTTCGAATTAGCCCTTCCACAATGGCGAGCTATTTTCTATCAAATCTTTGTTTAAATTTCATCAAGTGTCACTAAATTGGTAAATCTTACGCATCATTGTAGACAAATGCTGCAAGCTAGTTGTTTATCTTTAATATAACTGCAATTTAAATTAATATAGTTGTTAGGAAGCCCTAATACTCTTTATATTTTAAGTTTGGTTGAATTAACAAACAAGTTGACTTTTTTAAATACAATATAATTAAAAAATGAAACATGATATTAAAACTTCCAAACAATTTCCTTATCATATTATAAAAACACCAACTTCATACAATAACAGAGGCAAATATTTCGATATAAGATGATACATTTCAAACATAAACCCAAAACCTTATGCACATCCATCCTTCTTTGGTTTAATCTTCTTACAAAGCTTAGGAATGGAGTCAATAAAATCATCTAGAAACTCACCTATATTTAAATTTCTCATCCATGGAAAATAATGATTAATTTGGATTTCTCATACGGATATGGTTACCCGTAATCAGGTGGGAAGTTCTCTTTGTACCATCTTTTGCGATGCCTTTCACAAATTCTTTGATTAATATCTCATACCATTTTCTTCTATTTTTCTCGTTGGTAGATATCATCAACCAACATCTATCCAACCTAAATTTATGTTTTATGTATATAAATGTTTCTCTTAAAAATAGATATTTCAGAACTTCCCACCTAAGACCAGAATAGCATGACCAAATTAACTCCTGCATAATGAGGTTCACAACAATAATGTGAGCAACAATGTAGTTATTGTTTGGGCCTATTCTATAATTTCTTAATTTCTCTACCAAAATGTTAACATCTCTTTTGTTGTTCAGTTTTTATCTTTTTTGAAGTTGAAATGATCTTGGCCATTTTTCTCTGCACAAGCCATTTATAAATCATTGTATTTATTACAATATAAACTCTAAACCATACCATTTCAAACTAATAATATTTCATAAATTCTAAACCTTACTATCTCATGTGATAAACAAATTCACATAATGTCATTTTATTCCATTCGTAAATCGTAAAACCATAATATAATTACTTTATAAAGCTTTCTTTCCTTTTTCCCTTGAAGCTTGCCTCTTCTAACTTCGATCTAGAGAAAAAAATTACTTCAACCAATTAAATCTTTAATAACCTACTAATTATGTATAACATTTAAAAATTTTCATATTATTTAGGTATATTAATTTTTTTCATATATTATTCTGAAAAAAAAAAGTCAAAATAAGCTTTACAATTTTCCATTTTTTAAATGTTAATACTTTCCTTTTTACTGAAAAAGATAATAAAATATTTACAATCAAAATATCATTTACAATTTCCTATATTTTCTACATAAATAATTTCCTTTTTTTTTGAAAAAAAACTAAAAACATTTACAATTTAAATCTATATATATTTAAAAATTAATTATTACTAAATAATTAATTGCTTAGCACCTCGGAATATTAACACTCCTTTTCTAAGCAAAACTATCTTTTGACAGGCTTATTGTTTTTTCTTCTCTTAACTCACAATTTTTTTTCCCTTAACTCACAATTTTTTTTTTCACTTTGAAGCACATTCTTCCCAAAAATTTGGGGTTTTTTAACACCCGTACCTATGGTAAGTCCATGATTCTTAGCCTATAATCATGTTGGACGGTAAGGGAGCAAAGAGTCTTTACAGTCTCGGAAGCCCAAATCGACATGTTAGCCTTTTTAGGCAGGAGGGAATCTCTACTACACCTGCATCGACATAACAACCTATAGGAACCCCAAATCGATATGTCAGCTGTTACTTTGAGATTTCGAGGTGCCGTGTTCATTTCCAACACACCAAATGCATCAGTTTCAACCCAAATTGATAACTGCTATACCAATTTGGGGTTTTCATGCATCTCTCGTATTAATTTGATAAAAAAAAAAATCATCTTATTCCAGTAATTAATCTTTTTCTTTGTATTGTTAAAAAGAAAAACTCTTTTTTGGCAAGTAATAGGTTTAATTAAATAATTTTAGCAATCATGGCAAAAAAAATTCCTGTTCCGTTTATAATGTTAAATTTGAAAATTGAAGGGGAAAAAATTCTTATGAAGAATCAATTAATCAAAATTCCATACAAAAATGAGGTGAGTATAATAATTATAATTCCAAAAGAAGAATATACAAGCATACATTTCTTCCCGCTCAAAAGCAAAATGTCCCTTACAAAGTTTCGTATTGAGAAAATGTCCTTTGCTTTATTTATCTCTTTTTGACAAACAAAAAGAAATTTTAGACTTTTTTATTTATTTATTCAACCCAAGCTAAAAATAGGCTTTCCTAACCCAAATATTTTCAGGTTTAGAATTTAGGATTTAAATTATTTTATATTAAATAATACATTTACAATGTTAATACATAAAGGGAGGAATCCCATACACGGGTGTAAAATTAAAATAGTTTTACATCTTTTCGTATATTGTTATATTATTAATATTTTAACAACCCAACCTTCATATTTTATATTCCATTCATATAGATCATTTATGTCAAATTTAATGTAAATTTAAAATTTTTAACTTTTTATTTTTTAAAAAAAACTTTAATTTGTTAAATAGATATTAATATATACAATATTTTAGATCGACATGGTAGATATATTGGATCGGTTCAAATATTTACATGCATGACAAATATAATTGTATTGGTAAATTCAACGGTTGGATCGTTAAAATATTAATCATATAAAAATATATTGGTGTAAATGGATCCTTCTCCATACATAAATAGTTAATATGTACTACTACTTGAACTTTACTTTAATTGATAATGTTGTTATTACAATAATTAGAGCATAAGTTCGAGTGCACTTAAGTGCATCTTTCCCTTCAATGGATTTTTACATGCTTGCTTGCCGATGGTCAAAGAAGCTATGTTACTTGGGTCTTTTTTGCAAAAGAGTTAACTCATATTTGACTCTTTTTATTTTTAAAATGTATAATGCAGTGTTTATATTATCATTTTACAAAAATAAATCTCAAAATTATATGTCAACACCTATTCAATTTTTAATGTATAAACTTTGATTTGAACAATTATGTACAAGTATTTGATTTTTATTCAATTATTCGTATAAAATTTTAATTTTAATCTTTTATAATAATTAAATCAAAACTAAAATATAACCATATATTATAATTGATAGTTACATGAAATTAGAATTAAATGTCACATTAAACATTAAAACAAAGTTTACAATATTTAACTCTTATTTTATATGTAAATTTAGTATTTGGAAAGCGGAAATTTTATATATTGATGTATTTAACGAAAACTTGGTTTTAAAAAATCTCTTAATTAATCAATTGAGTCTTAGTTTGATTGGCATAGGCATTATTGTCAATGTAGGAGCATATGAGTTCGAGTGCGTTGAAACGCATTATCTTCCTATTTATGGGTTGGGGAGGGGCTATGGATAATTTTAGACATTATATCAAAAAAAACAAATATAATCAGAACATATAATAAAATTGTAAAAAAAATACTCTTAATTAAGTACAAATTTTATAATATCTTACCAAAATGTTGCAAAAAAGAAAAAAAAGCAGGTCATGTGTGCAGTGTGGGGGGGGGGGGGATAGGGCACATGTCATGACAATGGAGGTCTGAAATTCACGTGCAAATTAAATGTATGGTCTTATTCACAGCTTTGCCTAAAACATTGGCTGTGCTTAAAGTGTTCTGTTTGGTAGTGACACTTAATTAAACCAACTTGATTAGGCCAACCCTTTGAACCTTGGAATCATGATAGCCACCACAACCCCAACACTTATCTACTTACATTTTGTTTTTCACTTGTCCTTTTTTCTTATTAAAAAATTATACATATTATTTAGAGTGGATTCAGATTAATGAAACTGTTTTTCCTGTACTATTTTTTCCATTCATAAAACTTTTATTTAAAAAACATCTAATTTCTTACTATTGGAGTCATTCGATATTAGGGTTTTGACATTTATTTTTATTAATTTATTACATAATTATTATTTCCTTTTCATCAAAAGTTTGGGTGGGTGTGCTTTCATTTCATTTCTTCTCCTTTTTAGGATAGCTCTAGTTCATTTTTTCAATTTGTAGTTTTTTAGTGTTTTTCTTTCCTTCTTTTCAACATTGTAGAATTTTTTTATAATATATTTTATTTTAGCTATTAAAAAGTTACAAGTAAATTTTCTTAATATAAAGGTTGAATATCCAACCTTTTCAATTTTTTTCTCTAATTATTTCTTAAACCTCTTGTTATATAAAATTAATTAGAAATCCTATCACACGCATGAAATAGGAAAATTACAAATTTAGAACATAAATATGTGTTTAAAAATAACAAACAATAAATAATGAAACTTATGATTTGAAAATTAGATTAAATTGTTTATCATGGTGTTGTCATCTATCTTGAGTTGATGTCGAGTTAACTTGTGACTCTAACTTAGTCAAATTCATTATTAATACTAGAAATTTGATCACACGCGCGTGGAAACCACATATTTAAAATACAAAGGCTTATTTAAAAGTAACATACAATAAACAATAAAACTTATGGTTTGAAACTAATTATACAACTAATGTAGATAATAAATTATGTATATTAAAACAAAATTATATAAAATATATTAAAATAAAGTTTTGGTTGAGTGGTAAAATTAAGATTTTAGTAATCTAATTAGTGTGGGTTCAAATTCCACTATATATTTATTTTAATTGGTTTTTGTTTCAGACTAAATACGCCCGAAATAATATAACTTATTTTAATTACAGAAGATATTTCCATAATTTCCTATCCGAGTTGGTGATTCGGTTGAGGGTGACACTAGCTCAATTAAGGCTTAATAAATAGTGTATATATAACTGATAGAGGTAATAAGGTGTACTTAATAAATAGTGTATATCATAATTTTTTAATGGAGTTTGTGCCAGGTTGACTCGTGACACCAACTCAATCAAAAGTTTAAATAATAGAATAGATACAATTAATTGAGGTAATAAATGTGCATAATAAAATTAAAAGGTATAAAAATATCAAAATTAAGATTTAGTTGAGACTTGAGTGGTAAATTGAAGGTTTTACTAAAGCAATTGATGATGTGAGTGTGAATCTCACCATATGTATATTTTTATTGATTTTTTTAAAAGTGAAAAGACTAAAATACTCCCAAATACTATTACTTATTTTTATTATGGAAGGGCGTTCTCGTAATTTCCCAATCAAATTGGTACCCAATTAACTTATAACATCAACTCTATTAAAAGTTTAAATAATAATATAAATAAACATGATACAAAAACATTCACTAATTAAATATCTTAATCCTTTTACATGCCATATTAGTTTACAAAAATTTAATTTATGTTAGTTGTACTATGAGTAATTTCATTTTTCCTCTAAGGTTTTCTTGCTTTCGCACTAAAAAGTTTATAATTTTATCTTTACTCTTCTAATTCAAAATTTCTTGCTTCACATTTAGTTGAAAACTTAGATAATTAATACATACACGTATTAGGTGCAGTGATAAGTTCAAATTCTAGAAATGATACTATAAAAAGAGAGAATCATAATCCTAAAAAAGTTAGCCTTTTACAGACAATAAAACGGACATTAACGATATCTTGATAATACTAAAAATAATTAAATTACAATCAATAACCATATGATATAAATAAGTAACCTCTATTTGTCAACTAACCAGCAAATGATATTATATATCGAGTTTAAATTTATACAATTCTTTCCCTCGAACCCTTGATTAATATATACACATTTTTTTATAAAAATAATAAGCAATATAGAAGGACGTGAGTTCGAGTGTGTTAAAGCGTATTATCTTTCTATTTATGAGTTGGGGAGAAGTTACGAGTAATTTTAAATATTATATAAAAAAATAAATACGATCAAAACTTATAATAAAATTGTTAAAAAAAAAGAAAAAAGCAATAATAATACCATAACTTTAAGCAACCTTACGTAGAAAGAGGAGAGATTTGTTTGTTGTGTTAATGATAAAGTAGATGTGAAGACGGAAACCTACCAACGTTAATTTAATTAATAAAAATCATAGTTTTATTCCGTGGATTGCCGTACGGAGTTTGGTGAAATTTATTCCAAGGCTAAAGCCAAAGGCACCACTTAGGATTCCCCCTAATTTTACTTAAACATTATTATCAAAAAGGAATATTCCAGGGTTATATAAATTAAAATGACAAATTTTAGTAATACCCTTCATCTTCTTTACTAATCCGATCTCATGACTTGAATATTATAATAAACAACCTTCAGTGGGATTAATTTATTAAAAATTAGATGGAAGACCAAGACTTTGTATTAATTGAACCAAAACTAAACTTTGTTTTATTGTAGGGAACATTTAGTAATAAAGCAACATAATTGTCACCTGATATTAAATACATAATTATGATTTGAGTTATTTGTGCTGATCTAAAGTGAGAAAATCCGGACAAAAAAATATAAGCTTGAAAAATTTGTTTGGATAAAAAAATAAGAACCATCTCTAAACGGGTTAGACATCGGATAAGATTTTTTGGCCCGACCCGAATTTGCTTAATTTTTTTTCCTTGTTGCTGTTTTGCTTTCATTTGAATATTATACAACTCTTGTTTTATTATTTTTTTTATTATTATTTTAGAGATATTTGTTTGCTAATTTGTAATTATTTTTCAATCTATCGGGAGATATTTATTTTAATATTTTTATTATATTTGATGTATTATATTTTTTATATAAAAAATTTACTATGAACGAGCCAGGCTTGAATTTAACATTTTTTATCTAGGTGGGATATAGGTAAAATTTTAAATTCATTTTTCAGAATTGAGTGTAGAATTTTACATGTGCCCGACGATGATCAGTTAATAATTCATGCAACCTTAAAAGCATAAAAGAAAGCCTAAACAAAACAACATAATAACGTATGAGAATATGACAAATTTCAAGCTTTATTTCTGTTTCTTTTATCATCTGGTTCAGGGTCGTTCCCAATGAAGCTGCGTTTCTTAGTTGCGGTCATGTAAGGTCTAATAACCCATTCAATCAGAGCTTCACTCTGCTCCATTGTTCCTAATTTCACCTGCAACATAAGCTAGGGAGTTGCATTTAAACTGCAATACCAAGCAGCCAATGCTTTGAGAAACCTAAGAAAATAATTGAAATGGCATGAAACTCGGACCAATCTCCTTTAACTCAACTGATTTAGGACCTCCAGGCTTCTCATAGATATGATGCCTGCATGTTTACATGATTTCAATGAGTGAGAGTGAACATTTCATAGCATACAAGCATGATGCAGAATAATCTATGTTGTCATTAGAGGATGGCCACTGTGAAAGAACATTTATATAACATTAAACCTACAACTGGCAAGTTGACTCGCTTCGAGGTTTTGAGGAGCGATTGACGGTTCCTTACTATCCACATATTGATATCAGTATCCCCCTTTTAATGCTAAAGAATACAACAAAATCTACAGAAGAGAAGCAACCTGAATGAAATATATTCAGACTGGTTAGCAACACTCACAATACGTTTTGTGAAAATAAATTGAAAAAGAATATCAGCAACAAAAAGGATTACTGTTGGTGGAAAAGGAATAAATTATTATTAAACACTGATGCCAACAGACACTTCTTCTATTGGCTCAGGGCTCAGAGCTATATATGCGTCTTTATACTTTATCTATCGATGCACAGAAACATGAGACAGACACATCGAAACACCTTTGAAGGATATTTGAGCACAGAACAGGCTTTGTTACATAACCAACTATTACACATAATAAGGGTCTGTGCAGGCTAGAGTCATCAAATACTTGCCACATTGAGTAATCCAAAGTATGCTGTGGGACCAAAAGGTAGATGACTTAGGATGAAACCATCTGGTATACCCCGATGTTCATGAACCAAAATAACATCTGTAAGCCCATGCGCACGGTAACTTTCAATAATTTCAGATATAACCTGCAAATAAGGGGAAAAAAAAAAGAAAAGGGCATAGATAATTATTTTCTAATTTTCAGTAGAAAACCAGTTCGAAATCGAATAAGTTAATAAATTTATGTATTATAATCCTCAAGATCAGAAGCAAAGACTTGCCAACAGTTCATCACAAGCATCATAACAATAAGAACACTAATAGGAATCCAATGAAGAAAGCATGGATTGATAAACAATGCAATAATGAACTGACCTGGCCATGGATTGTCTGCATTTTAGTTTAATCTTCATTAGTAGCCATATTTGCAAAGTCTATCTTCTTCTTCTTTTTATAGAAATGCTTAATTGCGGGAGATGATGCAATTGATGATGAAATGAATGGGGAGATTTCAAGTGAGGAAGACCCTTCAACCGTAAAAAGATTTCAGATATATAAATTTCATACTAGTTTTGTTTAAAATGTAAAAAGACAAAAGTATTTCTTTTTGTAAGTAAATAATTTATTTCAGGGTAGTTTAATAATTTTTTATTAAGTTGGTGTCTAAGAGATTTAAATAAGGTATAATGATTTTTTTGGTCTTCTAATTTTGCAAAAAGAAAAAGTCATTTTGGATCATACATTTAATTTTTCGTCTATTTTAGTCTTTGAACTTGCACTGTTTGTCAAACTAACCTAAAATGGATAAAAAAATTAATGTATTGTCACGTGGTCAATTTTTTGTTACATGATTATCAAGTGAGTACTTTTTATTTCAAAATTTTAATTAATAAATTTAATAGAATAATTTTAACGGTATTAACAATTAGATCTAAATTTTTAAATCCAAAAAATAGAGTCACGAAATCTTTAGAAATAATAAAAAAAAACTAAATTTTAAATATAGGAAGAATACATAAAATTGAAGCATATTTTAACTTAAATATAATGCAAAAACATTTACTAATTAAATATCTTAATCCTTTTAGCGGCGGAGCCAAGTTTTAGGTTGTGGTTTCATTGACTCCAAAAAAAAAATTTAAAAATAAATAGTACTTATAATTTTTAAATTTTTATGTAATTAATATATTAATTAACAAAAAAGTTTGAAAATCACCCACAAAAATTGGTCACACGAAAATTTGAAAAGGATCTAACAAAATTTTTGAGAAAAATATTTTATAAAATAAATTATTTTATATAAAATAAATGAACGTCTCTTCAATCACTGAAATTCAAAAATTTCTAATTAACACTAATCATTTTTTTTTTCAAATTTCTTTTAATCTCTTACGCTCTAGAATTTTTATAAGATAAGTGCTTAAGCTTTCAAATACTTTCATGTTGGTCTCCTAATTTGGTAATAACTCCTTTTTTTTTCTATGTTTTATTGATTAATGTTTAGAAAATTAGAATTGTGGCTTTTTTTTTTTATGACAGATTAAGATTTTTATGCAAGATTAAGTTTTTTTTGTATTTGTTGAATGATTTTGGGACTATTGATTTTGTGTGAGGTTACTGACAATATGATTGAGTAATAATTTTTAGAGGTTGACCAATACAAGTCGTTGAATAAATTAAGATAGATTAATACAAACCCTTGAAGAAATTAGGATTGATAAAAAATTTAACATTTTTATTTAGAAATTGTTGTTACTGGCGTAATTACTATGAATCTTGTGTTTAAAAATTTGATATATTGCATTCTTATGACACAAAAAAGCACTTAAATAATGTTTATTTGTGAAAGAAAATTACTAGTGGTATGTCCTTTTTTGTGGTTAAGGCTTAAATATATTTGTTCTAAATATCTAAGGAATGAAAAAATATTTTAATCTACCAGTGAAAGAGGAAGAACAATAAAAAAAAATTATGCATTAATATATATGACTTTTATAAATATTTTAATTTTTAAAAAAAATTAATCTTAATATCCAAATTTCCTAACTCCGTCCCTGAATCCTTTTACATGCAATATTAGTTTATAAACAATATCATGGTTAAAATTTAATGCAGGTTAGTTGTAGTATATATGGGTGTAATGGGCCAAAATTTGCCCGGGCCCTAAAATAAATAGATCAGAGTCCAAAGTTAAAATAGTCCAATAATCAAGCCCAAATTCTTAACCCAAAACCTAAAAAAAAGGGAAACAGAAATTGCAAAAACCCTAGTAGAATAGCGCCGTCAGCCACATCCCAACGCAGCACGTCTCCTATCCGCAACGTGCGCCTTCACGCCTTTGGTGGTACACCTACAAAACAGGAAGCAGTAAAACAATAGGACGGTAGTGGGGATTCGGGGTTTGATTGTATTCTATTTTTAGAGGGGTTTTATAGGCTATAAAAAGGGAAAAATCGAATGTAAAAGGATCTTCTTTTTTTACGTTTTTTAAAGAGAAAGGCAATATACCCACAAATTCCAGAAAAACCAATACAAAATCAGTTGACTAAAGCAGTTTTTTAGTAAAAAGTAGACAGACGTTCGAGTAGGAAACAGTTTTCAAGGGTAATTTTCGCATATCTTGGTTGCTCTATATAGTTTTTTTTTTGGGTTTTCTATATTTTCTAAAAGATCAAAAAGCGAAGAAGAGGGTAAGAGCCTTACCAGGCCTCCGTACTGGCACGCGATCGGGCGCTGGACCGGTGGAGATACAGCGGTGGGTGAGAGGTTGAAAGGCACTAACCCTAGAGAACAAAGAAAAGGAGAAGGGAGGGATTTTGTTTTTAACCTGCGCAGGAAATGAAAATGCAGGAATGAAAGAGTTTTTTTCCCTTTTGTTTTAAAACATTTAAAGAAATGCGCCGTTTGGTTGGGGGATCCATGCGCATTTACCCAGAATGGGTAAATTGCACAATTGGTCCTCCGTTTTACGCTCTTGTTGATTTGCGTCCTATTTCCATTTATATTTGTTTTTTTAAGTTTAGCCCAAATTTTCTGTTTTTGATTCGGTTTAACCCCTATTTTTAATTCGTTTACAAATTAATTATTTTTAAATTATACTTATTATTTTAATATTACTATGACCTTTATTACTACTTTTTTATATCATATTATTATTCTCATTATTCTATTACTGTCACTATTTTGCTATACGTATTATTATTTTTAATGTTATATGTTATTATTTTTTTTTACCACTATGTTATATATATATATATATATATTATCACTATGTCTAATATTTTTATTATTACTATTAATATTATTAGTATCATTATTTTTTATCTTCTTTACTTTTTTATATACATTAATATTATAATTGTATTTATTATTATGTTATTATTATCTTTGTCCTATTATTTTTTATATTATTACTATTATTTTATTGTCAACGCTATTTTTCATTTTGTTTTTAGTAGTATCATCATTATTTTTACTTTTTAGTAATATTTATTTTTATTATTATTTCTTTCCCATTTATTATTATTATCACTATTCTTGTTACTCCTATATTTTTCCCCTTCACCATTATTATTTATTCATTGATGTTTTATTATTATTAATATTGTTTTTTATATTTACCTTCGAAATTATCATATTGCATTTATTTGCATGGATTCACCATTAGCCTTATTATTATTATGTTCTTTTATTTCTTTATTCTTGAT
Source organism: Gossypium australe (assembly GCA_005393395.2). Lineage (NCBI taxonomy): Eukaryota > Viridiplantae > Streptophyta > Magnoliopsida > Malvales > Malvaceae > Gossypium > Gossypium australe. The sequence goes on along the minus strand of CM016624.1, from coordinate 123,532,994 downwards.
CCTTATTATTTTATGTAAATTGGTGATTCTGGAACGAATTTTTATTTTGGCTTTATTTACATTTTTTTTGCCAAATTCATAAAAAGTTTTTTACAAAGGCAATATTTAGTGTTTGGAAGTTCGAGAGATCGTGCCCAATCGTGCTGGGTTTTTATTTTTCGTTCGGCTAAATTACTGAACATCCTTTGAAGATTTTGATCATGTTTTTGAAAATAAGACGATGTTTCGTGTTTGGAAATTTGAGAAATTCGTGCCCAGTCGTGCTGGGTTTCGATTTTCTGTTCATCTAAACAACTAGATATCCTTCACAGATTCTTTTATCGTGTTTCTTAAATAAAGGCAATATTTCATGATTGGAAATTCAAAGAATCGTACCCAATCGTGCTGGGTTTCGGTTTTTAGTTTAGCCAAATAGTGAAATACCCTTTTCAATTTGCAACACATGAATTTTGGAAATCATGAGATGATCTTGGTATCGAGGGTTTGAAGCATCGTGTCCTATCGTGCTGGATGTGGTATTTCAACTTTTCGGAACAAGAGAGTTTCGATATCCAATGCGAGTCATCCAAACATTTTTTTCGTATTTTAAAATATTTTATAATTTTCGATATTGAGGACATTGATCAATCAATACGGTACCAATTTTGGGCGTTGCGAGGGTGCTAATCCTTCCTCGTGCGTAACCGACTCCCGAGCCCGTTTTCTTCAAATTCGTAGACCAAAAATGTTTTCTAAAGTGGCCCAATCACACTTCAAAAAAGGATTGGTGGCGACTCCGTTTTCCTTTTTAAGGTCGGCCCGTTTTCCAAACAAAAAAATGGTTTCGACAGCTTGGCAACTCCACTGGGGACTCCATAGGAGAGTCAATAAAATTTTTTGATTTCATTTTTCCTTTGCATGAGTCTGTGTCGCGTCATATATCTGCTTTGGTTTGGGACACATAGAATATTTTTTGCATTCATATTGCATGACCGTTGTGGTCACACCTTTAAGTGGGAGCGAGAAGCTATGCCTTCGTGAGGTTTTCACCTCCGCATGGGCTAGGGGACCGCTTCCGGGATACATCCGTACCTATGGTTCCGTGAGGTTTTCACCTCCGCATGGCCATAGGGAAATGTATTCCCTTGAACTAAACTCGATCCGTATGAGCCTATACTGGGTGAGGATTGAGGAATCTGCTAGTTCAGGTACCCTTTCTTTAGAACTAAACCACATATAGCGAACCTTAAGAGCCCACCTTAGGTAGGGCCATGCTAAACCTTAATGGCTACCCATATAGTGGTTTGACATTTTTCACTTGCTTTGGTTTCTTTTATGTGATACTAACTTGTTTTATTTTGGTCATATTTGCATGTCATTTCATACTTAAAAGGCGTCGATTCCTGTTTTAATTACTAAGTTAGAATGCTTGTTTTAGAGAACGAATTCCTTGATAAAGTAGAGGATAATGCGGCCGTGCGTATATGGTCAGAGAAGACACAGCTTGAGAAGGGGGATAGTCTAACTGAAGGGTACACATCAGAATTATTGTACTTTACTTACATCAGTGTGACACAGAATGAGTTCCAAGAACTAAGAGATATATGGGCTTGTTGGGATGAAGCAACTAAGTAGCTTTTCTACCTTAATTATGGTGATCTACCCTACTTACTCGACATAAGAGTAGACAAACACTTGTTTTGGGCTATGACTCAATATTGGAATCCCGCTTATAGCTGTTTTACGTTTGGGGAAGTGGACTTGGTGCCTACCGTGGAGGAATATACGACTTTGCTTTGCAGTCAAAGGGCTCGGGTCGACAAAATTTACTTCAGGGCCTCTAACGCACCGACTTTTGTAAAGAAGCTGATAAGTATCACTGGGATGAGTGAACAGTGGGTCATGGCACGAATTCAGCAGAAGGGTGAAGGGAAATGCATTCTCTGGATGAGCTTGAGGGACCTGATGGTGGCACATCCCAATGTTAAGAGGAAAATTGACATTTTCGCCTTAAGTATCTACGGCTTGGTAATTTTCCCAAAGGCTTTCAGACATGTAGATGAAGTAGTTATTGACTTGTTCAATCGTCTTGACAATGGGGTTACGCCGGCACCAGCAATTCTTGTCGAAACGTTTAGATCGTTGAATGCGTGTCGGAGAGCAGGTGAGGGTAGATTCATGGGCTGCGCGCAATTACTGTTGGTGTGGTTCCATAGTCATTTTTGGAAAGTAGATAGAGTTTCTTGTCGGGTTTTTTTGGGAACTATTCCCCGTTAAATGAGTTGGCAGCAGTGCCCAGAAGAGATGATATATCGGAAGAAAACTGGATCGCGCTCCTTCAGAATCTTCAGGAAAAGGACGTTGAATAGAGGGCTCCTTGGTTCATTCCCGACGAAATTCTCTACCGGTGTGGGAGTTATGATTGGGTTCCTCTGCTAGGGATCTGGGGAGCCGTTGGGTATGCTCCTTTGCTCGCGCTAAGACAATACCAATCATGACAGTTTATACCGGCGACGCATGGGCTGGCTCAGTTTGAATCCTCGTATAGTGGGAATAATTATAAGAAGAGAGTTCGAGAAGTTTCTGATGCTTGGAAGCAGATGCACCGAACGAAAAGAGTTGCTGTAGGTCCAATGGTAACCCTCGAATATAATACATGGCGGAGCAGGAGAGTAAATGATAATATCCCCGGGCCGACACAGGATGGCGCTCGATCGATAGAGGAATACATGCAGGTAGTCCCTTCCGAGTTGGAAATCCTGAAACAAGACTTTGCAAGTAAAAATTCAGAGTTAGAGAAGAAGATAGAACAACTGGAAGAGGAAAAGGTGCACTTGAGATTAGATATTGATGTCCAGAAATCAGAGGCTGAGCAACTGAGGAAAGGGAAAAGGAAAGCCGAAGAAGATTTGGACAGCTTGAAGACCGAGTACAAAAGGTTGCATCTATCCATGAGGACTGCTGGATTGGGTAAAACCTCAGAACAGTGGCGTCAAGAAATTCACGAGGAAAAGACCAAGGTCGATCAGTGGAAGAAGAGATTCCATGAGGCTCAAGCACAAAAGGATGCCCTGAAAAAGATTGTGGGTGAGAGCCAAAGCGAAAATAAAATGCTAAGAGCTCGAGTAGCAGAATTAGAGAAGGCATTGCATCAAAGTCGCGAGTCTACGGTGAAGTTAGAATCAAGCCTAAGCCAGATTGGAGAGTTGAAAGGAAAGGTGGTGGAGCTCGAAACGGTGCTGCAAAACAGTGAGCTCCGGATCCAACTATTGGAGGCAGATAACCAGCAATGGAAAGAACGATTTCAACTGTCTCAGAACCAAGTCAAAGAAAGAGACTACTTTATGGCCGAAGTTGTGGCTCAGATACGAGAAGTGGCTGATCATTTACAAACTTTAGTGGTTCAGGCTGATGTGTTAAGTATAGTATATGAGTCAAAGTCGGACTGGGGTCGAGAGTTAGCTTCGCTTCTTGAGAAAGTTAAAACTTTAGGCATAAGGGCTAGGTCGTATATGTGACTCTGTCTTATGTAAAGGATTTTGTTTTTTTCAATAAGTATTCTAAAAGAAATTGAATCAGAATAGACTCCTCTTATTTTTGCATTAGTTCATTTGCATTGCATTTCATGCATTTGCATTGCATCACATCATTTGCATTAAATATCATAAGACAACCCTTTTAATTAAAGGTTATATTATAGTTATCCTGGAACACCGCTATTACACTCGGAAAAAAACGAAAGCAATGGATCAAATGATGGAAAAGTTAGAGCAGATGCAGAAGGAAATGCAAGACCAACTGCAGGAACAGTTGGCTAAGATCCAGCAGGACATGAGGGATCAGATGCTGGAATCCCAGAGAAGTATGATGAGCCAGTTAACGCATTTGTTGACTGGAGCATAGGATAAAGGAAAAGGCCCTATGGTCGATGTCGGAGATGAAAATGGAAATTCTACTTACCCGCCAGGCTTAGCCCCGGTAAATTCTCCAGCACAACCACCGAGAGTGTCTGTCAATGTCAGACCTCAGCATCAAACTGGTACCTCAGTGCCAGCAAATCTCCCGACAGGCTCGAGCTCTAACCCCGGAGACAATTTGGCAAAGTCGATGGTCCCTGATTTCGATGACTCAGCAGAAGAGGAAAAAACGAGGGCAGAACTCCCAAAAGAGTTTGAGGATCGCTGCAAATGGCTTGAGGAGAAGTTTAAAGCATTGGAAAGTGCTGATTATCAATACGAGGTGGATGCTAGGAAGCTGAGTCTAGTTCCAAATCTGGTACTTCCTCCGAAGTTCAAGACGCCAGAGTTTGAAAAGTACAATGGGACTAGCTGCCCTGAGGCCCATATTACCATGTTTTGTCAGAGAATAATGGGATATGTCAACAACGACCAGTTGTTGATTCACTGTTTCTAGGATAGTCTGATTGGGGCTGCAGCAAAATAGTACAACCAGCTGAGTTATACGCAAACCAAATTGTGGAAGGACTTAGCACATGCCTTTATGAAGCATTATGGCCACGTAACTGATATAACGCCTGATAGAATCACGCTGCAAAATATGGAAAAGAAGTCAGGCGAGAGTTTTAGGAAATATGCCCAGAGGTGGAGGGAAGTCGCCATACAAGTCCAACCACCATTGCTGGAGAAGAAAATGACCATGCTGTTTGTTAATACCCTAAGAGCACCTTTTATCAACCATATGTTAAGAAGCGCCACCAAGAGTTTCGCAGACATAGTGATGTCCGGCGAAATGATAAAGAACACGATAAGGTGTGGGAAAATTGAAGCTGGAGAGAGCATGAGAAAAATGGCTCTAAAGAAAAGGGAGAATGAAGTGGGTAATGTAGCTCAAGTTATCCCAAACTCATTACTATTAATCAACGAAGAGCGGTGACCGCGGGCCAGCAGGCTCCACCAAGACAAGAGCCCAACACGAGGCAAAAGACCGAGAAGTTGCAGTTTACCCCCATACCTGTGACGTATAGGGAGTTGTATAAAACTTTGTTCGATGCGCACGCCGTAGCCCCATTCTACTTGAAGTCGTTGCAACCTCCGTATCCCAAGTGGTATGACACAAACGCTCAATGTGAATACCATGCGGATGTAGTAGGTCACTCGATAGAAAATTGTACTTCATTCAAAAGGCTAGTTGAGAGACTTATTAAGGCGGGAGTGGTAGAGTTCAATGACGCTCGTGGGGGAGGAAATCTGTTACCCAATCATACGGATAAGGGGGTAAACGCGGTAGTTGAGAACAGGGAGAGGAAAACCAAGCAGGAAGTTGCTGAGGTCAGAACCCCATTGAGGGAAGTTTGGAAAACAATTCAGAAAATGGGGTTAGTTCTGCAAGAGAATGTGAACAGATCTCGAGATGCAAGAAACTACTGTGAGTTCCATGACAAGGAAGGCCATGAGATCCAGCACTGCAACGAATTCAGAACCTTAGTACAAGGGTTAATGGATAATAAAGAGCTGGAGTTCTTTGACTTTTCCAAAGAGGTGGATGTATGTGCCACAGAGGGTGGGTCTGCAGAAAGGATCCCTAAAGTCAATCACCCAATAGTGATTATCACACAGCCAAGGGTCGACGAGGCAGGAGTGAAAATGGCACCTAGAGTCGAAATTAAAAAACCCGTGACTTCTCCTTATAAGGATACACTGAGGGTTGTAATCAGAAAACCCGTAACTTCTCCTTATAAGGATACACCGATGATTGTAATTCAAAACCCATGGCTTTTCCTTATAAAGATGACAATAGGGTACCTTGGAATTACAATTGCACTGTGACAGTTTCCAAGAAAGAGAGTTCAGCCAGCACACCCAACCCAGAAGCTGAGTCCTCTATGATGAGAAGGGGAGACGAGAAGATAGGACCACTGGTTAATGAACCAGTAATAGAGGATGAGGCCGGAGAGTTTTTGAAGTTCCTGAAGCACAGTGAATATAGTGTTGTGGAACAGTTACACAAGCAGCCGGCACGCACATCGGTACTGGCCTTACTGCTGAACTCAGAAGGACACCGTAGTGCGCTAATGAAAGCGTTGAACCAGATTTATGTTACTTTGGTAAATAAGCTAGACCGTCTTGTAAATAACATAAGCGCAGATAATTTCATCTCGTTCAGTGATGATGAAATACCGCCGGGGGGCATGGGATCTACCAAGGCTTTGCATATCACTACCCGATGCAAAGGGTATACACTGCCAGGGGTATTAATTGACAACGGATCGGCACTGAACGTTTTGCCCCTATCTACACTGGACAGGTTACCTGTAGATAGCTCTCACATGAAAACATGCCAAAATATAGTGAGAGCATTCGATGGCACCGAGAGAAAAGTGATGGGGAGGATCGAGATACCCCTTCTCATTGGGCCAAACACGTACGAGGTAGATTTCCTCGTGATGGACATCAAGCCTTCTTATAATTGCTTATTGGGGAGGCCGTGGATCCACTCATCGGGAGCTGTACCATCGTCATTGCACCAAAAGTTGAAGTTGGTGACAGAGGGCCGGTTGATAACCATAAACGCAGAGGAGGATATCATCGCGTCTGTTACTAGTAATGCATCGTACATAGAGAATGATGCGGAGGCTATAGAGTGCTCCTTCAGGTCATTAGAATTTATAAATGCGACTTTCATCAGTGAATGTGGCAAGGTCCCGGTGCCAAAAATCTCTGAAGCTACAAGGATGGGCCTATAGCTGACGGTAGGAAAAAGAGCATTGCCTGAAAGGGGACTCAGAAAATACCTTCAGGGCCCGATTAGAGTGCCAGGATTGGTTGACAAACATGATCGCTTTGGTCTGGGGTATAGGCCAAATACCAGACAGGGAAAAGAGGAGCTGGAAAGGAAATGTGAGAGACGGAGGGCACGATTGAATGGTGCTGAGATCAAATGGAGTTCGATGACTTTTCCCCATATATCTAATACATTCGTGTCTGGAGGAATTATTCATTCAGGGTTAGAGATTGTGAATAGAGAAACGGCTGAAGACATGATGAGAACTTTGAACATCAATGCTGTGTCTGAAGGAAGTTCGAGGAGAGGAAACTTGGCAGGTATTCGCCCTTACGAGCCTAGAAGTGTTCTGGACAACTGGACTGTAGAAGGAATTCCTGTATTTTTTAGGACTAAAACAGAGTAATGTTCAAAACACACTTGTTGTTTCAAGCCTAGGAACAATAAGAATCTTTTGTGAAATAGGCATGTTCACCCATCGTTACTTTCAATAAAAAGTGCATTTTTTCTTTCATACCGTGCAATTATTCTTCTACTTCTGTTTCATTACATTCATAATCATAACGCATAAATAAGTCATTCTTAAATTCATTTTCATTGAATATTCTTTCATACCTACCATAGGTCCCCAGATATCGATGTCATGAACAACGCTGTTACGGGCCCAGAATTTCCTGATGAGCAAGACATGTGCCTAGAAGAACCTCAAGACTTTACAGATGACGGAAATTGTATTATATCCCCAGATTTGTTAAGGATGGTAGAGCAGGAAGAAAAGCTGATTCTGCCTCACAAAGAAACAATTGAGAATGTGACTCTGGAGGAAGGGAAAGAGGTGAAAATTGGAACCCTCATCACCAAGGAAACAAGGCAGGACCTCATTAGACTTCTCTTAGAGTTCAAAGATGTCTTCGTGTGGTCATATCAAGACATGCCTAGGTTGAGCACTGATATTGCGGTACACTGTATCCCCATAAAGAAAGATTGCAAGCCGGTCCAACAGAAGCTCCGAAGGATGAGACCGATGTTGCGGTGAAAATCAGAGAGGAGGTTAAGAAGCAGTTTGACGCTGGGTTCTTACGAGTTGTGAATTACCCAGAATGGGTAGCCAACGTTGTCCCCGTTCCTAAGAAAGATGGGAAAGTACGAATGTGCGTCGACTACAGAGACCTAAACAAGGCCAGCCTAAAAGACAACTTCCCACTGCCTCACATTGACACTTTGGTGGATAACACGGCGGGTTTTTCATTCTTCTCATTCATGGATGGTTTCTCAGGATACAATCAAATAAAGATGCATCCTAAGGACATGGTATAGACTACCTTCATAACCTTATGGGGAACTTTTTGTTACCAAGTGATGCCATTTGGGTTAAAGAATGCGGGGGCAACATATCAAAGGGCTATGGTAACCTTATTTCACGACATGATGCACAAGGAGATTGAGGTCTACGTCGACGACATGATCGCAAAGTCTCGAACGGAAGGGGAGCATGTGCAAGTTTTGAGGAAACTATTCTTGAGGTTGAGGAAATTTCAGCTGAAACTCAATCCAGCCAAGTGTACTTTCGGGGCTCGATCAGGGAAGCTACTTGGTTTCGTGGTCAGTGAAAAACGAATTGAAGTAGATCCGGATAAAGTCAAGATCGTGAAAAATTTGCCTCCGCCATGCACTCAAAAGGAAGTCCGAGGCTTTCTAGGAAGACTGAATTACATCGCTCGGTTCATCTCGCAATTGACTGAGAAGTGCGATCCCATATTTCGTCTTCTTAAGAAACACAATCCAGGGATTTGGGATGATAAATGCTAGAAGGCATTTGTCAAGATTAAACAGTACTTGTCTAATACTCCAGTGCTAATGCCGCCTAGCCCTGACAGACCATTGATTTTGTATCTGACGGTATTCGATAATTCAATGGGATATGTGCTAGGCCAATACGACGAGACAGGAAAGAAAGAGAGGGCAATATACTACCTCAGCAAGAAATTCACAGAGTGTGAAATGAGATACTTGCCAATTGAAAAATTGTGTTGTGCATTGATCTGGACAACTCAGAGGTTGAGGCAGTACATGTTGTACCACACGACCTGGTTAATCTCGAAATTGGACCCTCTCAAGTACATGATGGAGTCGACCGCTTTGAATGGAAGAATGGCCCGATGACAAATTTTGCTCTCCGAGTTTGACATAGTCTACGTGAACCAGAAGGCTGTGAAGGGGAGTGCAATAGCTGATTTTCTTGCCAGTAGGGAGCTAGACGACTACGAACCCCTGAATTTCGATTTTCCCAATGAGGATCTGATGTTTGTAGCGACAATTGAAGAAGATATCTTAGAGGATCGTCCCTGGAAGTTGAACTTTGACGGAGCATCAAATGCCGTTGGTAATGGAGTTGGAGCAATCCTGATATCCCCGAATGGAGACTATTATCCATTCACTTGCAAGTTGGATTTTGACTGCACGAACAATATGGCAGAATACGAAGCATGCATCATGGGAATTCGAGCAGCCATAGACCGTAAAGTCAAATTACTAGAAGTATATGGAGATTCCGCACTGGTAATCTATCAGCTAAAATGGGAGTGGGAAACAAGAGATCCCAAATTGATCAGCTACCGAAAGTTAGTTTTGAAACTAATTGAGAAGTTTGATGATATCACATTCTTTTACCTCCCGCGTGATGAAAACCAGATGGCTGACGCCTTGGCCACCATAGCTTCTATGATCAGAGTAAACGAGCAGGAGGGTATGAAGCCCATCCACATGAGTATTTATGAGACTCCGACGAAGAAGAGGAGAGAGATGATCATCCTTGGTATCATGATATTCTGCGGTATGTGAAGAGCCGTGAATATCCTGATCAAGCAACAGAAAATGACAGGAGAACATTGAGAAGACTGGCCAATGACTATGTCTTAGACAGAGAGATTCTGTATAAAAAGAGAAAAGATCAGGTGCTGTTAAGATGTGTCGATGCTGTGGAGGCTAGAAAAATCCTGGAAGAAGTCTACGAAGGTGTCTGTGGGACGCATGCCAGCGAGTTTACAATGGCCAGACAAATCATGAGATTCGGGTATTACTGGTCCATGATGGAAGGAGACTGCATCCGTTATGCCAAGAAATGCCACAAGTGTCAAATTTATGGAGACAAGATCCATGTGCTTCCTTCACCTCTTCATGTTATGACTTCTCCATGGCCTTTCTCAATGTGGGGCATGGACGTCATTGGGCCGATCTCACCGAAAGCTTTTAATGGACATCGTTTCATCCTCGTGGTCATTGATTACTTCACCAAATGGGTAGAGGCAGCTTCATATGCCAACGTCACGAAGACAGCAGTTAGCAAGTTCTTGAAGAAAGAGATCATATGTCGCTATGGTACGCTAGAAAGGATCGTGTTCGACAATGCACTAAACTTGAACAACAGCGCGATAGCGGAAGTTTACAGTCAGTTTAACATTAATCATCATAACTCATCGCCATATCGCCCGAAAATGAATGGCGCAATCGAGGCAGCAAATAAAAATATTAAGAAAATTGTGGGGAAAATGACTGAGACCTACAAGGATTGGCACGAAAAGTTACCACTTGCCCTTTACGCCTATCGAACATCAGTTAGAACCTCTACCGGAGTAACTCCTTTCTCGTTGGTTTATGGGATGGAGGCAGTCTTGCCTATTAAAGTTGAAATCCCTTCTCTCCGGGTTTTGTCAAAGCTGAAGTTGGACGAAGCAGAATGGGTTCAATCTCGATATGATCAACTGAATCTAATTGAGGAAAAGAGGCTAAGAGCCATCCGTCATGGTCAAATGTACCAGAAGAGAATGATGCGAGCTTACAACAAAAAAGTCCACCCCAGAGTGTTCTATGTGGGAGACTTGGTGTTGAAACAGATCCTCCCTATGCAAAAAGATTTCAGGGGAAAGTGGATGCCTAATTGGAAAGGACCTTATGTTGTAAAGAAGGTTTTCTCTGGGGGAGCATTGATACTCGCTGAGATGGACGGCAAAAGTCTACCAAATCCAGTTAACGCAGATTCCGTCAAAAAGTATTTCGCTTGAAAATGGGCCAAGATGAAAACCCGCAAAGGGCGTCTTGAGTTCAAAGAAAAAAAAAAGAGGGAGAGGCCAAGGCGAAAACCCGTAAAGGGCACTTTGAGACCAAAGGAGCTTTGAATTAAAAACTCGTAAAAGAGCGATTCAAATGTTTTGAAGAAATGGGGCATGCGCTAGCTGTCCTATACTTGAATTTACAATAAGGAGATATGCTTCATCTTGGGGCATCGACAAAGTACCACAGATCTTCTAGACACATATTGAACTCAGAAGGGTTTTCAAGAAGTACGTACAGAGAAGCTCAAGCTGTGATATTTGGGGCGTCAATGTCATTCTTACTCGTTTTGTACCTTAGTGGAATTTGTTTTCCTTGTTCAATCCATTTTTCACGGGTTTTATCCCTAGTAAATTTCAGTTTTATTCATTTCTATAGTTTTTTTCCAAGCATTTCACATTGAAGTAATGATTACTGAACTAATAATGCTTTCACAAAAGAAGTTTTGTGTATTACTCTAAAAATCTCTAAATAATACAAGAATCTGAAGCAGGACAGTTATTTAGAATTAACCAGGCTTAAAAGGCTCAGAACACTTAAGATAAGGGTCAAAGCAGTGACGACATCTTCAGATTTTTTATTAGAAGTACCAGCTGAACGAAGAAGACATACGTCAGGGATCACCTTAATAAATAGCAAGCAGGGACAACCCAAGTGTTAAAAATGGATCATTCTCATGACATTTTGCATTCATTCATATAGCACTCATAATAAATAGGGTTAGGGGCATTTTTTCATGATATCCTAATCATTTAGCATAAGCACGGACTCCATGAAATTGATTCTACAGGTAGGTTCCCCAGAGGACAATGTAGCAAAATTAATGGGAGTTACAGAAGATTACAGATCTTATCTCTACTGAACAGGAGTAGAGCAGATCGGACATAGCAGATCTTATCTTCACTGAGCAGGAGTGGAGCAGGTCGAAGATTATAGTCTTATCTCCACTGAGCAGGAGTGGAGCAGGCTAAAGATAGCAGATCTTATCTCTACTGAGCAGGAGTGGAGCAGATCGAAGAACAGATCCTATCTCTACTGAGAGGAGTGGAGTGGATCAGAAGGTCACAAGTCTTATCTCTAATATCGGTAATGGAGCAGACTGAAGATCATAGCCTTATCTTCACTGAGCAGGAGTGGAGCAGGCTGAAAGAATAGATCTTATCTCTACTGAGCAGGGGTGGAGCAGATCGAAGATAGCAGATCCTATCTCCATTGAACAGGAGTGGAGCGGATCAGAAGGTCACGAGTCTTATCTTCATGTATCGGCAATGAAGCAGACTGAAGATTATAGCCTTATCTTTACTGAGCAGGAGTGGAGCAGGCTGAAAGATACTAAGCCTTATTTTCACTGAGCAGGAGTGGAGTAGGCTGAAAGAATAGATCTTATCTCTGCTGAGCAGGAGTGGAGTAGATCGAAGATAGCAGATCCTATCTCCATTGAGCAGGAGTGGAGCGGATCAGAAGGTCACAAGTCTTATCTTCATGTATCGGCAATGAATCAGACTGAAGATCATAGCCTTATCTTCATTGAGCAGGAGTAGAGCAGGCTGAAAGATACTAGATCTTATCTTCACTGAGCAGGAGTGGAGCAGATCAAAGATAGTAGATCCTATATCCATTGAGCATGAGTGGAGCGGGTCGAAGATGACGAATCTTATCTCCATGTATTGGCAATGGAGCAGATTCAAACCTCCAGCCTAATCCCCTAAGCAGTAGGGTAACAGGCAGAATATAACAGATCTTATCTCCACTGAGCAGGAGTGGAGCAGATCGAAGACAACAAGTCTTATCTCCACTGAGCAGGAGTGGAGTAGACTGAAGATAGCAGATCTTATCTCCACTGAGCAGTAGTGGAGCAGATCGAAACAAAATTCCTATACCCCTGAAGATGCAGTGAATTAGAGCAAGGATACCTGAGGAAGAGAAGCGCTGAGACTCATCAAGACCGGGCAACTTTGGCCCTTTTAAAGTCTTTGCTCTATTCTCGTTACATGACAATGAGCAAAGAGGGGCAGCTGTAATGGGCAAAATTTGCCCGGGCCCTAAAATAAACAGATCAGAGTCTAAAGTTAAAATAGTCCAATAATCAAGCCCAAATTCTTAACCCAAAACCTAAAAAAAAGGGAAGCAGGAATTGCAAAAACCCTAGTAGAATAACGTCGTCAGCCACATCCTAACGCAGCACGTCTCCTATCCACAACGTGCGCCTTCACTCCTCTGATGGTACACCTACAAAACAGGAAGCAGTAAAACAATAGGATGGTATTGGGGATTCGGGGTTTGATTGTAGTCTATTTTTAGAGGGGTTTTATAGGCTATAAAGAAGGAAAAATCAAATGTAAAAGGATATTCTTTTTTACGTTTTTTAAAGAGAAAGGCAATATACCCACAAATTCCAGAAAAACCAATACAAAATTAGTTGACTAAAGCAGTTTTTTAGTAAAAAGTAGACAGACATTCGAGTAGGAAACAGTTTTCAAGGGTAATTTTCGCATATCTTGGTTGCTCTATATAGTTTTTTTTTGGGGGTTTTCTATATTTTCTAAAAGATCCGAAAGCGAAGAAGAGGGCAAGAGCCTTACCAGGCCTCCGTACTGGCACGCGATCGGGCGCCGGACAGGTGGAGATACAGCGGTGGGTTAGAGGTTGAAGGGCACTAACCCTAGAGAGCAAAGAAAAGGAGAAGGGAGGGATTTTGTTTTTAACCTGCGCAGGAAATGAAAATGCAGGAATGAAAGAGTTTTTTTTCCCTTTTGTTTTAAAACATTTAAAGAAAGGCGCCGTTTGGTTGGGGATCCATGCGCATTTACCCAGAATCGGTAAATTGCGCAATTGGTCCTCCGTTTTACGCTCTTGTTGATTTGCGTCCTATTTCTATTTATATTTGTTTTTTAAGTTTAGCCCGAATTTTCTGTTTTTGATTCGGTTTAACCCCAATTTTTAATTTGTTTACAAATTAATTATTTTTAAATTATACTTATTATTTTAATATTACTATGACCTTTATTACTACTTTTTTATATCATATTATTATTCTCATTATTCTATTACTGTCACTATTTTGCTATACGTATTATTATTTTTAATGTTATATGTTATTATTATTTTTTACCACTATGTTATATATATATTATTATCACTATGTCTAATATTTTTATTATTACTATTAATATTATTAGTATCATTATTTTTTATCTTCTTTACTTTTTTATATACATTAATATTATAATTGTATTTATTATTATGTTATTATTATCTTTGTCCTATTATTCTTTATATTATTACTATTATTTTATTGTCAACGCTATTTTTCATTTTGTTTTTTAGTAGTATCATCATTATTTTTACTTTTTAGTAATATTTATTTTTATTATTATTTCTTTCCCATTTTTTATTATTATCACTATTCTTGTTAGTCCTATATTTTTCCCCTTCACCATTATTATTTATTCATTGATGTTTTATTATTATTAATATTGTTTTTTATATTTACCTTCGAAATTATCATATAGCATTTATTTGCATGGATTCACCATTAGCCTTCTTATTATTATGTTCTTTTATTTCTTTATTCTTGATCCTTATTATTTTATGTAAATTGGTGATTTTGGAACGGATTTTATTTTAGCTTTATTTGCATTTTTTTTTGCCAAATTCATAAAAAGTTTTTTACAAAGGCAATATTTAGTGTTTGGAAGTTCGAGAGATCGTGCCCAATCGTGCTGGGTTTCTATTTTTCGTTCGGCTAAATTACTGAACATCCTTTGAAGATTTTGATCATGTTTTTGAAAATAAGACGATGTTTCGTGTTTGGAAGTTTGAGAAATTCGTGCCCAATCGTGCTGGGTTTCGATTTTCTGTTCATCTAAACAACTAGATATCCTTCACAGATTCTTTTATCGTGTTTCTTAAATAAAGGCAATATTTCATGATTGGAAATTCAAAGAATCGTACCCAATCGTGCTGGGTTTCGGTTTTTAGTTTAGCCAAATAGTGAAATACCCTTTTCAATTTGCAACACATGAATTTTGGAAATCATGAGATGATCTTGGTATCGATGGTTTGAAGCATCGTGTCCTATCATGCTGGATGTGGTATTTCAACTTTTCGGAACAAGAGAGTTTCGATATACAATGCGAGTCATCCAAACATTTTTTTCGTATTTTAAAATATTTTCTAATTTTCGATATTGAGGACATTGATCAATCAATACGGTACCAATTTTGGGCGTTGTGAGGGTGCTAATCCTTCCTCGTGCCTAACCGACTCCCGAGCTCGTTTTCTTCAAATTTGTAGACCAAAAATGTTTTCTAAAGTGGCCCAATCACACTTCAAAAAAGGATTGGTGGCGACTCCGTTTTCCTTTTTAAGGTCGGCCCGTTTTCCAAACAAAAAAATGGTTTCGACAGTAGTATATATGGGTATTTTCAATTTTAATCTAAGTTTAATGAAAACTTTTTACCTTGACCCTAAAAAATTTATAATTTTATCTCTGATTCTCCTAACACAAAATTTCTCACTTCATTTTTTATTGGAAACTAAATTAATCAAAAAACAATATATTATGGACGTAATTTTTGATGAAAAATCAACAAATGAAGAGATAAGGAGAAGTGTGAGTGTTTAAAACTATTCGCTCTTTTAGGTGGTGAACCATAAATGGAGATAAGAGACAGAAATAATGGAGAGCTTACATGTGAAAAAGTAGGCTAATATATGCTTTTAATGGTCGAAAAGTAGAAGAAACCCCCCCCCCCAAAAAAGACCATTTTATCTTAATCGTAAGAAGAATACATATATGGGTCTTTGGTCGGATCCATATGTAAGAATGATATAAATATAATTTATTAATCAACTAGCTACTAATGTAGTGAAAAATGACTTGTGTTTCTTAATTTTTTATTCGCATCAAATACTCGATTCAAATTTAGATAATTATTTCTTTTTAAACTTTGATAAATATATGCAAATAATTATTTAATACATGAAAGTGAATTTTTAATTCTCAAGTAAATAAAAAATTTAACAAATATCTATAATTAATATTTTAAAAATAAAAAAAATATATAAATGAATATATAATTTTTATCAAATAATAATACTATATATATAATATCTATTTATAAAAATAATAAGCAAAAAGAATACCATAACCTTAGCAACCTTACGTGTATAATATGACAGCTTTGTTTCTCGCGTTAATCAAAAAGTAATTGCATGATAAGTGATAACCATGACGAAACCTACTCACATTAATTTTTGTATTTTCATAATTTAAATTTTTTTTTAAAATTTAATCTTTAACATTATTAAATTATTTTATTAAATTTTGATTCATTACAACATTATATTTTCTAATTACATAGCTATTAAATAATTTTTTAAATTTCAAAATATCTCACCACCAAATTTAATAAAAATTAAATAATGTTAACATTTAAACTTAAATTTTAAAAAATAAAAAAATTCTTAAAAATAAAAATATAAAACTAAGTTTTAAATTTTTAAAAATATAAAAATATAAAAGTTTAGAAGATATTTTAACAAAATAAAGATGATAGTTTGACGGCTTATCTTTTGACTACGTGGATTTCCGTACGAAATTTGTTCAATATTGTACAAAAGCAACCTTCCAATCAAGCACTTAGGATTTCCCCCAAACATCTATTACTTTTATTGTTATTTATTGGAAGGGTTATACGCAGGGTGGAGCAAGAAAATTTTTTGAGAGGGGCCACAATAAAATTGTATCTTTTTATAATAGTATAAGTAAAATTTCACCATTTTAATAGCTTATATCTTTATAATTTTTAAAAGATTAAATCATTTTTTCTCATTATTAAGGGGCTAAAGTGTAATTTTACCATATACTAATTTAAAATTTTTAAAATTATAAAAAGGCTAAAGGTAAAAATTTTCATTTTAGGGGAGTGTCGAGCCCCTCCCAACCCTTGGCTCCACCCCTGGTTATAGGGAGGGCCTATCTAATAATTTCTTGACATTTGTTTTGGATTTAATATTTGGATAATTTATATCCCTAACTGTTATTAAAAAAAGTAAATTACATCTAATGTCATTAAAATATTTGTAAGTTTATGTATTGGTTACTCAATTTAAAAAAATTATAAAATAGTTTTTGAACTATTTAAAAGTTTTTATTTAAGTAATTGGGTTGTTAAAATCATTGTTACATGACCTTATCTGTTCGCACTACATATACCAATTAAAAGCTTTTTCCTCTCTTTTATAGTTCTTTTTTTTTCATGGAATAGTTTTGAACTTCACAAATTTCGCGAACCAAAATTCAAATACCTTTATTTTCCTATATGTGACACTAACCGTCAAATCAACTTGGATCTAATATATGTTATTATACTTGTCAATAGGTACTAATCAATAATACCGATTGTTGAATCATTACTTGAAACTCGCCAGCCGAACTTTAAAACAAAATTTACTAACCCAGTGACTTAAATAAAATTTTTTAACTGATTTAATAATTATTTGTGATTTTTTAAAATTAAATAATTAAGACACAAACTTCTTAATAATTTAATAATATTGAAAGTAAAATTGAGACGAAAGGGCATACAAATAAAATTAGGGGATATAACTCTGTAAGCCCATTGTTTAATCCGAAACCAAATCTTCACATCCGTCATCTTTCGACTTATGACATATTATTATTAATATAGAATCATTATGATTATGTTAATGGGTCGTACCACAAAATTTACGGATTAAATTACATCAACTTTAAGTTTGATTTGGTCCCACGATATTAGAAAATTTAACTTACCTTTTTTTAAATATTAAAAAATATGAAGATGAAATAGTATCCTATACTCGCAACTTGATAAAGATGACATACGGATTCTAGAAGACAGTTGAAAATTTTGGAAGTCCACGTTGTTGAATAACGCGTATTGCTTCAAGAATTTTCACCCAATATTTTATAAGTTTTCAGTCTATTAACGATTTCAAGACGCATTTTACGCATTCCTTAATTATTATTTTTTTTGAAAGAGTTACGTGATGTTTGGTTGGCTGTAATGCTAAATTTAGTAGGCTCCTCATTAAAATTTTGCTTGGTTGGGTGTAATGGACTATTACAGCCTCATTCAATATACGGCCTTTTTCAAGGTAAAAGTGCCGTTTACAATTTGGCACTCTCCCCACGGAATAGGGATTCAACGAATGGCTGGGTGAAAAATTAGGTTAGACTTTCAACTTTACCCTTCTCTTTCTCACGTCTGAAGCAATCTCTTCTTTTTTCATTCTTCTTCCTATTTTCTTCCAACCTTGTCTCCCTCTTTTTCATGCTTCTGTCCTCACCAACTCTATCTTCCTTTTACAAACCCTAACAAGGCCTTCAATTAGGAATCATTTTTCTAACTCCAACCCTCAACAAGGCTTCCGATTGAGGTGGAAACTTGAGAAGAGAAACAATCGGCAGTCCTCCCTTAGGTAACTCTTCTCCCATTTTGATTTCCTTTTTTTCTATTTTTTTGTTAAATTAGTAGAAATAATAGGTTTCTTTTCAATTTTGAAGATTGTTACTGGTTTTATATTGCTGAACTTTAATGTCCCTTTCATGGTGTTTCTTCTTTTCACTTGTCAGTGTTAATTGTTCTTGCCCTTCCTGTAACACCCCTAACCCGTAACCGTCGCCGGAATAGGGTTAAAAGGCAGTACCAAACATTTCAGAACATTTAAAATCATTTCACATCTTAACATAACAATTCACATTCATAGAGTCTCTTAATTAGGTCTACGAGACCTTAAACATGCATTAGAAAGGGGTCGGGACTAAACCGAGCACAAACAAAATTTTCTGAAAATCAAACATTTTTCAAGTTACAGAGGTCACACGCCCGTGACACGGCCTCAGACACACCCGTGTGTCCAAGACGTATCAAAATAGGGCATACATACTGACTTGTCCACACGGTTGAGGACACGCCCGTGTGCTTCACCCGTGGTCGACACTGACTTATTTCACACTGCCAGTCACACGCCCGTGTGTCCAGCCCATGTGCGAGTCTAACTTGTTTCAATTTGCAAACTTAAAAGACATGGTCGAGCTACACGCCCGTGTGCTCCATCTTGTGGGCAAATATAGGCCATTTGCAAGGCCAATTTGCCACCCACACTTTGGGATACACCTACAAGCATTATACCAATCCAAAATCATACCTCTAATGCATTCAAGACATACCAAAACATGCATATTTTACTTCTTAACAACATCATTCACTTCATATACAAAACTATCTTAATCATTCTAGTTCAAAATCACCAACATCACAATAAGGACATATAAATCATTCATCAACTTAATCCAATTCAATTCATAGCAATTCCTATCATATTATTTCCCAAATCAACCATAAAACTTACCATAAATTGACCATCTCATTAGACCAACCATGAGCTTACCATACCAAATTATGCATCATGAAGCATAAACTACTCATTCATAAACATATTCATTATCAAGCCATATCATATGGCTATCTTTACACAACTCAAAACACTATCCAAATACTCTAGTCTATACATGCCATATTTCAATATATACAACTTCAAAAGATACCAAAAGATAGTTCGATAGTGTGGTGATGATCCTCGACGATCCCCGAGCTTCTCGTAGCTTTAAATTATCTATAAAACAATTAAACAAACACACACACAAAGTAAGCTTTCATAGCTTAGTAAGTCATAAGCAAATAAAGAATTGTAACATCCTAAATTAGGGGTTGCTTGTAATTTAATTATTTGTTCCCTTGTGTGTGTGTGTGCTTGAAGAAATAAATACTATGATTTATTTGGCATGTTCTAAGGTCTAGAATTAAACCCGAGCTAGGCCTGACTTAGTATTAAAAATTTCTTTTTAAGTACCTAAAAGGAAGGAGCTAGGTGAGATAGGGCTTAAATAAAATTTTGGGCGAAATATGACAAAGAATGGGCTTGGTACAATTGGCTTGGTGCGCCTAAGGGTGATGCAAGGGAGGTCTTGGGTTCGAGACACAAGGGACGCAAGGAGCATTTTATTTTGGGCTTTTTGCGTTAAAAGAAAGAGGGCCGAGAAGAAGGTCTTATAAATAAATGTTGTGGTTTTATAACATGAAAGTCAGTTGGTAGAGTGGTTTGGGGTGCCACTTGAGGGTCTTGGCAAGGGGCTCAAGTTCGAGCCATGAGGGAAGCACCTGGTGTGTCTTTATTTTTGGTTTTGGCATTAGGCGAAGGAAGCTAGCGAAGGAAGGTTTAAAAGAAAATCTGATGCGTTTATGGCATGAAAGGTACAGTAGCCGAGTGGCTGGAGGCGTGGGGAGCCTCCAGCAGGTCTGGGGTTCGAAACCCCGGGAGCGCAGCATGGGTTTCTTTTTCTTTTTATGCCGGCGTGATTAATGGCCTGCATGGGCATTAAATTAATGAAGGCATGCTGATTATTTTATTTTCTTCTATTCTGATAGAGGTATGGGATAGTTTTGTTTTACTTTGTTTTTATTATTTTTTTTTTATTATAGGAAATGGGATTAAAGATGGGGAATTTTATATTATTATTTTATGATGATGGGATAGTTATTATTTTATGTATAGGAAATGGGGTAATAATGGAGGAATGAATAAACAATGTTTATTGGTATTTGATGATAGAAATTTTGAATGGATGTGGGAAAAAGAGAAAGGCATGGCCGGCCTTGAGTAGCAAAACATGGCCGAACTTCATGCTTGATTTTCCCTTCTTTCCATATTGTCTTGGCCGAATATGAAGCATTCTCTTGGGAGTAGGTAAGGGTTAAGTGATGTTATTTTAATTATTTTTATTTTAATGGGAAGAAAGGGGATAAGTGATGTCTAGTTTATTTTATTTTTTTTTATTTT
Source organism: Gossypium australe (assembly GCA_005393395.2). NCBI lineage: Eukaryota > Viridiplantae > Streptophyta > Magnoliopsida > Malvales > Malvaceae > Gossypium > Gossypium australe. The sequence goes on along the minus strand of CM016624.1, from coordinate 123,512,276 downwards.
ATTTTCGGCTGGGATAGTGGATTATGCCGGCCTTTATCTTTTTATTATTTATTGATTTTTAAGATAGAAGATAATGGTTGTGTTTTGTTTATTATTATTATTTTTTTTAATGAGGAGATAACATAGAAGATTGATAGGAATTAGATAATTAGCCGATTGTGGGACTCTCTTGGGGGTTAGTTCGGCTTTGAAGTGCTTTAGGGAGCAGCTAAGTGCCGAATTTTTTTTAGTCTTTTACTTGATAATTTTCGGCTAGCACATATCAAAGAAACCAAAACTTTTTCCTTCATTAAGCATGAGCCGAATGTCCTTAAGATTCTAAGCCTTTATTTTCTTTACTCAAATACTTTTCTTCTTTCTTGGTTAGTAGCCGAATCTACTCCCTATCTGTGTGCCGAAATTTCTTTTCTTCCTATCAAACTCACTTTGGCCGAATACTAAGAGTAGCATAAGTCTCTTCGGGATTTCTTTGTCCAGTCGATTGTGAAGGTACTCTGGGATTTTGAGGTATTAGTCAAGCCTCCATTCGTTAACAATCAATCTTGGGAAGCAGAAACGCATAGTGTGTGGTGGCTGATATTCAAAGGACGTGAGCAAGGATAGCTTGTGTGGCCGATTGACTCTTTGAGATTTAGAGCTTTCGTTAACAACAGGTGTGTACATACACACTTTATAACTAATTAATGTGCTAAGTATTTTGTGTATGTGAAATCGGGTTTGTGTAGATTCGGATTTAATACCATAAATGGTATAAGCAAGGATTCAGGTAAGTCCTTGTTGTTACGAGCTTACTTTCTTTATGATGCTTTTGGGAAGCATGACATTTATTATATGTGGCATATAATATATGGCTGATGATAAATTTAGTGTATGTTATTAAATAAACCTATTGGCATGATAATTGTTAAATGCATATCATTGATTGATGTGGGATTAAACGAGTGGAGGGGGAAGTGATATTCGTGTCGACGGACACCAGTGGTTTGGTACCACATTTCGTGACTTCGGTCACCAGAGGTTTGGCACCTCCAGAGGTTTGGCACCTCATAGCGTCTTGTCCCAGTGGCTTAGCACCACAGTGGGTTGGCCCCACGGTTTATATTATGGGATTGACGCCAGTGGTTTGGTATCACACGATGGGTTGGCCCCATCACTTGATTTGTGACTTTGAGTCACCAGTGGTTTGGAACCACCAGTGGTTTGGCACCACAATATGACAAATTTCGTGACTTTACCAGTGGTTTGGCACCACCAGTGGTTTGGTACCACATGGGGTAGAGAAAGGCGTTTGGATGGCTAGGTTGGGTGCATGTTCAACTTAGTGCATGATTACTCGTTATAAATTGTGTATGATGTTGCATTAAATCTGGGAAGGGTTACACATTGAGTCTTGGTGACTCACCTTCTCCTTAACATTTTTTAGGTGACTCGTAGATCGCGGATGAGGAGCCGGATGGACTCGAGGTGGCCATACAGTGGAAATTTGAATTTAATGAACTCTGAATTTTATTTTATCTTAATTGTTGGTTTTATTTTGTTTAAGTTGTAATAAGGCCTCCTAAGATTATTTTTATTACTTTGCATATTTTGGATAATTTGTTTAAATTACTTAGTGACTTTAAAATGGGTATACATGTTTTCTTAAATTCAAAAGTAATTGATTTTCTTTCGTACCATCGGGTACATCGACAAAATTGTAACAATCCGACTTAATAAAGTTTTAAATAACTAAGTTAAGTTTTGTTTCTTCATACACACAAATGTTTTATTTAACGAGATAAATGAAAATGAGATATTTTCATCAAAACTCAAACCGGCTAAAGGGATTTTCAAAATGGTTTTCTCTGTGACATACCGAATTCGGTCGTAGTGTTTGGGCCGGGTTTGGGGTGTTACAAATTGGTATCAGAGCCCAGTTCAAAGCTCGGCTGTGGGGGCCCAAGGCCCAAAATGTTTTGGTAGGCCTTTTTGAAATATTTTGGTTTTGAACAAGCATGGCACCGAGTCTCCGGCACCGATCCGCCCAGGTAAGTACCTCTAACTCTGTATGGATTATTATTTGTAGAAGGGTAGGTAGGGAACGATGATAGTATGTTAAGTGGTTGAACACTAGTACTAGTTTACCCCAACAAAGTACATAAGACTTTAAGTGCCTAATTAAACCAACCTGTGACTAAGTCGCCGAGTTAGGGTGTGGTAACCCCTGTGCACATGTCTAGGATTGGATCCGAAAGAGCTTGGTATTTAAGCAGTCCTCGCGACTCACCTCCTCTTCGCAGGAATCCTACCTGGTGCGTAGCTTCGGTTCACCCTAACCAAGAAGACTCGGTCATAGGCTAAACACACTAAATAAAACCCGAAAGGGATTAGCCATGTTTTTATGAAAACTCTAGTTTTAAATTTTTTTTAGTACCCCTTAAGATAGTAGCAAAAAAAAAAATATATATATATATATTCTTGGAAAATTTTTCAAAATATTTTCGACTTACAAAATTACCAAAATGCCCTTAGTGGCAAAATTACGAAAATGCCCTTGGTTTCTAAAATTATCGGATTGCCCTGATTTCAACCAAACCTTTTTCTTTGCAAAAGTATCCAAAAATCCTGTATTTCAAAATAATACTCTGATTTTGGAAATTTACAAATTACCCTGAATGACAAAATTACCAAAATACCCCTGGTTTCCAAAATTCTGCCATACCTTTAAATGAAAATTTTTTCGAAAATACTCTTCAGTTTTAGGAATTTCAAAATGTCTTGATTTACTAAAGTTTTCAAAATTTCCTCGGTTTATTACAAAAATACCCCTGTAGGAAAATGACGAAAATACCCCTGGGATAGAAACGGACAGAAATGCCCGAAGAGTGAATAAGTATGAAAGGTATTAGGGAATGGGTGTTCTTCTCTGTGTGAACTAGGATAGAGAACTTAAAACTTTGATTGATCGAAAGAATCCCTATTAAACTGTTCATAAAATTTCTTCGCGAGTAACCAAGTGGAACAAGTACTGATCCATAAAAATTTCTTAATTAGGTTAAAGCGCAATAGTTAGAATGAGCTCTAGAGGACGTGGTCGTCGTGGACGCGGTAGGGGCAGGATGATCGTGTCAGAACCTGTTAGGTCGGGTCAGGGGTCTGATAATGAGATACCACCGCCACCACCACCCCAACTTTTGGAGCTGAGGAGCAGGATCAGACGGGAGGTGAGGCGGTATCGCAAGCTGTATTGCGAGTCCTTGAGATGGTGGCTGGGGCAAGTGGAGGTATGGGAGCTCGAAAGTCTGTACCCGAGCGACTCCGATCCAACGGAGCTGAGGTATTCCGGGGTGTGTCGGGTGTGGCACCCAGTGCAGCGGAATATTGGTTAGAATCGACTGAGAGGATCATGGACGATCTCGATTTAACGAATGAGGAGAAGCTGAAAGGAGCAGTGTCGCTTCTAAAGGATGAGTCATACCAGTGGTGGCTCACGGTTCGGGATGGTGCTACGGCAGATGACCTTACTTGTGAGTACTTCAAAGCTGCTTATCAGAAGAAGTATGTGGGCACCAGCTACACTGATGCTCAGAGGAAAGCCTTTCTGGGATTGGTACAAGGAAATAAGTCGGTATCTGAGTATGAGGCAGAATTCTTGAGGCTGAGCCGCTATGCTCGGGGAATTGTGTCAACTAAGCATGATCGTTGTGTCCGCTTTGAAGACGGACTTAGGGATGATTTAAGGTTGTTGATTGCTCCACAGCAGGTGAGTGAGTTTGCTGTTCTGGTAGAGAAGGCTAAGGTAGCCGAAGGGGTCAAGGAGTCTGTGAGACAGAACTATGATAGGAACAAGTAGAAAAGAGGTTTTGGGTCGTCTAAATCGGGTAATAATGCACAAAAAAGGGCTAGGCAGAGTGGGCCGAATCAGGCAGGAAGGCCCATGGCTACTAATCAGAGACCGGCTCAGTGTAATCGCTGTGGGAAATCACATTGGGGAGGTTGTTGGACCGGTGAAAGGGGATGTTTTGAATGTGGATCTTTGGATCACCGTATAAGGGATTGTCCTCAGAAGTTGGCAAAGAATCAGCCAGAAGGTCAAAACCGTGCGCAGGCTAGAAATGTAGGACCACCACAGAGGGGTCGTGGTAATGATAGAGGAAGCAATGGTTCTAATCGAGGTCGCGGGGTTCCAGGCAGAGGTGCAGGCAACACAGAAGCAACGCAGCCTGGTTTAGTTTACGCAGCGAGGCGTCGCGAGGAGGGTGACACACCGGACGTCATAACCGGTACGTTCCTAATTTTTGGTCTTCCATATGTTGCATTAATTGATGTGGGTTCGACGCATTCATACGTTGCTAGTAGTGTGGTAGAGACTATGAACTTAGACTTTGAGACTGCTTCTAGGGAGATGTCTGTAATTAGCCCTCTAGGACACTCTGTAGTAGTGAACAAGCTATATAGAGATGTACCCCTAGAACTCCAAGGGGTAGTGTTTGTGGCTGATCTGATGGAACTGCCGTTTGGGGAGTTCGATCTAATTCTTGGAATGGACTGGCTGGTTAAGTATCAGGCAAGGTTGGATTGCGCTGCTAAGCGCATGGTTCTAAAGACGGCTAAGGGTGATGAAGTGGTCATGATAGGTAATAGAAGAGATTATCTATCCAATGTAGTGTCTGCTTTGAAGGCTGAGAAGATGGTCAAGAAAGGTTGTGAGGCGTTTTTGGTTCAAATCTGTGCCTTGGAGGCTAAGGAGTCAGCAGTTGAGAAGGTTCGAACTGTAGGGGAATTCGCTGATGTGTTTCCATAAGAACTCCCGGGTCTGCCTTCAGATCAGGAAGTTGAGTTCGGTATAGACTTGTTGCCCGAAACGGCACCTGTGTCTATAGCACCCTACCGAATGGCACCAAAGGAGTTGGTGGAGCTGAAGGCTCAAATTCAGGAGCTCTTGGATAGAGGGTTTATTCGACCAAGTATATCTCCGTGGGGAGCACCTGTGCTGTTTGTCAAGAAGAAAGACGGGTCAATACGGATGTGTATCGACTACCGTCAGCTAAACAAGTTAACGATCAAAAACAAGTATCCGTTGCCCCGGATTGATGACTTGTTTGACCAACTGAAAGGTGCATCGGTGTTCTCGAAGATAGATCTTAGGTCGGGTTATCATCAACTTAAGGTGAAGGAGGTTGATGTGCACAAGACGGCATTTCATACTCGGTATGGGCATTACGAGTTCCTAGTGATGCCGTTTGGGTTGAACAACGCGCCGGCAGCATTCATGGACTTAATGAATAGAGTGTTTCAGTAATATTTGGATCAATTTGTCGTGGTGTTTATAGACGACATATTGGTTTACTCAAAGACGGAGGAGGAGCATGATAGGCATTTGCGTATAGTTCTACAAGTATTGAGGGAGAAGTAGTTATATGCCAAATTCAGCAAGTGCGAATTTTGGCTAAGGGAGGTGGCTTTCTTAGGTCACATAGTATCCGCTGAAGGGATTAGAGTGGACCCTCGCAAGATTGAAGCGGTGTTGGATTGGAAACCGCCTAGGTCAGTGGCAGAAATTCGAAGTTTTCTGGGTCTGGCAGGGTACTATCGAAGATTTGTGGAAGGATTCTCTTTAATCGCAGCGCCGTTGACTAAGTTATTAAGAAAAGGAGTCTCATTTGTTTGGTCAGAGAAACAGCAAGAAAGTTTTGATAAGCTAAGGAAGATTCTGACGGAAGCTCCAGTTTTGGTACAGCCTGAGGCAGTGGAGTTGTTCACGGTTTATTGTGATGCGTCCCATACTGGTTTGGGATGTGTGTTGATGCAGGAAGGGAAGGTAGTGGCCTATGCATCCCGTCAGCTAAGACCGCATGAGGTTAACTATCCGACTCACGACTTGGAGTTAGCGGCAGTAGTCTTCGCTTTGAAAATATGGAGGCATTACTTGTATGGGAAAAAGTCGATAGTCTACACGGATCACAAAAGTTTGAGGTATCTCTTGACTCAGAAGGACTTAAATTTGAGGCAGCGCCGATGGATTGAACTGTTGAAGGACTACGACTGTTCAATTGAGTACCATCCAGGCAAGGCTAACGTGATGGCTGATGCGTTGAGCCGGAAGGTCGTGACAGACTTAAGGGCGATGTTTGCTCATCTCAGTCTATACGACGATGGAAGTCTTTTGGCAGAGCTGCAAGTTAAGCCAACTTGGATCGAGGAAGTTAAGGAAAAGCAATTGGTGGATGACAGTTTGAATGCGCGGAGGCTGCAGTGCAAGGTGGTGGTTTGGAAGGGTATAGTTTGACTAGTGATGGTGTATTATGTTTTCAGGGACGAGCTTGTATGCCGAAGGATGTGGAATTGAGACAAAGAATTCTTCAAGATGCACATAGCAGCCCATACGCTATGCATCCTGGAGCAAGCAAGATGTATGGAGATTTGCGGAAGCAGTTTTGGTGGCCGAGGTTGAAGCGCGAGATAACTGAGCTTGTGGGAAAGTGTCTGACGTGTCAGCAAGTAAAGGCTGAACATCAGTTACCATCAGGGTTACTTCAACCGGTGAAGATTCCGCAGTGGAAATGGGAGAGGATCACTATGGATTTCGTCAGTGGGCTACCCCTTACGCCCAACAAGAAGGACGCAGTTTGGGTAATTGTGGACCGTCTGACTAAGTCAGCTCATTTCATATCGGTGTCGGAAATAGTAAGGTTGCATGGTGTACCAGTATCGATCATCTCAGATAGGGATCCTAGGTTCACGTCAAGGTTCTGGAAAGCATTGCATCAGGCTTTGGGTACACGATTGGATTTCAGTACAGCTTTCCATCCACAGTCTGACGGGCAGTCGGAAAGGGTCATACAGATTTTAGAAGATATGCTGAGAGGGTGTGTTTTGGACTTCAGGGGTAGTTGGGAAGAGTATCTACCGTTGGCGGAATTCGCTTATAACAATAGTTATCAAGCGAGCATTCAGATGGCTCCATATGAAGCACTGTATGGACGAAAATGTCGAACTCCTACATGTTGGACGGAGTTGGGTGAACGACAAGTTTTGGGTCCAGAGTTGGTGACAGAAACCGAGGACAAAGTTAAGGTGATTCAGGCTCGTCTTAAGGAAGCGTCAGATAGACAGAAGTCTTATGCTGATCTTAAGCGTAAGGAAATGGAGTATGCGGTAGGGGATAAAGTCTTTCTGAAGGTGTCGCCTTGGAAAAAGGTATTAAGATTTGGGTGAAAAGGGAAGCTAAGCCCAAGGTTCATTGGCCCATATACAGTGTTGAAGCGAGTGGGACCAGTAGCTTATCAGCTCGAGCTGCCGACAGAGTTGAGTCAGATTCATGACGTCTTTCATGTGTCAATGCTTAGACGGTATCGGTCAGATCCATCACACGTTGTGCCAGTGGCGGAGATTGAGGTAAACTCGGACTTATCTTTCGAGGAGGAACCAGTGCAGATCCTAGATCGAGATGTCAAGGTTCTACGTAGGAAGTCAGTACCTTTGGTGAAAGTGCTATGGCGAAACCATGGTGCAGAGGAAGCTACGTGGGAATCTGAGGATGTGATGCGGCAGCAATACCCCCACCTCTTCTGATCAGGTAATTTCGAGGACGAAATTATTTTTTTAGGGGGGTAGAATTATAACATCCTAAATTAGGGGTTGCTTGTAATTTAATTATTTGTTCCCTTGTGTGTGTGTGTGATTGAAGAAATAAATACTATGATTTATTTGGCATGTTCTAAGGTCTAGAATTAAACCCGAGCTAGGCCTGACTTAGTATTAAAAATTTCTTTTTAAGTATCTAAAAGAAGGGAGCTAGGTGAGATAGGGCTTAAATAAAATTTTGGGCGAAATATGACAAAGAATGGGCTTGGTACAATTGGCTTGGTGCGCCTAAGGGTGATGCAAGGGAGGTCTTGGGTTCGAGACACAAGGGACGCAAGGAGCATTTTATTTTGGGCTTTTTGCGTTAAAAGAAAGAGGGCCGAGAAGAAGGTCTTATAAATAAATGTTATGGTTTTATAACATGAAAGTCAGTTGGTAGAGTGGTTTGGGGCGCCACTTGAGGGTCTTGGCAAGGGGCTCAAGTTCAAGCCATGAGGGAAGCACCTGGTGTGTCTTTATTTTTGGTTTTGGCATTAGGCGAAGGAAGCTAGCGAAGGAAGGTTTAAAAGAAAATTTGATGCATTTATGGCACGAAAGGTACAGTAGCCGAGTGGCTGGAGGCGTGGGGAGCCTCCAGCAGGTCTGGGGTTCGAAACCCCGGGAGCGCAGCATGGGTTTCTTTTTCTTTTTATGCCGGCGTGATTAATGGCCTGCATGGGCATTAAATTCATGAAGGCATGCTGATTATTTTATTTTCTTCTATTCTGATGGAGGTATGGGATAACTTTGTTTTACTTTGTTTTTATTATTTTTTTTTATTATGATATAGGAAATGGGATTAAAAGATGGGGAATTTTATATTATTATTTTATGATGATGGGATAGTTATTATTTTATGTATAGGAAATGGGGTAATAATGGAGGAATGAATAAACAATGTTTATTGGTATTTGATGATAGAAATTTTGAATGGATGTGGGAAAAAGAGAAAGGCATGGCCGGCCTTGAGTAGCAAAACATGGCCGAACTTCATGCTTGATTTTCCTTTCTTTCCATATTGTCTTGGCCGAATATGAAGCATTCTCTTGGGAGTAGGTAAGGGTTAAGTGATGTTATTTTAATTATTTTTATTTTAATGGGAAGAAAGGGGATAAGTGATGTCTAGTTTATTTTATTTTTTTTATTTTATTTTCGGCTGGGATAGTGGATTATGCCGGCCTTTATCTTTTTATTATTTATTGATTTTTAAGATAGAAGATAATGGTTGTGTTTTGTTTATTATTATTATTTTTTTAATGAGGAGATAACATAGAAGATTGATAGGAATTAGATAATTAGCTGATTGTGGGACTCTCTTGGGGGTTAGTTCGGCTTTGAAGTGCTTTAGGGAGCAGCTAAGTGCCGAATTTTTTTTGTCTTTTACTTGATAATTTTCGGCTAGCACATATCAAAGAAACCAAAACTTTTTCCTTCATTAAGCATGAGCCGAATGTCCTTAAGATTCTAAGCCTTTATTTTCTTTACTCAAATACTTTTCTTCCTTCTTGGTTAGTAGCCGAATCTACTCCCTATTTGTGTGCCGAAATTTCTTTTCTTCCTATCAAACTCACTTTGGCCGAATACTAAGAGTAGCATAAGTCTCTTCGGGATTTCTTTGTCCAGTCGATTGTGAAGGTACTCTGGGATTTTGAGGTATTAGTCAAGCCTCCATTCGTTAACAATCAATCTTGGGAAGCAGAAACGCACAGTGTGTGGTGGCTAATATTCAAAGGACGTGAGCAAGGATAGCTTGTGTGGCCGATTGACTCTTTGAGATTTAGAGCTTTCGTTAACAACAGGTGTGTACATACACACTTTAGAACTAATTAATGTGCTAAGTATTTTGTGTATGTGAAATCGGGTTTGTGTAGATTCGGATTTAATACCATAAATGGTATAAGCAAGGATTCAGGTAAGTCCTTGTTGTTACGAGCTTACTTTCTTTATGATGCTTTTGGGAAGCATGACATATTTATTATATGTGGCATATAATATATGGCTGATGATAAATTCAGTGTATGTTATTAAATAAACCTATTGGCATGATAACTGTTAAATGCATATCATTGATTGATGTGGGATTAAACGAGTGGAGGGGGAAGTGATATTCGTGTCGACGGACACCAGTGGTTTGGTACCACATTTCGTGACTTCGGTCACCAGAGGTTTGGCACCTCCAGAGGTTTGGCACCTCATAGCGTCTTGTCCCAGTGGCTTAGCATCACAGTGGGTTGGCCCCACGGTTTATATTATGGGATTGATGCCAGTGATTTGGTATCACACGATGGGTTGGCCCCATCACTTGATTTGTGACTTTGAGTCACCAGTGGTTTGGAACCACCAGTGGTTTGGCACCACAATATGACAAATTTCGTGACTTTACCAGTGGTTTGGCACCACCAGTGGTTTGGTACCACACGGGGTAGAGAAAGGCGTTTGGATGGCTAGGTTGGGTGCATGTTCAACTTAGTGCATGATTACTCGTTATAAATTGTGTATGATGTTGCATTAAATCTGGGAAGGGTTACACATTGAGTCTTGGTGACTCACCTTCTCCTTAACATTTTTCAGGTGACTCGTAGATCGCGGATGAGGAGCCGGATGGACTCGAGGTGGCCATGCAGTGGAAATTTGAATTTAATGAACTCTGAATTTTATTTTATCTTAATTGTTGGTTTTATTTTGTTTAAGTTGTAATAAGGCCTCCTAAGATTATTTTTATTACTTTGTATATTTTGGATAATTTGTTTAAATTACTTAGTGACTTTAAAATGGGTATACATGTTTTCTTAAATTCAAACATAATTGATTTTCTTTCGTACCATAGGATACATCGACAAAATTGTAACAATCCGACTTAATAAAGTTTTAAATAACTAAGTTAAGTTTTGTTTCTTCATACACACAAATGTTTTATTTAACGAGATAAATGAAAATAAGATATTTTCATCAAAACTCAAACCGGCTAAAGGGATTTTCAAAATGGTTTTCTCTGTGACATACCGAATTCGGTCGTAGTGTTTGGGCCGGGTTTGGGGTGTTACAAGAATAATTAATCATTTGCATTTAAATCAACTAACCAAAATCACATATACATTAACCAAATACACAATTAATATGTTTACAACTCAAATATTATCATATTTACAATATTCATATAACATCAACTCTCAAACTCACATATACTCATAAGCACATATAAATTTATCTTTTACCATTACCAATTCATGTATTCATCATAATCACATACTTACCATATTCTCATATACAAATTACAAAGCACATACCTAAATCTTTTAGTTCGTTTTCACATCTGATCTCATCTCGATAATGCCCGTTGAACCATTCAGAATTAATAAGGATACTCAGATAGTCTGAAAACTCATACAATGCCAACGTCCCAAATGTGGTCTTACATGTAATCACATATCGATGCCACTGTCCCAGATAAGGTCTTACACAAATCAAATACGATGCCAATGTCCCAGACATGGTCTTACACGTAAACACAAGTCGATGCCAACATCCCAGACGTGGTCTTACACGAAAACACATATCGGAAATCCTATGTCATGACATACATATCCTAACTATTCCTAAGGTTCGTACGGGGCTTTAGGACGTCTTATCTCGATCATTTCAAGCTTGTAATAGTTCTCCCATGCTCAATTCATTTCAATGTATTCTTTCATAAAAATAACAATTCAATTTGGCACTATTAAAATAGATACAATAGAATTTAACAACATTTATTTACTTATGAACTCACCTCTGATTTTGACGGATGAAATCAACTACTCAACTACTTTCGATTTTTCTCGATCTAATTCTGATTTCCTTCGTTCTTGAACAAAATAAATTCAAATTTAATTAATTTAATCACACATTCATTCAATTAAATTCACAAACACATAATTAGGCCTTTTTGCACATTAGCCCTTATAATTTACATTTTTCACAATTTAGTCCTTATTTTACAAAACACAAAATACACATAATTCACTATTTCATGCTTAGGTTGAATCTTCCTCATGCTCATACAAGTCTATAAATTTCATTTATTTCACATTTTAGTCCCTCAAAATATTATTTTTCACAATTTAGCCCAAATTACTCAAAAATCCAAAGACAAAACATTATAATCTATCACATATCTTTTATTTTCTATCATCAAACAACAAAAATCACAATCTATCATCAATGGAAAAACACAAAATCATCATCAAATTCAAAAATTAAAACATGGGCTTTGTAGTACTCAAAGCAACGATCACAAAAACATAGAAATTATCAAAGACCGAACAAAACTCATACCTTAATTTTGCTTGAACATAGCCGAACCCTTAAAGCTTTTCTTCTTTATTTTCTTTTGTATTTTCGGTGGCGGATGAACATATTATAACCATTTTTCATGTTTGTTTTATTAATTAACATAATAATTTTTTATGTCCATTTTTACCCTTAATGAAACATTAATGAAAAACATTTAAATCATGGACATAGTTGTCCACTAACTTAATAATGGCATAATAACCTTTTAAGGACTTATAACAAATCAAATCATAGCAATTTAGCACATTAACAAATAGAATGCCACTTTTACCTTTTTATGCAATTAAATCCTTTTTTTTCAATTTAAGCACACAAACGGATAAATTAAATCACAGAATTTTCACACATGTTAATTCACATACTATAAGCACGGAAAATAATATTAAAATATTTTTTGACTCGGATTTGTGGTCCCGAAACCACTATTCCGACTAGGGTCTAAACCGGACTGTTACACTTCCCCCAACCCAAAACCAAACCCCACTCCCTTCCCAACTCCTATTGCAGAAGGGAGATTAGATTATACTAAATGGAATGAGTGACTTAATAACAATATTTGAAGGTTGTTGGAGAAAACAACAAATGAAAAGGAATATTGATGTCATGTGGTTATTAGGTTAGGTTAGATTGTTATTATTATTATTTTTGAAGCATGATTTTAGGAACCTAAACTTTTGAATTCTGAAGTTGCTGTGACCCCCTAATTCACATGTCCTATGGAGATGCTAAACCAAAACTTAGTTAAAAACCCATTTGATTAATTAAGGCAGTTCTCTCAATGGAGTTTACTTTTTTCAACTTTCTCTATAATTAAAAATATATTAATGACAGAAAGCTTTTTGACCAAATTAGAAACTCAAATGAACATAAATGTAAAAAGAGCTTTGGCAGTCAAATTGGCTATGAGTAATGGGATTTTCTTTTCCCTACAAAAATGGATTCAGTCATGAATAAAAGCTATATGGTTAATGTGATACTAAATATGTTTTTGTTAAGGAAATGCAATAACATTGGAGATTGGAGTGAAGTTGGTTTTCACTCACTCTGAAGCTGTTTCACATTCTGTTTTTATATGTATTTTGTTTTTTATATGAATAAAAAGGTTTTTTTTTTTGGATGGGGGCAATCAATTAAGCATTACTGCATGCTGAAGCAAAAGGGAGGGTAAGCCTTTTTTTTTTTATTCTGATGAGTGGTGCAGTTTACAGAAAGGCTTGCTTCATTGTTGCCAAAAAGGTGTTCCCAACTTCGGTAAGTTTATGTTTTATGCTTGTATGTCATACAAAGAAGAGTCACTTTGTGTAAATGATATGATAAGTCTTTAAAGGATAGCTGTTAGCCAAAGGATATAAGTACCTTTAATTTTTCACTCTGTGCTCTTCTTTTTTTCAATCTCTTGTTTGTAATGTTTGAGTATAAAGTGAGATGCGGAAGGGGGAAAATACACATCATTTTTCTTTCTATAAGTATTATCATACGAATATAGTTATTAAGGTTCCAAATGCTTTCATCCTTGTTCCTTGTTGTGGCATCTTTAAACACTATTTGTGCTAATTCTTTTACTGAAAGTTGTTTCCTCTCCTTATATCTATAGATGAGGTTTTTCCATAATTAATTTTGTAGGAATTATTTGTTGAATATTTTTCATTATTTATTGCATGAGGTTAATGGCTTGCTTGAGTTTTTCCAAGGTTCTTAGTAGTTATATCAATTTTTGGTAATTATTTTTGGTTTGAAGCTGGTTATATATTATTGGATCATGGTGATCATTATATGTGTGCTTTGACTAATCAAATCTTAGTGGTAATATATTTCACGCTGTGTGTAAGTAGGAATTTTTGTTCATTTCATAAAATCTAGGTGAAATTTGTAAATTATGTGCCCCAACTCTTTTGCAAGTGAGCTGTAAATTTGTCATTGATGTTCTTTTGTATCATTAAATTTCTATAATTGCAGGAATGATAGATTTCATAAGGTAAGTTTTTTATTAAATTTTTGCTTATGTGCCAAGAGTCGAGAGTGGCTCAGATGCCTTGATCAATGGCTGAGCCATAATAATGGTCTTTATACTGTGATGTTATACTGAAAGTGTGACTTCCAAGAACAAGTTCTATTTACTGCATTATTTTCAGGTATTTTAGATTATAAAAGAATTAGACAAAATGTGGTTGCTCCTTCAAAAGCGTAAGAGTGTGCTTTAGATGCGCCAGAGGAAAATTTACGATGAGGAATGTCTGAAGATTGATAACAGTGAAAAGTATACTTTGAATAAGCAATTATTCGAATCAATATCAAAGTCTTTCAATGAAGCTTAAACGAAGGAAAAGATTGATGACGTGAATACAAAGTATACTTTGAATAAGTTGTTGTCTGGGTTCAACATAATTTGCACCATCTACGATTTATATTATTTGGATTCATTTGATTGTAGGTGCTGAGTAGGGTATGTATGATGTATCTAGTATAGGTCTATTCAATAATTTTGAGATTTTTATATACAAAATTCTTAAAAGATCCATGTTTAAATGTTAATAATACTATATGCTATTTGCTCAAAAAATGAATTTGACAAAATGAAAAAAAAAATGGTAGCTCCGTAGTAGAACCATTAGTCCATCTCTCTAGCATGTAATAATTTTGGGAAAGAAAATATTGGTATTGTTATTGTTTTATCTTTGTATTCACATGTACGTATCGATCCAAAGTTTTTAATGTTATTCCATACTAAGGTTTTTTAATAATCTTTTTACTTTTTCTATTTTTTAATGAATTTCGGATAATTTTGTTGAAATATAATTTTGTAAGGTTTATAATTGATTGGATTTAATATATTCCTCATATAGATATTATGCAAAGGTATTCCTTCGAATAAATTCAATTTATATTGTAATAATAAAGTCATGAAGACTTGACTCTCCTAAAATGGTAAATTTGCTATAAAAACCTTTTAAATTTTATCAAATCATAAATTAATATAATGATAAAATTATAATTTGATCTCTTATAAATTAATTATTCATTTTTAACCCTTAAAATAATTTTTTAACTTCTCCTCAACTTTTAGCACATTAAATTGTAATGCAGTTTAAAAATAATAAAGTAGATTATATATTATTTTAATAATATTATATATTATGATTTTTTAATTCATATAATAATTATATTAAGAATGTTATTAAATTGTATATTATTTTATTAAATTATATTTAATAATAATTATGTTAAAATATGATTAACTTATTTATTATTATTTTTAATAAAAATATATTTAACAATAATTTTATTAAAATTTAATAACAATAACAATAATTATCTACCTAAAAAAAATTTGCTAAGGGTACTTTGGTCATTTAAGCCTTTTTCCTTATACTATTACGACATCTATTCCATTCAACCAAACAAAAGAATGCTATTACAGCTCTATTCCATTCCATTCAACCAAACAATTGAATTACAGACTACAGCTCTATTCCATTACAGCCATATTCCATTACAACTCTATTCAATTACAACCCTATTCCATTATAGTGAACCAAACATACCCTTAAGGTGATGGGAGCCTATATCTTGATGAGTATTTTCTTCAAACAAATATCGAATATTATTGAGTTTTCAAAAGTTAATAACCTGTTAAGATCACTGGGAACAACTTTGGTTATACAATTGTCAGTCTATTATGCTCTCACAAAACATACTGAAACTTAAGTTGTCAGTTTTGCTTGAATAAATCATGTATTAAACGAAGTTCAGAAAGATTATTATCAACCGCATAACCATTCTCAATTATATCAATCAACAATGCATTGTCGCTTTCAATCACAACCTTACGAAATTATTTCTTCCAAGCTTGAGTGAGTCCTTCATATATAGTCCGTGCTTCAATCTACTTACGAAATCCTTAAATGATGCGTTGTTGAAAGCACCAAAAATATCCTATTCCCTGTAAAATAGTAAAAATAATAGTAAAGGGGAAGTAGGGTCGAATCTTCAGGGACCGGATTGTACGAATGCTCGTTTCTTGAGATTCTGGACAATTTCTTGACCAAGAAAACTTGCGTTCTTGAAAAATAAAAAAAATAGAATTAAGAATTTTGATCTGGAAAAATAAAAACAGAATTCAAAGTGAATTGAAATTGTGAAATTAAATAAATTGTGGAAATTAAAATGAGGAATATGAAAATAAAAAGAGTTTAGGGAAGAGTAAGTTTCTTATGTGGCGAGATTCTAGCCTCCGGTTGTCTCGTTCCACCTTGGGTTCAATCCTCGACTTTTAGATGACCCTTCTCAACCTAAGTAAGCCAGTTATAGTGGAAGAGGACGCCTACGACCACCAGCTCCAAGAATTTAGACTTACGAATTTAGGGAACCTGACTCTAGCCTGCAATCGCTTTTGTGGGATCGTTTATGCTAGATCAACGCTTCTCAATGGCGAATCCCACGCCATTTTGTCTCTTGGGCTCGCCAACCTCTGACGCAGTAAGTTAACGAACCGACTGTGCAATCCTTCCAAAACATACAAAGCGACCGCCTTTGCATACGTTGAAAAGTTTACTTATTAAGGGACATGGACGGAAGCGTCAGCCCCATAGTGCGGAGAAACGATGAATACTTGGCGAGAAGGTTAAGTACGGATTCTAAGCCTCAAGAACCTTTTGGGGGAATTCGACAACCTTCGGCTAGATGGGTTTAGTGGCTCATGGTTGGGGTGTAAAAGAAAATAATTATAAAAAGGGAAAAGGGAATTTTATTGAAAGAAAATATGGAAAGAACAAAAGTCTAGACTTTTGAGGGGAGAGTGTTTACAAAAAAAGATGGATGCATTTTGAGTCACTTCACCCTCTATTTATAGATAGGGGAGATAATCTAATCCTACTTAAACTCCCAAAAGATAAATACATTTAATTGAAGATAATTAAAATAAAATACTAAAATTAAATAATCTTTAACAATTATCTTAATCCTAATATAATTAAAATAGAATTTGATAGAATGAAATCTGTTCTTTTTGCATTTCAACCCTTGTGTCCTCCATGCTTGCACTTTTGGCACCAACTTTTCCCTGTGTCGCGCATTGGCCCATTTTATCTCTGAATTCATGCTTTTGGCCCTTAATTTCACTGCCTCCAATTTAGTCCCTATGAGATAAAAGATCATAAATAGCTCAAATTAGCAGGATCATACTCAAAATAAACACATAATTAATACATAAAAATACGTTATTCTAGAGTATTATCATTAAATTAATTTATTTTAGTTGTTATATCTTATTTAATGTACTAAACGGTATATCTATATTATTTATTGTTTTATTGAGTTGGTTTCATCGATCGAGTCACCCATTTGATTAGGGAAATTTTTGGAAATGTTCATCAGTAATTAAACTAAGATTTAAACTTAAACTACTTGCATTAGTAAAACCTTTAATTTATCACTCAACTAAAGTTTTATTTTGATACTTTTATACATTTAAAATAATTTAATTATATTTTATTACCACCATCAATTTTTTTTGTATATATATATATGTTAATGTATTTGATTGAATTGGTGTCCCGACTCAAGATTGATGGCAACACCACGATAAACAATTTTAATATAATTTTTTTCATTGTGATAGGGTTTCTAGTATTAATGAATATAAATATATAATTTATAATTTATATAAAAGCGCGAATTTGAAAAAAAAAATTTAACCTCATGAGAATACCCTTTATTTTCTATTATATCACTATATCTTTTAATGATCACTTAATTATTGTTAAAATTATATATCAATTAGAATTTAATTTTAGATCTATAAATAACATTCGTATCTCAAAAAGAAATATTTAAATTACAATATCTGTAAACTTGACATTGAATGCAATTAATTAGAATAAAATTTATGTTTCGAATTTCATTTTTTTTCATTGATGCCTTAATGTTTTTTTGTGTGAAGTAAGCGAAAGATTACATCAACATATTCTTGAGTAAATTGTGTTTTCCTTTTTTAGGACTTATTGAATCTCCATAGGGGATCTTCGAACATGTGCAAACCTTCAACATTTGAGAAAGTCATTTTTCTTAATGTATATGCAATCTTGTTAATCTCCTTGGGAACATATCTCAAGCACCACTTCTCTTCATCCTATAGAATCCGTCGAATCCACCTAACCAGAGTAGAGTTTGACCCTTCAAGTTTGCCTTGGTTTTGAATCTTATATATGCCCACCATGATAGTCTTGAGTTTGACAAAACTAAGGTGAATGAATGCAAAATACTTAATATCATCAATAAAGATAAAACTTTGAGATAATGCTTAAAAAATTTGTAGAGATAAATCTAAAACTTATTTGCATGAATTATGATTTTGTGTAAATTTATAAATAAAATTTTTATTTAATTCAATTTTTACAAAACATTAAAACAATTATCGATATAACAATAATTTACATTTACATATCGTGTTGAGTATGACTCCTATTTCAATCAAATTTGAGAAATAATCTTTCAGTTAAACTCTATTTATTTGTTTCAATCAAACTCTGATTAGTATAGATTATTTTATTATTATTTGACCTATGAATTTAGCCTATAAATAGGCTCTTTTACAACCTTACAAAAAATACTCATTAGAGATTAGAACTCATAACACATTGAGAGTGTAATACCCCTATACCCGGTTCAATCATGCAGACCCGGTATAAGACTATTACATTTGGTGCCAAAACAATTATGGCCAGATACTGTTTAATTAATACATTTGTATATAATATTTTAACTTACCAGCCATTTTTACTAACATATTTATTGTTTATTAATTCATTCCATATATACCAAAATACTTCAAGTAACTGAAAATAGATAAAATTTCAAGAATCTACATTTTAGTCCCTATCACATGGGAACACCTTTGAACTACATATGTACATGCCATTTTAATACAAAATATAGTACCTACTTTTGAAGCCCTTGAGGATGTGATGAGATGAGAGATCTTCTAGTTGAACTTCTCTTCTAGTCTAATTGTACCTACGCGTTAAAATAAACGCGTTAAGCCGGTGAAGGCTTAGTAAGCACTACAAGAATAATTAAATAAGTAATCATAACAAAATATTTTAAACTCAATCAATTATTGCATATCTACTCACATATAAGTCTCTTCAACTATGCATTGCTTTAAATAAATTTAACTTATCTTTTGTAAGGTATAAAAATTACCTTAACACATCAGTGATTCACTTTTGTTCTCATTTCACTTTCTTAGCCCAAAGTAGACTTTATAGAACACACCGGATATACGGAACAAATATAGAGGTGCATTATGATGCACAAGTGAACAGAGAGCACCAATGTACTAATAATCAGAGAGCACCAACGTGCTAATATCAGAGAGCACCAACGTGCTAATATCAGAGAGCGCGCTAAAGTTCCTTAATGGCATGCCACTAATATCCCAGTAGTTCTAAATTCCGTCTACTTGGGCATTAAAACTGAATCTCATATATTTAAATGATTCATATAAATATTTCAAAAAAGATAAATAACAATAATTTAAAATTCTTGTAGTACTTACAACAAAAATGTTGAAATGATATATGTTATTCTTCCTTCACTCCTTAACCTTCTCTTTTCCTTTTTCTTCAATTCGGTCATCTCCTTTCTTTTTCTTCCATTTCATATAAACATATAACATTTATATGTTAAAAAAATAATCAAATAAACTTTCTGTACTATTTAATAAAATAAACATGTATAATAAAATAAATTCATCCTTTCTTACTTTTGCTCACATTTCAATTTAATCCTTTACTCATAAATTTATTCAAAGCTGTCCTTTTGTGTCATAGTCACTAAATTATTTATTTCCAGAGCTACAGAACTCCAAATGAAGAACCGTTAATTTTTCCTAAAACTAGACTCACATATATTCATACCGTAAAATTTCCAGAATTTTTAGCTTAGCCAATTAGTACAGTTTATTCATCAAAGTCACTCCTGTTCTGTTGTCTGGCAGTTCTAACCCTTCTTCACTAAAAATTAATTATCTCTTCATACAGGATTCAGATGATGTTTCCATTTATTTCTATTGAAAATAAGCTCATTCAGGATTCTAAACATATAAATTTAAACCCCTAATTATTTTTATCCAATTTTTGATGATTTTCTAAAGTTAGAACAGGGGATCCCGAAATCCCTCTAAACCAGTCTTACAAAAATATAAATATCTCAAATTACAGAATTCCTTTGCTTTCCCTGTTTCTTTCATATGAAAATAGACTCAATAAGATTTAATTTCATATCTCATTCAACTTCTAATTCCACTTCTACTATTTTTGGTGATTTTTCAAAGTTACTCTACTGCTGCTGTCCAAACTGTTTTAGTGCAAACTGTTTATTACGACTTTTCCCCTAAGCTTTCAATAAATGATAATTTCGTCCCTGCTCAATTAACTTCTCAGCTGAGCTGATTTTTCTCAATAAACACTTTATTCTATTACTTTAAACTACTTTATAATCTTTGGGAATCAGAATTTTAGTAATAGACTTTAATTCCAAACATTTTCACAATTTAATTCTTAAAATCAATTTCTAACTAGATATTCCATTAATTAAACCCCTAATTTCATCAATTTGATCCACATAGCTCATGTTTAAAAATCTAAGAATTTCTAGAATTTCAACTTAATTCAACAAAGCTTTGTTCTAAAACTTATAAAGCATCAAAATTAAAAGAGAAGGGCTAAATTGACTTACCAATTAAACATCCAAGCTTTAAATCATCAATTTCTCCTTTTTCTTTCTTTCCCTTTTTCTTCCCCTGCTTTCGTCTTGTTCTCTGTTTCTTTTCTGTTCTTCTTTCACATAAAATATCTTTATTATATAATAATATATATTAAACATAAAAATCTCAGATTTTTCATACTTAAATCGCCTCAACATTTAAAAATGGCATAATTGCCTTTTTAGTCCTTTATACTTTCTTTTAATCTATAATTAAACTTTTGCACCTTTTTCAATTTAATCCTTTTTCTCAAATACTTCTAATTAAGTCAAATTCACCTAAATAAAACCTTATTAAACACACAACTAACTTCCTAAATA
Source organism: Gossypium australe (assembly GCA_005393395.2). NCBI lineage: Eukaryota > Viridiplantae > Streptophyta > Magnoliopsida > Malvales > Malvaceae > Gossypium > Gossypium australe. Next base: position 123,491,255 of record CM016624.1, on the reverse strand, counting down.
TTTTTAATAAATATTTTATGAGTCCGTTTACTAAAAATGGAGACCCGATAACTCATTTTTCAATATCCATACTTTTGAGGCCGTTACAATTCTCCCCCCTTTTGAAATTTCGTCCTCGAAATTTACTTAAAAAGAGATGAAACACTGAATTCTTATAGTTTCCTTCAAATAAACACCTTGATAAATACCTTATCACCAATAGAATATTTAATATCCCGACGTTTTAAATCCACAATTGATTTCTGTTGTCGAATGCTGCTTTTAATCTATTCCGAATCACCTTTACTTTTTCTTCTGTTTCCCGGATCAAATCAACCCCATGTATCTTCTTTTCATTGAGCTCTGTCCAATATAACGGTGTTCTACATTTTCTACCATACAAAGCTTCATACAGAGCCATTTTAATATTGGACTGATAACTATTATTGTAAGCAAATTCAATCAAAGGTAGATACCTCTCCCAATTACCTTCGAACTCTAGTATACAACATCGGAGCATATCTTCCAATACCTGAATTACAAGCTCAGATTGGCCATCTGTCTGAGGATGAAATGCAGTACTGAAATACAACTGAGTACCCAAAGCTTCTTGTAACTTATCCCAGAAACGAGACGTAAATCGGGGATATCCAATATAATGGAGAATGCATTCTATGTAGCCTGAAAATCTCAGATATATACAGTTTAGCCAGTTTATCTAAAAATAATCTATACGTACCGGAATAAAGTACGCTGATTTTGTCAATCGGTCAATAATCACCCAAATAGCATCTCTTTTTTTTCCTCGGAGATAATGGTAACCCCGATACAAAATCCATAGTGATTCTTTCCCATTTCCATTCCGGTATAGTAATTGGCTGAAGTAACCCGAAGGTACCTGATGTTCTGCTTTGACCTGTTGACATATCAGACATCTTGATACAAACTCAGAAATATCACGTTTCATACCTGGCCACCAGTACATCTTCTTCCTAAATCTAACCAACTCTCTCTCGAATTATCCATCAATTTGCAAATGAAAAGCTGTACTGAAATCGAGTTAAGTACTCAATAATTTCCTGTAATTATTTTCAAAACCCTAAGGTGAACTACAATCTCAATCAGAAATCATCAATACTAGAATACCATGAAATCTTACAATTTCTGGAATGTACATCTCCGCAAGTTTTTGAAGCCATCAATCAGTTCTGACTTTATAAATTAATCAACTATCACTCATATAGCATTCTTATAAGTTATTCCGAAATCAGAAAGTGAACCGTAAACTGTAGATCTTTATCAAACATTTCAAAGACTGATACTCCATATAGTTTGTCAATTTTCATAGACTTATATCTCATTTCCGTCCCAGTATCTTTACTAGCTGTAATAATTCTGTAAACACCAATACCGGATATTCAACTAAAATTAGTCCTTCATCAGACAATAGCAATTGAATATTTATTACTCACAGAGCGAACAATTATTTTCCCATTCAAATCATCTACAACTATATTTATTTTTCCCCGATTCAGACTGAACCAGAACTGATGCTTCAATTATTAGAACTTTCATCTACTCAAAATTCTACTAGCATTGATTAGTCCATTCAAACCTTGTGTCTTCCTGTAGTATTCTTATCATTTATGTAGCTATCATAAAAAAAACACTTTCACAAAAATTAAAAAAAATCCCAACACTTCAAATTATCCCAAGTCCACAGTCATCAGATAGAATATGCCATAGTACTATAATAAATCTGATATTTCAATAATATAAATAGATCAATACTTCAACTTCAATAGTACTTTAAAATAGAAGAAGAAATCCAAGAGTAGTCTCAATAATAACCAGTATAATAATACAACTTGTATAATCTAAGATCCATATCACCGAGCTCCCATAACTGAACCAAGATTTATAACAGTAATATATATTTACCTTCTATCAATGAATACCCCTTCACAGATGAATCATATTTGATAGATAAGATCAGACTATAAAATAATAAGAAAACTAATATAATGAAATCCCAGATGTGGCATAATGAAATCCCAAATGTGGAGCTATATTGAATTTCCGAGAATAAAAACCACATTCAATGATAAAGAAATCGATAATATTCCAAAGAAAAACCAGAAGATTATCCTCACTAGAAACGATTGTGATAAAGATAATGCAAATTGCGTATATGTACTAGAATATCAACCGGTAGAAATAGAAAATAACTTCATATGAATCTGATCATTAAGTCTTCTATCTAACAGAACAAATTAGAAAATCCAAAGAAAAATAGAGCAGTACCGATCAGGAATCAACCAGAACTTCCATTTTAACGTTATGATTCCAAATTTTCTACACAATAAAAATCACATATGAACAGTTGCATATACCTCTGAAGATAAAAGAACATATAGAATACCCATATAGAATACCCAGAAGAGATCATTGTAAGATGCCTGACTATAGCAGCTGTATTCAAATATTTTTGCAATTTCATTACTAATCCGTTAACATATATAATCATCACCAGTCCCATATCATTCACTTCACTCACAAAGCTTATTCAAAAAAAATTCAGTTAACTTATTCTGTAGTTACCATATCTGAATAAATCAATTTCTGATATATGACTTCTTCCTTTAATAGTAGCACTGTGTATTCCCCAAATAATTTTCAGAAAAGAAATCAGATAAATTCACGTTCATATTCAACAACAGACATGTGGTTCTGCTTCAAATCCAGAAATTATCTTTTCTTCTTCTCAAGATAAGGTTGACTGACATATTTCTTTTTAAATTTAGATACAAAGGAATTCCAATTAATTTTCTCTGCAGAATGGATATTCATGACAGTGTTCCACCATTGGTAAGCCTCACCCTTTAATAAAAATACTGCACACTTCAACTTTTCATCCCTTGTATACTGCAATTCTTCATATATTCTTCGACTGTTCTCTAACCATTCTTCAGCCTCAGCTGGGTCATCATCTTTCTTTCCTTTAAACACTTCAGTTCCACACTTTTGAACTAAATCATTATAATTCCTATCAATTTCACTATAAATATAACTGTACCAATAAGGGGGTAGAGATCGTAAGGCCTCATAATTTAGATTCATGTATATACTCATATAACATAACATTTATCATTTCTTACTATAAGACATTTATCCACATCTTTTCAAATTCTGTTTCATCATAAGTAACATTTTACTTAATTATTTGAACATCACTTTCAGAATTATCGAAATTATTTTGATTGGAAAACATTTCTTTCTTTAACATTTCCTCTTTCTATACTAAGAGGAAACCAACTCTATTTTATTAAATTCATAGATTCCAGTATACATCACAAAATCGGTATCTTTTATTCTTTCAGAAGACATCTTTAAGTTTCTACAATATTCATAAATTACACAATTAAATAACTAAACCTCATCTCATCACATCAATTTTTAAAATGGCATGTACAAATAGACTCATACTCGACCCAAGAATTCATAAAACCTAGGCACTGATACCAATAAATGTAATACCCCTATACCCGGTTCAATCATGCAGACCCGGTATAAGACTATTACATTTGGTGCCAAAACAATTATGGCCAGATACTGTTTAATTAAAACATTTGTATATAATATTTTAACTTACCAACCATTTTTACTAACATATTTATTGTTTATTAATTCATTCCATATATACCAAAATACTTCAAGTAACTGAAAATAGATAAAATTTCAAGAATGTACATTTTAGTCCCTATCACATGGGAACACCTTTGAACTACATATGTACATGCCATTTTAATACAAAATATAGTACCTACTTTTGAAGCCCTTGAGGATGTGATGAGATGAGAGATCTTCTAGTTGAACTTCTCTTCTAGTCTAATTGTACCTACGCGTTAAAATAAACGCGTTAAGCCGGTGAAGGCTTAGTAAGCACTACAAGAATAATTAAATAAGTAATCATAACAAAATACTTTAAACTCAATCAATTATTGCATATCTACTCACATATAAGTCTCTTCAACTATGCATCGCTTTAAATAAATTTAACTTATCTTTTGTAAGGTATAAAAATTACCTTAACACATCAGTGATTCACTTTTGTTCTCATTTCACTTTCTTAGCCCAAAGTAGACTTTATAGAACACACCGGATATACGGAACAAATACAGAGGTGCATTATGATGCACAAGTGAACAGAGAGCACCAATGTGCTAATAATCAGAGAGCACCAACGTGCTAATATCAGAGAGCACCAACGTGCTAATATCAGAGAGAACCAACGTGCTAATATCAGAGAGCACGCTAAAGTTCCTTAATGGCATGCCACTAATATCCCAGTAGTTCTAAATTCCGTCTACTTGGGCATTAAAACTGAATCTCATATATTTAAATGATTCACATAAATATTTCAAAAAAGATAAATAACAATAATTTAAAATTCTTGTAGTACTTACAACAAAAAGGTTGAAATGATATATGTTATTCTTCCTTCACTCCTTAACCTTCTCTTTTCCTTTTTCTTCAATTCGGTCATCTCCTTTCTTTTTCTTCCATTTCATATAAACATATAACATTTATATGTTAAAAAAATAATCAAATAAACTTTCTGTACTATTTAATAAAATAAACATGTATAATAAAATAAATTCATCCTTTCTTACTTTTGCTCACATTTCAATTTAATCCTTTACTCATAAATTTATTCAAAGCTGTCCTTTTGTGTCATAGTCACTAAATTATTTATTTCCAGAGCTACAGAACTCCAAATGAAGAACCGTTAATTTTTCCTGAAACTAGACTCACATATATTCATACCGTAAAATTTCCAGAATTTTTAGCTTAGCCAATTAGTACAGTTTATTCATCAAAGTCACTCATGTTCTGCTGTCTGGCAGTTCTGACCCTTCTTCACTAAAAATTAATTATCTCTTCATACAGGATTCAGATGATGTTTCCGTTTATTTCTATTAAAAATAAGCTCATTCAGGATTCTAAACATATAAATTTAAACCCCTAATTATTTTTATCCAATTTTTGATGATTTTCTAAAGTTAGAACAGGGGATCCCGAAATCCCTCTAAACCAGTCTTACAAAAATATAAATATCTCAAATTACAGAATTCCTTTGCTTTCCCTGTTTCTTTCATATGAAAATAGACTCAATAAGATTTAATTTCATATCTCATTCAACTTCTAATTCCACTTCTACGATTTTTGGTGATTTTCAAAGTTACTCTACTGCTGCTGTCCAAACTGTTTTAGTGCAAACTGTTTATTACAACTTTTCCCCTAAGCTTTCAATAAATGATAATTTCGTCCCTGCTCAATTAACTTCTCAGCTGAGCTGATTTTTCTCAATAAACACTTTATTCTATTACTTTAAACTACTTTATAATCTTTGGGAATCAGAATTTTAGTAATAGACTTTAATTCCAAACATTTTCACAATTTAATTCTTAAAATCAATTTCTAACTAGATATTCCATTAATTAAACCCCTAATTCATCAATTTGATCCACATAGCTCATGTTTAAAAATCTAAGAATTTCCAGAATTTCAACTTAATTCAACAAAGCTTTGTTCTAAAACTTATAAAGCATCAAAATTAAAAGAGAAGGGCTAAATTGACTTACCAATTAAACATCCAAGCTTTAAATCATCAATTTCTCCTTTTTCTTTCTTTCCCTTTTTCTTCCCCTGCTTACGTCTTGTTCTCTGTTTCTTTTCTGTTCTTCTTTCTTTTACTTTCTCTTATAATATAATAACAATATAATATAATATATATTTAAAACATAAAATATCTTTATTATATAATAATATATATTAAACATAAAAATCTCAGATTTTTCATACTTAAATCGCCTCAACATTTAAAAATAGCATAATTGCCTTTTTAGTCCTTTATACTTTCTTTTAATCTATAATTAAACTTTTGCACCTTTTTCAATTTAATCCTTTTTCTCAAATACTTCTAATTAAGTCAAATTCACCTAAATAAAACCTTATTAAATACACAACTAACTTCGTAAATATTTTTAATAAATATTTTATGAGTCCGTTTACTAAAAATGGAGACCCGATAACTCATTTTTCAATATCCATACTTTTGAGGTCGTTACAGAGAGAATTTTGTGTTTACGTTTTGAGGGTTCTTTGTTTTCGGGGTTTAGTTTTTATCTCCATCTTTTGCACTCTTCGTTCTTTTGCCATTATAGTAAAATTATCTTTGCCTGTGATTTTTTATCCTCTTTGGAAGGGTTTTTACACGTTAAATTTGTGTGTTCAATTTCTCAATTTATTTCGCTATTTTTTTTACTTGTTGCTTAATCGGGTCGATCCCAACAAGTGGTATCAGAGCTAGTTTAATTTTCATAGATCAATCCATTCAGAGATGACAACAACAAGGTTTGAAATTTAGAAGTTCGATTGTGAGACAAATTTCAATATGTGGCAAGTTCGGATGATGGCAATTCTAGTTCAAACTGGCTTGAAAAAGGTTGTTACTGGGAAAAAGCCTGAGAATTTAAATCTAACAGAATGGGAAGAGCTTGATGAAAAGGCCTTGTCTGCAATCCAGTTGTGCCTCGTGAATACGGTATTGCAGGAGGTATTGATGGAGAAAACCTTATTCGCCTTGTGGAAAAAGTTAGAAACTCTTTATGTGACTAAGTCTCTAGCTAACCATTTAGTGTTGAAACGTCTATTTACGTTTCGCATGAACGAAGGCAAGCTTCTTAGAGATCACATCAGTCAATTTATTACTCTTTTAAATGATTTAAAGAACGTTGAGGTTCATATTGAAGATGAAGATCAGGCTATGCTATTATTGTTCTGTTTACCCCCTTCATACATGTCTTTCAGGGAGACCCTAATTTATGGCAGAGACAAACTCTCGTTCGAAGATGTGAAGGGTCATTTGTTGTGTAACAGCCCAATTTTGGGTCTAGTCGGAACAATGGTTTCAAGACCACAAATTTGACGAAGAAAAATTTATTTTTATTTTATGGTTTACAGTTTTATAGAATAATTTTGTGAAATTTTTGTTCAGAAATTTTGACGTTTGAGCACTCAATTTAGCTAGAAGGATTAAATTGTAATAAATGCAAAATGTGTGTTCTAGAAGCTAGAGGTGTTTAAATGCCATGAGATTCAAATTGGGGGTCCTTGAATGGTAATTAGACCATTATAATTTAGAGTGGACAAAAATGGACATGGTTAGGTGAAATTTTGAAGTTTTTCATTAAGGGCATTGTAATCATTTGGTTAATAAAGACAAAATTTAACAAATAAAATATGTCATCTTCTTCATATTAGTCCCCCCATGGTTGAATGTCCCAAAGGAAGACATAGCTAGGGTTTTCCAAGCTTCCAAGCTCGATTGTAAGTCCGTTCTTGTTCCGTTTTTAATGATTTTTGTATTTTTGATATCGTTGTAGCTTGATTTAGCTATTTCAAGGACTAATTGGAAAGAAAGGTGAAGTTTAAAATTTTGCCCATGTTGAACATGTATGTATTTTGATGTTTGATGGTAGAAAATGCATGTTTGTTATTTTTTAAATGACTTTTGCTAAGTGATTTTCGGTAAAAATGTAAAAATGACCTATGTGTAAAAGTTGTAAAATGAGTAGAAAAATGTGAATAAGTGAGAAACGTGGGCTGTTATGAGCATGAAAAATATTCAGCTAGGCTTGGGTTTTGAAGAAATTGACTATATTTCATTTTACGAGCTTAAGGACTAAAGTGTAAAATGTCAAAAATATAGGGGAAAAATGTAATTTTTTCTATAATGTGACTTTTGGACTGAATTGAATAATGTGATGATTAAATAAGATGAATTTGGTATTATAAATCAAGAAAAACGAAGTGTGGGTCTAGATTAGGGGAAAAACCAAAGTGTTTGACGATTAGGTCCATTTTCGCTATTTTTGTATCGAGGTAAGTTTATGTAAATAATGCAACATTAAAATTATATTTATAATGTTTTGATATTGTATGAGTTGTATGATTGACTCTATGGATGTAATTAACGAAGTTTCGACAAACGAGAAAATCTCGGTTGAACCTTAGGAATAAATTAGGATACAAGTGACATGTCACTAGGAACCCATGTAATTATGTGACTTATGTGTCTCGGGTGATGGTCCTGTACGTCCTACCGGTGGCTGGGTATACCGGTATATGTTGTGGATACCTGACAGCTTGTGTGAGCAGCACCGCGTAGCTACGTCTCAACTGACAGCTTGTGTGAGCAGGCCTGAGGATAGCTCAAGAGCGAGCCTATATGTGTTATGAGATTTGTGGTAGTATTGGCTACATATGTGGCACTTATGTGCAAATCTTTCCGTGTATCCGATAGTATTCCAAGTGGTTCAATAGGTATGTCAAAGATGAGAAAGTATGTGATTATGTTACGAGTTAGTACAGGTATGTACGAAAACTCAAAGGAAATAGATTCGATATATGATGAACTATTGGTAAGAATGTGGTTGAGTAAGTTATGCTAATGAAGTTTAATGACATTTATTTTGATATATGTTATGTTATTCATATGATGAGCTATTAGTAAGAACGTGATTGTATAAGTTGTGCTCATGAAGCTTAAATGACATTTATGTTGATATATGTTGTGTTATTCATATGATGAGCTATTAGTAAGAACGTGATTGTGTAAATGAAGCTTAAATGGCATTTATGTTGATATATGTTATGTTATTCATATAATGAGCTATTGGTAAGAATGTGATTGAGTAAGTTGTGTTTATGAAGTTTTAATGACATTTATGTTAATGTATGTTAAGTTATTTATATGAATAATGTTTTGTATTATTTGCATATGTACTTACTAAGCTATATAGCTTACTCCCATTTATTTCCCTTATCTTATAGTGTTACCAAGCTAGCTCGGGATCGGAGATCGTCAAAGTTCGCATCACACTATCAAACGATTATTTTGGGTATTGATGAGCTTAACATTTTGAGTATGTGGCATGTATAGGGACTTGGTCATTATGTTATATGTGTCATCATGATTTTAGCCAATGTATTGGCTTGTAAATGTCAAAGGCTTATTTTGATATTTGGCTTTGTAAATTGGCTTATTTTTTGGCTAACATGGTTGTAAGCCTAAGTATATATATGTGCCAATGTCTTTGGTGATATGGTCATGGTATGCTTGGTGAATGATGGAAATGTGATTTATGACATGAATGTGAAATGTTTGACAAGGTGGTCTATTGAAGAGATGATAAGGTGGTGCACAATTAGGTATCTTGAAAGTAGTCAATTGTGGCTTAATAAATGTTGTGAGTATGATATATGTTGATAATGTGTTGGCATGTACTAGTCATAATTGTGGATGTTTTTGTTGCCTAAGTATGTTATGTTTTGTGCCTTTGAATTAGTGTAAGTGTATGTATGAATATGGGTGGCAAATGGCTTGGTAAATAGCCTTTAATTTGTCCACACGGGTAGACACACTGGCGTGTGTCTAGGCTGTGTGTGACACACGGTCTGCCCCTCGGGCATGTATTCCGGCCATGTGTCCCCTGCACCTTAATTTTGAAAACTAGAATGTCCAGAATTGAGCACACAGGTAGAGACACGGGCGTGTGTCTCAGCGGTGTGTGCTACACAGCCTAGCACATGGGCGTGTGGCACAAGTCAGGGAGCGCCCTAATTTGAACACGGTCTGAAGCACGAGCGTGCCCCAAGGACATACGGGTGTGTGAGCACTACAGTTAGCAAAAATTTTTTAAGTTTTATAAAAAAATTTTGAGTTCTCAGTTTAGTCCCAAACTACTTCTAAAGCATGTTTTGGGCCTAGTAGGCTCGTATTAGGGACTTTATGATTGAATGTGGATGGTTTTAATTTGGACGCAAATTTTATGACTCGAAATTGTGTGAATGTTTGTGTTGTATGTCCGGTAATGCCTCTTACCCTGTTTCGGAGTTGAATACAGGTAAGGGGTGTTACAAGTTGAGTAGAGACAAACTCGACAATGAGTTTGGTTTGGTTAGCAAGGCAGATAAGCAAGCTTCCATTTTGGTAGCATCAAAGAAACAAGACAAAAGGCGTCGCTATTGTAAAATATTAGGTCACGTCAAAGAAAATTATTATAAACTGTGAAATAAAAGAGCTGTTGAGAGTAACGAGGAAGATGTAGCTGGTGCTAATTTGGTCGATGAAAGCAGTGATGATTTTTTGTTGGTGTCAATGAGCGATAACTCCAAGCTTACGTCCGAGTGGATCCTAGATTCGAGATGTTCTTTCCACATGTGTCCCAATAGAGAATGTTTCTCCAAATATAGTTCGGTTGAAGGTGGAGTTGTGTGTATGAGAAACGGTTCATCTAGTAAGGTAATTGGTATTGGTACTGTTAAAATTAAGATACACGATGGGACGATTAGGATACTCTTAAATGTCAGGAATGTACCTGATTTACGAAAGAATCTCATCTCTTTGAGTATTTTAGACTTGAAAGGATGCAAAACCAACATCGAGTCGAGCGGCATTAAAGTATCTCGTGAAGCTCTCGTTTTGTTAAAAGGTAAAAGAATCGACGGTCTGTATATTCTAGAAGGTTCTACAGTGACTGATGAAATCGGACGTCCCTCATCCATTACGAAGTCGAAGTTAACTCGTTTGGAGCGAAGACAACTTTGTCATAGGAGGGAAAAAGGTATGACCGTTCCGTTGAAGAGAGGTTCTCTTTTGGATGCAGGTTTTGAAAAGTTAGGGCACTGTGTTCGTGAAAATCAGACCCAGGTTAATTTTGATTTGGCAGTGTACAAGTCGAAGGCTAGAAGTCTTCTAGTTTCTAAGCACAGATTCGACTCAGTTAATTCCTTGCATAGTTCAAGATAGGCTCGTGGCGAGCTTTGACAAAGAAAGTGTTGTGGAAATATGAGTCAAGGTGGATATTTGTTGAGTATGACTCCTATTTCAGTCAAATTTGAGAAATAATCTTTCAGTTAAACTCTGTTTATTTGTTTCAATCAAACTCTGATTAGTCTAGATTATTTTATTATTATTTGACCTATGAATTTAGCCTATAAATAGGCTCTTTTACAACCTTAGAAAAAACACCCATTAGAGATTAGAACTCATAACACATTTAGAGAATTTTGTGTTTACGTTTTGAGGGTTTTTTGTTTTCGGGTTTTCGGGGTTTAGTTTTTATCTCCATCTTTTGTACTCTTCATTCTTTTGCCATTATAATAAAATTATTTTTACCAGTGATTTTTTATCCTCTTTGGAGGGATTTTTTCACTTTAAATTTGTGTGTTCAATTTCTCAATTTATTCTGTTATTTTTTTACTTGTTGCTTAATTGGGTCGATCACAACATATTGCATACACAAATAATTATATTTATCTAATATAAAAAAGAAAGTGGTGTATCTATTTCTTTAAATGCGTTTAATTGAATCAAATCAAAATCTCATGCATACATTTTTTATTAGTTTATATAATATTATCTTATTTCTAAATTTTTTATAAGTTGTATATTTCATACAAAGCAGGTGGCCGTTTTTGAAAAAAATGCTGATTTCAAAAAAAATATTTAGGGTTTTGGGTCGATTTTAGAGAAACAGAAAACGCGTCCTACGTAGTGTGTTTTCAGTGAAAATGTGTCCTACAGGAAGCACTTTTTGACTTTTAGACATATTAGTTCATTTGATTAGATGGCTAAATGTTAATAGTTTTGTCTTTTAGTATTGGGTTCGATTTCTCTCCTACTCACATTTGTATTTTTATTTCAAACATGTTTTAAGTTTTACTTTTATTTTTAATTACTATTTTTAATACATTAGCTCTTTTGGTTAGATGGCTAAATAATAATAATTTTATTCTTGTGTTTGTATTTTTTATTTCCTGTTGTTTCAACCTTTTTTAAAAAATTTTAATTATTATTTTTTAATAAATATATTATTTTCAAGTTTTTTATTTTAATTCATATTTTAATTAATAAATATTTTATTTATAAAATCAAATAATTATTGCCAAATATAATTTTTATAAGTGTAATATTTATTTTTCAATCCATATCATGAGCATAGTAAATTTCACTATTATATATTTGTATATCTGTATTTGAAATAATTAATTGAAATATGTAACATATAAACATAATGATATTTGAAACAATTAATTGAAATATTTCACATATAAAAATATTTGAAATATCATACCCACAATGTGGATGAAAAAAACAATGATATTTGAAATATTTTACATATAAAAATAATAATGATATTTGAAATAATTATTTTATTTTATAATCTTAGAAATCACCATACCAACAATATAGGTGGAGAAAATAAATATTTGACATATAAATATTATATATAAAGAAAAAATATCAAAAATTTTAGTTGATGATTTTTAAAAAATAAAATATATTTAACATAATGATAAATATCAATTTTATCAAATATATATTTTTTATTATATAATTGGTAACAATTATTTGATTTTAAATAAAAGAGTTATTAATTAAAAGAAGAATTAAAAATTAAAAAACCTAAAAATAATATATTTATTAATTAAAAAATTCAAACAACAAGAAATAAAAAATACAAATGTGCTTAGAAGAAGAATCAACCCTGAGACTTAATGATAAAATTATTATTAATTAACCATCTAACCAAATGAACTAATAAGTTAAAAATAAAAGTAAAGCTTGAAACAAATGAAATAAAAATACAAATGTAAGTAGGAAATGAATCGAACCCAAGACTAAAAAACAAAACCACTAACATTTAACTATCTGACAAAAAAACTAATATGTTAAAAAGTTAAAAATTGCACCTTGTAGGACATGTTTTTACTGAAAATGCATAACGTAGGACACGTTTGTTATTCCTCTCTTTAAAATCAACATATTTCCCTAAATATCTCAGAAATTGACCTGAAACCCTAAATATTTTTAAAATCAATATATTTTTTTTAAAAACTGGCCCAAAGCAAGTAGTATTTTATACTTTCTTTTTTACATTATTATTATTATTATTATTATTATTATTAAGATGATGATGATGAAGAAAAAAGAGAGTAAAAAAGGCATTGCCGTATAAGATTTTAATAATTATTTTTAATTGTCATTATTAAATGTATTTATTAATACAATGTAAATATCTTCATATTTAATTAATTTAATGTATATCATTTGATGTATGTTGTTTTATTTTTTTAATTTAATTTATAATTTACTTTCTAATATATTTTTAAAATTTTATATTATTTTTAAATTTTTATAAAATATTATTTATTTTAAATATTACTTATATGTTATATTTTAATTTATAAAAAAAATAAACGCATTTATTCATCAGCAACTCTGAGAAAAGAATCTAAAAAGTAAATAAATGAACTCCACGATATTTTTTAAAATTTTAATTTCAAGATTTTAAAATTTACTAGATTGTAATTCTCACTTTGGTGGTAAAAATAAAGAAAATATTTGAAAGAAGTTAATATGGTCATCTTATTTTTATTTTTAAAACTACATGAGAGGTGATAGAAAAATTGTTTCCTGACATCCAATTAAGGTTTTTTTATAGACAATTTTAACCCTAAATATTTAGGGGTAATTATTTAAAAGGTAAGAGTTTTTTTTAATTAGGAAATAATGTTGTATATTGCGTCTGTAAGTTAAAAATAAAAATAAGAGAAAGGAAAAAAAATAAACTTAAATTAAAAATGAGTAAAAAGAAAGAAGTTATAATGGAATGGGTAGTTTTCTAAGTTTAAATAATAATATATTTAAGTCGATTGAGTTTTAGTTTTGTTGGTATGAATATTGTTGTTAATACTGGAGCATGTGAATCAAATGCGCTGAAGCGCATTATTCTCGTTAGAAAGGGCCTATGAGTAGTTTTAAGTATTGTGTCAAAGAAAACATATATAATCAGAACTTATAATAAAAATAAAAATAAAATTTAAATTTTATATTAAATAGTAATTACAATTTTTCTCAAATGAAAAGAATGGTTAATCAATATGAGTATAAAATTGTGAGTATCATTGTATTAATTATTAAATGTGAGCATGATTTTCAACAATTATTTAAAAAAGGAAATTGAAAAAACTTGAAATTTGACAAGAGTCGAGATGGTGAACTCATACTTGAAAAAAAGAAAATTTGTTAACTTATACAAGTAAACATATAGAAATTGAATCTCCATGTTGGACTTATAAGATCAAATAATGTGGGTGGAAATTGGAAATGCTACCCAGAATCATTTAAAATAATAGGCACAAGTTAACTTACATGAATTTAAAATATTTGATTCTGCCTTACATTCATACCTTTTTTGTTTCCTATCTTCTAGATCAAAATAAAAAATTTTATATCATCATTCTACATTTCTATTATATTTACCACCATAGTTTGGGCCTAATTAAGGTTTTATGATAAAATTTAATTCTGTCTCATTTCAAAATTAATAACTGGTAGATGAGTCAGGCCTGAGGTCAATAATGATTTATCCTTGTTTACTATTGGCTTGTTTTTGTTACCGTCTCCAACTAGCAACGAATGTAGTCAGAAGTGAATTTGGGGTTTTTTTAATTTTTTGATATTTTGATTTTTGGGATGAGGAAAGCTCAAGTGCGATTGGAATCTATATTTTTCTTTTGATTTTTGTTTTAAATTCTAAGATTTGTATTTGATTTTTATTTTCATTTGTAAAACGTTGTCGTACTTATTTATATGAGTAGTATTTATTTTCAATTGTAATGTAGCTTTACACACTTTCGTAATTATTTATATGATCAGTATTTTAACAATTTAACCATTGTATTTTATGGTCTATTCATGTAGATTGTGCATGCTAAATTTGATGTAAATTTAAGACTTCTAACTATTTGTTTTAAGTAAAAAAAAAATTTAACAAGTGAATGTTTATTAATATATAGAGTATTTTTTATCGATATGATAAAAATATCAGATCGGTTCAAAAATTTATATGCATAACAAGTACAATTATTTTGATATATTCAATGGTTGGATCTTTAAAATATTAATTATATAAATAATTACGAAAATATATAAATTTAATTTAATTTTTACTTTTTCACTAACTGAATTTTCTCCCTTATTATTTATATTAATTTTTATAAATATATTTAATATCCGAAATAAGTGCTGCATACTCTAATCATTAATTACTAGTTCTGTTTTTTGAAATATTTGATTTATACACGTAACATAACACTATTTTTGTTTTATAAAATTAACAAATTCAGATAAGGTGAAGATTTTATCATGAAACATTCTGACAGCTAAAAAAGGACAAAAGATCTCGTTGCGTTTCATGTGGTTTATATTTTAAACCTAAAACCTTTCAATTTATATATTTTTTAGTTATTTATTTAAATTCTTTGTTTTTTGTTTTTTTTTTTTTTTTTTTAAATCGCTTTAAAATAGATAAAAAATTAATTTTTTTTTTAAAATTTTACTGACATAGCATACAAGTGGATTGCCATGTGGATGACACACCAACATTTAAATAATTTTAGAAACTAAAAAAATTCAAAAAAAATTATTTTTAAATTAAAAATTATAATTTTTAATATTTTTAAATTTTAAAAAATTATTTAAATACTGACATGTCATCCACATATCAATCCACTTGTATGCCACATAAGCAAAGTTAACAATAATTAAATAGATGATTAAAATGACTATTTTTATAAAGTTGGAAGGCCAAAAAAATTATTATGCCTATATTTTATAAATTTTTTAACAAAACCTATATTTTATAATTACAACAACAATATGATTTATTATATTTATCCTAAAAACTAAGCACTTTATTCCCATTTTAGCCCTTAAACTATACTAGTTTTCTCATATCGGTATTTAAATTTTTTTTTTTGTCCCATATAAATACTTGTCTCATGGGACTAGAAATTTAGTTTGGCAAACTGCACGATATTAGGCGATTTCTTTACTTCAAATCTACCTAAGTCAGCCTTACTCTTAAAAATGAGAATTCAAAAAGAAAACTCTTTAAGGCACCGAAATAAAGCAAAAGCAAATTAAAAGTGAAAAAATAATGAAAGAACCGGAAAGTTACAAGAAAACTTAGCAAGCCAAGTGTTTGAGCAAATGTTTTCAAAAGTGCTATATTACTTTGAAGAAATACAATCGAGTGATAACAAATGAGAGGAAAGATCTTTATTTATAGTTGAGTTCCCCAAATCCAATTGTACATTTTAAATTACATCAACGGTTGATATCAAAGCCTATCTATAAGATGAGAATCGTAAGTGATTTAAATACTATATAATATTATCCCTTAGGATTATAAAAATATTCATCATGATAACCCAAGACTTCAACTAAATGAATTCTCCCATATGTTCTACGAATTGGACTAATTCAAGTGGGTTAAATGAATCTCATTTAATTAATTGACTTTCATGAAAGTTTTATGTGATTTCGTCACGAATTTTAATCTATGGCTCATCACAGTTAAAATTTGACTTTGTTAACAATTTTGATCCATTTCGCAATTTAAATTAATAAAAATTTGAGAGCCAATTCAAATTTATTCGTCCCTTAATTTAAGAAAATAAATTTGTTGATCTTCGAAGGTAGGCTTGCAACATGTTGCAGACGTTAACAAGTAAATGTTCCATCAATATTTCTCAAAATTATTTTTTTTAAAGTATTACATCATAGAAATTATAATTACTATAAATGATGGTGCACCAATTTTTTCTTTAAGGAATAAAATTGTATAATAATTATTTATTACAAAATAAGATTTCAACAAAGGGTTGGGCGAAAAATATTTTGAGCAAAAACAAATAATAATAATTTTGAAAAGAAAAGAGAGGCCCAATATTGCACATAGCCCAAATATTTATTGATCCTTGAGGCTTTACAAAATGAAACCAAGAAAAATGAGAAAAAAGTATAGAAAAGTCCTTAATCTCTTTACTTTTCTAAATTAGTCCCTATCGTTTTACTGTCTCAAATAATTCCTCCGTCTTTGAACCAAAAAAAGAGAGCATGTTTGATAATCTAAACTAAAAAAAATGATAGAATTTTTCAATGAAAAAGAGTTAAAAATAATAAGTAGATAGGGAATTATTTATCAAGTAGAATTTTTTTTCAATTTTTTTATTCTTTTAGCATTATCCTTTAAACATTTTGTAATAACCCATTTTGCCCGGGCCCATACACAATCCAAAAACAAAAAAATAAACCAAATAATGTCCATTGTTCATTTACATAGCCCAAACCCGAAATCCAATTAAACCCACTAACCCAAAACATTTTAGCCCAACCTACGGAGCCCAAAAGACCCAGAACCAAAGTCAGAAACAAGGGTTTCTGAAACCCTAGGGAAACATCGCGCCGCAAGCCTCGCACCCAGCCCCTTAGCACCGCAATCAGCTCCTCGCAGCCACCATGCCTCTCTTTGCGCTGCAATCCGCTCCTAGTCACCGCCAGAATCCTCGCCTCTCCTGCACAAGAAAGGGAAGAAACAGCACAAAAAATGGCAGAATCTCTGTATTTTTGTATTATTATTTCAAGTTATAAAAACCCCAATAATTTGTAAGTAAAGGGGATTCACACAAAATATACGGACAGATATATAGAAATTCAATACAAAACAGACAAAAATCAGCAAAGGTTTCGTTTTTATTTTTATTTTTGTTTCTTCCATTTTCGAATACTTTATATATATATATATATATATATATATATATATAACGTATATAAAATACATAAAAAAAAAAGCTTACACTTTTGGGGTTCGGTGGCCGGCGGTCGGAGCCTGCCGGAAATCGCCCTGGGGGAGAGCATTTGAAGGCTCTCAACTTTTTTTCTGCTGGAGAAGGAAAATGAAATTTTTAAATTTTTTTTTGCTTATATAGAAGGGATGAAACGGCGTCGTTTCACCCTGGGGCGTTTACCGCTAAAACGACGTCGTTTTGAGATGGGTCGAACTGACCCGACCCAATCCACCTGGGGTCCGCGTGTTTTGTTTCAAAATGGGATAATTACATTCTTGGTCCTTCTGCTTTTTTATTGATTTATAATCACATTTTGTTTATTTTTAATTTGGCCCTATATTTCATTTTTATTCCAATTAGGCCCTTATTCCAACGACGTAGTTTTGGATGGCAGGGATATTTTCCCTTTTAGCCCCTCCTGGTTACTAGCGTGTTCTAATTGGTCCCTCCTTTTAATTTTATTTTTGATTTCACCCCAAATTTTTATTTCAAGTTCAATTTCATCTTTTTTTTTTTTTTTAATTTATTTTGTAATTTTTGTTACTTCATTATTACTTTTTTTATTATCACTATTAATACTATTATTATTTGTCTATTATAATTATTACTATCATTTTATTTTTTAACTTTATAATTATTATTATATTCATTTGTATTTATTATCATTATTTTATTATGACCATTATTTTTTATATTATTATTACTATAGCTATATTTATTATATTTATTATTTTATTATTAGTATTGTTATTATCATTATTTATTATTAGTATATTATTACTATTTTCATTATTGTTGTTTTTATTTTACTATTATTTGTACATTAACATATATTATTTTTATTATTATTAATATATTCTCATTGTCCTACTATTATTATTTTTTATATTATTATTACTATTAATTTTAATATCCTTACGTTATTTTATTATTAATAATACTATTTTTTTTTTGCTATTACTCTTATCATTATTTTCATTATTATTTTTATTTTATAATTGCTAATATTTTTTATTTATTTATTAATATCTTTCCATTATAATTTATTATTTTTATTATTATTACTATTTTTTATTTTTTATTATTGTACATAGTATCTATTTGTTTATTTATTATTAACCTTTGTTTTCGTTTTTATTTTGTCATCTTTTTTTTAATTATTATTTTATATAGATTATTCGTTTTAATTTTTTAGTATAATTTATATTTGTTTCCCTCATTTCACTCTATTATGCATGTGTATTATAATTCATTCCCCATTTTATTATAAAATCACATCACATTTTATTCGATTTTTAAAATAAGCAAATACTCTGTGTTCTAAGGTTCGAAAGAAATCGTACCCTAACTTACTGGGTTTCGATTTTTCTCTTCGAGTCCAAAGAACTTGTTACTTCCTTTAAAAAAAAAAAGACTTATTTTCGAGAATTCAAAATTGTCGTGTCCTAACTCATTGGATATGACGTTTTGTTATCTCGAGATAAGGATTTTAGAAAACAAGGCAATATTTCGTGTTTGGAAGTTCGAGGAATTGTGCCCTAACGTGCTGGGTTTCGGTTTTTCGTTCGTCCAAATAACTAAATATCCTTTTAATGAATTTTGTAAATCATGAGACGATTTTGGTTACGAGGGTTTAAAACATCACGTCCTAACGTGCTGGCTGTGATGTTTATATGCTTTCGGAACAAAGGAAACTCCAATTCCAATTCAAATTGTTCAAATTTTTAAAGAAATCATGTTTTCAAATCTTTTCGAATTTTCGACATTAGGGCAATGACTAATCAAATCCGGTACCAATTTTGGGCGTTACGAGAGTGCTAATCCTTCCTTGTACGTAACCGACTCCCAAACCTGTTTTCTTGAATTTCGTAGGCCGAAATTAATGTTTTGAAATAAAAATGTTTTATAAGGTGACCCAATCACACCTAAGCGAAAAAAGATCGGTGGCGACTCTCATTTTTGTTTTTAAGTCGATCTCCGTTTTTTTAAAAAAATAAAAATGGTTTCGACACATTTTACCTTTAAAGTTTTTAAATTTATTATTTATCGAACAATCTAATTACATTCCATACTTAGTTTTATGGAATATACCAAATAAATTTATAACTTAAATTCAATAGTTAATTTTTAACACTTAAGTTTTCAATTTATCAAGCAACATTTAGGGGTGTACAAAACTTGATGCAATTCGAAAAAATGAATGAAAAATTTGAATTTCGAGTTAATTGAAGCTAGTTATTCGAGTCAACTCAAATAAGTAATTAGAGTTTCAAGTTCTAATTGAGTTGAATTTTACAATTTGAATAATTCAAATAATAGATTGGTGTAAATACCCTTTTGGTCCCTGTCAATTTTGAAAATGAACAAATTGGTCTCTCTCATCAAACATTATTAAAAAAATTCAAAATAACTTTTAAAATTAAATTTTTTTGAAGTTTCAAAATTTATTTTTAAAAAATTATAGTAATTTAAAAAAAATTCTAAAGAATATATAAAAAAAGTTAAAAATTTAAAATTTTTAATATAATAAATTTGGGGACTTAATTAATAATTCAAGTTTATTATACTAAAGTTTTTTTTTTTAATTTTGCTTTTAAAAAGTTTTTAAATATATATGGTTTCAAATTTATGTGCTTTGACATAAAATTAGTTATATTGTAACAAGATTTTATTCTGACATGTTTAATTTTTTAATTTATCTCAATTCGAAAAAATTTTAAATCGAGTTAGCATGATAAAATAAGACTCATCAATTCGAAGTTTTTTCACTTGATTCGATTGAATATTCACCCCTAACAACACCTTAATCCCAATAAGTCTTTTTACCAGATATGTCTTCTAAAAAAAATCTAAAAAGAAATTAGGTGCTATTATTCTCTTTAATCGAATTAACTGTGCAAAATTTATAGTGGTATCGATTAATCATAAAAAAATTGGTTGGATTAATTGAAGAAAATTTTAGAATTTTATTATTAATAATTATTTTGATTTTGTTAATGGAATTAACCGATTTACTTGAGTTAATCAAAATTTTATATTTAGATTTTATTTTTGTTATTGGTTAAGGTTAATCTTATTAAGGCATAGTTTAGGAATGCTTTTCAAAAGCAATTTTGAGGGGAAAAAAAGCATATTGAGGACAAAAATATTTTTAAACAAACTGCTTTTTGAGAGAAAAAGTACTACTCCTAAGTCAAAAATTGACTTAAAAGCACCTTGTTCCAAGAGTGTTCTCTGAAAGAGTCCTAGCGAGAGCAGTCTGCTATTGTAGCTTGGGATGGAGGAGAATGGTGGATCGAGAAGAGAGAGCAGTGAGGAGATTTCCTTGTTAACGGAAGAGCTCATCCAATTATCAATAAAGAGATCAAAGGTTGTTCCAAGTGCTAAGCCAACCCTAATATGTACGGTTTGGACACAAAAAACGTTTAATCCAGAGAGTTTGAGAGCTCAATTAAAGAGTATATGGAAGACCAAGAAGAAATTTGAATTTCAGGTTGTGGGGCAGAATCTGTTCCTAATCATCTTTGATCTAGAAGAGGACTTAGAGGTGGTCTTGGAAGGGCGTCCTTGGCTTTTTCGTAAGTATCTTATTCTTTTTGATAGATTGTTGAATCCAATAGAGAGGGATCAGATTAAACTTATTTTTTCGCCATATTGGGTTAAGATTGGACCATGTCCACCAGAATATGATAAGGAAGACTTGATGCATGCAATCGGTTCCACGTTTGGGGGTATACTTAGATCTGAGATTAATGATAATGTGTGTAGGGTTAGGGTTAATCTGGACGTTTAAAAGCCTTTGAGAAGAGGAATTTTTGTTTCCAGTGATGATAATATTAAATCATGGATTCCCTTTAAATTCGAAAAACTCCCAATCTTTTGTTTTGGATGTGGGAGATTAAATCACGCCATCAAAGATTGCTTGCTGTTGAACCCTGCAGATAAAGAAAAAATCAAAGATGATCCTCCTTTTTCATTAGCTTTAAAAGCGGAATCTAAAATATTTGGAAAAGAGAGCCTTAAGTTTAATTCTCTTATAAAAAAAATTAGTCTCCAGCGTAATTATACTGGGATGTCTAAAGAACAGGATGGACAGGTAGGAGATGACGTTTCAATCGTTACGCAGGGTAATTTATTTGGGGGCAAAATTCTGGTGAGTTGGGAAGAGGGGCTGAAGGAGGTGGGGGACAGAAAAGTTGGTGGGGAGTTAGACACGGGAAAAGTGATTTGTAGTGAAAGAGATAGCAGGCAGATAGATCTAAAGAAGTCCACTTGGAAGAGGATGCTGCCAATGTTTCACTTAGATCCTCATCAGTTTGAAAACGTTGGGATTAAAAGGAAAAGTTTAGAAGTGGAGTCCGCCCAGGGACAAGCTGATGAGACAGGGGTCGTGGACATGAAAAGATTGAAATTTGAGGAGCAGAGTGCATCTGCTGATGGGGGAGCTGAACGTACCAGGGTTGATAGAATTCAGGGTGCCAGTCCATTTTACTTTAAATCGGCGGCTGACGACATGTCAGCTGACCGGGAGCAATGAAAAGTTTGAGTTGGAATGTTCGTGGGTTGGGGAACCCACGAGCAGTAAGGAGGTTGCGCTACTTAATCAAGCAACAAAAAGCGAATGGAGAAGGTGCGTAAGAGTTGTGGATTGTCGAATGGTATTGAGGTGGGAGCTGAAGGGACTCGTGGTGGTTATGTTTGGCCTGGAAAGATGACATTGATATCACTTTAAGAAGTTTTTCTCATTGGCATTTGGATGTTATAGTTAAAGAAATAGATATTCAAGCAGAATGGCATTTTACGGGACTGTATGGGTCACCATATTTAAAAGATCAGAATCTGGTGTGGACTTTACTCAAAAGACTTAGTCATGAGGGTCATTTTCCGTGGTTGGTAGCTGGAGATTTTAATGAGATCTTGTATTCTTTTGAAAAGAAGGGGGGATTCCAAGGGATCACAAAAGAATGGAGTTGTTCAGAGAAACGTTAGAGGAATGTAATCTGATGGACATTGGTTATTCAGGGGTTTGGTATACGTGAGAAAGGGGAAATCTCCCAGAGACTAATATTCGTGAGCGATTAGATAGGGGGTGGCTAATTCAGAATGGAGACATATGTTCCCTTTGGGTAGTGTTGTTCATCTTCCCTATGCCACATCAGATCATTGCCCTCTACTTATCAATAATGATTAGGCTTGCAGAGTATCGAGGGATTGTATTTTTAAATTTGAAGTTTGGTGGATGATGGAGGACTCTTTTGAGGCAACTCTTAAAGATTTATGGGAAGCATCTTCTGAATCATTGATTGATAGATTGAGGACAGTGCAGACTGGATTAGTTAAATGGGCCAAGGTAATCAAGGGTAGAAAGGTTGAATTAAAAAAGAAGTTCACAGTTGAACTTGAAACTTTAATGAAAGAAGACAGAGATGACGAGATTTTAGCGAAGATAATTGATACAAAACTTTATCTTAACATAGAGATTGAAAAAGATGAGGTGTATTGGGAGCAAAGAGCTAGGGTTAACTGGCTTAGGCACGGGGATAGAAATACGGCCTTTTTTCACAATTGTGTTGCAGCTCGAAAACGTGCTAATTTCATTTCCAAACTGACTTTGGATAGTGGGCAAGAAATTAACGAGGAGTCAATTATTCAAGAGGAAGCCATGTTGTATTTTGAGAATTTGTTTACTTCAAAGGGGGTCGCTGATCCAAAGGAGATTTTGGAAGGAATTGAAGGGAACATTTCAGATGAGATTAATAGGAGATTGCAAGCCCCTTTCCGGGAAGATGAGGTCAGAGCGGCACTGAAGGGGATGGGGCCCATAAAAGCACCAGGTCCAGATGGATTCCCAGCCATTTTTTTCCAAAAATTTTGGCATATTGTAGGTAAGGAGGTCCTAGAGTTTTGTTTGGGAGTGTTGAATGAAGGCAGGGAAGCAGAGGCAGCTAATATGACTAATATAGTTCTCATTCCTAAGGTTAACAAACCCACCTCTCTCGTTAGCTTCAGACTGATAAGTTTATGCAATGTGGTGTATAAGATTATTGCCAAAACAATAGCCAATCGAATGCAGGATGTGATGGCTATTTGTATTGATCAAGTCCAGAGTGCTTTTGTTCCAGGCAGGCTGATTTCGGATAATATAGTCCTTGCGTATGAACTTCTTCATACGTTCAGACAGAAACGAACAGGGAAGAAGGGATACATGGCAGTTAAATTAGACATGAGTAAAGCGTATGACAGGGTGGAATGGGGCTTTCTTCAAGGGGTGATGGTAAAGATGGGGTTCCCTAGTACATGGATTGAGTTGATTATGAGGTGTGTTACTAGTGTATCTTATGCAGTGACCATTAACGGAAAGCAGGGAAGAATTTTCAAACCTACAAGGGGTCTACGACAGGGAGATCCACTTAGCCCTTTTTTGTTTCTTATTTGCAGTGAGGGGCTCTCGGCTTTAATGCGGAATGCGAAAAAGAAAGGATCGATCAGAGGAGTTAAGGCGAGTAGATCAGGTAAAGCTATCTCACATTTGCTATTTGCGGATGATTGTTTAATTTTTGGCGAAGCAACAGAGAAAGGGGCGAGGGTCCTCAAAGATATTCTGAAGGTCTATGAAGATTGCTCAGGGCAATGTGTCAATTTTGACAAGTCCTTAATTTTTTATAGCTCTAATACTGATGAGGTTTCCAAAGCAGCAGTGCTACGATTATTGGGAGTTAGGAGTTCGTCTAGCCCAGAGAAGTATTTGGGTCTGCCTAATATGGTGGGACGTCGGAAGAAGGAGGCTTTTCAGAATATGGCTGACAGAATTAGTGCGTGTATTGAGAACTGGAGTTCCAGATTATATCCCTTGGAGGGAAGGAAATTTTCATCAAATCAATTCTTCAGGCAATTCCTACTTTCGCTATGTCATGTTTTCTTTTTCCTAAAGTGTTATGTGCAAAGATTGAGAGTATTTTGGCACGGTTCTGGTGGCAGAAGGGATATGGGAAAAGGGGCATTCATTGGTGTCAGTGGCAGTTTTTATGCAGATCCAAGGAAGAGGGGGGATTAGGTTTCCGTAATATGGCTTAATTTAACTTATCTCTCTTAGCGAAGCAGGGTTGGCGACTTTTAACTTTACCGGATTCATTAGTAGCTAGAGTTTTGAAAGCCAAGTATTTTCCTGAAAATAGTTTTTTGCAGTCACAGTTGAGAAATTCGGGCTCCTATATTTGGCGTAGTATTTGGGCTACCAAGGGTGTATTAGAGAAGGGACTGGTGTGGAAGGTGGGTTCGGGTGCGAATATTTCAATATGTCAAGATAATTGGATTCCAGGTTATGTCCATGGTCGATTATTATCCAGATTTGCTAATTTGCAATATGATAAAGTTGCTGAGCTTATAAGCATAAGTGCAAGAGAATGGAATAAGGATCTGATTGTTAATACCTTTCCAGAAGACGTTGCTGATCTGATCCTTCGCATACCGTTGGCGATGGAACCCCATGAGGACTTTCTGGTGTGGAGTGGAGAACCATCGGGTGTTTTTTCAGTACGGAGCTCCTATAAACTATTACAGAATTGGGACCCTACAGCTTATGCTTTACATAATAACTACAGGGTTTTTTACAGGAAGCTTTGGCGAGTGGATATACCCAATAAAATCAAGATGTTTACATGGAAATTATTGTGGAATTATATTGCTACTAAGGCGAACTTGTATGCTAGGAGATTGGGGAATAACAACTTGTGTCCTTGGTGCTGGAGAGGTGAAGAGACACTGACTCATCTGTTTCAGACTTGTCCTGTTTCAGATGAGATATGGAGAGCATTACCAGATATGAACTTAACCAGTTTTCAAAACCTTGAGTTTAGTGAGTGGCTTACCTCGGTTATGGACCTTTTGTCTCTGGAGAGGTGTCGTCTGTTCTGTATAGCTTTGTGGAGTATCTGGGGTGATCGGAACTCCCGCATGCATGACAAAATAACAAGATCCAGTCAAGATATAGCCAGATTTATCAACAGTTATTTGCAAGAGTTGGATGGAATCAAGATAAACAACTTGAAGAGGGTTGATGAACAACGGAAATGGCAAAACCCACCTAAGAATAGACTTAAGATTAACTTCGATGGGGCCTTCGATGGAAGAAACAAGCTCTCTACATCTGGAGTGGTTGTGCGCGATAACAGGGGAAACGTAATCTCTTCTAGTGCAGTCATTCATAAAGGGGTTCAGAACGCGTTTGAAGCAGAAGCCCTTACGCGCAGGCGTGCGACCCAGGTTGCTCTTGACATGGACAAAGAAGGTAGCATCGTTGAAGGGGATTCGTTGTCTGTTATTAAAAAATGTCAAAACCCAGAACGGGATAAGTCACAGTTAAGCCTATATATTTTCGATATTCATCAAATGAAGCTCAGAAATAGAAGTTTGAAGCATGAATTTATTCATAGATCAGCTAACAACTTAGCACATGTGATTGCAGTGGAGTCGTTGAGACAAAGAAAGGAATTTTACCTGCTGAACAGAGTTCCAGATTTCGCAGTCGCTCAGGCCAGGGATGAAAGTGAGAGGGAACCGGATTGAGAAGAAGGGCTGAAGGGGAGAAGTGAGGTGCAAGCAACGGCCATTAGGTGAGATCTGAAGAGGCAATTAATTTTTCATTGGAAATGATCATCTCCATTAACAAGATAAGACGGATTTGAAAGGTCAAGAGAGGTGATGGGACGCGATTGGGCAGAAGGACGGTTGCTTTTCTTTTTTACAGCTTTTAGTTCTCTTTTTTGATTTATTTAATTTAGGATTTGTTGGTCTTCTAGATTACTCTATGCTGTGGTTTTTTTTTTTGGCACGAGCTAGTCTGCTTGGGCCAATGTCTTTGCACTTTGTGTTGATTTGTTCTATTGATCTATTACAAGCCCAATCCGTTTTTATTCAAAAAAAAAATAAGAAAAAAGACGATACTTTATAATATTTATTTTGATTTCTAAGTAGTACGATTTTATTTATGCTTCGCGTTGAGTTAATTATTTATTTCTTAATTAAATTATAGTTTAAAAATTTAAATGTTACAATTTGTTCAAAGTCTCTGTATTTTTTGTATATTTGGAATTCAATCTTCATAATTTATTTTTAGTAATTTATTCTACTTTTCGAATTTAAAAATTTAGGTTCATTTGTTAACACTATTAGAATTCTAGTGTTTGTGTAACATTTTGAAAAAAAATAAAATAAACTAGTATCCATGTAATAAAAAAATAACATTGTAATGGAGTTGAATTTAATAAAAAAAATTAATGGTGCTAACAATTCTGAAATATTCACATCATCATTTTAATTAAAATAAAGTATTTAGACTTACTAATGACATTACAAAAGTTGAGGTATCAAATTATGTCAAAATTAAAGTATATAGATTAACTCTCAAATTTGAGCGAAGAATAGAGATCAAATTATTTATTTTTTGAAACTAAAATCAGATTGGGCTTTATTTATAATAGAATCAAGAATACAGAAACATAAAACAAAATCTAATGGAAAACACATTAGAAAGAGGCCCAAAAATAAAGTTTATGGCCCGGAGAAAAATATAGGTAATAAAACTAAAGCATATACCAGAACCTAATAGAAATCAAACGAAATAAAAGGCCCAAACTTAAATTGTGGCCCGAAAATTCAAAAAACAAATAAAGAAATATCAGAAGACTCTAGAACCACATTGATGACACAGCTACTCTGCCTAATCAGAAGTCGATCTGTTGCCCGTCTTGTCTAATCATCTGCCATTTCTTTTATAAGGCGTTTCTAGTTTCCCAAGGAGGCCTTATCACCGAAGCTTTTGATTTTCCATTTCAGCCTCTCTATTCTTCCTCTTCTTTCATTTTGTTTTCAGTCTGGTTCTCTCACTTTTTCCTTTTCCTTCAGATTTTCAGCATACTCGGGGACATTTCCTACCAGGTAAATCTCATCCTTTTTCTTCAGCGTCTCAGTTGCTAGTGTGTGCGCTAAACTGTTTGTTGTTCGTGTAATATATTCAAAACTAAAATTTCTAGATTTCACCAGTAACTGTTGAATATCGTGAATGTATGCTTCAACCAGTGATTTATCTTGGCTTTTTACCTTGCACTTCTTTATTATTTATAATGCATCACCTTCAATAATGAGTTTTTGCCATTGCATGTCAATACCAACTGCAGCAAAGGCTGAAGCTACTTGCTGATGAATCTCTGAATATGATAAAAGAACATTACCTTCACTATCTTTGGCCACAATCCCCACTGCCGATTGACAAAGATTCCCATCATATGTTGCGTCAAAGTTGATCTTCACGAACTGACCAGATGGGTGCTTCCACTTTCTGACTTCTAGAAGAATTTTTGCTGTTTTCTCTCCAATCCCATTTAGTTCTGAAATGTAACTATTAATGAAACTTGCTATCTCTTTTCCAGATCTGTTGGCCTTCTCATGTATTCTCTTATTCCTTTCTCCCCAGATTGCCTATAGAACACAGCAAAATATTCTACATTAGGAGGGAGTATTCTGCGCAAAAACCCAGGTGAGCCACTGTAAAAACTCTAAGTGAGATTCTTGTAGAAATTTTGAAAATGATAGCTCTTTCCATACTGATATTGAAACAGGAAACTCATGGAATAGGTGATTCATGGTTTCTGCTCCTCTTCCACACCGGGGACAGATTGTATTATTTGATAGCTTTCTATGTTGCAAGTTAACCCATATAGGTAAATAGTTCCAGGATATTTTCCAGGCTGTAATTTTAATTTTTGAAGGTAGATTAAGTAGCCAAAGTTTTTTGTAAAATTTTCTGTAGTCGGTTTGTAAAGCATAAGCTCTAAGATCTTCATCAATGATTTGTAATAGTTTATAGGCATTATACACCGTGAATTCTCCCGAAGGCTCCCGCTCTATGCCAGAATATCATCGTAGGGCTCACTTGCTAGCGAAATGCGAAGAATCTTTTTGGCTACATCTTCCGGAAAGATAGAACTTATCAACTCTTTTTTCCATTTTCTGCTACTAGCATCAACTATCTCGGCAACTTTAAAATCACTCAAATTATTAACAAAAGAAGATAATCTGGAATTTCTAGCATCTGGTATCCAAACATCATTAATAACTGAAATTTCTGTACCCCTACCCACCTTCCAGCATAGACTTTCTGCTAAAATGCCTTTAGCTGCCCATATGCTTTTCCATATACACAAACTATTATTCCCCAAAAGCGAGTTTAAAAAACTCTCATTCGAAAAATATTTCTCTTGTAGTACTTGCGCAACTAACAAGTTAGGATTGTTTAGGAGTATCCAACCTTGCTTAGCTAGTAATGAGACGTTAACTTGAGCCATACTCCAAATGCTGCCACTGGCACCAATGAATTCTTTTTCTCCCTTGTGCTTTTTGCCACCAGAATTTAGTAATAATCCTTTCAATTTCTTCACATAGAGACTTTGGTAGGAGAAAACAGGATTTAGCATAGGTTGGTATAGCCTGAAGTACTGATTTAATGAATACTTCCTTACCTCCTTGTGATAATACTCTGGTGCTCCATCCTTCAATTTTGGAGTAAACCTTCTCTTTAAGATTTTGAAAAGACTCTTTTTTGCGTCCACCAACCACATTAGGAAGGCTCAAGTATTTTTCCATATCTGTTGACCTTCTTACCCCTAAGATTGCCGAGATTTCATCTTTTTTTTCCTTCTAATGTGTTTGAACTGTAAAAGATCATAGACTTATTAAAGTTAACACAGTGGCTAGAACATTCTTCATATTCCTTTAGAATTTCTTTTAGTAACATCGCTCCCCTATTTGTTGCTTCACCGAATAGTATACAATCATCTGCAAAAAGTAAATGTGAAATCTCTGGACCTCTCCTACTAGCCTTTGCACCTTTTACCAAGCCTTCTTTCATAGCCAATCTCATCAATGCTGAAAGTCCCTCGCTGCATAATAGGAAAAGAAAGGGCTAAAAGGATCACCCTGTCGCAAGCCTCTGCTAGATTGAAAGATTCTTCCCCTTCTGCCATTTATATTGACTGCATAAGACGCTATGGTAATGCATTTCATGATTAATTTCACCCATTCCTTTGTAAAACCCATTCATAGCATTACTTCATTAAGAAAACCCCATTCAACCCTATCATAGGCTTTACTCATGTCAAGCTTTACTGCCAAATATCCTTTTTTCCCTGTACGCTTTTGTCGAAATGTATGTAGGATTTCGTAAGCTAGTAGCACAATATTAGAAATTAACCTTCCCGGAACAAAAGCACTTTGGGCTGTATCAATACATCTCTCAATTACTGTTTGAAGTCTATTAGCAATTGTCTTTGCCACGATTTTGTAAAGAACTGTATACAAACTAATAGGTCTGAAGTTGACTAAATTTGTGGGATTTGGAATCAGCACAATATTTGTTAAATTGAGAGAGCCAAAACTTTGACCATTATTTAAAATTCCCAAACAGAAAGTTGTGACTTCTTTACCGACAATATGCCAGTATCTTTGAAAAAATAGTGCTGGAAAGCCATCAAGTCCTGGTGCTTTAATGGGCCCCATTCATTTCAAAGCCAAATACACTTCTTCTTTCATATAAGTTGACAGTAAAGCAACATTAATATCTGGAGAAATATTTTTCTTTATGCCCGTTAAAATATGAGATAGATCCCCAACTCCATTTGATGTAAATAGCTTCTGAAAAAATAAAGTAGCAGTTTCATTAATCTTACTTGCTTCAGTAGCCTATTTTCCTCTGTCTAACTCCAGCCTAGATATTGTGTTTATTCTTCTACGAAATGAGGCAAACTTGTGGAAAAAGGTTGAGTTCTTGTCCCCTGCTTTAAGCCAATTTGCCCTTGCCCTCTATTCCCAGTATATTTCATCTTTATCAATCTCCATGTTAAGATAAACCTTAGTATCAATAATCTTTGCCATCATATCATCATTCCTCTCTCTCGCCATTAGCATCTCAAGTTCCTTAGTGAGCTTTTTTTTAAACCTCTCTCGCCCTTTTTTAATTGATCATGCCCATTCATTTAGGTTTGATTGTAACCTTTCCAGTTTCTCCAATATTGTGCCTGGTTTTGATTCCCATGAAGATTTAATATCTTTCTCAAGAGACTCATCTATTACCCACCACGCCTCAATTTTAAATCTTGGATTTTCCACATAAATGTTTCCACTTTTTGTATTTAGAAGAAGTGGACAATGATCAGACATCGAATGGGTTAAGTGATGAATGTTACCTGTTGGAAAGAGATGCCTCCATTTTTCATTTACAACTCCCTTATCAAGTCTTTCCTTGATATTTGTTTCTGGCAAATTTCCCCTTTCCCATGTAAACAAAACCCCCGAATATCCTAAATCTTCTAACTGACATTCTTCTAAAGTCTCTCTAAAGGCTTTCATTCTTCTCTTTTCTCTTGGTATCCCTCTACTTTTTTCAAAAGAATACATGATTTCATTAAAATCTCTACTTACTAGCCATGGATGATTTTGATCTTGTCCCAATTTCTTTAATAGATTCCAAGAAGCATTCTTGTTATTAACATAGGGTGAACCATAAAAGCCTGTGAATCTCCATTCTTTAGTGGTGTTTTCCTCTTTAACCATTACATTAATGTGGTTCTTAGAGAAACTTCTTAAAATAACTGTGATATCTCATCTCCATGCTAAACATAATCCACCTTACGAACCCTCTGCTTCAACATCAATCCCGTTCAGGAAACCACGGCTCCTTCTAACCTTTTCCATACGTTGCTTATCAATTTTTGTCTCTATTAAGAAGACTATATGGGGATTATGCTACTTTAAAAACTATCGCAGTCTTTTAACCGTCCGTGGACTCCCCAATCCACGAACGTTCCAACTTATACTTTTCATTGCGTCCAGTCGACTTGCCTCTTGGCAGCCGCCGATCCCAAAAATTGTGGAACATCACTCTGCTCCATATTTTCAATCATCGCTTCTGGTAAAATTTCATCACGATCCTCTTTTCCTTCTTGTTTCAATCTTTTTGTTCCATTTTCATATGCATCTTTTATACAACAAGTTTCAATTCTGTCTTTCGGGGATTTCCTTTTCCTCATATCGCTTTCATCCTTTCTTTGAGTCGATGTAGTCACTAGGGCAACTCTTTTCCAACTTGTCTTCTTAACTAGGTTTGGATTATTAACCAGCCTGTTTTTATTGTCAGTCGTCTGTACATCTCTCTTTAGATTGGGTGCTTCCTCTTGTTTCTTCATCGTCTCCTCCACACCCATCAATTGTAAATTCCTTTGCAGCTTCCAATTCATACTGTTCCCCTCTTCAGATATTTTATCATTAATTGCCAGTACCTCTTTACATCATGCATAAGAGCACTGAGCCCTCACTTTTTTTGCGAAAGCATTAAATTTCATACTCTCCTTCTCGATTAAATTTGATTCTGCTTTTACTGCAGATGTATATGGTGGATTATCACTGATTTTATTTTTTTCTGCAGAATTTAGGTCAAGGCAGTCTTTAAGACCATGCCCCATTCTTCCACAGCCAAAGTAAAACATAGATAACTTCTCATACTTAAAAGATATCCATGATTTATTGATATTATCAATTGAGACAAAAATACCTCGTCGAAGGGATTTCTGCACATTAAGATTTATCCTAAGACGACATAAATCTCTGTTAATTTCATATTTGATTACCCCTCCAAATGTAACACCAATGGCATGCAGTAGATCTTTTTTATCAAATTCTGGTAAACACGAACCTATTCTTATCCAAAATGGTGAAGAGTTAAGCCAAATCTGGGTTCTTTTCATCAATTGAGATAACATGTCAAATAATATTAGGGTTTTGTGGAAAAGCCATGGCCTCCCCTCCATAATTATCTCCAAATCTTCTTCCAAATCAAACACGATCAAAAATAAATTTTGCCATACCATCTGAATCTCAAATTTCTTCCTGGTCTTCCATATGCTTTTCATCTGTGCCCTAAAACTTTCTGGATTATAAAGCTTCTCTGTCCAAATTGTACAAATCAGAGTTGGTTTCACACTTGGTACCACCATTGACCCTTTGACAGATAATTGAATGAGTTCTTCTGCTAGGAGGGCGATCTGATCCCTCTCCTCTCGGCCATCACCACCACTTTCCTCCATCCCAAGCCGCAGCAATTACTGTTTTTTTCAGGATTCTAAACAAAGCACTCTTGGTAACCCCACAATAGGAGAATAGTATGTAAGTTTAATTTTATAGAGATTAAATTATAATTTAACTATTCTTATAGTCTAAAAAGTAGATGGATTGAAATTGAAATTTACCCATAATATTTTCATTTTAAAAAAATTAAAAAATGGGCAGGTGTCCATCGTGGAAACGTTGGATTCCTTTTGTATAAAATTGTATATATTAAAAATTAATTATTGAGAATGTAATCAATTAAGTCTGCTACCCTAGCACGCTTCTGTCTGCTCTCTCTAGCATGTTTTTAGGTTATTTGTTTTGTTTTAGTATCTTGTTTGTTTGACGGTGGCTATTTATCAGACTTTCTTTAATTCTTTTAGAAAATTGATACCCACGGTTGAGATTTCGCCTGCAATCATAGAATCAAAATTTGTTGGATTAACGCTTAATGAGGAGGAAGAAGTAGATTTATAAGTAAAATGTGAGCTGAATACGGAAAGGGAGGTGGCAACTTTTTAATCAGTGGGGTGCTTCCTAAAACCTAACATTATTCACTTTCCAGCAATGAAAAACACTATGGAAAACCTATGAGATCCTGTTCAGGGTGTTCAAATCTGGGATCTGGGGGAGAAAAGGTTTTTATTTCAATTTTTTCATATCATGGATATGGAGAGGGTTTTGAAGGATCACCATGGACTTTTAATAATCACTTGTTGGTGCTATACAAGTTGCAATGGAGGGAGGATCTACTAAAAGTCCCTTTAATTTTTACACCTTTCTGGGTATAGATTCATGATGTTCCTGTTGGTTTTTTCTTTGAAAATCTAGCAATGCAATTGGGTAATTTCATAGGGAATTTTATGGAGTATGATGGTTCAAATCTGGGGAAAGAAAATCAAAATTTTATGAGAATAAGAGTCCAAATTGATATACGACGTTCTTTGAAAAGAAAGAAGCAGATTATGTTTTACAGAAAATGCTCATATGTCAGATTTAAGTACAAAAGATTGTCACTATTTTGTTTTTATTGTGGTCATTTGGGCCATAGTGATTCTTTTTGTAAAGAGAAAAAGGGATTAAGAGTGGGAATCACTAAAATGGGTTGGGACTTATCACTACGAGCACAATCTCGAAGCGCTATAGTAATGAATAATATTTGGTTATGTGAGGAATATGAGGGATAATTGGGTGGAAATCGAGAGGGAAATAAAGTATCAGGAAGCAATTCATGGGTTATAGGAAAAAAAAGTGAGAAATAGGAAGAATATTGATCCAGTATTGGGATTTAATTTAGAAGGGAGGATGTCTAATTTGCGTCAAGGGAGAGAAAATTCATTTGTTGGACAATATCATACTACAGTGGAACATGATCTAGAAGATTGTGTATTAATTGGAGAGGAGGGTAAAAAGAGAGCTAGGGGGAGATTGAAGATATGACAGCCAATGAAGAGATCAACATTTTGGCGGTAAGAAATATGAGAATGGTGGAAATTAATCATTTATCATCAGCTGCTGCCAAGAGGCAAGCCGACCGAGCGCAATGAAATTCTTAAGTTGGAATGTCTGTGGTTTGGGGAGCCCACAGATAGTTCAAAGACTTCAACATTTGTTGAAGTTATATAATCCCCAAATGGTCTTCTTCATGGAGATAAAAATTAATAGGAGTCATATGGAAAGAGTTCGAAGAAGTTGTGGTTTTCCTAACGGTATTGATCTTGAATCGTTTGGATCTAGAGGTGGATTATGTTTGGCATGACGCGGGGATACTAATATAATGCTCCAAAGTTTTTCAAAATGACATATTGATGTGGTAATAGAAGATGTTGATGAAGGTAACAAATGGAGATTTACTGGTTTTTATGGATCTCCTTATACGCAGGATAAAGATGAATCGTGGAATCTTTTAAGACATTTGCTTAATGCTGGGGAGCTTTCATG
This sequence comes from Gossypium australe, assembly GCA_005393395.2. NCBI lineage: Eukaryota > Viridiplantae > Streptophyta > Magnoliopsida > Malvales > Malvaceae > Gossypium > Gossypium australe. The sequence continues at coordinate 123,456,413 of CM016624.1, read as the reverse complement.
GATGGTATGTGGGGACTTTAATGAAATTTTGTATGGATTCGAAAAAATGAGAAGCTTACCTCGATAGGAGTGCCGAATGAAAGTTTTTTGTAAGGTGTTGGAGGATTGTAATTTGATGGATGTGGGCTATTCTGGTAATTGGTTTACTTGAGTGAGAGAAAATGTTTTGGAAACAAACATTCAAGAACACTGATGCAGGGGAGTGGCTACTAATGAATGAATATCTTTATTTCCTGAGTCTCAAATTCAACATCTTCCTCATTCTTTTTCAAATCATTGCCCACTATTTATTACTACAAAAAGTGAAGACAAAGGGCGAATTAATAGAAGTTTCAAATTTGAAGCTTGGTAGGTTTTGGAGGAATCATTTATTGAAAAGGTTTGAAATATTTGGGAAAATTCCATAGGAGATCTACTGAGCAAGTTAGAAAGTGTTAAGAGAGGTTTGGAGAGATAGGCTAATCAAATTCGGTACAGTAGGAAAGGGAAGAAGGATGTGTTAACTTCTAAACTGGTAAAATTGCTGGAAGCTGAAAAGAACGATGAAAATTTGACAGAACTCATTGACACAAAGATCTAACTTATTTTTGAGATTGAAAAGGATGAGAGTTATTGGGAACAGAGGGCCCGAGTTAATTGGCTAAAATTCGGGGATATAAATACTGTATTTTTTCATAAACAAACGAGACGGAGACGAATGAGGAATTTTATCCGTAAAATGTAATTTGATGATGGTAGGGAAATGGATGAAATGTGGGAATTGGAAGTAATTGCCAGATCATATTTTCAGCATTTGTTTTCTGCTGGAAGGAGAGGAAATTATGACCATATTTTATCAAGAGTTGATCACTGTATTTTAGATGAAGAAAATTCTAAGCTAAAGGCGAGTTACACTAAGGAGGAGATCCGAGAGACATTAGCAGAATTGGGTCCTACAAAAGCACTAGGAGAGGATGGGTTCCCGACGTTATTCTATCAGAAGTGTTGGACAATTATCGGGGAAGATGTTACATCCTTTTGCCTTAATATACTAAATGGAGGCATGGATATTAGTTCGATCAATAAAACTAATATAGTGCTAATTCCAAAAATTTCAAATTCTTCGAATATTACTCAATTTAGACCAATTAGCTTATGTAATGTGCTCTATAGATTAATGGCTAAAGTCATTGCTAATCGTATCCGACTTGTGATTGATAAATGTATTGATGTAGCACAAAGTGCTTTTGTACCTGGGTGATTGATTTTCAATAATGTTTTACTAGCCTATGAAATTCTACACACCTTAAAGCACAAGAAGGTGGGGAAAAGGGGACTCATGACGGTGAAATTGGATATGAGTAAAGCGTACGATAGGGTTGAATGGAACTTTGTGAAAATAATAATGAAGAAAATGAGATTTGATTCAGAATGGGTTGACTCGCTGATAAAATGCGTAACTACAGTTTCATATTCGGTGGTCTTTAATGGTCATATTGTAGAAACGTTTATCCCTTCTAGAGGGCTAAGACAGGGTGATCCTTTGAGCCCGTTTTTATTTTTATTTTGTGGAGAAGGTCTCTTTAGTCTCATGAGGCTAGCAATGAAAGGAAGAACAATTAGAGGAGTTAAGGCAAGTAAAAGTGGCCCGCAGGTTTCACATCTTCTATTTGTGGATGATTGTATTCTGTTTGAGGAGGCTACTGAAAGAGGAACAAATTCATTGAAGCAGATTCTGCACGAATATGAGATCTATTCTGGTCAAAGTGTCAATTATACTAAGTCTATAATATTTTTTAGCACCAATACGCAGGAGGGGGAAAGAAGAACAACAATCAATCTGCTTGGGGTACGTAGCTCAAATGATCTAGAGCGGTATCTTGGATTACCCAATATGGTGGGAAGAAGAAAGAAATCGTCTTTTCAAGGTCTAAAAGATAGATTAAAGCAACAAATTGATAATTGGAGTATAAAACACCTTTCTCAATGAGGGAAGGAGGTATTTATAAAGGTTGTCCTCCAATCCATTCCAACCTATTCTATGGCTTGTTTCTTGCTTCCTAAGTCTTTATGTACTAAATTGGAGGGAATAATAGTAAAATTCGGGTGGAAAAAAAGTCGAGGTAGAAAGGGTATTTATTGGTGTGCCTGGAAGGATATTTGCTCATTAAAAGAAGATTTCATTATTAGCTAAACAGTGTTGGCATCTTATTAATTTTCCCAATTCGTTGTTAGCCCGAGTTTTGAAAGCTAATATTATTCGAATTCGAATTTTTTAAATGTTCAATTAGGAAACCTACCTTTGCTTACCTGGAAGAGCGTTTGGTCAGCAAAAGGACTTCTAGAAAAAGGTTTATGATGGAAGGTTGGTACGGGGGATCGAATTTCTGTTTGGAACGATCTTTGGATTTTGGGTGATGAAGCAGACAAGTTACAGAATCGAAACAGCAACAAAAATATCAAGTTAGTATCGGACTTGATTGGGGGAGAAAATAGAACTTGGAAAACAAATTTACTTGTTAATACATTTACTGCGATATTGCTAGGAAAATTATGTAGATCCCTTTGCTGAGGATAGTACACGATGATCTCCAAGTATGGAGAGGAGAACCGTACGGTAATTTTCAGTTAGAAGTGCCTATAAACTATTACAAGAGGCTACTTTAGATCCTAATAATAATATTATATAGGCCGAAATTAAAGCTTTTTACAGGAAACTGTAGAATTTATACATCCATTCGAAAGTTAAAATTACAGTCTGGAAAATATCATGAAGTTATATTCCTACTTTTGCTAATCTTAAGCATAAAAAAGTGGTTGTTGAAGCTCGGTGTCCCAGGTTTCGTCAATACGAGGAAGACAGCAACTATATATTTCGACAGTGTTTTACAACGGTGCAAGTTGGAGGTACTTAAACTTTTCCTGGGTACTTAGTAATGGCGTTCAAAGCATATGGAAGTGGCTTACCTGGGTTTTTAATCGTGGGACTAATGAACAGTGTCACCTCTTTTGTTGCGGGCTTTAGTTAATCTAGGCAAACAGAAATAGGTTAGTATATGAAAGTAAAAATACGACGAGTAGGGACATCTCGAAACAAATCCTCAGTTACATTTTGGAGTTGAAAGGAATAGAGAAGACACTTATCTTAAAAGAAGACAGGGGTCCTAAACACGATGATAGGAGAAAGAGGGTGGCTATTTACTTTGATGCAGCTTTTGACCAACAATCCTGATTTGCTTCGGTACTGCTAGTACGAGATGTAGGGGGCGAAATCTTGGCATCCAAGTCGGTTCTCCACTCCGATGTTGCATCTCCGTTTGCGGCGGAGGCACATACAGGGTTACAAAGCCACAAGATTAGGGATTTTTATGGGATTTAATGTTTTGGAAATAGTGGGGAATTCAAGAACTGTAATAAAGAAATGCCAAAATACAGACTGTGACAGATCGATTATCGGGGCACTTATCACATATATCCAAAGCACAAAGATCCATTTTCAAGAGATTGGGTTTCATTTTATTTCAAAGTCAGAGAACACATATGCCCATATTATTGCAAAAGAGGCATTAAAAAAGGGAGAAGGCCATTACCTGTTGGGTGGTATTCCAAGCTATGTCCGTCGTGCAATGGAGAAGAAAAGGCCAAGAGTTCTAGATTGAAAAAAAGGAAAAAAGCTCTTATGGGAATAGGTAGCAGAAGACTAAAAGATTTTGTTGAGATATGCTATTATCAATAGCTGTGACGATGATGTGAAAAGGCGTTGTTTTATGGAGTCTAGCTGTTGCTGTCGATTGGAAATGATAGGAATAGTCCTCTTTCTGTTTTGTTTTATTTCATTTATTTTAAACTTTATGGGCCAATTCGTTGTGGAACAAGGCCTGTTACTTTATCATTGTTTTATTAGGCTTGCTTTGTTGGACACAAGTCCGAAAGATTTTGTTTCTTTAGGATTTATGATTTTATAAAAGTCCAGTCGATTTATTCAAAAAAAAATTAATTATTGAGAAATTGTTGATTTTTTTTTTTAAATTATAGATGAAAATTATTTCATGTTTGAGCGTTTTGCTGGATAAATTATTAGGTAGACTCTTCCTACCACCATACAAGTCATGGGAATGAATTTTTCAAAACCAAACTCTTAATCCACAAATCTAACATCAATCAAGCAATGGAGAAATAAATAAATAAAAACTAAAAATACTCATTAAAATATAATCTATAGAAGAAAATAAGAAAAAAAAAAAAAAACCCGCACTTTGATTATACTTAAAAAAAAATTGAGGATTTAATTTTTATATTTTTATTTGATCAATTTTAGTCCCTATACTTTTTGGGTAAATTTTTGTCCCATATTTTTCAAATTTCAAAATTTTAGTTCTAACCCAAATAGTAGCAGTTAAATCCATTTGGTTAAATTCAATTACTAGTATTGTACTATGTATACAATTGTAGATTTAGTCCTTTTCTCCAATTGGATCATTCTAAGTCTTTATACTTTTTGATTTTTGAAATTTAGTCTTAACGCATATGGAAGTCGGTAATCCATTAGTTGGATTTTTAATGAGCAATATGTGGAAATAATAAACTGACATGACATTGTACATATGATAACATGTTTGGTGAATCGTATTTTGGAAATAGCAAAGCTTTGCTTAATGAATTTAACAATTATTGTTTGGTGAGGACTGAAATTTTAAAATTTGAAAAGTATAAGGACTAAAAATGACCAAATAAAAATACAAGGATTAAATCCAAAACTTTTACAAAGTACAAAGTCTAGTAACAGAATTTAACCAAAAAAATGTAGGGCAATTTTTATTTTAATCAATTTCAATACGTCAAATTAGTACTTAGGAATAATAACGTTGGGGTTTTAATTGAATTTAAAAGGTTTAATTCATGTTTATGTTATTATTTATTTGTGTTTATAAAATTTTTAGATTTCCCTTTTTCTCTATAAATTATTTTTTTATTATAATTTTTTGCAGTTCAACTGATAATTCAATCGGTTGAATCAATTAAATTAGGTAACAATTTATTTGATTAGTTCGACTATTAATCTAGTTATAAAAACATTACTGCTAACACCAATTAATAGGAGTGTTCAAACTGTCGGTTCGGTTAATATCCGAATTGAACTAGTATTAGTTGAAATTTTAAAACTCTTAACCGTTTAACTAAACTGAATTTTTTTCAAAACCTATTAACCGACTGCATTAATTTTTATTAACTCGGGCAGTTAACCGAAATTTATATATGCTCTTTTTAAAACAAGTTTACAACATAAAAAAAACCATCACAAATTTTTTATTTATTTTTAATTCAAAAAAGTTTAAAAGAAATAAAAAAAACAAATAACACAAAAATAACACTAAATTAAAAACATAATAACAAACATTACATTAAAAACATTAATTTTTTATTTTTCATTGTTTAATTTTTTAAAATTTTAGTTATTTTTGAGCCTATTATAAGAATTTTATAAATCTATTTATTTTTGTATATTGGGGTTATATAATGTATTCTACCATCTCTAATATATTGGACTTATAATATATTATTAATAATTTTGATTAATTAGATTAATTATCTGATTTCGAATTAAATTAACCGATAATTGAAATTTTCAAAAACTTTTAACCGATCTCAACTGAATTAAATTCAGTGACCAACTGGTTAATCAAACTAATTCGATTAAAATCTAATGCACACCCCTACCCATCAATTCATCACCTTCCCGGACCTGATGTTGTTCCATTTAGTCACCTTACATCTACTTCAACATTGTTCCTAGTTGAAACCATAACGTTCTACCATATGCCACTAATGGAATAGAGTGCTTGATGACTATGGCTTACAATAAACCAACTTCCCTTTATAATTCTCTCTCCAACACGAAAGTAAAGAGAAGAAAAAATCTCAGCTACTTATTATACGATCACTTACATTAAACCTCCCCCATTGGCTCTCTGCATCATACACAATGTAACCACCACTATAATTCACCCTAAATATTTTGTATAATTTAATTGTCATAGCAAAATACTTCAGGTAATTTATTCTTAATAAATTTCGATTTAATTAATGGTTAATGATATTAAAATGTATAATGATTTATTTGACCCTCCAACTTTATAAAAGAAAAGTCATTTTAGTCCTCCATTTAATGTTTTGCCTCTTTTAGCACTTAAATTTGCGTTGTTTGTCAAATCAGCCCAAAATGGATGTAAAAGTTAACATTTGTTAACTTTGCTGACGTGGCATGCATATGAAAGCCAAGTTAGCACAATTTTAAAATTATTTAAAAAGTACAAATTATAAAGAAAAATATTTTTTTAATATTTTTAAAATTTTAAAAAAGACGTTAATTTTTCCATCAATTTTAGGGTGATTTGATAAACAATACAAGTTCAAGTGCTAAAAGAGGCAAAAGATTAAATGGATGGCTAAAATGACTTTTTTTTTCTTTTTTTTTTTTTGTAAAGTTGGAGGACAAATAAGCCATTATGTGTAACCTCCCGAAAACCTCCTTAGTGAGATAAGGTGTAAGTAAAAGACATGGGATACTAAAGGAAGTTGAATCAAGAAGTAAGACATGACATATTAATTTAAGGTAGAGACTAGATTGTAAAAAAATTAAAAGGTTTGTGTCATTAGTGTAAATATTCAAAATTTATGGGGTCAAAATATAAATATAAAAAATTAAAGGATTAAACATGTAAATATCCCCAAATAGGAAAGGACTAAAGGGTAAAATAAATTGATAATTGGGGACCATATTAAATAAGTGAAAAAATAAGAGGAACTAAATTGTAATTTTACCAAAATTGAATAATGGCACAAAAGTAAATATTAAAATATTACAAGGGCAAAATGGTCATTTCTCGATCAAGATAATTATCATGAATTACCATGATAATAATTGATTAATATTAGGCGTTGAAATATAATTGGTGAAATATTTTATTATTTCTTATTATTTTATTATAATATATTATAATATTTTAATTAATTAAATACAAGAAGATATTCGTTTGGAAGCATGGCGAATTTGTTTTCATACTCTCTCCTGCTCCAACGCCACCACCATTATAAAAAGGGAGAAGTTGTGATTTTCTTACAATTTGGTCCTTTGTTCACTATTCCATTTTAAATTCATGAAAATTTCCAAAGACATCTAAGAGGAAAAATGAAGTAGATATCCTAGATGGCTTGTCTATCATCTTAGAAGCAAGAAGTGAGAAATTAGAAGTGATGAACGTTGAAAAGAAAGGAATGGAAGTGAGAAAGGAATAGAAAGGGAAGGAATGAAAAAGAAGTTGTAGTAAAAAAGAGAAAAATGTTCATTTAATTTTATTGATATTTTAAGGTATTAAGTTAAAGTATGTAATAAGGTAGTGATGGAAAGTATTTTATAAGTTGTGATTCATAGATGGTGATATAATTTGTGTTATGAGAAGTTATGATAAAACTATATGTTAATGATATGCGAGCTTTAACGACTAAATTGAATAATAGTTTAAAGTGTGATTAATATATAATCAAATTATTTTGTTTAACAAGTTGGTAGTTAATTAGTAAAATAAGTGTAAAATGTTGGCATAAGTGATATGAATGATAATAAGTAAATTTTTCACTAAAACAGATTTGGCTAGCAACAATAGTTTAAGTTTTTGAAAATTCACAAAAAAATGTAGAAGAGGAGTTAAATGATGAACCAAGTATGAAATTAAAGTTTAATGAATTTAGTTTTTTTATGGAAGAAACAATGTAAGCATTGGGATTGTATTAAATGAGATATATGCACTTTAGTGAGGCAATGTCAGATATATTTCGGGGTCCCCTGTTCTGACTTTGAAAAATCATTAAAAATTGTTCAAAAATAGTTAGGATATGAACTTTATATGTCTAAAAGTATTATTGAGTCTAATTTCATGAGAAATAAATGAGATGTTATATGGATTCTAAATAGAAAGATAAATAATATTTAGTGGAGAAGGGTCAAAACTGCCTAGCAGCAAAATAGGAGAAGATTTGAAGAAAAACTTATATTAATCTACTTTGAACTAATTTTTGAATTTTTTTATGGTTAATAGTTCATTGAGTCTAGTTCCAAAAGCAACAAGCATATCTTAATTTTGATTTATGTAGACCAAGATAAAAAAAATTTAGTGATTTCTAGTCAAGTAGACAACCTTATTAAGAGTATATGTGTAATTAGTGAAAATGCTAAAAAGTTGTTATAAGTGATAAAATTGCTAATACATGAGAGAAGTTAAAATGAAATTGTTGAGACATTAAGTAATTGTTATATGATGAATTAATGAAGTATTATATAGATTTAAGATTGGTACATGTTTGGGATTATGTAGTATTTATCTTAGCACGAAAATAAAGAAGTTTTGACTTATTTAGCAATAGAAGACTTAGGGTCATGACACTAGTCTTTTTTTCCTTTGCCTTGTTCTTTTTTATTTGAAGGAGTTCCGTATGAACCGTGAATGCAATCAAACTTTATAGAAAGCCTAGAAATGATCTATAAAACCTTAAATGGTTTGAAAAATGTCTAAAAGATTAGGGGTGAGCATTCGAATGAATCGAGTGAACAAATTTCGAGTTAATCGAGTTGACAAGTCCTATTTTATCATCCTTACTCGATTTGAAATTTTTTTGAATCGAGTCGAGTTGAATCGAGTAAAATTGTTTGAGTTAAGTTAAAAATTTAAGCATGTTAAATTAAAATCTTGTTACAGTATAACTAATTCCATGTTAGAGCACAAAAATTTGAAACTATATATATTTGAAATCTTTTTCAAAGCAAAATAATAATAATAATAAATAAGATACTTTAGTTTGATAAACTTGAATCATTAACTTATTTAGGTCCCTAAAATTATTATTTTAGAAAATTTTAAAATTTTTATATATTTTTTAAAAATATAAAATTTGGAATTTTTATAAATATTTTGAATTTTAAATTTTTAAAATAATTTTGAATAATTTTGTAATTTTTGTTGAAAGAGACTAATTTGCTCATTTTCAAAATTGACAGGGACCAAAAGGGTATTTACATCAATCTGTTATTTGACTTATTCGAATTATTTGAATTGTAAAATTCAACTCGACCCGAATTCGAAACTCAAATTACTTATTCAAGTTGACTCAAATAATTCTATCAGATTAACTTAAAATTTATTTTTTTTATATTTTCGAACCGAATCAAGTTTTACTTACCCCTATAAAAGATATTCGGTTGTTATTTTTCCTAAAATGTAATATTACTTGGTCGAATTTAGATACAAGCTCGGATAAGGGGAGTTAGATTATGCCTTAAAATTTTTATTAATACTATTAAAGAAATTGTGATTGGATTGTAAATAGAATCGATGAAAAAAACTGAAATTGAGAACAATGTTGACAAAAATAATTGCCCACATTTTCACAAAAGAAACTTGGTCAAGAACGGAATGCCATATGCCAACCAACCATTGAAAGCTTTTCCAGATTTAGTGAAGAAAGCTAGCTATATATAACTAAATTAAATCTACAAAAACAAAAAAGAGAGAAATATTAGTCATCATCATTCACCATTTTTATATTTAAAGATTTAATTTATTTTAAAAAGATGAGCGTAGCAGTTCTTGATAGCAAAACAGTGACGAGATTCGTGGAAGCAAAAGAAGCATTCAAGAAATGCGTGGAAAAGTACTTCAAAATGGTGGATTCCAACGGGAACGGAGTGATTTGTCGGAGGAAACTTAGAGAAGGGCTGGATTTGCTTTTCACGGTGGAACATGAATCCACGGTGTCCAAAGATGATATTGACAATTTTCACAGCATGATATTCGATAAGTTCGATGAGGATCGCAATGGGAAGCTGGATCTCTATGAGTTCGCGGCGCTGGTGAAGGAGATCATGATGGCCATGGCTCGTGGGATGGGCAGTTTGCCCGTCATCGTGGCTCTCGATCAAGATAGCTTGCTCATGATGGCGGTTCAACATGAAATTGGCTCCTAATTCCATGTGGGATTTTTGTCAACATTTTTTTTTTGGTTACGAAAAACAAGAGGGGAGTGTTTTTAGGAATTTATTTAGGGTAAAGTACGCTAACTCTCACCCAATTTTGATATTAATGATAAACCGATGACTCAATTTTTAATTCAGTCATTTATCTTTAAAAAAATAACAAGACAAATCAATTACCTACTAATGTTTTTGATTACAGGCTTAATGGAACAAATGATGTGACGAATTAACTTGTGACGATGGAAACCAATTTAAGAACTAAACAAAACAGCAAAAGAAGAAGAAGAAAAGAAATGGAGATGTTGAAACAAGAAAAATCATAAGAGATCCAAACTTTTCCTTCCTCATCATTTATTCACTCCCTCCTAACTTCCTGTCGCTTAACCTAGTGAAGAAGAGCTTCCAATCGAATATACTTCACACGCCAATTTCAATTATATCTTTTCTGGGGTTGGAGTTTTAGGATTTGGATTCCGATTTGATTATAAATTAGTTTTCAAATGGCATACTTTCTTCGTTTGAAGAAAACCTATTCTAGAAAGAGCTTGAAGGAGAAGGGAAAACTCGACTCATTGTCGTCATGGAAGATTTGACAGACACGATATATTCGAACGATGGATTTTTTTGAGTAAAGATTTGACTTTTTTTTCTTTATTTTTTATTTTAATTGGTGTAGGAGATGAAATTTTAATTTTTTTTTTGGGGGGGGGGATTTCTAGTTTTTTTTAATCTTACGTTCTTCATTCAAAAAAGAAAATGGCTTCAATTTCTAAGTATGTTCTATAACCATCTCAAGTTCTGGCCTTCTATTCATCAATTCCCCCACAGAACTTTAGTGGATTTGAACTAATCCCATTTCAACCTAAAGTACTTGGATCCAAAAGTTCTAAGCTTTTCTGTGAGATGAGTTTTTCTAGGGGAAATTTGGGTTTTTCTTTTTCTTTCAGGTTAACCGGTGAAGAAGATGATATTTGGACACTGATTGAGAGGACCATTCTCTGTTAACTTGTGCTCTTACATGTTCTGGGTTTTTCTTTCTATAAGAAGAAGAGATGAAATCAGAGACAATAATGAAGAATTTTAATTTTTAGGTTAATGATTTCATGGATTTTTTCTTCTTGTAGAACATAGATGAAAGAGAGAGATGAATTAAATTTCTGGGTTAATGATGATTTTGTGGGTTTTATTTTATGGGTTAATGGAAGTCCTTTAAATTTCTTGTTAATGAATTTTTTGGGTAAAAAAATTGTTTTTCTTGTTTTTTTTTTTTATTATCTTCTCCTCCTATTGCTAGGTAGCAAACCCTCCAACTGGCTAGTTAAATGAAAGTAAGGAGTCGATTAAATGTTAGGTCACTTTTTCGTTACGTCTGTAATAGAAAATGATTAATAGAATTAATTTATTATTTTTTGAAAGTTAAGTGACTAAATTAAAAGTTGAGTGATTATTGATATATTTTACCCATTTATTTATTTTTCATGTAATACTTGGTTTACAACCTTCAATAGCATGCATCTCTAATGTGATATACTCACAAAAAAGGTTAGTCTAGTTTTTGTTGTGATTTTAAGGTTTGAAAGGGAAGATTATAGATAAATTCGTTGGATTTGAGATTTGAAGCATATGCAACTCTTTATTTTTCTTATACTTTTAAAATGCCCGAGTTTAGATTTTAGGTAATGCTTAGTATGATAGAAAGCATACATTTTCCTGGAAATTTAATGTGATTCCAACGTTTAATCTGTCAATTTTTATTTACTTTCTCATAAACATGACAATATAATTTCCATGATAAAATGTGGGAAAGTTAGTTTCACATGTAGATTGGAAAGTTAAATATTAAGACGAAATTAATCCTATTTTATATTGATTTAGGGTATTAGTCTATAACGACCCAAAATTCAATGGTGTCGAAAAATATAATTTTGGAACCCTATTTTCGTAAACAGAGTCTATAAATATTAAATAAAAATATTTATAAAACTAATATAAAAATATATTAAAGAATGGCTGAGTAATTTCGTCAATTAATTAGTTAATTAAGGTACATGGACTAAATTGTAAAAATTCAATCACTATAGAATTTTAATTAGAAAAAGGCTTAAGAACTTAGGTAGCAATTATTCAAAGGACTAAAATGGTTAAAAATGGTGGATAGTGGATGATGATGTAGGATGCCATTAGGCTTAATTAATTAATGATTAAAGTAAACTAAGCAGGATTAAATTAATTAACTAAGCACTAATTGAACTATATAAGTTAAAATTGGTGGATCAAAACCACATTCTTTTTCAAGAAAGAAAAATTTTCCAAGCTTTGAAAACATTTGACCATTAATTTGGCTAACGCCGATGCTAGGCCATCGAGAGGGAAAACAAAAGTGAAAGTTGTCAACGAGCAACACAGAACCCCGATTTGTATTTCTATGATTCTGGATCAATTTATTTACTGCATATTCATGGCCTTTTACATTATATCATGTTGAGGTAATCTGTTAATGGTTGTTTGAATGGAATCGTTATGGATGAGATTGAATATCGAAACATGGACTAAATTGAATAGAATAGAAAATAGTATGATTGAATGAATATATGATATTTGGTATAAAATTCAGTATGCGTATAACATGAATATATGTGATTGAAAAATGAATTGGATTGTGGTTGTAAATGTGATTGAGAGCATGTATTAAATTGAATTGTGTGATAGTATTAACTGTCAAAACTGTGTATTAGTTGAATATAGGAAAAATTAGTACGATATGGAAGACTGAATGGTATGCAATGTATGAAATGAATTGATGATGAGATTTAAATGTGATGTATGGTTACAATGTATATTGATTCGATGTTACCCTAATAATGGTCTTAAGTACATCGAATCAGATATTGAATGTGATGTATGGTTACAATGTATATTGATTCGATGTTACCCTAATAATGGTCCCAGACCATCAATGCGTGTGAACGCCCGTGTGGTAGGCCTGTGCGAGAACGCGACCGTGTAATCGATGAAGGCATGGTGGCTCGAGTGTGCCCGTGTGGGCCACACGGGCATGGACAAGTTGGGGGTGTGGGCCCATTTATCTGAAATTTTTCCTAAGGTCGCACGGGTCGCCTTGATCGACTGTGGGCCTACTGTAAGGTCGGTAAGGGCTAACCCAACCCTAAAACTGTAATTCCAAAAGTTTGATATTCTGTTCTGTAACATGATAAATGCCGTGTATGACTGGTTATTCTTTGTAATGATTATCTGTTGATTGAGTAATAGCATGTCGAGCATGTTAATTTTTATATCTGCATTTGATTCCTGTATCTGTTATTGGGGTTGGGGTGATATATATATGGAGGAAGTGTTATGAGAGGCGACTTTCGCCTAATATCTGGCAGCAATGCTGCATATTATCTATTACGTGCCGTATCGGCACAATATGGTGTGTAGGGTTGGGTGGGTGTTTTAAACCCCACATGGTGTGTAGGGATGGACAGAGATTGGGGTAGGACTCTAATTTTTGATTCCTGATTTCTTATCTGCTTATCTGCATCTGTATTTGTAATGGGCTTAGGCCCCAATCTATATATGACTGATTTGTGATGTTTTGTGTGTATGCATGTTTAACTTTGTTGGGGTTACACACTGAGTTTATGTAAACTCACCCCTTTTCTGTCCGTTCTGTACAGGTAATCCACAGAGTTAGATGGATCGGTGTAGCGAAGGACTCGAGAGTTTGTATTTTTGGGACTGTATGGACTTTTAACTGTTGGTTTTGGTTTTGTTGCTCGATTTATGCATGCTTTATCAAAAAGTTCTCTTCTAAAACGACGATTTTCTAAAACATGGTTTTTTTAAAATCATGAACTGTATTGCTAAAACATCACGATTTTTCGTAAGATTCCGCTCTAAATGATTTTTAGGCGAACGGATTAATGTTTTGATAATGTGTAACACCCCAAACCAAGCCCATAAGTGTCGACCAGATCTGGTATGCTACGGGCTGTACATTGAAAACTTTTGCTTTGTTGGTTTCGGAAATCGTAAGTTAATTAGACAATATTTGAATAAATAGGTGACCTTTTGAAAATAAAACCTTGTATTATTATTATTTTGAATAATTAAACCTTTGTCCTAATTTCATAAGTTGCAAATATTAAAATCTACTTAGATGAATATAAACTATGGGGCCTTATTACATAAATATTCCAAAATATAAAAAAAACTTAAAGAAAACCGAAAATAATCTATAGAAATAAAAACTTGATGGCCCCTCGAGTCCGCCTCGGCTCCCATGTCCACAATCTACTGCTCATCTGAAAAGTTATGGAAAATAAAGGGTGAGTCACCAAGACTCAGTGTGCAAATCCCGAAAACACATAAAAGGCTTGGGCTCACAAACACATTATGAGCCCTGGCCCAAACATAAAGGCAACAATCAGAATTACATGACAAATAATAAATGATGAATAGCCCAGCCTATCCTAGAATTCCATCCTCTACACACCAACCCGTACCAACCATCACACATTGGGGATTTCTACAATCAACCCTCCATCCGCTACACACCATAACGACAGCTGTGCTGCCTGTCTTAAAGATCGATCACTGTGTGACCTATGTGGCAAAGCCACCGATCGCCATGCGACCTTAATAACACATCGTAGCATTTCGACGGCTGAGCTGCCTGTTATAAAGACCGATCACTATGTGACCTATGTGGCAAAGCCACCGATCGCTATGCGACCTTCTTCCCCTTCATCATATCAATCCCATCCCATCCATACATACATGCAAAATCAAACAATGTATTACCTAAGAGATTTCAGTTTATCGCATACTTCGATACACATAGAGAGATTTCTATGATTACATACCTGACATCCTTTGCCTACCCTTTCTGGGTAATACAACTGTTCACACAGCCTATTTTTCGGCTCTTAGCCCACAACACATATATACACATACAGATTTAATAGTGTGTTAGAGATTCTACACACCTGATTACCGTTAGAACGAGACCCTCTAAGTCGACGCTATCCGTAGCCAACACCACTGCTATCTGCCTAAGGTGTTGTTCAAAAGTCGGTAACGAAACATTAGGTTAAGGCACAACAGTGGCAAAGAAAACGGTTGATCATCTTAAGGAGAATTGAAATCCTTACCTTGAAATCCCGAAAAGTGATATGATATTCAGTTACTAGTGTTTCCGGCTTTTAGATCTAAGAGATCTACTTCAATTCCCGAATGTTGCCCAACAAGAAAATACATAGAGCCATTAAACCATTAGCTTTTCGGCTTTGTCTTCTAAAAACTGAAAGAGATCTTAAGGAATAACAAGAGTCGACACTCACCTTACTAGAGAAGATTCGGCTACTCTCAGAGGATTCTGTCTTTTTGCGAAAATCAGGAAGAAAAGATGATTCGAAGAAATCTATAGAGATTCGGCTTTTAAATAAAGAAATCGGCAGGAAGAAGAAAAGAGAATTTCGGCAGACTGGGGGTAGGTTCGGCCTTAGCAAGGATCAAAAGAAAAGAAGAGAAAAGAATAATGGAGTTTTCGGCTTTTAGAAGAAAGAAGAGAAAAGAACAATGGAGTTTCGGCTTTTGAATCAAAGTGAAGATGAGGGAATAGGGTTAGGAATTTCGGCTTTTACTCAGAGAAGAAGAGAAAGAAAAAATGGAAACCCTAAATGCCGAAAAATAAAGAAGAGAACCCTCACCTGACTATTTAAAGTTTCGGCACTCCTTAGCCATATCAGAAACCAATTTCTCCTCCCCCTCAGAGTTTGAAATTCGGCCACCACTTAGCCTTGCAGATAATTCCTATATTTTCTCCTTTATCTTCCATATTATCAACTATAATATCTACATTATCCCATTCACATAAATCCTCCTATTTTTGAGCCTTGTTGCCGTCCACTCCACCTAACTCTAATGTCGAAAATTAGCTAACTTAAATTAAAAGAATTGGGCTCCATGAAACTTAAATTTGGGCCCCTTACTCCCTTGTGTGGCGTCACCTCCTTGCTCCCTAAGTGGCGCCACTGACCACTGGGCCAGAAGCCCATTTTGATATTTTAAACACAGATACCACCTTTTAAACCCTATAATGCCCAACAGATAATTTTAACCAAGGCCTCTGCCTAAGTCTGAGCCCAATTTGGACCCCTAACACTTAAATTAACTCATTACACATGTTCACCCATTAAACGCATAGGCCAAAAAATTCAGGATGTTACATAATGAATACAAAAACTTAAAAGTTGAATAAACATTTTTGAATTTGTTAAAAACAAATGAGAGCTACTAAGCTGAAATGGTTTTATTTTGATGACTTAGTCTACAAAACCCATTCCATGTGACATCACCAGATTCGGCCATAACGTCTAGGCCGAGTTTGGGGTATTACAATATCATTATTTTAACAAAAAAAAACTAAGAACTACCATTCCCTTAAAATTCTGCCTTTTTGTTTTGTTTTGTCGTCTCATTATCATCCTTCTTCCTCACGTTCTGATTTTGTTTTTGTTATTCCTTTCTTTTCTCTATTTTTGTTACAGTAAGTTCTTTTCTGCTATTCCTTTGTTCATTCTTCCTTTCTCGCTTTCCCCTTATTTTTCTTCCTTCTTCTCTACTGTTGAATTGGGTTGTGCTAAGGTCCACTTCTGGAGTTCATTGTTGGCCATGCGTGGTAAGGGGGAATAGGTTTTGTAATAGTAGTTCCTTTCGATGATATATGTATCATCCGCTCACTTCTTGTGAATGTTATTTTTCGATTTGTTGTAACAATGGACACCTAATCATTTTTAATGTATGATTCTGTTTACGTGAGAATCAAGTAGCATATTTTCCTCTATTTGGTTGAGTATCGACAATCTTCTCCTCAAAGGGTAAGTTATTTAGTTTACAAGGATTGAATGTATTGTGATTTTTGGGTTGAATGCTTTAGAAAGTAAGGGTCAGTTCTTGTTTTTGTCACTAATTCGTAAGTTGGGTGTCGTTTTAGGTACTGGATTTTTTGTTGTTGTGTTGGTGTCGAAAAACAGTCAGGTGTGTAACTTTAATCTCAAAAATCTATGAATGGTAGGAACCCAAAAAGTTTACTGTCGATGTCACATAACCGTGTAGGCCCATTTTTCAGAAAATTTTAGTGAGGGTCGTATTTTGAGTGTGTTTCGAGGTCATCAATAATTTGAGGTTTGTTAGGTTATAATCATGATTCTGATATATGAAAACTGTGGATTTGTTATTGTAAGATTAATTTCTGTAAGCATGTTATTCATGTAACTCTATATCTGATCTGAAATTTTGAGTGTATTGATAATGTAACACCCCCTAACCCTTAACCGTCGCCAGAACAGGGTTATAGAGCATTACTGGACATTTCAAATCAAATACGAACATTACATAAATATTTTACATACACGTTATAATTAAATCATATTATCCCTTTTATAAGCCCTAGAGGCCCAAAGTACATGTTAGAAACAAATTGGGATTAAATTGGACATTCAGGAAATTTTTCGTGAAATTTAAATTTTTTTCCTAGAAATAGGGCACACATGTCCGTGTGGACCTGGGACACGCCCGTGTGGCCATAGGACACGCCCGTGTGGCCATAGGACACGCCCGTGTGGCCATAGGACACACCCGTGTTTCGGGCTGTGTCCTACCCCATGTAACCCTTTGACTTAGGTCACACGGCCAACCACACGTCCGTGTACGTCACACGGTTGAGACATACGCCTGTGTCTCTGTCTATGTGTAAATTCTTGGGCATTCTGTTTTGAAAATTTTAAGTAGCAGGGGATACATGGCCAATTCACATGCCCATGTGTTAACCATGTGTCTCATACGGTCCAGTCACACGCTCGTGTGTCTAGTCGTGTGGACTCAATATGAGCCTTAAACATCAATGTTACCATTCCCTGCAATCTTACACATCAAGCAACTCAAAAACCATTTATTTAACCAATTTAAAACTCAGTTAAGCACACTCTAAACGTGCCAGAATAGATATTCTAAGTACCTAACCAATGTACTTTCATAGGCACTTATCTAATTTATTCAAACACGTATGTGTAATTTTTTACTAAATAATCTTCTTGAAACCAATTATCATTATACCTATATGTTCACACACAACCAATAGGCACCTCTTATGCATATTCAACTACTATTTTACTTCTCATCATTTAATCACATAAATATTATAAAGCAATCATGCAAATACTACAATATCAACACAAGGAAAATATATGACTAATTTCAACAAAACACCTTTAGACTAACAATTACTCAAAATAACATATACATGCCATTATAACCAGAATCAAGTTATCCATAATTACTGATAGAACCAATGGATAGTGTGATATAGCTCTGATAAGCTTTCAACCCGTTCGAGCTTCCGATAATCTGTAAGGTAAATAAAAACAAATACGTAAGCAATGAATGCTTAGTAAGCTCGTATAATCTTTAATCGTATTAATTCATTTCAACTATAAAATTATACATATAAAAATATTCCAATATTATTACCATAATACTCTTAAAACTACATTCATTAATTCACAATGTGAATAAATCCATAATATCACACACATATACTTATTACCCCAATCTTAGTAAAATTTTATATAACCTTAACTTTTCCACACATATTCTATATGCATGTCATTCAGTCATGGTCACAAGTTAGTGTATTTAACCAAAACCTTTTTCGAATTGAACACATAATAAGTCATTCCATAATAATTTACATAATTTAAACTTTACCATTCTTTCATGAACACTAACTTATTTTCACTTAAATACTTACCATTTTAATGCTTCAAATAAATAAACATATTACTATTCAATCAATAGCTTGGCACTTGCCTAAACATCAAGCAACAACAATAGTTAGCGTACTTGCATATCTTACATATAAATTCAATATTGATAAACTTATTTTCTCCACACATTACACTTGGGTTTATTACTCGTCACCATATACATAATTTCCTGGTATTAACATATCAAAGATAATCACATATTTACATGTCACTTTTCAATATATTAAATAAATATCATTTCCAAAACACATTTCAATATATCAAGTAAACATCATTTCCAAGTATTTCAGGTATATACCGATAATAATCATAAGCCTTTCAATATTAATTTTTATATATTTATAGATCATTCATAGCACATTCAATTTTTATTAATTTGTTATCTCAAATAGCTTTTCATAATTTAATACACAATTCATATGTCTCATTCCAATTCTTATTCAATATCATTCATATTATCAATTCATTTGCTTACCCCTATTAACCCGACTTGGACTTAGACGGATACACGGATCCAACCAAAACACACCAGTTTGGCACCCAGTGCCTCATCGGATAATTTGAAGTAATAAGTTGACACCCAGTGTCTCATTGGCCATGCCAAAGTAAATTGGTACCCAGTACCTCATCGAATTTATTCGAAGTAACAAATTTGACACCTGGTGTCTCATCGACTTGAAGTTGAAGTATCTTTGAACTCTTCCAATCCTATGGCATGCCAACTATATCCGACTCAGCCCGATACAATTAATAGGGTTTCAATTCACTTTTCAACTGCCACAATTATTCAAAAATCACAATTCCACATACATTCAATTCAATAACAATCAATATTCCATGTACCATTATTTTCATGAATTTCGTGTATATTTATTTAAATAACAATCCATAATCATGAATATACTTAATTATCAGACAAGTTTCATATACATGAATTTTTCCATGTCACTAACCAAGTCTTTCCAAATCGGAGAACGACTACGGATATGAGTACATCGTTTTCTTTGTGCCATTCTTTGTGCCATAACCCAGTTATGGTCATTTCATTAAAATGCCATAGTCCAGCTATGGTCTTACATTTAAACATTGTCATGGTCCAACCATGGTCTTATCCGTCAATTCATCCTTTGCCACAAACGGTGATACTCAATTTCCACATTCCATTTAACCCGAACATTCACTTTAAATTCATTGTATAATAATATTTCATATTTTTACCAAATAGTATAAATAAGTACATAATACCATCCATCAATTCAATAAAATTATCAAAATTCAACCGTACGAACTTACCTAGGGTAAATTGTGGAAGTTGTAGTAATTTAGGGACTATTCGGCTAATTTCTCTTTTTCACGTTTGTCTTCAAATTCTTGATCTATAAAATTATTCATTTATTAGCATCTAATTCAATTCTAATTCCCTTTACAATTTATTCCTTTCAATTTTCAAATTTACACATTTACCCCAAATTTTATAGTTTTTACAATTTAGTCCCTTATCAATTAACCTATCAATTGAGCTAATTTTTCTCAATTAACACTTTATCTAATTATTTTAGGCTACTATACAGCATTTAATATTCAGAATTTCAACACCAAATCCTAATTCTAAACTTTTTCACAATTAGGTCCTACAATCAATTTATATTGAAATTACTTGATAAAATCATCATATAATAAAATTAAAAATTTAAATCCATGTTAATTCATCATAAAATTCTAGCACTCATCCATGGTAACTTTCACAATCACTCATGAAATAGAAAACTAATGAAATAGACAATTGGACCTAATTGTAAAAGTCTCAAAAACATAAAAATTTCAAGAAATGAGCAAGAATTAAACTCACATGGTGCAAAAATATGAAAACCCAGCTTAGAGGCCCTCCTATGGCATTTTTCGACTGAAAATTGGTGAAGAAATATCTAGAATTCAATTTGATCACTATTGTGTTTTACTTAATTTGACCAAATGACCATTTTACCCCTAATTCATCTTATTTTGTCTCTTTCATGTGCTTATGCCACCTCAGCCATCTTATTTAGGCTAATTTTCCCTTTTAGTCCTTCCTTATTTATCATTTAAGCTATTTAATCACTATTTCTTTCATTTAACTAGTTTTACACCTTTTCCAATTTAGTCTTTTTTATTTAATTAACTATCCAGACGTTAAAATTTTCTAACAAAACTTTAATACAAACTTAATGGCACTCCAAAAATATTTTTATAAATATTTACGGCTCAATTTATGAAATCGAGGTCTCGATACCTCGTTTCCAAAACTAATTAACCTAATAATTTTTTAAAACACAAAATTCACAAATTCAAGAATATTTCTAAAATCACACTTAACTCATAAATAATGATTAATAAAATTTTCGAACTCACTCGTCGGATTTAGTGATCTCGAATCGCTATTTCCAACACCACTGAAAATTAGGCTGTTACAGATAATTTGTTTCTTTTATGTAAAGCATGTAACATCCCGAATTTTAGATTAATAAGAGAGCAAAATTGTTTTAAAATAAGGAAATAGCCTAGTGGTTAATTAATAAATAGAAAAGTAAGGAATTAAATTAAGGTCTCAAGTTTGAATCTTTTCCCTTGCAAAATAATAAAATTTTGCAAAATCGCTTGTTTTTTTTAAATGTGTGTGCCATCCAGGCCCTTTAGACCTAGGTATAAATATTATTTTTACACAAATTAATCATCCTTTAATCCCATTCTCCCCACCCTAGTCATCCCTCTCTTTCTCCTCTCCTTCTCTCTTTTCAATTTTTTTTACTTTCTTCCTTGTTGTCGTCGCCCAAACCCTTGCACCGCCATCTCTTTTCCTTTTTTTTTTCCACAAGATCTTGCACCATCTTCTCCTCAATCTTGCTGCCATTTTCCCTTAATTTTCCAACCCAAAATCTAAACTTTTGGATCTCCAAGAACGACTCTCGTTGTTGCCAAGAAGTGCTATTGTTGCCCCTATCACCTAGTTTGTGTAAGTTCTATTTTTTCTCAATTTCTAGATGAATCTTGTGAGATTAAAAGTCAAACTTCAAGATCTAGAATTTGGGGGATTTTTAAATATTTAATGAGTATTTTTTTCAGCCTTCTAAATGATCTTAACAGTGGTTTCAAATCAGCTCTAATTTGACCACCGTTGGTGGTCTTACGCGCGCCAATGGTCAATAAAATGGGTTGTTTTTCTTTAATTTCTTCCCATCTTTTTCCAGAATTATCTTGGGTTCTTGAATCCTTCCTAATTAGAATTTAATCATGTGTAAATTAGGGAAAATTGATCTTGATCAATCGGCGACTCAGATTTGACTTTTCGAGAAGCGTAAGTGTGGTTGATTGTAAACTAGTGTATAGTTTCAATTTAGACATTGGGGAAAGATTGTTAATTGATCAAATAAATAATTTTAGCCATATATTAGCTACTAATTTGTCATTACTTAAATGTGTTAGGTGTCGACTTAAACACCCCAAATCAACATTAAAGCCGAAAGACGTTTGCTGTGTGCGATTCACATCAAATCGGGGTAAGAAACCTAACTAGTTTGGATTTGAAAAATAGTTATAATTATAATGACTAGATTGATTCCATATATGGGTGTTTGGGGGATTTTTAGGAGGCATATTGATTGATTTTAATACTGATTTTTAATTTAGGTTAAATTTTAAAGCTTATTAGAGAAACCGCAAGATTTGCAAGTGGGCTGCGGAAGAGCGTAATTTAAGGTGTGGGTCCTAACTCAAAAATTTGAATGCTAATAGTGATTTTAGTGATATAATTGATGATTTGGCTTGGTGATCAGGCTTGAATGTATGCTAAATGCTTAAAAGTTTAGACTCACACTGAGCTTGTTAAGCTCACCCCATTACTTCAACTTCTCAAGTAATGAACGAAATTAGGACCGGATTTGGCATGCGAACGTTTGACAAACTTCGGGCTCATTTTCAAACTATTATTTTTATTTTTGTTTTATTTAAAATTCTCTAAGTTTATTTGGTTTTTGAATTGTAAAGTGATTTGAACTGTGGTTTGGGACTGTTTCTGTTTTGGGGATTTTTCATGCATGCATATGTTCACATATGAGAATGATTTATTATTACATACTGAAATTGGATTACGCATGCTACTTGGCTTAATTAATAATTGGGTTTTAAATCGGTTTTTCCGCTACAATCAAGATAACCAAAGTTATTTTTCAAAAGCAATGATGTGCAAATAGTTTTTCAAAAACCACACCAGTGCTACAACCCTGACTTAATAAAGATTGAATTTTAATAATGAACATTTTTCTCAAAATAACAAAGGTAATTGCAATTTTACTAAAAAAAGGAAATAGTACATTTAAGGTTTTCGACCATCAATAGGTTAGAATTGTAGTTTAGGTGTCCCATGTGACTTTTACAATTCGGCCATAACGTTTAGGCCGGGTTTGGGAGGTTACAGTTTGAACTATGAGGATCTGAGAATCTGGCTAAATTGTTGCATGTGCATTAGGGTGGATAATTATGTGACAGATGAAGTGTTGGCAGTTTAATGATCTACCTTATCTGGTGGTTTAACCACATATCTTTTCTACTGGGTTGACCACACTTAATTATGGCAGATTACCAAATTCTTTATGGTAGCTTGACTGCACTTTTCTATAAAGTAACATATGCTCACTATTTTGGTGTGTGGGGTTGGATGGGTATTAATTACCCTATTTGGTGTATTGGGTGAGACAAAGATGATGTGTAACGGATGGGGGTAGGATTTGTTTCTGATATGTGTAATGTGTTGTATAGTATTATATGTCATGCCATCTGTATCTAATGTGCTTATTATGTTGCATTGCATAAAAATGCCATGCTATATGTGTTTGTTCAGTTATTAAATCTGTATGAATATTTGTCATATGTTTTATGCATGAGGGCTGAGTTACACACTGATCTTTGTTAGCTCACCCTTTATTTTATCTTTTTAGGTATTCAGTAAACTTAGGATCAGCGGCATGCGGGAGCTCGATTTGGATTTTTGTTTAATAAAATGTGACGGTTTATGTTTTTAAATTTAACTCCGGACTTTTTGAACTGTGTAACTGTTTGGAAATTTGCTTTTTGGTTTTGGATTGTTTTTGTTTTACTTGGTAATTATCATTTTTAAATGGAAAAGTTTTACACTTTTACAAACTAGAGTCACTGTTTTCAAATTTTAATACTCTAAAATTTCTGCTGCGAAACTAAGTAAACAACTAGATGATTTTCTGTAAAACAAACAACCATAAACACAAATTTTCAAAAAAAAAAAAGAAAAACTAGAAAGAAGTTTGCAAAAATTAACATTTAAAGATCACCTGATTTACAAGGATTAGTTTTGAGTTTCTAAACGAGTTTACGTAAGTCCTCAAGATTCAGCCATAACGTCTAGGCCGGGTGTGGGGTGTTATAAGAATAGTATAAAAACTATGGAATGTTAATGAATTGGTATATTGTGCTTATATGTGTGCTAAGATAGATAAGGTTTGTAAACTATTATATGAATCAATTGAAAACAAGCGATGGGGGCCGAAAAAATACGAATGAGTCGATAAACTCTAGAAAGCGATTGAATGGTGGGTTAAACGATATATATAGATGTTAAATGAAAATTAGAATTGTATGAATTGAAATTGGAAACGGTTTAAAGATAGGTAGTTGATAAATGATTTGAATTTATTTTACCATTGATATTATATACTTTGCGATAATTTACTAATACATATGTTACTTTATCTTAATTCATAGAATTACCATTGAGCATTTTCGCTCAGTGTGTGGTTTGTTTTCTCCATGCTAGGTTTAGTAGATCTTTGAGAGTGCGATAAGTAGATCAAGCATCCAAGAGGCAATCCCCCACTCAACAAAGTTTGTATAGTTCCATTTTCTTTCAAGTATGGCATGTACCTAGGTTGAGTCGGAATTAGTATTTCAATTTGGCCATATGTTAAATAAATGAAATTACGAATGTCATAACCTTTTTGTTAGGTATGTTTTGTGATATATTAATATTCTATTTGGAAATGTGTTCATATGCATATGTATATAAATGCCAATTTGTAACATCCTGGAAAGGGCCTATGCATTTTCGGTTTAATTGTACGAAATGACAAGTTTCAAGTACTACGAATAAATTTTTGATACTTTTGGAAATCTAGAAATGCATGAAAATGGAAAGGAAAATGGAAATGAAAATGGAAATGAACATTTTTGGAAACTTAGACATTTTTGGAAACTTAGACATTTTTGGAAACCTAAACATTTTTGGAAATGATCCAAAAATGGAAACTTGAACATTTTGGGAAACTTGGATATATGAGAGAAATAAAGGAGTTTTATTCACATAAATATGTGAATAATAAGAGATAAATAAAGGAGTTTTATTCACATAAATATGTGAATAATAAGAGATAAATAAAGGAGTTTTATTCACATAAATATGTGAATAACAAGAGATAAATAAAGGAGTTTTATTCACATAAATATGTGAATAATAAGAGAGAAATAAAGGAGTTTTATTCACATAAATATGTGAATAATAAGAGATAAATAAAGGAGTTTCATTCACATAAATATGTGAATAATAAGAGAGAAATAAAGGAGTTTTATTCACATAAATATGTGAATAATAAGAGATAAATAAAGGATTATTTTTTTAATGAGATAATTGAGGAGATAATTGATGGATTAAAGGCTTTTATCTTTAAATAAAAGAGATAATATTATCAAAAAGAGGAGTGGTGGCCAAGTAAAGGACTCCTAGGCTGATAACTTTGGCTATAAAAGGAGGACAGGAGGGCTACTCATCAACATTTGCTCCCTCTTCCTCTCTGCCGAATTTTCCTAGCTCTCTCCCCCTCTCTGCCGTATTTTTCTTTAAGAAAAATCCATCTTTTCTTCTTCTATTTTCTTCTCTGTTTCTACTGTCAAAGCCGAATCTTTGTTGATTCTAAGTAAAGGAGCAATCAACTACAACATCAAAAGGGTTTCTTCAACTGTCGAATACAAGGATCAAGGATCTAAGGTAAGATAAATTTATTTGATTAAAGGTTATGATGTATATGTTAGATTAGATCTAACATGAAGATTTCGACAGACATATAGGGCAAGGAATCCTCTTCAGATTTGGAATTTGTATAGTAAGTGATATTCGGCCAAGGCTTAATTTTGGTATTTGGAATTATTTTTCATTATTTCAAAAGCCGAAAACTCACATGGTTACATGAATTAGTGTTAGCCGATTCCAAGGAAAAGGGATACTAGCAATTTTGGGATTTGATTTACAATCATCCAAATCGGCAAACAAGGTGAGTATTAGTAACACAAATCCTACTAGGTTTTGGTTTTCTTTAAGCCAAATAGATTATTAATATGCTATGGCCGAATATAGGAGTTAAAGATCTAGATCGGAAGATCGCTCCTCGGGATTTCAAGGAATCCAATAAGCGAATCAGGTGTGTACCCTTACTAACCTTCAATAAATTACGTGGTAATTATTAAATATATGAATATGTATCAGTATGTGAATGTGGTTAAGTACCACAAATGTGGTAAGGAGTACCCAGGTATGTTTCCTACTTTTGATAGGATTATGAATGTGATATACTTTGAACATGTGATTAGTAACATGAATGAAAATTAAGTATGTGGAATATGTTATAAAATAATTGGGGCATTTGGGATATATGTGAAGGAAGAAAGTGAAGGTGTTGACTTCGGTCTCACCAACGAAGGTGTTGACTTCGGCCTCACCAATGAAGGTGTTGGTTTCGGCCTCACCAACGAAATATGGTGGCTACGGCCCCATTGCGTGAATATGGTAACTTCGGTTACATTATTTGAATATAGTGTCTAATGACACAACGTAAGTGGGCGATGAGCACGTCGACTGCAGCGACTGCCTTCGATGGTGTGTAGCGGATGGAGGGTTGACTTAGTAGTCCCCACGGTGTAATTGGCAGGTACGGGTGGTGTGTAGCGGATGGACAAATAGGCTTGGGTTGGGTTGCATCATTATTTGATTGAATATGCTTTGATATGAATATGTATGCCTGGAATGTTGATTGTTAGTTTGTGTACACATTGAGTCTGTTGACTCACCCCTTTGTGGGACTATTTTCAGGAAATGAGCAGTAATGGACCGGGTCGGCAGGAGCTAAAGGTGGCCATGCATAATTTGAAGATTTTATTATTTGGACCTTATTTCGTTTTAGAACATTTAATTTTAATATTGGGTTTTATATGATGTAATAAGGCCATAAGGCCCAAGTTGGATGGTTTTATTTCCCTGCTTTTATTTTCAGTTGTTATGTTATGAATTATTTTTGACTAAGTTTAATTAAATTTATTTTAAAAATAAACCCTAAATTGTTTTGTCACCAAAATTAAATGTTTTCTAAATTAAATAAATGGGTTTCCAACCTAAGCCCAACCCAAAACCAATATCTTTCTAAAAATTCACAAAAATTTTCTAAGTAACAAAAGAATTTGAAGCCGATTTTCTTAAGGAACATACCAGATCCGGTTCAGGCTCGTGGGCCGGGTGTGGGGTGTTTCAGTTGGTATCAGAGCCCAGTTTTAAACTCTCGGCCTGTGGGCTAAGGCCCAAAACGTTTTCAAAGAGAGCCAAAATGATTTTCTTTGAAATTAAGCAGGTTTTATGGCATGGCACCTAAGTCTTCGACCCGCAGTCCACCAGGTAAGTACCTTTAACCATCTGTGTGATTATGTGAATTATGAATTGTAAAAGGGTAGAAAAGGCATGGAACGTAGAATAGTGTGATAGGAACTTGAACCCTAGGATTAGACTACTCAAACACTTGAAACTCATAAGACTTAATGAACTTAACAAACCTATGACTAAGTTATTAAGCTAGGGTGTGGCAACCCCTGTACGCATGTCTAGGATTGGATCCGGAAGAGCCTGGTATTTAAGCAGTCCTAGTGACTCACCTCCTCTTCGCAGGTATCCTGCCTGGCGCGTAGCTTCGGTTCGCCCTAACTCAGAAGGCTCAGTGGTGTGGCAACCTCTGTGCGCATGTCTAGAAAGGTCGGTGAGAGCTTGGTATTTAAGCAGTCCGCGTGACTCACCTCCTCTTCATTCGAATCCTGCCTGGTGCGTAGCTTTGGTTCACCCTGACCAAGAGGGCTCAGTCATAGGCTAAACACAATGACTAAAACCCGGAAGGGAACTAGCTATGTTTAAAAAAAAAAGAAGACAAACCAACAAACCCTAGTTTTAAAATCCTTAAAAATTTCTTTCGAATTTCAGAAAACCATCTTTACAAAATTCTTTGAAAAATTTCTGATTAGTGAAAATTACAAAAAATGCCCCTAGTGGCAAAATTACCAAAATACCCTCGATTTACAAAATGTGAACCTACCCACCAGTTTTGCCAAAATTTCATTATTTTATAAATGTCCAAAAACCCTAATTTGCAAAATATCAAAATACCTTGATTTTGGAAAATTACAAAATTACCCCTAACCTACAAAATTACCAAAATGACCCTGATTTTTAAAATTTTGCAACACCATCAACTTGGAAAACAAATTCTCAAAAAGAACCCTCAAAGTTTTGAAACATTTGGAAATACCCCGGAATTATCAAAATTTACAAATTTACCCTGGTTTATTACCAAAATACCCTCGAGCTTCAAAATTACCGAAATACCCCCGAATTTCCAAAATTTTCAAAATACCCCAGGAATTTAAAAGTTCCAAAATACTTTTTAACAAAATCATCAGAGAAATTTTATTTTTGAAAAATTACGAAAATGCCCCTGTAAGACAAATTACGAAAATACCCCTGGGTAGTGGAAAAACAACAACAATGAAAACTTCAACGTTTCTCTGAATGAACGAAAGTTCATAATTGTTTGATGGATGTATGAATGAATGTAAAGACTGTGTGCATGTAGGAATACGAAAGAACCACTCCTAAAACTATTTTCATAAAACTTCTTCGCGGGTAATAAGTGAAACAAGTACTAATGTATAAAACTTTTAAATCAGATTAAATCGCGACGTTAGAAAATGAGTTCTAAAGGATGTGAACTTAGAGATTGTGCCTAGAAAGTATGATGGTTCTATTAAGATCAGAGTGCGCAGCGTAAGCATAGTGCGGTGAGAAGGATTTACGACTGTTAATAAGTAATTTCGAGGACGAAATTATTTTTAAGGAGGGTAGAACTGTAACATCCTGGAAAGGGCCTATGCATTTTCGGTTTAATTGTACGAAATGACAAGTTTCAAGTACTACGAATAAATTTTTGATACTTTTGGAAATCTAGAAATGCATGAAAATGGAAAGGAAAATGGAAATGAAAATGGAAATGAACATTTTTGGAAACTTAGACATTTTTGGAAACTTAGAGATTTTTGGAAACCTAAACATTTTTGGAAATGATCCAAAAATGGAAACTTGAACATTCTGGGAAACTTGGATATATGAGAGAAATAAAGGAGTTTTATTCACATAAATATGTGAATAATAAGAGATAAATAAAGGAGTTTTATTCACATAAATATGTGAATAATAAGAGATAAATAAAGGAGTTTTATTCACATAAATATGTGAATAATAAGAGATAAATAAAGGAGTTTTATTCACATAAATATGTGAATAATAAGAGAGAAATAAAGGAGTTTTATTCACATAAATATGTGAATAATAAGAGATAAATAAAGGAGTTTTATTCACATAAATATGTGAATAATAAGAGATAAATAAAGGAGTTTCATTCACATAAATATGTGAATAATAAGAGAGAAATAAAGGAGTTTTATTCACATAAATATGTGAATAATAAGAGATAAATAAAGGATTATTTTTTTAATGAGATAATTGAGGAGATAATTGATGGATTAAAGGCTTTTATCTTTTAAATAAAAGAGATAATATTATCAAAAAGAGGAGTGGTGGCCAAGTAAAGGACTCCTAGTGTAACGACCTAATTTTCAGTGGTGTCGGAAATGGTGATATGAGATCACTAAATCTGACAAGTAAGATTGAAATAGGTAGTAATTTAATATTTATGAGTCAAGTGAGAATTTAGAAGAATTTTTGGATTGGTGAATTTAGTGAATTAAAAGAATTTATTAGGTCAAATGGGTCAAAAACGAGGTATCGAGACCTCAAATTTGAAAATCGAGCCATAAATATTTTTAGAAATATTTATGGAGTGTTATTAAGTTAGTATTAAAGTTTGGTTGAGAAATTTAAATGTTTGGGTAGTCAATTTAATAAAAAGGACTAAATTGTAACAAATGCAAAATTGCTAGAAGAATTAAATAGCTCAAGTGTTAAAAGAAAAAGGATTTAAAGAGCAATTAAACCTAAAAGTGAGAAGGTTTAACGGTAAAGGAAAGGGAATCAGCTGGAGATAAGGGAAGTAAGGGTAAAATTGGAATTTTGTAATTTTAACATATGTATTAAGATAAGATTGAAAATAATCTAGACAAAATCTTCACATTTTCTCAGCCAAAAACGTCAGAAGAGTTCTGGAGAAAGCTGATTTTCATACTAATACATCCTGTGAGTTTAATTCATGCTTTTTCTTGATAATTTTTATGCTTTTATGACTTTTACAATTAGATCCACTTATAGAATTCATTAATTTTTGATTTGGTGGGTAAAATTAAAAGTTACCCTTGCTGAGAAATGGAAGTTTATGATGAATTATTATGAAAATTAAATTTTAATTTCATATTAAGGTGGTTTTATTAAGTGATTTTGATAGGAAATGATATTTAGGACCTAATTGTGAAAAAGTTGTGAATTAGAGGTTTCTGTTGAAATTTAGAATATCAAAGGTTGTGAAATAGTTTGTAATGATAGAATAAAGTTTTGATTGAGAAAAATTAGTTCAATTGATGGCTGAATTGAGCAGGGACTAAATTGTAAAAACTGTAAATTTTGGGGTAAAAGTGCAATTTCGAAATTTAAAGAGCATAATTTGTGTAGTGGAATAGAAATGAAATATATGCTAATGAGTGAAAATATTTTACAATTATAGATCGAGAACCCGAAGCAAGTCGAGGAAAAGAAAAAGTAACTGAATAGTCCCTGAATTTCTCAAATTCTGCAAATCGACTCAGGTAAGTTCATATGGCTGAAATTGAATGATTAAATGTAAATTTTATGAATTATATCATGTATGATGAGATATATTTGTTGATGAGTTAAGGATAAAATGACAATGCGAAAAGTGATTAAATAATCAGATTGAGCGGAACATCGGATTTGAGTACTTCTGATCAGTGACAAGTGAAAGTGAAAAGTGGTAGCTTCGGCTGCCTGATCAGTGAAAAGTGGTAGCTTCGGCTGCCTGATCAGTGAAAAGTGGTAGCTTCGGCTGCCTGATCAGTGAAAAGTGGTAGTTTCGGCTACCTGATCAGCGAAAAGTGGAAGTGAAGTACTCAATTTTCCGTAATCGTTCCCTAATTTGATTAAAGATGGTAAGTGACAAAAAGGGCCCAAAAGAGTTAAAGTAAGTGAATAAATGGTAGTGAAATTATATGAAAGCACTCACCAAATTGTGGTTGACAGGTGAATTTAGTAATTGTACGTAATGTATAAGTGTATGAATGTTTGGTAAGATTTATATTTTATGCCTATGAACTTACTAAGTTTCTATAAACTTACTTGAGTGTTTTCAATGTCTCATGTAGATTGACGTGTAAATATACGAAGGATCGGATCAACACTGAGGATCACACTATCAAGATTATCTCCGGTAGCTTTTGTTTTATGTTTAAAGATTTATATGGCATGTATAGAGTTTAAATGAGATGAAGTAAGGATGTTTTAAACTAGTTAATAATATTTTATAATGAACCAGTTTTTGAATTACTGCAGTAACGTGATTTTGAAAAATCACCAAAAATAGAAGAAATAGAATTAGAAAGTGAAAGAGATATGAATTGAAAGCTCTTTGAGTCTACTTTCATATAAAAGAAATATGGTAAGCAAAAGAAATGGAAATAATGAGATATTTAAATTTTAGTGAAACTGGTTCTGAATGAATTCGTGATCCCCTGTTCTATCTTTTAAAAATCATTAGAAATTTCACAAAAATAATTGTGGAGCAAAGTTTATATGTATGAAATCCTGAATGAGTCTATTTTCAAATGAAATAAATAATAAGGTCATATGAATTCTGTACAAAGAGTAATTTGATTTGTAGTGAAGAGAGGTCAGAATAGTCAAACAGTAAAACAGGGGAAGCTTTAAGAAAAATCTGGTATTGATTGGCCATACCAAAAATTCTGGAAAAATTATAGTAAAAATATATATGAGTCTAGTTTCAGGGAAAATTAACAAATCTTAATTTGGAGTTCCGTAGCTCCAGATATAAATATTTTGGTGACTATGACGCAGATGGACAGTTTTAAATTTTATGCCGAATTAGTAATTAAGTTTAGTAATGCCTCGTGCTCGACTCCGGCAACAGTCTCGGGTAAGGGGTGTTACATTTATTGGTATCAGAGCCCGGTTTAGCCGGTTCTCGGAACAATTGTGATGTATAAAGTGTTAAGAAATACATGCCATATAAATCTGTGATAGTGTGATGTGTATGATCCGATCTAATATTTGTTATTTTATAGATATTTTCCGATTATAAAGATGTCAGATAGACCTGAACGTACTGAGCAGGAAGAAGTTAACAGTAGAATACAGATTTCCGAACGAGCAACAAGCAGTGATGTTCCGATTTCTTTAATGCGAGAGCAAGAATTAAAGAATATGATTTATGGGATTATGAATCAGTGGTATACTGAAACGATGCAAGAAAGAAATCAGCCTCAGCCACCTCCTCCCACCACTGCTCCATCAGTGGTACCCTCGGTTGCTCCTCCACCTCCTACAACGACTGAATTCAGTAAGCGTTCTCCATTGGAAAGGCTTAGAAAACTTGGGGCCGAAGAATTTCGGGGAAGGACTGATGATGACCCCGTCAAAGCTGAATACTGGTTACAGAGTTTGATAAGAATTTTTAAAGAAATGGCTTGCTCACCAGATGATTATTTGAGATGTGCTGTGTCACTACTGAAAGAAGAGGCTTATAGTTGGTGGGAAACGATTGAGGCCGTGGTACCAGCAGAGAAAATATCTTGGGAATTTTTCCAAAGTGAATTTAAGAAGAAATATGTGGGCAGACGGTATTTGGATAAAAAGAAAAGGGAATTCCTTGATTTACGGCAGGGAAATAAATCAGTGGCTGAATACGAAAGAGAATTTGTCTACCTCAGCAAATATGCCCGAGACATTGTACCTACTGAAGAAGAAATGTGTATCAGATTTGAAGAAGGGTTAAATGATGAGATTAGAATAATGATTGGGGGCAATGAAATACGGGAGTTCGTTGTTCTGTCAGATCGTGCTCAAAAGCTCGAAGAAGTATATAACAGAAAAATGCAGCGGGATCGAAAAAGTAAAGAGTCATTCAAAAGAGGTGCTTCTAAGTCATTTTCAGATTTGCCGGTAAAGAAATTTAGAGAAGAAAGTAGTCGAACTACATCAGTGCCGGGAAAATTGAGTAGAGGTAGATCAAGACAATCCGATTTCAAGGTGTTTGATAGACCTGCAGCAAGTGTGAGCAGTGTTCAGGATGCTCCTCGACCTAAGTGTCAATATTGTGGAAGACATCATTTCGGTGAATGCAGGATTAAGATGGGGGCTTGTTATAAATGTGGGGCTACTGATCATCTTATTCGAGATTGTCCCCAGCTGCAGAAAAATGAAGTGGAACAGAAAGAGATACAGAGGATCACTCCCCAAAGAAATAGACGTTCGGGCCAGAGCAGTGCTACAGGGACTAACCGTTCGGGAATGAGAGATATTGTAACCCGATCAGAAACAAGGGCACCTGCACGTACATATGCTACTCGGGCAAGAGAGGAAGCTTCTGCTCCAGATGTGATAGCTGGTATTTTCCATCTTTTTAATGATTCTGTGTATACTTTAATTGATCCTGGATCTACGCATTCATATATTTGCACTGCATTAGTGTCAGAAAAGAAAATGACTGTTGAGTCCACTGACTTTGATATGCAAGTCACTAATCCGTTAGGGCAAAGTGTGTTAGTTAATTTAATATGTCGGAAGTGTCCACTGAAAATACAAGGCTGTGAATTCTCTGCTGATTTAATGTTGTTACCTTTCCGAGAATTTGATGTTATTCTTGGCATGGATTGGTTGATTAAACACGATGCCATAGTGAATTGTAGAGAAAAACGGGTTGATTTAAAATGTCAGACAGGGGAAATAGTTTCAGCTGAGTTTGGAGATAAAAAGAATAATGTCAGAATTATTTCAGCCATTACAGCTCAAAAATTGATTCGGAAGGGTAATGAAGCATTTTTAGCCTATATTCTTGATACCCGGGGTTCTGAATTAAAGATGGAACAATTGCCAGTTGTTAATGAGTTTACTGATGTGTTTCCTGAGGAATTACCTGGTTTACCCCCAGATCGTGAGGTTGAATTCGTAATTGATGTAATTCCGGGTACAGCTCCGATATCAATAGCACCGTATAGAATGGCACCAGCTGAGTTAAAAGAGTTGAAGACGCAATTGCAAGAGTTATTGGATAAAGGGTTCATCAGACCGAGTACATCACCTTGGGGTGCACCTGTTTTATTTGTGAAAAAGAAAGATGGCTCGTTGCGATTGTGTATTGATTACAGACAGTTGAACAAGGTAACAATTAAAAATAAATATCCATTACCACGTATCGATGATTTATTTGATCAATTGAAAGGTGCTGCATTGTTTTCAAAGATAGACCTTAGATCTGGGTATTATCAACTGAAGGTTAAAGAGTGTGATGTGCCAAAGACTGCTTTTCGAACTCGGTATGGTCACTACGAATTTCTGGTAATGCCTTTTGGTTTAACAAATGCCCCTGCTGCATTTATGGATTTAATGAATCGGATTTTTCAGCCTTATTTGGATAGATTTGTGGTGGTATTTATTGATGACATATTGGTCTATTCAAAGACAGAATCCGAGCATGCACAACACTTGAGAATTGTATTACAGACTTTGAAAGAAAAGCAGTTATATGCAAAATTTAGTAAATGTGAGTTTTGGCTTCATGAAGTTGGATTTCTGGGTCACATTGTATCAGTTGAAGGAATTCGTGTGGATCCAAGTAAAGTTTCAGCAGTGGTGAATTGGAAAACACCGAAGAATGTAACTGAAGTGCGAAGTTTTCTGGGACTAGCAGGGTATTATCGTCGTTTTGTAAAGAATTTTTCCATGATTGCTTCACCAATGACTCGTTTGTTACAAAAGAATGTTGAGTTTGTATGGTCTGGTGAATGTCAACAGAGCTTTGACCAATTGAAGAAAATGTTAACAGAAGCTCCAGTTTTGACTCAACCAGAATCAGGTATACCGTATATTGTGTACAGTGATGCATCTTTAAATGGTTTGGGTTGTGTGTTAATGCAATCGGGAAAGGTAGTGGCTTATGCTTCACGACAATTAAAACCACATGAAAAGAATTACCCTACACATGATCTTGAATTAGCTGCAATTGTTTTTGCTTTAAAAATTTGGAGACACTATTTATATGGTGAGAAGTGTTATATCTATACAGATCACAAAAGTCTGAAATACTTAATGACTCAGAAGGAACTGAACTTAAGACAGAGACGGTGGTTAGAGTTGCTGAAAGATTATGATTTGGTTATTGATTACCATCCAGGAAAAGCTAATGTAGTTGCTGATGCACTTAGTCGAAAGTCATCATTGTTTGCACTTCGGTTAATGAATGTTCAATTGGCTCTTAATGAAGAAGGTGTTGTATTAGCAGAATTGAAAGTGAAACCCATGTTTCTTCAACAAATTCAGAAACTGCAGAATGAAGACCCGAAATTGGTATTTAAACGACAAATGGTTCGAGATAGTTTAGATTCAGAGTTCAGCATTGATGATGAAGGTATGTTGCGTTATCATAACAGAATTTGTGTTCCAAACAATTCTGATTTGAAGAATAATATTCTTTCTGAAGCACATAATAGTATGTATTCTATTCACCCGGGCAGTACGAAAATGTATGGTGATTTGAAAAAGACATATTGGTGGCCTGGTATGAAAAGAGAAATTTCAGAATTTGTTGCAAAATGTTTGATTTGCCAGCAAGTTAAAGCAGAGCATCAAGTGCCAACAGGTTTATTACAACCTATTATGATTCCTGAATGGAAGTGGGAGCGTGTTACAATGGATTTTGTGTCAGGGTTGCCTATGACTCCAAGAAAGAAAGATTCGATATGGGTGATTGTTGATAGATTGACAAAGTCAGCACACTTTATTGCAGTCAGAACAGATTTTTCACTTGAGAAGTTAGCAGAATTGTATGTGTCAGAGATTGTTAGATTACATGGAGTTCCAGTATCTATCATTTCAGACCGGGATCCGAGGTTTACTTCGAGATTTTGGAACAAACTGCAAGAAGCTTTAGGTACCAGATTAAATTTTAGTACAGTATTTCATCCTCAAACAGATGGACAGTCAGAGCGAGTGATTCAAATTCTAGAAGATATGTTAAGATGTTGTATACTCGAGTTTGGTGACAGTTGGGAAAGGTATTTACCTTTGGCTGAGTTTGCTTATAATAATAGCTATCAGTCTAGTATAAAAATGGCACCATTTGAAGCTCTTTATGGTAGGAAATGCAAGACTCCATTATGTTGGTCTGAATTGAGTGAATCAAAAATAGTTGGGGTTGATTTGATTCGGGAAACTGAAGAGAAAGTCCGGATTATTCGAGATAGTCTAAAAGCTGCTTCAGACCGTCAGAAGGCATATGCAGATTTGAAACGAAGAGACATAGAATATGCAGTGGGTGATCGAGTATTTTTAAAAGTGTCACCGTGGAAGAAGGTGTTACGGTTTGGCAGGAAAGGAAAATTGAGTCCGAGATTTATAGGGCCATATGAAATTGTGGAAAGGGTTGGTCCTGTAGCTTATCGATTGGCTTTACCTCCGGAACTTGAAAAGATCCACAATGTGTTTCATGTGTCTATGTTAAGGCGGTATAGGTCAGATCCTTCACACGTAATTTCTCATACTGAAATTGAGCTTCAACCAGATATGACTTATTCAGAAGAACCAATAAAGATTTTGGCTCGTGAAGTAAAAGAGTTACGGAATAAGAAAATACCATTGGTTAAAGTATTATGGCATCGGCATGGTATGGAGGAGGCAACCTGGGAAACAGAGGAGTCAATGAGATCACAGTATCCAAATCTATTTTCAGGTAACAAATTTCGAGGACGAAATTTTAAAGGGGGGGAGAGTTGTAACGACCTAATTTTCAGTGGTGTCGGAAATGGTGATATGAGATCACTAAATCTGACAAGTAAGATTGAAATAGGTAGTAATTTAATATTTATGAGTCAAGTGAGAATTTAGAAGAATTTTTGGATTGGTGAATTTAGTGAATTAAAAGAATTTATTAGGTCAAATGGGTCAAAAACGAGGTATCGAGACCTCAAATTTGAAAATCGAGCCATAAATATTTTTAGAAATATTTATGGAGTGTTATTAAGTTAGTATTAAAGTTTGGTTGAGAAATTTAAATGTTTGGGTAGTCAATTTAATAAAAAGGACTAAATTGTAACAAATGCAAAATTGCTAGAAGAATTAAATAGCTCAAGTGTTAAAAGAAAAAGGATTTAAAGAGCAATTAAACCTAAAAGTGAGAAGGTTTAACGGTAAAGGAAAGGGAATCAGCTGGAGATAAGGGAAGTAAGGGTAAAATTGGAATTTTGTAATTTTAACATATGTATTAAGATAAGATTGAAAATAATCTAGACAAAATCTTCACATTTTCTCAGCCAAAAACGTCAGAAGAGTTCTGGAGAAAGCTGATTTTCATACTAATACATCCTGTGAGTTTAATTCATGCTTTTTCTTGATAATTTTTATGCTTTTATGACTTTTACAATTAGATCCACTTATAGAATTCATTAATTTTTGATTTGGTGGGTAAAATTAAAAGTTACCCTTGCTGAGAAATGGAAGTTTATGATGAATTATTATGAAAATTAAATTTTAATTTCATATTAAGGTGGTTTTATTAAGTGATTTTGATAGGAAATGATATTTAGGACCTAATTGTGAAAAAGTTGTGAATTAGAGGTTTCTGTTGAAATTTAGAATATCAAAGGTTGTGAAATAGTTTGTAATGATAGAATAAAGTTTTGATTGAGAAAAATTAGTTCAATTGATGGCTGAATTGAGCAGGGACTAAATTGTAAAAACTGTAAATTTTGGGGTAAAAGTGCAATTTCGAAATTTAAAGAGCATAATTTGTGTAGTGGAATAGAAATGAAATATATGCTAATGAGTGAAAATATTTTACAATTATAGATCGAGAACCCGAAGCAAGTCGAGGAAAAGAAAAAGTAACTGAATAGTCCCTGAATTTCTCAAATTCTGCAAATCGACTCAGGTAAGTTCATATGGCTGAAATTGAATGATTAAATGTAAATTTTATGAATTATATCATGTATGATGAGATATATTTGTTGATGAGTTAAGGATAAAATGACAATGCGAAAAGTGATTAAATAATCAGATTGAGCGGAACATCGGATTTGAGTACTTCTGATCAGTGACAAGTGAAAGTGAAAAGTGGTAGCTTCGGCTGCCTGATCAGTGAAAAGTGGTAGCTTCGGCTGCCTGATCAGTGAAAAGTGGTAGCTTCGGCTGCCTGATCAGTGAAAAGTGGTAGTTTCGGCTACCTGATCAGCGAAAAGTGGAAGTGAAGTACTCAATTTTCCGTAATCGTTCCCTAATTTGATTAAAGATGGTAAGTGACAAAAAGGGCCCAAAAGAGTTAAAGTAAGTGAATAAATGGTAGTGAAATTATATGAAAGCACTCACCAAATTGTGGTTGACAGGTGAATTTAGTAATTGTACGTAATGTATAAGTGTATGAATGTTTGGTAAGATTTATATTTTATGCCTATGAACTTACTAAGTTTCTATAAACTTACTTGAGTGTTTTCAATGTCTCATGTAGATTGACGTGTAAATATACGAAGGATCGGATCAACACTGAGGATCACACTATCAAGATTATCTCCGGTAGCTTTTGTTTTATGTTTAAAGATTTATATGGCATGTATAGAGTTTAAATGAGATGAAGTAAGGATGTTTTAAACTAGTTAATAATATTTTATAATGAACCAGTTTTTGAATTACTGCAGTAACGTGATTTTGAAAAATCACCAAAAATAGAAGAAATAGAATTAGAAAGTGAAAGAGATATGAATTGAAAGCTCTTTGAGTCTACTTTCATATAAAAGAAATATGGTAAGCAAAAGAAATGGAAATAATGAGATATTTAAATTTTAGTGAAACTGGTTCTGAATGAATTCGTGATCCCCTGTTCTATCTTTTAAAAATCATTAGAAATTTCACAAAAATAATTGTGGAGCAAAGTTTATATGTATGAAATCCTGAATGAGTCTATTTTCAAATGAAATAAATAATAAGGTCATATGAATTCTGTACAAAGAGTAATTTGATTTGTAGTGAAGAGAGGTCAGAATAGTCAAACAGTAAAACAGGGGAAGCTTTAAGAAAAATCTGGTATTGATTGGCCATACCAAAAATTCTGGAAAAATTATAGTAAAAATATATATGAGTCTAGTTTCAGGGAAAATTAACAAATCTTAATTTGGAGTTCCGTAGCTCCAGATATAAATATTTTGGTGACTATGACGCAGATGGACAGTTTTAAATTTTATGCCGAATTAGTAATTAAGTTTAGTAATGCCTCGTGCTCGACTCCGGCAACAGTCTCGGGTAAGGGGTGTTACACCTAGGCTGATAACTTTGGCTATAAAAGGAGGACAGGAGGGCTACTCATCAACATTTGCTCCCTCTTCCTCTCTGTCGAATTTTCCTAGCTCTCTCCCCCTCTCTGCCGTATTTTTCTTTAAGAAAAATCCATCTTTTCTTCTTCTATTTTCTTCTCTGTTTCTACTGTCAAAGCCGAATCTTTGTTGATTCTAAGTAAAGGAGCAATCAACTACAACATCAAAAGGGTTTCTTCAACTGTCGAATACAAGGATCAAGGATCTAAGGTAAGATAAATTTATTTGATTAAAGGTTATGATGTATATGTTAGATTAGATCTAACATGAAGATTTCGACAGACATATAGGGCAAGGAATCCTCTTCAGATTTGGAATTTGTATAGTAAGTGATATTCGGCCAAGGCTTAATTTTGGTATTTGGAATTATTTTTCATTATTTCAAAAGCCGAAAACTCACATGGTTACATGAATTAGTGTTAGCCGATTCCAAGGAAAAGGGATACTAGCAATTTTGGGATTTGATTTACAATCATCCAAATCGGCAAACAAGGTGAGTATTAGTAACACAAATCCTACTAGGTTTTGGTTTTCTTTAAGCCAAATAGATTATTAATATGCTATGGCCGAATATAGGAGTTAAAGATCTAGATCGGAAGATCGCTCCTCGGGATTTCAAGGAATCCAATAAGCGAATCAGGTGTGTACCCTTACTAACCTTCAATAAATTACGTGGTAATTATTAAATATATGAATATGTATCAGTATGTGAATGTGGTTAAGTACCACAAATGTGGTAAGGAGTACCCAGGTATGTTTCCTACTTTTGATAGGATTATGAATGTGATATACTTTGAACATGTGATTAGTAACATGAATGAAAATTAAGTATGTGGAATATGTTATAAAATAATTGGGGCATTTAGGATATATGTGAAGGAAGAAAGTGAAGGTGTTGACTTCGGTCTCACCAACGAAGGTGTTGACTTCGGTCTCACCAATGAAGGTGTTGGTTTCGGCCTCACCAACGAAATATGGTGGCTACGGCCCCATTGCGTGAATATGGTAACTTCGGTTACATTATTTGAATATAGTGTCTAATGACACAACGTAAGTGGGCGATGAGCACGTCGACTGCAGCGACTGCCTTCGATGGTGTGTAGCGGATGGAGGGTTGACTTAGTAGTCCCCACGGTGTAATTGGCAGGTACGGGTGGTGTGTAGCGGATGGACAAATAGGCTTGGGTTGGGTTGCATCATTATTTGATTTGAATATGCTTTGATATGAATATGTATGCCTGGAATGTTGATTGTTAGTTTGTGTACACATTGAGTCTGTTGACTCACCCCTTTGTGGGACTATTTCTCAGGAAATGAGCAGTAATGGACCGGGTCGGCAGGAGCTAAAGGTGGCCATGCATAATTTGAAGATTTTATTATTTTGGACCTTATTTCGTTTTAGAACATTTAATTTTAATATTGGGTTTTATATGATGTAATAAGGCCATAAGGCCCAAGTTGGATGGTTTTATTTCCCTACTTTTATTTTCAGTTGTTATGTTATGAATTATTTTTGACTAAGTTTAATTAAATTTATTTTAAAAATAAACCCTAAATTGTTTTGTCACCAAAATTAAATGTTTTCTAAATTAAATAAATGGGTTTCCAACCTAAGCCCAACCCAAAACCAATATCTTTCTAAAAATTCACAAAAATTTTCTAAGTAACAAAAGAATTTGAAGCCGATTTTCTTAAGGAACATACCAGATCCGGTTCAGGCTCGTGGGCCGGGTGTGGGGTGTTTCACAATTAGTCTAATGAAGGACTTGAATGAAATTGTTGAAATAGTTGAATGTTTGTCTGAATAAATAGTACAATTAGACATAATAGACTTATTTAGTATATAGATTTGGTAGAAATTATAATTTCAATTAAATTTGAAGAGTTTTTGGTGTTTGTAAACAAGTACCAAAAATTAACCATTTGAAAACAGTATGTCATGCACAATGTCAATTTGTGGTCGTCGCAACAAGATCACGTTGCTATGCCACGACGTGACACCAGGCTTTGGTCGTTGTAATGAGATCTACTCAGTATGTTGCGTTATGACGAGGAACCTGTACCGACTCGATAGTCAATGGTGTCAAAAAGTGCATTTTTGGGAGTCCGTCTCTACAAATCGGACCCGTAAATATTATTATTTATGGAGATATATTAGAGGCGAATTAAATTTTGGATAAGTAATTTTCGTGAAATTAAGAGTTATTAAGGTACAATGACTAAATTGCGTAGGTGTTAAAAATTGAATTATAAATTGAAATAAATTAAAGGGATTAAGGTAGTAATTATACCCTTGTTCTTTTAAGTGGACAGTCAAAAGGGAGCAATTATGATATATATATATATATATATATATATATGTTAACTTAATACATATATATGTCTTATAATAATAAGAAGAATAAATAAAGTAAAGACAAAATAAAAGAAAGGAGTATTGTAGTGGAATAAAGGAGAATGAAATTCTCTTGCATGCAACCATTGTTTCGAATAAGGAGAAGAAAGAATAGTACGAATGACCATATGAAATTTTGGACGGTTTAAGATAAAAATTACAAACGTCATTCCAGAATCCTCGAGTAAGAAGGGGAAACACAAAGTCGACGTCGAATAGCTCGGAAAATTCAATTTGTGTTTCTATAATCTGAACTAAATTGTGAATATTTGCATATTGAGTTATTTGTGTATGGTAAGTAATTGAGGTGAGAACTCTTGTACATTTGGGTTGAATTGAATCAAATGATGATTACAATGACTTGATTATTATGAATATCGAGAAATATGGTATTTTTAGGACTATTGAATTGAATATATGTATTGAGAAAATGTGGTTACTATCAAATTGAATATATGCTTATATGTGATAATGCATATATATGAAATTAAGACATTGGTTGTGTTGAAAAGTGACATGAAACCCTATTAATGGTTTCGGACAGATGGCATGCCATAGGATAGGAAGAGTTTAGGGTTTTTTTCGACTTCGAGTCGATAAGGCAGTCGGTGTCAATTTACTTTGGTTTAACTGATGAGACACTAGGTGTCAACGTATTGTAACATTGGGCATAGTTATTACTTCAGAATTATCCAATGAGGCACTAGGTGCCAAACTGGTGTGTTGGTTGGATCCGCATATCCGTCTGAGTCCGAGTCGTGTTAATAGGGAAATAAATATGAATTATGAAATTTATATATGTGAAATGGAAATGTAATATGTGAAATGGATTGGGATGGAATGAAATTTTGGATTGAGCCATGAACATAGATTGACTATGTTCAAATGGAATATGGATCAATAATTTGGTTTGGATGGTGCCAATTCATGATTAAATGTCGAATGATTTATGAGAGGCTATTGAAATAACAAGAGTTGAAAAATGAAATGCATACTAGAAACTAAAGTGGAAATTGGGTATTTGTATATTTGAAAATGCCATGTATTAATGTTGCAAAATGTGTAAAATAAAGTAGTATTGCCATGAAAATTGCATAATTTAAACTTACAGTGAATTTTAGTTTGAGTATTTCATGTAATCATATCTTGTTTTAATATTCGGATTATAGAAATACCACTGAGTTATACTCAGCTTACAGTTTTGTTTCACAAACGCATGTTAGGTACTTTTCAGTTTATCGATGACTCAGCATCTAACAACGATCCTAGACTCAAGTGTAGTGATGTTTTATTTTGTAATGACATGTACCTAGGAGGTCTTTTGAATGCTAGGTGTTATGAAATGTGATGATTTTAGAAGTCCTATGTGTAATGGTATTTATGTGTTCATATGGTTGATGTTTTACTAATGTGTTTGAAAATATAAAATGTAGTACCAATGGAGGTTACATTGGTTAGACACTTAAGAAGGATGTTTAGGCATGCTTTAAGCATGTTTAATCGTGTTTTGAATAGGTTAAAGGGCTGGCAATTGGGTTGCTTAGTGTCCAAGTAAACATGAGTTGGTAAACTTGAGTTTTAAGGCCCATTTAGGTAAACACGGCCCGAGACACGGTCTGGCACATGGCCGTGTGCCCAAGTCAGTGAGTTACACGGGCAGGGACATGACTGTGTGTCTTAAGTCAATGAGTTACACGGGTAGAGAAATGGGCTGGGGCACGGCCGTATGTCCCAACTTCGAGAGCCACACGGCCGTGTAACCCCTGTTTCTAAGTTTTTTCTAAAAATTTTCCTAAACTTTCAGAATTGTTTCAAATTAGCCCCTATCTGTTTTTAGACTATTTTTAAGGTCCCGTAAACTTGTATTAAGGACTGTAAGAGTATATTTACTCTGATTTTGAATGAAATAGCAAACCTAAATTCGGTGAAGTAGGTCATTCTACTAATATCATCAAAGGTAATAGTCGGAGTATAGTTTAATACTTTGATGCTAATAATTGGAATAATATTGCTATGTATCCAACTTCTAGCTTTCAAGAGAGGATAAATAGTGATAAGAGTGTAGACAGTGGAAGACCAAATTTAGCATTGCATAGCTCTCATCATTTGGTTGTTTAAGATAATAGTATGGAAACATTAAATTAGCATGTTCTGCTCCCTGTATCATATGATGTTAATGGTCAGTTTGCACCTTTGTTTATGTTGTAATTAGATGTTCTGATTGGTCAGTAATGCCCGTGACCCTAATTTCACAACAGAGAGGGGTTAGGGGTGTTACAAAGCCCCTTGACATCGCGACGTTAACCCGATATTTTGAAATTATTACAATTTAGTCCTATTTAAATCTCGAGTTAGTTTTAAAGCTTTCGTAAGCTCGTATTAAACTGAAACCTATTGTATATTGTATTGTATGCATGATTGGGTTGAAATTGAATATTTAATAGTATTAATTGAATGTAGTTGATCGTACTTGCTTCGGCAACGAGTGGACACCTTGTAATTTGGATCCGACGATTGGGTCAGGTATGGGGTGTTACATAATATATTAATAAATGTAAAAGAAGAAGAAGAAGAAGCTATTGCCTCCTTCCTTCTTCCTGCTATACTTGATTTTTTCTATTACTTCAACAGGTTCTTCGCAAGTAAATGTTTTCCTTGATTTTATTTTTTT
The DNA here is from genome assembly GCA_005393395.2 of Gossypium australe. Classification (NCBI taxonomy): domain Eukaryota; kingdom Viridiplantae; phylum Streptophyta; class Magnoliopsida; order Malvales; family Malvaceae; genus Gossypium; species Gossypium australe. The sequence continues at coordinate 123,411,591 of CM016624.1, read as the reverse complement.
CCCTAGCTACAAGTTTGATTTAGCATTTGTATTTGTATGAAATACTTAATTTGGTTTTGTAGGAAATGGGTCGAATTGTTCCATTTAAGTTGTGTAGGAGTTGTATGTTAGAGAAAGCTTATGGTTTTACATTCATATGATTTAATTATTTGTAATTTTGCTAAGAGTAGTACTTGGAATCAACTATTTTTCTTATATTTCTATGAGTTAGCCTTTAGCTAAAATAAAACATGATTTCAAGTTTTTTTTAATTTATTTCAAAACAAGTTTTATGTATCCATGATTCTATATATGCATTATTATATTTAAAAAATATATGCAAAATAGATTTGAAATAATTTTGTTTTCAATTAAAATTATATTTTTTACCACAAATTAAAATTATAAGTTAAAAATAATAATTTAAGAATGACCAATTAAATATTGTTATTAAATATTTATTAAGAATAAAGTTCATTATAAAAATTAAGTACATAAATATCATAGTTGATTGAGGAAAGGTAAATTCATAAATTATCATTACATTCTTAAGAACGTATTTAGTTAACTAAACGTGATAATGTAACTTTCCTGATATTTTAATTAATATCTTCCAATGTATACCAAATGTTGTCAAGTAACATTCCTGACAATCACATTCTAAGGAATCGTATTCCATTGAAATCATAACATGAGAAAGCATCAAATGCTACTTTAAATTTATCAAACATGTCATTTTTAGGTGATTACTAGATTACATCACACCTATGATTTGGAAAGAGATAAAGAATTTGTAAATTGAGAGATAAAACACACTTAAGTGTGCTCGAACTCGCATCCACTTGATTGTTGTAATAACAACAATGCAACTGAGCTAAGGCTCAATCAACATTGGATATATGATTGTTAATTGTTTTATTTAAAGATTATATAAAACTATGAAAAGATAAAAGTATCATCATCATCATAATATTAATCATCAATTTTTTAAAAAAAATAAAATTATTTGGTACACAGTTAATGAAATTTTTAGACTCTATAAACAAATCAAGGGTAAATAAATGTTTTACAAAGATACAATAAAATAATTAAAAAATATATATATTTTAAAAAAGAGAATCATGTAAATTTTTTGAAGCTCCTTATTAAATAAAAACATATACTGTAAATTAAGTATATATATAAACCAAATTGGTGAGGTATTGGATCTAAATGTGTTGAATGGTTTAGCTAGAAAAATGGGATTTGTTGGATAAATGGAGAACAAGCAGCAGTTGAAGCAAACAACATTGGGATGGGGGAAAAGTAAGCATATTTCACCAAATCATAGTTAAATATTTGCTTTGAATTTTGTCCATTTCACTTCAACAAAAATGAGGCATCCCAACGTATATACAACCAAATCTTTCTCAACCAAACAAAATAGATCATGTCTATTCTTTCAAAATACGAGGACAAAACACATTAGTCTTGGAATAAATTCCCTTGCATTCAAATGTCCCCTACATTGCACTTTCCTTCATATATTGTTTGGAAATCAACACAAAATCTATAGTAGATGTAATAATTTCCTTATCTTCCATTTAAAAAAAAAAAAACAGGATTTAAAAGAATAAAATGAAAGATAAACTAGATGTGTTCATGGGTTCGGTTGTATTGGGTTCAGGCGGAGTCTAAATATGATATTAACATATTTTATGTTTACGTAAAATCGACCTGGCCCAAAATATGGGCCTAAAATTTTATCCAAACCCACTCATATTTGCAAAAGATTAACCCAATCCCATTTTAGGCCCGCCTATATTATTTTTTATTTTTTAAAAAATATTTATATCATATTATTTAATATTAATAATTTTATACATTTTTTGTTTATTGATTTTTTTATATAGTCATCTTAACATTATTTTAATGTTTACATTAGAGTAGTATTGTTGAGTAATTTTCCATCGTGTCTCATTAAAGGGGACAATCGAATATTTATATACATAGCTATTGTTCATAAAATTGACGTTCTTAGTAGACTTTATGCATATTGGACACGTGTACTGCTTTGGGTTACCTGTTGGACACCCTTTGGGCATGCAAGCCGAGACCACGAGCTACCCTTGCAAGCTTCGTACTGTAAGGCTTGCACGTATCCATCATGTGGGCCCTAGTCGGGTCGCGGATAGGCACCTGGACCTTATTTGGTTTTCGGGTTGGTACATATATTTAGTATAAGTTTGTTTTTTAATGATTTCTAAATTACATAATATATAAAAATAACAATATAAAGTATTATAAACTTAAAAATGGGTTGATCTCGAGTCTTTAATGTGCATGCCCGAGTCTGTCTCATATTTTACACAGGCATAATATTTTTGCCTAAATCTATTTTTTGGGCCTAATATTTTTGTCCAAACCCTTCCAAATTTTGGATGGGTCTTTGGGCTTAAACAAATAACCCGACTCATGAACATATCTAAGATAAACTTACAAATTTCTTAACTATCGAAGATTAAAGTATGATTCCATAAAAACTAATATTTTCAAAATTCTTAATTATTCCTCTCAATAACATCATTCACTTAATTAAAAGTTTTTGAATATGAATTAAGATTGCCGCACTAATAGTTTATGATTCACTTTGGGATGGTAGGATTCCTTTTAGCATGTTTACAAGCTCTCCAATTTTTAAACTATATTTTTCCTCATATCTGTTCAAACAAGTGTTCATATTCATGATTAGATCAACCGCTTTACAGCTTTTTTTTTTTTTTCTTCTGGGTATCAGAAAAAATATTAGAGACCTTGTAGCGTGATGGTATGATGATAATATATAGACTTTTTATTTAAAAACAAAGCAATTTCTAATTTGCAGCCGCAGATATTTGATTAAATTTTTTTAACTAAATTTCAAATAGATGAAAGTGCAGGGGGTTAAAACATATTTTGACGGTATAAAATTTTCTACTTTATGCCGGACCTGGTTCTAGATTTTACTGCTGCTTTCCCACTGCTTTACATGCTTTTCAAATGGTAAATGGTAAAAGGTAAAAGAAAATTTGACCATTAAGTGTCGGTTGAATGCTTTGGAAAATTTGGTATGTATAACATAGAATAAAATTTCTCAATACAACGCAAAGTTGTTAATACATTTTGGACCTAATCTACATTTGTAGATAGAATAATGTTATTATCAAAACTATAAGAAAATAATTTAAGCTTAATCTATCATAATCTTCAAATTATTACGTCATCATTCAATTAGATTTCGTATAAACTTTCTCCCAATTAAAAACATATTCATAATATTAACTCAATTATGCCTTTAAGCTCTCTTTCAATTACCTATAAATCTCCAAGTAAGAGATAAGTGAGATATAAGTTGAAAAAAATATTACTTCTTATTTCAATTAAATTTTAATTATTTTAATTAAATTTCAATTTAAAAATATTACTTCTTATTTAAATTGAATTTAAGCCGAGCTGAACTGGCCCGAGGTGAAAATCCTTGTCCACGCTCGATCTAAGTTGAGTCGGACCTATAGGGTGGTACAAGCTACTCAACCCTTGAACAAATCTTTTCATTCTTATATATTTAATTTAAATTAAGTTTTAATTAGATATTGTTTATTATTAAATTTATATATGATATTATTTATTATAAAATACTATCTCTTCATAATAAAATTTGAGTGTCAAAAGAAAATGCTATTATAATAATTTTTTTTAAAAATGATTTTAAGAAAATTTACTAAACCATAAAATATTTTACGCGTAATTTTTCAAGCATAAAAAAAATCTTTTTAAATAAAATCAATCCATTTTTTAAAAATTATTTTTCAAAAAATATTTTTAATACTATTTTAAACTAGCCTAATTATCTTGATATTAATATAATTTTGTAAATTAAATAAATGTCAATAAAGCACCAAGTCAAAACTACCCACCTTTATAACACTGCACATTTATTAACGTTAAGGTGTAAAAAGTAACCTTCATAAAAAACTTTTGAGTTTGAGACCAATAAATCATGAAGTCACACAAGCCCTCTTCTCCTGGACAACTATCCAAATAAATGAAGTTGTTAGTCACCAAAAATTACGTGGGCTCAATTGCTTTGTACCATCAAATCAGAGTGAATGACATAATCTATTTCACCATAGATATCCTTGTCCCATCAAAGACATTTGTCCCACACGTTTCATAATGATGGCTAGATGGCAAGTCCAACACGTTATCATTGTCTTACATGGACCCTCTGTTAAGGAATATAATAAGCATTAATTGTAAAAGTTAGTTAAACTAGTTAGCTGTTTCAGTTGTTAAATGGTTAGTTAGTTAGCAGTTAATATTAGCAGTTAGTTAATATCTTTCTATATTAAATACTTGACTTGATCCTTCCTTTGTGAATAATTCAGAATACTTTTCATCTAAGTATGCTAACATGGTATCAAGAGCCATAGTCTTGCTGGTGTAAATTGTTTTTTCTTGTATTCATGGCCACAGACGCCGTCCCAATAGTCGACACACCTCAACACTCTACCAATACTGTGAAGCAGTTCATTAACGTAGTTCTTGCAGCCTTTCTTCATCCGATGTTCATTATTTTTCCAAGCATGATACCATTAAACTCAGTGAGCACAATTTTCTGCTGTGGAAACACCAGTTGCTGTTGATTCTCGGAGGTTATGACCTTGAAGGGTTTGTCTTAGGCACTGCCCTTCCCCCTTTTCCTGTCTTGCATGATATTGATGGTCAGATTGTAGATAATCCTGCATTCTCTATATATAAGAAGCAAGATAAATTCTTAGCTTCTTGGCTTTTGTCCATAGTCACGGATGATATCTTAATGCATCTAACAGCAGCCAATACCAGCTTTGATATTTGGTCAACCATTGACAGAAGATTCGGTGCTAAGTCCAACATCAAGCTCTCGGGTATGCGACATGCACTATACTCGATCAAGAAAACGAATCTTACCATTAAAGATTACCTCTCCAAGGTCAAGAGTTTAAGTGACAGTCTGACTGCAGCTGGTAGCCTCATTTCTGAACAAGAACAGGTCAGCATTATCTTGGCAAGTCTTCCCATTGAATTTGAGTCTATTCGGGTTCTTGCTTCTTCCACCCCCATGAATCTTGACTTGGTAACTGAATTGCTTCTTGATTGCGAGGCACGACAAATGGTTTTTGTTGTAAAAAGAGCCTTTGCAAGCTAACCTGGTGTCTCGATCACAGTATGGTAGTTATGATAAAATGAAGTATGGTTCAGATTCAAATCATAGCTCTAATCATGGACACAGGGGTCAAGGTCGTGGGTGGTCTCGTGGTCGAACTCGTGGTAGGTCGAAGTTGGTCCCGTTCCAAACCCCAGTGTCAATTATGTGGCAAAATAGGACACATGGTGCAAACATGTTATCATCGCTTTGATGAGAACTTTTCTGGTCCTGGTTCGAATTCCTCAATGTCCATCAATTATCATCAGTTCAATGACTCTCCTACATCTCATTGCTCGTCAACTCACTACTATGGTTCGTTCTTACAGTCTTCCTCTGCAGCTTCTCATCCATCTTCTCGAGCTTCATCTCCCTCATTGCCTACTCAAACCTGGTACCCAGATTCTGGTGCAACTAACCATATTACTCCAACTATGGCTAACCTTACCAACACTTCTCCTTACACAGGTACCAGTCAAGTCTCCATGGGTAATGGTGAGTCTGTTTCCATATCCAATGTAGAATCCTCCACCTTTATGGTTGGTTCTCGGTTGTTACATCTAAAAAATGTATTACATGTTCCTGCAGTTTGTAAGAACTTAATTTATGTAGGGCAGTTTGCAAGAGATAATTCAGTCTATTTTGAATTTCATCCCTTTTTATGTTTTGTGAAGGACATTTGGACAGGGAGGACACTACTGGAGGGCCACATGCATAATGGACTATATAGATTTGACTTCTCTCGAGCTCTAGTTCATAAGTCTGCTTCTGTCTCCACTTCAGGGTCACCTCTTTTGAATAATGTTCAAGCTTCTTCCTCCTTTACGCTATGGCATAACAGGCTTGGCCACCCCTACCGTGATACACTTGCTCGTGTTCTTTGTTCTTGTAATGTGACCTTCAAGCATAACAACTTGCATTTTATATGTAAACCTTGTAAATTGGGCAAATCTCACAAGTTTCCTTTTAGTACTTCAAAGACAGTGTACACGTTTCCTTTTGAATTAGTGGTGTCCGATGTTTGGGGACCAGCACATGTATCATCAAGTGGTTACTCCTATTATGTTTCTTTTGTTGATATGTACAACAGATATACTTGGTTATATTTTCTCAAAAACAAGTCTAAAATTCTTTGTTGTTACCTTCATTTCCATAACATGATTCAGGTACAATTTGGAAAATTTATCAAAATGCTATAGACAGATGGGGGGAAGGGGGCGAGTATCGTTCTTTGTCCACTAACCTCAGAACAAAATGGAGTGGCAGAAAGGAGACATCGCCATATTGTTAACATGGGGCTTACACTACTAGCTCAAGCATCAATGCCTTTAGAGTATTGGTCAACTGCCTTTTCTCATGCAGCTCATCTGATCAACAGGTTACCAACTCCTGTTTTGCAAAATCAAAGTCCTTTTGAGAAGCTCTACAATGTTCAACCTGATTATTCTCAACTAAAAGTATTTGGTAGTGCACGTTTTCCTTATCTAAGGCCTTTTCAACAACATAAGCTACAATTTCGGTCTTAGGAATGTGTTTTTCTTGAGATTGGTTCTAACCAAAAAGGTTACAAATGCCTTGCAGGCGATGGCTGTATATTTGTCTCTCGACATGTCTTATTTGATGAGACATATTTTCCATTCCAGGCTTGTTTTTCTTCATCAACAGTTTTGGCTCCTTCCAGGTTTCTTCATCAACGTAGACACGTTCCTATGGTCTCTCTTGGTTCCTTATGTTCTCTTGAAACTAACTATTCATCAGCCTCACATCAACCTCCTTCAGACATGTGCTCTCCTGTGGTGGCTAGTTAATTACCTTCACTTGGGATTTCTGTTATGATGCCTAGTTCACCTTCAGCTAGTGTTCCAAATGTTGTTCCAGCTCGGTCTTCTTCTCCTGTCAACTACCACCCTATGCTCATTCGGTCAAAGAATAGTATCTTTAAACTAAAGCTTTTTTTCTACCACTTTGGACGACAAAGAGCTATCGAACATTGTTGAGGCTTTTACGAGTTCTGCATGGACTGCAGCTGCTCAAGCAGAATATCCTACTTTGATAGCCAACAACACATGAGACCTTGTACCCCTACCTACTGGCCGTCGAGCTGTAGGTTGCAAATGGATTTTCAAAATCAAAAGGCATGTAGATGGATCAATAGCTCGGTATAAAGGACGATTGGTGGTTAAAGGCTATCTACGAGAAGCTGGTATCGATTTTTCAGAGACCTTCAGCCCAGTAGTCAAGCCAACAATGATTCGAGTCATGCTAGTACTCGTTGTCTCATTAGGGTGGACCCTTCGACAAGTTAACATTAACAGCGCATTCTTAAATAGGGATTTACATGAGGAAATTTATATGACATAGCCACCAGGTTTTGAACAACAATGATCTGATGGTCAACAGCTTGTATGTCGACTACGAAAGGCTCTTTATGGCCTTAAACAGGCCCCTCGGGCATGGTTTCATAAACTACGGGAGTTTTTGTTGAATGCTAAGTTTGTTGTCTCGAAAGCTGATAATTCTTTATTCATTCGATGAACAGGATCCCAGCTACTATACGTCTTAGTATACATTGATGACATCATAGTAACTGGGAATGACTCTTTTTACATCGATCAATTTGTAAAGGAGCTTGATGTCCATTTTTCTTTGAAAGACTTGGGCCAGTTGAGCTATTTCCTTGGAATCGAAGTAACTCGCACTCCAAATGGTCTTTTTTTGAGTCAGAAGAAGTATATTTTGGAACTGCTTCAACGAGCTTTCATGCATCGGTCGACTCCAATGATGACATCTTGCAAATTATCTACTCATCAAAGAAACCCAATTGAGGATGAGACTCTGTACAAAAGTATAGTGGGAGCCTTACAGTATGTGGTAATAACAAGGCCAGACATTGCCTTTTCTGTGAACAAGGCTTGTCAATTTATGCACAAACCTTTGGATACACATTTCAAAGCTGTCAAACGAATTCTAAGGTACTTACAAGGGACACTCGATTTTGGATTACATTTCATCTGAACCTCAAAGTTCCTGCTTGAAGGTTATTCTAACGCTAGTTGAGGGTCGGATACAGATGATCGCCATCAACCTCGGGGTTTTGTGTCTTTCTTGGCGGAAATCCAATTTCATGGAACTCTAGGAAGCAACAGGTGGTGTCGAGATCCACTGCAGAGGCAGAATATAGAAGTCTAGCTCATGTCACTGCTGAGATAATTTGGCTTCAGTCCTTGTTGTCTGAATTCAGTATTTGAACACAAAATAAAGCTCTAGTATGGTGTGATAGCTCAGCTGTAGTTGCTGTAGCAAGCAACCCTGTCATGCATTCCAAATTCAAACATGTTGAGTTGGACTTATTCTTTGTCAGAGAAAAGGTTGCAGAAGGGTCTTTGCAAATAGACCATGTGTCTGGACAGGATCAAATTGTTGATATCCTGACCAAGCCCCTGTTAGCAGGGTTGTTCGACAAGTTCAGAAGCAAACTGTGGGTTGTTTCCACAACAGATGATGGCATGAAGAAACACGAGAAGTCGATAAGCACGGGGCATGTTAAGAAATATAATAAGCATTAATTGTAAAAGTTAGTTAAACTAGTTAGATGTTTCAGTTGTTAAATGGTTAGTTAGTTAGGAGTTAATATTAGCATTTAGTTAATATCTTTCTGTATTAAATACTTAACTTGATCCTTCCTTTGTGAATAATTCAGAATACTCTTCATCTAAGTATGTTAACACCCTCGTCTATAAATACCTCCAAGAACGATGAAGAAGAGACCGACTCTCCTAAGATACTAAGTCGATACTCTACCAACTTACCTTTAACTCTCAACCTTAACACTCTCTTTACCTCCAATCCTTTCTTACTCCAATTCTTCGCCCCAATTGAATGAACCAGTCTCCGTTATAACCACCATACTCTCCTCCTTATTATATCAACAAAAATAAATATGAATTTTTGTACTACATTAACTCAAGTCCATACCTTCTTATTATATTAATATATTTATTTGTTAGGGCAACAACAACTCACATGTTTGGTAGATACTCTTAATATAAATATATATATTCTATAAATTAAGCTAGTATGTTTTACATGTGACTTGTTGTTACTCTCTATGTTATCCATCAAACTACTAAGATGGGTTTTATATATATATATATAAATTACATAAAAATAATAATAAAGAAAGAGAATTATAAATATAGAGATTCAAATTCAGACATTTAAAATACAATATCTTAAAAATAAACAAATTAGATGCTTCCTCCATAAATCATACATGTGTATATGCACAGCTAGGAAATTTTGTTTATCCTTTAATAATTAAAAAAGATGAAAAAGGTTGAAAAACATGATTTCATCCAAGTTTAGATGTTTATGTATTATACATATATATATATATTAAACAGAAGAAATTGGTGTTTGTAAATAAATTAGTGAAGAACAATGGTTATCCAAGAAGCATTCAAACCCAACATGGATGACTCAAAATGTGTATCAAAACCATACAAAAGTGGTTGAACCCTATTCTCCCCCCTTTTCCCAAGGCCCCATCCCTCCTCCGATTCAAATACCAACAAAAAAAATTTATTTGGTAAATTAATAGATATAAGTTTTGAATATAATTTTATTGTTTGATAAAATATTATATATTTTTAAAATTTTAATTTTATTAATCTAATATTTATATTATTTTGGATAAATATGATAATTTGAATATTTCAATTTTAAAAAAGGTAATTTATTTTAAATTTTAATAAAATAAAATCAACTTGATATGTATTAAGTTAAATGATAAGTAACTACCTACCTACTTATTATTGAAAATATTATATTAAGTAAAAGAATAAAATGATTATCAAACACATTTAAAATATTAAATGATGAAAATTTTTATTTTTATTTTTAATGGTTTATCAAACATACCTTTAGTCTAAATGCTTGAGGAAAGAGTCCGCTACCATTTCTTTCTAAATGCATTATGGTTTCAAACTTTAAAATGTTCTAACTGAGTCCTCAAACTATCATACCGTATTAATTAAGTCTTTCTGGCAACCTAGCCCTTAGTTTGGGTACTAAATGCTTACTTAAATATGACATGAAATTTATTAAAACAAGTGAATTAAATTGTAAATATGTGTAATACTTGTTGCATGAACATATTAGATATAACATGTTTATAAGAATAAATAACCCTTTAAAATTTATCACTAATGTTTTTTTTTTAACATGTCAAATTCAAATCGATTATGCAATAGGTATAATCATGCTTACAAATTGACCAATGTGTTTTAAATATGATTTACGCCAAGTTTAAATTAATAACATTAGGATGATGAAGGGACCAAATTGAAACAATTCTAATAGCTTTAAAGACTAAATTAAAATATTTTAAAAATCAGAAATGAATTTAAAAATTGGATTCGGTGAAATTAACCAAAAAGAGAAAAAGGGAAAGGGTTCAAAGTTCAAAGTCACCTCTAAATTGTGACTGACTGAGAGAGAAGTAGTGCAAAGTGCAAACCAGCTAATGAGAGAGGGGGCGGATTGAGAATAATAGATCATAAAGAAAGTTAGAAAGGGCCCTGTCTCAGGCGCAAATCAAGGAGAGAACTGGCCAATGTGAAATCAAAGCTTTAAGTTATATATATAGCTAGCTCTAGCCTTCGCAACTGCTCCTCATGATTGCGCTAATGGGAACCCCGAAAAGAAAAAACCTTTACTTTCAATTTTCATTCAAAACATTTAAACCTTAATACACTCCCATCTCATCACCTCTCATAAGCTTCCATGGTTTGATAAACAACTGGGAAAACCCGAACACCATGATCCCAGCATGTTTTAGCCAACCTAGCAACTTGTCCAGTTCCTCTCAAGTGCCTCAAAATCTCATCACCTGCATTTACCATACTCAGCTATGGGACTCACCTACGTATCTCACACTTACATGGTCCAAAACTCATTTCTCCCATTCCTTAACAGTCTATGCTGCTGATTCCTTTTCTATTACCATTTCCCTTTATCCTTCCACCTTCTCCTTCTTCAGAAACCGACCAGGCTCCAAATCTGTCTACTTGACTCACCACCATCGTCAAAGAATCAAGCTGTATTGGGATTTCACCAGGGCTGACTTTGCTGAAAACTCAGCTGAGCCTGAGTCTTCCTTCTACATTGCCATTTCATGCAATGGGAAGCTAGAATTCATCCTTGGTGATCTCATGGATGAACTCGCCAAGAGGTGTTCTGGGTTATCTATGGCTCGACAGGTACTCCTTGAACCAACGCTCTTGTCTAGGAGAGAACATGTTTTTGGGCATAAGAGTTATGTTTCGAGGGCTAAGTTCTTGGGGTCTAAACATGAGATAGGGATAGATTGTAATGGAGGGGTTCTGAAGGTGAAAGTTGATGGCCAAACAAGCCTTGTCATAAAGCGATTGGCTTGGAAATTTAGAGGGAATGAAAGGATTTATGTTAATGGAATCGAGGTGGAATTTTTTTGGGATGTTTTCAATTGGGTCAATAGTGAGAATAATAATAATAATAATAATAATAATACCAATGGCCATGGTGTGTTTATTTTTCAAGTTGGTGATGGTGGTGTGTGGCCTGAAATGGTTGGACCGGAGAAAAGGTTGATGAGGAAGAGTTTGTCATCGTTGGCCGCCGGGGGGTCTTCGGCGCCGATGGCATCTGCAAGTCTGTCGCCGTCTCCGTCGTGCTCGAGTGTGCTGCAATGGGCGGAGGAGAGCAATGATGGTGGAAGAAGCTCATGTTCTTCTTCTACTAGGTCATGTGGGAGCAATGGAGGATTCTCTTTGTTGTTGTATGCTTGGAAGAAGGATTGAATTCATAGCTTTTTTGAATTTCAATGCCAAAATGCTTATTATGTTAAAATTTGTGAAATATTGTTTGATTTTTATTTGAGGAAAGTATTTCAATTTGGAAATTATTTGTTTTTCTCCATTATTTGTGTTACAATATATATATTCTTTATGTTGTAAATTCAATCCATTTCTTGGTTGTCATCTTGTATGATATCAACTCTTGATTTTCTGCATACTTTCTCCTTTTTTTTCACCTTGGAATTTGAAGCTGGTTTCATTTACTTCAATTTACAAAATTAAAATAAAGGTTCGGCCAAATTATAAAAGGAAAAAAAAACCATAATAATAAATATATCCTTAAAGTTTATTCCTTTTTGTCATTTTAACCCCATTTTTTAAATGGTAAAGTTAATTTAACTGTAAAAATTTTAATGACATTACGTAATAAAATTTTAAAAAATTAATAAAAATATTGAAAATTAAAAACATTTTAAGAAAAAGTCCATAGAAATTTAGAAAAACAATCTATGTCAGTAGTGAAATATTCATAGATTATAGTACAAATTATCATGTCAATACCATTAAAATTTTAATAGTTTAACCTAGGACTAAAATGATAAAATAAAGAAAACATTAGGGCAAAATTTGTCTTTATGAAAAAAGAAATCAACCTTTGCATTAGCATTGGTGGACCCTCTCTAGCAGTGTTGTTAACCATAAGATTTTGATAATAACATTCTACCAAATGTAGGATTTCAATTCAAATGAAAATTATTGTGATTCTATTTTTGTAAAAATTGCAAAAAAAAAAAATACATGAAACCCAAATAATTAAAATCTTACTTGAAGAAAGAAATTATACCAAATGTTTTCTTTCCAACATTGAGAAATAATTTATTTTTAATTTTATTTTATACGGAAGTATCTAATTTTAATAATTTATATCCTTTTGCTATCTATTTTTTTTTTAAATCTAATTGAGACTAAACTTAAAAATCATAAGTTAATTTAATATATATTTTTAAAATACTCAATTAACACCATTAAAATTTAATAACATCACACTAACTATGAATATCATAATTACCAAATTCAAATATCTTGGTGTCTATTAACCTTTCTTTTATGTCTTAAAAAACAACCATCTTGAAATGATTATACAAGAAGAGTTCAAAAGCCTATTATTTAGGCCCACAAAGGTTGAGCAGCTCAATTCATAGCAATGTAAAAGCGATGGTAATAATGGTTTTGGTGCTTTTAGCATGCTGAAATTTTAAATTTAATATATTTATTTTAATTTTATATAATTTGATTTAAACATGTAGTTAGGTTCAAATGCAAAACTAATTAACTATGTTTAATCAATAAGATTTTTTTATATATCATTTTTATGTTTAAAATTAATTTTAAGTCGATTGAGTTTTAGCTCGATTAATATAAATATTATTGTCAATGTAGGAAAATGTAGGTTCGAGTGTGCTAAAACGTATTATTTTTCTATTTATAGGTTGAAAAAGGACTATCGGTAGGTCTAGACATTGTATAAAAAAAACAGACATAATCAGAACCTATATGAAATTGTTGAAAAAAAATTAACAAATAAAATTATAAAAATAATATGTGAAAATAAAAATTAAAAACTCAAATTTGAGATTAGAAGCATAATCCAAAAGCAAAGAAGTGGGATTGTGGATTAAAACTATCACTTCAAACCCCAAGACTAGAATTTGGGAACCCTACTTTTTTGCAGCATAAAGTATGAACTTTCTGCGCCACAACATGAGGAGCTCTGCTTCCCTCTTTATAAATGCAAAGTTGTGAATTGATGTTGATGCCAATGTTGAGTGTTAACACTATATATCATCATTACTCATTCATATATATCTGCAAATCATATACACTACTTTCTTATCTCTTTTTTTTTCTTTGATGATTAATGTAAAGCCCCTTTACTATTCTAGTTTTTTTTTTTTTAATGATTGAAGCATTATTTTATGAGAAAAATTGAATTCATCGTGGTTTTGTCAGGGCAATATCCTCACACAATCTGTTAAAGATATATTGAGAAGGATGCTTGACAATATTCATCAGTTCATCAAATTCAATGAATACCTCGTTCAGTTCTTTCAGGTTGATTTCAACAATGCCCTAAATTAATATCTGTCATCCTATAATGGTATCAACGGAATTAGATAAATCAATGGTTGGGCGTTTATAAATACTCATTCAACACTAGAGTAAAGGACAACAGAGACATATAAACTTTACTCAAAACTCCGTCCCCAAAACTCCTTAGATTACCACAAATATAGCAACTCTACACACCTTTTATGAATTCAACTCCCCTCATCTTGGCAACTCTTTACACTTCTTATAGTGTGAACCGCCGTAACAAGCCATCCTCAACTTTATAGATAATGTAAGTTTATGTTATCCCGACATAAGTTGATAGATGATTGTTGGATATTTAATTTTTTTAACAAAATTAAAAGATCATCATCATTACTATTACTACTATTATTATTATTATTTTAAGTTATGTCTTGATTTATTGAAGCGGGCTTTACCAGTAATTTGATGCATGCATTAAGTAAAGAAATCATGAGTTGTGATGTGATGGTTGTTCATCTTATTTCTTAACTATGAAGTTGATGGTTCGATCTTTGTTCATGGGAATAAAGCACATTTCATGGTCAATCATTACTCATATTATTAAATGTTATACATGCAAAAAACAAAAAAAAAAAGGAGAAAAAAAAAAAGAATTTGATTGTAGACAAAGTCAAATTATATGATACCCCTAAAACATGAAGCACCTGACAAAGTTAAAAGATAAAAATATTAAAATTATATATAAATTTTGGTTTCATCTGTAATTTGATATATGAATTTTGATTTAGTGCAATTTTACCCATAAAGCTTTTATCATGGTTTATATCAAATAAAACTTTGATTTTGATTCAATTATACGTATTTAAAGAAATATACACATCAATTTATTTCCATATTAGATTAATATAATTAATTATCGTAAATGGTTCTACGTTGATAATATTGTCAGTAATTCTTGAAAATTAAATCAAATTAAAATTTATTGTATAAATTTGCAAAAAAATCAAAATTCATATATGACATTGCACATTGGACCAATGTTCATGTATACTTTTGGTGTTTATCCCGAAATAAAAAGTCTTCCAAGTGACACCTAACTAAAAATTCATGAAAGTATTATATTAAAGGTCCAATTTTACTATCAACCCCATATATTATATGCAAGTTGTAAATTTAGTCTTTGTACTCTAATTTGATCAATTTTAGTTTATGTAATTTTTTATTTTTTGAAATTTCAATAATAACCCAAACGGTAGTAGTTAAATCCATTAGTGTAATACCCTAAAATTCTTATTTCTGCTTTTGTGAAAATGTGACATAATTGTGTGTCTGTTTCATTGGTTGAGTGTTATGGGTGTGTGTGAGAGGTCCCAAGTTCAAGCCTTACCTTGGGTGAATTTTGCTATTTTTGGAATAAGCCTTATCTTTGTTCATTGGGTTTATATTTAATTATTTATAATACTATGTCAGAATGAGCTTGCTTGTTTGAGTGGTAAGGGAGTTTGTGTGTGGTGTGGAGGTTTTATGTTCGAATCTCTGCGCGAGCGTAAGAGGTTATTTTTGCCCATTTGACCGAGAGAGTTTTGGTCAAACAAGAATTCTGAGGAAGTTATCAGTAGTGGGTTAGTGGGGAGATATTTGGGGGGTTTTACTAGATTATCTTTTATTTTCATTTTTGCTATAATTTCTCTCTCCTCCAAAAGAAAAATTTGACGTAGAATTTATGTTGTTTTCTGCCTTTCCCCATTTCTTCTTCCCTCCGTTGCTTCTATTCGTTTGTCTGTTATGGTAACTTTGTGGGTCATCATCCTAGTGGTTATCGTGCGTTTTGGTAAGTAGAGTTCATTCGGATGTAGTTTCGGTTCGATTAAATGTTGGGGTCTTTTTTATTCTTGGGTTCTTCGGTAATGGGGAATCTTGGGAGATTAGTAATTTCTTTGAGAACTTTCTGTGTAGGAATTGAAATAGAACCCGTCGTAAGTGATCCAGTGGTTTAGCGTACGTTAGGGGTGCTTGTCGTCAGCGGTAAGTCGATTTTCGCGAAGATTTCTTTTGTTAAAATCGCTAATCTGGGGTTTTACGAAATTATCTTTTATTTTTATTTTTGCTAAAATTTCTTTCCACCAAAAGAAAATTTTGACGTAGAATTTATGTTGTTTTCTGCCTTCCCCCTTTCTTCTTCCTTCCATCGCTTCTATTTGTTTGTCTGTTGTGGTAACTTTGTAGGTCATCATTCTGGTGGTTATCATGCGTTTTGGTAAGTAAAGTTCATTCGGCTGCAGTTTCGGTTCTATTAAATGTTGAGGTTTTTTTTATTCTAGGGTTCTTCAGTAATGGGGAATCTTGGGAGATTAGTAATTTCTTTGAGAACTTCCTGCGCAGGAATTGAAGCAGAACCCGTCGTAAGTGATCCAACGGTTTAGCGTACGTTAGGGGTGCTTGTCGTCAGCGATAAGTTAATTTTTACGAAGATTTCTTTTGTTAAAATCGTTAATCTATCTTCTAAGCTGGTATTGGAGTACTCTGTTTTAGGTTTCAGGAGGCTCGGGAGTGTGTTCGTTGCGAAATAGTACCAGGTATGTACCCGAAACGCAGAAAAACGAGTTTCAGCAAAAGCTGAAAAACCCCTCTGTCGACGCCCCACAGCCGTGTAATAAGCCGTGTGATTGACGAAGGCCAGGCCGTGCGCAAGATACAGCCGTGTGATGGCCAGGGTGTGGCTATGTGGGCCACATGGGCTACACCAAATTAGGCATGTGGGCCACACGGGCGTGTGGTATATGGGCCAGGCCGTGTGATCCACACGGCCAATGCTAATCTGGGCATGTGGGCCTACACGGGCTAGCCACATAGGCATGTGATCCCATTTAACCGAAATCTTTCCTAGGGTTGCATGGGTCGTCCTAACGACTGTGAGCCTGATGTAGAATCAGTAAGGGGTAATTAGACCCTAACTTGTATGATCTGTACGTCTGATATTGTGTTCTGAGCATGTTATTATCATGCATATCTGATTGATCTGTTCCATAAATCTTTATCTGTAATTAAGCATGTAAGCATGGTTATTCTGTAATTCTAGTTCTACATTTACTGTATCTATTTTGGGGTTGAGGATGACATATATATATATATTGGAGGAAGTGTTCTGAGAGACGTTTACGCCTATTATCTGGTAGCTCAGCTGCAATATATCTGATATGTGTCGTATTCGGTACAGCATGGTTTGTAGGGCTGGGTGGGTGTTTTAAACCCCATATGGTGTGTAGAGATAGTCGGAGATGGTGCGTAGAGGTTGGAGGTAGGATCTTGATTTCTGTTTCCGACTGCATATATGTATCTGTAGCTGAGATGGACTAAAGCCTAAATTTGCATCTAAATCTGTAATGGGCTTAGGCCCAAGAATGTATCTGACTAATACTTGTTATTTTGTATGTGTGCATGCTTAATTCTGTGGGGTTACACATTGAGTTTACATAAACTCACCCTTCCTTCTGTCTGTTTTGTACAGGTAATCCATAGAGTTAGGCGGATCGGTGCAGCAGTGGACTCGACAGTGACCACTTTTTAAACATTGTTTCACTTTTATATTATGGTTTTATTTTAATTTGATGGGCATTTCTTTTGTAATTGGGACTTTATGGACTGTTTTGCTTAATTTTGGGTTTTTATAGTGTTTATGATCTTATAACTGCAAAACATACTAAAAACCGAGATTTTACCAAAAGTAAATAATTTCTGAAACCACAAACGATTTTACTTAATTACAATAGTTTCTCGTAAGCTTTCATTTTTAAACACTTTTAAGGCTAGTTAATTGAACAGGAATGAACGTTTTGATAATAATTCTACGCAAATAGAGTTAGTAGACCCGAAATAGTTTTATCCTATTAGTTGTTTTTAAAACCCATTCCATGTAACATCGTCAAGTTCGGCCATAAAGTCTAGGCCGAGTTTGGGGTGTTACATTTAGTGGTATCAAAGCCAGGTTACAAAATTCGGCTGTGGATTTTGGGTTTCAAAATCTGTTTTTAAAAGAATTGGTTTACAAATGGTTTAAAATATTCTGCTTGATAATGTGGTTCACCGAGTCTCCAGCGCTGATCCTGTAAGTATTTCTGTACTTAATTAAACTGTTCTGAAACACTATAGTTAGTACCTTTTGAAACTGTACTGAGCTAGTTAGAAGACTAAAATTTTCGAAAACAACTCTGAATTTCTGATATTTTATGCATAAAACATTTGGTAATAAAAACTGAAACTAATGCATAAAATTTCTTAATGTAGATAAACTCTGAAATTACAATAAGCGCACGAGGTATCAGTGGACGTACTACTCGAGGCCGTGGTAGAGGCTGTAGAGGGCTCGAGCTGAGTCTTCCTCTCTGGGCAGTATGCCAAATTTAAACACGAGTGAGACACCAGTTTTGTCTGCTACTGAGACTGGGTCTCAGAGTCAATCGGCTGGGGACGACGCACTGTCCCAAACCATGCTGAAGTTATTAGAGAGGGTCGCTGGGCCCAATTCTGGATTTGGGGGTCGAGGGTCGGTAACTGAGCGACTCTGATCTAATGGAGCTAAGTTGTTTAAGGGCGTCACAAGAGTCGCCCCTAATGTGGCTGAGTATTGGATGGAGGCCACTGAGAGGATTATGGATGATTTGGACTGTACCCCTGAGTAGAAATTGAAGGGTGCAGTCTCCTTGCTTTGCGATGAGGCTTACCAATGGTGGTTGACTGTTAAGGAAGGCACTCAACCTGATCGTCTGACTTGGGAGTTCTTTAAGACTGCATTTCAGAGCAAATATGTGGGAGCGAGTTACGTGGATGCTCGCTGGCGTGAGTTTCTGAATCTCGCGCAAGGTGACTAATCTGTGGCTGAGTATGAGGCCAAATTTCTAAGGCTGGGCCATTATACTTGAGGTATGGTGACATCGGAGTATGAAAGATGTATTCTATTTGAGAATGGGCTGAGGGATAATTTGAGGGTTCTGATTGCTCTACAGAGGTAGTGAGAGTTTGCTGTACTAGTAGAGAAAGCTAAGATAGCTAAGGATGTTAAGCGCACGGAGCACCAGAACAGGGACTGTGAGAGAGGTAAGAACAAGAGGGATTCGGAGCCCTCGAGTTCTGTGCAAAGGCCTAAGAAAAAGGCCAGATATAATGGGCCAGTTAGAGTGGGGGCCATTGTTCTTCCTGTTGCTTCCTAGGATACTGTCTTGTGGAGATTGTGGTAGGTGACATCCGGGTGAGTGTTGGAGGAGGATTAAGGCTTGTTTGAGGTGTGGGTCCCTTGAGCATTGTATTCGGAAGTGTCCATTGAGGGCCGATCAAGTGCAAGCTCCGGCATCAGGTCCTGCGCAGCCGCAGAGAGTAGTTCAACAGCGACCTAGGGGTCGTGGTCAGGATAGGGGTGGTAATAGTTTGGGTAGTGAGTAGAGAGCACCGGGCAGATGTGCTGGCCAAATCGAGGCGAGGCAGCCTGCTTTTGTTTATGCTTCACGTCACCTAAAGGACAAAGATGCTCCTAATGTCATCACTGGTACATTCTTTATTTCTGATGTACCATATCTTGCTCTGATAGACATAGGATTTACTCATTCCTATATAGCCTGTTCTATTTCTGAAAATCTAGGGTTATCGATTGAGAGCACTACGAGTAAGGTCACTGTACTGAGTCCGTTTGGGCAATCTATTTGGGTTAGTAAACTCTATAGGGATGTACCCTTAGTGGTACAAGGAACTATTTTTCTGGCCGATCTGATAGAGCTTCCATTTGGGGAGTTCGATATAATTCTGAGAATGGACTAGTTGGTTAAGCACCGGATAGTCTAGATTGTGCGGTTAAGAGGATCGTTCTGTGAACTAAGGAAAATGAAAAGGTGGTTATAATCGGAGAGCATCAGGATTATCTGTCGGATGCGATTTCAGCACTAGTAGCTGAGAAACTGGTCTGAAAAGGGTGCGAAGCGTATTTGGCTTACGTCAGTACTACTACTTCTGGGAATTCTTTGATTAGGGATATCAGAACTGTGAGAGATTTTTCGGATATTTTTCTTAAGAATTTTTCGGGGTTGCCTCCGAACCTAGAGGTTGAGTTTGGAATCGAGCTTCTTCCGGGTATAGCTCCAGTGTCTATCACTCCCTATCGAATGGCACCGAAAGAGCTTGCAGAACTTAAGGCTCAACTGTAAGAGTTGTTGGACCGTGGCTTCATCCGTCCGAATGTGTCTCTGTGGGGAGCACCAATGCTGTTCGTTAAGAAGAATGATGAGACTATGAGGATGTGTATAGATTATCGGCAGCTGAACAAGCTGACCATTAAGAATAAGTATCAACTTTCGAGGATCGATGACTTATTCGATCAATTCTGAGGGGCTTCTGTGTTCTTTAAGATCGATCTTCGTTCAGGGTATCATCAGTTGAGGGTTAAGGAGGCTGATGTTCATAAGACCGCATTTAGGACTCGATATGGGCACTATGAGTTACTAGTTATGCCTTTTGGGTTGACGAATGCACTGACTACATTTATGGATCTGATGAATCGAGTATTTCAGCCCTATCTGGAACAGTTCGTCGTGGTCTTCATCGACGATATTCTAGTTTACTCTAAGACTGAAGATGAGCATGATAAGCATCTTAGAGTAGTGCTTCAGATTTTGCGTGAGAAGCAACTTTACGCTAAGCTAAGCAAGTGTGAGTTCTGGTTTCGTGAAGTAACTTTTCTGAGGCATGTGGTTTCTACCGAGGGGATTTGTGTTGATCATCGAAAGATTGAGGCTGTGTTGGATTGGAAACAGCCCAAGAATGTGTCTGAAATACGTAGTTTTCTGGGTTTGGTGGGATATTATTGTCGATTTGTCGAGGGGATTTCTTTGATTTCAGCTCCATTGGCTAAGCTTCTGCGAAAGAGTGTGTCGTTTGTATGTACTGATGCATAGCAAGAGAGCTTTGAGAAGCTCAAGACTGTTCTGACTTAAGCTCCTGTTCTGATATAGCCTGAATCTTGAAAGGAGTTTGTGATTTATAGTGATACGTCACATGTCGGTTGGGATGTGTTCTGATGCAGGATGGTAAGGTTATGACTTATGCGTCCCGTCAGCTTAAGACACACGAGGGGAACTATCCAACGCATGATCTCAAGTTGGCTGATGTGGTCTTTGCACTGAAAATTTAGAGGCATTATCTGTGTGGTGAGAAGTGTATTATTTATACCGATCACAAGAGTCTTAAGTACCTCCTTACTAAAAATAAGTTGAACCTTAGACAGCGTCGATGGATTAAGCTGCTCAAGGATTACGACAGGATGATAGAGTATCATCCTGGTAAGGCCAATGTGGTGGTCGATGCTCTAAGTCGTAGGGCGATGCTCTAAGTCGTAGGGCGATGTCTAATTTGAGGGTGATGTTTGCTCGCCTAAGTCTGTTTGATAATGGGAGTCTGTTAGCCGAGTTGCAAGTTAAGCCGACTTAGATTGAGCAGATTTGAGATAAACAGTTAGTGGATGAGTCTCTGAGGTTACGGTTCCATCAGGTTGAGAGTGGCAGCACTTTAAACTTTAGAGTAAATAATAATAGGGTACTTTATTTTCGTGGCCGGGTTTGTGTACCAAATGATGTGGATTTGAGGCAGTCTATTTTGAAGGAGGCGCATAGTAGCTCTATGCTATGCGTCCCGGCGGTAATAAGATGTATCGCGACCTTCGTGAGTTATACTGGTGGCCAGGTTTGAAGCATGAGGTTACTAACTTTGTGGCTCGATGTCTGACGTGTCAACAAGTTAAGGCTGAGCACTAGTTGCCTTCGGGTTTATTGCAGCCAGTCAAGATTCCCTTATGGAAGTGGGAACTAGCGACTATGGATTTCGTTAGTAGGTTACCCTTGACACCCACTAAGAAGAATTCTGTTTGGGTTATCGTGGATCGGTTGATCAAGTCTGCTCACTTCATTCCTGTTTGGATGAACTTTTCTCTTCAGAAGTTAGCGAAGTTGTATATCTCCGAGATAGTTAGATTGTATGGGGTTTTAGTGTCGATTATTTCTGACAGAGATCCTCGTTTTACATCTCGGTTCTAGAAAAAGTTAAATGAAGCTCTGGGGTCGAGATTGGACTTCAGTACTACGTTCTATCCTCAGACCGATGGTCAATCTGAGAAGGTGATTCAGATACTGGAGGATGTGCTTCAGAGTTGTGTGATTGATTTCCGAGAGAGTTGAGAGGATTATCTGCCGCTAACTGAGTTCGCCTACAATAACAGTTTCCAGTTGAATATTTAAATGGCACCTTACAAGGCTCTGTATGATAGTAAGTGTCGTACTCCTTTGTGTTAGACTGAGTTGGGCGAACGGCGAGTTTTGGGTCCTGAGTTGATTTTTAAAATTGAGGATAAGGTTCGATTGATTCGAGATCGTCTGAAAGCATCTTCTGACATAAAAAAGTCTTATGTAGATCTGAAGAGACATGAGATTAAGTACTCTGTAGAGGACTCTCTGTGAAAGAAAGTTTCGAGGTTCGGTTGGAAGGGCAAGTTGAGCCCTAGGTTTATTGGATCGTACCGAAAGCGGGTGAGACCCGTAGCTTATTAGTTGGAGTTACCTCCTGAGCTGGATCGTATTCATTATGTGTTTCACGTCTCGGTATTGAGGCGGTATCGTTCTGACCCATCCCATGTTCTCTTGGTTGAGGAGATCGAGGTTAGGCCGAACTTGACATTTGAGAAGGAGTCGGTTCAGATCCTAGATCGAGATGTTAAGGTTCTGAGGAGGAAGACTATTCCGTTAGTAAAGGTGTTGTGGCGAAATCATAGCACTGAGGAGGCCAAGTGGGAACTTGAGGACTCGATGCGTCAGCAGTATCCTCATATATTCTAATCAGGTAAATTTCAAGGTCGAAATTTCTTTTAGGGGGTAGAGTTGTAACGCCTTAAAATTCTTAATTTTGCTTTTGTGAAAATGTGACACAACTGTGTGTCTATTTCACTGGTTGAGTGTTCTGGGTGTGTGTGAGAGGTCTCAAGTTCAAGCCCTACCTTGGGCGAATTTTTTTATTTTTGGAATAAAGCTTATCTCTGTTCAGTGGGTTTATATTTAATTATTTGTAATACCATATCAGAATGGGCCTACTGGTTTGAGTGGTAACAGAGTTTGTGTGTGGTGTAGAGGTTCTGTGTCCGAATCCCTACGCGAGCGTAAGATGTTATTTTTGCCTATTTAACCGAGAGTGTTTTGGTCAAACAAGAATTCTGAGGAAGTTATCAGTAATGGGTTAGTAGGGAGAAATTTCAGAGAATTGAGGGTTTTACGGGATTATCTTTTATTTTTGCTAAAATTTCTATCTTCTTTAAAAGAAAAATTTGATGTAAAATTTCTGTTGTTTTCTACTTTTCCCCCTTTCTTCTTCCCTCTGTCACTTTTATTCGTTTGTCTGCTGTGGTAACTTTGTGGGTCATCATCCTGGTGGTTATCGTGCGTTTTGGTAAGCAGAGTTCATTCGACTGTCGTTTCGGTTCTATTAAATGTTGGGGATTTTTTTTGATTCGTGGGTTCTTCGGTAATGGGGAATTTTGGGAGATTAGTAATTTCTTTGAGAAGTTTCTGCGTAGGAATTGAAGTAGAACCCGTCGTAAGTGATCTAACGGTTTATCGTACGTTAGGGATGCTTGTCGTCAGCGGTAAGTCGATTTTCGCGAAGATCTCTTTTGTTAAAATCGTTAATCTATCTTTTAAACTGGTATTGGGGTACTCTGTTTTAGGTTTCAAGAGGCTCAGGAGTGTGTTTGCTGCGAAATAGTACCAAGTGTGTACCCGAAACGCAAAAAAAATGGGTTTTGGCAAAAGCCAAAAAACCCCTCTGTCGACGTTACACGACCGTGTAGTAGGCCGTGTGGTAGGCCATGTGCGACGACACAGCCGTGTGATCGACGAAGGCCAGACCGTGCACAAGACACGACCGTGTGATGGCCAATGTGTGGCCGTGTGAGCCACACGAGCTACACCAAATTGGGCGTATGGGCCACACGAGCGTGTGGTATTTGGGCCAGGCCGTGTGATCCACACGGTCGAGGCCAATCTGGGCTTGTGGGCCCACATGGGCTAGCCACATGGGCTAGCCACATGGGCGTGTGAGCCCATTTAATCGAAATCTTTCCTAGGGTTGCACGAGTCGTCCCAACGACTGTAAGCCTACTGTAGAATCGATAAGGGGTAATTAGACCCTAAGTTGTATGATTTGTATGACTGACATTGTGTTCTGAGCATGTTATTATCATGCATATCCGACTGATCTGTTCTATAAATCTTTATCTATAATTAAGCATGTAAGCATGGTTATTCTGTAATTCTGGTTCTGCATTTATTGTATCTATTTTGGGGTTGGGGATGACATATATATATATTGGAGGAAGTGTTTTGAGAGGCGTTTACGCCTACTATCTGGCAGCTCAGCTGCAATATATCTAATATGTGTCGCATTCGGTACAACATGGTGTGTAGGGCTGGGTGGGTGTTTTAAACCCTACATGGTGTGTAGGGATGGTCGGAGATGGTGTGTAGAGGCTGGGGGTAGGATCTTGATTTTTGTTTCTGACTGCATATCTGTATCTGTAGCTGAGATGGGCTAAAGCGCAAATCTGTATCTAAATCTGTAATGGGCTTAGGCCCAAGACTGTATCTGACTGATATCTATTATTCTGTATGTGTGCATGCTTAATTCTGTGGGGTTACATACTGAGCTTACGTAAACTCACCCTTTCTTCTGTCTATTTTGTACAGGTAATCTATAGAGTTAGGCGATTGGTGCAGCGGTGGACTCGACGGAGACCACTCTTTAAAAATTGTTTCATTTTTGTTTTATGGTTTTATTTTATTTGATGGGTATTTCTTTTGTAATAGAGACTTTATGAACTATTTTACTTAAATTTGAGTTTTTACAGTGTTTATGATCTTCTAACTGCAAAACTCAATAAAAATCGGGATTTTACCAAAAGCAAATGATTTCTGAAACCACGAACGATTTTACTTAATTACAATGATTTCTCGTAAGCTTCCTTCTTTAAACACTTTTAAGGCTAGTTAATTAAACATGAATAAACGTTTTGATAATAATTCTACACAAATAGAGTTAGTAGACCCGAAATAGTTTTATCGTGTTAGTTATTTTTAAAACCCATTCCATGTGACATCGCCAGATTCAGCCATAACGTATAGGTCGGGTTTGAGGTGTTACATTTAGGTTAAATTCATTTATCAGTCCCAAACTAGGCATAAGTGTGGATTTCATGTCTGTTGTCCAAATTAATTATTTTTTGAAGTTCAATCCTAACTCAAATAGTAGCCGTTAAATCAATTAATTTAAACAATATGATTTTTTAATGAGTATTATGAAAATAACAAGCTGTCATGACTATTGTTTTAATTAGGTTAGAATTTTAACTTTAAAAAATACATAAATTAAAAATAACTAAATTAAAATAGAAAGACTAAATTTAAAACTAGAATTCGGGTAACATGCGAAGGAAAAATGATATTTAAAAAAAATATAAGTAAAAATAGAAAATAAGTTATTCTATAGATTTTTTTAATATATCTTTTTTTTAATAACTTAAGATAACGATTTTTTTTAAACAATTTTATTACAGGTTCTGATCATATATGTTCTTTTTGACATAATACCTAGAACTACTTATAGTCTCTCCTCAACCCATAAATAATATGATAATACGCTCCAGCAGACTCAAATTCATGTTCTCTTGCAATAACAACAATGTTTATGCCAATCGAGTTAAAGATTCAATCCACAGCGATTTTTAAAAAAAGAAAAAAAAATGACAAAATGATTTTTATTTATTCAGAAAAAAGTTATATAACCGTGTGAATAGATTACTTTATTTTAAAATTTTATATTTTATTATCTTGTATTAATTTAATTGAAATAATGCTTGATTGGTTTGTAACACTAAATTAATTAAAAATTCAAAATTGGTATAGAGTTGAAATAATAGATGGCAAATATCTCTCATATCTTAACCAGTGATCGAGGGTTCGATCCTCGCCCTAGGTATGGAGCAGCTTTAAAACTCGTGGTTAGCATCTACTCATTTAATGAGCCTACATAATGCGAAGGATTAGTTATTGAACTCGCTCTAGTAAATACCTTAAGAAATAAAAAAAATAAGAGATGTTGTGTTTTCGTGTTTTTATAAAACATAATTTTTAATAAATAATTGGCACTCATTGCCTACTTTTACATTAAATAGAAACTATTTATATAGCTACACACCCTTAGAAAAACACCTTTTGCTTAAAAAGGAAGCCTATTTAAAATTTTAAAACATATTTCATGGTGGTTGTGTATATATATATATATGATTCCATATTTATTTTATTATATGATTACTAATGCCTTTGTCTTGCATCATGTTGGCGTTTATTAATAATTAGTTTGATTAGATTAAATTAGGGTAAATTGGAGGTAAAAGTGTTATGGTAGTTTATGTAGGAGTCATATTGTTTTTATTCTTTTTATTAAAAAATAGGTAAATTAGTCTTTATGCATTCAATCAAAGAATAATTTAGTCCTTTTGTTAAAAATTTCATTTATTTTTGCTGTTAAAAATTGGTCATTGTACGTCAACATGAGGTACACGTGGCATGTCACATGTCATTGTTTGATTATTCCGTCAACCACACCAGTTTTTAATACTGCAAATGGATGGTTTTAAAAGAAAAGATTAATTTGTTCTTTAATCTAATATACGATGACTAGTTTGTCAATTTTTTAAGTAGAGAAAGCCAAATGTAATCTAACTCCTTGTAAAGGGTATTTATGCTATTTTTACCTAAATTGGATTAAATTAAATTAGTTTAGGTTAGGTTAATTGAGATTTGATAAATTCATTAGATTGCAATAGTTAAATTAACTAATTAAGTTGGAATTAGTTTAGAGTTAACTTAATTTTAATTAAATAAATAAAATTTGGGTTTGGTTTAGTTTAGTTTGGATTTG
Source organism: Gossypium australe (assembly GCA_005393395.2). Lineage (NCBI taxonomy): Eukaryota > Viridiplantae > Streptophyta > Magnoliopsida > Malvales > Malvaceae > Gossypium > Gossypium australe. The sequence goes on along the minus strand of CM016624.1, from coordinate 123,384,480 downwards.
ACTTAAATTAATTAATTTGGAGATTAATCACGAGAATTTATGTATTTTTTGTGTGATTTTTTTAGACGTAAGAGATTTTTAAATTATCGATATTATATCAATTATGACATTTTATTATTGAAATTGTTAATTTAACCATTAAATAATGTATAAAATTTTATTTGACATAATTTAAAATGAAACTTTTAAAGAAAAATAAAATATTGTCACATAACTTTTAAAAATTAAAAAACTAAAATTAAAATAAAATTGAGAAAAAAGAGTGAACGATAGTTTCTATAAAAACTTTAAAATCAAGATTTTTACGATATCTACTTTTACAATATTCATTCTTTTCCTTTAAATTTTTCATTTTAAATTATGTCACGTAAGATCTGATGTATCATTTAATAGTTAAATTAACAATTTTAGTAACAAAAGGACTTTATTGATATAATATTAATAATTTGATAATGTAATTATAATGCTTTAAAGTTTGAAGATATTTGGTGCAATTATTATTATTTTTGATATTTTATTTTATTTTTCTAAAAGCAAGAAGTTTATTCCATTAATTAAACTACCATGATACAAGGCACTGGTTATGTCTCCAGTCACTAAACATTTTCTCAGAGTCGGTCACCATTGTCGTAACCATCCTTCTTTGGAAAAGGCAGGAATCGAACTTGGGTTTTGAAAATAAAAAAACGGGAGTCGCCACCGATCTTTTATTAGGTGCGATCGGGCCACCTATAAATTACTTTGGTCTACGAGTTTCGAGAAAGTGGGCTCGGGAGTCGGTTACGTGCGAGGAAGGATTAGCACCCTCGTCACGCCCGAAATTGGTACCAGATTGATCAATTAATGTCCTTATGTCCAAAGTTGAAATTGTGAAAATAGATTTTAAAAATATGATCCCCTTTAAAAAAATGTTCGAATTTCCTCGAACTAAATATCAAACTTTTCTCGTTTCGAAGAAATAAAATATCACATCCAATATTTTAGGACGCGATAATTCAAATCCCCGAATTCAAGATGAATATTACCTCATTTAGAAAATCTTATCTCGGAATAACGAAATGCCACATCCAGTAAGTTAGGACACAACATTTCGAATTCTCGAAAATAAGCTTTTATTTTTTTATTCAAAAAAATTTATTTTAAAAGATATTTCACTATTTAGATTAAACGAGAAAAATCGAAACCTAGTAAGTTAAGGCACGATTTTCTCGAATTACTAAATACGAAATGTTGCCCTGTTTAGAAAAATTTCGAGTTTTAAATAATTAATGTATATGAAAATGAAAATATATAAGAGCGATTGAGATAAGCAAAAACACAAAATAGAGCCTTCATAGGAAATAAGCTATATATATATATATATATAATAGATTCAAAATATAAAAATATATACATTCATAAATAAATTTGAAAAAGGATATATATACATATATACATATAATATAATAAAAAAAATAATGATAATAATAGCAATAGCAATAATAATAATAATAATAATAATAATAATAATACTAATAATAATAATAATAATAATAATAATAATAATAATAATAATAATAATACAAAATATGCACAAGATAAATAATATAACTATAGTAATAATACTAAAATCATAATAATAATAGTAAATGTAATAATAATAATAATAATAATAAGGGTATGGAATATATATAATATACTAATATAAATATAATAGTAATAAAAATATAATAATAATAGTGAATAGTAATAATAATAACAATAATAATGGTCATAATAATAATATCAAATGATGGTAAAATAGCAAAATGATTAAAGGAAGCAAAGTATTTGTATAAAGAGGATCGAATTAAAACGAAGACGGGGATTTGGGGTACCAGTCAAAAAGTGGACCAAAAGATCTAAATGAAATGCCTACGAATTATTAGGGATTGAAGTAGCAATTAAACCATCAGTGTCAAAACGTGCGTTTAAGAGGACCGGATTGAAACAGAGTTAACGAATGAGGGGGCCTAACGTGGAAATAACCCCTTTTAATGAAGAGCGCGGATCTGGGTAGCCGAGCGGGTCGACACGCGGATCCCGCCTTCTCTCAAACGGCGTCGTTTAGCTTTTGTCTTAAAAGCCCACTTTCTCCCTTTTTTGTTTGTCAGACCTATCTTTCAAAAAAAGGAGAAGCTCTCTCTCTCAATCCCTCGCCGGAGAAGATGAAGGGACGGCCCTTCACTCTCTCATCTCTCCGTTCTTCCCTCTTTTCGCTCTCTCGAATGGTCGGGCTTCCAGGGCCGTCGATCGCGCCCTCACACGGTGCCCACGACGAATGGGGGCGTGCCTTTGACTCCGTCCGAGTCCCTCGCTTCAAGGGCTGAGCCTTGATGCTCGGAAGGTCGAAAGACGGAACAGAAAGAGGGGGAGGAGAGAACTCGCCCCCTTCTGCCCCCAATCCGGCCTCGTCGGTGAAGAAGGAACTCCGATGGCGCGCCCTTGAGCCTCGGGTAAGTCTTTTTTCTTTTCCTTTTTGTTTTACAGAAAAAAAATGTAGAAATTGCTAAGAACGAGAGTGATTAAGATACAAAATGGGTCGAAAGTGAACCCTGATGTTTCTATTGAGTGTTTTCTATTGCCGATCCGTAAGATTTTCTAAAAAAACTTTCAAGGTTTTTCTTTTATTGACTGAAATCGGTCTAAAAAACGAAACTCCCCCCCCCGTACAATGATTTTATCTCGATTTTTATAACCGATCTCACAAATTTTTTTAGTTGTTTTCTATTATTCTACTGTTTGTTCCATCTTTCTCTGCCGTCTGCTTCTCTGCTTGTTGTGGGTTGTTTGCAGGGTATGGGCAAAGTGTGAGAGGTGTCAGAGGCGTGTGAGACCGAGGCTCGGGGCGTTGAATCTGGAGAAGTGCGCGTGTGGAGCCGAAACGACACCCAGGGCGCGTGAGGAGGTGGGGGCGCGCGTGTGGCCGACGCGCGAGGCAGATGAGGAGCTTGCTGGCGGCGCTGGCTTAGGGTTTCTGACAAACTTTTAGTTTGGGCCATTGGGCTTATGTAAAGTGGGTCAATGGGTTAGGGTGTAAATGGGTTTGGTTCTTTAATTTGGGCTTGGTGGGTCTGACAGGTTTTGGGCTCTTTCCTATTGTAATTGGACATTGGACATGTGAAGGGACATTTTAAAAGGATTATTTTTATTCTATTATTTTATTTTCTGCTCATTTTGTTTGACTATATTTGGGCCTTTAATCTGTATTTGGCCCGGATGAAAATTGGGTACTACAGCTGCCTCTCTTTGCTCATTGTCGTGAAACGAGAATAGAGCAAAGACAATAATAGGACCAATTTTGTCCGGGCTTAGCCTTGACTCATTAGTCCCTTTCTCCTCAAACGTCTTCAAACCCTGTTGCTTGGATTCACTCCACCGCTGCTCCTACGAGACATGACCCGTGGCTTCATTCCGTTCTTCCGCAATCTTGTTCATTTTTCAGCCTGCCCCTACAGGACTTCGATGAAACTGCCTTTTTATTTCTGCGTCTTCTTCGAACCGTAACTTTTTGCTTTGATCCGTTCTACTGGAGGTTTGGTAAGAGTTCAGAAGGAAGAGGTCCGCAACTTGGTTCTTCTCGCTGAAACTTCTCGAAAACGAAAGGTGATAGGAATTCAGAAAGAGGAGATCCGCAACTTTAATCTTCTTGCTAAAACTTCTCGAAAATGAACAGTGATAGGAATGCAGAAGAGACCTACAACTCGGGTCTTCTGCTGAAAACTTCTTGAAAAACGAACAATGATCCAGAAGAGACCTACAACTCGGGTCTTCTTGCTGAAAACTTCTTAAAAACGAACAATGATCCAGAAGAGACCTATAACTCGGGTCTTCTGCTGAAAACTTCTTGAAAACGAACAATGTTAGGAATTCAGAAGAGACCTACAACTCGGGTCTTCTGCTGAAAACTTCTTGAAAACGAACAATGATCCAGAAGAGACCTACAACTTGGGTCTTCTGCTGAAAACTTCTTGAAAACGAACAGTGTTAGGAATTCAGAAGAGACCTACAACTCAGGTCTTCTGCTGAAAACTTCTTGAAAAAGAACAATGATCCAGAAGAGACCTACAACTCAGGTCTTCTTGCTGAAAACTTCTTAAAAAACGAACAATGATCCAGGAGAGACCTACAACTCGGGTCTTCTGCTGAAAACTTCTTGAAAAACGAACAATGATCCAGAAGAGACCTACAACTCGGGTCTTCTTGCTGAAAACTTCTTGAAAACGAACAGTGATCCAGAAGAAACCTACAACTCGGGTCTTCTTGCTGAAAATTTCTTAAAAACAAACAGTGATCCAAAAGAGACCTACAACCCGGGTCTTCTTGCTGAAAATTTCGCGAAAGTGAATGGTGATAAAAATCGTATGTTCCCAGTCTGCTTCTGCAACTTCAAGGCTGCCGAAGCTGCTATATTTGATCTGCTGCACTCAGGCATGCAGGATCTTTGAATTCGTCATTATTGTGACAATGCTATTTTTGATCTGCTCCAATCAGGCCGGTAGGATCTCTGAATTTGCCATTATTGCGACAACGCCCCCTAGAGGACTCGTGCCGTAAGATCAATTTTGTGCTCATGTTTATGCCCAGATGGTTAAGATGCAATGATCAAAATGAATCTAATACTCTTGACTAAATGTGTATGAATGAATGCATGAGAATGATCCTTGTTACTGTTTGGGTTGTCATTGCTCGTAGTTCAACCAGGTTCTTTCACCGATGCGTCACGATGCTCTTTCGTTTAGTCAGTATCTCTTTCGACAAAAAGAACCCCAGATAAGTGACCGTATTCTACTCAGAAAGCTTGCCCCGCTATAATTTTGGAGTCCCCTTCTGGGACATACCTCCTACTGCAACTTTAGGAGAATAACATTTGGTTTCTTCCCACTACCCTGCCTCGACTCTGAGGTGCGGTACCATGATTTCATTGTGTACCTGGGTCGATATCGTTTGTCGTTCGTCGAAGTCGCATCACCGACGAAATTTCTCGTCTTCGTCCAACCAATAAAATGTTCAAAAGGGTAATCTTTTTTTTTTTTTCAGGAAGTCTGCCCAGGAAGCTTGCCCTGCTGAAATTTTGAAGTCCCCTTCTGGGACATAAAGCTTATACCTCCTACCGCAACTTCAGGAGAATAACGTTTGGTTTCTTCCCACCATCCTGCTTCGACTCTGAGGTATACTACCGCGATTCCATTGTGTTCCTGGATCGACATCGCTTGTCGTTTAACCAATGAAATGTTCAAAAAGATAATCATGTTTCTCCAACATTTCCATACCTTAGACTGAATGAGTTCTGAACAATAGTCATGTTTCAGGTCTTTGTATTATTCGGATGCTTTCAGAGTGATGTGTGAAACTTCTTTTATGAAAGTACCATTAGTCCTCAAATCGTTATTTTGATGCAAAAAGCCCAAAAAGATTGTAACAGCGGACAAAAAGGAAATTGGTTAGGGGGAATAGTTTGAAACAAACAAGTTTGATCAAAACTAGCAAATACCACCAAGAAGGAAATGTAATGGTAGATAATCAAAAATAAGGAATTAACATGGGTAAAACGAAAGCTAGGTGCCCCAGATATCGCAGCTCGAGCTTAACTTCTTAAGGACCATTTTAAGCTCAATATGTGTTTAGGGGATCAGGAGTACTTTGTCGATGCCCCAAGATGTAACATATATCTTCATCGTTATTTCAAGCGCAGCGAGACTACCGTGTGCCCCATCAAAATTTGAGCTGCCCTTTTCGGGTTTTCAACTCAAAACCCCTTTGGTCTAAAAGCGCCCTTTGTAGGTTTTCGCTTTGACCTCTCCTTTTTCTTTCTTCTTTTTTCGCTGATTTTCTTTTTTTTTTTGTCTTGAATTCTCCAAATTGGGCAAGTCCCGACCATCCATTTTGGTCAATATTCATGCAGACCTTCTTCGCTTCACGAGGTCCTTCCTAGTTTGGCACCCGCTTTCTTCCGAAGTTCATTTTGGACGGAAGAAGTCTTCTCTCATGCCCTATCGTGAAATTTTAGGACAAGTCATCTTTGTTACTATCTCGCACCATTTGATCGTGACAGATAGCTTCGTCTTCAAATTCGCCTGATTGTATTAGATTAGATCTATTTTGCCCCCTCTAGTTCTAACTCCAATTGGCAAAATCGATAAGAAATGTGTTGCCCCGGTAAAGTTTCTGTTGCCCCAATCAAGGTCCCAGCCAACTCTCTAAAACATAGGGGGTAAATGGTAGCTTCTCTATGCCAACCTTTACAAGCCTCAGTCAGTTTTCGCATGATTTCTGGTTGTTTTTGCTACACTGGTAAGGTGCCTGGTTCTGATTTTTTGTTTTTTTCTGGCGTTCTTCATTGTCACCTTTTTTCGTTTTTTTTTAGCCCCTGAGCTTGGATTTGAATTTGTATTTGACGACTGTCGCCTTTGTAACTTTGGCATAGGAAGCAACCTTCACCCTCTTAGTGAAGTATTCGATACCACGAAGAAGTGCCAGTATCGGCTGGATGCCTTTGGCGAGATCGGTGCCGTAACGTCTATGCCCCCCTTATATAGGGGAGGCGCATAAGTCTTGACTTCCTTGATTTGGCGTTTCTTTTCTAAGTAGACCAGTAATTCGAACTTCTTGATTAGCTTTGGCCATTGTAGAACTATCAACATGGGTTCCAAGTTTGGCAACCTCCTGACGTTTTAGTAGTCTGGCGCGTCTTGATATGATCGTATAAAAATATCCTGGACTTCTTGATGTCTCGCCTTATTTTTGTGGTGGACTAGGTTTTTCCTAAGTTTGCAATGTCCACTGACCCCCTTTTACATGGTAAAGTCTATTCGCTTATCCTACCGTCCTTAACAAATCAAGAGATAGGTTACAATCTTGTCATCTTCAAGGTCTTGAGATCCCTTAGACCCATATTTCGCTAAAAAGAGAGCCAGCAACAGCGTCGCTCGTGTCATTGATATCTGGGTACCTATTGCGGGTGTAAAGGCAGAAAATCTAAAGAATAAAATATTCTAAAGATAATTACTTATATGATGTGGGCATGAATGAAAAAAAGTGTAAAGCATGAAAATATTTACTTAGAAAGATGCATTTCATTAAAATAACAATTCTGAACACAAGTCCGTTTCACAAAAGATTCTTATTGCTCTTAGGCCTTTAGAGCAATTTGCGTGTTTGTACATTACTCCGAGTTAGCTCTAAAAATACACGCCCCTTCCACAGCCCTATTGTTCAAAATACTCCCAGGCTCATATTTCTGCATTTGGTGTATCATCCAGCTTTACAACACCTATGCCAATGAATTTTTCCACTAATTTCTTGAAAGCCAGGCAATTTTCTATCGAATGCCCTGTAATCCCAGCGTGGTACTCACACTGGGCATTTGGGTCATACCATTTTGGGTAGGGAGGTTGCATCGGCTTCAAGTAGTAAGGAGCCACTACATGTGCATCAAATAAATCTTGATAGAGCTCCTTGTATGTCATCGAGATGGGCGTGAACTGGTGCTTTCCCATGTTAGGCCTTGGGTTGGAATCTTGTCCAGGGGGACCTTGATAACTGGTATTCATCGCCCTTGATTGTCTTATTGCCATTAGATCTGCAGGGCTCTCATCATGTTTACTCGTACTACCCACTTCCTTTTCCTTCTTCTTCGGGATCTTCAATGTCCGCTCCCTCCTTTCTTTTGCCTCGGCCCGAACAACCGGTTTGGCTCGATCCTCCTTAGGGTTAAAACACGAGCCCATTGGGAAGTTTGACAGGGTTGAGGTATTGGTCTGACGTTGGGGTCCGATAATGATGGGTGTCCCTCGCGACTGCGGGTCTGGTTGAGTCGGGGTATTCCTTGGGGAATGAACAATTTGTTCATCATCATCCGCACTGCCGACCACTGGGCAACTCCTCTTTTCAAGTCTTTCGACGAGTAGTTGGGCTAACTGGCGCATCATATTCATTTGATCTTGCATATCCCGTTGAATTTCGACCAACTGTTCTTGCATCAGTACTTGCCTTTGCTCTAATCTCTCCAACCTTTGTTCCATATCTTCTAGGTTAACTGGAACAATTTCACCTAATTAGGATTTCTCTACAAGTTTTGATGCATGCAATATGATGTAATACAGATGCATGAAATGCAATGCAAAATGCATGAAATGAATACAAAAAGAAAGAGAGGCATTGATTGTGAATTCGATTCCTATTGGAAGAACTTGTCTAGAAAGTGTGTTCCCTTAATAAAATGGACCGCATATACAGCCTTTTCCTCATAGTCCAGGCGAAAACACCAAACCTCTTCTTCGTTCCCGAATATTAAGATCGTGTCCCGCCTCTTCTAGCTCTTTGTTTTCTTGGTCCATGTTGCTCTTCTGCGCCCACTTACCTTTGGTGACGCACTCACTTACCTTTGGCGACGCTAATAATCTTCTGATGACTTCAGACAAATCCCCTTTTTCGTGTTCGGATGTTATGGTTATGTCCCGTAAACTTTCTTAGTGGACGTCTTTTCTAGCTTTTTGTTGCTTGATCTAGGCCGTACTTTTCACTCACGTGTCCTCCGTGGTGCTCATAATCTTCGGATGGCTCCCGAACAATCCTTGTCGGCTTGAATCTTCATACAACGTCTTGTCTTGTTTACGTAGGCCATGTTCAGCTCTATTTTATCAAGTAACACATTTTCTTATGACAGATTCTTCCATTTAGCAATCAAACGCGAATCAACACCTCCTTTCTAGGATGATGCAATGCAATGCCAAATGCATGGGATGAATGCAAAGAGAAAGAGAGGCGCTGATTATGGATTCAATTCCATCAGAAGAACTTTTCTAGAAAATAAAGCTCTTTACATAAAACGGATTACATATACGGTTTTGTCCTCATAGTCCAAGCAAAACACCAATCTCTTCCTTCGTGATCGGATGTCATGACTATATCTTGTGCGCTTTCTTCGTGGGTGCCCCTTCTAGCTCTTTGGGGCTTGGTTCAGACCGTATCTCTTCACTTGTTTATCCTCCGTGGTCGTTCATAAGCTCCTTTAAAGTCTGGGGGTGACAACTTCTTGAATAATCCTTGTTGGCTTGAATCATCGAGCGAGGTCTTGTACTCTTTTGTAGACTGTCAGCCTTCTCTCGTTGTTTACTTGGACTATGTTTGGGCAACCGTATTACAATCCACTTTATCAAGAAATTCATTCCCTTATGAAAAGCTCCTCTATTTAGCAATCGAATATTGATCAGCACCTTCTTTCTATGATGATGCAACGCAATGTAATTAAGACAGAGAAAAACACGTTAGCGCAAGAGTAATAATCAAAATAGAGAATTTATCCGGGTGGTCTCTAGGGTTCGATGTGGCTCTACCTATGGTGGGCTCTTAGGTCTCTCTATATGGGGTTCGGTTCTAGAGTAAAGGTACCTGAACCAGCAGATTCCTCAATCCTCACCTATTATAGGCTCATATGGATCGAGTTCAGTTCAGGGGAACACATTTCCCTATGGCCATGCGGAGGTGAAAACCTCACGAAGACATAGGTACGGATGTGTCCCGAAAGCAGTCCACTAGCCCATGCGGAGGTGAAAACCTCACGAAGGCATAGCTTCTCGCTCCCACTTAAGGGTATGACTACAATGGTCATGCAAATATGAATGCGGCAATATCCTAATAGACTCAACATTATTGCAATCCTAGCACCCACAAAGTTGAAAGTAGAGATTGAATTGAAAAATACGATCATTTTATTGATTTTAAAACACTCAAATGAATTGGAATAATTATCAAAAGCCCTCTCATCTCAAAATGTCGAAATGCTATATCTAGTAAGTTAGGACACAGCACCCCGAATTCTCAAGAGTAAGATAGGACACAATTCGGATCCTTGTTATTTTGAAAACTCTTATCTCGAAGTAACGAGATGTCACACCCAGTAAGTTAGGGCACGACATTTGTACTCTCGAGGATAAGCTCTTTTTTTTATTTCAAATCGAGAGAAAAATGATTTTGAAAACGATTTTCCAAATTTTGACAAAAGGACAAAAAATAATCAATTACATGGCCTGACTCTCTTGTTGTTCCCCAGTGGAGTCGCCAAGCTGTCGTAACCATCCTTCTTTGGAAAAGGCAGGAATCGAACTTGGGTTTTGAAAATAAAAAAAACGGGAGTCGCCACCGATCTTTTATTAGGTGCGATCGGGCCACCTATAAATTACTTTGGTCTACGAGTTTCGAGAAAGTGGGCTCGGGAGTCGGTTACGTGCGAGGAAGGATTAGCACCCTCGTCACGCCCGAAATTGGTACCAGATTGATCAATTAATGTCCTTATGTCCAAAGTTGAAATTGTGAAAATAGATTTTAAAAATATGATCCCCTTTAAAAAAATGTTCGAATTTCCTCGAACTAAATATCAAACTTTTCTCGTTTCGAAGAAATAAAATATCACATCCAATACTTTAGGACGCGATAATTCAAATCCCCGAATTCAAGATGAATATTACCTCATTTAGAAAATCTTATCTCGGAATAACGAAATGCCACATCCAGTAAGTTAGGACACAACATTTCGAATTCTCGAAAATAAGCTTTTATTTTTTTATTCAAAAAAATTTATTTTAAAAGATATTTCACTATTTAGATTAAACGAGAAAAATCGAAACCTAGTAAGTTAAGGCACGATTTTCTCGAATTACTAAATACGAAATGTTGCCCTGTTTAGAAAAGTTTCGAGTTTTAAATAATTAATGTATATGAAAATGAAAATATATAAGAGCGATTGAGATAAGCAAAAACACAAAATAGAGCCTTCATAGGAAATAAGCTATATATATATATATAAATAGATTCAAAATATAAAAATATATACATTCATAAATAAATTTGAAAAAGGATATATATATACATATATACATATATAATATAATAAAAAAAATAATGATAATAATAGCAATAGCAATAATAATAATAATAATAATAATAATAATAATAATACTAATAATAATACAAAATATGCACAAGATAAATAATATAACTATAGTAATAATACTAAAATCATAATAATAATAGTAAATGTAATAATAATAATAATAAGGGTATGAAATATATATAATATACTAATATAAATATAATAGTAATAAAAATATAATAATAATAGTGAATAGTAATAATAATAACAATAATAATGGTCATAATAATAATATCAAACGATGGTAAAATAGAAAAATGATTAAGGGAAGCAAAGTATTTGTATAAAGAGGATCGAATTAAAACGAAGACGGGGATTTGGGGTACCAGTCAAAAAGTGGACCAAAAGATCTAAATGAAATGCCTACGAATTATTAGGGATTGAAGTAGCAATTAAACCATCAGTGTCAAAACGTGCGTTTAAGAGGACCGGATTGAAACAGAGTTAACGAATGAGGGGGCCTAACGTGGAAATAACCCCTTTTAATGAAGAGCGCGGATCCGGGTAGCCGAGCGGGTCGACACGCGGATCCCGCCTTCTCTCAAACGGCGTCGTTTAGCTTTTGTCTTAAAAGCCCACTTTCTCCTTTTTTTGTTTGGCAGACCTATCTTTCAAAAAAAGGAGAAGCTCTCTCTCTCAATCCCTCGCCGGAGAAGATGAAGGGACGGCCCTTCACTCTCTCATCTCTCCGTTCTTCCCTCTTTTTGCTCTCTCGAATGGTCGGGCTTCCAGGGCCGTCGATCGCGCCCTCACACGATGCCCACGACGAATGGGGGCGTGCCTTTGACTCCGTCCGAGTCCCTCGCTTCAAAGGCTGAGCCTTGATGCTCGGAAGGTCGAAAGACGGAACAGAAAGAGGGGGAGGAGAGAACTCGCCCCCTTCTGCCCCCAATCCGGCCTCGTCGGTGGAGAAGGAACTCCGATGGCGCGCCCTTGAGCCTCGGGTAAGTTTTTTTTCTTTTCCTTTTTGTTTTACAGAAAAAAATGTAGAAATTGCTAAGAACGAGAGTGATTAAGATACAAAATGGGTCGAAAGTGAACCCTGATATTTCTATTGAGTGTTTTCTATTGCCGATCCGTAAGATTTTCTAAAAAAACTTTCAAGGTTTTTCTTTTATTGACTGAAATCGGTCTAAAAAACGAAACTCCCCCCCCCGGTACAATGATTTTATCTCGGTTTTTATAACCGATCTCACAAATTTCTTTAGTTGTTTTCTATTATTCTACTGTTTGTTCCATCTTTCTCTGCCGTCTGCTTCTCTGCTTGTTGTGGGTTGTTTGCAGGGTATGGGCAAAGTGTGAGAGGTGTCAGAGGCGTGTGAGACCGAGGCTCGGGGCGTTGAATCTGGAAAAGTGCGCGTGTGGAGCCGAAACGACACCCGGGGCGCGTGAGGAGGTGGGGGCGTGCGTGTGGCCGACGCGCGAGGCAGATGAGGAGCTTGCTGGCGGCGCTGGCTTAGAGTTTCTGACAAACTTTTAGTTTGGGCCATTGGGCTTATGTAAAGTGGGTCAATGGGTTAGGGTGTAAATGGGTTTGGTTCTTTAATTTGGGCTTGGTGGGTCTGACAGGTTTTGGGCTCTTTCCTATTGTAATTGGACATTGGACATGTGAAGGGACATTTTAAAAGGATTATTTTTATTCTATTATTTTATTTTCTGCTCATTTTGTTTGACTATATTTGGGCGTTTAATCTGTATTTGGCCCGGAGGAAAATTGGGTACTACATCCATTATAAGTTTTTGTGCACCTTTGTTGCATTGCCATTCTTGTTCCTAAGCTCAGCCACAACAAAACTCCCCTCATCATGTTCGGACCATTAATTGCACCATGGATTCCTCAGTCTTCTCATTGTTTGGTTTTGATCGAAACACATTCCCCATTGCACCATTATCCCATGTTTTTCCTACACATGCAGTAGCCAATCATCAAAAGTTGAAACTTGTTCAGGGACTCTCAGAACCCCCAACTTACCATTCTTTTCTGGCTATTGTGACACTACTCCAACTCTTCAATCTACCCTTACCCCACCATCACAAGTTGGCCACAAACTCAACCACTCTCTCTACACATTTGCCTTGCAAGTTTAGTATAAGTATTGTTGTCAATGCAGGAAAACATGGGCTCAAGCACGCTGAAATGCATTATCCTCATATTTATGAGTTGGGGAGGGGTTATGAGTAGAAAAAAAAGAACATATATAATCAAAACATATAATGAGATAGTTTAAAAAAAAAACCAAAACTAACAGGAAACTTGCCATTCCTCTTGTAACACCCCAAACCTGGCCTATACGTTATGGCCAAATCTGGTGATTTCACAAGGGATGGGTTTTGAAAATGGTGTCGTCTTGAAAAACCATTCAATTTTCATACCACGAGTTTGTTCATAAATATACTGAAAATATTATTCCATTAATTAGTTTGTCAAAACACTTATTACAGCGGAAGTTTAGCAAATTCATTATATTTTAAAAACCTGATTTGTCATTTTTAGAAAAATCCCTTTTTGTGTAAAACCATTGAGTTCATACATCATGCAGATTATCAATGAACCAAAATCCAACAGTTAAAAAAAAACATAAAGTCCAGAGAGACCCCAAAATTACATACTCTCAAAAGAAAACCAAAATCATAAATAAAACCATAAACTAATAACATTAAACAATTTTCGGTCAAGTGGTCACCGCTGAGTCTCTGCCACACCGATCCGCTTAAGCCTGTGGATTACTTGACAGAACAGACAAACAGATGTGAGTTTACATAAACTCAGTGTGTAACCCAACAGAATTAAGCATGCAAACACACAGAATCATAGACACAGTCAGAAGCAAATACAAATTCAGATTTAGATCAGATTCAGATTACAGAAACAGAAATGCAAAAATCCTACCCCATCCTTTACACACCAACTCCGTTCATCCCATCACACCATGTGGGGTTAAAAACACCCACCCATCCCTACACACCGTGTCGTGCCATTAAGACACGTATTAGATAGTATGCAAACAAACTACCAGAATATAGGCGTTTAACGCCGAACAAAATTCTTCCTCCTCATATACAAATCCCACCCATAATCATATACAAAAACAGATACAAAATAACATACTAAACATGCTCAACATGTTTACGTACAGATATCAGAATAATCAGACATGCATAACATTATCATACTTAGAACAGAATATCAGACTATCAGAGCTATAGTTTTGGGGTTTGATTAGCCGTTACCGACCCTAGGTAGGCCCATAGTCAATTGGTACGACCCCTGTGACCCTAGGGAAAATTTTCAGAATTATGGGCCCACATGCCCTACTTGGTCTAGCCCGTGTGGCCCATACAGCCACACACTAGCCACCACACAGCAGTGTCCTGTGCACGGCCAAGCCTTCATCGATCACAAGGTCGTGTCTCGCAAATAGCCATCCACACGGGCGACCACACTCTCGTGTGGCGTCGACAATGCAATTTTTCGATTTTTGTCGAAACCTCATTTTCTTCGTTTTCGGTACACGCCTGGTATCGTTTCAATGCTACTGCAAACACAAACCCTCCAGAACCTAAAAATCGACACCTACGCTCAAAATCAAACTTAATTCACGATTAAACCACAACTACGAAACCGACAATCAATTCAAAACAAGGGCTCATCGTTTACCCCAACACCCCGAACGTATTTGCCTATGATTCCGCAAGAGGAGAGTCACAATCTCATTGATTCGCTGCTGCCAAAACACAAGTACAACATTAACAGAAAATTCGACAAAGCCAAACAGGTTAAACAGAGACTCCCTCCTCGGCAAAACATACTACCACTTACCAAACGAATAAACGCAATGATCTAAAATCCCGCAACAAGGAAGCACGATTCTGTCAAAACGAGCAAGGAAAAGAGAAAATATTTTGTTTGAAAAGGAAAAGGAGAAAAAAAAAGCAGAGGAGGAGGAAAAGAAAGACTTCTGGAAAGAGAGAATTTTGAAGAAAATAAAAGTCTAAACAAAATTATCCTCAAATCCCCCCATTTTCTCCCACTAATCCACAACTTCCTCAAAATTTCAGTTCAACCGAAATTCTATCAGATAACTGAGCAAAAATAATACTCTTGCTTACATAAGGATTCAAACACAATACCTACAACACACCAACACCCTTACCACTCGAATTTTAAGTCCATTTACAAAGGTGAAACTTGAACCTAAGGCCTCTCACACATATCTAGAACACTTAACCATTGAAGCATATACACATTTGTGTTAAGTTTTATAGAAATAGAAATAAATTATTCTGGGCGTTACAACTCTCCTATATGGCCAGCTAATCAATTACCTATTGGTACATGGGTTACTTTTAACCCACATTTTGAACTTTAATTAATTTTGATTGAAAAAATAAAATTAATTATCTAAATAAATAATTTACACAAACCCTATTTTAATTTATTAAAATCATGACAACTTTAACATATTGAAATGCATGTTTAACTTTCATTCTAAATAACTAAGTAACATGAACTCTTAATTTAATTTAATTTAATTTAATTTCATATTCATTATTTAATCCAGTTAAATAAATATTTGAAGTGATTAGATTAATGCTAGATCAAACTAATCATTAAATCAAGAAAGCATCTATTACTCCCGTAAATAAATCTAGTGAATTGTTTTTCTTTATTAAACCTTCTATGATTTCGAACAATTGTTAAAATTAAACGTAAATTTGTTAAGAGTTATATTGAATTAGTGGAAAATTTGGATTGGACGAATATAAGTTGGGCTACAATAACATGTAACTAAGTTATGGTTTTTCTTCTATTAATGACATAATTATTAGTCATGGAGTCAATTACTAGAAGTATAATGACAAAACTCTATTATATACCATTACGAAAATTAACAAGTAAAGATTACCTTGTCATATATGTATTATCCTCATAAACCACTTGTGATCCCTTTATGTTTTATTCGTTCACAAAGATTGATAATTTTTTTATTAAAGTTCTATTATATATACCATGGTGTAAATAATATATTACTCATTAAATGATTTAAGTCACTTTAATATGAACCTTAGTCAACTTTCATTTACCTCAGTCATATAATACCTTTATAATGATACTCTTGACTCCTTTGTCGAGCTATGATTCCATAATCTATAAGTGAAAGTATATAATGTATAAGTCATTAACTCCAATGCACTAACCTTTTGCTTACTACTTTGTCACGCATTGGTTATCAATATATTTTAGCTTGAATGCCTTTCTGTCCACTTGCTAGTTGGAGTCCTTTTGTAACTTGATTTGCACAAATTTTCACTTCTTTATATTTTCATAAGTCAGCCATAATTCAGATTATAGAACTTCAATTGACATAATTCAAGATGCGCTTGAAAGCTAACAAAAAGATTTACCAATATTAAATTACTTGACCTGAATCCTATTGAAATATCTCCAAAACTCAAGAAATTGATCCTTATGGAATATTAAGGGATTTTTTCTCTCAAAAAGCTTGCAATCTTTGCTTTCAACAATTTTATCTTCTTCACTAGCTTCGAACACCAGCACTTTCAAATTTCAATCGCCAAAAATAATAATTATGTTGATTCTCAATCAACAACAATAATAGGCTAAAAGAAATATGGTAAAAAAGATGGAAAAAGAGAAATAAGTAAAGGATGAAGGTAGAACTTGAAAGGTAAATGATAAAATGCAATTGATAATATTATAAGGTAATAGAAATTACATAATCTGGTGTTATGTTTTAATCATGTTGTCGGGGTTTGATCTTTGCTCACGGGAATGGAGCATATCTCATGAGCAATCATTTACTTTTTCGGAGAGTCTCGCGACAAGGGAATTAGTCATTGCTGTCGACGGTGAACGCCCTAGTTACGGACAAAAAAGAAACAGCGATGGCTTCCTTTCTCCAGGCTTTATGAGCAGATTCTTTTATGACTTCCCCTCGGCTTCTTCATGCTTTGTTGTCGACCAGTCAACGATTGAGGCTCGCCGAATTTTGCTGAGGGTCTATCTCATCTGTTTGGACAGGGTTTTTGTCGCCGCCTTTAGTGTCTACCATTGTGGTGGTTTTATTTACTATTTCTATGTGCTTTTGGTGGTTTGTTGTTTGCATCTGTTGTTTTTTGCCGATCAGGGAAAGTCCGTCCAGTCAGGAGAGTACGTGATCTGCTGCTGGAATCATTGCGTGGTCGTGGAGTTGTTTGGCTTGAGTGGTCGACACCTTTGCCTTTGGGCCCGGTTTCCTGATGGTACGAGGAAGGTCTTTGCTTCTAATATGTATCTGTTTTGCTTCGAAATAGTGGTTCTGGTTGTTGTTCATGACTGTGCTTATGGCGTTAATTGCCCCTCATTCGTCTAATCCACTTGATGTGCAGATGGTGTTGCTCGCTTCAGAATTATTTCCTAAGGTTAAAGTTTTGGTTTGTTCTGCCTTTGAGCTTTTTCTCTGGGGTTGAGCCTATTGGCTCATCGAGTTGAGGTGGTGCTTACACTGTTGATTTGTTGTAACCTCTTTGTGTAAAGCACTTCATATTGATTCTAGCCAAATTGATATGATCATTATTGTTAATGTGAGAATATGTGAGTTTGAGTTATGTATTAAAGAACTCATGTATAATCTAACTCCCTTCAATTTTTTTTGTTTAAAAAAACTCATTTTTCTTTTAATTTTAGTATATTTTAAATAGGGTAAACTATTAAAATAGTCACTTTTATTTACCTCAAGTTACATTTTAGTTATTTATGTTTGAAATGTTACGTTTTAGTCACGTTATCGCATTATAACATTTTAGTCATTGAGCCATTAATTGTCGTTAACAGTGTAACGGTAAGCTAACGTGGCACGTTAAATCATCATTTCAAACAAAAAATTTAGGTTAATTTATACAATCGGTCCCCATATTTTTCGTTTTGAGCAATTTAATTTTTTTTCTTTTATATTCTTTTAACTTTTTTTTCATTCTTTTTTGCTTCTTCCTCTGTTTTCCTCCATTCTCCATTTTTTTAGCGTAGTTTTTCTATGTTTTCCATTCGTTAAAATTAGTCCTTATACTTTTATTTTTTTAAACAATTTAATTTTTTTCGAGTGAGGCAATCTTGTGGACTAGTTTTAAACAAATAGAAAATATAGAAAAACTAAGTTAAAAGAAACGGAGGGAGGAGGGAGGAAAATAGAGGGAGAAGAAGAGAATGAAAAAAAAAAGTTAAAAGAACATAAAAAAATTAAATTACTCAAAATAAAAAAATATAGGGACCGATTGTAGAATTTAACCTAAAATTTTCGTTTGAAATGATGATTTAAAATACCACGTCAACTTACTGTTAATGGAAATTAACGGCTTAGTGACTAAAATATTACAATACAATACCGTAACATAAGTGAGTAAAACGTAACATTCTAAATATAAATGACTAAAATGTAACATGAGACAAATAAAAGTGACCATTTTAATAGCTTATACGAAATTATTATTTAGTAGAATAGATATTTTATAGATTTGTTTCTTGTACACGTGGATATTTAATATTTGTAGTTGAATATGAATCAGATAAATTATTTTTTAAGAAAATGCCATAAATTCATTGAAGGGTCTATCTATTTGAAGTGAGATCTATTGGTAATAGCCCCTTAATTTCATCGACTTTCTTCTTAAGCTCACTTTAGTTACTCTCTACCTCCCACAGCCGCATCATGGCCGATTCCGCCCCCCTCAAAGTCATCGCCGGAGCTGATTCTTTCGGCGCCGAGCTAAAAGACGCCATGGTATCCCACCTCCGCTCCCTCAACATTGAAGTCGAAGATCTCGGAATCACCTCCTACTACAACATCGGTGCTGAAGTCGGCCGTCGAGTCTCTTCCGCCACCACCTCCCCCTCCGTGGAGACCCGTGGCCTCCTTGCTTGCGGAACGGGCGTCGGAGTCGGGATCTTCGCCAACAAATTCCCCGGCGTGTTCGCCACCACATGTCTCACTCCGGACGAAGCTCGCAACAATCGCTCCATCAATAACTGCAACGTCTTGGCACTCTCCGGCATGTCAACGTCCGCCGATACCGCTAAGGAAATCGTCGACACTTGGCTCAGCACTCCTTTTAAAGCGCCGTGTCCGGCCTCTAAGTCCCAGCCGTGGCCGGAGGAAATCTCAAAATTTTTCGATGAATCGATGAATGAAATGCCTAAAATTGGTGCTTCTGAGAACACCCAAGCTGAAACTTGTGCTGTTTGTTGCTTGGTTAAGAACAGAGAACTGAATCCAATCGATATAATCCCTGGTGGGTCAATGAAGATATTGAGAGAAAGTCCCACATCGGCTATTATTAAATTTAAGGCTGGGAGTGTAGAACCAGCCCATCACCATACTTTCGGGCATTGCTTGCTGGTGATGAAAGGGAAAAAGAGTGTCTGGAATTTGAGTAAAAAGGAAAGATATGATTTGGGTGACGGGGACTACTTGTTTACTCCAGCTGGGGATGTTCATAGGGTGAAATACTACGAAGATACTGAGTTTTTCCTCAAATGGGATGGGAAGTGGGATATGTTCTTTGATGAAGATCTTGAAACTGCTAAAATTGCCATTGAGAAGGAATTGGCTAATGGCTCTGCTTGAAAGAATATTTTGACGTATGCAATCTCTGTCATGTATCTCATAGTGTGTGTATGTGTCTTGTGTAAAAGATGTGGTTTCTATTGTTGTGTGTGATAACTGAGCTTGTGTTTCAGTAATAAAGTTGATTGTATTAAATTACAATTACATAAATGTTTTGGTATTAAATTGTTGCATGTCGATTCTCTGTTTTATGCTTGTCCGAGGCCAAATTAAGGACAAGGTCTGCTAGAGGCAAATGACTTTTGTGGTTGCTATAAAGTTTATCTCTATACCATAGTTTTGATCTTATTCCTGAATTTCTTTTGCTTCCCAATGATTTGAAAATTAAACTAATTTCAACTCAAATCATTGCAGTCAGTGTCACAGATAACCAATATATGAGATGGGAGCCTTTTTTTTTCTATATTTTTCTTGTAGCTTTGGTTACATAAATGTTACAATAATTAAAAAACATATTCCAGCCATAACCACCAGTCAGCCATTTGAGGAAGTTTGGGTATACTAGTGTGTATATAAATGAACTATTTATACAAGGCTTAATTCATCAGAAGAACTTGAAGTTTCCAACTGTTGATGAGATTCAATGGCAGCCAGCTTCTTTTGCAGGGCCACTAACTCTTCCCCAGCATCACATATGTAGGCTGATGCTTGCCTGCCAGACAAAGTTGCTCCTTCCATACTATCTATATAATCCTGCACACCAGTAATACCATGGAAAATTTATACTATTCCCCTTTTTCTTTCAGTCAAAAGGTTTAAATCATTGTCAACTACTGTGTTGTAATTTGAAACAAAACTAACAAAGGGTCTTAATTTCAGACATCTGGATATTTCCAGATCGGGTGAAGGGAAAAGATGTAATTGGTGTTTGGTAACCGAACATTTCTAAGATGGAAAAAGAAAAGAAGTTACCTGCTTTGTATAAGATCCAGCAAGAAAGAAGTTCTTTATCGGTGTCTTCTGATCAGGTCTGAATGGATCTTTTCCAGGTCCTTCGCGATATAGAGATTGCCCGATTTTGACAACAGATGACCAAGTAATTTCTAAACCTCGGGATGATGGGAATAAAGCCAAAACCTGTCAAGAAAACAGGGATATTAAAGATGTGATGATCATGAGAGTGACATTTCAATAAACTTAATAGAAAATAACAGTAATCACAAGCCATTAAACCCGCACAAGATTCATCACCTAGTCCCTCACCATATTTGTTAATACATGAATACTTCACTAAACTTGCTGATATTGATGGTAAAAGAAATGTGACTACATGAGCAATGCTAAATTCTTTTCTCAATTCTCCATGTCTGCAATTACTTTAATATTATAGTGACTTGGTCACAACTAATCAAACAATAGGCCCTAGTGCACATATGAGCAAGTCACAGCTTTTGACACCAACATCAATTTGTGTGCCTATGAAGATGAGTTTAAGCATTCAACCAAAAGCATATTATAGAAACTAGTGGACCCAAAGACATATGAGCTGTTCAGAAAGTGGAAATGGACTCAGACAAGCATTTTGCTCCACTGAAAATTGCAATGAAGTTAAGAAGAAGGGTTCCTTAGACGTCTAACCTGCTTCGCTACTCTCTTTATAATTTCATCATTTGGCAATGGCATGTAAGGGTCACCTGGTGTCAAGACACATCTGAAAGACACCATCCAAACAAGCAATAACTCAGTCAAAACAGAAGCAAGTGAAGTCTCAACAGATTTATAGAAATACACAAGCTCCTATGTACAGGTCATCAAATTTCTGTCCAAATCCAAATCCAACAATCAACACAATATAAATTATCAAAATAGTATATAGATATTGAAGACTGAAATCAGATTTTTTTCCCCCTTCTTTTAAGTCCAAAACAGCGAAACATGGGAATATGCAGTGAAAAGAGAAAAATCCTTGCACAATGTAAAATATACACAGCGATAACACTAAGAAAAAGCATGTCCTCACTGGAGCAATGAACCTTGTCCCTCGATGTAGTAATCTTCTGGAGAAGTGAGAGCTAAGTCTGCAAAGCAGGAGAAATCTGCATCTGGAGTGTACAGGAGATTATCAAGGCCGACAGCTTGCCTCAGTTGCCTTTTAATGAGTTTAAGGACAACCGTTGAAGTGAAGCAAAATAAACAACTTGTTAGTTCTAAAGAAGCAAAGCGGGATGCTTTTATTAGGTTGTTAAACTCGCTTTATTCACGACCACAGTAAAGAATAAGATGAAAGAAATACCTTGACTGCTCCAGATCCCGCAACTCTGTCACCCAGCCATTGTATCTAAGTTGCACGGTAACAACCGGCACTCCTACTAGCTCGTAAATGTTATTAAAAAATTGCAATTCCCTCCACTCTGAGGGAAGCAATCTTTTTATTCCGGGGACATCACATGCTGCCATCAATAGAGAAACAATGATAAAGGATCATTTTCGGTAAAACAAAAAGTTAAAAGTGGAAACTTTTTGAAGATCTGACTACAGACCAGCAACATAAGCATCAGCTTTTACAATTTTCTGATTTGTAGCCTGCAATAAAATGAAAAGGAAAATGAGAAATCAAAATTTTAACATTTTTAAGAAATTCAGTTTGCATTTAAACTTTTTTGCATATCATACAATCGATACTAACATGTCAATCCTTACACAAGCTCATTCTATGTAACTGTTCTAATCAAACGCATGAATTGCAACTAAATTTCCAATATTTAGATGAAGCAACATTAGAGGTGATTTACTTTAGACATGGCAAGTCCCGTGACATATATCTCTCCATCAGCGGATTTATCATAAAGTATCTCTCTGCATCCCCACCTCATATGGAACCTGTTTTAGCAAATAAAGTTATTAAACAAGAGAACTAAGCCAATTCTTCATAGCAGAAACCTATAAGTGAACCATTATCTACCACTGAATAGTTTGTATGCCTATATTAATAACATACCTGCCTCCTCTTTCTGTGATATAATTTCTGATGGGACCACTCAAGTAAACATCTGGAGAACCCTTCAGCATTCGCAGAAGGGAAGCCTCTGTCTTGGTGGCAAATAATGAGAAAATAGTGAGCATGCAACGAGCACTTATGTTATCACAGTCGATAAAACCCAAGGCATAAGCAACAGGATCCCACATTCTCTGGATACTCATGCGTGTACCACCTTTAGACAAAAACCAATCAGAGAAGCTTATCTGCAAGAAGTAAATGAGTTTTAATTATATGAGAAATGCGTAGCTAAAAAATAAAAGAAAATGCCAAGAAAAGTTGTTTACTGGAAAAGAAGAATACAGAGAAGAGCAATCATGATTGAAGGATAAGAAAAGCATGAGAATTATGATGATGGATCAAAGTAAAGACACTTCATTCGAGTTCAATTACCTTCAAAACAAGAATGAAAGAACGAAAGAAAAAGGATCACATATGGTGTAGGACAACTTCATGCTAATTATATGTTAATTGTTAAGAAAGTATCTATTAAAGTAATCTTACATACACTATCCAAATCTCTTATATCCTTCATCGCTCCATCTGGATCGACAAGAGCCTTCACAACTGGACTTAGGGCAAGTGCCACGGCATTTCTTGCTTTATCATACGTCTGAAATTGAAAAAAAAAAAAAAAAAAGAACTGAGTAGCTTAAGCACCATCTACTTTAGCTTAGGAAGTGAAAATAGAACTTATATTAACAGAGAAGGTATATTGTAGACACTATAACTTAAGAATTCAACAATACATGTCTTAGAAATGCCATTGATGATATGACTGAGTCAGTAAAGATAATTATTGCTAAGTTTAGGATGGTAGAAAACCTTCAGTTGATTTGTAGATAAAAAGGCACTAATTCCATGGATGGGAGCTCCAACTGGAAATCTAAAATCAAGTTCTGCATCCGAACTCAAAGTCATAAAATTGAACAAAGGAAAGCATGAGTAAAAGAATAACATTTTTAGTTCAATTTTTCGAAGTAAGATCCTAACATAAAAAGTATCATCTTAGAATTTGTTTAAACACGATTCAATGCAAATCATACCACCAATTTCACCCCCTTTGTTTACAAATGTGTGAGTATGATCCTTCACAAGTAGATTTTGATCTGCACCCACCTAGGATCAAGAGAAAACTATCAGAGGGCAGATAAACAGTTGAGAGTTGAGACTACATTAAAAGGATGATACTATGTTACTTGAACTTGAGTGTCAGTGTCAGATACGATATAATGGCATGAACAATAGTGTCCAATGACCATGAAAATCTATTATAAGGCCTTCTGCTTCACCTTTTTCATCAACCGGAATAGATTGTTGTAGCAACCAAAAAAAACATGCAGCCCCATCTCAATGTGGTTTCCTTTTCTATCAACAAAAGAACCTACTTTGCCTCCAATGAAAGGCCTAGACTCGAATATATCAACCTGAAGAAATCAAAGTAATCATCAAATTACAGCTACTATATCGAGAAATCATTAAACTATGTATATTTAAGGAAAAAAGTTTGCAGAAATAGGTTTTCAGAAACTGAAAGTTGCAAAAATATGATTCTGCTTTGAAATTCTTATTCCTACTGAAATGCCAGAAACAGGCAACTAGAGATAAGAAAAACCTCATGGCCTTGATCCAATAGCTCAACAGCTGTTGACATGCCAGCAAGACCAGCTCCAATAATAGCCACCTTCAGCTTTGGTCCCCTATAATGTTCAGGTTCAGGTGGAAACAATCCCTTTGGAGCTGCGAAGTAAACAATCCAAGTATCTACCATGATGATATGGAACTTAAATTCAAACTAAAACTATAATTTATCTAACATGATTAGCAGCATTCAATGCCAGTGATCTTTAAAGGATAGGAAACAAGAACTCTTAAGTCATCTCCTTACAGAATAACTTCGATTCATTATACAGCATTTCCTTTTATTCCAAGATGATAGGCAAAATTAAGCTACTAAATAATTTACGACACAGTACTTTCCAAGTATGATAAAGCAAACCCCATTTTCAGATTCCAAAATCCCATCTCCGAGCTATGGCGTCCTTGTAAATTTAGCTAAACTATATACAATTCACTATGTTATCTACCAAATAAAAACACAAAAATATCAGAAAAAACAAGAATACCCAGAATCCAAAAGAGCCCCCCCCCCCCCCAAAAAAAACAAAAGAGAGAAAAGATTACCATTAACACTCATATCAGAAACATTGGTATCCAAAGAAGACTTCACAAAGAGCCTTGTAGACTTGACCCGAACCATTGAACCCAAACCAGTGGCTGCAAACAGAATAGAAGCAGAAGCCATAGGTAACCCAAAAAAATATGGAACTTTAACTTTCCTCCTAAAAACAGCAACAAGTGACAATTATCTTTCTTTGATTAACCAAGAAATAAAACAGTGGAAGTTTTGGGAATTAAGATGCAAGAAAAGAATCCATTGAAGAATTCAACTACAAAGCTTCTTTTTTCTTAATACTGCAACATTAAAAAGCAAGCCTTTTTGAGCTTGGAAGGTGAGACGAATGTGGAAGAAATGAAAGAAATAATGGGTTACAAGTGACTTTGTCACTAACTTATAATGGACCAACCAAAACCAAATTCTTCTGTTATCAGTTCACAATACAAAAAGATTTAATCTTTTGTGGAGTTTGATGATAATGAAGTTGAGATTAACATTTTTAATGGAGGGTGCCATTTTTTTCCCTTATCTTTTGTCGCTGTCTTTTGTTTACAAGTGAAATTACCTATAAGGAAGAGGAAGGACCACGATAGTCCTCTTATTGTTGCCTAATTTCTGGCAAACTGACATCATGACTCCATATTAGACAAATATATTTGAGGGTTCACTTTTTTAGCATCTCTTTTCTTTTAGATAACAACACTCAAAAGTTTATAAACTATAAATAAATTTATATTTTATTCATTTAATTTTAAAAAATTATAAAATAGTAATTAAATTATTTAAAAGTATTTATTTAAATCATAGAATTATTCTAAAGTTTTTTTTTATGTCATAAGGAGAATATTCTAAAGTTTTTTTTTATGTCATAAGGAGAATATTTTTATGTCAATCAGTACCCATTGACGAGTAGAAAAACACACCTTAGATCCAAGTTGATCTAATGGTCAGTGTCGAAGATCGGAAAAGAAAATTGTTTGAATTTTGATTCGCAAATTCGTGATATTTAAAGTTGTTCATGAAAAACAAAACTAAATTGTAGAAAAAAAAATAAGAGCTTTTAATTGATGTAAACTATGCAAACAAAGAATGTTATTTTACAGTGATTTTAATAATCCGGTAACTTAAATAAAAACTTTTAAATTATTCAATAATCACTTTGTAATTTTTTGAAGTTGAACGATCAAAATATAAAATTACTAATAATTTAAAGACCTTAGATAGAATTTATCTTTTTTCTTTTTTACATATTGAAGAGAGAACAATAGAAATTGAAATTTTATCCTTAAAGTACAAATAAAAGGTTTATTTAATGTTCACTCAGCACATAAGTTGTAAAAATTATTTCGATCAAATTTAAACTATAAAAAATGTAAATTAAATTGAACTCAAATAAATTTTAGGTTTGGACTTAAATTTATATTATAATATGTATTTTCAACTATATAATATATATTAATCATGTCACATAATTTATTTAAAGATATTATGTAAAAGTATTAAAAGATGAAAATACTATTAGAATAATATTTTGGGTAAACTATTAAAATAGTCACTTTTGTTTACCTCAAGTTACATTTTAGTCACTTATGTTTGAAATGTTACGTTTTAGTCACTTACGTTATCACATTGTAACATTTTAGTCACTGAGCCGTTATTTGCCATTAATGGTGTAACGGTAAGCTGACATGGCACATTAAATAATCATTTCAAACAAAAATTTTAGGTTAATTTATACAATCAGTCCCTATATTTTTTTGAGCAATTTAATTTTTTTTCTTTTATGTTCTTTTAACTTTCTTTTTCTTTTCTTTCTTTTTCATTATCTTCTGCTATTCCCTTTGTTTTTCTCCCTTCTCCATTTTTTTTAACGTAGTTTTTTTTATGTTTTTATTTGTTAAAACTAATCCCTATATTTGAATAATATAATTTTTTTCGAGTGAAGTAAGCTTGTGGACTAGTTTTAAACAAATAGAAAACATAGAAAAACTACGTTAAAATAAACAAAAAGGGAAGAAAATAGATGGAGAAGAATAAGAGAATGAAAAATAAAGAAAAAAAAAGAGTTAAAAGAACATAAAAAATTAAATTGCTCAAAATGATAAAAATATAGGGACCAATTGTACAATTTAACCTAAAATTTTTGTTTGAAATGATGATTTAACGTGCCACATCAGCTTACTATTACACCGTTAACGAAAATTAACGGCTCAGTGACTAAAATGTTACAACGTGATAACGTAAGTGACTAAAACATAACATTTCAAACATAAATGAATAAAATGTAACCTGAGACAAATAAAAATGGTTATTTTGATAGTTTACCCTAATATTTATTATCTTTAAAAAAAATGCTTCCAAGTCATTTTCTAACTAAATTAATGCCATAATAATTTGTAACTATAACTTAATCGATAATTTTATAATAATTAGTTTTGAACATATTTTAGAAATAAAATAGTACAAAATTATAAAATTATAAATCACTTCATATTAAAATATTTTATTATAAAAATAATTTCTAAACATTACTTAATTATAAAATATATTTGCAATAATAAATAAATTATAAATATAATTATGATTAGTTATATCTATTGTATTAAAAAATATATAATTTTTTTATTCTTTAAGAATAGTTTTATGAAGACAAATTAACCTTATGGTAAGAGATTAAGAGCTGATTGAAAGTGGAGTAAAAAAAAATTGACACACACATAAATCTTATTATAGGTCAGGTTGGGTCGATGTAAAATTTTAGATTTGTTTTCTAGGTTTGTGCTCGACTCAAAAAATGGGTCTAAAACTCTGTCCAAGTTTAGCCTAGATTAAAAATGTTAAACTTAAGTCTTATTCGGCCCACACATATTAATTTTTTAAGAATATTATTTTTATATAAAAATAAATTAAAAAATATAATACATCAAATACACTAAAAATATTAAAATAAATATTTCTCAACAAATTGAAAATACATTAAAAAAATATTTATACTTAAATAAAACAAATGCTTCTAAAATAGTAGCAAAATTAACACTAAAACAATAGTTATACAATATCTAACCAATAACAACAAAATAGTAGTAATATAATAACTAAATGATAACAAAACAATAGCAAAAAAGAAGGGTAAACTACAAAAATAGTAACTTTTGTTTGCCTCAAATTACATTTTACTCACTTATGTTTGAAAAGTTACGTTTTAGTCACTTACGTTATCGTTTTGTTATGAAGTGGTCACTCTACCGTTAAGCTCCGTCACCTTCCTAATGGTGGTCCTACGTGATAATCTAAATGGGTTTTAAATGCCAACTTGGATGTCCTACATGGCAGTCCAAATTAAATTTATTTAATTAAAAATCTATTTTCATCCCAACAACTACACATCCAAGCTGGCATTTAATACCCATTTGAACTACCATATAGGACTGCCATTAGGGAGGTAACGGAGTTTAACTGTAGAGTCACTTATAACAGCTCGATTTAGACCCTAGTTAGAATAGTGGTTTCAGGACCACAAATCCGAGGTCAAAAAATATTTTAATATTATTTTTGATGTTTATAATATGTGATTGAGCATGTGTGAAAATTTGGTGTGGAAATTTTATCGATTGAGTGCCGAATTAAGAAAAAGGACTTAATCGCATAAAATGTAAAAGCTGTGTGCTGATTGTTAAAGTATTTATTTGTCATGGCTTTCTAAATAGGAAGTCCTTATGTTGTAATTGGACCATGGATAGTGGAGATTGACATAAATGGCCTAATATTTGATAGTTAAATGGTTGATTAATTAAAGGGCAAAAGGGTAAAACATGAATTAAAATGTATTAATAATAATAAAACATGAAAATGGCCATTATCATCATCTTTGTTCACCAAATTTAGAAAGAAAAGAATAGGGTTAAGAAGCTTTGAAGCATTCGGCTTTGGTTGAGCAAAATTAAGGCATGCTTTGGTTTCGGTTTTTGATAATTTCTATGTTTTTATGATCGTTGCTTAGTGTACTATCAAACCCATGCTTCAATTTTATAAATTGATGAAGATTTTGAAATGTGCCATTGATGAACTCATGAGCTTTGTGATGATAGTTGGTGGAATATGAAAGTTTAATGTTGGGTTAATATAGTTTGTATTTGAATTTTTGGTGAAATTGAGTAAAATGGGCTAAATTGTGAAAATGAGAAATTAGAGGACTAAAATGTGAATTCAATGAAATATATGGGCTTGTTTGGACATAGGGAAAATTCAGCTAAGCTTATGTGAATAGAAATTTTGTGTATTTTGTGATTTGGTGAATTAGGGACTAAAGTGTTGAAATGTGAAAATGTGAGGGCTATTTTGTAAAATGCCCTAAATATGTGTGTTTGGACTAAATTGAATGAATTGGTGATTGAATAAGTTAAATTTGAATATATATAGACCAAGAAAGGAGAAATTTGGATCGAGATCGAGGCAAAGACAAAGTACTCGACTGATCGGCTAGTTTCGGTATTTCGACGTCTGAGGTAAGTTCGGATTTAATACTAGTTGTTAAATTTTATCTATGTGATGTGAATTGAATGAATGTATAATTATAGAATTAGAAATGTTAAATATGAGATTGAGAAATGTGGCACTAAGTGTGCGTAATTGAAATCGAGATAGAGATGAATAGCACTGTGTGTGCGAAGTAATGGAAGCTTCGGCTTTACTGATTGGCACTATGTGTGCGATGCCGAATTAAGTTCGGTTTTATATCTAGGCACTAAGTGTGCGATGTTAATTAAGCTTCGGCTATGATTTGGGCACTAAGTGTGCGATTGAGTTGAAAAAATATCTAGCAGTGGATGAGATATGGTATCGAGCATCGAATAGCAAGAACGTTTATTAACTAAATGTTGGAAAAGGTATGTTTAAACCTATGTGGTTGATGATAGTTTTAATGGTTGAATGAATGGATATTTGAGCATATGGTTGAGGATGATAATGTACCTAATTGTGCATCTATCTATGTGATGATTTAATTATGTATCGATGTTGCATTATTGAGTAGTATGTATTATATTACGAACTTACTAAGCTTTAAAGCTTACTGTGTGATGTGTTTTTCTGTTTTACAGTGTCAATAGAGCTAGCTCGGATCTGGGGATTGTTAGTGACTTGATCACACTATCGGCTATATATTTCGGTACTTTTGAAAGATATACATATTTGGTATATGACATGTATAGGCTAGAAGTTATGGTATGTTTTGGTAATGTTGGACCTTGCCATGTGATATGGCTAAATGGTTGAATGTTGATGGTGTATATATGTAGGCTATGAAAATGATGAAAAAGTTATGAAATAGTGAGAATGAAATGATATGTTTTATATACTTGAAATGGTTGTTGAGAATGATGGATAAAATGTCAACTTGTAGTATAAATTACATGGTGCTTGGCTTATATGATTTGAGTTATGAAAAATGGTGTTTTGGATGGATTTATTGAGTAGGAATTGAGTGTGGAAGTAAATGATCTAGATAATGATTAAATGATGTATATTTTGGTATGTTTTGGTTTCCATTTGAGGTATAAATGCATTTGATTTGGGGCTTGTAGGTGATTCAAAGTGTGGGTGGCAAGTTTGGCCTTGAAAATGGCCTATAATTGCCCACACGGTTGAGCACACGGGCGTGTGGCTCGACCATGTCTTTCGAGGTTGTGTTTTAAAACAAGTCAGACTCGACCACGGGCTGGACACACGGGCGTGTGACTGGCCATGTGGTGCAAGTCAGTGTCAACCACGGGCGTGTCTCAGGCCGTGTGAATAAGTCAGTATGTATGCCCTGTTTTGCCATGGCTTGGACGCACGGGTGTGTTCGAGGCACATGGCCTACCCACACGGGCGTGTGACCTATGTAACTTAGAAAAATGTTAAAATTTCAGAAATTTTCATATGACTTCGGTTTAGTCCCGACCCCTTTCTAACACGTGTTTAAGGTCTTGTAGATCTCATTAAGGGACTATTTGATTGTAAATTATGTTGTTTGAATGACTTTGTGTTGAAAATGATATGAAATGTTCGAAATTGATTAGAAATGCCTCTTAACCCTAGTCCGGCGATGGATACAAGTTAGGGGTGTTACAGTGACCAATTCGTAACAAAATGATAACGTAAGTGACTAAAACATAACATTTCAAACATAAGTGACTAAAATGTAATCTGAAGCAAATAAAAGTGACTATTTTTATAATTTATCCAAAAAAAGTTTAGGCTAATTCAGGACAGAACAAACTAGGCTTAGGCTAAAAAATCCTACCCAAGACCCTACCCCTTTAGAAAACGGATCTTTTTTTTTTTTGTCTAAGTCTATCTTTCAAAATTATATTTTTAGTCAAATTCTCTCAGTTTTCAATTAAACCTTCAAGTCTCGAAGATAATAAAAAACATGAGAAAACGATAATGGCCAAATTTGAGCAAATCAACAAGGAGACAAAAACAGTGCATATTAATTCTAATAAAACAGAGGTCATTTAAGCTCCACCACATAAACCATATGAACACCAGCGTAAGCACCTACTTCTATATAGCAGCTAGTCGATGTTAATAAAATGTTTATCCCCAATGATTATAAATCCCTTAGCTATGTTAATTGCTGCCAAAACATCAACTTCAAATATCATCAACTCAAATCTTCTATATCTTTTCAACTCTAATACTCCAAACAAAAGCCATTTCTTTAACAACACTTCACTATCAGGGCCGAAATTAAAAATTAATTTTAGGGGTCGAAATTAAATTATAATTTTTATAATAAAAAAATTATAATTTTATTATTTTAATAGATTATATTTTTATAATTTTTAAAAGATTAAATCAAAATTTTATATTTTTAAGAGGGTCAATGTGTAATTTTAATTTTACTAATTTAGAATTTTAAAAATTTTAAAAATATTATATGGAAATTTTTTCATTTTAGGGTGTCGGGCCCAGCCTCCTAGTTTCACCACTGTTCACTATTCAAAGCTCAATCTTAGCCAATTTTTCCATTATTTCATCAGTATTGTTGTCAATTCGCAATCCTAACAATTTATTCAATATTCATACTTTCTTGACTTATCCAAAGATTACTTTATATTTATTTTTGAACTTAAAATTTTTGATATTTTAAATTTTGATTTATAATTTCGTTTTGATGCACTTTTCCTGCCTTAATTTAATGTTTTTTTTTTTTTCAAAATTTTGGATAGCATGACCTCCTTGATGTCTTCATGGACTTTCATCTTTCTTTTTTCAGTCCCATCCTTTAGAACTTGTTCTGTCCCATTGAAATTGTGATCCTCATTTTGAGAAAAAATGACATGAACTTGCTCAGACTATCAGCACATCCACTTATCTTTCTTATAAACATGGCGGCACTAAACGACCTTCTTCATTATCACGTGAATAACCCTAAGACATCTCATCTCCAATTTATCATTTTACGACATTTATCTAACACATCTCTAAAGCTATTATCTCTAAAATCAACTAACCTACATCCCTTTTCACTAAATGTTTCGAGTTTAGGATTTGAGTGAAGGATGAAACACCCTCATGAAAAAATCAACTTAATTTCACTATTTATGCCTTTAATTTTTAATGAGAGAATCACATGAATTTGTAATTAAACATTAAAACATTAACTTCAAAAAATATATGTTTACAGCCAAAAAAACAACTACTACTTGTATCCCAATTCTGTTTTTGATTTCAAGATTAATCGGTTCATTGATGATTTCCTAATCCTCACAACTTATTGATAATTTTATGAACTTGACGACTCTTTATGTTGC
This sequence comes from Gossypium australe, assembly GCA_005393395.2. NCBI lineage: Eukaryota > Viridiplantae > Streptophyta > Magnoliopsida > Malvales > Malvaceae > Gossypium > Gossypium australe. Next base: position 123,351,953 of record CM016624.1, on the reverse strand, counting down.
CCACGTGTTTTTGCACAAATTTCTCATACAATTTTAATTATCGAAATCAAACAGATATTCATTTGTGTACCCACTTCTGTTAACCGATAATTACACCTCTTTCCTCCATCTACTCTTTCCATTTTTTCCTCAAGTTTTTGGCAGTCACTTTTTATCAAAACGCCCCTCAATCTTTTCAAGAGTTCACTTTTCTTGTTCTTAATTATGGACCTTTACTCTCTTTAATTTTACTTTTGCTTATGCTCTCATTGATTGTATTGGTTTGAGTTCACTTTTCTTGTTCTTAATTATCAACCCTTACTCTCTTTAATTTTACTTTTGCTTATGCTCTCATTGATTGTATTGGTTTCGAAAGAAATTGGACCGCATTAATTAAAAAACACCATTCATTTTCATGATCCAATGTTAGTGTACAAAGCTCTCCTTCATCACAATTGACTATTTTACTAATCATTGTTTCTTGACAACACACACAATACGATTCAAATTTAGACAATTTTTAAGAAAGATGAACATACGACCAATGGATTGCAACTTAGAATTCAATACATCGCCCTTTTGTCATGATTCAATTAAATTATTCAAAATGTTTTCATTCATTTTGCAACTCTTTATACTATAAGTAAACTTTCTTTGTTATGATTATGAAAGTATTTTTCAATTTGAATTCTAAATATTAATTTAAAGTAACAAATATATCTAAATAAAAACTTTAAATTCAATGGAGCATTCGACATTTATCTCAGGGAGGGAGAGAAGTTTTTATTAAATCCATTTTCCAAGCCATTCCAACTTATTCAATGGCTTGCTTTTTGCTACCTAAGTCATTGTGTGATGATTTTGAAAATATTATGGCCAAATTCTGGTGGCAAAAAGGGCAGGGGAAAAAGGGCATTCATTGGTGTACATGGAAAAAGCTATGCATTTTAAAGGATTGTAGTGGTCGTGGTTTTCGCAACATGAGCCAATTCAATATCGCTATGCTTGCTAAACAGGGGTGGTGATTGTTTTTTGTTATCCAAATTCTTTATTGGCGAAAGTTCTTAAAGCAAAGTATTATCCACATTCAGATTTTTTTAGTGCCCAGTTAGGTAACTCACCTTCACTTACCTGGAGAAGTATTTGGGCGGCTAAGGGTCTGCTTCATAGCGGATTGGGCTGGAGAGTGGGGCGAGGGACTAGAATTTGAGTATGGGAAGACAAATGGATACCAGTACAGGTGGTGGAAGAAAGCAGAGACAGAAACAACAATCAAATCGAGTTAGTGTCTGAATTAATTGATGCTTCTAATAAAATGTGGAAAACAGAGTTGGTGAATTCTACCTTCTCGGCGGATACTACACAAAAGATCCTGCAAATACCGTTGGCGACAAACCCAGGAGAGGACTTTCAGATTTGGAAGGAGGAGCTTTCTGGTGAATTCTCGGTTAGAAGTGCTTACAAACTATTACAGAGTGCTAATCTGGATCCTAGTCAATTATTAATACAAGCCGATCTAAATTTTTTTTACAAAAAGCTCTGGAATATTCAGCTCCCATCAAAGATTTTAATTACAATCTGGAAAGCTTCATGGAATTACTTGCCTACCCTAGTCAATCTAAGATAAAAAAGAATAGCAGACAGCACTGTTTGTCCTAGATGCAGAAATGGAGAAGAGGATATTGACCATGTGTTTCGCCTTTGTCCTGTTACAAGAGAGATATGGCAGTTGTTAGATATTTCATGGATCAGTGATCAGACAATTCAGAACTTTGGGGACTGGCTCACCTGGGTGTTCATGAGCAGCAATTACAAACAAAGTCGAGTGTTTTGTTGCACAATCTGGCTCATGTGGGGGTCGAGGAATAGGCTCATACACGAAGGAAAATCAGAACCGGTATGGGATCTAGCATCAAAAGTACGAAGATATTTGACTGAAGTTGAGGGTCTAGAAGGAAAAAAGAGTACCTTAAACACATGCAGGGGTACAGAACCGCAAGATCCACCCTCAGGGACAACAATCTATTTCGATGCGACCTTTAGGAGCAGAGAAGCCAAATCGATGGTTGGTTTGGTGGTTCTTGACAGATCGGGCGAAATAATAAACACAAAGGCAGTATTAAACTTAAATGTCCCTTCCTCTTTTGCAGCAGAAGCATATGCTGGGCTTCACGCGGTCAGACTAGGTATCTCAATGGGGATCAACTCAATGCAAAACAAGTGAAAAAGACAAGTCTGTTATTAGTGCCATTATCAGTGAAATTCAAGAAGAAGCAAAGCATTTTCAAGATATCAGATTTCAATTTATTCACAGAAATGAAAATGTTGTGGCTCACAAAGTAGCAGATGTAGCGATGAAAAGAGATGCAGCAACGTACCTGAGAAGAGTCGAAAGCCATACTACCCAAGCAAGCCCGGAAAGAAGATGGAGACAGAGGCCAGACTAAGATTGGAATAGTGAAGGAAGAAGATGAACAGATAGCAGATAAGAAGATTGAGAAGCTATCGCCTGATGCAGTTGGTAATACCGAAAACGAAAAGATAAGAGTGAAATGCCATCCAACTGTATGTGAATCGGCAGCAATAATTACCCTAGTTTCCTTTTTTCCATAGCAATTATTACCCTAATTTCCTTTTCATAAAAATGATTCATTTTAGTTTATCTAGGTGTTTTTGTCGGTTTCCAATTTGGGTTTAGACTAAACCCTGATGGTTATTTATACCAGAAGGCCCAATAATGTTTTGTGTTTTTTTTTCAATAAAGGTTGTCGATTATTATTTCAAAAAAAAAATTTAATTCAATTCAATAATTACTGAGCTAAGTTTAAACTTAAGCTTAATAATACTTAGCTCGAATAGCTCGCAAGTCTTATTGAACTTTTTGTTTCTAATATTTTATATTATTAAATTACATTATTCCCTCAATATATATTATTGACCCTAAGCTTAATATCAAGCCAAGTTTGAGCTTGAATATGTACAACTTGAGCTTGAGTATGAAAATTGAAAATGAATTTAAAAATAGATGTTTGATAAGCAAGAATCGAATATTGAACTCTAAATTTCGCATCAAACTCGAGCTTACTAGTATTTGGGCTTAGCTCAACTTGAATCAATTACACCCTAAGCTGCACTTTTAATCTAATACTTAGCAATATGTCATGAATATTTCAGTGATATATATTACTTGAAGGTCAAGCAATTGTTGAGCAACATGAAAAGTAATGTTTGTCCAGAAGAAGTTTCCAAAGTGCGGCTATGGCATAAATGAAAAAAAAAAAAAAAAAAGAGCATGCCCAATGCCTGGAGAAGCTTCGTCAGGTGGCCTGTAACCTCTATCAATTCTAAACACTCTCCCTGAACGCCAACACAACAAGATATTGTCATAGTCAAATACCAACCCAGTCTTTTGCTGTAGTATTCACTACCCATGACCAAATCTCAGGATCATTACATGCAGCCTATTTCGTATTATTTATTTCTGATAAACTTGTCTTAAAATGCAGATTGAAAGAAAGTGGCTTTAGAATTTGACTGCATTTATGAGTCACTGGTTCAACTGTCCCTCAGAGACATGACCCTGACATAGCACTAACGGGGTTTGCCTTGGTCTAAACTCTGACTTGAGGTATAAAGTAGGGAATCTGAGACAAAAGATTGAATATATCACACACCGAGTCTTGTTCCTCATGCTACTAGGTGGAAAGGTTTGTGAAAAGACACATCACCAAACATTAAATTAGTTTGCCATTTTTGTACCTTTTGCCTGCAACAAAAAAGATGAAATATGGTGCTAGATATTGTAATCAATAATTCACCATTGTCTAAGCAAAGCAACATTCTCTCTCTGGATTTCCCCCCTCTAAATGCTCCATTTGTTTCACCTACCATGAATCACTCCATTTTTCCAAAATGGGGTGGCTCGGATCCCTCCTCTTCCCCTTGAAGAAGCTCTGGTTTCGCATGCACTCTGCTCCAACAAAGAGTACTTGCTATTTTTCAATGCCTGTTCTACAAGTGCATTGTTTCATTTTTTACTATATGCATTCTTCATTCATTCACCAATAAGGATCTTCATAACTTCTTAGCTACATTGATCCGAATCTTCACCTTCTTAAAGTATTCGTATCTGATATCTATGTTCGACATATATCTAGACATGAATACAGAATATATACACGTATTTGATACTTACACTCAAGCCATAGTAACATGGCTCTCTACGGTGGTTATAACTTATAATTATTCATGGCTGTCTCTTCTTTTTTATATGATTGAGCATATTTTTATAGTTTTTTTTTTTTTTTTTTTTTTTTTTTTTTTTTGCGGGTGAATTTCAGGTAGAGGGATATATATTTTATATGAAGATGTGAAGTCATGCACAGATGAGGATGTTCATGTCCTCTGGTCCATACTGGTAGAATCTCATTCACCCCAAATTAAACCAAAACAATGAAGCATTTCAAGTATATATGAAGCCCCTTTAGTATCAACATATCAGAAAAGAAATAAAAGCTAGTGGAAGTAAAAAAAATTTTCCATCTATTTCTCTTTGTTAGGAGCTCTATGTTAGCTTGAAAAAAGAAAGTGGAACAAAAAACTGTAAATTAACAGGTTTTTTCTAAGATTCTGTGTTTGGACCTTTAATGCTTTTCCCATTGTACCCAAAAAGAGCAAACAACAGTTCTTTTTCTTTTCTTCTGCGTGTGTTCTGTTTGGTCATGACATTGAAGCCGATTGCTTAGTCTTCAAACTTTAATGGCATTCTTAAATTAAGAATGTGATCATTTACTAACTACTACTCTTTATATATTTCATGTACTTACAATGTATTAAATGATATCAACTCATTATAATTTTGTTAAAAAAAAGTAGTTTTGATTTTAATGGGATTATATATAAATCCTTTTATAAAACCATATTTTCAGCTTAGTTCAGTATCCTTCACAAAACCAAAATGAATACCCCTTAATCAACATATCAAACTCACTGATTACTGCCAATAAACATAAAAAGTGAACATACATTTAACAAATCTATCTACATCAAAATGGGGATTGTTAGCCATTTCCCACAAACCTAAAGGCAAGAAGGGTCCCACAACATAATTAAGCTAGATGAGATATCATCCAACTGTTAGGTTCCTAGCTTCATCACCATAATCATCTTGATCAAATACATTGAAATTAAGTTATAAAATGTTGGTAGTACTCACCATTGTGGTCATTTTATACCTTTAAGCAGCCTTGGAGCTCTCCTCCATCTCCATTTTAAGCCACCAAGCTCTGATATCACTTGACAACGACATAAATACCGTCCGCTTATCCTTGTCAATGAACAGCTTTGTGGCAAAAAAATACAATTGGCTCATCTTCGGAACTTCTTCCTCCATGTTATCAAGCATTCGAATTGCCTCTGGAATGTTGTATGGCTCAAAAGTTATCTTGGCTGAAGTTGCCGTACTCATACTTTCGGCTGCACTACATAATCTATCTATCTGCCTAGATAGTTTTGAAACTCTCCCAACTAGTTTTGGTACTTTCTCTTTACCCTTGTTGAGATGAGAAGAATCTGACTCCGGAGATCTCTTTTTCTGGTGCGGTGGCTCTGACTGGTGCTCGGATTCGGAATGAGCCTGAGGATTCTGTTCCATGCAATGGTTATCCATCTCATTGAAATGTTCACCCATTGCCTTTTTCGACATTTGAATATCTTCTACAGCGACAACCTCCTCAACCTCTACTTTAGGCGGTTCATCATCATCAGTTCCATCAATCGAAGGTAGACCAAATGTGGGTGTGAAAGTTACGTCATCATTGATACCCTGAAACATCCAATCTAATTTGTTTTCTAATTCTGGATCAATACCACCATTTTTGAACTTTGTAGCCTCAGGCATTAGCTGCACATTTATACATGAGTGTTATTGATCTTATATACGAGAAAATAGAAAAAAAAGATTAATAAAATCTTCGTTATGAAAATCAATCATGTACCTTTAACTTCTTTTCCCACCATGCCTCTGAAGTATCGATATTGTTCTTATTAGGATCCCAACCCAAACAGGTATCATTCAGTTTGAGCTGTTTCCATAGCTTCCATTCTTTTTTCAGTAGATCCCATCGATTCTTCAGCTGCGACTTTTCATATTCTTTACCAGTTTCTTTGTTAAAATTTGCAACCAACCTCGACCACCCTTCCTTTTTAAAGTAAGTTCCTCGCCTACAATTATGATCTTTTTCCTTTATGCAAAGGTCACAGAATATCATCGTTAAGTTCCTGTCCCATACTGCCTTGATTTTTTCATTACTCCTACCTCGAGGAACCTCAACTGTAAGAATTCGAGCATTCTTCATCTATAACAAAGTTTTTCAAAATTAAAAGAGAAAAAGAATCATACAAACAAGCTAGTCATAGAAATACAAAAGAAATAGCAAAAAGAAAAAAAAAGATCATCTATTAAGAACTTAAGATCATCAAAGTATAAGCCATTTCCGTTTCCGAACAAAAATATACTTTAATCAGAGAATCACCTCAACCAACCGAACATATCCGATAGTGACCAAGCCAATAACATTCCAGATTCGTTTATATACAGCCACATACTCACAGTAGCATCAATCGTTCACATTCGCATGCAAAAGTTGTAGGTTTGCAGATACAGATATGGTTCCCAATACTAGGTGCATCCATGTCCTCGGATGATCAAAGAGTTGAACTTGGTTCAATACTCTTACAAAATAGTAACACTCCTCTATACATACATACATACATACATTAATATATGTATGTATGTATAACAGACCCAGAGCATTCACATACATGCAAAAGACACGTTTATGCATAAATAAATACACTAATTCGTACATGAAGGCATAAAAAAGGCACATTCATACATAAATATATTCTCATTCTTACATACATGCTGAAACACAGACAGACACGCAACAAGGGAAAAAAAAAACAAGTAAATATAATAGTCACTCTTGAAACCCTAAAATAATACATTAATAATTAGATAAATAAAATAATTAGCTCTTCATTGTTCAAGCCATGAAAAAATAACACGGAAAAAAACAAACCCATTGGAGGAAAATTGCAGAGCAACACAACATAAGCAAAACCCATTAACCAAAAAGCATTAAAATAAAAAACCCAGAAATGAAAAACACAAAAGAATCTATTTTTATCATCACGGATGAAATTAACCCCAAATTGGTGGGTTGATAAAGAAGAAACAAAGGAAGAGAAAAATGGTACCTTTGGGTCAAAATGAGGATGAAAAATCTATGGTTTAATGCATGAAATAAAGGGAAGAGAATTGAGATTTTTGTTGGAGAGAAAGTGATGAATATGGGAAAGAGAACTTTTTTGCGGTTGCCCAAACGCGTGTGTTGATGGACGTTTTGGTCCCAAACGCGGTCAGGAGATGGAATTGCGAATTTCGTTTGGGATTGCGTTTGAACGCAATGCCCGATTATGCCACGTGGAGCTATTAACGTATTGTTTGGCAGAAAATTGAGAAAGAAAAGAAAGGAAATTGACTTTTTAGGTATAATATCATATTTAGCCTTCTATGTTTATATCTTTTATCGATTGGCTTTTTTTTTTTAAGCTAAATTTAACCCTTAACCTCTTAAAAAATCAATTTACCTTTGAAAAGTGTTGAATTGTTGTTTCTTAATAGAAAAATTGACTAAAATGTTAAATTTTTTTTTGAATGACAGCTCACATGGCAATCCACATATACTTCAAGTTAATTTTTACAAACTTTTTGTATTTTTTAAATATTTTTATAATTTTTAAATTATTTGTTAACATGGTATATAAAATAATGTGTTATATCAACATGAAGTACACATGGATTGCCATACCAACATAGTTAAAATTTTAATATTTTAGTTATCATTTCCATTTTAAAAAACGATTTAACTTTTTTTGAAGGCTTAATTGTCAAATTTAGCTAAAAGAAAGAATGAAGGTCAAATTAACAAAATATGTAAACTTTAAGGTCTAAATTTAATATTATATCTTTTTTTACTTAAACATCGTAATTTTTTTCTAAAATAGAGATATTTTAAGATTATTTAAGGTAGTGTTTGGAAAGCCACCTGATAATTGGATTTGAGTGTAATTGCTTGTAATTACACAATAATGACATGTTTGGGTAACTATTATAATTAGTGAGTCCCATCGAATTGGATGTAATTGGAGCACTCTAATTACACTTTTCAATTTTTAAGGGGAGTGTAGGAACTGGAGTAATTACTACACTCAAAGTGTTGTAAATCCATTGATAAATGGATGTTCATAACCTCTTCAAATTTATCCTATTGTAACCCCTAAAGAATGTGTCACATCCCAAAACCATGTTAGAATAAATTAGGTTAGGAAGACCAAGAGTGGTCACGTCATGTTTTTGAGTAAAGGTTGTGGGAATTATGACAAGTGAAGTGATCTGGTTCACTAGTTAAGTGTTGTGCTTGTATGAGTGAAGTTCTGAATGTGAATCATTTGTCTTGCATTTTTGCTAATTTTTGCCTAAACCCCTATCTTTGAATATCTGGTTTATAAATTATTTTTGCTTAATTGTTGACAAAAATGAGCCTACTGGGTCAGTGATAAGACTTCAGCTTACCTTTTGATTTTGTGTTTAAGTCCTCATGTGTGCAAAGTGAAAATTGTTTTTATTTTGAACTCTAAGGGAATCTGATGGTGGTTAGTTAATGTGATTTAATGGGATGTCGGTAGTTTTTAATTAACCTAAAAATCTCTTCCACGTTCCTCTCTCTCCCATTCCCACACTCTTCCCGTCCAATGTTTTCCACTTTCTCCACATATTTTCTTCTTTCTTTTGTTTACTGTGAACTTTGGCTAATAAGGAAAAATTGTTTTTGTTCTTTTCACTTTCTCTTGCCGCCATCTCTTCTATTTTTCTTTTATCATTTTTGGTGTGTCATACTTTTGCATTGTTAATCTTTTGATCATCTTTTGGGTAAGTGTTGGTTGTTATTCTATTGTAGTAATGTAGTATTTTTCTTTGGTTCACATGGAGTTAGGAAGATTCCTTTTCTTTATCTTAATAGTTCTTATGTTGAGTTTGCTCATTCTGGTACTGATAAGAGTGTGTTGTGTGACGAACAACGATCCTCCGGCGAGTTAAGTTCTGATAAAGGCTACTGTTAAGTCGCCGTTTTCTTCGAGGTAAGTATTTGAATATCAATTTTGGGGGCTGTTTTTAGTAAAGAGAAAGTACCGAAGTTAATTATTAGTCTAATTCATGGTTGTTAATTAGTATGATTTAATGTCGTATGTAGGATTCAGGAGTGCTCTGTTCTGTGGCTAATCAGAAATAACATTAGGTGTGTGAATCTAACCCGAAACTTCGATTAGAACTCAGAAAAACTCGAAAACAAATGTTGTTTTCGGAACTACTCTGTGTCACACGGTCGTGTGGCTGGCCGTGTGTTAGGCCATGTGCACCACATGGGTGTGTGGTCGGCCGTGTACCAGGGCGTGTGGTTGACCGTGTGCCAAGCTGTGTGGAGCACACGAGCGTGTATGATTGTATGAGCAATTTTGGTAGGCCGTGTAGGACATACGGGTAGGCCAGGTAGGCCATGTGGACCTATTTTTTTAAAATTTTCATTTAGGCCCATTTTGTAACACCCCTAACCATATCCGTCGCCGAAATAAGGTTACGAAGCATTATCAAAGTTTATGTTTCAAAACTATAAAAAAATTTAATCATTTAATAACTCAACATCAATCATGTCAATCAATATCATACATATTATCCCTTATACGAGCCCTCAAAACCCTAAAAACACATTAGAAACAAGTCGGGACTAAATCAGAAACATATAGAATTTTTCATAAAAAAAAGAAAATTTTCAAACTGCAAGGATCACACAGTCGTGTGACTCACATGGCTGAGACACACGCCCGTGTCTCAGGCCATGTGGCATTCGAAGTAGGGACACACACCCGTGTCCCAACCCATGTAACTCTCTAACTTAGGTCACATGGCCAAGTCGCACGCTCGTGTGCCAGGTTGTGTACCCTCGAAATGCAACCTTTAAAAACTTACAGGGGACACACGACCATGTCGCGTGGTTGTGTGTCACACACGGCTGAGACACACGCACGTGTCTTAGGCCGCATGAATGAGAAAAAGGCCATTTTGAAACCATTTCTTTCACCCTAAACATGCTCACACATACAAAACATTTGCACATACAATCAAGCTTTCAAACATACCTAAAATATGTATAATAAGATCAATTCAATAGGTCATTTATCCATACAACCAATATGCCAAAAGGTACCCCAAACATAATTATCAAATCAATCTAAATATGTGCACATTTACCATTTATCATCTATTTTGTCTCCATGCCAAAACATAGCATAATTGACATATTCTAAAACACAACCAAACATATTAAATTGGTCATTCAAAGTATACTTTCATTTGACCATTCCAACACCAACCATTTAAGCATCAAAACCATCTAAATGACACCAATCTAGCCAATTCCAAATGATATATATACATGCCAAACTCATCAAACTAACATATACCACATTCCATCTATACATGACATTATAACATTGATCAAGACATCAAAATATACAGATAAAATCAATATAGTGTGATGGATCTTTGACTAGCTTCCAACCCGATCGAGCTTCTGATAATCTGAAAAGTAAAGGAAAAATAACAATGTAATGCTTAGTAAGCTCTTATAAATTTTAAACATAAAATTGAACTTTATAAGGTAAACATAAACCTATACCAATGCCTCAAGATTTATCAAACCATAATCAACTCGCAAATTAGTGTATTTATCCACAACCTAGATAAATTCATCCATAACTTAAGTAAATTTCTCAAATATAAGTAAACCATTTAACTCATCATTGCATTTACACTATCACCTCAATTATGAACTTATTGTTTTATTACATCTCCTTACTCGTATCATTTGTATAACACAAGACATAAGCATAAATATATCATCATCAATACACAAGTTAGTCCATTTACTCATATTTCACTCAAAATATCATAAGGTAAGTCATATACATGAATAACATCACTTGTAATCATCAATTTCATGATCATAAACATACTTTCATTGAACATTACCTTTTTATTCCTTTTCATAGATTCATGACATAAGTCCTTTGAATACTTACCGATCTCTTCCTTTTCATACCCGTTGAATCAAATGAAATAACTTCGAATAATGAAAATAATATTTTCAATACAACTTACCTGTAACACCCCCAAACCCGGCCCATGCGTTTCGACCAGATCTGGTATGCTACGAGTTGTACATTGAAAACTTTTGCTTTGTTGGTTTTGGAAGTCATAAGTTAATTAGACTTTATCTGAATAAATAATTGACATTTTAAAAAAAATAGAACCTTTGTATTATTATTATTAAGTATAATAAAATCTTTGACACAAATTCATAAGTTGCAGAACATTGAAAACTATTTAGTTGAATAAAAACTATGGGGCCTTATTACATAAATATTCCCAAAATAAGAATAAAATAAAACCTAATGAAAATTGAAATAATTTGCAGAATTAACAACTTGATGGCCCCTCGAGTCCATCTTGGCTCCCATGTCCACGTTCTACTGTTCATCTGAAAGAGTAGAGAAAAAGGAAAACGTGAGTCACCAAGACTCAGTGTATAAATCTCGAAACACACAACGACCTGAGCCCACAAACACATTATGGGCCCTGGCTCATATATGAAGTTATCAATCATAATCATATATCAAATAATAAATGATGAATAGCCCAACCCATCTTAGGTTTCCATCCTCTACACACCAGCTCGTACCAACCATCACACCTTGGGGATTTTTACAATCAACCCTCCATCCGCTACACACCAAAACGACAGCCGTACTGCCTGTTCCTGTTATTTAGGAATTATTAAATGTGCCATAGCCACCGATCACTATGTGACCTAACATTTATATGTGTAGGATTTCTACCACCGATCACCGAGTGACCTGTCATACACTTCCCCTTCAATATCATATTCCTACCCCATGCATACACATAAAAGAAACATCATACAGGCTTATATATACTCCGATACACATAGAGAATTCTATGATTTACGTACCTGGCATCCTTGCTTACCCCTTTTAGGGTTCCATTCGACTGTCTATACAGCTACTTTCCGGCTTTTTAGCCCATAACATAGTTATATATATATATATACATACAGGGTTAATAGTGTGTTAGAGATCTACACACCTGATTACCGATAAAACGATGCTTTCTATGTCGACGCTATCCGTAGTCGACACAACTGCTATCTGCCTAAGGTGTTGTTCAGAAGCCGATCCACAACCAAGTGGCCAATCTCGAATGGCAGATACCGCTCGTTTCTTAAACTTAGGGATTCTCTCCTTTGCCTAATCCATATTTAATTCCATCACAAGTCCTTGTCAGAACTACTATCACAATATATGATCGTTAATCCTCATCATAAAGTTAAGATCTTGTGTACTATGAACGAATCTAGTAAAAATCTATGGAAAATCTCCTTACCTTAAAATCCCGAAATTGGAGACTAGCGCTTTTCGGCTTTTAGATCTAGACGACCAAGTTTCCTTCAAATCCCGGAATGCCGCCCATCATAGAACCATTAAACTATTAGCTTTTCGGCTTTTGCCTTTCAAGAACCGAAATAGAACATGAGATCTAACAGAAGTCGACACTTACCTTAGTACAGGGAATTCGGCTAGCACTTGGAGAGGAGATTCATCAATGCCAGAGAAAAGATTTAAATGCCGAAAGAATAGAATTAATTCTCAAATAGGATGAATAATGAAAAACTATGGAGATTTTGGCTTTTTAGAGAAATCGGCACAAGAGGATAAGAATGGAAAAGAGAGAAAAGAGAGTGAAGGGAGAGGTTTCGACTTTTGAATAATTTAAAGAAAGAAATTGTAAAGGAAGAGGCTAGGGATTTTCGGCACAAGGAATAAGGAGAGAATTAGGGTTTTAAATGCTAGAATCAAGGAGCTGTCCCCCCTATTTATAGGAATTTCGGCACCTCCTGTATAAAACCGAAAACGTCCTTCCTAATTAATTAAAATTCAAGCTAAATGAAAGGGAAAATTCGGCACCCCTTTTGCCATGCAGTAGCCGATTTCTTTACTCCTCTAAGTGGTGGATTTTCGGCCATCACCTTCCTTGTAGATAGGCTCCTATCTTTTCTCCTTTTTATCTTATAAATTATCAATTATAAAATCCATATAAATCCTCCTATTTTTGAGCCTTGTAGCCGTCCACCTCACCTAACTCTAATGCCAAATTTAGCTAAATAAAATTAAAAGATTTGGGCTCCATGAAACTTAAATTTTGGGCCCCTAAATCCCTTGTTGTGGCGTCACCCCTTGCTCATTTTTAAGTGCCGAAAATGGCCTAAAAACATGGGCTCCTTGCAGCCAAAACTTGAGCCCCTTTAATTGTTAATGACACCACCTTTTAATTCCTTTGTAGTGCCACCTCTTGTTGGGCCACAAGCCCACGTTGGTATTTTAAACATAATTACCACCTTTTAACTCTATAATGCCCAATCTAATAATTTAACCAAGGCCTTTGCCTAATCCTGAGCCCAATTTGGACTCCTATTACTTAAATTTACATATTAAACATATCCCTACACTAAATGCATAGGCCCATAAATTTAGGATGTTACAGTTCTACCCCATTAAAGAAATTTCGTCCTCGAAATTTCCAACTAACTATTAATCGTACTACCCAAGTCTCACCACTATACTTTCGCTGCGCACTCTAATTCTAAAGCCAAAAGAAACACTTAGTATACTATGGTAGAGTACGCACCGGTATTCGCATCTAGAACGTTCTCGTCCCCTTGGCGACATGCTGCATAGACCAAAGCTGGCTGCCTCGCCTCAGCATAACCTGCACCTCTACGACCATGTCCTGTACCATTGCTACCATTGACTTGACCACGGCTCCTTGGTGTTGTTGACCTCCTCTTCCCGGCGGTGCATTCTCTTGACCTGTGGGCCCTTCACTGCCCCGTTGCTGCGGACAGTTTCTAACTTGGTGGTCCGTAGATCCACACCTAAAGCACTTCCCACTGCCTGCCAAACACTCACCTTCATGGAATTTACCACATCAAGCACACTTCTGTGTCTGACTAGCAGCAGCAGGTCTCTCATCCCGTCTCGGCCCGTTTGACCTAAGTCTTTTCTGAGTTTTCCCAGCTGCCTTTGACGATCCAAAATTCCTCTTACTTCCACCTTTATCTCTATCCCGATTCAGTTTCTCAGTCCGCTTCACCTCCTCGGCTATCTTAGCCTTTTCCACCAACACAACAAATTCCCTCTCCCGCTGTGGTGCTATCAATACTTGTAGTTCATCCCTTAGACCATCTTCAAATTGGACACAGCGTTCATGGTCCGTGGCCACCATCCCTCGAGCATAACGGCTAAGGCGTAAGAATTCAGCTTCATACGTAGCCACTGACCTACTCCCTTGTACCAAATTCAGAAATGATTTGTGCTGCGCATCCACATAACTCGATCCAATGTACTTATTCTGAAACGCCGTTTTAAAGAGATCCCAGGTGATACAGTCAGCCACCGTACCATCCTTAACCGTAAGCCACCATTGATATGCTTCATCCCGTAGGAGGGATACAACTCCTTTCAACTTCTCCTCCTCCGTGAAATCCAAATCATCCATTATGCGTTCTACCGCCTCCAACCAATACTCAGCTGAACTTGGGGCTACACCAGAAATTCCTCTAAACACTTTTTCCCATTGGCCCTAAGCCGTTCCGGCACAGATTTCCAGGCTCCTGTGCCCATACCAGCCCCAGCAACCCTCTCTAAAACCCGTAGCACTGCCTGAGATACCACATCATCTCTGGCAGTCTGATCCTGAAATTCCTCCTCCGCGGCTAGGGGAACTGGCATCTCGTTCCCAGATCCATGGCCAGATCCTACTGGCTCTGACACCGTCATCCTACCCCTACCACGACCACGTGGCGGACGTCCTCTACCCCTTATACTCATTCTACCGCTTCGCGTTTATCTGATTAGAAATTTTATGAATTATTAGTTTTCTTCCACTGATTAACCACGAACAGTCTTATGAATAATAGTTTTAAGAGTAGTTCTTTCGAATTCGCAATTACATTCAAAATTCAGTCTCAAGTTCGTCTCCTCTAATTCTAGGAAACACATACATTCAATCATCATCATACAAATAACATCCATGAACTTACATTCATCACGTAAGAGTGTTTTCGTTGTTTTACTACCCAGGGGTATTTTTGTAATTTGTCCTACAAGGGTATTTTCGTAATTTTCCAAAATTGGGTTCCTTGGTGATTTGGTGAAATAAGGGTATTTTGGTAATTTTGCAATCTCGGAGGTATTTCGGTAATTTTGAAATTCGAGGGTATTTCAATAATTTTGAAATTTGGGGGTATTTCGGTAATTTACAAACTAGGGATATTTTGGTTATTTTGCAAAACAAGGGTAATTTGGTAAATTTACAAATCAGGGTTGATTTGATGTTACTGTTTTTTTTAACAGGGGTACGGTGAAAAATCTCATTTCATAAACTGGGTTACTCTTGTAAACATGAGGTTTTCGGGTAAATTCTCAAAACATAGGTATTTTATAAATTCATGGTTGGTTGGAAATTTTCACGAATCAAGTGTATTTGAAAATTTTACAAAACTTGGGTTTTTTTTTCAAAAAGGGTGGCTGGTCCCTTTCGGGTTTTAATTATAAGGTTTAGCCCATCAACAAGTCCTCGTAGCTAGGGTGAACAGTCACTACGCACCAGGTAAGATTCTAACGAAGAGGATGTGAGTCACTAGGACTGCTTAAGTACCAAGCTCTTCCTGAATCCAATCCTAGACATGCGCATGCTTGTTGCCACACCCTAACCTATCGACTTGTTCACGGGTTTTGTTTAGTTGGATTAAATCT
Source organism: Gossypium australe (assembly GCA_005393395.2). Lineage (NCBI taxonomy): Eukaryota > Viridiplantae > Streptophyta > Magnoliopsida > Malvales > Malvaceae > Gossypium > Gossypium australe. The sequence continues at coordinate 123,335,960 of CM016624.1, read as the reverse complement.
TATGGAATTTAAGAGTTGTTCATCTAAGCCTATGGTCCATTAATTCTATCATACTAATCTACGTCCCCTACAGCCCATCAAACCCATATATATATCACAACAAAAGTTTCGAATACTTACCTGCGTGGATCAGGTGCCGGTAGACTCGAAGGCCATATCTTCAACCCAAAACTTTCTTTTCTCAAAATCACTTCTATTTTACAAAACATTACTAGACCCATTTCACAGCCCGAGTTTTGAACTGGGCTCTGATACCAAATTGTAACACCCCCGAACCCGGCCCATGCGTTTCGACCAGATCTGGTATGCTACGAGTTGTACATTGAAAACTTTTGCTTTGTTCGTTTTGGAAGTCATAAGTTAATTAGACTTTATCTGAATAAATAATTGACATTTAAAAAAAAAAATAGAACCTTTGTATTATTATTATTAAGTATAATAAAATCTTTGACACAAATTCATAAGTTGCGGAACATTGAAAACTATTTAGTTGGATAAAAACTATGGGGCCTTATTACATAAATATTCCCAAAATAAGAATAAAATAAAACCTAATGAAAATCGAAATAATTTGCAGAATTAACAACTTGATGGCCCCTCGAGTCCGTCTCAGCTCCCATGTCCACGTTCTAAATTGGATCAATTTGATCAAAAACGAGCTAAGTATTAATGGAAAAATTAGAGGAGAAAGAGTGAATTTCTTTTAAAATTGAAGAAGAGAAAGGTGTTTGGTTGCTATGAAAATCAAATGGATGGAAAGAATTTCGAGGGAAAACTATTGATTTTAGATCTAACAAAATTTTGAAATGGGTGAAAATGTGGAGGGAAGGAATGATGAGTGGTCTTGTATAGCCAACCAAATTTTAAAATTTGGGCTATTTACCCTCAAGCCCCATTATATTTTCTCCCTTGTTATTATTTCTCCAATTCCAATTAAAACTCTTTTATTTTACACATTAAACCTCTAATTTTAAAACCATTTTAATTTAATCTTTACTAACATATTTTTACTAACCCAATTATTATTAACTAATTAATTAATTATTTTATTTTATTCTAATTCCTATGACACTAATCCTGTTATCTCTCTCGAGCTCGCATTTTAACTACTAGCTTCTACTAACCCGGTTTTTAGGGTGTGACAGGCTCGTCCTTCTAAAATTCCTATAATTGAATATGAGGCACTTGATTTGTCTAACTTAAAACATGATCATGAGTGTAAAGCAAATATATGAGTATCCAGTTAATATACATGATGAAATTCAAAGAACTTATATTAAGCTTGGATCATATAAACTTATTCTTTTAGAATATCCTACTTCTAATTTAGAAAGCATCCTCCTTATTTTCAACCATCATGGTTTAAATGATTTTCTTGGTTAAAATACTCACCTTCTAAAGATGCAATATTATGTTTGCCTTGTTTTCTTTTTAATAGCAATCCAAGTAATCATTTTGGATCAATTGCATTTATTCAATTGTTTTAGTAAGTGAAAAAAGTGCATGACGGATGCAATTGTGTTTTTTTAACACATATGGGAAAAGATTTGAGTTCATTACATAACAATGCACAAAGAACTTATGTAGATTTAATGAATCAAGCTCAACATATTGAAGCATTAGGCAAATAACACAACAATTTACAGCTAATTTATCTACATCTAAAAACTTGTATATATGTTGTTTGATGGTTGACATTTCAGGGTTGTTGATACGAAATTGGAGCGGAGGAAGCAGAAGAAGGATCGAGTTCAAGTAGTTTGACTCAAGAAGGAAAGATTTGGATGTGATCAGAAAAGAAGAAATAAACAAATTTAGTAAAAAAGAAATCGAACATAGAAAAAGAAGAAATTTGAGAATAAAAACAAATAAAAATTATAAATAAATAAGAAATAGAAATAAAAAAAAAAGAACAAAGTGGAAGATGGACGAGTAAACCGATGGATATGATGGATAGAATGATAAATGTCCAATTGAACCCTTTGAGATATAAATCCCAACAAACTCAATTAATGACTCAAATCAACCCTCCATGAAATAATCCTTGACAAATTGAAGGGTGAAGAATGAATTCTCACGACTCCTTGAAGAAAATCGAGAAGAAAACTACTTCTAAAAATCACAAGAAAGAAATCCTACACAAAGAAACAAACTCTCAAAGTTGAAAACTTTATTAATAAAAACAATTGTCTAATTTGTGTACAATGCAAAAGAATATATATAGGCTAGCTAAATAAATCTAAATAAAACTTTTAAGTATACTAAAACTCTAATTAATCTAAACAAGAAGTAGTTTTAAACTAATTTTTTTTTGTTGACATAAAACTCCTAAATAACTTAAACTACTTAATAATTATTAAAAATTCGGAATAATAAAATAACAAGAGTTGATAAATACAATATTGGGCTTATATATAATAAAAATTAAGCCCAAAACTCGAATCCAATATGATTTAAACTTGAGTTGAAAGCCCGAAACCCGTAATTCCCACCATAATCCCGTCCAAAAATTCTGCTCGAGCAGTCTTCACTAAAACGATCATAACTTGAGCTCCCAAACTCAAAATCGAGTGATTTAAAGTGTGTTTCGAAACTAAGAGATAGATCTTCGAACTTCATAAAGACATCTCAATCCAAAAATGCCTAGATCCCATCTAAAAAGTTGTCACAAGTCTGTTGATTTCCTAAACTTGAAAACTGGCAGCTTCGGTGAATGAAATTTATTAAATTTCACATCATCCGTGCATGTATCAGTTGTGTGTTTAGAGGCCATGATGAAAGCTCGAGATAAAAAAAATCGTAGAAACTTTCTTAAATTGTTATTGCTATTAGCATCTTATGGTAAGAAAGATGAAGATATTTTGAAAAGTGTTACACAAAATGCTACATATACTTTTTCATCAATGCGAAAAAATATGTTGCAAATTTATGTTGATAGAGCTCATAATGTAATTAGTGAATAGATTGGTGATAAAGTTCAACATTTTTGTGGATAAAGTGAGAGGCAAGTTAAAAATAAAAGAGCAAATGAAAATTGTTTTGAGTTTTATTTTATAAACAATTATAGTAAAAGAATGGTTTTTTATATAGTCCATGTTAAAGATATTACAACATTGACTTCAAAAATGAAATTTTTAATGTTCTCTTACAACTAGCTTTGACATACATGTCGTAACCATTTTTTTTGACAAAAACGGGAATCGAACTTGGGTTTTGAAAATGAATAAAAACGGGAGTCGCCACCGATCTTTCATTAGGTGTGATCGGATCACCTCTGTTTTAATAGAACATTTTGATTTATTAAAACAAAACTTTTGGTCTACGAAAATTAGAAAAGTGGGTTCGGGAGTCGGTTACATGCGAGGAAGGGTTAGCACCCTCGTCACGCCCAAAATTGGTACCAAATTGATTAACTAATGTCCCAACGTCGAAAGTTTGAAAATTTTGAAGGAATTTAAAAATCTGACCCCTTTTGGAAATATTCGTGTTTTCCTTGAACTAAAACGAGATTTCCCGTTTCGAAGAAATAAAGTGTCACATCCAATACTTTAGGACACGATAGTTTAAATCTTCGATCCTAAAATCATCTCATAGTTTTTCCGGAATTGTAAACTAAGATTTTCTCGTTTCCAAGGGATTAAAATATCACACCCAATACTTTAGGACATGATAATTTAAATCTTCGGATCGGAGATCATCCCATAGTTTTTTTGAAAATCAAGATTTTCTCGTTCCAAAAGACTAAAATATCACATCCAATACTTTAGGACACGATAATTTAAATCTTTGAATCCAAGATCACCTCGAAACTATTGATTTACGTAGAATGACGTCGATGAAAATAATCGTAAAAAATGTCAAAACAGAAACAAAAAATGAAATCGACAAGATAAAAGTACGAATAATAAAATGAAAAAAACAATGTCAAAATGATAGAATTAGTAACAACGAAGATAATAAACGTCATGGTGTGAATACTATTAATAAAGACAATAATAATAGTAATAATAATAATAGTGATATAGTGATAACGGTAATAATGATAACATTAAAATATGTACAAGATAATAATAATAATAATAATAATAATAAATAATAATAATAATAATAATAATACGCAATATGTAGTATACTAATATATCTATAGTAATACTAATATAATGAGGTTAATATGTACAAGAAATAAAATATATACACCGTGATAATAACAATAATAATAATAATAATAATAATAATAATAATAATAATAATAATAATAATAATAATAATAATAATAATAATAATAAAAATAATAATAATATACATAATATACGGTAGTGACAATGATGATATAGTGATAATAAATATAATAACATAGTAAGTATGTATATACAAATAATAGTATTATAATAATAATAATAGTAGTAGTATAGTAGTAATAATAATAATAATATCATAGTGATAATAAAAATAATAATATTAATAATGATACAAAATATATATAGTATAGTAATACAAATATGGTAATAATAATAGTGATGATAATAGTGGTAAGACAAAGTATAATAATAATAATAGTAATATTAATAATAATAATGATAAATTAAAATGTATGATAATAGTACTAGAAAATATGAAAAGGATAAGCAGGAAATAATAATAATAGTACGAGTGATGGTGAAATAAAGATAATGACAAATATAATAATGAAAAATAATAAGAATGTCGATAACCATAATACAAAATTAACAATATAAAAACAAGTAATAGAAAATATAAAAAAAGAACAGATAAATAACAAGGAGGTAAGATATTAAATAAACCAAAGAGCTTGAGATTGAACAAATAAATAAACGCAGGACTAGATTGGAATTCAAACAAAAATCGAAAGATAAATTATAAATAAATGGAAAAAACAAGGCCAAAGGAGGGGCAATACGAAAAAACGCGTGAAGCTACAAGGGCTGTATGGGAAATTATTCCCAAGCCCTGTGCATCGCGTCTTGGTAGGGACCGATTTGAAACACAAATGAGATAATGGGGTAAAATTTTTAAAAAGAAAAAGATGTTACGTTTGGCTGAAATCAGAAACACATCAAAAGGGAGAGGGGTCATTGCGTAAATATCCCCCTAAGGGGATATGCGCAGTCTCTTTTTACATTAAACGGCGCCGTTTTGATCAAGGCATATAAGCCCAAACCTCCTGCAGAGAAAAACACTTCTAACCCTAGCATCAAACATAACAGTAGCCACATTCCAGAAAAAAAAGAAAAACGCTTCACTTCCTCTCATCTCTTAATCGATTGGGCCCCCTTCCGATCGATTCATCGCACCACCGCCGCGCACGGGGTCTAATGGCGCACGGGGCCAGGTTCGTTTCCCTTCTCTTTTGTTTTTCCTTTTTTCGTTTGTTAAAGGTTTCGAAAGAAATAAAAGAAGGAATTAACAGCAAATGGAAACGAGATCAACCTCTTGATGCCCCTTGTTGTTTGTTTGATTTCTGATTCCGTATTTTCTCTTTGATTCCAAAAATCTCTTTTTTACCTTTGGTGCTCTCGGTTTTTCGTCCTTCGAATTCGAAAAAAAAATGATTCCCCTTTTTGAAATTTGTATTCTTATTTTCGATTTCTGAATGCGTAAAACAAAGGAGTTACAAGAGTTCCTTTTTTTGATTTCGGATTCCCCCCCCCTTTTTTTTTTATTTTTTAAAAAAAAACCTTACTATTCTCTTGAGTTCATTACTGCCGATGATTCGTAAAATACAACCCGAAGGATCCCCCCCTCTTTTTACATTTTTCTTCATGGCTTTATAGCCGAATATTGATGAAAATAACAATAAATAAACCCATTCTTTGCTTGCGGTGTGCTTGTAGTTTTGTCCTTTTCTTTGCTTTTGCAGGTGTGTGGCCGACAGAGGCAGGTGCACTCGTGGGTGCTGCGGCGCTGGTGGTGACCAGTGGGGAGAGGCTTGCGGCGCTAGGGTTTTGAAAACCCTAGCTATCTGGAACTTTTTAAGGTTTTGGGCCTTTTGGGCCGCCTGTAAATTGGGCCTATTGGACTGTTATTCTATTTTTTGGTTTTGGGTTTTAGGCCCGGACGAAATTTGGGCATTACAGCTGCCCCTCTTTGCTCATTGTCGTGAAACGAGAATAGAGCAAAGACAATAAATAACCAAATTTGCCCGGGCCTAGCTAAGCCTTGGCTTCTTGATCTGCATCTTTTCCAACAGCTTCAAACTTCATTGTAACTTTTTGCTTCGATTCAGTCTGCTGGAGGCTTGGGGTGATAAGAGTTCAGAAGGAAGAGGTCCGCAGCTTGGTTCTTCTTGCTGAAACTTCTCGAAAACGAACGGTGATAGGAATTCAGAAGAGACCCGTAACTTGGATCTTCTTGCTGAAAACTTCTTGAAAACGAACAGTGATAGGAATTCAGAGGAGACCCGTAACTTGGATCTTCATACTGAAACTTCTCGAAAACGAATGGTGATAGGAATCCAGAAGAGACCCGTAACTTGGATCTTCATACTGAAACTTCTCGAAAATATAGTTGGTGATAGGAATCCAGAAGAGACCCGCAACTTGGATCTTCTTGCTGAAACTTCTCGAAAATATAGTTGGTGATAGGAATCCAGAAGAGACCCGTAACTTGGATCTTCATACTGAAACTTCTCGAAAACATAGTTGGTGATAGGAATCCAGAAGAGACCCGCAACTTGGATCTTCTTGCTGAAACTTCTCGAAAATATAGTTGGTGATAGGAATCCAGAAGAGACCCGTAACTTGGATCTTCATACTGAAACTTCTCGAAAATATAGTTGGTGATAGGAATCCAGAAGAGACCCGCAACTTGGATCTTCTTGCTGAAACTTCTCGAAAATATAGTCGGTGATAGGAATCCAGAAGAGACCCGCAACTTGGATCTTCTTGCTGAAACTTCTCAAAAATATAGTTGGTGATAGGAATCCAGAAGAGACCCGTAACTTGGATCTTCATACTGAAACTTCTCGAAAATATAGTTGGTGATAGGAATCCAGAAGAGACCCGCAACTTGGATCTTCTTGCTGAAACTTCTCGAAAATATAGTTGGTGATAGGAATTCAGAAGAGACCCGCAACTTGGATCTTCTTGCTGAAACATCTCGAAAATATAGTTGGTGATAGGAATCCAGAAGAGACCCACGACTTGGATCTTCATACTGAAACTTCTCGAAAATATAGTTGGTGATAGGAATCCAGAAGAGACCCGCAACTTGGATCTTCTTGCTGAAACTTCTCGAAAATATAGTTGGTGATAGGAATTCAGAAGAGACCCGCAACTTGGATCTTCTTGCTGAAACTTCTCGAAAATATAGTTGGTGATAGGAATCCAGAAGAGACCCACGACTTGGATCTTCATACTGAAACTTCTCGAAAATATAGTTGGTGATAGGAATCCAGAAGAGACCCGCAACTTGGATCTTCTTGCTGAAACTTCTCGAAAATATAGTTGGTGATAGGAATTCAGAAGAGACCCGCAACTTGGATCTTCTTGCTGAAACTTCTCGAAAATATAGTTGGTGATAGGAATCTAGAAGAGACCCACGACTTGGATCTTCTTGCTGAAACTTCTCGAAAACGAACGGTGATAAGTCTGAACTTTCAACTTGCTTCCCTGCTACCTTCAGGAAGACTTCAATCTTTAGACCGCTCCGCTGGAGCAACATCTGAATTTTGACGTGGTGGTGCCCTTTTCTTGAAGGACCTGTCACGTAGAATATGCTTGTGCGTATGCAAATAACGGGGATGTTATGATCGAGATGGCTCAAATGCTCCTAACTATACGTGTCATCTACATGAATGCTGATTGTTATGTGAATGATGATTTTTCGCCGTGTAAAAATATCCAGGATGTAACGATCGCAATAAATCGAATGTTCCTAACTGGATGCGTATGAATGCATGAGAAGGACCCCATTTATGGTTTAGGTTGTCATTGCTCATAGCGAGATTCTACCACTGACGTACCACGATTGTGGCAGGTGTAGGGAACTCACAGAAACGCTTGCCCCATCGTAACCTCGTTATCCTCTCCATTGTACCCTCCTTGAGACATAAGGTTCGGACCTCTTACTACCACATCAGGAGAGTAATCTTTGTCTTCTTCTAACTGCGACTTCGAAGTGTGGAATCAATAATGGCACTATGCCTTTATTATATGTCTAAGTTGGCCTTGCCCGTAGTTCAACAAGGTTCCTTCACCGATGCGTCCCGATGTTCTTTCGTTTAGCCAGTATCTCTCTTTTTTGACAAAAACCCCCAAACAGGCGATTGTTTCTTGCTCAGGAAATCTACCTCGAAAGCTTACCCCACTGTAATTTTGGAATCCCTTTCTGGGACATAAAGCTCATACCTCTTTCCTCAACTTCAGGAGGATAACGTTTGGTTTCTTCCAACCGTCCCGCTTCGACTCTGAGGTGTGGTACCATGATTTCATTGTGTACCTGTGTTGACATTGCTTGTCGTTTGTCGAGGTTGTATCACCGACGAAATTTCTCGTCTTTGTCCAACCAATGAAATGTTCAAAAAGATAATCATGTTTTCCCCAACATTTCCAAACCTTAGACTGAATGAGTTTTGGACAATAGTCATGTTTCGGGTCCTTGTATTATTCAGATGCTTTCAGAGTAATGTGTGAAACTTCTTTTATGAAAGTACTATTAGTCCTTAAATCGTTACTTCGATGCAAAATGCCCAAAAGATTGTAACTATGGACAAGAAGGAAGTTGATTGGAGGGCATAGCTCGAAACAAACAGGTAAGACTAGCCAATACAATCGAAAAGGAAATTTATTGTTAGACAATCACAGACAACGAATTGAAATGGGTAAAATGGAAGCTAGGTGCCCCAGATATCGCAGCCCGAGCGCCTCTGTTCTAACTTCTTAAGGACCATTTTAAGCTCAATATGTGTTTAGAGGATCAGGAATACTTTGTCGATGCCCCCAAGATTGTAACATATATCTTCATCGCTATTTCAAGCGCAGCGAGACTACCGTGTGCCCCATTTTTTATCAAAATTTGAGCTGCCCTTTTCGGGTTTTCAACTCCAAACCCCTTTGGTCTCAAAGTAACCTTTTGCGGGTTTTCACTTTGACCTCTCTTTTTCTTTCTTCTTTTTTCGCAGATTTTTTTTTTTTTTTTTTTGAACTTGAATTTTCCAAATTGGGCAAGTCCCGACCATCCATTTTGGTTAATATTCATGCAGACTTTTCAAATCCACCTGATCGTATTAGATTGGATCTATTTTGCCCCATCTAGTTTTAACTCCAATTGGCAAAATTGATAAGAAATGTGTTGCCCCGGTGAAGTTTCTGTTGCCCCAATCAAGGTTCCAGCCAACGCTCTAAATCATAGGGGGTAAATGGTAGCTTCTCTATGCCAACTTTTACAAGCCTTAGTCAGTTTTCGCGTGATTTCTGGTAGTTTTTGCTACACTAGTAAGGTGTCTGATCCTGATGTCTTTCCTGGCGTTCTTCATTGCCACTTTTTTTTTTTTTTTTGCCCCCGAGCTTGGATTTGAATTTGTATTTGACGACTGTTGCCTTTGTAACTTTGGCATAGGAAGCAAACTTCACCCCACTGATCCCTTTTCACATGGTAAAGTCTATTCGCTTATCCTATCATCCTTAACAAATCAAGAGATAGGTTACAATCTTGTCATCTTCAAGGTCTTGAGATCCCTTTGACCCATATTTCGCTAAAAAGAGAGTCAGTAACAGCGTCGCTCGTGTCATTGATATCTGGGGACCCGTCGTGGGTGTAACGGTGAAAAATCTAAAGAGCAAATTATTCTAAAGGTAATTACTTATATGATCATGGATGACAAAAATAAAAATGTAAAGCGTGAAAATATTTACTCAGAAAGATGCATTTTATTAAAATAACGATTCTGGACACAAGTCCATTTCATAAAAGATTCTTATTGCTCTTAGGCTTTTAGAGCAATTTGCGTGTTTGGACATTACTCCGAGTTAGCTCTAAAAATACACGTCCTTTTTACAGCCCTATTGTTCAAAACACTCTCAGGCTCAGGTTTCTGTATTCGGCGTGTCATCCAGTTTTACAACACCTATGTCAATGAATTTTTCTACTAATTTCTTGAAAGCCAGGCAATTTTCTATCGAATGCCCTGTAATTCCAGCGTGGTACTCGCACTGGGCCTTCGGGTCATACCATTTTGGGTAAGGAGGTTGCATAAGCTTCAAGTAGTGAGGAGCCACTACATGTGCATCAAATAAATCTTGATAGAGCTCCTTGTATGTCATCGAGATGGGCGTGAACTGGTGCTTTCCCATGTTAGGCCTTGTATTGGAATTTTGCCTAGTAGTCACCATCCTTGATTGTCTTATTGCCATTAGATTTGCAGGGCTATCATCATGCTTACTCGTACTACCCATTTCCTTTTTCTTCTTCTTCTGGATCTTCAATGTCCGTTCCCTCCTTTCTTTTGCCACGGTCCGAACAACCGGTTTGGCTTGATCATCCTTAGGGTTAAAACATGAGCCCATTGATAGAGTTGAGGTGTTGGTCTGACGTCGGGGTCCGATAATGATGGGTGCCCCTTGCGACTGCAGATTTGGTTGGGTCGGGATATCCCTCGGGTTATAAACAATTTGTTCATCGTCATCTGCACTGCCGACCACTGGGCCACTCCTCTTTTCAAAACCTTCGGCAAGTAGTTGGGTTAACTGCCGCATCATATTCATTTGATCTTGCATATTCTGTCGAATTTCGGCTAACTGTTCTTGCATCAGTATTTGTCTTTGCTCTAATCTTTCCAACCTTCGTTCCATATCTTCTAGGTTAACTGGAATAATTTCACCTAATTAGAATTTTTCTACGAGTTTGATCCATGCAATCTGATGTAATGCAGATGCATGAAATGCAATGCAAAATGCATGAATGCAAAAGAAAGAGAGGCGTTGATTATGAATTCAATTCCTATTGGAAGAACTTGGTCTAGAAAATACATTCCTTAAAAAAATAGACCACATATACGGCCTCTTCCTCGTAGCCCAGGTGAGAACACCAATCCTCTTCTTCGCACCCGAATATTATGGTCGTGTCCCACCTCCTCTAGCTTTTTGTTTGCTTGATCCATGTTGATCTTCATTGCTTACTTACCTTTGGCGACGCTGATAATCTTCTGATGACTTCAGGCAGATCCCCTTCTTCGTGTTCGAATGTTATGGTCATGTCCCGTAAACTTTCTCAGTAGATGTCTTTTCTAACTCTTTTTGCTCGATCTAGGTCGTACTGTACCTTCCGCGGTGCTCGTAATCTTCTGATGACTCTTGAACCATCCTTGTCGGTTTGCATCTTCATACAAGTCTTCTTCTTCTTATCCAAAAGTTATGGTCATGTCCCGTGGACTTTCTTAGTAGATGTCTTTTCTAACTCTTTTTGCGCGATCTAGGCCGTGTTTTATTACTCACGTGTCCTCCGTGGTGCTTATAATCTTCGGATGGCCCCCGAACAATCCTTGTCGGCTTGCATCTTCCTACAACGTCTTGCCTTGCTGTTTCCCTAGGCCGTGTTCAAATCCACTTTATCAAGTGACGTATTTTCTTATGACGAATTCTCCGATTTAGGAATCAAACGCGAATCAACACCGTCTTTCTAAGATGATGCGATGCAATGCCAATGCATGGACTGAATGCACAGAGAAAGAGAAACGCTGATTATAAATTCGATTCCATTAAAAGAACTTTTCTAGAAGATAAAGCTCTTTACATAAAACAGATTACATATACGGTTTTGTCCTCGTAGCCCAAGCAAAACACCAATCTCTTCCTTCGTGACCGAATATCATGGCCATATCTTGTGCGCTTTCTTCGTGGGTGCCCCTTCTAGCTCTTTGGGGCTTGGTTCGGACCGTATCTCTTCACTTGTTTATCCTCTGTGACCGTTCATAAGCTCCTTTAAAGTCTGGGGGTGACCACTCCTTGAATAATCCTTGTTGGCTTGAATCATCGAGCGAGGTCTTGTACTCTTCTGTAGACTGTCAGCCTTCTCTCGTTGTTTACTTGGACTAATATTTGGGCAACCGTATTACAATCCGCTTTATCAAGAAATTCATTTTCTTATGAAAAACTCCTCTATTTAGCAATCGAATATTAATCAGCACCTCCTTTCTATAATGATGCAATGCAATGCAGTCAAGACAGAGGAAAACACGTTAGCGCAAGAGTAATAAACAAAGTACCTATCCGGGTAACCACTAGGGTTTGACGTGACTCTACCTAGGGTGGGTTCTTAAAGTTGGCTATATGAGGTTTGGTTCTAAGGCAAGGGTACCTGAACCAGCAGATTCCTCGATCCTCACCCGTTATAGGCTCATATGGACCGAGTTCAGTTCAGGGGAACACATTTCCCTATGGCTGCACGGAGATGAAAATCTCACGAAGACATAGGTACGGATGTGTTCCGAAAGTGATCCACTATCTTGCACGGAGGTGAAGACCTCACGAAAGAGTAGCTTCTCACTCCCACTTAAGGGTGTGACCGCAATGGTCATGTAATGCAATGCCAAAGTATTTCACGAGACTCGACATTATAGCACAAGCAAATGCATCAAAGAGAAACACAATTTTTCACAACAATTTTCCAAATTTCGATCAAAGGGACAAAAAATCAATCAATTTACGGCCTGACTCTCTTTTGGGTCCCCAGTGGAGTCGCCAAGCTGTCGTAACCATTTTTTTTGACAAAAACGGGAATCGAACTTGGGTTTTGAAAATGAATAAAAACGGGAGTCGCCACCGATCTTTCATTAGGTGTGATCGGATCACCTCTGTTTTAATAGAACATTTTGATTTATTAAAACAAAACTTTTGGTCTACGAAAATTAGAAAAGTGGGTTCGGGAGTCGGTTACATGCGAGGAAGGGTTAGCACCCTCGTCACGCCCAAAATTGGTACCAAATTGATTAACTAATGTCCCAACGTCGAAAGTTTGAAAATTTTGAAGGAATTTAAAAATCTGACCCCTTTTGGAAATATTCGTGTTTTCCTTGAACTAAAACGAGATTTCCCGTTTCGAAGAAATAAAGTGTCACATCCAATACTTTAGGACACGATAGTTTAAATCTTCGATCCTAAAATCATCTCATAGTTTTTCCGGAATTGTAAACTAAGATTTCTCGTTTCCAAGGGATTAAAATATCACACCCAATACTTTAGGACATGATAATTTAAATCTTCGGATCGGAGATCATCCCATAGTTTTTTTGAAAATCAAGATTTTCTCGTTCCAAAAGACTAAAATATCACATCCAATACTTTAGGACACGATAATTTAAATCTTTGAATCCAAGATCACCTCGAAACTATTGATTTACGTAGAATGACGTCGATGAAAATAATCGTAAAAAATGTCAAAACAGAAACAAAAAATGAAATCGACAAGATAAAAGTACGAATAATAAAATGAAAAAAACAATGTCAAAATGATAGAATTAGTAACAACGAAGATAATAAACGTCATGGTGTGAATACTATTAATAAAGACAATAATAATAGTAATAATAATAATAGTGATATAGTGATAACGGTAATAATGATAACATTAAAATATGTACAAGATAATAATAATAATAATAATAATATAATAATAATAATAATAATAATAATAATAATAATAATAATAATAATAATACGCAATATGTAGTATACTAATATATCTATAGTAATACTAATATAATGAGGTTAATATGTACAAGAAATAAAATATATACACCGTGATAATAACAATAATAATAATAATAATAATAATAATAATAATAATAATAATAATAATAATAATACAAAATAATAATAATATACATAATATATACGGTAGTGACAATGATGATATAGTGATAATAAATATAATAACATAGTAAGTATGTATATACAAATAATAGTATTATAATAATAATAATAGTAGTAGTATAGTAGTAATAATAATAATAATATCATAGTGATAATAAAAAATAATAATATTAATAATGATACAAAATATATATAGTATAGTAATACAAATATGGTAATAATAATAGTGATGATAATAGTGGTAAGACAAAGTATAATAATAATAATAGTAATATTAATAATAATGATAAATTAAAATGTATGATAATAGTACTAGAAAATATGAAAAGGATAAGCAGGAATAATAATAATAGTACGAGTGATGGTGAAATAAAGATAATGACAAATATAATAATGAAAAATAATAAGAATGTCGATAACCATAATACAAAATTAACAATATAAAAACAAGTAATAGAAAATATAAAAAAAGAACAGATAAATAACAAGGAGGTAAGATATTAAATAAACCAAAGAGCTTGAGATTGAACAAATAAATAAACGCAGGACTAGATTGGAATTCAAACAAAAATCGAAAGATAAATTATAAATAAATGGAAAAAACAAGGCCAAAGGAGGGGCAATACGAAAAAACGCGTGAAGCTACAAGGGCTGTATGGGAAATTATTCCCAAGCCCTGTGCATCGCGTCTTGGTAGGGACCGATTTGAAACACAAATGAGATAATGGGGTAAAATTTTTAAAAAGAAAAAGATGTTACGTTTGGCTGAAATCAGAAACACATCAAAAGGGAGAGGGGTCATTGCGCAAATATCCCCCTAAGGGGATATGCGCAGTCTCTCTTTACATTAAACGGCGCCGTTTTGATCAAGGCATATAAGCCCAAACCTCCTGCAGAGAAAAACACTTCTAACCCTAGCATCAAACATAACAGTAGCCACATTCCAGAAAAAAAAGAAAAACGCTTCACTTCCTCTCATCTCTTAATCGATTGGGCCCCCTTCCGATCGATTCATCGCACCACCGCCGCGCACGGGGTCTAATGGCGCACGGGGCCAGGTTCGTTTCCCTTCTCTTTGTTTTTCCTTTTTTCGTTTGTTAAAGGTTTCGAAAGAAATAAAAGAAGGAATTAACAGCAAATGGAAACGAGATCAACCTCTTGATGCCCCTTGTTGTTTGTTTGATTTCTGATTCCGTATTTTCTCTTTGATTCCAAAAATCTCTTTTTTACCTTTGGTGCTCTCGGTTTTTCGTCCTTCGAATTCGAAAAAAAAATGATTCCCCTTTTTGAAATTTGTATTCTTATTTTCGATTTCTGAATGCGTAAAACAAAGGAGTTACAAGAGTTCCTTTTTTTGATTTCGGATTCCCCCCCCCTTTTTTTTTTTTTTTAAAAAAAACCTTACTATTCTCTTGAGTTCATTACTGCCGATGATTCGTAAAATACAACCCGAAGGATCCCCCCCTCTTTTTACATTTTTCTTCATGGCTTTATAGCCGAATATTGATGAAAATAACAATAAATAAACCCATTCTTTGCTTGCGGTGTGCTTGTAGTTTTGTCCTTTTCTTTGCTTTTGCAGGTGTGTGGCCGACAGAGGCAGGTGCACTCGTGGGTGCTGCGGCGCTGGTGGAGACCAGTGGGGAGAGGCTTGCGGCGCTAGGGTTTTGAAAACCCTAGCTATCTGGAACTTTTTAAGGTTTTGGGCCTTTTGGGCCGCCTGTAAATTGGGCCTATTGGACTGTTATTCTATTTTTTGGTTTTGGGTTTTAGGCCCGGACGAAATTTGGGCATTACAATACAAAATATCTGAAATTAAGGTTACGATGGAAAAAACAATATGTGTGGCGGAATTTAATGATTTACAAACTTGGCCTTTGAATGAATGTCGATATACTTATTATATTCACTGTTTTACTTATCGTTTTTTGCTAGCATTGGTTGTAGTAGCGAAAAAAGTGATTGAAGGGCATCAATTTTTTAAAATACTTGTCTGATATTGTTAATATTACTTCTTCTAAATGTCACGATGAATTAAAAAAAACCCAAACAGCTAAAATAATTCGTTTGTATCCCATCAACTAGTTAGCAACTAGAATATGTATGAATCAGATTGACTCTTTACAACTAAGGATGTCTGAACTAAATCAGTTCTGTCCGAACACTAGCAAAAAACTAGTTAGATTGGAAATCAAGAAAAACTGGGATTAAACGGCAAACCAGAAAAACTATTCAGGCCGATTTTTCAAAAATCCGGGCTTCTTCAGGCTGGGTCAAGCCGGAAATAAAAGCCCAATCAACCTATTAAGCAAATGCATTTAACCCAAATAAAAAATAAAATAAAATAATAATTAAAAAGCAAAAACTAAAACACACACACGTGACCCAGACCAACTTCCTGCTGCCTCAGTCCTTAGTCTTCTTTCCTGTTCGTCTCCCTCAACCACCGATCCCTTCGGCTTCGGCCTGCCATCTCTACTCCAGTCTTCGGCCATCCCAAATCTGAGATTAGATCTGCTTCAGCTTTTCGATGTCCCTACTGTTGCTGGTCAGCTGAGGTGATGTTTTAGTTGGACTTATATTGTTCTTTTAATTGGACTGATATGAGATAAAGTTCTAGTGCATTATCCAAAAGGATTATGCTTGATCAAATCCATTGATGCATCCAACATGATTTCAGATGTCCAAACTCTTGGCAACTTGTTTTAAGAAGTTGTGAAAATTGTTGGTCCTAACAATGTGGTGCAACTAATTACAGATAATACTAAAAATTATAAACCCAATTGCGTTGCGATAAGTAAAATATTAATAATGTATCCATTCATTTAAGTAGTAATTTGGATCTACCTCAAACTAAATTATAAAACACATATATACCTTGAATTTGAAGTATATATATTTAGGTACTAACATTTTTATTCTTACAAGGCCTAATAAATCCATGGGAGCCCAACTTGACAAATTTGGGCCATGTTTGTCCCAATTTAACAGCCCAACTTTACCTTCATATATGTAAAATTTGTGTATGATTTGAAAGATTTTCTTATAAAAAGGGTATTGCACAAAAAATATCACTAAATTATTCTCTTCCTTCTATTTTAGTTACTCAATTATAAATTTTTTAATTTAATTATTAAATTTTTCAGAATCAAATATTTTAATCATTCATTATTAGTTGTTGTTAGATAAATAGCAGGAAACTGATGTAAAACTTTTTTTCATTAATCTGATAATAAATTTAGCTTTATAATGTTTAGACATTATATCAATACGATCTTAGATATGAAAATATTCAATAAATCTAAGCTTCAATATTTATAAATATAATAAATAAAATGGATTCCATTTCGTATGAATGCTTTATATTAAAGTTTATATTTACGCAATGGTGAGGGAAGAATGATAAAAGGAAAAAAAGAGAGTAAAAAAAGCTGTTTATTTTGTTACTCTTTATGTCTTTTTTATTTTTCCTGTTCTTTTTGTCCCGCATGAAATTTATCTGCTATTTCTTCTTCATGGTGTCGCCCCGTCCCTATCACATCTTTTTCATTTCACACTTAAAAATAATTAATAATATTATTAATTATTTAGATTCATATTTGTATTAGAAAACTTAAGTATATCTATCTTTTATATTCACGTTGAATCAAAATATTTTATTTTAATCGATTGAATCTTAGTTTAATTGACATGGGTGTTAATATTAATGCAGGAGGATGTGAGTTTGGGTGTGTTAAAACGCATTATCCTCCTATTTATGGATTGAGTATGGTCTATAGATAATTTTAGGCATTGTATAAATATATATATATAAAAGAAATTATTTTTACATATTTTGAATATTGACTTATATATTTTTTATTTTTTATTGCTGTCTAATTAGTGAAGTTTTAGAAGATTAACTAAGAAAACAACAACCCAATGATTAATGGACACCTTAGAAATCATAATGCTAATAATAATTAAAAAAAATCCATCAAATTCTTTTGTCTTCCATAAGAAGCATTAATGATAAGGATAGTCATGGGTGTGATCTGTGATGGGAATATTTGAATTAATTCAACTTCATCTATTTAAACATCAAACTATATATATCTTTTTTTTTAAAATATTCTGTCTCAAGTTTTTTATATTATTTTATAAAATATTTAGTATTCATGGCTTCATACGTAGTTTAGATTTCAAGTCATGATAATCGTGTTATTGTTAAAATTTTACTCTCCTCTTATAATTCACCAAAATAAAAAATAAAATAATCTCTCTTAATATTAGTTAAATACAATTTTATTAATATTATATACATATACATATTA
Organism: Gossypium australe; assembly: GCA_005393395.2. NCBI lineage: Eukaryota > Viridiplantae > Streptophyta > Magnoliopsida > Malvales > Malvaceae > Gossypium > Gossypium australe. The sequence continues at coordinate 123,317,821 of CM016624.1, read as the reverse complement.
ACAAAATAAGATATCATATTTTTCACTGACAATTAGAAGCAGACTTGGGTTGATTTTTTAAACTGTTTGAAAATTTTTAATAATTTTAATTAAAAGAAATTATTAGGAAAAAAAAAACAACCTTAACCAACAAGTTTTATCACTATCATCACTAATCATTAAAGATTATGCATATTTTAGTAGTAGAATAATTTATTCTTACAAAACATAAATGTGATTAAATTGCTGGTAATTTTGACAGAATTTTTTTTCATGAAAAATATTTATATACGCATTAATCTTGTGATATTTTCTTTTACATATATATATATATAAATCATAAGCCCATAATAAATCATTATAATTGTGAAAAATCACATAATAAATCATAATTAAAACTAAGAGATATATAAAATAAATTTGATTATAAAAAAGGGTGTAATTATATTTAATTAATGATAAATTAGGAAAAAAAGAGAGAGAGAGAGAGAGGAAGGAAATGGGCATTTTGAAGGGCTAAAATAAAGCGGAAATGAACAAAAAGTAGGGGTGGGTTTAAGAGATAAATTGTAACGCACGCCAACTAAGCAAATGGACAACTTCACGTGAATACCACCACGTCCACACCTCTTTATTTTATTCTCATTTATTATTATAATTATTATTTTTAAACCCCCACCTGCAATCATTGTGCGTGGGACACACTTGCTATTCTATTTTTCTTTATAAATGATTAAAAATAAGTTCCTCTACATTTCTAATTTCATAAGCAACATTAAATGGCTGTTCTTTATCTTAATCTTTAAATTTATTTTTTCTTATATTAATATTTTAATTTTGTGCAATTTGAAACATAAATATTAATTTTAGTTTTCAATTTTCACAAATTATTAACACGATATTTGAAATAGTATCGGTTTAGTTTTACTTTTTACATATACAAACAATTTTATTTACCAAACATGAGAATAATTTAATTTATTTATTTTTTAAAATGTATAATTTAAATTAAAATTAACGTTTTATGTGTACAATTGAAATATCTAAAATTATGTATCATATTTTACATTAAATCTAAGTTCATGTGTAATTTTATATATACTTCTACTGCTAATATTGATTGCATCCAAAATTATTGCTTGATTAATGAAATGGGAACAACTTTTTGCAATGTTAAGTTAAACTAGTATATGGTATGAGTTATTTTTTCTCATTGATTTGTTGTACATTATACATAGCATTTATAACTATTTTATAATTCGTCTTTTTTGTGTTATATTTCATGTGTTTAAAATATTATAAATTTATACAAAAACATTACATGTTAATAATTTAATTTATATGGATTTTAATATGGTGATATGTTTATTTCGTGTTCATGCTATTTTTATGTCATGTGTAACATCCTATACTTAATTTAGTCGTCGAACCCGATCTATAAGGTATTACGATAGATAACTATCAATATCGTTAATAAATTCAACATAAATAATCAACTAATCCACAAAGCATAATTGGTACAAGTATTATATGATTTACAATCAAAATCGAGCCTTAATTGAGCTTACGAAGCTCTTAAACCAACCTAGGAACAAATCAGGACTAATTTGAAACATTTACAAAAGAAAAATGGGTAAAAAGTGAAAACAAAGGTCACATTGCTAAGTGACAGCCTGATGCTGTGTAATACAAGGTCACGCGGTCGTGTCGCCCAACCGTGCAACTCACTGTGACCATATGGATCATCCTGCACCTAAATTCAACAGACCACATGACCGTGCCCTGCACCCGTGTATGGCACACGGCCGTGTGGCAGACTATGTGCACTTAAAACACCTTCCAAAATAAGTAACCACAACCTAGGTTCACTTGAGCCACAAGTTATGCAATATGCCAACCATTTAAGCTATTCAAAAGCTTCAAAAACCTATCAAAATATACCATATAACATCCATCCTAAGTGCCTAACCAATATGCCATAATTGGCACCTCAAATCAACCATTAACCATTAAACATTCAATATCATTAATACCTAGACAATCACATATCATCATCATTTCCATTGCTAGAATATCACCAAACAAAGTTCATCAAGGAACCTAAAACATAAATGCCAATTTCACCAAGCAAGACATATCATAGTTCCCAAATCATGCTTTTACCAACACAAGCCAAAATCAACCACAACAAACCTCTAGTTTGCATCATTACACATAGTTCTTATTCAAAATAGTACAAAACATAACCAAACTACTCATGTACATATACTGTCATTAACCTATTTACATGCCACTTATAATCGGGCCAAAATGAGTAAATAGCTACCAAAAAAGTTTACGGATAGTGTGGTCTCCAAAGATGATCCAATCAACGGCTCAAATCTGACAATCTACACGAAAGAAAACGAAATGAGGTATGCTTACTTAAAGTTTAGTAAGTTCATATAATTTAAACACAACAGGCATGTCATTTAAAATCATACTAATTGAAATTAACATATAACTTAGAATTCCTGGCCATGTTACACATTCCCTACCATACCAAATGGTTAATCATGAGTATATAGTACCATCAAGACATCTAAATAGCATAAAATACATGCCAATTCACATTCCATCTATGAATAACATTTTAGGCCATATGATTCCATTTCCATTCATTTCATTAACTTAGTTTTGCCCGGAGAACTATAGTAAATTAACTTTGGATACATGGGTAACCGTGCTTACACAAGCCGACAATCAGGACATTAACCATTACTCAATGCTGCTCATACAAGCTATCGAGAATCTGCAACAAATTCTAGATTCTAGCCATCGGTATGATATCCACCATCGGCACATCGTACGTGATAAATATAACACCGGCACAGAGTGCCTAATAATTGTAACACCAATAGAAAGTACTTGATAACTGTAATCACCGGCACATAGTGCCTAATTAAACCTAACGACATGTCATTTGTATCATAATCATTCACAAAACTCACACAGGGTTAATTCAATTCTTATACTGTAACACCTCTAACATGTCTCCGTTGCTGGATTGGGGTTACGGACTATTATAGTACAAATAAAGACACTTGTCATCAAACAGAAATAAAATAATATAGAATAAATGATAACATTCAATAGCTCATAACAATCAGGATAACAATACACTTACGAGCCTTAAATCGAGCTTATAGGCCCTAAAAAAATAGTTTGGGAACAATTTGGGACTAATTTGAATCAAAACAAAAAAATATGCAAAAATTTATAACTTTTGGAAACAGGGGTCACACGGCCGTGTGTCCAGACTGATAACTAATTGTGACCGTGTGAAAAATCCTGCACCTAAAAATTAATAAGACACATGGCCGTGTGGCCAAGCCATGTGCACCTTAAAAAGCTTCTAAAATAATGCAAACTTTCATCCAACACCTAGGTTCCAAGCCAAATCAAAACCAACCATTTCCATACTTTAAAAATACATGTAAACAAGCCTAAAACATGCCAAAACAACCAATGCTTTTCACTTTCAAAAGGGTATGCATAAGAATTTAACATCACATATCTATACCATGTTTACAAAACATCCTCAAAAAGGGCAATAAAATACAAATAGACCTGGCACCTAATCAAAACAACCTAAGATAATATTTAAGCCCTATTACATGTCATTTATAACCTTAACCAAAGTAATCGAAAGCTGCTAAAACAATGATTGGATAGTGTGATTGTGTTCTAACGAAATTCCAACCAATCAAGCTTTCCAATGATCTACAAGAAAAGAAAGACAAATACATAAGCATATAATGCTTAGTAAGCACGTATAAACTTAAAACAAAAACTTACCAAATAGACTCAATTTATAAAGTTAATGTATTATTCCATTAGCATGCTCATATGTATAACTGATTCCTAATTTCAATCACCATTCTCACAAGTTAGTGAACTGGTACATAACATTCAACATATATCCAACGTAACTGTAACAGCACGTTTTCAGTCAAATCGGAACAGTGGTTTTGGGACCACAAATTCGAAGTCAAAATAATTATTTTATTATTATTTTAATGGTTACAGTATGATAGAATAATTGTGTGAAAGTTCCGTTAAGAAATTTTATCGTTTGAGTGATTAATTTGATAAAAAGGACTAAATCGTGTAAATTGCAAAATTGGAGTTCTATAAGCTAAAAGGATTTAATAGCTATGAAATTAAATGTTTGAAGGGTTTATGTTGTAATTAGACCACTAATATCATGAGTGGACAATTATGGACATGCATTAAGTGATTTTAATTTTTGATAACTAAGGTTAATTAAGTAAATATGTAAATAAACATAAAATAAATAAAACAAAATCATAATTTGGTGTCCATCTTCTTCATTGCCGAAAATTGAAGAGAAAAAAATGGCTTCATTCGGTCATGCTATCTTTGTTCAATTAGGTACGGTTTTGTCCCGTTTTTAATGATTTCTATGTTTTTGAGATCGTTGCAGCTTAGTCTAGCTAGCCCAGGGACTAATTTGAAAAAAATGTTAAAGGTTTAGGGTTTTGCCATTGATGAATCTATGTGTGTTTTGATGTTTAATGATAGAAAATGTATGCTTGTTGTTAAATAAACAACATTTGTAAAGAGATTTTTAGTAAAATTGTCAATTAGGGATTTAATTGTGAAATGTGTAAATTGTATGGTTAAATTGTGAAATAATATGGACTGCTAGGGACCTAATTGAAATTCATCTAGCATGGGTTTTGGTTGAATTGCATGAATTTGTGATTTTATGAAATACAGACTAAATTGTAAAAATGTTGAAATGTTAGGGGCAAAAATGTAAATTTGCCTTAAATATGTAATTTGGACTAAATTGAATAGAGAGATTATTAAATAATTTAATTTTGATTACATTTAGATCAAGAAAGGTGAAATACGGATTTAGATCGGGGAAAGAACAAAGTTTTGGATTAATCAACTCGTTTTGCTGTTTTTGCATCCGAGGTAAGTTCGTATGTAATAAGCATTATTATATTTGTATTTTAAATGCTTTGATATTGCATAAATTGTGAATACAATCTTGCAGACACATTCAACGAGGATTTGGCAACGAGAAATCCCAGTTGAACCTTAAGAATAGATTAGGATACTAATGACATGTCATTAAGGGTTATTATTGTTTGGGTGCTGGTCCGTACGTCCTACCAGTGGCTGAGTTATCCAGCATGTGTTGCGGATTCTCGTCAACTTGTGTGAGCAGCACCGTGTAGCTTTTTCATGATCATCAGCTTGTGTGAGCAGACCTGTTTATTGGCTCGAGAGTGAGCATTATCGAGATAGCTTCGGCTATATATATTGGCAGTTCAAGTGCAGGATTTATTGAGATAGCTTCGGCTATATTTATATTGGCACTAAGGGTGCGAGATTCCCGAGTATTCGATAGTATTTCGAATGGTTCAACGGGTATATCGAAGATATGAAATGGTGAGAATAGATATGTATCAAAACAGGTATGTACAGAAACTGTATATGTATCGAACTTATGAAAGAAGTGAACTCATGGTTATATAGATGATTTAATACATGTTAACATTGTGGTTAATTAATTTGTCGTACGTTATATGCATGTTTTGAAATGGTAAATTAAATGGTGAGTTTTGCTTATTATCTTCATACGAGTTTACTAAGCTTTATAGCTTACTTTGTTTATTTTCTGTGTTTTATAGTGAAATCAAAGCTAGCTCGGATTCGAGATTGTCGGAGACTTCATCACACTATCCTACTATCACTTTGGTACTTTTGAACTTAAGTGTTTCAAGTATATGGCATGTATAGGAGTTTGGTTATATTAGTACATATGTGTTAACTATGAATTTAGCCAATTGTAATGGCTTGTAAAAGTTAATGCTTTGGTTTTGTATTTAGCCATGGGAGTTGGCTTATTTTGGTTGTATATATAGATGTGAATATAGCTTGTGTTATGTGATTGATGATGGATTTGAAAATAGGTAATATGGATATCAAATGGTGGAGTTTTGATTATTGGTAAGCCAATGAATCTAGGCTAATAATGCATGTTTAGAAAAATGACCATATTGATGATTTAAAAAAAGTGAAATGGGTATAAATTGGATGGCAATGTGAGATTGTATGTCTTATATTAGTTGGTGTTGGAAATGGTATGAAATATGCTTGGTTGAGGTTGATTGAATGCCTATATTATGCTATGTTTTGTGACATTTGAGTTTGGTGTAGGTACATGTAAATTGGGTAGAAAAATGGCTTGGTAAATATCCTATTTTTGTCCATACGGGCAAAGAAACGGGCGTGTGTCTTAGCCATGTGTGACATACGGTCAGGTTACACGGTCGTGTGTCCCTTGGTGTTGAATTTGAAATCAAGTAAGTATGCTCCACACGGCCCAGCACACGGGCGTGTGTCATGGCCGTGTGGCATAAGTCAATATACCTTATAGGTTTGGCACGGCCTAGCACACGGCCTGGCACAAGGGCGTGTGTGGCCATTTTTAGGGCACACGGGCTAGCCACACGAGCGTGTGTGTTGGCCGTGTGACCCAAGTCAAAAAGTTACACAGGGTCAGACACGGGCTGGGACACGGCCATGTGATTCCGTTTCGATGTCCACATGGCCTATGACACGGGCGTGTCTTTGGCCGTGTGAGACACACGGCCAAGCCACACAAGCGTGTGTCCCCTGAAATTTGAAAAATTTTCTAAGTCTCATAAAAGTTTCTTGAGTTATCGGTTTAGTCCCTAACCACCCCGAATGTATGTTTAGGGCCTTGTAGGCTCGTTTTAGGGACAATATAAATGTTATTGAATGATGATTATATGAATTTGAGATATGTATGTGAAATTATTGTTTAATTGTTTTATAAGACCGGTAATACTCCATAACCCTATTCCGGTGTTGAATACGGGTGAGGGGTGTTACAGTAACATTTATACATCTCAAACTTTGCTTAAACTTTAATACCCATTGAACAAAACGAATCTACTTAGGATACACGGGAACCATGCTCACACGAAGTGTGCCTATACATGTAAGTACAACCGTATCATTTAATGCTCACACAAGCTGTGAAATGGGCTTGCTCATACGAGCTGTGGGTTGGGATGTTAGACTGCACGATGCTGCTCATATGAGTTGTGGAGAATCCGCAAAAAATGCAGGACTTTAGCCATCAAAGAGGACACCTAAGACCAGGACCTAAAAATGTATAATCCCTAATGACGTGTCATTTGTATCCTAAGTATTCATAGGGCTCAAACGAAACATGTTTCCATATCATTCCCTAATCCTTAATGTTTTACACACATTATCTTAAATTACACAAACTTACAATATCGCTTAAACAACAAATTAACAATTTATATACAAAGAAATTATACAAAACACAACATAAATAAATTTTCCATCAAATTACAAAATTGGTTAGTTTATCATTAAACGAACTTACCTCGACTACACAATTGCACAAAAAGGTACCGACAACTAATCTGAACTTTGGCCTTTCCACGATTCAAGTTCGGTTGTTGCATTTCTTGATCTAAATAATAATTTTATTCAATTAAATCATTCAAATTCAACTTAAAATAACTAATTGAACTTATAACCCTTTTTAAGGTGATTTTACAAAATTACCCTCAACACTTTAACATTGGTACAATTAAGTCTTTAAACCGAAATTCACAACTTAACTACAATCCATGCAAAACCAAAGTAGCCAATTTTTTTTCTAAGTTTTCAATTTAGCCCAAATTTTCTATCATCTCATATTATTCACATTGCATTTTACTATACTCTCAAATAGGTCCTTAAACTCAAAATCATCAAAAATCATTTATTAAAATACTTAACCTTCAACTCAAGGATTTAATAATTAAGTTCACAAATACATTTATCACATTCATGGTAAGCCCCTAAACTTCTAACGATTTCACAAATCAACCCCCGAATTAGTTAGACTAAGCTAAAACGAACTCAAAAAACATAAAAATCAATAGAAATGGACCTAAAAAACACTCACCCAAAGCAAGGTAGTAAGCTTGGCCGAAACTTCTCTTGCTCAACAATGGGATTTCACAATTTTCTTTGAAAATAAAAGAAATAACACCCTCAAATTTGTTTTCTTCCTTTTTCTTACCTAATACCCATCATTACTATTTTATTATTAAAATTTAACTCATAAAATATCAATAGTTGTTCACCCACTGCCACTAATTTATGCTAGGGTATAATTGCCCTTTAAGTCCACCTATTCCTCTTTTCATGGCTATTTGGTATATTTAACTAATAGGATTTAACTTTTGTTATTTTTACGATTTAATCCTTTTTGCTTAATTAGCGACTCAAAACATTTAAATTTCCTAACTAAAGTTTAATATGACTTTACTAAATGTTCGTAAATATTAAATTAATAATATTTACTGATTCCCTTATCGAAAATTGGGGTCCCAAAGCCATCGTTTTCGATACCACTGAAATCGAGCAGTTACACATACTCTTTCCATCTTTATAATATGATATCATGTTCAACTTAATCATATACATTCCATATGATTATAAAATTCAATTCAAACTTGTATAATTTTCATACTTTACAATTAAATCTCTCATTTTTACTTTTGATACTTATTTTAATACACCATGCCAAGTTTACATATATATACACATATATAATTTGAATACAAACAATCAGTAAACATAATAAACCTAATATGAACTTACCTAAACAAAACAGCTACAAACACCACACCAAGGACTACTAAGCAATTTTCTCCTTTCCATGATTATCAACAAGTTGATTCGTTTCTTGATCTATATAATAATTTAACTAAATTAACCATTTCAAATACCTTAAAATATCTAAATACATGCATTTGACCTTTTAATAATATTTTACATTATTATCCTAAACTTTTATCTTTTATTCAATTTAATCCCTAAAATTGAAACTTACACATTTATCACAATTAAGTTCAAAACATGTTAGCTGGATCTACCCTTAATCCATTAAAGCTCACATTTAATGAAATTTCACAAGAATTTCATGCTAAATTCAATATTTTATCATTTTATTCCCTAAACTTAAAACTAACTAATTTCAATTTACAAAACAGTCCTACATCAACACCAAGCTTCAAACTCAACCACTAACATTAAAAAAGCTTTAAGAACAACAATAGTGATATTTCAAATCATTAACAGTTTTACAAAATAGTCACTAGATTAACTAGATTAAATTATAACAATCTCAAAAATATAAAAATTACTAAAAAGGACTTAGGAAGACTTGAGGGCCGAAAGCTTCAAATAACAACCATGGTTTCGTCTTTATTTGTTTTAGTATTCTGTTGAAACAAAAATGAAATGGGAAGAAGATGATCAAACTTATGTTTTATTATTATTATTATTATTATTATTATTATTATTATTATTATATTATTATTATTATTATTATTATTATTATTATTTAACATAAAAATAACATAAAATATAAAAAAAATATACATCCACCGTCCCACTAATATAGATTATGGTATTATTGCAATTTTACACCTTAATCGTTTACTAACTAAGCAATTTAGCTTTTAACATTATTAGTTATTAACTTTTATGTCTTTTACGATTTAGTCATTTTTCTCTAATTAACTATCCAAACGTCAAAATTACCGAACCAATTTTTAATACGACACTCTAATGACCTTGTAAATATAAAATAAATAATATTTACTAACTCACTAATCAGAATTATAGTCCCGAAACCATTACTTCCAACACCACTAAAAACATAGTGTTACTTCATATCTAATTATGTTTTCATGCGTTTGTATTAATATCTCAATCCATAAAATATCTCATATAATTTGTCATAATGATTTAATTGTTAATACTAAATATAATTACTTAAAAATTTGATAACGATATTTTTATTTATTAATATAATTATTATAAATATTGTTTAAAATCTTAATCCAAATTTTCAAAGCATACCGCAGGCATGTTATAGTTTTAACTAAAAGAATTCTTTAGAATCAAAAGTCCAACTTACTGAAGAGCTACCAATTCATATAAATTCCATAGACAAAAAAATAAAAATTAGGGATAATATTATATTTGGTATATTTACTTTTATAGAATGCCTAATGTGATATTTGTACTTTGAAAATATTCAATATAGTATATGAATTATAAAATTGTATGTTATTCGATACCTATACTTTCATTAAATATCTAATATGGTATTTGTACTTTAAAAATAGCCGATGAGGTACCTAAACTATCAATTTGTGTATTATTGTGATATATGAGTTAACATCTTTAGTGAATAGTAAACTAGCCAATTAAGATTCAATATGTGGAAACTTTTCATTTTCCAAGTATCATTATGTGAAAAATTAAGTAAAATAAGAAGATTAAACTAAATCAAATTTAACAAAAGAACAAATAACTAAACCTAAGCTAGATATAGTTAATAAAAATAAGTGAATACTAAACTTACATAAGCAAAAACGTCATATTCTCCATTAAATTAAATACTAAAGTTTCCACTATACGAAACTCAAATATTCAACATATTCTTAGAGAAGAAAATAAACTCGCAGACATGATTGTCAAGGCTATGCGAGACATAGAATCGGGGTTACGGTTGGTTGATGAGAATTATGTGATGACTTTTTAATGTTTGATACTTGAATTGTAATTTCTTTTTCACCAAAAAAAAAACCCCAAATATTTCATTCAAAATTCGGAGAATCTCATAGTCAAAATCAAGTTATTTAACTTCTCATTCAAGCTTAATAAAGTCAAGCAAGAGAAATTTTTGAATATTTTGGCTTGTATAAATTTTATTTTTTTTCAAAATTTAGGGTTTTAAAATCTCTTCAAATCTATTATTACTTTTCTCTTCAAATCTCTTTAAGAAAAATTTCAAGTAATGAAATTGATTTTTTTAAAAAGTTAAACTTATGTTGTTTAGGTTTAGTTATTTTTTTAATTCAATTTTTTGTTTTATTTAATTTTTTTACATAATGTTATATTATCCATGTGGAATTGATAACTTGAAGAAAAAAATTCTACGAGTTGAATTTTCATTCGTCGTTTAGCATTTATTAAAGGCGCTTATTCTTTGAACACCACTAACGTTGTGACAATGAGTACTATTAGAAAACTAAGTGAGCAAACTAAGAGCTGAGCCAACAACAATTGCATATTCAACTTTCAACAACATGCTTATTGAAATATTCTTTCAACAACATACTGAAAGGAGAAGAGAGAAAAAAATAGAAAAAAAATATAATATGCAGACAATATACAATATAGATGATTAAATATGTACATTGAAAATGAAATATAATCTTATTTTCCAATAATCAATTGAAACAATAGAGAAAATCAATTGAAGTAGAAGATTTTAGAAACAAGAGTGTCGATGGGAGCTAAGGAGGTGACAATTTTTTTAAAAATGTTTAACAAACACATAAACTAAAATAAAATAGAGTTAATTTTGTCTTAATTTTTTAATTTTTCAATCTAGGTGGGGAATTAAGGCTCTCTTTGGTTTCTAAAATGTTTTATATTTTCATTTTCACAAAATGATTTTCATTTTCTATTTTTTGAAAAATGAAAAACATGTTTGATAAATGTAAATAAAAAGTTAATTTCAGTAATGAAGATATGAAAACGTGCCGGTATCTATTTTTCTATAATAATAACATGAATAATAAAATTAAAAAATTTTACATTTACATGGATTTAATTAAAAAGAAGAATATTTTTGTATTTATATGGGTTTGATTTAAAGTTAAAATCCATGTTTTCATCATTTTCAGTTGTATGAAATGTTTTTAGTGAAAACTAGAAACTTTAGCATACGTGTATGTGTGTGGAAACAATGTATTTAGAATACAAATTTGTGTTTAAAAATAACATACAATAAATAATAAAATGTATGATTTGAAACTAATTAATAATAACACATGAAATATGTATGATATTAAAATAAAAAATAGCTTAAGCTGTAAGTAAAGCGAAATTTAAACTCGAATACATCAAATTAAGATCACTAAATGAAAACAATTATTTATCAATGTGTTGTCATCAATTATAAGTTGGTGTCGAGATTATCTATGACACCATCTCAATCAACAACATTATTAATATATACTAAAAACTCTATCACAATCGTATGCGTGTGGAAATCATATATTTAGAACACAAATTTGTATTAAAAAATAACATACAATAAATAATAAAATATATAATTTGAAACTAATTAACACTAACAGCACATGAAATATGTGCGATATTAAAATAAAAAATAGATTAAATTGTAAGTAAAATAAAATGTAAACACGTGAATACATCAAATTATGATCAATAAATGAATACAATTGTGTATCAAGGTGTGATCATCAATCCTAAGTTGGTGTTGAGTTAATTTGTAACACCATATCAATAAACATCATTGTAACGTCCCAAAAATGTGAATTTCTATTGGTTAATTATACCATAATTAAGTGTTTGTACTAATGGTTAAGTGCCCTAATTGTGTGTTTGAAATCATGGGCTTAAATATTGCTTTTGGGACAATTCAAATATTTTTTGCTTCTAGCCTATCTCTGTTCGTTGGGTATAAATATTATTCTCGATCAATTTGTATCAAAATGAGCTTGTTGGTTTAGTGGTAAGGTGTTAGCTTACCTTTGAGTCTTGTGTTTGAATCTCTATGTGAGCTAAACTAGTCATTTTGTTGGTTTTAGTATGGGCAGGCCATGGATAGGAGTTGATTTGTTATTTTATTGTTTTTATCTATTTTATTCTATTTAAAAGTAATGGGAAAATATTTCAAAAAAAAATATTTTCCCTAGTCTCACGCTACTTTTGTTTTTCCTATTCTATTCACAAAATCAATTTGATTTTCTTTTCTTTCACGTGGGTTCTTGTACAGAGAGTAGCAGATTATTCCTTTCGATTCCTTGATTTTTATGCCCAATTTCTCATTGTTTTGCTATTCAAGATCGATAGTGGTGTTTGACTGAGTAGATTTCAATGTGGTTCGTAAATAAGTCTTGTCTCCTTCTTTTTCGTTGTGGGTTTTTGTTGTCTTCGTTGTTAGTTTTCAGTTATGTTGAGGTGTAGTTGGCATGGTGTACCATTATTAACTGATTGATTTGTTTTAGGTGAGGTTCGCGAGGCAAGTAACTCATCGGCAAATTAGGATTTGTGTGGGTGTTGTTCGCGTTCAAGGGTAAGTGATTATTTGTTGTTTGGGGGCTGTTGATTGATGAAAATAGCTTTGATTAGCGTTGTTTTTGCCAATTGGTCATTTGGGTTGATAAATATCAGTTACTAATCGGTATTAATTGTCAATTTAGGTACTGGAACAAGTAAGTTTTGAGCTCTCATCGCAAAATTGAACCAGGTGTGTACCAAAAACATGAAAAAACAGCAATCGGCAAAAGCTGGAAAAGCTCACAGTCGTCGCCACACGGCCATGTGGTAGGCCATGTGTCACACACGACCGTGTGAAACACCATGTGCCAGGCCGTGTAGGCTGTGTGACAAACTCTAAAATTTTCCCTAAGGCTGTGCGCAAGGTCCCGATTGACTATGGGCTTTCTGTAGGGTTGGTATATGAGTAAATGTACTGAAAAACATGAAATCTGGACACCTGTTAGTGTAGTATCTGCTATCTATAAGAGTAACTAAGGTGTCGAATGACAAATAAGCCCCAAATATTTATGTTAAATATAAGATTTGTATCTGATATGTTGTGCATGTAAAATTATAGCATGCATAATTTCTGCTCTGAATTTGTATGATGTTTCGTATATTTTTTATCTGCATCTGGGTTGGGTTCTAATACCATGTGGAGGAAGTGATTCTGTAAAAAGGCTATAAATCGCCTATTGATCTGGCAGCTCGGCTGCAACTGTACTGTAAAGTGTCCTATTGACACTGGTGTGTAAGGATAGACGGGTGTTTTATACCCATATGGTGTGTTGGGATGGTTGAAGATGGTGTGTAGCGGTTGGGGGTAGGATTATATGTCATATATATTCTGTTATAAATTTGTTTCTGATTAATCTGTCAAATATGTATCTAACTGCTTTAAGTTTTCAATATATACTGAGTTTCAAAAACTCGTTCTCTGTTTGTCTGTCACTTTCAGGTAATTCACAGACTTAGGCGGGTCGGTGCGACGGGAGCTCAGCTATATTAGTAATCTGTTCCTTTTAACTATTTTAAATTGGGTTTAAGTGTTTTGTAAAATTTGGACTGTTTGGACATTTTGGGACTGTTTTGGCTTTGGATTTTATTTTTGATTTTTGCATGATACTGTTAAAACGATTTATCAAATATATTTGTTTTCCTGCAAGCAATCGAATTCAAGAAAACAAACTTGGTTTTCCAAAATATAATGATCTAAGAATTTCTGCTGCAAAGTATTTGTTTTGTTTAGGAAATATAAATAAACAACGTTTTTCAATTAAAAAGTTATGTCAAACACGTTTTCTAATAAAATGAGTTTTTAAGTAACAAAAGTTTTCGATGTGTGTCAAAATATACGAAAAACTGGATTTACAATTGTATTATGTAGCATCTGCATATCTAGCCATAACGGCTAGGCCGGGTTTGGTGTGTTACAAACATTATTAATATGTATACATACACACACAATTGACGAATGTAATAAAGTGTGCATAATAAAATTAAAATGTATAAAAATATTAAAATAAAACTTTATCTAAGTGGCAAATTAAAAGTGTTACTAATGTAATTGGCTTCGGTTCAAATTCTACCATGCACATTTTTTATTACTTTTTTTTTAAATAAAGAGACTAAAGTACTCTTGAATAATATACCTTATTTTAATTATAGAAGGATATTTTTGTTATTTTCCTAAATTGAGTTGGTGATCTGGTTGAGGGTGACACCAACTCATTAGGAGCTTAAATAATAATATAGATATATAATTGATGGATGTAATAAAGTGTGCATAATAAAATTAAAATGTATAAAAATATTAAAATAAAACTTTAGTTAAGTGGTAAATTTAATGTTTTACTAATGTAATTGGTGTGAGTTCAAATCTTATCACATGTGTATTTTTATTATTTTTTAAAACAAAAAGATTAAAGTACCCTCGAATAATATAACTTATTTTAATTACGAAAAGGCATTTTTGTAATTTTTCTAAGTTAGTTGGTGACCCAGTTGAAGGAGATACCAACTCAGCCAAGAGCTTAAATATTAGTATATATGATAAAAACAACTTTTTATTGTTTTCTAATTTTCACATATTTTTATTTTTTAAAAATATTTTTATAATTTTCTACCAAATATGTTTCTTCAATGTTTTTCATTTTCCAACAAAATGAAAACGAGAATGACATATGTTTCATAAAACCAAATGGATCCTAACTTTCCCACCTTCCATCAAGGGAAACACATTGTCATGTTTGTAAGAAAGTAACTTTAAATTCTAAAGCAAGTAAACAAAATTTGACATACCAAATATTGGAATTACTTTTCAATTGATTAATTTTCTAAGAAAGTCATCATTTTTCATCATACTAAACACTAACTAAGAGTAGAATGATTTGTATATGAAATAAATGAAAAAAAGAATGAGTTTATATAGAGGGCTTTGGGGGTAGTTTAATAATTTTAAATTCGAATTTGGAATCCCGAAATGGTGAAACCACCACTTGACAAGGCTTATTCATTTTGCTGCTTTTACAAAGATTCACATGTTTTCTCCCTTGTTGAATCCATCATTGAGCGTGGCAATAAAGATAAACTTTTCAGAGAATTGCTAAATGCCTATTGCTGGTTGAAATCGTCATCTAATGTGGCGGGTTCAAAGTTCATTCTTTTTTGTTTATAAAATTTATGTTGGATGTCATATGGTGAAAAAGATTACAACATGTGGCGTCCAACCAATTTTTTTTAAATAAATAGTGTGACATGTGTCACACGTACTATGAATCCTCCATTTGACATGGTGGGGTCATTATTGTCAAGAGATAATTTTCCTTATTTTTTAAATATTCATAAATTCATCCAATTTTTATAAATAATTATTTAATTTTCTTAGAAAAGTAACCCTTAAAATGACTTTTTTTGCTCTCTATTTTCATTCCTAACATTTTCTCAAATGCGTTAAAGAATAGGTTTCAAATTTCCATTTGGGTAGTGTTTGGAAAGCCACCTAATATTTGAATTTGTGTGAAAATTCTTGTAACTACACTAGGGTGTCATATTTGGGTAACCATTGTAATCGGTGGGTCCTATCGAATTGGGTGTAATTGGAGCCCTGATTACACTTTCCAATTCTTATGGAAGAGGGTGAGAATTGAAATAATTACACAAGTAATACATACCAAAACCCAATTACATTATGGTTTTTCAAACACTCATACGTGATTTAAATTTAAGAAACATTTTATATATAAGTTTAAGTTATAAAATTTATATTATAAGCATTGATACAATGTACAACAATGAGGAGAACATGGAGGGAACTGTAGTGGTGTTGACGAGGTTGATTTACCTTGAGAAGTGGAGAGCCAGAAGAGACAAAAAGACAGATAGAAAGATGAGGAGAAGGTTGAGGAGGATAAGTGCTCAAAGGTTGCTAAGGAGGCCAAAGATCCCCTTCTTATAATTGAGGAGAGTATTTGCAAGAGAGGTCTTTTTGTCTGTTAGTGTGATGTGACAAGCTATTGTAGAAAGGTTGCCATTATAGAATACGTGCAAGGCGTGCATAATGGGCACTATTCTATTATGAGAGTAGCATGTTGTTATGCTCGGGTGAGGCCCAATGGTCTTTAGAGGTGTGCTCACACTTGAGAAATGTTCATACCTAAAAAACGAGTGCTTGTCAAGATATTCTCCTAGTGGGTGGACTATCCTTGAGAGCGGGTGTTACACCCCACACCTGATTTGATCGCTGGATCCGAGTATGATATGTCATATTCATTGCCGGAGCAACTTAGACTATCTTATTACATAATCATGAAATTAAAATCATAACTATCATTCAAACCAATTTAATCACCAATCATATTTGCAATTACACATTCATAATGTCTAAGTTTCGAATTCATCAAAATACGTAGTTAAAAAAAGGTTAAATTTAAAGTAAGGACTCAAATCTAAGCTCAACTATTAATTCTCAATGTTGTGTCTTGAGACAAGGGATATCTTGTTCCAAGACAGACCTCATTTTAATTTAGGTATTTTAGTTTCAAAGTTCAAATTTCTCGAGACAATTGTTCATGTCTTGAAAAAAAGTCGTCAAGTGTAACGCACTGAACAATTTATTTCTATTTTCGTAAACATCTAACATAAGTGTGTATTTGCTTCAGTGGTTAAGTGTTCTAGGTGTATGTGTGAGGTCTTGGGTTCAAGTCTCACCTTTGGTAAATTTTGTTATTTTTCTTAATCCAAGATTTACCCTTGTTGAGTGGGCTTATATTAAATTGTCTATCAATCCTTGTCAGAATGAGCTTGTTGGTTCGAGTGGTAGGGGAGTTGGTGTGTTGGAGGTCTTGAGTTCGAATCCCTGCGCGAGCGTGAGTATTATTTTTTCTCGATTTTGTGATAGAGTTTCAGTTGTATTAGAATTCTGAGTAGTGGGTAGTTTAGATTGAGAAAATATTAGGGAGTTGGGATATGAGGATTTATCTGAATTACTTTTTTATTTTCTTTTGTTTTCCAAAAATTCGGTTTTATCTCTCAAAGAAAAAAAAATCTGACGTTGGTGTTCCCTTTCCTCTGCATTTTTCTGTCATTTGACGATTTTTCGCCTTTACTCCCTATTTTTTATCAATCTAATTTTTCAATCGCAATATTTCAGCTTTTCGGTGTTCTTGTAGGATTGGTAAGCTGTGGTAAGTGGTTTGGGTTGGATTTCTTTGTCGGTTTGACGTGTGGGTTCTTATTAGGGGTTTTCATTTTTTGTAAGTTTGCATTGGGAAGGCGGTGTTGCTGTGGATTTCGCTTCAACGGATTGAACTGTACGTAAGGTCATTTTAATCAACGGTAAGTGTGCGCGCGCATTGTTCGATTTAGCGCTGTTGTGTTGCAATTTATTGTTTAAAGGTGTTTGGTATTTTGTTTTAGGTGCTGGTGGTCTTGGGGCTGGTTTTGCATCAAACCGTAATAGGTGGGTTCCCGAAACGCAAAAAATGAAGTTTTGGTTTCGCCAAAACTTCTTACTGTCGAAGCCACACAGGCGTGTGGCTGGCCGTGTCTCGATGAAGGCACAGCCGTGCACAAGAAACGGCCGTGTGGTGGCCAGAGAATGGCCGTGTGTGCCACACGGGGTAGGTCAAGTTGGGCGTGTGGGTTTTTTTAGGCCAGGCCGTGTGTGCCACACGGGCAAGGCCAATCTGGGAGTGTGGGCCCATATTTCTGAAATTTTTCTTAGGGTTGCAAGGGTCGTTCCAATTGACTGTGGGCCTACCGTAGGGTCGGTAAGGGCTAACAAAACCCTAAAACTGTAGATATGATAGTTTGATATTCTGTTCTGAGTATGATAACGCTATGCATGTTTGATTGTTCCTGTAACACCCCTAACCCGTATCCATCACTAGAATAGGGTTACGGAACATTACCTGTGATTTTAGAACATTTTTAGATAATTCGAGCAAAATACTAATCTTTTCCGAGAACATCATAATATCCCTTTTATTTGACCCCCCGAGGTCTAATACTAACTTTAGAAACAAGACGAAACCAAATCGGAAGCTCAAAGAATTTTCTGCAAACATTTAAAATTTTTCTCATGTATAGGGGTCACACGCCCGTGTGGGTTGTTCACTCGCCCGTGTGGATTGGCCGTGTAGTTCACACGGCCAAGTGATACAAGTCACACGGCCATGTCTATAGCCCGTGTAACTCTCTGACTTGCAAGTATTATGGTGCAGTTTTCACACGGCCAAGCCACACGCTCGTGTGCTAGGCCGTGTGGTCAATTTATTTTTTTCAAAAATTAAGTTCAGGTATTATGGCTGAGACACACGCCTGTGTGCTCAATTTTGAGCATTCTGTTTTGGAAATTTGAAATACAGGGGACACACGGCCTAGACACACGCTCGTGTGTCTACCCGTGTGGACAAAATAAGGCCATTTCCTAGCCTCATTTCTCACCCAAATTTACCATTTTCCTGCACCAATACTTACAAGTAAAATCCAACCAATTACAAGTATAATTCAAGCCAATTTCTATCATCCAAATTGATACATTCATCATGTATATATGTTTAACGACTTACCTTTACGTAACTTACATATTATGCAAAATTAGATATTCATATTTATCATTTTAGTTGTTGTAATAACTCAACCATATCATATATCAAACATAAGTTTATTAGCCATTTTAATGGCTAAATTTCATCCATCATTTACATACCATAATTTAATTTAGTTAGCCTATACATGCCATTATCACAACAAGATTATCATTTATACCAAAACAACATGTTGATAGTGTGATGATTTGCTCCGACTGATCTCCAACCTTCACGAGCTTTGAGCACTATAAAATAAGGAAATAAAAACCTAGTAAGCATATTATGCTTAGTAAGCTCGTATAACAGAAATTAAACTTACCCATTACATTCAATATATTAACCATACAATACATACTTTCCATCAATTTGGCAATTTGCCTATTCACACACTTAACCAAAATGTTAGTCAAAAATATACCAATATGCATAGATGAGCTCATCATGCCATATTCAGATTCCATCTCGTACTTCTCATGACATATATGTATTTTATCCGTTGAATCATTAAATTTCCGATGGATATTTCAAGTAGTACACTCGAGGTGTACAATTCCATTATCCATCCATTCATGTACAGTAGTACCTTATAGGTACACTCTCGAGCCACATATCACACAGTAAAATTACCAGTCTAGGCTAAATTCTAGCTGTAACATATACTCTAAGGACTTCGTCGGATTACCAATCCAGGCAAAATCTTTTATACGACAAAGAATTCCCTATAGAGTCCAATCTGGATTACCAGTCCAGGATAAATCCAGTTAATTAGGATTACCAGTCCAGGCTAAATTCTAATTGAAACATTTACTCAAGAGGCTTATTTTGGATTACCCGTCTGGGCTAAATCCATTCTGCAACACATGCAGTTTTATCAGAGAAATCACCTTTATCCATCGGAATTCAATATTCACACAGAATTTAACCCTTTTCAATAAATTTCCAACATATACCATTTCTTTCATTGCAATTTTCATACATTTCACATATACAATCTCATATAACATATTCAATGTAATGTAGCATTCAAAACAACACATTTCTATGCTCATTTAAGTTATACGAACTTACCTCGATATTTATTCATATTTGAAAATCTACTAATCTGAGACTTTATCTTTTCCTCGACCTAACTCTTTGCTTGACTTTTTCGCATACATATAAATGAATTTGATCATCATTTCAATCCATTTCATATTCAGTTGAACTCAATTTACATTCTAGGCAAAAGTACCTTTTTTGCCCCTATACTTTTGATTAATTCCAATTTCATCCCTAGGCTCGAAAATTGAAATTCATACAATTTAATCCTTATTCCAAGCCTAACCAAAATTCTAATATAAATTTTACTGCACATGTATTCTCTAAATTTTAGAATTTTACATGGGTTTTACCATTTTTCAATTTAGTCCCTAAATTAGGTTTCCAGCAAATTTTACTTTGTAAAAGTTGTTTATCTATCAGCAACTTTTCATTTTCTACCATAAACTTCTAAATTTCAACATATTCATCCATGGAAAATTTTCCATACTTTGATATCTTTTCAAATTAACCCCCCAAATAGAGAAATTAGACTTTCCTGATATCAAAAATATAAAAATCATTAAAAACGGAACATGAAACATACCAATTCATGCCTTGAAAACTTCTTTTCTCTCCTAGGGTTTTCATGTATTTTTAGGGAAAAAGATGATATGAAAATGTTTTCTTTTTCATTTAATTTAATTATCATCTATTAACTTTCCTTCTTTCCAATTTAATCCTTAACCTTTTCTAATTTTTCCATGGATACATAATTTTCCTCAATGCTCTACTTGCCATATAAGGAACTGACATTTTGAATTCCATAGCTATTTAATCCTTATAGCTACTAAAATTCAACTTTGACATTTTATGTAATTTAGCCCTTTCCACAATTAGACAAATAATCGATAAAATTTTCCTATCAAAATTTCATATAGCCTTTCTATTATATCACTAATCATATTATGAAATTAAAATAATTTATTTTTCTGACTCGGATTTGTGGTCCCGAAACCACTGTTCTGGTTTCACTGAAATTGGACAGTTACAGTTTCGTTATATGTATATAAGCATATTGAGCATGTTTAATCTATTATTCCCGTATCTGTTTTATTTTTGTATCTGTTATGGGGTGGAATTTGTATATGTAGAGGAAGTATTCTGTATGGCGATCATCACCTATATTTTGGCAGCTTGGCTGCACATTATTTGATATGTGTCTTAATGGCACGATATGGTGTGTAGGGTTGGGTGGGTGTTTTTAACCCCACATGGTGTGATGGGATGGTCAGAGTTGGTGTGTAGAGGATGGGGGTAGGATTCTGATTATCTGATCTGTATATCTGACTTTGTTATTTGTATCTGAAATGAGCGTGAGCCCGAATCTGTATATGATTGTATGTGAGAAATTCTGCATGTTTGCATGTCTATTTCTTTTGGGTTACACATTGAGTTTACGTAAACTCACATCTGTTTGCATGTTCTGTTTAGGTAATCCACAAACTTAGATGGATCGGTGCAGCGGAGTCTTGCGGTAACCACTAGTCTACGAACTGAAATTAATTAAAGGTTTTATTTACTTAAAGGATATTTTTGGGGGTTTTGTAATATTTGGACTCTCCGGACTGTTGATTAAATTTTGGAATTTGGATTTTTTTAATATTTTATTTGGACAACTCGTTAAAAACACGATTTTTACTAAAACAATTATTTTCGTAAACTTCTGCTATAAAACACGTTTTAAGGCAAATTAATTAATTGAATAAACGTTTTGACAATGGATATAAGCAAATAAGAGTTGAAAAACTGAATTGGTTTTATCATATAGACTTTGTTACCAAAACCCATTCTTTGTGACACCTCCGGATTAGGCCATAACGTCTAGGCCGGGTTTAAGATGTTACATCAAGTCTCGAGATTGTGTCTCGAGACAGGCATCCTATGTTTTCCTATTTTAGTTTCGATGTTTTTATGTCTCGAAACAACAGGTTATTGTCTCAGGACTTGGAGTAGAGCAAAAGTTATTTAGCTTCGATGTGCCCCTTTCATGAGACATCATACTCGAATTCCGTGACCAGGTCGGGTGTGGGGTGTTAAAGCAAGTGGCCCAAGTTTACCAGAAGGAAGCGAGCGGTCCAGATCCTTTGCCTAGGCCGTGGGTCAAACGAAGAGTGGGGATTCGAAAAGGCTAGTTATTGAGGTGTCTAGGTATAATCGAAGGGCTGGTAGCGAGTGTCTCTTAGGTAGCTTGAAATGTTGACACATGTCCAAGTCTAGAGAAGTATAACAACACCCTTGTTAAAAATTTAAAATATGAGATTGATTTATGAGAAAAAAAATATGAAATTTAATTGATTTATACAACAATACTTACAAGCTATGATATTTGACAATGTAAAACTCTCATTTTAGTACGGTATAAATGTTTACATATTTTGTTAATTTATCTCTAAATTTTTTGAACTAAATTTGATTATTAATATTTTAAAAATAATCAAATCACTTCTATTTTAATGAAAATGGTGATTAAAACATTAATTTTTAATAATGTTGGCATGATACTATTTGTTTTATATGTTACGCTAAATAATTTAAAAATTATAAACACATTAAAAATAAAAAATTCAAAAAAATTAGCCTGGAATGCCATGATACTATTTCTATGTTTGTTACTTCTAGTTAATTTGTTATCTTTACATTCGCTTTCTAGCTATTTCTTATTAAAAAAAAGTAAAACGAAAAAAAAAACTAAATATTGAAACTAAATTTACCATTATATATTTTTTTTCATCATTTTCAGTTGTACGAAATGTTTTTAGTGAAAATTAGAAACTCTAGCATACGTGTATGTTTGTGGAAATCATGTATTTAGAATACAAATTTGTGTTTAAAAATAACATACAATAAATAATAAAATGTATGATTTGAAACTAATTAATAATAACACATGAAATATGTATGATATTAAAATAAAAAATAGCTTAAGTTGTAAGTAAAACGAAATTTAAACACTCGAATACATCAAATTAAGATCACTAAATGAAAATAATTATTTATCAATGTGTTGTCATCAATTCTAAGTTGGTGTCAAGTTTATCTATGACACCATCTCAATCAACAACATTATTGATATATACTAAAAACTCTATCACAATCGTATGCGTGTGAAAATCATATATTTAGAACACAAATTTGTATTTAAAAATAACATACAATAAATAATAAAATGTATGATTTGAAACTAATTAACACTAACAGCACATGAAACATGTACGATATGAAAATAAAAAACAGATTAAATTGTAAGTAAAATAAAATGTAACACGTGAATACATCAAATTATGATCAATAAATGAATACAATTGTGTATCAAGGTGTGATCATCAATCCTAAGTTGGTTTTGAGTTAATTTGTAACATCATATCAATAAACATCATTGTAACGTCCCAAAAATGTGAATTTCTATTGGTTAATTCTGCCATAATTAAGTGTTTGTACTAGTGGTTAAGTGCCCTAATTGTGTGTTTGAAATCATGGGCTTAAATATTGCTTTTGGGAAAATTCAAATTTTTTTACTCCTAGCCTATCTCTGTTCGTTGGGTTAAATATTATTTTCGATTAATTTGTGTCAGAATGAGCCTGTTGCTTTAGTGGCAAGGTGTTAGCTTACCTTTGAGTCTTCTGTTTGAATCTCTACGTGAACGGAACTGGTCTTTTTGTTGGTTTTAGTATGGGCCGGCCATTTTATGTGATTTTGGTCAAATTTAAACTCTTGTAAGTTGTTGGATAGGGAAGGGTTAGTGGATGGATAGGAGTTGATTTGTTATTTTATTGTTTTTATCTGTTTTATTCTATTTAAAAGTTATAGGAAGATATTTCAAAAAAAAATATTTGCCCTATTTTCAAGCTACTTTTGTTTTTCCTACTCTATTCACAAAATCAAATTGATTTTCTTTTCTTTCATGTGGGTTCTTGTATAGAGAGTAGCAGATTATTCCTTTTGATTTCTTGATTTTTATGTCCAATTTCTCATTGTTTTGCTATTCAAGATCGATAGTGGTGTTTGACTGAGTAGATTTCAACATGGTTCGTAAGTAAGTCTTGTCTCCTTCTTTTTCGTTGTGGGTTTTTGTTGTCTTCGTCGTTAGTTTTCAATTATGTTGAGGTGTAGTTGGGTTGGTGTACCATTATTAACCGATTGATTTGTTTTAGGTGAGGTTTGCGAGGTAAGTAACTCATCGGCAAATTAGGATTTGTGTGGGTGTTGTTCGCATTTAAGGGTAAGTGATTATTTGTTGTTTGGGGGCTGTTGATTGATGAAAATAGCTTTGATTAGCGTTGTTTTTGCCAATTGGTCATTTGGGTTGATAAATATCAGTTACTAATCGGTATTAATTGTCAATTTAGGTACTGCAACAAGTAAGTTTTGAGCTCTCATCTCAAAATCGAATCAGGTTGTATCGAAAACATGAAAAAACAACAATCGACGAAAGCCGGAAAAGTTCACTGTCGTCGCCACACGACCGTGTGGTAGGCCTTCTGTCACACACGGCCGTGTGGCAAACCGTGTGCCAGGCCGTGTAGGCCGTGTGACAAACTTTAAAATTTTCCCTAAGGTCGTGCGCGAGGTCCTGATTGATTGTAGGCTTTTCGTAGGGTCGGTATGTGAGTAAATGTACTGGAAAACATGAAATCTGGACACCTGTTAGTGTAGTATCTGCTATCTGTAAGAGTAACTAAGGTGTCGAACGACAAATAAACCCCAAATATTTATGTTAAATATAAGATTTGTATCTGATATGTTGTGCATGTAAAATTATAGCATGCATAATTTCTGCTCTGAATTTGTATGATATTTAGTATATTTTGTATCTGCATCTGGGTTGGGTTGTAATACCATGTGGAGGAAGTGATTCTGTAAAAAGGCTATAAATCGCCTATTGATCCGGCAGCTTGGCTGCAACTGTACTGTAAAGTGTCCTATTGACACTAAGTGGTGTGTAAGGATGGACGAGTGTTTTATACCCATATGGTGTGTTGGGATGGTCGAATATGGTGTGTAGCGGTTGGGGGTAGGATTATATGTCATATCTGTTCTGTTATAAATTTGTTTCTAATTAATCTGTCAAATATGCAACTAACTGCTTTAAGTTTTCAATATATACTGAGTTTCAAAAACTCATTCTCTGTTTGTCTGTCACTTTCAGGTAATTCACAGACTTAGGCGGGTCGGTGCGATGGGAGCTCAGCTATATTAGTAATCTATTCCTTTTAGATATTTTAAATTGGGTTTAAGTGTTTTGTAAAATTTGGACTGTTTGGACATTTTGAGACTGTTTTGGTTTTGGATTTTATTTTTGATTTTTGCATGATACTGTTAAAACGATTTATCAAAAATACATGTTTTCATGCAAACAATCAAATTCAAGAAAACAAACTTGGTTTTCCAAAAAATAATGATCTAAGAATTTCCGTTGCAAAGTATTTGTTTTGTTTAGGAAATATAAACAAATAATGTATTTGTAAAGCCCCAAAATTAGGCCTATTGGGCCTTGAGCATAGGAGCTTTTTAAATTTTTTGGGAATGTGAGAACGGTATTAATGCAAGTTTGATCTATTAGGTATGTGATTTTGGAAGGTTACAGGGTTTCTATGAAGTCCCGGGTTCAAGTTAGGCCATAGGAAAAATTTTGGGTTTTGGCTCTTCAGGGGGTGAACTAATGGAAGCAAGACTTAAGTTTAATTGGGTGTATCTTGTAAGCACAAGAGGAGCTTATGGCGCAGTGGTGTGGCATCACAAGAGAAGCATGGAGGTGGAGAGTTCGAATCCCACAGGCAGCATTTGGTAGCTTTTATTTTGTTATCAGGAAAGGAGGAAGCAAATTTGAGTTCAAACTCTGCCAGGGTGGTTGAAGACTTGGTCAAATAGTTTGAATGGGTGATGGAGAGGATGTTGGGGAGCAAAAAGAGGAGTGAATCATGAGACTCAAAGTGTGGAAAGAGGTGGCCGAAAGTAGGGGTCTAGCAAAGGGAATTTCGGCTGAGTAAGTGAGTTTTGAGTAGCATATTCGGCTTTGTGTATGGAAGAGTGCCATTTTCTTTTCAAAGTTCTCTTTCGTAGGAATTGTGTTTTTGCATTTTCGACTATAGCACTTCGGGTCGTTTTCCCAATCTTTCTTTCTTTTATCGAAATCTCAATTCTCTTATTCTCTTCTTTTCAGTTGTTGGCCGAATCATTTCTTTTCTTTTCCTCTCATCTCCTTTCCTCGTCTTTCCTTCATAGCCGAATACATATCCTCTCTTCTACATCTTTTTGTGGTAGGTGTTCAGCGAAGTTAAGTCTCTTTCTTTCATTTTCTTCTCCGAGTTCCATCTTTATTTGCTACCCTTTGCTGCCGAAGCTTTCCTTCCTATTCGGTTTTTCTCTGGTTGCAAGGTAACACTTTCGTTTCCCTTTGTTTTCTTTACTTTCTCTGCTTTTCTCTATTAAGCCGAAACACTCAGGCTTAACTCTTGATTGTTAGGCCGAATCTATCCACTCTTCTCCAACTCAAGTCACTTGTGTTCTGTTTGGTGAGGGCCGAAACTCTTTGGGAAGCAATTGCCAATTGGTGGTATTCTGGTAAGGGTAAGGAAATTCCAACGCGTTCTTATTTTGATCTAGTAAAGACTCTCGTGACTGCTTGGGTAGGAATTCGATCTCTCTTTTTTCTCTGTGGAGACTGAATGTTAGATGTTGTTTGACACGCTTTTGTTCATCAAAACTATGTTAGGGTCTTGATTTCTATAGTCAAGGGATAAGGCCAAGGACTGGGTACTCCGCAGGAGATCGCATTGCGGTAAGAGGAGTTAGTTTAGTAAGTGTTCTAGTTACATTTATCAAGTGGTGACTAACCTGTTATCAACTATCACTATAGGTGTTGGAATCGGTGGATAGCACAACTCATAATCTGATGTGTAATCTCACACCCCTTCGAATGCATGCTTGCAATGTTCTGTGATTCGACCGAAAGCCGAAAAGCCGAAAAATCGGCATCTATGACCACTTGAGCGTGCGAACGCTCGTAGTGGTAAATTGAAGTACGAATAATGACGGTAAGTCGTTGAGAGTGTCACGAGCACTCTCGCGGAATTGAGGCTGTAACGGGCCTGATCGAGCCGAAACGGGCCAAATGGGCCCAATGGGCTATCCGGCCTACTTGGGAAAAACTGTTGGAAAACTATCAAATGATAGGTCCGAATGCGAAATCTGCAAATATGAAACCGAAACCATGCGTTTTGGGCCACACGAGCGTGTGGGCCGGTTTGGGGTTAAAATGGATTTTAGGCCCAATAGTTCCGTAGTGATCCAAAAAGGGTCCCGTGTCGCTCGAGGCAATAGTAGGCCTTCGAAAAGGCCGTTAAATGCAAAATTATTGAAATACCCCTGGAGGGTAAATTACCGTTATACCCCTGATTATGGTTGGTTATTATGTATATGCTTTAGTTACACTGTTATACGTATGTTGCATTGCATTTATGATATGTAGCATGGGGTGGGATTGATGATCGGAGGAAGTGTTATTCTGGTGGCTCTGCCACAATTCTGTCTGGTGGCTATGCCACGTATATTTTGTTATTCTGGTGGCTCCGCCACAAATTCTGTGATGAGCAGCTCATCTGCCATATTGATATGTAGGGCTGGGTAGGTTGACTTGGTCCCCATAGGTGTGTAGG
Source organism: Gossypium australe (assembly GCA_005393395.2). Lineage (NCBI taxonomy): Eukaryota > Viridiplantae > Streptophyta > Magnoliopsida > Malvales > Malvaceae > Gossypium > Gossypium australe. Next base: position 123,289,793 of record CM016624.1, on the reverse strand, counting down.
GCTGGTACGGGGGTGTGTAGCGGATGGATTATTAGGTTGGGTTGCATACTCTGTTGCATTATTATGTCTATAGGGCTTCGGCCCAGTTTGCTTCTGTATGGGCTTAGGCCCAATTAATGACCGATTAGGAGATTACACACTGAGTTCTCGTAACTCACCCCTCTGCTTTAACCTTGTAGGTGATCCCCAGCGTTAGAGGGTTTGGTGCAGCGGAGGACTCTGTGGTGGCCATACATCGAAGTATTTCTCACGAACTTAGTAAATTTCGGTTTTGCTTCATTTTAAGATTATTTTTAATTTCGGGTTTAATATTATGTAATAAGGCCATTGGACTTAAATTTTCTTTTAAACTTTCATTTCGGTTATATTCAAACTATAAATGATTAAACTCGGGATTTTTCTTAAAACTACACTAACGGTTTCTAAATTATCACATTTTCGCAAATCACCGAATCTAATTTCTGTTATAAACAAAGTTTTCAACAATAATAATAACAACGTTTTTACAATAAAACCATAAAAGCAAATCTGAACTTCACAAACAACAAAGCCGAAGTTTCAAAAAGAATATGAAGTTTTTAACGAACGCGTCGTTTTTTTTTTCAACCCTTCTATGTGACATGCCAGATCCGGTCATAATGTCTAGGCTGGGTTTGGGGTGTTACAGTTTTTCAATTAAAAAGTTATGTCATTTACGTTTTCTAATAAAATGAGTTTTTACGTAACAAAGTTTTTGATGTGTGTCAAAATATACTAAAACTGGATTTACAACTGTATTATGTAGCATCTCCATATTTAGCCATAACGGCTAGGCCGGGTTTGGGGTGTTACAAACATTATTAATATATATACACATACACACACAATTGACGAAGGTAATAAAGTGTGCATAATAAAATTAAAATGTATAAAAATATTAAAATAAAACTTTATCTAAGTGGCAAGTTAAAAGTGTTACTAATGTAATTGGTTTCGGTTCAAATTCTACCATACACATTTTTTATTACTTTTTTTAAATAAAAAGACTAAAGTACTCTTGAATAATATATCTTATTTTAATTAAAAGGAGGACATTTTTGTAATTTTCCTAATTGAGTTGGTGATCTGGTTGAAGGTGACACCAACACATTAGGAGCTTAAATAATAATATAGATATACAATTGATGGAGGTAATAAAGTTGCATAATAAAATTAAAATGTATAAAAATATTAAAATAAAACTTTAGCTAAGTGATAAATTAAGGGTTTTACTAATGTAATTGGTGTGAGTTCAAATATTATCACATGTGTATTTTTATTATTTTTTAAAATAAAAAGATTAAAGTACCCTCGAATAATATAACTTATTTTAATTACGAAAGGGCATTTTTGTAATTTTTCTAAGTGAGTTGGTGACCCAGTTGAAGGAGATACCAACTCAGGCAAGAGCTTAAATATTAGTATATATGATAAAAACAACTTTTTATTGTTTTCTAATTTTCACTTATATTTTATTTTTTTAAAAAATATTTTTATAATTTTCAACCAAATATGTTTCTTCAATGTTTTTCATTTTCCAACAAAATGAAAACGAGAATGACATATGTTTCATAAAACCAAATGGATCCTAACTTTCCCACCTTCCATCAAGGGAAACACATTGTCATGTTTGTAAGAAAGTAACTTCTAAGGGAAAGTTAAATTCCAAAGCAAGTAAACAAAATTCAACATACCAAATGTTGGAATTACTTTTCAATTGATTAATTTTCTAAGAAAATGATCATTTTTCACCATACCAAACACTAACTAAGAGTAGAATGATTTGTATATGAAATAAATGAAAAAAAGAATGAGTTTATATAGAAGGCTTTGGGGGTAGTTTAATAATTTTAAATTCAAATTTGGAATTCTGAAATGGTGAAACCACCACTTGACAAGGCTTATTCATTTTTCTGCTTTTACAAAGATTCACATGTTTTGTTCCTTGTTGAATCCATCATTGAGCGTGGCAACAAAGATAACTTCAGAGAATTGCTAAATGCTTATTGCTGATTGAAACCGTCATCTAATGTGGCAGGTTCAATGTTCATTCTTTTTTGTTTATAAAATTTATGTTGGATGTCATATAGTGAAAAAGATTACAACATGTGGTGTCCAACCAATTTTTTTTAAATAAATAGTGTGACATGTGTCACACGTACTATGAATCCTCCATTTGACATGGTGGGATCATTATTGACAAGAGAAAATTTTCCCTATTTTTTAAATATTCATAAATTCATCAAATTTTTATAAATAATTATTTAATTTACTTAAAAAAAACCTTTAAAATGACTTATTTTGCTCTCTATTTTCATTCCTAACATTTTCTCAAATGCGTTAAAGAATAGGTTTCAAATTTCCATTTGGGTAGTGTTTGGAAAGCCACCTAATAATTGAATTTGTGTGAAAATTCTTGTAACTACACTAGGGTGTCACATTTGGGTAACCATTGTAAACGGTGGGTCCTATCGAATTGGGTGTAATTGGAGCCCTGATTACACTTTCCAATTCTTATGGAAGAGGGTGAGAATTGAAATAATTACAAAAGTAATAGATGCCAAAACCCAATTACATTATGGTTTTTCAAACACTCATACGTGATTTAAATTTAAGAAACATTTTATATATAAGTTTAAGTTATAAAATTTATATTATAAGTATTGATACAATGTACAAAATGAGGAGAACATGGAGGGAACTGTAGTGGTGTTGACGAGGTTGATTTACCTTGAGAAGTGGAGAGCCAGAAGAGACAAAAGGACAGATAGAAAGATGAGGAGAAGGTTGAGGAGGATAAGTGCTCAAAGGTTGCTAAGGAGGCCAAAGATCCCCTTCTTATAATTGAGGAGAGTATTTGCAAGGGAGGTCTTTTTGTCTGTTAGTGTGATGTGACAAGTTATTGTAGAAAGGTTGCCATTATAGAATACGTGCAAGGCGTGCATAATGGGCACTATTCTATTATGAGAGTAGCATGTTGTTATGCTTGGGTGAGGCCCAATGGTCTTTAGAGGTGTGCTCACACTTGAGAAATGTTCATACCTAAAAAACGAGTGCTTGTCAAGATATTCTCCTAGTGGGTGGACTATCCTTGAGAGCGGGTGTTACACCCCACACCTGACTTGATCGCTGTATCCGAGTATGAGATGTCATATTCATTGCCGGAGCAACTTAAACTATCTTATTACATAATCATGAAATTAAAATCATAACTATCATTCAAACCAATTTAATCACCGATCATATTTGCAATTACACATTCATAATGTCTAAGTTTCAAATTCATCAAAATACGTAGTTAAAAAAAGGTTAAATTTAAAGTAAGGACTCAAATCTAAGCTCAACTATTAATTCTCAATGTTGTGTCTTGAGACAAGGGATATCTTGTTCCAAGACAGACTTCATTTTAATTTAGGAATTTTAGTTTCAAAGTTTAAATTTCTCGAGACAATGAAGTTCATGTCTTGAAAAAAAAGTCCTCAAGTCTCGAGATTGTGTCTTGAGACAGGCCTCCTATATTTTCCTATTTTAGTTTCGATGTTTTTATGTCTCGAAACAACAGGTTATTGTCTCAAGACTTGGAGTAGAGCAGAAGTTATTTAGCTTCGATGTGCCCTTTTCTTGATACATCATACTCGGATTCGGTGACCAGGTCGAGTGTGGGGTATTAAAGCAAGTGGCCCAAATTTTCCAGAAAGAAGCCAGTGGTCCAGATCCTTTGCCTAGGCCGCGGGTCAAACGAAGAGTGAGGACTCGGAAAGGCTAGTTATTGAGGTGTCTAGGTATAATCGAAGGGCTGGTAGCGAGCGTCTCTTAGGTAGCTTGAAATGCTGACACATGTCCAAGTCTAGAGAAGTATAACGACACCCTTGATAAAAATTTAAAATATGAGATTGATTTATGATAAAAAAAATATGAAATTTAATTGATTTATACTTAAAAGCTATGATATTTGACAATGTAAAACTCTCATTTTAGTACGGTATAAATATTTACATATTTTGTCAATTTATCTCTAAATTTTTTGAACTAAATTTGATTATTAATATTTTAAAAATAATCAAATTACTTCTATTTTAACGAAAATGGTGATTAAAACATTAATTTTTAATAATGTTGGCATGACAATCCGTGTAACAGTCTATTGTGCTTCATGTAGACATAATACTTTTTTGTTATATATGTTACACCAATAATAATTTAAAAATTATAAACACATTAAAAAAATAAAAAATTCAAAAAATTAAATATTGAAATTAAATTTACCATATATATTTTTTATATATTGATAAATCTTTCACTTTCTCACAAAAAAAAAACCTCCTTTATTGAAAATTTTATTCTTTATAAAATAAATAATCTATCAGTATTCCAACGAGATTTTAGTGTATTTCCTCTTTCTAAGCTTAAATATTTTTTTAAAGAAAAATAAACATAAAAATGGAACACCATGACATGCTAACCATGTCTTCATACTAAACTATCAAAACCAGATTTTATTTATTTAATTATTTATATGTATACATAATCGTGCTTGCAAATTGCAATTTTTTTCCATGTTTTCTTGGACCCACCCTATGGAACACTTTTTTTTTTCCCTCCATCTCAGAGCTCAATTTATTTATAGTCTCACTATATATATATTCTCCACAGTCCAATGAAACTTGAAAAAAAGGGTTCCATCCAATATTTTTGATTAAAATTTTAATATTTCTGGCTTTACTTTCTTTTATCAGTGAAGAGTAATCTTCAAAAACCAGCCTTTCCAGCAACACCCAGTTGCTAAAATCTTTCATTTTTTCCTTTCTTTAAAAAAAAAAAAGAATCTTTTTTTATTTTCAAGCTGTCATTATCTGAAGGTAAAATATATTTCCTAAAGAAAAAACATTTGTAATTTATATATTTGCATTCGTTGATAATGATACCAGAGAATTTACAGTGAAAGAACTCTGCTTTTTTGTCTACTTCTCTCTTTGTTGAAGTTCTACTTTACATGAAACATGCCTCCCCACATTCTCTCAGTTTGTCTTTAAATCTTCAAACTTCAGGAAAAAAGTTTCGTTTATGGGTGTTTTCAGTTTATTTCTAAAAAAAATAAAAATAAAATGCTCTGTCCTATATCAAATCAAACCCTAGACAACCGGTTTTTTGAGGCAGTTTTTAGTAACTGGTCAGTTTAAGGTAAGGGCTCACTTCTTTTACTCTTTGTTTCTGTTACTTTTTTTTTTCAAAGTTTTAATTGTGTATTTTTTAGGTTATAATAGTTGAAACAAGAGAAAAAAAAAAGTTGAATTTTAAGGATTTGCAGTAGAAAAGAAAAAAAAATGAGGGATTTTCCATCTTGTTTTGGTGAAAATGGAGTGCAAGTGGCTGATTCATCATCATCATCATCATCAAGTAATAACAAAAATGCACAGAATTTGGTTACTTGTGTTTATCAATGTCGAATTCGGGGTAGGCCTTGTTTAATAACTGTTACTTGGACCAAGAACTTGATGGGGCAAGGCTTAAGTGTAGGGATTGATGATTCTGCAAATCAATGTCTTTGTAAGGTTGATATAAAGCCTTGGTTGTTCTCTAAGAGAAAAGGGTCTAAGAGTTTAGAAGCATATTCTTGTAAAATAGATGTATATTGGGACCTTTCTTCGGCTAAATTCGGATCCGGGCCTGAACCTTTCGAAGGGTTTTATGTTGGTGTTGTTGCTAATAAGCAAATGGTTTTGCTTCTTGGGGACATGAGTAAAGAAGCTTGTAAGAAAACTGGTGCAACTCATATCCCTTGTAATGCCAGTTTAGTGGCTAAGAAAGAGCATGTTTTTGGGAAGAGGGTATTTGGTACCAAGGCGCAGTTTTGCGATAATGGTCGAATTCATGATCTGATAATTGAGTGTGACGCGGTTGGTATGAACGATCCTTGCCTTATAATTCGTGTGGATGGAAAGGCTTTGATGCAAGTGAAGCGGCTGCGGTGGAAGTTCAGAGGGAACCATACCATTTTGGTCGATGGAATGGCTGTAGAAGTTTACTGGGATGTGCATAATTGGCTCTTTGGAACATCACTCGGTGGAAGTGCCGTTTTTATGTTCAAAACTTCCATTGTAGCGGAAGAGAAGTTGTGGTTTAGCCAAAACATTCCCAGTCCGAGTTCCTTGCAGTGGTCGTTCTCGCAGAGATTTCAAGATTCCAAGTTGCAGAATCTCGGCTTTTCATTGATTTTGTATGCTTGGAAGAATGAGTAGAGAGATTGCGAAATTCTTCTCTGAGTCTCAAATGCTAACAAAAAAGCTTTTAGCGAGTGGTGATTTTTGTCTGCTCTGTGAGTTAGTTACAATTAATTTGATTAATAGTTGGTACATTTGTGTTTATGTTCATCTTCTGTTTTTCGACCTCGAGTTAACTCAACTTGAGCCATTAATGTATCAAAGACGATTTTTTCTGTTCTTAGTTGGCTGTATATCCTCGATACATTAATTTAATCCTCAATTTTGTTTTATGAAAAAAAAATCTTCAATGGATGGTTGTTCGATTCTTCTTTTAGCTGAAGTTTGAGCTGGTTTGGTGCACACGTTGACTAGCCAGGCGGAAATCTCCTCGAATCGTCACCATGTAAGTATGCCAATTCTAAGACTCGGTCGATGCTATAATCATGCTTGTGTTATTGTGGTTATATGAAAAACACTATGTTAAGCTTGTTAGCCCTCAAAACATGATTTGCTTGAGTCTGCTTCGATAGCAGTACCTAACTTTGCCATCTATGTTAAATTCCCATTAAATCGGAGCACTGCTTCTTGTGTGATAATCCTTGGTAGGCAACTGAACTGAGGATGATGAAATTCTGATAGCTTTAGTCTTCGAAACCTTAAGCAATTGCTAGTAAAGTCTTACTTGCGGATTGTATCATTGTATGAGATTACTTGGGAAACTTGTGATTTCGATTTTGCATTGACTTGAGTAGGATAACCATGGAAATCTTTGACATCGACTGTCAAAATGCTCGATGGATGCATTGAGATGTAGAATTAGTTCAATATGCCCTCTTTCTCGAATAGATCAGTTCAATAGCTTTTGTGGTCGGAATCACTTAACCATTGTCTTAGTATTAGCTATGAAACTAGTTTAGCTTCATAACTTCTTTTTGCAGAAACCCGAGCCGGATCAAAACCCTCTCTCGATAGCAGCACAATCTTGATAGATTGCAAAGTATGGTAAGAAAAATTTGCTGAGAATTTCACCGTACAAGTTTTTTAAACTGTTGAAACTCTTTAGAGCCGGATCCAGGCTCACTGGTGCCCGCATCCTTGTTCGACTGAAGTTGGGAAATCATCTGTGCCATGTTCAGATGTTGGGAAGGTTATTTATAAGTTGTAGCGCTGCAACAGTAAGCAATGAAGCTGATTGATATATCAGTCTTTATCACACAATTTCTAATGCTATATATAATTTCCAGTACATGTAAATAATACAATTATTATGAAATTGATTTTATCTTTTTATATAAAATTTATGGAACAAAATTTGAACTTAGAATAAATAAATAAATAAAAAATCTCCCATAGTAATACTTTCATATTTCATTGAATTTTTATATTTTAATATCTTTAATAATAGCAATAAATTGGAATTAATGAGTTGAAAGTCAATATCAGAGCAGCATAGAGAGAATCAGACATCGGCACAAAAAGGGAACTCATTCGATTATACTCCTTTCTGTCCATGGCGTTTTCCCCATTTACAATTTCGTCCTTTACGTCTCTGACAAATCATTTTTATTCAAATTTTCTTTTTGGAACCTTCTAATTAAATTATTTTGGTCTCTTTTTAAAGTAAAACTCCTTTGGACTATGTTTCTAATTTTCAAAAATAAGTTTGGTATCAGTACATCATAAATAAAAATTATAAAATACAATATAGTTTAATTACTAAGGTTTTATTTTATATTTTATATTTATTTGGTATGTCCGTAATTAGCGTTTGAAAACGCGTTTTTGGATTCAAGGGAACATAAATACCCCAATCAAAATCATGTCACTAACTTACGCTTACTTTTTTTTTTTACCCTTTTTTGTTACTAATTATATATTTTTTAGTGTTATTTATTACCAATACAATTATAAAAAAATTATTTGAATTTAAACTACTTTTATGTTAATTTTATAATCAATACGTAGAATTATAATATGATAATACGCTTCAACGCACTACAATCAATATTTTGAAATGATAAAAAGGAAAATGAATCTCATTTTTAAAATTATAGTATTTGTTTCATTAATAAAAAAGGAAAATATAAAATTTGTTGATTTATGACCAAAGAAAGAAATATCCAAATTTTAAATATTTAGTCAACATTAATTTAAATACATAGAAAATGATAAATAAAACATAGCGAATGATGAGCTGGCGCATAAATGATAATACCTTTCATTTTGGAGTGCTCCTTTTAGCGGCTTCCAGGTGGCATCCAGCTGTATTGATGCCATTTACGAAATTACTCCAAAGCCCTTCAAGCGGTGCCGTTTTACTCCATTCGCCCACTTGACCGTTGTATCCGCCACCTTAACGGTCACTTGCCCGAATAAAAACAAAGGAAAAGGACAAAGAGTCAACGAGTCCATTGATGGCAAAAGAGTCATTGCACCAAACATGACTAGGCTTGTGGTGTATTTTCAGTACCAAACCCAGGGCTTTTATGCCATTTTGTATCTCTCGAAAACAATTTCTTCTACGCTAGACTTGTCATTGTCGTCAATGAAGAAGAAAGCCTGAGACTTCCAATCTCAAATGACTTTGTTTTTCTTTTTTGGATAATCAGTGAGTTCAATCAGTGAGTTTTCATTTGTATTTTCTTGAAACCAAGTGAACGAGAAGAACGACTCATGGGTGATTCAAGTGACTCAGTATCCATTGCGATTGATATGGTTCCTTTTGGTGGGAAGGTAAAGAAACTAAAACTAACTAATAAAACCGCTAAGAACATTGCTTCTTCGATATTTTTTTTTCTTCCCCTTTTCAAGCTATCTTTCATTTCTTTTTTACTTTTATAAATATATCATTGTTGTTTTTTCCAGGAGTTTTTGGTGAAAACAAGTAGAGGTTCTCTATCTGTTTTTGTTTGTGGCGATCAAGAGAAACCCGCTTTAATAACCTACCCAGATGTTGCTCTTAACTGTATGTTTTCATTTCTTTTTTTTTTCTTTTATGGGAATATTGGAACTTTAGTGATTTTTCCTTCGCTATATTTAATGTGTTTGCTTCTTTTACTTCATATATCTTAAAATTGACCTGAGTTTTGCAGCTTGTACATTCACCAAAATGCTACTTTTGTTCATTTCACAAGTTCTTTAAGTGGGTTAATTTTCGTTTTTGGACATAATTACATTTTTGTACTAATTCTTGAACTTCTTTGCTTTTGGGGTTTTAATGAATTGCTGATATTTGTGTTTTGATATATGTTTGTTTTTGCTTGTTGAATTGTTATAGACATGTCTTGTTTCCAAGGCCTATTCTTTTGCCCTGATGCCGCGTCGTTGTTGCTTCATAACTTTTGTATTTACCACATTGATGCCCCAGGGCACGAGGTCAGTGACTCAGTTTTAGAAATGCATTTGTTTGAACAATGAGTTTTTGGTTCAAATTGTTAATTTGTAGCTTGTCGGATGGTGCGTTCCTGATTGGATGATACTAATAGAACCTGTATGCCATTTGGTTAAGAGTTTTTGCAGTTAGGAGCAAATGTGATCTCTCCGGATGTTCCGTTGCTTAGTGTGGACGACTTAGCAGATCAGGTTGCTGAAGTTCTTGATTTCTTTGGGTATGTATTGTAAATGAGTGTAAAAGGGAAATGATTCAACTACTTTCTGCAGTTTTTTTCTTCAGTTGTTCCTATTCCAATGTATTCAAAAATGATTCTAACTTGTCCCTGAGTTCGAGTAACTTTGGTGTAGAAAATGTATAATTTTATATTCCAAATTTCCCCTCATTTTGTATATGCTATCTGTTAGATATCTGATATATATTCCTGATAAAAGTTCTTGCTAACCATTGTTCTCATGATGCAATGTAGGTGGTCTATCCATGCTTAATTTCACTGTATTTTCCTTCCAAAACTTAAAAAAGTGTAAAGCATATGGACCTGAAACGAATAATAGAAATTATTTGCTCAAGATCCTGGGAATGATTTTTTATGTCAGTTGTTGGGGGAGATAACTTTTCCTTCTTTTTTCTTTCACTCCTTTTCTCTGTTATAACTAATTTAAGTTTTTAACATCAGGCTGACAAGAGTTCTATGCTTGGGTGTAACAGCCGGGGCTTACATCCTTACACTATTTGCAGTAAGTCGGCGTAAGATACAAAAGTTAGCAAATATTTCTTGTGCTGATATTCTGATACTGTGATGGTCTCATGTATTTTTCTCCCTGTCTGCCAGATGAAATATAATGAGAGAGTGCTTGGATTAATTCTCGTCTCTCCTGTTTGCAAAGCCCCTACATGGACTGAATGGCTCTACAACAAGGTTCTGGTTTGCACCTTGTATCTTTAATAGTTGTAATGAATTTACTTTGCTCTAAAATTTCTCTTTTCAGGTGTTGATGAACTTGTTGTACTTCTATGGTATGTGTGGTGTATTAAAAGAATGCCTTCTTCAGCGATATTTCAGTAAGGTAATCAGCATCACTATTTCAACTTAAATTCTCTGATATTTGTTAGTGTTATAATTATGGAATTCTTTTTTGTAGGAACTCAGGTATGGTATGCATGGTGCAGAGTCTGAGGTCATCCAAGCTTGCCTGAGAGTAAGGAAACCGATAAAACTGATAAGATAAACACCAGCACTTAGTTATTCTGTATTATCTTTAGGTCATTCGACTGGTTAATTTATTGATATATGAACAAGTTGAATAGGCTGCCATGTAGATGATGCCAATTTATATTGCATCTAACACACTTCCTTATTTTAACTCATAATAATATAACCTGAAATTTAGGGGTAATCTTTTTGATAATTTGATTGCAGTTACTGGATGAAAGGCAGAGTCCGAATGTTATGCGCTTTCTTCAAGCAATTAATAGGTAAGTTCGATCTTGTCATTTTGTTGTCTTTTCTCAAACTCCCTCATTCCACGGAAAAAGTTATGATGGCCAGGATGCGTGTGTTTCCACACACCTCTCATCCTTGTTTTGTATATCTAAGTGCAATTCCATAGCATTGAGTGAAGAATATATGCAGGAGACATGACCTTACAGATGACTTGAAGAAATTGCAGTGTAAGACACTTATTTTTGTCGGTGAAAGCAGTCCATTCCATGCAGAATCTGTGCATATGAGTGACAAAATCGGAAGAAAGAATTGCACTCTTGTTGAGGTAGATTTCTATTTGCCGAGTTGATTCTTTCCCGTTTCTTCAACTTTGGTTTCAGTCTCAAACTTTGAAGGCAGTGAGTGTGCATGCACAAGTTTGGCTGAATATCGTCACCCAGAATCATTAAATTTTTTTGTTGGTTTCTGTTCATTATCAGGTTAAAGCATGTGGCTCATTGGTAACAGAAGAGCACCCATTGGCCATGCTAGTCCCAATTGAATTCTTTTTAATGGGATTTGGTTTTCAAAGACAACCACATTTTGCTTCATCATCAAGCAATGGTTCAAACCCTTCAAGTCCATCAAGCCATTCCTGCATATCTCCTGAACTTCTCTCCCCTGAGGGTCTAGGGATCAAGCTCAAACCTATCAAAACCCGTGCAGATATTGAAATTTGATGAGTCTCGAAGCTGCTGCTTATCGATTTCACACGTATCGAATGTAACAGTGCAGGAGTAGGATTTGACATTTTTTGTTCATTCTATTAGTTTGTAGAATACCTTTTGAGGTTTGGCAGTATATATTCTTTGATTGTGTTGGTGGGAGGTTCTTTCAATGGAGTTTATTGTAGATAAACATTGATTGGATATTTGTACTTAAAAACAGGATAGGATATTCATTCTTTTGAGCGGATAACATTAGATTCATTTTGTTATTATACCTTTAAACTTTGTACACATGAAACTCCTTGTTGAAACGAAAAATCAGCATTGATTTTTCAATTATTTTTCATTGTACGGTTAATATTTTTCAATTGTTGAATCAATCATGTTTTGGTTTTGTGAGGAAATTGGAGGTTGAATCTGGTAGTCTTGCTCTTATAAACTGTTTTCATGGTGCTAATGATGTTGGTTGATGCTTTAGTTAAGTAAACCAAGCTTCACCTTTGTATGATCAACTAAAGAAGGCTATCTATATAGAGGATAACCTGGATTTCTGACAGCAGAAGTAGAAGTGATCCTACTCAAGAATTGATGGAAAGAAGAAAGAAATGAGAGAAGAGGAGATGAAAAAGGAGGAAACTATGTAAAAAGGAAAATGAAAGAATTTAAAAAATGTTTTTAAGATTATATGATGTGGGGTGGAAAACTTTTTAACATATGTTAGGGTTATTTGGATAACAAAATATAGTTTAAGTAGTATCTAACAAAAAAAAAAATTGGCTTTAAAAGTGGCTGAGATTAAAGCTTTGGTGAATAGATCAGCCACCTAGCTCTTTGTAGGCACGTCTTAATTCAACAATGTCATTTTCAACCAAATTTTAAATGAAATTGTAATATCCCAAAATAGGGGCTGTGTGTTTGAAGCATATCTTAAGTGTTAATAGGCCTTAAGATTTGTTTTGATGCGTTTTAGGGGTTATTAAAGCTCGAGGATAAAAGGGGAGTGTTTTGAAAAAAAATTTGAAAATTTAGGGTTAAAAGTGGAAATTTGGGCAAGGAGGCCTTAAGAATAAATTTTGATAGGCTGTGGCATAATAATCTCCCCTGGTAAAGTGGCTTCCGTGTGCCACTTAAGGGTCAGTGCCAAATCTGGTCAGGGGTTCGAGTGGCATGGGGCGCATAAGCAAATTTTTTTTTTTTTTTTGCAAATAAGCGCTGCATTAAAGAAGGCCTTAAAAAGAAATCGAAGTGATTTGAATCACAAAAAGGCGCCTGGCCGAGTGGTTGGGACGCTTGCAGCATGGAGGCCATCACGAGGACTCGCGTTCGAGTCCCATTAGGGGCGCGGATGTTTTTATTTTTCGGCTCCTAGCGTTAAAATGAGGAAGCCAGCAAAGTAGGGCTTAAAAGAAATCCAGCGTGTTTAATGGCATGAAATTCTAAGTGGCTGAGTGGCCAAGGACCTTGCTGGAGAACCACGACTTGAAAGACTCATGTTCGAGTCCTGGAAATCGCGCATAAGGCGCTTTATTTTTATTTTAGCGCTAAAGTGAAGGGAGCCAAGGCAAGGATAGTTTAAAAGAAATTCGCAATGAGTTATGGCATGAAAGTCTCAGTAGCGAAAATGGCAAGGACGCTAGTAGCGAAAGAGGGACCTTCGTAAGGACTCGAGTTCGAGTCCTGAAGGTAGCGCTTGATTGCGCTTTATTTTGTTTTTGCGTCAAGCAAGGGAAGCCTGCGAGTAAGGTTTAAAGGAATTTTGGCGCGTCTTATAGCATGAAACTTGCAAAGGGCCGAGTGGCTGAGACGTTGGGGAGTCCTCTCCAGGTCTCGAGTTCGAGACCTGGGGGCTGCACCTGGGTTTCTATTTTGGCCTTTTTGGGCGTGAGAATAAGGGGTTGCATGCAGCATGCACGCATGCAGCTTAAATTGCTGCTTGTTTGCCTTATTTTAAAACATAGGGCATTATTCTTTTATTTTTCTATTATGGGCTAGTTATATTTTTATTCTAATGTTTTATTATTATTATAAGAAATGGGCAAGGTGATGGAATAAAGAATGAATAATGTGTTATTATTTTATTAAAGGATGGGTTATATTTTTAGTTTATTAATGAGGAATGATAGAATAATAATAATAATTATTATTATTTCTATTAGTTATGCAAGGATAAATTTTGGCTTTGGGAAGGATACATGTATGGCCGGCCTTGGGTTGGTAAAAAGAGAAGCATGGCCATTAACCCTTTTATTATTCAAGGATGGGTAAGGTGATAAACAATGTATTATTCTTTCAAGGATGATGGGTCTTTGGCTTGGAGAATGAACTCACTTTGAAGCATGTTTTGGAGGAGTTAACCGGCTTTGTGTTTGACAAGGAAGGATGGCAGAATTGTATACTTGATTTTCATTCTTTCCTTTTTGTGTCTTGGCCGAAAATGGAAGAGAGAGCATGGAGTGGGTATTTTTCTCTTCTCTACTTCGTAAATGGCCTAATGTTGAACTCTTGAAGGACCTTCATTTCGACTTTGAGTGTAAGAAAGGGGTGCCAAATCTCTTTGCTTTGCTTTCCTTCTTCCTACATGTTGCATGGCCTGTTTTGAGTTGAACTAAAGGAGTGTTAAGATGAGATAGCCGAACCACATAGCCCCATTCTCACTCTTTTCTCTCCATTAGTACATTTCCGAAGCACCATAGCCGAATCTCTCTTAATGGTGCTATCGACTACGTGGTTGTGATCTTCCTTTCTCTTCAAGCGATTTTAGTAAGTAACCTCTCCTTAAAATATTTTGGTTTGCTCCATCTTCATATTTTGTGTGCCGAAATCCAATGATTTAGGATGTGGCATAAGGTTGGCCAAAAGATGATAGGGTCTTGTGTTGGTGTGTTCTTTTGCATGTGCCATCAAGAAGGTGTATTAAGAAATCTTCAAGATTCGACTATTCAAGGTAAATGAAAGTATAATATGCGGCCAAGAGCTTTTGTTTATAAATTTGTGTATTAGCCGACCCTAACATTGCTTTAAGAGGAATTTTGATAACTTCGGGAGCAAATCTACGAGAACAAGTGGTGTTTCGGGATCGAAATAAGCTAGGTAAATGATTCATGATATTCGGCCTAAGGCCATGCTATTGGTACTAAGTGTGACCGATTTCGGTTATGTGTTCTAGGGGCTAATCGATAGAATTAACAGAAACTCTCGGGATTTTAGACTTTGTCAGAATCGATAGATCGAATATCGCTTTAATCAGGTGCGTAGTTATCGCACTGTTCTCGTGCTTGTTTATATGTGTTATTTGTATATGTATATGTTGTGCATGTTAGCCGAAATAATGGCTAAGATGTTGGATACCTAAGGTGGGTGATCGTTTAATCAGGTGTGTAAGCTCTTACACACTTTACTAGTATAAATTGTTATTTTGATGATATTTATAACCTCTCATGTAGTAATTTTGCCTTGTGGCATGAGCTTGGTTTTCGGGTAAGCCCCCTATTACTCGATCTATGATATATCTTGTGTATGCCATCATATGCTGTTAAATGCTATGCTATATACAAATGCATGATATATGGGATCATGATACTTGTTATGTGAGCATGATGATGTGGGATTAAACGAGTGGAGGGGGAAGTAATATTTGTGTCGACGGACACCAGTGGTTTGGTACCACATTGTGACTTCGGTCACCAGAGGTTTGGCACCTCATAGCGTCTCGTCCCTGTGGATTAATTCCACCGTGGGTTGGCCCCACATTTGAGATACGGGATCGATGCTAGTGATTTGGTATCACACGATGGGTTGGCCCCATCATTTGATTGTGACTTCGGGTCACCAGTGGTTTGACACCACCAGTGGTTTGGCACCACAAGTATTGACGGATATCGTGACTTTAAGTCACCAGTGGTTTGGCACCACAAGTATTGACGGATACCGTGACTTTAAGTCACCAGTGGTTTGGCACCACCAGTGGTTTGGTACCACACGGGGTAGAAAAAGGAGTATGGATGGCTAGGTTGGGCTTCATAATTGCATATTCATGTGTATGAACTGTGTGGATATGGGCTAAGCCCGTATGTGGGAACATGTGTAATAGCTATGCACTGAGTCTTGGTGACTCACCCCCTTTTTCTATCTTTCTCAGGTGAGTAGATCGCGGAGACGGAGCCGGAGAGGACTCGAGGCGGCCATGCATGTTCCTCGGTTTTGAGATTTTATTTCGTACCGTTAAAGTTAATATTTATTACATTTTGGATTGGTTTGTAATATGGCCGCGAGTTATTATTTTGTATGTTTAAGTAGTTGCTTTTACCTTATTTCTATTATATCACTAACGAACTTATAAGCTGTAAGCAAATCGGTAAAAGCAATGTTTTCAAAAGTAAGTGCTCGTACGCGTTTTCAAAGACGTTACCATCGGGTAGCAAATTTTACTAAGTTATTAATAACCCCGACATTTCTAAAAATCTAAATGATCGAATGGTTTCAAAGGAAAAGAAAAAGTTTTCAACCCCATCGTGTTTATCAAACCAAACTATCTTAGTTTTAGCAAACATTGTTTTACAAATTCAGTAATAGTTTCAGATTTCCAATGTTAACCCGAATCTTTCAAAAAGTTTTTACTCCGTGACATACCAGATCCGGTCAAGGCTTGTGGGCCAGGTTTGGGGTGTTACAGAAATGATGTCAGATATTTATGTGGTTTGTTCTCGAGTGCATCACTAGCTTATTGGATATGTTGATGGCACTTGAGTTGTCACAATAAACTCTTTCCAGAGGTAGTGTCACTCCAAAATCTTTCATCATCTATTTCATCCAAAGAAGCGGAGCACAACTTCTTGCAACAATGTACTTTGTCTCTACTGTTGATAAGGATATTGAAACTTATTTCTTACTATACCAAGACACATGATTTGATCTCAAGTAGAAAAGCCTTCAAAAGTGCCTTTTCTATCTTCCAAATTGTCTGCCCAATCATCATCACTAAATCAAACTAAGCTCACTGTCATGCCTTTTGAAACAAATCCAATGTTCCATTTACATGCCTCGTTATCCTTTTGACTTCCTTGGTATGAGATTCTTTCGGATTTGATTGGTACTTGACATATACACCAACATTGAAGCATAAATCTAGCTTGCTTGCAATCAAATACAACAAGCTTCCGATCATTCTCTTATAAGTGGTCGGAGTAGTTAACACTCGTTTGGAATTTGCGTTGATTTTATCATTGGGTGACATTGAAGTTCTTACTGTCTTTGCACTCTCCAATCTAAACTTCACAAGGTTTCTAGCATGTTTCTCTTCTGAAAGAAAAATATTACCATCATGAGATTTGATCTAAAATCCAAGAAAGAATGATAATTCCACTACCATACTCATCTCGAGTTCACTCTACATCATCTTAACAAAACTGTCCTTGACACTGGTAAAAGTAGAATCAGTGATTATATCATCAACATAAATCTAGGCAATGGTAATATTACCTTTTTGTCTACAGAACCCCTTTAATAGCTGTAATCCAAAAGAGACTGGAACAACCTCTCATACCATGTTCGAGGAGCTTGCTTTAGTCCATATAAGAATTTGCTAAGTTTGAACACATGGTCAGAGTGTTTAGGGTATTCAAATCCCTTTAGTTGAGCCATGTACACGAAAACACTTTTAATATAGCGTCCCAAAATCTTCTAGCGACAAGAAAGTCTGATTTAGTGTTAGAATTTCTAATCCGAGCAGAAATAAAATTGAGTGGCTTATGGAAATGAGCATGGCAACATATTTTTGGGTTATTAAATTGCATTAATTATATGGAGGTGATTAACTAGAATTTGGGTAAACTATCAAAATAGTCATTTTTTGTTTATCTTAGGTTATATTTTAGTCACTTACATTATCGTGTTGTAACATTTTAGTCACTGAGCGTTAATTGTCATTAACGATGTAATGGTAAGCTGATGTGGCACGTTAAATCATCATTTCAAACGAAAATTTTAGGTCAATTTATACAATTGGTCCCTATATTTTTTTCGTTTTGAGTAATTTAATTTTTTTCTTTTATATTCTTTAAATTTTCCTTTTTTTCCTTTATTTTTCATTCTCTTCTCCTTCCCCCACTGTTTTCCTCCTTTTTCCAATTCTTTTAACATAGTTTTTCTATTTTTTCCATTTGTTAAAACTAGTCCTTATACTTTTATTTTTTTGAACAATTTAAATTTTCCTTTTATTTCTTTATTTTCCTTTTCTTCTTCCCCTTTATTTTTCTCTCTTCTCATATTCTTCATTGCAGAAACATAATCCTTGCCTACCAAATAAACCAAGTCCTTGTTCTTTCACATGATTTCTAAATTGAGTTTCACTCAAAACTAAAATATTAATCATTTTTAATCAAATCTCAATTTGAATATAACCTAATTTTGAAACTAAAATTGGATCTAACTAATCAATATAAAAAACCATATCCTTAATCAAATCTAAACATAAATTGAATTATTTATATTCAAAACAAATTTTTTCTGTTTCTAAACTTTTATAGAATCGTGTGGATTATTTCTTTCCTTTTCTTTTATTTTCTGACGAATAAAATTAAGCAAACGATAAAATTAATCTAAACATTCTTGGATATTCCCAAGTAAGCTTGATTGGAAGTCGAGCATGGAACCAAACTGGTTTAGGTAAAGTTGAGGTTAAATTTCTATAGTGGTCGTTTTGGTCACTGAGAGTGCAGAGCTTGTTTGAAGAATCCGTGAAATAACATAGTTTCGAGAGGGCGAGAATGTTATAGGTAAGATAGATAAGATGGTTGTGGGGGTTGGTTATGAGTTTAAGGGAACGAGTTTGGGAAACTTTGTTGAGGGTGAATTGCCATAAGTCACGACTAGTGAGGTCTTCAAGTGAGGCGAGCTTGTGGACTAGGTCATTGGGAGATTTAAATTGGTTCGTTAAAACAATGATAGACGATAAGGGTTTGTAACTGTGGAGTGAGAATATGCAAAGTAAATTTTATATTGGTTTTAGCTTTTGCCTTTTCTTTTTTTTCATAAAAATAAAAAAAGTTTTAAAAAATAAAAAATATAAAAAAACTACGTTAAAAGAGATGGAGAAGGGAGGAAAACAGAGAGAGAAGCAGGAGAGAATAGAAAATAAAGATAAAATAAAAGAAAGTTCAAAGAACATAAAAGGAAAAAAATTAAATTGTTTAAAACGAAAAAATATGAGGACCAATTGTATAATTTAACCTGAATTTTTTGTTTGAAATGATGATTTAACATGCCACGTCAGCTTACCGTTACACCTTTAACGACAATTAACGGTTCAATAACTAAAATCTTACAACACATTAACATAAATGACTAAAACATAACATTTCAAACATAAGTGACTAAAATGTAACCTGAGATAAACAAAAGTGACTATTTTGATAGTTTACTCTTAGAATTTTGACTTTTTAGACTAGATTGTAAGAGTTCAATATCTTTAGAATTAGAAAATAGAATTAGATGAAAGAGCAAACCTAATGAGGTTATTTTTCCAAAGGAACACGAGCAAATTTTCTAATTTTGAAACTAAAAAGGAGGGAATGGTTGAGTTTGTTGTTTTCACAATGGTTTCTTTTCCTTCAAAATTTTCTCATCTCTTTCATGCAACTTTGGTTTAGTTTCATCAATTCAAGACTTGAATGTAGGAGTTGTTGAAAAAAATGTAATTTTTGGAAACTTTGAGACATATTATCGATTAGTAAAGGTGGAGAGTTGAATCATATGCTCAAAATGGTTGAGTGATGAATGAGAAATTGATGCTCAAAGTAAGTTACTTGTGAATTATGTTGAGGAAAATGAAAAGCATTAGTCCCACATTAATTGGGAATTAAGTGTGGAACTTATATATATATGTGTAAACTAACTTGGTGATTATTGAATGACTAAACTAATGCTCTCCCTTGCATGCAAGGGGGTGTGAATCTAAATCCATCAGGGTTGGGGGCGCATTCGCACGACGTGGGTGACGCAAAATGTCGAGCCCTTGTTGGCCAACAAATATTTTAGTCCAATACGTATTTTATTTTTCTCTCCAAATTTTCAAATGTTTCGATGATAGAAGAATGCAAGGTTTGTTCGTTGATCACTTCCGCGACTATTTTGTTCTTGTATCCTGGGAGACAGTCGATCAACATTTCTCTAAATACCATGGGAGCGATCGAGCATATAGTAAAACTCAATTCCCTTATTTCATTTATGATTTTTTCAAAATTCTTGTTTATTTAATTGTTTTTAAATATGGAGTCTTACATAAATATAAATGTTTGTTTATATTATTTTTTCAAATCTTGTATTTAATATAAATATTTATATTTATATTTGTTTGCTAGAATGTTTTATCCAACAAATTTTCTATTTTCTCTTATTTCTTTCTTTTTCATGTGAACCATTGGGGAAGAGAGGAGTTGGATGCTTTGCGCTTGAGTTTTCTTGATAGAAAAAGGCCATTGACTTCATCAAGGTAAAAATGATTTCTAAACTTCATTTATTGATGTTAGGGGTTTTCTTCCATTTTTAACACTTTACAAGGTAGAGAGAGAAAGCTTCGATTTTGTTAACTTCTTAATGTTTTAACTTAGTTTATTGATGATTCTAAGTTTTAGAATCTTGCAGGAGTAGAAATTTTAGGTTTGATTAGAGTTTTAGTTAAGTTCTTGAGAGATGCCATTGTTGGGTTCTAGTGAGAGAAAACGAGTTATCTTGTGTTCTGGATAATTTCTAGGTGGATTTTGGTAAGTTTATGTTATGGGTTGTGAATTATAATTAAGGCAGTAGGAATCAGATTGGGTAAGAAAATAATGAGGATGGAAGAGTTTTCGTGTGAGGACTTAAAAAGCATAAAATTTAATTAGGCTTAGCGTCAATTACTTCAAATAAAAAAGAAAAAAGAGGATTGAATTGAATAAAAATTTATTATTTTGACTTATATATAAACCTTTGAAGTAAAACGAAAAGAGTATTTTTCCTCCTACATTTATCTGTTTCAGTACAGAGATCAAAATATAAATTTGAAATATAATACAAGGCCTGTCATCATATTTTCACTGATATCTGTCTTGAATATATCTCTAAACAAAATGCATTTATACATTTAAATTCAAATACAAATTTAGAAAAATTATAAATATTAATATTCAAAGTTTTAATCTAAAATAAATATAAAAATTAGTAGAAAGATAATCATTAATCATGTTGAGCAATACAATTTAGGAAATAAATTTTATTTTAGAAAAGAAACTAGTTTTTTAACCTAAATAATATAAAAAAATAAAACCTATCATTATTTACAAAACTAGGCAAAAGAAACTGTGGATTATCGGTGCCGCCTGAACAATCAGTGGCATCACCCTCAACTATCAGCAATGATTAGTGAAATAATTAGTTTTTTTTTTTTATTTTTATGGTGCCGCTTGAGCAATCGGCAACACCAGTATAAGTTACCCCAAAAAATATGTTGTATTTAATACCGTTAGACTGAAAAAATATTTTTTTAATCGTGCCGCCAATGTGTCAAGCGGCACCGGAATTAACTTAACATATAATTTTTTTATTAAACTTTAAAAAAAAAAAACTAAAATTTCATGTTTTGGGACCCGAACCTGTGACTAAGGGGTCACATCGGTGGCAGGTCGTCAGGCCACTGCTGCCTAACAGTTCGACGACATCGACCTGGCGACCTACCACCGTGTGACCCCTCATTCATGGGTTCAAGTCCAAAACTCGGTATTCCACTTATTTAAAGTTATATGTATTATTATATATATTTTAAGTATAAAAAGGGGTTGATTTTGGTCCCCTAACCCCCACGCAACAGAAGTTGAAAGAAAAAAAAAATTCCTCTCAGTCTTGTGGAAAATTTCTTTTTGCAGTTTCAAGAAAAAAATGGATAATCAATTTTTTGCAACTGTTTATTTCGATGATGTTATTTTACAAACAACCGTTGGTTGCATTTTTGAAACTCACCAGAAAATATGAATGAGATTAGATAGGAATGCGTCTGTCGATGATATGAAAGAAAAGATCAGTACAAAAATTTCTTGACTTTGTGGAAGGAGAATGTCAAAACTATTCTACAAATTTTTAGTTTCGTCAAATCCTATCAAATTTACTAAGATGGAACTTTTAGACGATGACGACGTTGAGACAATGATAGTACTGTATCGCCCGCCAGAGAGGTTGAATATTAAATTGATTTAGTTTTTGCTGAGTTAGCCTATACGAAGCTCGTTGAAGATGTAACTCTATTAAGACGACAATATGGAGTTGAAGACCCATATACAAAAGTTCCTAGAGCGCTAATCAATAGGAGGTCGTTTGTGCGCGGTTTTGACATTGATCTCAACGTTGGATGTTCAGACAAGTATAGTGGTGGAACTACATCGACATGGATCGAAAATCCATACCATGTTACTTTACATATATATCCAATCATTATTGAGATCAATGCACATATTGAAGATGAATCTGATATAAATGGTCGTTTTAATCACGAAGGTGAAGATTTTAGTGACCCCGATGTAGATGATGTCCCGGATGATATCGACAACGAATGAACGGATGATAAAAATGATTACACCCCTTCGGTCGAAAACCCAAGTCGTGGCATCATCATACATAATGATTTTAGGGCCCACATGTTGATCATCGATCTCGATAGATCGCATGCTTCCAGGTTCCCCGAGTACTCGAACATAATACCTGCTCACCTAATGTTAGTAGATCCCGAAACCGAAGAGTTGTTCGTGGGTTAAAAATTTGTGAGCAAATACGAGTGCGTCGTTGCCATAAAACGGTATAAGACGATGAACGTTCAGTTATATTCTCGAAATTTAGAAACTTTTTGGGTGACAAAGACCGTCAAGCATAAATCGGGTATCCCGCCTAGGTAATACGGAGTTGATCTCCAAAACAAGTTGTGTGACTGTGGGAAGTTCCAGACACTTCGCTACATGTCTGCGCACGTCATTGCACCATGTTCCATCAATGTCGAACAATATACCGATGAGGTGTACACACTAGAACACGCATTACGTATTTGAAGAAACGAGTTCCCAACAATGCGGGATGTGTCGACGTGGGAAGTTCTTTCGCTGAATTTCGAGTTGGACCTTGTGTAACACCCCAAACCCGGCCCAAACACTACAATTGGATCTGGTATGTCACTAAGGAAATTTTATAAAAAGACGTGGCACTTTGGAAAACAAATATCAGGTTTAAATATTTATACCGAAAACTTAATAATTTATTAAGTTGTATAAGATATAAAGTTATAAAATGCCTTGGTGAATTTTAAATAAAAACCGAGATTTTGTACATGTCTTAACTTAATTTAAATATAAAATTTAAATGCCCAGTAATAAAAGCCCAACATAAAACCAAAACATAAATAATAGTCTAGTGGCCCAAGGCCTTATTACAACGAAATTTAAAACCATTAATCAAAATATTAAAAACAATATTCTAAGTAAAATCTTCTACTGGATCAAGAACTCTCTCGCATGGCCACCTCGCGCTCCTCTCCAGCCCAGTCCGTTGCACTAGGTGCTACCTAGAATTGTTAAATAATAGGGTGAGTCGCGAGACTCAGTGTGCAACCCTCATGCACCATTAGATTTGGGCCTTAACCCCACAGAACATATAACAGAATATAATATAACAAAAATTATGCAAGCCCAACCCAAATCCTAAGTTTCCATCCGCTACACGCCACCCGTACCAGCCATTCACACCATAGGGGATTTCTACAATCAACCCGCACCGCTACACGCCGTTGATGGCAGTCGTGCTGCTCATCGTCAGATCATGGTCGTAGCCACTATAACAGGTCATGGCAAAAGCCACTACAACAGATCACGGCAAAAGCTGCTACAACAGGTCACGGCAAAAACCGCTACAACAGAACACTTCCCCTTTCATCAAACCCAACCCCATGCAATCACAGAAAATCGGCATACTCATATCATTTAATCAGAACATTCACTTAGAATGACAGGGATCACTAACCTGGTAATTCGCTTTTACCCTCTTTGGGGTTTCAATCGTTATGCCAGGATTTCGGCATTTATCAAAATGTAACAGATTAATAAACATATTTTAACAGGCAATCTAAGTGGTGTGGAAGTGTTACACACTTGATATCGCGTAGTTTTACACCTTTAGTCAATATCCTTACTATCTGGATCTACAACCCTTAGTCTAAATCCTTGCTCAAAAGCCGGAAGAACACAAAGATTTGGCCTTCCCTACATTCGGCCAAGGGTTAATAAATACCCGAATTTACACGCTAAAATCAATAGATCTCCTTATCTTGAAATCCCGAAAGTAACACGATTCGAGTGTTACTGAACCCTGACTTAGAGATCTAAGCAATTGACTCCCCCTCTACTGAAGGTTTCAGCTATCCCTTGTAAAAGATTCGGCAACCGTAGAAGATTAGAGATCTAGAAGTTTCGGCTTTTTAAGGAAATCCCGGAAAGATGAACAAGAGAGGACTGATATGTTTTCGGCTTTTGGAAGAACAAAGAATTGAAGAGATGGCCAAGAGATATTCGGCCAATGAATATTAAAGAAAAGAGAAAGTGTTTACAGGGTTTCGGCAATTTGATGAGACCTCAGAAGTTTCGATTTCTGACAGAAAAGCAAAAGAAGAAGAGATGCTTCGAAAGAGAGAAAGCTAGAGACTGTTCTAAATGAAAAATTCGGCACAGAGAAAGAAGAAAAGAGTAGGGTTCAAATGCCGGAATTAATGAGCTATCCCCCCTATTTATAGAAATTTCGGCACTTACCTATCAAAAACCGAAAGTGCCCTTCCTAATAACTAAAAAAATTAAGCAAATAAAAAAGGGAAAATTCGGTACCCATATATACTAAAATAAATAAATAAATAAATAGAATAAACCTACACTCCCTAATCAACTCAAACTTATCACTAATTCTCCAAAATTTATCCTCATCAAAAAGTCCTTTTATTTAGCCAAAAATTCAATTTGAATTTCATTCAAATAGCTTCCCCGAACAGCAGCCATCTTTTGGGCATTTTGGTCCACCTCAAATACCTTCCCTACGCCAGCAGCAAAATAACATATTAGTGTGCACAAGGCAACTCAAACCCAAGACCTCCAAGGACCATCACACGCCCCCTGCCACTTTCCCACAACCGTTCTTGTGATATATTCCATTCTCAACTTGTTTTAAAGTATACTTTCCAGCGACCGAATCATCCAAAGAAATCCAAAAATATTAACCAAAACCCAGATTCGAACCTCCGACCTTTTCACTATGAGGCACGTCCCTTACCACTGCGCCACTTATTTTATTTGAGTCATATTTCCTCCCCAATTAATTATCAACCTTTATTCCGTGCTCCAGGTTTACTTAAAAAAAACAAACATTTAGCGCGCACCGCGGCTAGAACCATGCTCCCCCTACTACTCCTAACGCCTTTGCCACTAGGCTAGGCGTTTCCTTGTGTCATGAAACAGTCCCACTATTTATAAGGCCTCAACTCTGGCCTTCATACCACTTATGCGCAATAAAATTTTTTTGCCAAGTCCAGGACTTGAACCTCTGACCACCAGCTTATTCCAAACACCCCAAGCCACCAGACCACCTACTTCTTTGTGATATCTTTTAACCCAACAATATTTTAAAAGCCTTATAACTACCACCAACCTCCCTAAAAAAACAACATTTTTTGCTAAAGCCCTAGATCGAGCCTAGGACTTTTTCAACACTACCAACCCTTCTTAAACCTCCTAAAAATTAAACTAAACATGCAATAATAATTTTTTTAAAAGAAAATGTCCATTTAAACTTTTCATGATAAAATAATTTATTTCTGTTTGAATAATATTTTTAAGAAAAATTAACTATTTAAATGTATTAGTGACATTATAAAAGTAGAGGGACAAACTATGTAAAAAAAAAAGTAAAGCATATAAATGAGATCCCTAAATTTTAGCATAATCTAGGGGTCAATTAAAAATTGACCATTATCTTATTTTAGTATAAACCACATATTAATTTTTTTTAGTACATTCAAATTATATATACTCATATTGTATATTAACGAAAATTTAACGATAGAAATTAATATTATAAAAAATATAATAACTAAATTATATTAAAATATAAAAATTAAATCGAGAATAATAGAAAAATTAATATTTCTAAATTATAACTTCGTTCATCACACTGATAACATAAATAAAATAATTAATTATATGACAAGGACAAAATTATGGAAAATATTTGATAAATTGATGCATAAATTGACTACATAGAGTTTAATATTATGCCGCATTAAATTTTATTATAATTCAGTTAATATATTTAAAAGGGAGGAAAAATTAGTATACAATAATTACACATTAATCTAAATCCAAACAATAATTACAAGTTTTTTTTTTAACGAAAAAATCAATTCTCTCGACACACGAACCCACTTATTCTAGGCCCAAATTCAGGGTGTTACAATTCTACCCTCCTTAAAAAAATTTCGTCCTGCGAAATTTCCAACTAACTAGTAATCATACTACCTAAGTCTCACTACCATGCTTTCACTACGCACTCCAATTCTAAACCCAAAATAAACACTTAGTATTCTATGGTAGAGTACGCACCGGTATTCACATCTAGAGCGTCCTCGTCCCTTTGTACTCATGCTATCGGTTCGCGTTTATCTGATTAAAAATTTTATGAATTATTGGTTTTCTTCCACTGATTATCCACGAACAGTCTTATGATTAGTAGTCTTAAGAGTAGTTCTTTCGAATTCGCAATTCAGTCTCAAGTTCACCTTTCCTAGTTCTAAGAACTACATACATTCAACCATCAACATACAGACAACATCCATGCACCCACATTAAACACATAGGGGTATTTTCGTTATTCCACTACCCAGGGGTATTTTCGTAATTTTATCTTATAGGGGTATTTCCGTAATTTTCAAAATAGAGTTCCTTATTGATTTCGTGAAATAAGGGTATTTTGGTAATTTTGTAATCCAGGGGTATTTTGGTAATTTTACAAATGAAGGGTATTTTCAAAAGAAAATTTTACAAAACTAAGAAGGTATATATATATATATTATTTTTTTTAAGTAGGGGTATCTTGGAGAATTTGATTTCAAAGAAAATAGTAGTGTTCAAGTGTTTGTGGGTTTTTGGTTGTTGTTGCGTGTTTTGTGTGTGTGTGTGTGTTTTTTTTAAGGAAAAATTCCGTTGACTTTGTAAATCGGGATATATTTGCAAATCATGGGTATCTTAGTAATTATTTTTTCAAAATAAGGGTATTTTAGCAATTTTGTAAAAATAAGGTGGCTGGTCCCTTTCGGGTTTTAATTATAGATTTTGGCCCGTCTACAAATCCTCGTGGCTAGAGTGAACAGTCACTACGCACCAGGTAGGATTCCAGTGAAGAGGAGGTGAGTCACTAGGACTGCTTAAGTACCAAGCTCTTCCGGATCCAATCCTAGACATGCGCATGCCTGTTGCCACACCCTAGTCTTGCGACTCGTTCACGGGTTTGTTTAGTGAAATAAAGTCTTATGAGATTTAAGGAGTTGTTTAAGCTAAGCCTAGAGTCCATCAAGTTCTAATCTAATTAGTCCACGTCCCCGTAAAGCCCATCAAGCCCACATATATATGTCACACAATAGTTTAGTATACTTACCTGGCGGACTTGGGCCGAAGACGCAGGTGCCATGCCGTGCTATCAGACCTGTATCATTTATAAAAATGCATGTTTCAAAACCCCTCTTTAGAAAACGTTTTGAGCCCAAAAACCCCCAGAGCTGAGTTTTGAACCGGGCTCTGATACCAATTTGTAACACCCCAAACCCGGCCCAAACACTACAACGGGATCTGGTATGTCACTAAGGAAATTTTATAAAAAGACGTGGCAGTTTGGAAAACAAATATCAGGTTTAAATATTTATACCGAAAACTTAATAATTTATTAAGTTGTATAAGATATAAAGTTATAAAATGCCTTGGTGAATTTTAAATAAAAACCGAGATTTTGTACATGTTTTAACTTAATTTAAATATAAAATTTAAATGCCCAGTAATAAAAGCCCAACATAAAACCAAAACATAAATAATAGTCTAGTGGCCCAAGGCCTTATTGCAACGAAATTTAAAACCCTTAATCAAAATATTAAAAACAATATTCTAAGTAAAATCTTCTGCTGGATCAAGAACTCCCTCGCATGGCCACCTCGCGCTCCTCTCCAGCCCGGTCCGTTGCACTAGGTGCTACCTGGAATTGTTAAATAATAGGGTGAGTCGCAAGACTCAGTGCGCAACCCTCATGCACCATTAGATTTGGGCCTTAACCCCACAGAACATATAACAGAATATAATGTATCAGAAAATATGCAAAGCCCAACCCAAATCCTAGGTTTCCATCCACTACACGCCACCCTTACCTGCCAGGCACACCATTGGGGATTTCTACAATCAACCCGCACCGCTACACACCATCGATGACAGTCATGCTGCTCATCGTCAGATCATGGCCGTAGCCACTATAACAGGTCATGGCAGAAGCCACTGCAACAGGTCATGGTAGAAGCCGCTACAACAGGTCACGGCAGAAGCCGCTACAAGAGAACACTTCCCCTTTCATTAAACTCAACCCCATGCAATCACAGAAAACAACATACTTATCACATATGTCACCTTAACAAGAACATTCACTTAAGAATGATAGAGATCACTAACCTGACGATTCGCTTTTACCCTCATCGGGTTTCAACCATGATGTCGAAATTTCGGCATTTATCAGAATATAACAGATTTATAACATATTTTAACAGGCAATCTAAATGGTGTGGAAGTGTTACACACCTGATTAATGCGTAGGACTACCCTCTATGTCGATACCCTCGCTAATCAGATCTACTGCCTTCTATCTACAACTTTGCTCAAAAAGCCGGAATAATGCGAAGATAAGGCCTCTCCTATATTCGGCCAAGGGTTAGTGTTTTACCCGATTTATATGTTTAAATTAACAGATCCCTTACCTTGAAATCCCGAAAATAATACGACCCCAATGCTACTGAACTCTAGCTTAGAGATCTAAGCGATTGAATCCCCTTCAAATCCCGGAATGCCGCAAATGAAAGAAAACACGAGATTAATCTACCATGTAGCCATTCGGCTATGGTTTTTAAAAGCCGGAATAGATTGAAAGAATAACGTATTTAACACTTACCTCTTCAGAAGATTTCGGCTACCCCTTGCAGGAAAATTCGGCAAACACAAGAGAAGAGATCTAGGAATTTCGGCTTTTAAGAAAATCCCGAAAAAGTATGAACAAGAGAAGGCTGATGTGTTTTTCGGCTTTTAGAAGAATTGAATGAGGAGTTTCGGCTTTTAGTGAATAGGAGAAGAATAATAATGGAGATCAGAAGATTCGGCTAAAAGGAAATTTCAAAGAAAAAGAAAGAAAGGGTGAGGGGGTGGTGATTTTCGGCTTTTGGAAGAGAAAGATGAGAAAATAAAACAATGGTGATTTTCGGCTTTTGGAAGAGAAAAGATGAGAAAAGAAAACAATGGTGATTTTCGGCTTTTGGAAGAGGAAAAGATGAGAAAAGAAAACAAGTGAGATGGCCTTCAAATTTTCGGCATAGGAAGAGAAGAAAGAGTAGGGTTCTAATGCCAGAATTGATTAGCTATCCCCCCTATTTATAGAAATTTTGGTACTTACGTAACCTTGCAGATAAATCCTATCTTTTCTTCTTTATCTTAATCTACTAACTCATCCAAAAGAGACTTAATTAGCTCCAACTCCTCCCTCCTTTATCAACTTATTATCCACAAATTAAAAACATTAAAATTTTCCTAAATTATAGCCTTGTGCCACCCCCTAGCTCCTCTTTAAGTGCCGAATTTGGCCCAAAAACATAGGCTCCAAGTGGCCAAAACTTGGGCCTCCTCCTTTGCCATTGACGCGAACTCCCTTCCTTCTTAGTGGCGCCATTTTGCCATTGGGCCACAAGCCTATTTTGACATTTAAACTACCAAGACTTTATTTTAAGCCCTAGAGTATCTAAACAGAATATTTAATCAAGGCCTCAGCCCAAACCTGAGCCCAATTTGCACCTCTAATTCTCAAATTAACAAATTAAACATATATACACATTAAACGCATAAGCCCATTAATTCGGGATGTTACACCTTGACTTTAAGCTACATAGGAAGCCTAGAGGTCACTCGCATGTTAGCTGGATAAGAAATAACATGGAGGGAGAGGGTCAACCTTAAATGTAACAGCCCAGTTTAAACCCTAGTCGAAATAGTGGTTTCGAGACCACAAATCTGAGGTCGGAATGATAATTTAATATTATTTTCTCTGTGAATAGTATGTGACATAGTCTGTGTGAAAATTCTGCTTGATAATTTTATCGGTTGTGTGCTGAATTAAGAGAAAGGACTTAATCGCGTAATAGGTAAGAGCTATGTGCTGATTTATAAGTACCTAAGTGTTGTTGTCTTCATAATAGGATGGCCTTAAGAGGCGATTAAGCCATTATTAAAGATAGTGGATGGCTAAATGACATATTAGCCTTAATGTATATTTGTCTCATATGTTTATTAAAAGGTTAGTTTGGTAAAGTGATAATTATGTTTGATATGTTATAATAAAACATGAAAATGGCCATTTAGTTATCATCCTTGGCTGAATATTAGCAAGAAAAGAAAAGGGAAAAGAACACAAGGGTTCGGCACATTTTGATCTTGATTCAATGTTAGTTTTTAATCGGACTTTGATAATTTCTACGTTTTTGTGATCGTTGCTTCGTGCTCTAGCTAACCCATGTTGTAATTTTGTAAATTGATGATGTTTATGAAATATGTCATTGATGAAATGTGGAGCTTTGTGATGAGTATTGGTGTTAAATGAAAGATATGTGTTTAATGAACATGTTTTGTTCTTGAATTTTTGAAGAATTTAGCTAATTAGGGCTTAATTGAGAAAATGAGAAATTGAAGGGTTAAATTGTGAAATAAACGAAATGTATGAGCTTGTATTAGCATGGGAAGAATTCGGATAAGCACATATGTATTAAAATTTTATGTATTTGATGATTTTGTGAAATAGGGACTAAAGTGTCAAAATGTGAAAATGTGAGGGCTATTTTTGTAAAATGCCCTAAATGTGTGTGTGGACTAAATTGAATAAATTAGTGATTGAATGGATTGAATTTGAATGTGTATAGATGTAACACCCCAAACCCGGCCCACAAGCCTTGACCGGATCTGGTATGTCACGGAGTAAAAACTTTTTGAAACGTTTTGAAAATTTCATGCTCACAGTGGAAATCTGAAAATATTGCTGAATTTGTGAAACAACGTTTGCTAAAACTAAGATAGTTTGGTTTGATAAACACGATGGGGTTGAAAACTTTTTCTTTTCCTTTGAATCCATTAGATCATTTAGATTTTTAGAAGTATCGGGGTTATTGATAACTTGGTAAAATTTTGCTACCCGGTGGTAACATCTTTGAAAACGCGTGCGAGTATTAATTTTGAAAACGTTGCTTTTACCGATTCGCTTAACAGTTTAGAAATAAGGTAAAAACTACTTAATCATACGAATAGAAATAAAATAATAAGCGGCCATATTACAACCCAATCGAATTTAGCAAATAGTAAACTTTAATGGTACGAAATAAGACTTCTAAACCGAGGAACAAGCATGATCACCTCGAGTCCTCTCCGGCTCCGTCTCCGCGATCGACTCACCTGAAAAAGATAGGGAAAGGGGGGGTGAGTCACCAAGACTCAGTACGTAATTAATACACATGTCCCCACATACGGGCTTAGCCCATATCCACACGGAACAAACATACACATGAATATGCAATTATGAAGCCCAACCTAGCCATCCATACTCCTTTTTCTACCCCGTGTGGTACCAAACCACTGGTGGTGCCAAACCACTGGTGACTTGAAGTCACGATATCCGTCAATACGTGTGGTGCCAAACCACTGGTGACTTAAAGTCACGATATCCGTCAATACGTGTGGTGCCAAACCACTGGTGGTGCCAAACCACTGGTGACCCGAAGTCACAATCAAATGATGGGGCCAACCCATCGTGTGATACCAAATCACTGGCGTCGATCCCGTATCTCAAATGTGGGGCCAACCCACGGTGGTACTAAGCCACAGGGACGAGACGCTATGAGGTGCCAAACCTCTGGAGGTACCAAACCTCTGGTGACCGTAGTCACAATGTGTTACCAAAACACTGGTGTCCGTCGACACGAATATCACTGCCCCCTCCACTCATTTATCCCACACCATCATGCTCGCATAACAAGTATCATGATCCCATATATCATGCATTTGTATATAGCATAACATTTAACAGCATATGGTGGCATACACAACATATATCATAGATCAAGTATTAGGGGACTTACCCGAAACCAAGCTTATGCCCACAAGGCAAAGATACTACATGATAGGTGATAAAATATCATTTTAATAACAATTTATACTAATAAAGTGTGTAAGAGCTTACACACCTGATTAAACGATCACCCACCTTGGGTATCCAACATCTTAGCCCTTATTTCGGCTAACATGCACAACATGTACATTTACAATAACATACATAAACCAGCAAGAGAACAGTGCGATAACTACGCACCTGATTACTAGCAATGTTATGCCCTCAAATCCGAAGCTGTCTTTAAGCGATACCACGGCTATTTGCCTACGTTGTTGCTCGGATGCTGGCCCACACCCCGGTGGCCAATCTCGCACAGCCGAGACAGCTCTCCTTTTAAACTTGGGGATAGGGGCTACCCCATTATCTTCTTGACTAACACTTGTGTCCATCGATACACAAAACAAATCTCGAATCTTGAAAGCTTGCTATACACTCCTGCCGATTTTCTTAAATTACCATAGACAAACATCGGTCAACTATTTATTCACATAATATGGCCTAGGACCGAATATCATACTTACCACTTACCTAGCTTACTCGATCCCGAAACACCGCTTGCTCTCGTAGATCAGCTCTCGGAGTCACTATCTTTTCCAAGTCTCAAAAGATTTGCATGCCTTGGTAGTTACCAATCTCCTTGTATAGCCGGAACCCATAGGCTCCTCTAAGAACCCCTTGCTATAGGTTTGGTTTCCTACCAAAACCGGAACCAACAATGGTTCCTCTTTTAACAATCGGCACACCCTAATAAAAGAATAGTTAAACCTATTATAACTTGATTTAATGAAACTAAAGGAATAGCCTAATAACATCACTCTTACCACCACTTACCAACGATCAACCAACGATGACTGCTTCACTTGATCGCCACCAACATCCGGAGACCCTAAAACAAAATACTTAACTCCCTTCAACCAAAACCAAAATAGACTTTAATCAGACCGAAACCACAAGCACTAGAGAGAAAGAGAAATGGCCATTCGGTCGTACACTTACCCAACACCCACCGCTTGAAATCAAATGCCCACTAACATCAACACCTTTCTAGGATTCGGCCAAGGTGAACACTACTAGGAGAAAAGAAAAAGAAAACGGCTTTAGATGCTTACCACACCAACATTCGGCTTGGACAAAAAGAAAAGCGAGGATGAGAAGTGAAGACAAGGTTTTGGTACAAAAGAAATGGGGAGAAAGCATTTGAAGAATTCGGCCTAGGTAGACAAGGTATGTTTCGGCATAAAAAGAAGAAAATGGCACAAGATATGTTGGCTATTTCTGCTTAGCATAAATGAACAAAGAAAAAGATATAGAAGAGAGCATTTGGCTACACAAAGTTTCGGTTTCGATAAGTGAAAATGAGAAAGAATTTGCTGAGGAAAAATTGGCTTTTGGTACCCTCTCCTAAAGCTGGCCGAAAATCACCCACAAATGCCTTAAGAAAATCGACATTCTTCCTCCCCAAAGCAAAAACCCATCATCCTTGAAAGAATAATACATTGTTTATTCCTTAATCCTCCACCTTATCCATCCTCTAATAAACAAAGGATTAATGCCCAAACTTCCCAACGGCCATGCTTTCCATTTGCTAAGTTCAAACATCAATTACTATTGTTTTGTCTATTACCGAATATTCAAAACCTTTTTCCACAATAATATAATAAGCAAACAAACAAATGTAATCCATACTATAATAATAATAGAACTCCCATGCCTCACGCATATAACAATAATAAAACTTAAAATAATAGTAATAATAATAATAATAATAATAATAATAATTATCATTATTCCATCATTCATCCATAATCAAAATAAACTAAGATACAACCCATAGCTCCTCATTTTCTATACATTATAAAATAAATAAAAGAATGATGTCCAAGCTTCTATGTCATGGCCGGCCATGCCATTAAAATTCCAAAGCAGCACATGTTCTTCTCCCCATGCCAAATGAAAATAACAAAGTTCTTTAACACTTTCCCACACCTATTCCACCTTTTATACATAATATTATAATAATAATAATATTATTACCTATATATATATATATATCCCGTTATTCAAAGCAATAATAATAATAATAAAAAGGTTTACACCCATGCTCCTTGCAGCTTTAAACAATCAACAGCAAAAATAATAAAAACAATTAAAAAAAAAAGAAGGTGGAAGCCCCATGCTTCATGCGTGCATGCTGCGCATGCTGCATGCAGCCACTCCACGTCAGTAACAAAAATATCAAAACCCCCACTGCGCTCCAGGGTCTCGAACCCGAGACCTGGAGAAGGCATATCCACGTCCCAGCCACTTCGGCTTCTACGCATTTTATACCATAAATTGCGCAGTGTTTCTTTTAAACTATCCTTGGCAGGCTTCTTAAGCCTTAGCGCTGAAATAAAATAAAATGCCTCTTACGCGATTTCCTGGACTCGAACATGAGTCCCCTTAGACTCAGCTCTCAAGCCAAGTCTTAACCACTTAGCCACTTTGAATTTCACGACCTAATCTCACCTCAATTTCCTTTTAACCCTTATCTCGCTGGCTTCCCTACTCTAATGCTAGGAACCAAAAATAAAAAGTATTCGCGCCCCCAAAGGGACTCGAACGCCTGACCTTGAGAGGCCCTAATGCTGCAAGCGCCTTAGCCACTGGGCTAGTGCTCACTTTCTGTCAACAAACACGCTGAAAAATCTTTTAAGGCCTCCTTAACCTAAATTTTCACTTTGACCCAAATTTTCAAAATTTTTCAAAATAGTCCCTTTTTATCCTCGGGCTTTAGGGACTCCAAAAACACATAAAAATCACTCTTAGGGCCTACTAACACTCGAGTTATTTACCAAACTCGCAACCCCTATTTTGGGATATTACAAATCTACCCCCCTTAAAAATAATTTCGTCCTCGAAATTGCTCACAAACGAACATCCGTACATTTCAATTCACCACACTACGCTTATGCTGCGCACTCTGATTCAACAAAACTAACACATTTCTTAAATACTATCTCGAGATTCGTATTCAAGGTTCCAAACTCCACTTACCTTCTAAGCACAGTTTCTAAGCTCACATCCAATGTTCGAACACTTCAGCAATAGTACAAGTATGAACCGATCTTATAAAACCTATATAATAAAAGATATTCCATAACAAGAAACTCCCCTACTATCACATCCTCGGCCTCGCATCCACACCATTAGTATCTTAGCTTGAAGTTCCACATCCTTGACTTCGCGCCCTATCCATCACTTGAGGACAGTCTTTAATCAAGTGAGACTTAGATTTTCACCTAAACATCTTCGATTCCGGTTCCAACACTCGCCGTCATGATACCTTCCACACTGAGCACACGAACAGCTCCGATTTCCCGCAGTTGGCTTAGTCACACGAGCAAAATTTTCAATCCTCGGTCTTTTTCGAAGACCCTCCGATGATTCAGACGGTCCACAATTTCTCCTATCCCGGTTCCTATCCTTATCTCTGTTTTGTCTCATCGAGTCCTTAATCCCTTCAGTACCTTAGCTTTTTCGACTAACACCGCGAACTCCCGTTCCTGATGAGGAGCTATCAATAATCTCAGGTCGTCCCTTAATCCGTCCTCGAACTGGACACATCGTTCATGCTCCGTAGCTACCACTCCTCGAGCATATCGGCTTAACCTTAGGAATTCAGTCTCGTATTTCACCACAGACTTGTTCCATTGAACTAGTCCCAAAAACACATTCCTTTGAGCATCAATGTAATAAGTTACTGACATACTTCTTTTGGTATGTCGTCTTGACATACTCCCAAGTGAGGTCTTCAGCTGTGACACTATCTCGAACCGTGAGCTACCATTGATACGTTTCGTCGCGAAGTAGCGCCGCCATTCCTTTCACTTTTTCCTCCGGCTCAGATCGAGCTCATCCATAATTGTGCGGTTGCTTTCAACCAGTATTCAACCGTACTAGGTGCCACGCCGGATACACCACGGAACAACTCCGCTCCATTGGCTCGAAGTCGCTTGGGAACAGATTTCCGAGCTCCCATATTTCTCTCTCTCCACCCACCATCTCAAAAAGGCTGGTGGTGGAGGTGATACCTTATTATCAATCCTTGACCCGATCTAACGAGTTCCGACACGGCCATTTTGCCTCGATCATGTCCTCTAGGACTCATCTCTTATCGCGCAATCTGACTTACAAAGTTTTATGCAATAGGAAATGTGTTCCACTGATTAATCGCGAATAATGTATTTAGAAGTGGTTCTTTCGATCACACAAAGGTTCAATTCAAGTTCGCTATTCTAATACAGAGAATCGCATTCATGCTCATAAACAGAGACATATTCATATCACCTCAATAGTCAGAGGTACTTACCCGAACGGATCGGTGCCGGAGACTCGAAGCCATGCTGTTTAAAACAACCCATTTTCATAACACTCCACGAAAACCTATCAAGAAAACATTTTTGGGCCTTGGGCCCCTACAGCCGAGTTTTGAACCGGGCTCTGATACCAACTTGTAACACCCCAAACCCGGCCCACAAGCCTTGACCGGATCTGGTATGTCACGGAGTAAAAACTTTTTGAAACGTTTTGAAAATTTCATGCTCACAGTGGAAATCTGAAAATATTGCTGAATTTGTGAAACAACGTTTGCTAAAACTAAGATAGTTTGGTTTGATAAACACGATGGGGTTGAAAACTTTTTCTTTTCCTTTGAATCCATTAGATCATTTAGATTTTTAGAAGTATCGGGGTTATTGATAACTTGGTAAAATTTTGCTACCCGGTGGTAACATCTTTGAAAACGCGTGCGAGTATTAATTTTGAAAACGTTGCTTTTACCGATTCGCTTAACAGTTTAGAAATAAGGTAAAAACTACTTAATCATACGAATAGAAATAAAATAATAAGCGGCCATATTACAACCCAATCGAATTTAGCAAATAGTAAACTTTAATGGTACGAAATAAGACTTCTAAACCGAGGAACAAGCATGATCACCTCGAGTCCTCTCCGGCTCCGTCTCCGCGATCGACTCACCTGAAAAAGATAGGGAAAGGGGGGGTGAGTCACCAAGACTCAGTACGTAATTAATACACATGTCCCCACATACGGGCTTAGCCCATATCCACACGGAACAAACATACACATGAATATGCAATTATGAAGCCCAACCTAGCCATCCGTACTCCTTTTTCTACCCCGTGTGGTACCAAACCACTGGTGGTGCCAAACCACTGGTGACTTGAAGTCACGATATCCGTCAATACGTGTGGTGCCAAACCACTGGTGACTTAAAGTCATGATATCCGTCAATACGTGTGGTGCCAAACCACTGGTGGTGCCAAACCACTGGTGACCCGAAGTCACAATCAAATGATGGGGCCAACCCATCGTGTGATACCAAATCACTGGCGTCGATCCCGTATCTCAAATGTGGGGCCAACCCACGGTGGTATTAAGCCACAGGGACGAGACGCTATGAGGTGCCAAACCTCTGGAGGTACCAAACCTCTGGTGACCGTAGTCACAATGTGTTACCAAAACACTGGTGTCCGTCGACACGAATATCACTGCCCCCTCCACTCATTTATCCCACACCATCATGCTCGCATAACAAGTATCATGATCCCATATATCATGCATTTGTATATAGCATAACATTTAACAGCATATGGTGGCATACACAACATATATCATAGATCGAGTATTAGGGGACTTACCCGAAACCAAGCTTATGCCCACAAGGCAAAGATACTACATGATAGGTGATAAAATATCATTTTAATAACAATTTATACTAATAAAGTGTGTAAGAGCTTACACACCTGATTAAACGATCACCCACCTTGGGTATCCAACATCTTAGCCCTTATTTCGGCTAACATGCACAACATGTACATTTACAATAACATACATAAACCAGCAAGAGAACAGTGCGATAACTACGCACCTGATTACTAGCAATGTTATGCCCTCAAATCCGAAGCTGTCTTTAAGCGATACCACGGCTATTTGCCTACGTTGTTGCTCGGATGCTGGCCCACACCCCGGTGGCCAATCTCGCACAGCCGAGACAGCTCTCCTTTTAAACTTGGGGATAGGGGCTACCCCATTATCTTCTTGACTAACACTTGTGTCCATCGATACACAAAACAAATCTCGAATCTTGAAAGCTTGCTATACACTCCTGCCGATTTTCTTAAATTACCATAGACAAACATCGGTCAACTATTTATTCACATAATATGGCCTAGGACCGAATATCATACTTACCACTTACCTAGCTTACTCGATCCCGAAACACCGCTTGCTCTCGTAGATCAGCTCTCGGAGTCACTATCTTTTCCAAGTTTCAAAAGATTTGCATGCCTTGGTAGTTACCAATCTCCTTGTATAGCCGGAACCCATAGGCTCCTCTAAGAACCCCTTGCTATAGGTTTGGTTTCCTACCAAAACCGGAACCAACAATGGTTCCTCTTTTAACAATCGGCACACCCTAATAAAAGAATAGTTAAACCTATTATAACTTGATTTAATGAAACTAAAGGAATAGCCTAATAACATCACTCTTACCACCACTTACCAACGATCAACCAACGATGACTGCTTCACTTGATCGCCACCAACATCCGGAGACCCTAAAACAAAATACTTAACTCCCTTCAACCAAAACCAAAATAGACTTTAATCAGACCGAAACCACAAGCACTAGAGAGAAAGAGAAATGGCCATTCGGTCGTACACTTACCCAACACCCACCGCTTGAAATCAAATGCCCACTAACATCAACACCTTTCTAGGATTCGGCCAAGGTGAACACTACTAGGAGAAAAGAAAAAGAAAACGCTTTAGATGCTTACCACACCAACATTCGGCTTGGACAAAAAGAAAAGCGAGGATGAGAAGTGAAGACAAGGTTTTGGTACAAAAGAAATGGGGAGAAAGCATTTGAAGAATTCGGCCTAGGTAGACAAGGTATGTTTCGGCATAAAAAGAAGAAAATGGCACAAGATATGTTGGCTATTTCGGCTTAGCATAAATGAACAAAGAAAAAGATATAGAAGAGAGCATTTGGCTACACAAAGTTTCGGTTTCGATAAGTGAAAATGAGAAAGAATTTGCTGAGGAAAAATTGGCTTTTGGTACCCTCTCCTAAAGCTGGCCGAAAATCACCCACAAATGCCTTAAGAAAATCGGCATTCTTCCTCCCCAAAGCAAAAACCCATCATCCTTGAAAGAATAATACATTGTTTATTCCTTAATCCTCCACCTTATCCATCCTCTAATAAACAAAGGATTAATGCCCAAACTTCCCAACGGCCATGCTTTCCATTTGCTAAGTTCAAACTTCAATTACTATTGTTTTGTCTATTACCGAATATT
Organism: Gossypium australe; assembly: GCA_005393395.2. Classification (NCBI taxonomy): domain Eukaryota; kingdom Viridiplantae; phylum Streptophyta; class Magnoliopsida; order Malvales; family Malvaceae; genus Gossypium; species Gossypium australe. The sequence goes on along the minus strand of CM016624.1, from coordinate 123,250,172 downwards.
CAAAACCTTTTTCCACAATAATATAATAAGCAAACAAACAAATGTAATCCATACTATAATAATAATAGAACTCCCATGCCTCACGCATATAACAATAATAAAACTTAAAATAATAGTAATAATAATAATAATAATAATAATAATAATAATAATAATTATCATTATTCCATCATTCATCCATAATCAAAATAAACTAAGATACAACCCATAGCTCCTCATTTTCTATACATTATAAAATAAATAAAAGAATGATGTCCAAGCTTCTATGTCATGGCCGGCCATGCCATTAAAATTCCAAAGCAGCACATGTTCTTCTCCCCATGCCAAATGAAAATAACAAAGTTCTTTAACACTTTCCCACACCTATTCCACCTTTTATACATAATATTATAATAATAATAATATTATTACCTATATATATATATATATATCCCGTTATTCAAAGCAATAATAATAATAATAATAAGGTTTACACCCATGCTCCTTGCAGCTTTAAACAATCAACAGCAAAAATAATAAAAACAATTAAAAAAAAAAGAAGGTGGAAGCCCCATGCTTCATGCGTGCATGCTGCGCATGCTGCATGCAGCCACTCCACGTCAGTAACAAAAATATCAAAACCCCCACTGTGCTCCAGCCACTTCGGCTTCTACGCATTTTATACCATAAATTGCGCAGTGTTTCTTTTAAACTATCCTTGGCAGGCTTCTTAAGCCTTAGCACTGAAATAAAATAAAATGCCTCTTACGCGATTTCCTGGACTCGAACATGAGTCCCCTTAGACTTAGCTCTCAAGCCAAGCCTTAACCACTTAGCCACTTTGAATTTCACGACCTAATCTCACCTCAATTTCCTTTTAACCCTTATCTCGCTGGCTTCCCTACTCTAATGCTAGGAACCAAAAATAAAAAGTATTCGCGCCCCCAAAGGGACTCGAACGCCTGACCTTGAGAGGCCCTAATGCTGCAAGCGCCTTAGCCACTGGGCTAGTGCTCACTTTCTGTCAACAAACACGCTGAAAAATCTTTTAAGGCCTCCTTAACCTAAATTTTCACTTTGACCCAAATTTTCAAAATTTTCCAAAATAGTCCCTTTTTATCCTCGGGCTTTAGGGACTCCAAAAACACATAAAAATCACTCTTAGGGCCTACTAACACTCGAGTTATTTACCAAACTCGCAACCCCTATTTTGGGATATTACAATAGACCAAGAGAAGAGGGGTTCAAATCGAGATCGATGCAAAGATAAAGTGCTCGATTAATCGACCGTTTCGATAGTTCAACATCCGAGGTAAGTTCAGATATAATACATGTTATTAAAATATGTTTTAGCATTTTGAAATGAGTATGTATATGATAATGAAATTGAGATACTATGTGCAAGACTTAGTTGATGGCATTAAGTGTGCGAAAAATGAATTTGATACCGGAATGAATGGCACTGTGTGTGCGATGTTACGAAAGCTTCGGCTTATTGATTTGGCACTGTGTGTGCGATACCGGGATAAGTCGGTTGAAATATTTGGCACTAAGTGTGCGATGATGAGTATGCTTCTGTTATGTATAAAGCATTGAGTGTGCGATTAAGTGGAACGAATATCAGAGGACGAACGACATGTAATACCGAGCTTTGAATAGCCTTAAAGTTGATTAACTTTGTGTTAGCTAAGGTATGTATTAAACCTTTGTGGTTGATAAGTTTATAGATAAGCTACGAATGGGAGAATGAGATTTTGGTCATGGAGGATACGATATGAATGTGAGAGAATCGATCTATGTGATGGTTATTATATACATTGGTTTGGATTGATGAAATAATTGTATTGTATTTCGAACTTACTAAGCTTTGGAAAGCTTACTGTGTGAATTGTTTCTCTGCTTTGCAATGTCGGTAAAGCTAGCTCAGATCTGTGGATCGTCAGCTTCTCAATCACACTATTGGCAACCTAATTTGGGTTTTGGAAAGATGTATATAGTTGAAATATGGCATGTATAGGCTAGTTAATTGAATCATATTAGAGATGTGTAAGTAGCCATGTGATATGGCTAGATATATGATGGTTTTAAGCATGAATGGCTTGAAATATATGATGCATATTTTGGTATGGCATGTGGGTAAAGAAGATGAATTTCAAATGGTAATCTTTGTGATGGTAAAATGTTAGTATGATTTAGTGAATTTGATAATGAATGATGTTTAGTTTATGAAGGTGTTCAAGTTGTATATGTTAGCTTATAAGTTGACATGTTTGGAAATGAAATTGCATGAGATGATATATCGATTATTGTCAAGGAATTGGTTGCCAAATTGTGTGTATAAAGATGCTCAAATGTGCTTGTAGGATTAACCCATGTGGGTGGCATTTTGGCCTTGCAAATGGCCTATTTTGCCACACGGGCGTGCCTAGTGACCGTGGGACAAAGTCAGTAGCTAGCATAAGAGTACACGGCCTTGGCACACGGATGTGCCTAGTAGCCGTGTGGTTTTGCACAGGATCGACCACAGCCAAAGTACACGGGCGTGCTTGGTGGCCTTGTAACACCCCAAACCCGGTCAATACGCTACGACCAAATCTGGTATGTTACAGGATTGGAGGTTTTTGAACGACGTGACTTAGAAACCATTTTGTTAAATGTCTGTGTTGAAAAAAACGCTTTACAGTTGTGTTTGAAAGTTTTATGCCGACTTCTTTTTAATCAGATCAAAAAGGTTGTGAGCAAATCTGTTATTTTACGAAAGCCAAAATCAAAGATTCTCGTAAAGTGACGTTTTAAAATGATGTTGAGATTTTAATAAAAACTCTGAATTAATTAGTTACTTGCAATCCATCTTTTATTAAGCACTTTGAAAACTATTTATTTATATTTTTGAATTTTCTGAAAAGCCCCATATTCGACAGTTTATAAAACATGTAATATCAACATTAAAATCTAAAACCCAATTTAAAGTTATAGCGGCCTTATTACATAATAAAAACCCAAAATTAATAGTGAGTTTAAATAAAGAAACCAAATTTACTAGAAAAATACTGCATGGCCACCTCGAGTCTGCCTCGGTTCCAAATCCGCGATCTAGCGATTACCTGCAAAATTAAGCAGAGGGGTGAGTCATCGAGACTCAGTGTGTATTCCCCTTATAACACAATCAGACCCACAAATGCACATTGGGCCTTAGCCCACACAATATAGCATATTAAAGATGTACGCAATGCAGCCCAGCCCAACCTAGTTTTTCATCCTCTGGGTCTCTTGAATCGCCAAACACCCGTGGCATCAAGCCACTGTGGTCCCAGACCACTGTAGTCCCAGACCACTTGTGACAAAGTCACAGAATATATAAACGTGGGGCCAACCCACTGTGGTCCCAGACCACTGTGACGATCTCTAATAAATATACGTGGGGCCAACCCACTGTGGTCCCAGACCACTAAGACAAGTCACTGATAATCATATGTATACATGGTTCCAAACCACTGTTGTCCCAGACCACTTGTGACAGAGTCACAGAATATCACTTCCCCTTTCATCATCTCCCAAAACCCATGCATAATATCATACTGAGATGAATGCAACATACTTCCAATGTACAAAGTATAATCAATTCATACACACGATATTTAACCATGAATAAGAGTATAACAATCATCATCATCCATTTAGAAGTGTTTCGGTAATTTTTTTTCCACTAAGGGTAAATCAGTAATTTACCCTCTAAGGGTAAATTTACTATTTTTACCTACCAAGAGTATTGATATAATGGGTAAGGTGGCCATTATTGAATTTGGATGGCAAGCATGGGAGGAAAGTGACTAAAAAAAAAAAATTCTAGGATGTTACAATTCTACCCCCTTAAAGAAAATTTCGGCCTCGAAATTTACCTGGTTAGAAGATGTGAGGGTATTGCTGTCGAATTGCCTCTTCTGGCTCCCACGTGGCTTCCTGAGACTCGTGATTTCGCCACAAGACCTTAACTAACAGAACTGTCTTCCTTCTCAGTACTTTAACATCATGATCCAAAATCTGTAGCGGTTCTTCTTCAAAAGACAGATCAGGTCTTACCTCAATTTCTTCCACTGGTACTATATGAGAAGGATCAGAACGGTAGCGCCTCAGCATTGAAACATGGAACACATCATGTATCCGATTCAATCCCGGGGGCAACTCAAGCTGATAGGCGACCGGTCCCACACGCTTCACTATCCGATAAGGCCCGATGAACCTGGGGCTCAACTTGCCCTTTCGCCCAAACCTTAAAACTTTCTTCCAGGGTGAAACTTTCAGAAAAACCTGATCACCCGCTGAGAACTCTATCTCCTTACGCTTCAGATCCGCATAAGATTTTTGCCTGTCAGAAGCTTCCTTCAACCGAGTCCGAATCAATTTAACCTTTTCCTCTGTTTCTGAAACCAATTCCGGACCCAACAACTGTCGCTCTCCCAACTCTGTCCAACAAGTAGGAGTGCGACACTTCCGACCATACAAAGCTTCATAGGGTGCCATTTGGATACTGGATTGATAGCTATTGTTGTATTCGAATTCCGCCAGTGGTAAGAAATCCTCCCAACTACCCTTGAAGTCGATAACACAGCCTCTCAACATGTATTCTAAGATCTGAATTACCCTCTCAGACTGACCATCAGTCTGTGGATGGAACGCTGTACTGAAATCCAATCTTGTACCCAACGCTTGATGCAACACCTTCCAGAACCGCGATGTAAACCTAGGGTCTCTGTCTGATATGATAGACACAGGTACCCCATGCAACCTCACAATCTCTGCTACATACAGCTTGGCTAACTTCTGTAGTGAGTAGTCAGCACGAACTGGTATAAAGTGAGCAGACTTTGTCAACCGATCAATAATAACCCACACAGAATCTTTCTTCGTGGGCGTCAGGGGTAGCCCACTCACAAAGTCCGTCGTTATCCTTTCCCACTTCCAAAGTGGAATCTTTATTGGCTGCAACAACCCCGAAGGTAATTGGTGTTCCGCCTTCACCTGCTGACACGTCAAGCATTTACCCACAAATTCAGTTACCTCTTGCTTTAGACCCGGCCACCAAAACTGTTCTCGCAGATCCCGATATATCTTACTTCCTTCAGGATGCATAACATATGGGCTACTATACGCTACCTGCAGGATCTTCTGCCTTAATTCGGAATCCTTTGGCATACAAGCCTTTCCACGAAAGCATAATACCCCATCACTGTTCAAACCAAAGTCTTCTGTCTTCCCACCTTCCACTAGCTGAAGTTTAGAACCCAACGATTCACCTGACAACTGCTTTTCTTTAATTCGACTTATCCATGAAAGCTTCACCTGAAGTTCAACTAGCAAACTTCCATCATCGTACAAGCTGAGATGAGCAAACATTGCCCTCAAGTCCGATATTACCTTACGGCTCAACGTATCCGCCACTACTTTAGCTTTACTCGGGTGATACTCAATTGAGCAGTCATAATCCTTCAACAACTCAATCCACCTCCGCTGCCTTAAATTCAACTCCTTCTGGGTAAGGAGATATTTTAGGCTCTTGTGATCGGTGTAAATAATAGACTTCTCTCCATACAGATAGTGTCTCCAAATCTTCAGCGCAAACACTACCGCAGCTAACTCCAGATCATGCGTGGGGTAGTTCACTTCCTGTGGTCTCAATTGCCGAGACGCATATGCTACCACCTTCCTCTCTTGCATCAACACACATCCTAACCCTGTGTGTGACGCATCACAGTATACGACAAAATCCTTCCCTGCCTCAGGCTGAATCAACACTGGTGCCTCAGTCAAAATCATCTTCAACTTTTCAAAGCTTTCCTGCTGCTTATTTGACCAGACAAACGGTACCCCTTTCCGTAACAACTTTGTTAACAGTGCAGCTATTAACGAGAACCCCTCAACAAACCTTCTGTAATACCCGGCTAACCCAAGAAAACTCTAAATTTCTGCTACTGACTTCAGTGGTTTCCAATCCAAAGCAGCTTCAATCTTTCGGGGATCGACCCTAATCCCCTCAGCAGACACAACGTGACCCAGAAAAGTAACTTCCCTCAGCCAAAATTCACACTTACTGAATTTGGCGTACAGCTGTTTCTCCCTCAAAATCTACAGAACCACCCGAAGATGCGAATCATGCTCCTCTTCCGTCCTTGAATAAACCAAGATATCGTCTATGAACACTACGACAAATCGATCCAGATAGGGTTGGAATACTCGGTTCATCATATCCATAAATGCAGCTGGTGCATTCGTCAACCCAAACGGCATCACCAGGAATTCGTAGTGACCATAACGAGTTCGGAAAGCTGTCTTATGAATATATGCCTCCTTGACCTTAAGTTGGTGATAACCTGACCTCAAGTCTATTTTTGAGAAGACCGAAGCGCCTCGCAACTGATCAAACAGATTATCTATCCTAGGTAGCGGGTACCTGTTTTTAATCGTCAACTTGTTCAACTGCCTATAGTCAATGCACATCCGCATTGACTCATCCTTCTTCTTAACAAACAATACAGGTGCTCCCCAAGGTGACACACTGGGTCGGATAAAACCCCGGTCCAACAGTTCCTGAATTTGGGCTCTTAGTTCCACCAGCTCCTTTGGCACCATCCTATATGGGGTAATAGACATCAGAGTTGTCCCCAGAAGAAGATCAATACCTAACTCTACCTCGCGATCCGGAGGTAACCTTGGAAGCTCTTTGGGAAAAACATCTGAAAACTCTTTCACCGTTCTAACATCGTTTACAGTCAACTCTTTGGCCTCCAGAGCACTGATGAAAGTTAAGAACGCCTCACACCCCTTTTCGAACCATCCTTTCGGCCTTTAAAGCAGACACCACATTGGACAGGTAATTCCCCCTTTCACCTATCACTAGCACTTCCTTATCTTTGGGGGTTTTCAACACCATGCGCTTAGCAGCACAATCTAGGTTTACTCGATACTTAACTAGCCAGTCCATGCCTAAGATCAAATCGAACTCACCGAACGGTAATTCCATCAAGTCAGCCGGAAAGACTATCCCTTGAACTTCTAAAGGCACACCCCTAAAGAGTTTGTTTACCACTACAGATTGTCCTAAATGACTAATCACAGTCATCTCTCTAGAAGCAACCTCAGATTCTATGTTCAAAGTTCCAGACACAGTACTAGCAACATACGAATTTGTAGACCCAATATCTATCAGTGCAGTAAAGGGTAAACCAAAAATAAGAAATGTATCGGTTATGACGTCCGGTGTATCTTCGTCTTCTCGGCGTCTAGCTGCATAAACTAACCCGGGTTGTCTCGTATCTGTATTCCCAGCACCTCTACCCGGTGCTCCTCGCCCTCGGCCAAATCCATTTCCTCCTCTGGCCAGACTACGACCTCTCAACGACTGCTGACCATCCCTTCCAGTCTGTGGATAACTTTGAGCTACTGGCTGTGCCCTGTTCGGCTCTTGTGGACAGTCCATCACCAGATGATCTACAGATCCACACCTAAAACATCCTTTACTCTTCGCTCAACACTCCCCTGAATGATAATTCCCACATCTAGCACACCGCTGAGACCGACCAACAGCAACAGGCCTTGCAACTCGACTCGGCCCATCCAACCTAGGCCTCTTCTGGAAATTCCTAGCAGATCCTGACGACCAAAATTCCTCTTGTTCCTTCCCTTGTCTTTATCCTGATTCTATTTTTCCGATAGCTTCACTTCTTCGACTATCTTAGCCTTCTCAACCAAAATAGCAAACTCTCTTTCTCGTTGCGGAGCTATGAGTACTCGTAACTCGTCCCTTAGTCCATCTTCAAATTGGACACAATGCTCGTGATCTGTTGCAGCAATACCTTAGGCATAACGGCTTAAACGCAAGAATTCTGCCTCATATTCGGCCACTGACTTATGCCCCTAGACCAAGTTTAGAAATGCCCTTCTCTGAGCATCTACATAGCTCGACCCAATATACTTTCCCTGGAACGCAGACTTAAAGAAGTCCCAGGTAATGTGGTCAACTGTCGTACCATCCCTTACCGTGAGCCACCATTGGATGCCTCATCCCTGAGAAGGGACACAACCCCTTTCAACTTCTCCTCTGCGGTACAATCAAGATCGTCTATGATCCGTTCCACCGCTTCCAGCCAGTACTCTGCCATATTAGGAGCCACACTAGAAATGCCCCTAAACATCTCAGCCCCATTAGTTCGGAGTCGCTCAGAAACAGATTTTCGAGCTACTGATCTCGTGCTTGCTCTAGCAACCCGCTCCAAAACACGCAACATAGCTTGAGACACAATATCGTCTCCCTCGGTTTGGTCTTGAAATCCTGCTTCCGCAACTGGCGATGCTGGCACTTCACCTTCCAGTCCATGCCCTGATTTAGAAGGTGCAGCTTCAACACCCCGGCCTCTACCACAACCGCGCCTACCACGTCCACGTCCACAGCTGTGCATACAACGTCCTCATCCATGGCCACTCATGACTACTGATTTGACTTAATCTGATTATAAGTTTTATGAATTAGTACTTCTTCCACTGTTTATACTGAACATACTTATGAAAATAGTATCAGAAGTAGGTTTTCGCAAGAAATATTTCTATGGGTCTCTATTCTTAGAGTTGTATTTCTTAAAACTATCCATCACAACATTTCATAAAAATCCAAGCAATAATTAGGGAACTTACCGTGCGGATTGGTGCCGATGACTCGGGTGCCACGTTTCCATAAACAGGTATTTTTCTAAATCATTTTCTAGCTTTTGAAAACATTTTGAGCCTCAAACCCATAGCCGAGTTTTGTAAACCTAGGCTCTGATACCACAATTGTAACACCCAAACCCGGTCAATACGCTACGACCAAATCTGGTATGTTACAGGATTGGAGGTTTTTGAAATTTTAATGAAACGACGTGACTTAGAAACCATTTTGTTAAATGTCTGTGTTGAAAAAAAACGTTTTACAGTTGTGTTTGAAAGTTTTATGCCGACTTCTTTTTAATCAGATCAAAAAGGTTGTGAACAAATCTGTTATTTTACGAAACCAAAATCAAGGGTTCTCGTAAAGTGACATTTTAAAACGATGTTGCGGTTTTAATAAAAACTCTGAATTAATTAGTTACTTGCAATCCATCTTTTATTAAGCACTTTGAAAATTATTTATTTATATTTTTGAATTTTCTGAAAAGCCCCATATTCGACAGTTTATAAAACATGCAATATCAGCATTAAAATCTAAAACCCAATTTAAAGTTATAGCGGCCTCATTACATAATAAAAACCCAAAATTAATAGTGAGTTTAAATAAAGAAACCAAATTTACTAGAAAAATACTGCATGGCCACCTCGAGTCTGCCTCGGTTCCAAATCTGTGATCTAGCGATTACCTGCAAAATTAAGCAGAGGGGTGAGTCATCGAGACTCAGTATGCATTTCCCCTTATAACGCAATCGGGCCCACAAATGCACATTGGGCCTTAGCCCACACAATATAACATATTAAAGATGTACGCAGTGCAGCCCAGCCCAACCTAGTTTTTCATCCTCTGGGTCTCCTGAATCGCCAAACACCCTGGCATCAAGCCACTGTGGTCCCAGACCACTGTGGTCCCAGACCAATGTGGTCCTAGACCACTTGTGACGGAGTCACAGAATATATAAACATGGGGCCAACCCACTGTGGTCCCAGCCCACTGAGACAAGTCACTGATAATCACATGTATACGTGGTTTCAAACCACTGTGGTCCCAGACCACTTGTGACAGAGTCACAGAATATCACTTCTCCTTTCATCATCTCCCAAAACCCATGCAACATAATATCATACTGAGATGAATGCAACATACTTTCAATGTACAAAGTATAATCAATTCATACACACAATATTTAACCATGAATAAGAGTATAACAATCATCATCATCCATTTAGAAGTGTTTCGGTAATTTTTTTTCCACAAAGGGTAAATCAGTAATTTACCCTCTAAGGGTAAATTTAGTATTTTTACCCACCAAGGGTAATTTGGTAATTTACCCTATAAGGGTAATTGGGTAATTTCTCAACCCAAGGGTATTTCGGTAATTTTACCGATCAAGGGTATTTTGGTAATTTTGCAACCTCGGACTTAACTACTAATTTGGAGCATACAAATTTAAAATGTCCATCTGCGTCATACTGACTAAATTGACCATAACTCGAGTTAGAAAACTCGAAATCTATATCCGTAAATTTTCCTTGAAACTAGACTCATATATCTTCTTACTGTGCGTTTTCCAGAATTTTTGACCTAGGCATTTAGTACAGTTTATTCCTTAAATTTCCCTTGTTTCACTGTCCAACGATTCTGACCTCTCTTAACTTAATTTCAAATATCAAACTGTACTATTTTCATTTACTGCTTCCACTTGTTTCTCTTGAATATAGACTCACTAAGGAATCCATTCATATAAATTATAACCCATAATTCAGTTTGTACAATTTTATATGATTTTTCCAAGACAGATCAGGGAACCACGAAGTCATTTAGAACCAGTCTCTTTAAAGTTAACATATCTCAAAATATAAAATTCTTTTTCCTTATCTGTTTCTTCCATATTAAAATAGACACAGTAAGCTTTAATTTGATATCTTATTCACTTTCTAATTCCCTTTCTACTATTTTTAGTGATTTTTCAAATACACATCACTGCTTCTAACCGAAACTGTTTTATTACGAAATACGATTACCACTACGATCATACGCATGCCCGAGTGATTACGGATGTCGGTTTTTGGTTTTCTTTGGTATTTTGACCGATCAATAGCATATTTCACACAAACTTTCAGAACACCATTTCAGATATGTATATGGAAGGGTATGAGATTACACACTTGATTTCGATTTCCTAACGAACCACTCGTCGTTGACCTAGAACAATACCAACCAAAAGTTAGCCTCGAATTTCCAAAAGATTTCATATCACTTACACTTGAATCACTTACCACTATGTCCGAAGGTAGAATATATCGAGTGTTAATATGAATGAGAAGAAGGAATAGAGAAGGGATGAAAGTTCGGTTATGGAGGAATAATGGGCACAATATTCGGCTATGGTGAAAGGATTAGAATAGAAGAGAAGCTTGAAGGGTTTTGTGAAAAAGAAAAGAAGGAAGAAGAAGAATGGTTCACTAGTTTGGTTTTTTTAGAAAGATGAAAGAACAAATTTTGGTATCATTGTTGGTGTACATTAGGCACCAAGAAGAAAGAAATAAGAGAATATGCACACTCAAGTTGAAGATTCGGCAAGAGGGGAAATTTGGAGAGAAGAGAAGAAATGTCACAAAAGTTGCATAATAGAATTTTTCTCTCTATTTTTTTTTATTAGAAAAAGGCACACTTGATGCTGATGGAATTGACCAAAACTAGCACTAAAACTTTATCAAAACACTAACAAAATTTAGCTATGCCCCTTAAGCCCCAAAAACCATCTACATACATAGCTAAAATGGTCAACAATTTGCCACCCATACTTTCCATAACATCTTCCATTGAAAATGCCACTTGTTCCCCTTACTTTCCCCTTCATCCATTTTTGGTTGTCCCCCATCTTGCTAATAAAAAAATTGTTCAACAACCAACTCCTTCATTAGCAACGTGAGTGGTTGCCATCTAAAGAAGTCCCATGTTTTTTTTTTTTTATTTCCTAATGCTTGATGGAGTATTGACATAATAAGGTAGTGGTGGCACTTAAAATGAACAAAAGATGGTGGGATGGCATGGATAATCATGGAGTATTGATATAATGGGTAAGATGGCCATTATTGAATTTGGATGGCAAGCATGGGAGGAAAGTGACTAAAAAAAAAAATTCTAGGATGTTACAGGCCTGGAGCAAAGTCAGTTTCGACCACGGGGAGGACACACGGGTGTGTCTAGCAGCTGTGGGAGGCACACAGCCTACCCCCACGGGCGTGTAAGCCCTGAAACTTAGAAAAGTTTTAAATTTCTGAGAATTTCTGTATGTGTTCCGGTTTAGTCCCGACCCGTTTCTTGCATGTGTTTAAGGTTTTGTAGACCTCTATAAGGAACTATTTGATTATATTTTGATGTGCTATGATGATGTTTGATTTTGTGTTGTAAATAGGTTGTAAAATGATTTGATTGTTAGGTAATGCCTCTTAACCCTATTCCGGTAGCGGTCTCGGGTTAGGGGTGTTACACTAAATGTTACGGCGTGTGCAGAATAATAGGTCATAATCGAAGCAATTGCCTGCAACGAGACTACCACTCGAGACTGTCGTAATGGCCGATTGGAATGTGAATTTATGTATTCCATGTTCAAATGTATTATTATATATTCTTTATTCTTGAATTTGCTTACTAACTTGTAGCATATTTGCATCAACTTGATTGTATATTCGTTGAAAATGGGCTGAATAATATTGTACATGGAACACATGATTTAATTTGCTTACTAACTTGTAATATATTTGCATCAAACATTTCACTAAAGTGAGTCAAATGTTATAATGAAATAAAATTAAAAAATTTAAACTGTTAACAACAAAATTCTGAGATATTTGAATTAATACCATTATAATTGATGGTTCAATGGATTTGATCGTGGGGTGTACCATCATGGTGGCCTTCGTTCATATTGTAGGTGCTCCCGACTGTCAATGTTTAACTCACTCAAACCTACATTCCCATCACTCATAGGCGAACCTTAAGGTGTATTGAGCAAACCCGTGTCAGGAAGGTTTGCTCGGAAGGGGTGTAGTATTGGGGTGGCAATGGGCTAAATATGCTAAACATCATTGGTGACCTCGATTGTTGATAGGAAGAACTGCAATCTCCCATCTCCGATTGAAGTGCATAACCTAAGTACTCTGCGGTAAAACTGCAATCCCCCAACTCCGAATGATAGAAACTATCGATTGATTGTGTGTTTGACAATGCAAGTTCGGGCTCGGGCTTTAGTGGAGGAGGAGGAGACGGCTAATGAGGTCGTCTTTGTAGGGGATCTCTTTGTTGCATATGTGGAGGAACTACCATAAATTTGCCACTAGACCTGATCATGGGCCCGGACCACCCGACTCGGCCTGAAGGCCCGCCCGAAAAATGGGAGGGTTTGGGCAAAAATATAGGCCCGAAAAATGGGCTTGGACAAAAAACGAGGCCCGTTTAGAAAATAGGCCAGGCCTCGGGCAAGATTTTTTTGGCCCAGGCCCGGCTCGAATTATATAATAAATATTTTATTTTATTTTTAATCATTTTAAATTTTTAACTTTACTTTTCTAATTTCACTTTCATTTTCGTGCCTTCCTCCCCTTATTCCCAATTCCAGAATCAAAATCCCTAACTCACCACCACCTCCACCGATCCAACAGTGTTGTCCATCGGCGCTACTCACCAATCACCAGTCACCACATTCATCTCCACCTCCCACCTGCTTTCTCTGTCGCCAGCGCCCACCTGATTTCCTCAACTGACTCAGGTAAGAAATATCATTTTCACTTACTTTTTGTTTGGTCACTGAGAAAATGAAGGAAAGTTTTGATTCTGTTTTATGTTCCCTTGCTTTGTTCACTCTATTTTTGTGTGGAATTCCTTTGTATGCGGTTAGGGTTTGCTACACTTTCTAGAAACCTAGTAACGTAAAATACAATAAAATGGTTGGTCGTCCATCTGGTTCTAATTCGAAAACCAAAAATGGAACTCTTAAATCTAATGGCCATTCAAGTATGTAAGTTGATTCTGTACGGCCACAACTAAGTTGCATTTTTTGCTTCTTTAGCCTCTGCCACTTCTTCTTTTCAATCTCTTTGTCTCCAAAATTTCAAGTGTTTTTTTTAAGGATTTTACTGCCTCGAAATTTCACAAATTCTGTGAAAACTTTTGGGGGAATAAAATTAAAATGCGGGTAGCATTATGGGGGGAGAATAAAATTAAAACTTTTGTTGTTTCTCTCTTGCATTGTTTATGGTTTACCTATCTGTTTGGTTGCCAAGCAACTTAAAGGAAAGCAATTTGTTAAGGAGCTCATAATCTTTATATTTTAAAATTTAAGCAGACCCGGTAGTTTGATATTGTGCTTAAAAAACACATTTTGGGATTATGGGAAATAATAAAAATAATATTTTGGACAAACTTTTGTTAATTTCCTTCACAGAATTTTTCGTCCAAAACTCAAATTAAGATTATTTTCTTTCAATATCTACAGTGATATACTCATTTAAACATTCTAAGAATACCATTGGAACACCATGATTGACTAGCTTAAAGAAGCCATATTCCTCATAAGCCTTAACTATGAGGGTCTTTACTTCAAGGTCCCTCAAGTCTACCACTGGGATTCCTTTGAAAACACTGGTGGTAGGCTTGCATGTTTTGATCAAAGAGCAATGGTCTAATGCTGCAGACTGTGAATGTACAACCATGTTTTAAAAACTCTCTTACGACTTTAAGGCCATGAGTACGGTCATTTACTACTCTAAGTTGCATTGTTTCAATCATTTTCTTCTAATTATCTAAATTTCATTTTTTATTAAATTTTTTGTTAAGTTTAATTATTATTCAAGTTTAATTAATTAATTAAAAAATAAATTTAGAAAAGAGTTCACATTTATAAATTGTGAGTCTTGAATATGGAGTTCGACCTTGTTAATAAACTAAAGCCTTATTAGTTGAATTTAAATTCTAATTAATCATTAAAACAATAAATTTAATGTTTTATTAAAAAAGTACATAAACCGATTGAATTTTAGATTGATTGATATTAACATTATTGTTAATGCACTGAACCGTATATATCCTGTAACACCCCTAACCCGAATCTGTCGCCGGAACAAGGTTACGGAGCATTACCAGAATTTACAGATCAAATAATAGATATTCCACATCATTCAGTATTCATATTAGAAATTAATCATAAAGTCCCTTATATGAACTCTCGAGGTCCAAAACATGCATTAGAAACAAGTCGGGACTAAACTGGTACTCAGAGACTTTTTCGCGAAATCTCAAAATTTTTCCTAGGTGCAAGGGTCACACGCCCGTGTGGTTAGGCCGTGTGGTTCACAAGGCCGAGAGACATGCTCGTGTCTTAGACCGTGTAACTCTCTGACTTGGGTCACATGGCCAGGTCACATGCTCGTGTATTAGGCCGTGTGTAGGTGCAAGGGTCACATGGCCAAGCCACACGCCCGTGTGTCAGGCCGTGTGAAAATACCTGAGCATTCTGTTTTGAAATTTTTGAGATGCAAGGGACACACGACTGAGACACACGTCCGTGTCTCTGCTCGTGTGGACGAAAATAGGCTATTTTTCCAAGTCACATTTCTCACCCATATTGTCTTTCACCTACACCAACACTTGAACATATTCACAAACCATATCAAAGCATTCAAAACAAGTCCAAATCATGTCTTAAACATGACATATTATCACATACAACCAATGTACCCTTAGGTACCTCAGATGACAATTTATTATCATGTTAATCTATCATTCATACTTATCTAGTTGCCAAATGCATATATGCATGATCACATTCATTCTTCAAACATGATAGATCCACTTATAAACATACCAAAATACATCAAACACAAGCCATTTCAATGGCTAGTTTCATTCAAAACATTTACATGTCATTATTGGCTAAATAACCTATACATGCCATTATAACCATAATTGTTTTACCATATATATATATATATATATATATATATATATATATATATATATATATCGAAATGGGCCAATGGATAGTGTGATTGATCTTCGCAAAGCTTCCAATCCAACGAGCTTTCAAATTACTATAGAACAAGGAAAAAATAAAATATAGTAAGCATGAAATGCTTAGTAAGTTCGTATAACATGGTAATTAACTTACCACTCATTCAAATTCGAGATAAACATACAAGGCACATTCAAGCAATTTGATCACGAGCCCTAACACATATCCTCATCACCCTTGTTAGTCATTTATTTCATATAAATATCAAGAAACATGTATGGGCTCAACAATAATTAGATTTCCATGTACATATACTTTCCACATTATGTATTCATATAACATATACAAATCATATCCTTGTATTTCAAGTACATTTTCATAATAATTCATCTCGAGTTCAGATTATTTCATGTCAGAACTTTGCCAATTAAATCATTTGAAATGTCAGTGTCACACGGGTAATACACTCCAGGTGTACAAATCTATAATCATGGATGAACATATTCATCAAACAAATTACATGTTCATATATTACCATCTCGTATTTCCATATATCATGTATCATCATTTTCATGTATCTCAAGCAGATACGTGTATTAATTCATTTCATGTTCATATTTTCTCATGTTAGGATTTTGCCCGTTAAATCATTGAAAACATCGATGGATACACAGGTAGTACACTCAAAGTGTACAAATCAGAAATCCGTCAATTCATATTCAGGAGTGTTCTTTAAAACATAATCGAGAAATCCTCTCTCAAGTCATATAACAGGAAGCTCACAAAGAGCCATTAATCGGAAAGCTCACAAAGAGCCTATTAGGAAGCTTATCCAGGCTATATAACAGGAAGCTCATAAGAGCCATAATTAGGAAATTCACAAAGAAATTTTAATCAGGAAGCTCATGAAGAGCCTTTAATCAGGAGCTCCAGATAGCCATATATCGAGAAGTTCAAGCGAGCCATATCAGGACGCTCACAAAGAGCTGCGTTTGTGTCTGCAATATATGCAGGATCACTACCGATCAGGATGCTAGCAGGAACCATAGAGTGGGAAGTTCGAGAGTGCTTATAACAGGATGCTCGTAAGAGCTATGGTGTGTCTATAACATATGCAGGACTACAACCAATACGGGAAATCATGTATCCATCGAATTTCATTTATTCAAACGAGATCTAATATTTATCGGGCTTTGCCGGATATGTAACCAATTTCATATATTTGGCATTTATATAATTTACATACACAACATTTAATTCAAGCATATAAATATACACAATTTAGTTACACGAACTTACCTCGACAAATGTTCGTGTACGTAAAATCTACTAATCCGACATTTTCTCTTTTCCTTGTTCTAACTCCGAATTTGGTCTATCCAAATCTATATGAATGAATTTAACATTAGTTTAAGTTCATTTCAATTTAATTCACATCTTAGGAAAAATTACCATTTTGATTAATTCCAATTTCATCCCTAGGCTCGGAAAATAAATTTCATGCAATTTAACCCTTATTCCAAGCCTAGTCAATTTTTACATGTAAAATCTACAGCCCATGTGTTTCATAAAATTCAGAATTTTTCCATGAATTTTACATCTTTTCAATTTAGTCCCTAAATCATAATTTCATCAAAATTCCCTTTACAAAAGTAGTTTATCTATTAACAACCTTTCATTTTCTACCATAAAACTTCATAATTCATCTATGTTCATCCATGGAAAAACCCTAGTACCTTGATAATTTGCAAATTAATCCCCGAGATAGCTAGATTAAGCTATTACGATCTCGGAAATATAAAAATCATTAAAAACGGACAAGATACTTACCTAATCAAGCAAAATAAGTTGGCTTGAGCTTAGGTTTCCATGGCTAGGGTTTCCATGCTTTTAATTTGGGAAAGATGATATTTTTTTTTATCATTTATCGTCTTTTATTATTTCACTTTCCAATTTCATCATTTTCTTTATTTTATTTTCCATGGATGAATCATCATCCTTAACCACTAAGCATTTTTAATGGTCTATTTTCCATATAAGGACCTCAAATTTGAATTCCATAGCTATTTAATCCTTTTAGCTATTAGAACTCAACTTTTGCACTTTGTGCAATTTGGTCCTTTATCAAATTAAACATGTAATCAGTAAAATTTCTTTACTAAATTTTCATACAACATTATTATTGTACTGTAGGTCATAAAATAATATTAAAATAAATTTCTCTTCTGGAATCTGATTTGTGGTCTTGAAACCACTGTTCCGATTTTACCGAAAACAGGCTGTTACATATCCACTTATTTCAGGGATATGGTTAAATTATAAATAATTATAAATAGTGTATAAAAAAATTATATAATCATAAACTCAATTAAAAATATATATGAGATTTGGAACTTAACTCCTTGGCCTAACGACATTAGATGTTTACTTCAAAAAATCTACATAATGAATTCAAATCATAAAGATAATTTTATTTACTTTTATTGGGGAATCTATGAATCAATTATAAATATAAAAAAAAGAATATTTGAATGTTGAAGTAGGTCTGATGTTTCATGAAAATGGTTGGGCGTTCTAAAGATGGTGCTTTAAATTGCTGAAAACTGAACAAATTCTGTTTGACTTGTAAGTAATAATGATAGAATGCATATAGAAGCCGTGTTTGTCAAGAAACAATCAAATTATTATGGTTTTTTTTAAACCATTCATATTTTCTATTAATATTATTCAAGTTGTCCCTTAGAATTTCCAACATTAATCCTAAAGAGTTTGTGCCATTTTTCCTGCTCTGAAACTTAAATTCTGTATCTTCCTCTTTTTCAGGAATAATTTTGGCTAATTTGGGCTAACATTTTATGATAGTAAATGATAATATGGAATAATTCATATATTATATACAATTGTTGAATAATTATATAATCTTTTGGTTTATTTGGATTTTAGGACTTGAGTTTTTATGACTATGGCTAGTTCGAACACTCCTATACCTGTGGACGATGGGTTTAATGAGTATGAAAGTTCTCTCAAACGTCAAGAGTTTACCACTTCAAAGGTGTGGGATGAAATGACAAAGCTTGAATGCGAGAACAAAAATGAATTGAAGGCACAATGTAATCACTGTAAGAATATCTTCTCTGCTAAATCTTCTAGTGAAACCTCTCATTTAAGACGTCATCTAAATCAATGTTTGAAAAAAAGTTAATAATGACATCACTCAATACACCATAGCCACTCAACCATCATTAGGAAGTTGTCCATCTATAAAAAACTAAAAGTTTGATGCTGATGAGTGACGTTGAGTTGTTTCTACTTTTCTTATGCGTGGCAAGCATTCATTTAGGACAGTTGAAGAATCGAGATTTAGATGCATGATGAGAATTACTAGTCTTAATTTTAAGAATATAAGTAGACATACAATTGCTAGGGATGTCCTAATGTATTATGAAAAAGAGAGAGATCATGTTAAAGAAGAGTTGGCTAAAGCACCTGGTCTAACTTCTGATAATTGGAACTCGGAGCATACTAATGATGAATATATTTGCATTATTGCTCATTGGATTGACAAAAATTGGAAGCTACAAAAGAGAATCATAAGGTTTAGAGCTTTATTTCCTCTGTATGATGGTTTGAACATAGCGGATGAACTTGTTTTATGTTTATCTCAATGGGGTATAGACAAGAAAATTTTTAGCATCACTTTAGATAATGCTTCTTATAATGATGTTATAGTTTCTTGTCTTAAAAATCGTTTTCATGCGAACCAAGCTATTTTGTGTGATGGTGCTTTTTTCAAGTTAGATGTTGTGCACATATATTGAATCTTATAGTTAAAGCTGGTTTGGAACTTGCTGGTGATGTTGTTGGTAAGATTCGAAATGGAATTAAGTGCATAAAAAAGTCAAGAATTCGTAGGAAAAGATTTTATGATGTGGCCGACAAAAGCTTTCATCTGAATGTGACCAAAAAGTTGCTTCAAGATGTGTGTGTGAGATGGAATTCTACTTTTTTGATGCTTGAATCTTCTCTTTACTATAAAGATGTGCTAGATTATTGGGGCCAATGAGATAAATATTATCAAATATTTGCACTTTCTAATGAGGAGTGGAGAAATGTTACTATTCTTTGTAAATTTTTTAAAGTCTTTTATGATGTGACTTGTGTTCTTTCTGGTTCTAATTATCCAACGACTAATCTTTATTTTAGAGGGGTTTAGAAGGTTCACAAGGTCTTGTTTGATACATTTAAAGGTTCTTATTTTTTTTAACTCCAATGGTTAAGCAAATGCAAGAGAAATGTAATAAATATTGGGCTGAGTATTCGTTGATATTGTCATGTGCTGCAATTTTAGATCCTCGTTACAAATTGAATTATGTGCAGTATTGCTTTACTACAATCTATGGTATTCATGCTTCAGATTTTGTTGAAACCATTCTTAGCAATCTTAAACTCTTGTTTGACGAGTATGTTAAGAAATCCAAATCCACGTCTTCCTCTTTGGCTGGGAGTTCTAATGTTTCAGATGAAGATCCTGTTGATTCTAGTTTGCATCAACACTGTAACATCCTAGATTAGGGGTTATGCGGTTAGTGCATAATCCATGTAAGAGAAGGCTTAGTATGTAGTTGGGAGTGTTTTAAGGGTTTTGAGAATCCAACGATGTAGGAGGAAGTTTTGGAAAAATATTAGAATTTTAAGTCTAAAGGAGAAGCTAGGTGAAAGAGGCCTTAAGGAAAATTTTAGGCGCTTTTGGACATGAAATTGGGCTTGGAAGAGTGGCTACAAGGCGCCACTTAAAGCCTTTGGGAATGACGCCACAAGCTTGGTGCAGGTCTTGAGTTCGAGTCGCATGGGAAGCAAAATTTTTGAGGATTTTGTTTTATTTGTTTTAAATATTAAGATAGTGAATTGATGTGGGTTATTTAATTTATTTTGAATAAGTGTGGATTATTTTATTTTAAGTGGGTAGATAATTGAGGATTTTGTTTTATTTGTTTTAAATATTAAGATAGTGGATGGATGTGGGTTATTTAATTTATTTTGAATAAGTGTGGATTTATTTTATTTATTTTAAGTGGGTAGATAATTGGGGATTTTGTTTTATTTGTTTTAATATTGAGATAGTGGATGAATGGGGGTTATTTAATTTATTTTGAATAAGGGATTTATTTTATTTATTTTAAGTGGGTAGATAATTGGGGATTTTGTTTTATTTGTTTTAAGTATTGAGATAGTGGATGAATGGGGGTTATTTAAATTATTTTGAATAAGTGGGGATTTATTTTATTTAGTATAGATAGAAGATAATGGTGACTTTAGTTTATTTAATTTTAAATGGGAAGATAATGGATAATGTGATAGATTATTTTTTTTAAATGTTGGGTTTTTTTTAATTTATTTTGAATGAGAGGTATGGAGAGAATATAGGAATGAAATAAGGGGATATGAATGGAGGGTGAACTAGTGGCCGAATTTGAGTAGTATATATAAGGGGGATCATCCTTTGGAAATTCTTTTCTTCACTTATTTCTCCTTTTGCCGAATTCTCCTAGGCCTCTTCCATTCCTTTATTCTTCTTTTCTTCAACTCCATACCTACTCCTCTTGATAGCCGAATATGCAGTTACCCTTTTTAAAAGCTTAGCCGAACCTTGTAGAGAGCATTAAAGACGAAATTTTGATCACTTTGAACCTATTTGCTTCTTGGCCGAATCTACTTCTTTGTCTCAAGCTTCTTCCTTTTTGTTGTGAGCTGAATCTTCAAGTGGTATTATTCTCCTACACCTGTCGCTAGTTTGAGAAGCCGAAAGTGTCTTGGGTGGTAAGTATTTCTCCTTTAGAAGTCGGTTTTGGATTCTTTTCTTAAAAGGTGTCGAATCAAGGGATGGCCTTGGTTTCTAAGGGATGACCGAATGTTCTTATTGCCATAATAAGTATTTCTTTTATGTAGCAACGTGAAGGAGCCTTAAGGGAGTCTCTTGGATTCGATTCAGCAAGGTAAGCCTATATGTACTAGTCGGCCATAAGCTTTATTGGTTATTAAGTTAGCCGATTCTAACAATTGCTAGATGGGGATTTTGACAACTTCAGGAACAAGCCGACATTTTGGGATCTAGTTAGCAAGGTAAGTGATCTAGGACTTTCGGTCAAAGGCTATATCTTGGGTTTAAATGTGACCGATTTTTATTATGGTTATTTAGGGGGCAAGTCGACAGAAGTAGGGCAAGTATTCGGGATTGAGTAGACTGTGCCAAAAAAGTGCGTAGTTATCGCACTGTCTCTTGAATGTTTAAATGTGTTATTATATGTATGTATATGATGTGCATGGTAGCCGAATTAATGGCTAAAAGGGTGGATACCCATGGTGGGTAAGCTATTAAACAGGTCAGTACTTTATGACAATAAGTTTCCTATGGCATACGTATGAAATTGTGATAGCATGTGATGTATGCTTATTTTAATGATATTGTGGCATGACATATCTATGCATGAGATTTGGGATGAACAAAGAAGGAAAGGGTGTACATTATGTATGTGGGCTAATGATAGCCTTGTG
The DNA here is from genome assembly GCA_005393395.2 of Gossypium australe. NCBI lineage: Eukaryota > Viridiplantae > Streptophyta > Magnoliopsida > Malvales > Malvaceae > Gossypium > Gossypium australe. The sequence goes on along the minus strand of CM016624.1, from coordinate 123,227,931 downwards.
CTACATTAGCGCTTGATGGTAGCTATGTGCTTCATCAAGGGAGGTGTTGGCTAGGTGCCCATCTTGGCGGTTGATAGCTGTGTGCATCTATGTGGGATCACTTATGTGATCAGTGGCTTTGCCACGGCCTTGAGCAGCAGGTTTGCCAAGGTAAGATATGTGGGATCACTTGGTTGATCGGTGGATTAGCCACGGCCTTGGGCAGCGGGTCTGCCAAGATAGGTGTGATGGATGGACATTAGGTTGGGATGGGCTTCATAATTGCATAATTTTATATGTATGGACTATGTAGATATGGGCCAAGCCCATATGTGGAGACATGTGAAATAGTTATGCACTGAGTCTGTTTGACTCACCCAATATTTACCAACATTGCAGGTGATGCATAAGCTTGGACCGGGTTGGAGTGGATACGAGGTGGCCCATGCAGAAGACATTTCATCTATTTTATTCAGTTTATTATTAAGTGCTTTTGTTTAAATCATTTATTGTAATAAGGCCCATTTAAAGTATTTGGGAATTTTATTTATGTTAAGGTGGATGACATTTACATTATTATTTGGGAATGTTTTTATGTTTTAATTTTAACACCTCATACCATAAGAATTTTATATTAAAGTTTTTTTTTATTCGAAATATTTTATAACAACTTAATTTTAATGGGCTTTTAAATACACAATGTTTTTCTAAAGACAATAAATTTATATGTTTTTCCTTCACGTCAAAAATATTGTTCAAACGTTTTCCGCAGTGGCATTTCAAATTCGGTCGTAGTTAATGGGCCGGGTTTGGGGTGTTACAGTTTGGTATCAGAGCCAGGTTCAAAACTCGGCTTTGAGGGATTTGGGCCCAAAAACATTTTTCAAAATGGGCTTTTCAAAAATATGGACTTTTATGAATGATATTTCAGGTTATTCTGGCATGGCACCTGTATCTCCGACCTGAAGTCCACCAGGTAAGTACTTCTAATTGTTGAAGTGATTGGTATGTGAAATGTTATGGGCTTATTTGGGCTCGTAGATTAGAAGATTAGATTAGGGCTATTGAACCCTAGGGCTAGTGCACTCAAACAGATGCATAAGACTTAAGGACAATCAAGCAAACCTGTGTCTAAGTCGCCGAGTTAAGGTGTGGCAACCATTGTGCGCATGTCTAGTAGTGGATTCGGTAAGAGCTTGGTATTTAAGCAGTCCTAGCGACTCACCTCCTCTTTACTCGAATCCTACCTGGTGCATAGTAACGATTCACCCTAACCAAGAGGACTTATTCACGGGCTAAACCCAATAAATAAAACCCGAAAGGGACTAGCCATGTTTTCAAAAAAAAAAACCTAGTTTTAAAATCCTTAAATTAACCTTTTAATTGTATCAAAGGATTATTGTGAAAATTTTTCCAAAATATCTCCGATTTGAAAAATTACAAAAATGCCCCTGGTTGAAAAAATTACGAAAATGCCCTTGGTTCATAAAATTACCATATTACCCTCGACTTTTATGAAAATATTCTTACTTTACAAAATACCAAAACCCTGTTTTGCGAAATGTTAAGATACCCTGATTTGGGAGATTTACTAAAATGCCCTTGGCTTGGAAATTTTTTTTTGACATACTACCCTCGATTTCAATAAAATTTTCTTACTTTGAAAAAGTGTCCAAAAACTCTATTTTGTGAAAATTTAAAATACCCTAATCGGGAAAATTTACCAAATTACCCCTGGTTTATGAAATTACCAAAATAACCCCGATTTCTGAAATTTCTGCAATACCTTGATTTGGAAAATATTTCTTTCAAAATACCCATGAGTTTGAAAAATTTCGAAATGACTTTTGTGATTTTCAAATTGACCCCGATTTATTACTAAAATACCCCTGTAGGACAAATGACGAATTTACCCTTGGGTGGGGAAATGGATGGAATGCTTAAGAAAGTGTCGCGGATGAATGAATGTGTCTTTATTGATGAATGTGAATGTGATTCTCTGAATTAGAATAGTGAACTTGAACTAAAACTTTGATTGATCGAAAGAATTACCTCTAAACACTTCTTATCATAAAACTGTTCGCGGGGTAATAAGTGGAACAAAAGTACTAATGCATAAAACTTCTTAATCAGATTAAATCGCGACGTTAGAAAATGAGTTCTAGGGGGCGTGGTCGTCGTGGACGCGGTAGAGGCAGAATGGCTGTATCAGAACCCGCTAGATCGGGTCAAGGGTCTGAGAATGAGGTACCACCACTAGCTTTTGGTGTTGAGCAGCAAGATCAGACGGGGGGTGATGCTGTATCGTAGGTAGTGCTGCGAGTTTTAGAGATGGTGGCTGGAGCAGGTGGAAATATGAGAGCTAAGAAGTCCGTACCCGAGCGACTCCGAGCTAATGGAGCTGAAATGTTTCGAGGAGTATCTGGTGTGGCACCCAGTACAGCTGAATATTGGTTGGAAGCAACGGAACGTATTATGGACGAGTTGGATCTGACCCCTGAGGAGAAGCTGAAAGGAATAGTGGCACTGTTACGCGATGAAGCGTATCAATGGTGGTTAACAGTCCGGGATGGTGCCACAGCTGAAGATTTGACTTGGGAATGTGTCAAGGCGGCTTATCAAAAGAAGTATATTGGTACCCATTATATTGATGCGCAAAGGAAGGCGTTTTTGGGGCTGGTTCAAGGGAACAAGTCCGTGGCGGAATACGAGGCTGAATTCCTAAGGTTAAGTCGATATGCTCGAGGAGTGGTGGCTACGGAGCATGAGCGATGTTTCAAGTTTGAGGACGGACTAAGGGATGACCTAAGATTGTTGATAGCTCCACATCAGGAGCGAGAGTTTTTCGTGTTGGTAGAAAAGGCTAAGGTAGCTGAAGGGATTAAGGACTCTGTGAGACAGAACAGAGATAGGGATTGGAACCGGGATAAGAGGAATTTTGGATCGTCAGAATCATCTGAGAGTCTTCAGAAAAGACCGAGGGTTGAGAATTCTGCTCGTGTTTCTAAGCCAGCTATTGGAAATCCGGACCGTCCGTGTGCTCAGTGTGGAAGGTATCATGTTGGCAAGTGCTGGAACCGGAATCGGGAATGTTTTAGATGTAAGTCTAAGTCTCACTTGATTAAAGACTGTCCTCAGGATCCGAATAGGGCTCGGACAGCAGGCCAAGGTTATGTGCAGCCAGGCAGAGGTGGTCAGCAGGCGACAAGGGGTCTTGGTCTGAACCATGGAGAAAATGGTTCCGGCCGAGGTCGTGGAGCACCAAGTGGAGGTGCTGAAGGTTCTGATGCAAGGCAGCCAAGGTTAGTTTATGCAGTTGGCCGTCGCGAGGAGGATGTGCCAGATGTGACAACGGGTACGATCCTTGGTTCTCGAATACCCTTATTTGCTTTGATTGTTATAGAGCTAGTTCGTTCTTATGTTGCTAGTGAAGTGTATGGAACCTTGAATGCGAATCTTGAGATGGTATCTAGGGAAAGGTGTTAGTTTTATTAAAATCAGAGTGCACAACATAAGCGTAGTGTGGCGAGAAGAAGTTTATTTAGCCAAGTAATTTCGAGGACGAAATTATTTTTAAGGGGGTAGAACTGTAACATCCTAGATTAGGGGTTATGCGGTTAGTGCATAATCCATGTAAGAGAAGGCTTAGTATGTAGTTGGGAGTGTTTTAAGGGTTTTGAGAATCCAACGATATAGGAGGAAGTTTTGGAAAAATATTAGAATTTTAAGTCTAAAGGAGAAGCTAGGTGAAGGAGGCCTTAAGGAAAATTTTAGGCGCTTTTGGACATGAAATTGGGCTTGGAAGAGTGGCTACAAGGCGCCACTTAAAGCCTTTGGGAATGGCGCCACAAGCTTGGTGCAGGTCTTGAGTTCGAGTCGCATGGGAAGCAAAATTTTTGAGGATTTTGTTTTATTTGTTTTAAATATTAAGATAGTGGATGGATGTGGGTTATTTAATTTATTTTGAATAAGTGCGGATTATTTTATTTTAAGTGGGTAGATAATTGAGGATTTTGTTTTATTTGTTTTAAATATTAAGATAGTGGATGGATGTGGGTTATTTAATTTATTTTGAATAAGTGTGGATTTATTTTATTTATTTTAAGTGGGTAGATAATTGGGGATTTTGTTTTATTTGTTTTAAATATTGAGATAGTGGATGAATGGGGGTTATTTAATTTATTTTGAATAAATGGGGATTTATTTTATTTATTTTAAGTGGGTAGATAATTGGGGATTTTGTTTTATTTGTTTTAAATATTGAGATAGTGGATGAATGGGGTTATTTAAATTATTTTGAATAGTGGGGATTTTTTTATTTAGTATAGATAGATAATGGTGACTTTAGTTTATTTAATTTTAAATGGGAAGATAATGGATAATGTGATAGATTATTTTTTTAAATGTTGGGTTTTTTTAATTTATTTTGAATGAGAGGTATGGAGAGAATATAGGAAAGAAATAAGGGGATATGAATGGAGGGTGAACTAGTGGCCGAATTTGAGTAGTATATATAAGGGGGATCATCCTTTGGAAATTCTTTTCTTCACTTATTTCTCCTTTTGCCGAATTCTCCTAGGCCTCTTCCATTCCTTTATTCTTCTTTTCTTCAACTCCATACCTACTCCTCTTGATAGCCGAATATGCAGTTACCCTTTTTAAAAGCTTAGCCGAACCTTGTGGAGAGCATTAAAGACGAAATTTTGATCACTTTGAACCTATTTGCTTCTTGGCCGAATCTACTTCTTTGTCTCAAGCTTCTTCCTTTTTGTTGTTAGCCGAATCTTCAAGTGGTATTATTCTCCTACACTTGTCGCTAGTTTGAGAAGCCGAAAGTGTCTTGGGTGGTAAGTATTTCTCCTTTAGAAGTCGGTTTTGGATTCTTTTCTTAAAAGGTGCCGAATCAAGGGATGGCCTTGGTTTCTAAGGGGTGGCCGAATGTTCTTATTGCCATAATAAGTATTTCTTTTATGTAGCAACGTGAAGGAGCCTTAAGGGAGTCTCTTGGATTCGATTCAGCAAGGTAAGCCTATATGTACTAGTCGGCCATAAGCTTTATTGGTTATTAAGTTAGCCGATTCTAACAATTGCTAGATGGGGATTTCGACAACTTCAGGAACAAGCCGACATTTTAGGATCTAGTTAGCAAGGTAAGTGATCTAGGACTTTCGGTCAAAGGCTATATCTTGGGTTTAAATGTGACCGATTTTTATTATGGTTATTTAGGGGGCAAGTCGACAGAAGTAGGGCAAGTATTCGGGATTGAGTAGACTGTGCCAAAAAGGTGCGTAGTTATCGCACTGTCTCTTGAATGTTTAAATGTGTTATTATATGTATGTATATGATGTGCATGGTAGCCGAATTAATGGCTAAAAGGGTGGATACCCATGGTGGGTAAGCGATTAAACAGGTCAGTACTTTATGACAATAAGTTTCCTATGGCATACGTATGAAATTGTGATAGCATGTGATGTATGCTTATTTTAATGATATTGTGGCATGACATATCTATGCATGGGATTTGGGATGAACAAAGAAGGAAAGGGTGTACATTATGTACGTGGTCTAATGATAGCCTTGTGCTACATTAGCGCTTGATGGTAGCTATGTGCTTTATCAAGGGAGGTGTTGGCTAGGTGCCCATCTCGGCGGTTGATAGCTGTGTGCATCACTGTAGACTGATTGATATGTGGGATCACTTATGTGATCGGTGGCTTTGCCACGGCCTTGAGCAGCAGGTTTGCCAAGGTAAGATATGTGGGATCACTTGGTTGATCGGTGGATTAGCCACGGCCTTGGGCAGCGGGTCTGCCAAGGTAGGTGTGATGGATGGACATTAGGTTGGGATGGGCTTCATAATTGCATAATTTTATATGTATGGACTGTGTGGATATGGGCCAAGCCCATATGTGGAGACATGTGAAATAGTTATGCACTGAGTCTGTTTGACTCACCCAATATTTACCAACATTGCAGGTGATGCATAAGCTTGGACCAGGTTGGAGTGGATACGAGGTGGCCCATGCAGAAGACATTTCATCTGTTTTATTCAGCTTATTATTAAGTACTTTTGTTTAAATCATTTATTGTAATAAGGCCCATTTAAAGTATTTGGGAATTTTATTTATGTTAAGGTGGATTGACATTTACATTATTATTTGGGAATGTTTTTATGTTTTAATTTTAACACCTCATACCATAGGAATTTTATATTAAAGTTTTTTTTATTCAGAATATTTTATAACAACTTAATTTTAATGGGCTTTTAAATACACAATGTTTTTCTAAAGACAATAAATTTATATGTTTTTCCTTCAAGTCAAAATATTGTTCAAACGTTTTCCTCAGTGGCATTTCAAATTCGGTCGTAGTTAATGGGCCGGGTTTGGGGTGTTACAAACACAATGGTAATAGTGTTGATTTTGGGGGAGGTTTTGATGAGAGTGATGATTATAAACGGTATTTAAATGAATCTAGCACTAAGAGTGAAAAGTCACAGTTGGACATTTATTTGGAAGAACCGGAGCTTGAGTTGAATTGTCAAATAGATGTTTTGAATTATTGGAGCAAAAGTTCAGTTCGATATAATGATCTTTCATTATTGGCTCGTGATCTTTTGGCAATTCCAATATCGACTGTAGCTTTCGAATAGGCTTTTAGCATGAGTAAGAAAGTTATCACACCTTTGAGGAGTTCACTTAAGCCAAAAAACGGTTCATGTCGTTGTTTGCTTTGATGATTGGGTACGAGCTAAGGGATTCTCAACGGGTAATTATTATTCCCATTTTATTGTTGTAATTTTATATTATTTTTTTTATCAATTTGATTATCAAATTATTTATTCTTATTTCATGTTAGAAATTGGTTGCAAGAATGATGATGACGATGAGGATGATGTTTCTTCGATTGCTTTTTAGGTTACCTTCCTTTCTAATTGTTGAGAATTTAATTTAGCTTACAATTTATAGTTTGATATAAAATTAAATATGTTGATTGATTAATGTATAGATATTCTAGTTGGTTGATTATATTTTGCAGGTTTTTGGTGCTGTTTTGGTGGTGTTGGTGATGCTGTTTGGTGCTATTTTTTGTGTTGTTTTTATGTTGTTTGGTGCTGTTTTGATGCTGTCTTGGTGCTACTTTTGTGGTGTTTTATTGTTCTTTTGTAGCTATTTATTATGTTGTCTGTTGTCGTTTTTAATATTATTTCGATATTGTAGAACTTTTGTTTTATTATTAATTTGGTTATTATTGTAGTTCTAACTTGTTTCAATTTTAATATAACCATTTTTTATTATATTTTCAATTTGTGTATTGTTTTAAGAATTGTTTTAGTATCATTTTTTATTTGTTTCTTGTTTTAATATTTGTTTTTATGTTTTTAAATGTATTTGATTTATTATATTTTAAAAAATTTTATTTAATAAAATAAGCTAAAAAAGTTTAATATGGGCTGGGCCGGGTTGAGGTCTGGCTCGGGCCTAGTAATTTTATTTTAGGCCGGGCTTGGAAATTTTTAGGCCCATATTTTGGGCCCGACCTAGAAAATGGGCCTAGAAGTTTGTTTGGGCCCGACCAGGCTCATGATCAGCTCTATGTGTCACCATATAGATAGGGTAGCCCATTCTGCATGTACCATTGTTGGTAGCCCCTTGAGGGAGTGAAATCAGGCAAACATGATTCCCAATAAGGCTTATTCTCCAACTGGGTGTTCCACAACGCAATATATTGTTGATACTCTAATACTCAATTCTTTGCATTATTTTCCTTTTGTCAATTCCGTCGACATCAACACCCAAATGTATAGGAATGCCTGAAATATGTTGACAACACCCCAATAAACAAAGCACCCTGTCCCCATTGTACCACTCCACTATTGATAAATTGATCACGAGTGCGTTAATGTACCACACGAGTGCGTGGATGCTTGCTGATGGAGGAATGACAGAAGCAATGTCCAATGTGCTATATGACATCCACACGAGTTGTACAATTAACATGATTACAGTAACATGATTAAAATACTTATAACAACATAATTAAATAAATAAACTAATTACATGACATTAATATAATTTTATTTTAAGAAAATAAATTACCCCATCCCCGACGTGTGCCTCGATAATCTGTCGGTAGACAATGAGTGTTTCCAACTTCCCGATATTATGACAAGTATACCATCTAAAAAAATATAGCAAACTCGTAAGAACATATTTTCAGAAACAAAATCTTAATCTAAGTTTTAATTTTTTTTTACCTATTAACAAGTGGGAACACGTACTTGGTGACCCATTGATGCTAGGAATGACATCCTATATAACGCCCAGGATTGTAGCAATACCAGGCACCCGCCTTGTAACAGCCCGATTTTGACCCTAATCAGAATGGTGGTTTCGGGACCACGAATTTGAGTCAGAAAAATAATTTGATATTATTTTCTATGCTTGTTATGTGTGATTTTATGTGAGTGAAAGTTTCGTATTAAAATTTGATCGTTTTGGTGCTTAATTATGGAAAACGGGCTTAATCGCATAAAAAGAAAATTTGGTGGTTAAATGTGTGGGTGCCGAATTGTTGATGTCTTTAAAAATTGTGGGGTTTAAATAGCAATTAGACCTTGAAAAGATGGATAGTGACCGGCCATCATTATGCATGTAATAGTGTTAAAATGTTTTATTATATTTTATGTTAACATTTGTTAAATGAATGGATTTTTTTATATTATTAATTAATGATAAAAAAAAAGGAAAGAAAAGAAAAACATTGCATGTTCTTTATTCTCATCCCACTTGACCGAAACTAGAAGAGAAATAGGGAAAGAAATTTCAAAGGGGGTTTCGGCACTTTAAAGGCTCAATTAAGGTACGATTTAGTCTTAATAGGTGATAAATTTTATGAAATTTTGATTGTTGTTAACATTACTCTTAAACCCATGTGATAATTTTGTGTATGGAGCAAGTATGCGTGTGGTGTCATTGAGGATAGTTTGAATGTTGAGATGATTTTTAGCATTAAAATGAAATACTTATGTTAGATGAACATTTGTTGTTCTTGAATTGTTGATGAATGTGAGTAATTTAGATTTATTTGAGAAAGAAAGGAGTTTAGAGTTTAAAATGTCAAAGAAATGAATTAGATAGGTTTGAAATGGAGGAATGAACATTAGGTCCTTAGTAAATGTAGTCAAATTTGATATGTTATGTATATTAAAGCTTTAAGGAACAATCGGCCTTAGCTAATTTATGCATAAATGGACATGTTTCGAATGAGTAACAATTCTTGGTATAAATTGTTTAATGAGTGAAATTTACAAGGACGAATGGATAAATTGTCCCTTATTTGTTTATGGCTAAATTGAATGAGAAAAGTGATGAATGAGTTTAAATTGAATTTATTTAGATCAAAAACCTAAAGAAAAGAGTTTGGATCGAGGAAAGACGAAATTAAACGAATAGCCGGAAAGCGTAATTCGTCAATTTTCGAGGTAAGATTTAAACAATTGAGTTATATGGAATATTTTGAATATGTTTATTCATGTTAATAAAGGTAATTAAAATAAATAGGGCATATGGCCGAATGTGCTGTAAATTTTTATATAAAGTAGAGTAATATGGTTTTCATGAAACGTAAATATGTATTCTTGAGAAGGAATTATTTAGACGCGAATGGTGTATATATGGATTGAAGAATATTAAAGTATGGTATAGATATATTGAGGGATAGTTTGGTCATAACTTGACGAATTGGCCGAATATGGCAATCCTATCTGGGGTAAGAAATAATTATGCCATGTTAATATGTATGTGCTTATGCACATTTATGTGGATTGAATTCTTGTATTACATATGTATGTGCATATTGAAATAATTTACAGGTCTATAAAAAGTACTAAGTGTGCGGAAATGAAAGGTAACGGCACTAAGTGTGCGATACGTTACCGAGAAAATTGGCATTAAGTGTACGGAAATGAAAGGTAACGGCACTAAGTGCGTGATACGTTACCGGGAAAATTGGCACTAAGTGTGCGGAAATGAAAGGTAACGGCACTAAGTGTGCGATACGTTACCTGGAAAATTGGCACTAAGTGTGCGGAAAAGAAAAGTAATGGCACTAAGTGTGCGATACATTACTAAAGCTTATACTTAAGTATGCAGGTGAAAGTTCGTTAAATGACCCTAATCGCTAATGTTGTCAATGTATGCAAAAAGAATCGGGTAAGGTAATGTATATTATGTATGAAAGGTTTGCAAATTAAATGTATGTTTATATTATCTTGAATTTGTGGTAACCTTGGGATGGTAGTATAAGATTCGGAAATTAGAAAGGGTATGTGCAAATCACCAATTACGTGATGGTGATATATATATACAGAAATAGGTGTAAGTACGGTTGTAAATGTATGTAAATATATATTTATAAATTGTTTGGATTTATTCATGAATAGTTGACCATTCGGCAATGATATGAAAAAGGGATTAGTTTTGTAATCTTAATTTAACCTATTTGTAAACGAACAGTTTAAATCTTACTAAGCTTTGGAAGCTTACTTCGGATATGGTTGTTTTTGGTATTGTAGATTTCTTTTGGTTGCTCATCTGGTGCTCAGGGATCAAGCTTGAAGTTCATCACACTATCAACGATATTTTGGTATTCCTTGTGTGTGTATAAACTTTAAGTATATGGCATGTATAGACTATACCATTTTGAGCTAGTCTAACCAATAGTTTAATGAGTGTATTATTGCCATGCGAAAATGGCTTTATCTTTAGGTTTGAGTTGGGTGTCTATGCTTGAGATGTCTTAAGTGTATTTATGTCAATGACATTATAATCTTAACATAGTAGGTGCATATGCATGAGATTATGCATGGTATGTTATATTTACATTACAAGTGAATGTTTAATTGAATACTCGTAAGAGATGTTTGAAATTATTCTTCTTAGATTATTAAGTAAATAAATTAGTTGGTAATCGTATGAAACAAATTTAATTGCAAGTCTTCGGCTTTAATATCTATCTTGTGGAGTTTTCAAGAGTTATTTTTGGATATTTTATGAGTGTGCGGTTAAGATAAATAAATGGTAAAATTTTGAATGTTATATCTGGTTAAGTTGTGTTCAAAATTCCATGCTTATGCATATAAGGACTAATGTCAAATGCAATAAGTTACTATTACTAATGACATGAATTGAGTTGAGATTTCTATTATTAGAAATGGCATATTTAGTTAGGTTTAAAATTGTTCATGTGTAATAGGTGGTGACCATGTGATCTGTAATGATTATGGTGTCTGGTTATATGTTCAGCAATGGCTTATAACCCTAATCTGGTGTTGGTTACGGGTTTAGGGTGTTACACGCCAATATCTTGTGTATTATGCTGTCCCCCGGAAAAGCTCATAATACGTCGTCGCTAGTACTACTGACCCCCAACCGTAGGCACGGGCATCTTGCAAATCAGATAGTAAAGGTAAGTACATCAAGTGGACTCTATTGTTGGATTCTGGCATAAGCACCCCCTATAAGTTGAAGTATATATGCCCGAGCAGCACACATCTTCTCCCTCTTAGCCGCATCACTCGATAATATTATTTGAACTGGTATTTTTGTATACTCAAATCTGATATCTGTTAAATTTGCATCTGCATTTGGTTGAGATTGTGAAAAGGAGAAAGTGTGGCAGTTTAATAATCTGTCGAGCTTAGTGGCGAACCGGCAAACTTATATGTGATTTTGGAGAGTTATCGTATACTGATCTGGCAGCTTGACTGCAAAAGTTTCTAAAACGTAACACATTGTAACAGAGTGGTGTATAGGGCTGGATGAGTACTTGATACCTTATATGGTGTGTTGGGATGGTCAGAGATGGTGTGTAGCGAATGTGGGTAGGAATTTGCGTCTGTATCTGATATGTTCTGTATCTGTATCTAATCTATTTTGCTTCTATATCTGATCTGTTCTACATCTGTATCCGATCTATTCTGCAACTATAACAGATATCCTCTGTTTTCGACTCTGTATTCGAATTTGAGTATTTTCTGAATAAAGAGAAATTGAACACCTAATTGATATATATATATATATATATATATATATATATTTTGTTGATTGTATTCATAAGTTACACACACTCAGTTATAAACTCATCTAGTTATATGTTTGGATTTCAAGTAACCTACAGACTTGATCAAGTCGGTGTATTGGGAGCTCGGTCATTCTACTTAATTACCTTGCTATGTTTTCAACATTTTCATCGTTAGTACTGTCTAAGATTGATGTTTTTAATGATTGGATTTTCTGATTGTCCATGATTCTTTATATGGTTTCGAATCATTTGAACTTCATTATTAAAAATTGGATTTTCTAGAAATGGTTTAATGTAGGTCTTCAGACTTGGTCATAACGTTTAGGCCGGGGCTGGTGGGTTACATTAATAATTTTAATAATTTTTTTATTTTTATTAATTAATTGTTGATATGGCATCCACGTGTCTGCCATGTCAACAAAGTTAACAAGCAATATTTTTTCCATCCATTTTGATGTGATTTGACAAACAACCCAAGTTTAAGAGATAAAATAGACAATAAAAATTAAATAAAGTTGGAGGGAAAATAAATCATTATACCTTAAAAGAATTTATACTGATAACTATTTCTAATGAAATTTTAAATATCATGAGTGCAGTCTTAACATAATTTCTTATTTAGTTTACATTTTTGTTTCAACAAAATATCTGTTTATTAAAATCTATACTATATATTAAACACTTAATTGGGTTGATATAATGAGTCATTTGAATACAAACTTAATTGAGTAATAATGAAAACACCCTTGTTTTACATAGTAATTTATATTATTTGAAGAGTAATTTTATCATTTTATATCCATCGTATAAAAAATTATATATATACACAATAACATTAAACTCAAGTCTCTATAATTTCTAATATTTACACTTTATTCAACCAAATTCTCATCTGATATTTATATTGATTTTATAATACAATTTTTAAAGTATAGTATGATATTCTTTGACTTTTTGTCCATATGCAGAAGCGAATCTAAGGAGTTGGGAGGGGCCTAGCCCCTTTAAAATGGAAAATTATTATTTAGGCATTTTAGAAATTTTTAAAATTTTAAATTAGTAAAGGTAAATTTGTCTATGGCCCCCTTAAAATTATAAAAATTTAATTTAACCCTTTAAAAATTATAAAGTTATAGACTATTAAAATTTAAATTTCATTTTGGCCCCACCCTAAAAAAAATTTTCTAGCTTCACCCGTCCATATGTAAGTGTTAAAATTTGACTATGTTTTCAAACACGTTTTCCTAATCAGTGTCGGTGTCAACATCTTTGAAATTTTTTTATTTTGGTCACAGTCTTAATCATATTTTTCCATTGATAATCACATGGTGGACCATATCGAATATTTATTTTATGATTTATGTTCGGGGTTTTTAATTATTTCTCTTAATAATATTATCTTTAAAGCTAAAACATTAAGATATATTTAGACTTGATCATGGGTCAGGTTACTTGCCGAAAGCTCACCTGAAAAATAGGAGGGTTTGTGCAAAAATATAGACTTGAGAAATGGGCTCGGATAAAAAATAAGGCTTGTTTCCTAAACGGGTCGAGCCTTGGGTAGAATTTTTTTGCCTAGACTTAGCCCGGCCTGAATCACATGCCTGTACTCTTTTTTTTTTTTTTGTATTTTCAAATTGTTGAGAAATATTTATTTTAATATTTTTAGTGTATTTGATATATTATATTTTTTTAAATTTGTTTTTATATAAAATAAGTAATCTTAAAAAATTATTATGGCCGGCCGAATTGGGCTCAAATTTATTATTTTTAATATGGTCGAAATTAAGTAAAATTTAAACTTATTTTTTGGGTTAAGCTAAATTTGAGCTTAGAAAACGAGTTTAAAAATCTGTCCAACTCAATTTGAACCCAACCCGGTCTATAACAAAACCTAGGTATACTTTACAACAATGCTCAACACTTGTAGATAGCATGATTTGCTTTTTCCTACGTAAAAGAAACCAAACAAATTGTTCAATACATTGCATGTGATAAGGACCTGCTATAGCGTTTTCTAAATTATATAATTATTATATATATATATATAAATTAATTTTTTACTCATACCATACATATGTATATTATAATTTTAAAAAGTATTTTAAGAAAAAATTAAGTCTGTTCAAGAAAAATATAAACAATTTTAAATAAGAGAGTTTGAAAATAAATCTAATTTTTTAAATTGTGTTTGATGACCATATTAGTTTTACTTAATATAAAATTTTTAATAAAAATGTTAAATATGATAAGAGAAAGTAGATAATGACTTATCACTTAATGTTGAAAAATATTAAGTCGATTTTGATTTTCAAAATGTCATTTTGAAATAAATTATTATATTATTTTGTTAAAAATAAAATAGGCTTAATGGAGTAAAAAACTTTCAAATCTTTTTTAAAAAAAGGCAATTAAGCTCTATTCTTTTTTGCACTCAATTGGACTTTAACTGTCAAAATGCATCAAAAAGACCTTTTGACATTTAAAGTTAACGATCCTCAAATTTTTTTCTTTTATAATTAAATTGCCACATGTCATGTTGTGATTGTAACCTTTGAAAAAAATCATTAAAAATTAGAAAAAAAATCGTAAAAAATTTTAAAAAAATATAAATATTGTGAAAAAAATAAACTGTTGTAGACATGGGCGAAGCCAGAAAATTATTTTAGAGGGGGGCCGAAATGAAATTGTAATTTTTAATAGTGTATATCTTTATAATTTTTAAATGATTAAATTAAATTTTTATAATTTTAGGGGGTAAAATGTAATTTTATCTTTACTAATTTAAAATTTTAAAATTTTCTAAATGACCAAAACAATAATTTTCCATTTTAAGTGAGAGGAGTGCCCCTGCCAGCCCCTGGATTCGCCTTTCATCTTCAAGTCTCATTTCTCCACTTCCCGTAACCACCAGTTGTCGCTCCATGAGGAGGTTTCACAGCATGTCAAGGTTTCGATTTGGTGGATTTTGAGAACTGCAATCTTCCTGCGCGTTTCAAAGCGAATGATGTAGCTCGTATCATCATTTCCGCTCTCAAGGCCAATGGAATTAACGGCCCTATTCAGATAACTGCTTTTGGAAATATTGTGCAACTCTCTAAACTTAATCAGAAGACCATTTCTACTAGTAGAGTTCATCTTGCTCACGTTCCCCAAGGTATACCATTCTGGAAACTTTAGTTAACAAAATATATTTTTATTAAAAAAAGGAGAAAATAAAATGAAATTCACAAATGTTTAAACCAGGAATGTGTTGTCTGTTGATTCCTGAACAGAGATCTGGAACTTGCATTTGTTAGTTTTATGCTGAAAATGTTATTTATACGAGTATGGATGCATAATTATTTTGATAAAGTAGTTCTAGACTTGAAATCTAGTTGCAGAAAGAGGAGATTTATCTCTTTTAAGGTCTAAAGCGTGCTCCACCAATGCAGATGAAAAAAATAGTGCTGATAGATCACTTCTGGTTGATCTATTTCTCAAAATCCTTCTTCAATCCATTTTTTTTAATATATGGTGACGGGGACTTTGGCAGTTTATTGCATAGATTACGGATGAAAAACTACAATATTCTGCTTGCTACTTTAGATTCAGCCCCTAGGGTTCTCTGTAGTGCTGCCACTATCAAGTGGGATTGGAAAGCAATGCTCGAAGAAAAGAACCTGATTGGAAAGCACTACAACCATCCTCCTGATGGTCTTGACGGTTCTTGGTATGGCGATTACAAGGGACTTCTCGACGATCCATTTTCAGTTGAACAACCAGCTACAGACGGACTGGAATTTTCTGAGAGTTCTCGAACAGTTCCAGAGTCAGTCATAGAGCACATACAACAGATTTTGAAGTCACACCGAAATAAAATTTCTATAACCAAGCGTCGTTCTAAGCTGAAGAAAAAGAATGTTAGACTTGATAGAAACTTCTATGGGTATAAAACGTTCTCTAGCTTTCTTTTGTCCATGCCAGACATGTCAGAACGTGATGGTAAATTTCATGTACATGGAATCTCAAGTTCAGCAGAGCTAGATGAGGAAGACAGCTGAATACAACGTCAAGATATTCAGAAGAAGCTTAATGTAAGAAGCATCAACTATCAAAGGGTAGGCCACGAATGTAGGATTCACAAAAGACTTAACAGTAAGATATTATACACACACGCGTGCACACAAATCTAGAACATAGAACATATATTTCATCTTCATATATGCTTACTAACCCTTTTGCTCTCCGGAAATTTCTTGTGCAAAACCTTTGTGCAATCCTGAAGTTTTAAATTGCACAAATTTACCTCAGGCAACTTTATAAGCCTACTATCAACTGGTACCTAGAGTATCTAAGCTACTCCACACTACAGTCTATAGAACAGTACAAGAAACTAACATACAAGCATAACAATTGATGTTAGCAAACCCAAGGGTGAAACTAGAAAATTATTTTAGGGGAGAAATGAAAATTTAAATTTTAATAATGTATATCTTTATAATTTTTAAAGGATTAAATTAAATTTCCATAATTTTAAGGGGGTAAAGTATAATTTTACCTTTACTAATTTAAAATTTTAAAATTTTCTAATGGGCCAAAACAATAATTTTCCATAGCCCCTAAATTCGCCTCTGGTTGCGGATTGGATTATCAACCTTCCCTAACTCTTTTATCTATAATAATGTTAATGTAATAAAATCAATAATGTTAATATTTTATTAAATATAATAATCTGCATCATAAACGAGCGGTCCTAATCAATATTGTTAGTTGATGAGTTCAAAATAACTTTAATCAACTAGATGTTAAATTATTCATCAATTCATCACTACTTTTTTTCCTCCAGCAATACCTTATGAAAAATGTTTGATTTAACAAAAAAAAAAAAAGTTATAACATCATATAAATTTTCTATATTTTATAATTTATTTTACAATTTTTATAATTTTTTTACGAATTTATAGAATTTTATAATGATTTCTATATTTTATAGTTTTTATAATTTTTTTTACAATTTGTTATATTTGTTATAATTTTTATAATTTTTAATAAATTCTAATATTTTCTATGTTCTTAATTTTTTAAAAATATTTTTTTATAATTTTTATTGATGTTTTGTCATGTGTGACAACCACAGCGTGACACGTGACGGTTTTAATTGAAAAATAATGGTGATTGAGTCTTTTTTATGAATGTTATAATTCAAGCACCGAATTAAGTGCAAGAAAAAAAAAGAACTTGGTTTCTTTTTCTTTTTTAAAGTTGAAGGCTTTTTACATCCCTTAAGCCAATAAAATATTAACATTATTATATTTAACTTTTATCCAAAATTATTCAAAAAATATATATTTAAACCCTTAAACCAATAAAAAATTTGTAAAATTTATTATTTAATAAAAAATATATCTTTAATCATTTTCAGATTGGATTAACGTGCACCGACACAATAAAAAGAATTATATATAGATATCTATCTATATAAATATTTATATATCTGCAGTTGATGATTTAGTAACATAAATGTTCACATTATACATGTGATCTAACATTTTTCTACATTGATCAAGAAAATAATTTAAAATATTCTATAACAGAAAAATAGTTATTCAACCTCCATAATTTATATTCACTATACCAAAACAGACTTTTAGCGGCGTTTTTAGTGGCGTTTTAAAGAAAAACGCCGCAAATATTACACAATAGCGGCGTTTGAAGGAAAACGCCGCAAAAAAATGAGCAATAGCGGCATTTATTTCCAAAACGCCGCTAAAAAGGATAAATAGCGGCGTTTTTTCCTCAAACACCGCTATATCAGAGCATTAGCAGCGCTTTTGGAAAAACGCCGCTAAAGGTCTGAGCATTAGCGGCGGTTTTGGAAAAACGCCGCTAAAGGTCTGAGCATTAGTTTTTCATATTTTTTCCTTATTCTTGCTTTGAATTATATTTTATTTTGATAAATTCACTTATAAGCAATGAGAAAGTTTCATTTTAGTTACTTAATTATGAAAAGTTACAATTTGCTAACTAAACAATTTAGAAGTTTTTATTTAAGTTACAAATTAAGCTATTAAAATTGATTTAGGGTTTAATGTTTAGTATGTTAATTTCATGGTTTATGTTTTGTTATTTTGGTGTATGAGGTCAGTGTTTTAAAGTTTGTTGTTTGGGTTTATTGTATAGTGTTTAATATCTTAGTGTTTACCGGTATTAAGGTTTACGTGTTAGTGGTTAGGGGTTAAGGTTTAAGGTTAGGGGCCCCTAACCCGGGTTTAGGGGAAATGGTTAATGGGTTAGGGTCTTGGGTTTAGGGTTTATGGTTTATGGTTTAGGAGTTTAGGGTTAAAGGTTTGGGGGAAATGGTTAATGTGTTAGGTTTTTGAGTTTAGGGTTTATGTATGCATGTTTTAAGTTTAGGATTTTTTAGGGTTTAGGGTTTAGGATTTAGGGTGTTAGCTATATGACCCAAAATCCCGAAAACTGAAATCCCTCATGAGGGATTTATGGTTAATGTGTTAGCTATTAAAATATATGTTTTGTACTACACTAACATTGGCCACATGAATTCCCAAAAAGTTGGTCTCGGATTATGGTTTAAGGTTTGTAGTTTAGAGTAGTTTAAGGTTCGAGTTTTATGGTCTAGTATTTAAGGTTTGGGGTTTTGAGTTTGGGGTTTAAGGCTAGCTGTTTGTGGGTTAGTGCTTAAGGTCTAAGGTTTATGATTTAGGGATTGATATTGGATTTTTTAGAATATAAATCAAAATAAGATAAATGTAAATTATTATTTATTGGAATATTGGGTTTTTATTGTTTTTTAGAATATAAATCAAAATAAGCATAATTTATTGGGTTTTTCCTGCAATATAATTATACACTGCAATTTATAATTTAATTTTCTAAATATGTAGTATCAAAATAATATTTAATTAAATATTAAATATTAATTTTAAATATTTTAAATTTATTTTTTATAAACTTTCCACCGCCTTTAATTGTACATTTGTTTTATAAATATTTTATATTTATCTTTTCCATAAATATATGATAACAAAATTAGAATTAAAATTAAGAAAATTTTGAAAGGAAAAACTTAGAAAAATTTAGGTTAAAATTAGAATTAAAATTAAAATGGAAAAATGGAAAAAAAATTAAAATTGAGAATAGTGGCGTTTTCGTAAAAAACGCCGCAAATATGTTCTCCGAGATTGAAAACGCAGCCGTTTTATCAGAATTTTAGTGGTGCTTGTTAAGAAACGCCGCAAATTATTGTTTATTTTTAGTGGCATTTTATCAAAAAACGCCGCAAAAGCTGGGATATAGCGGCGCTAATCCAAAACGCCGCAAAATGTTATTGTACTTTAATCAAAACGGCATAGTTTTATTGTTTTGTAGTGGCGTTTTTTTAGTTAAACGCCACAATAGGTATGTTTTTAGCGGCGCGTTTTGATAAACGCCGCAATTCTTGAAATATTTTAGGAAAAACATTGCGTTTAGCAAGTCTCTGAAATCCCTAAATTGATTTTGCATCTCCGATTTTAGTCAAGGGTAAGCTATCTATTTTTATCGAGAAACTCCTCCTGCTCAGAGATTGCCGAAAGGTTTTGGGATTATTGTGTTGTTTTGATCAATTTGGTAGCTTGTCCTGATATTATTCCTTTTGATTAGTTCTTATCTGCTTGGAGAGATTGTCGTGAATTTTGAGGATAGATTGCCGAAAGCTTTTGGGATTGTTGCCAGTTTTGAGGGGAATTTTCCGAATAGGATCAAGCAGCTTCCAATAGACAGACATTTTGATATCAAACGGGTATGTTTTCCCCCTCACATTTCTCCCATCATTACTACCCTCACTCTCTTTGTTTTTTCATGTCTTTTGGTACCAAATTGCCAATTTGTCGACTACTGAATCTTCTCTCTTTCTCGTCATTCATCTTTTTGGGTTTAGGCTGGTATTTCATTTATCATTCTTAATTTATTTGCTCTTAGTTAAGAATTGTCTTTTACTTTCAAACCCTAACTTTTTCTCTTATTTTTTTCCAGAAATTTGTCACTTTTAATGATTGATTTCTCAAGTTCAATATCATATACTTCTTTTACTACATCACAGTAAGTTCAATTCTTTTTTTTTTCTCCTGAATCCTTGTTTGTTTAACTGATTTTGAGATGTTGAATCTATGTTTTAGTTGGGGTGAGAATTGTTTGTTGTTCCTGTGATGTTTTTTGTTATTTTGATTAGAAATTTGAGATTTTTATGTAATTTCTAATAGACTGTTATTTTACTCTGTTTTTTTTTTTCAGGATATATATTAACTGTTTGATGAACTATCAAAAAAACAAAAACACACATGCATATGTGATGCACTTCACTCAGACTAGCACTCTTTTTGGCACCTTGTGCTCGAGGTAGTATAAGGGTTGTAGCTCCTAAAGTGTGCCTTGTGCCCTTGAAAACTGGTAAATGCTAATTGTGTTCATCTGTACATGCAGTTGTGTAAGATAGACTCTGAGGGTAAAGCATGAAAAGTAGTTGGTTGTTCCTGCATAGTTGTGAAGGTATGAGAATGTACCTGGGAGTATAATCGAGTTTTGCTTAAAGAAATATTTGATTCTTTATTTTAGTTTCGAGTATAATTTTGAAAACATTTGAATTTGAATTAGTTTAATTTATCTAATATATGATATATAAACATATATGGGTATTAAAAGTTCATCTTTTAATTCATCTAGAATCTAGAACGGATTGAAAGAGTGTTATGTCCTTTTTTTACTATTCATTACTATCTTTAAGTCTTAGTTATACTATTACACTGTTAAGGATATCTTTCTGAGCAAGACAAGTCAAAACCACCAAAGAATGGAAACCTCTCCAGTCTAAGGTTAGGATCTCCCTTCGCCTTCTTCTTTTCAATTATTATTTTGCAGTGTTGTAATGTAACTGTCCCTTTAATTTCTATAATTTAGTCACCACATTCACTCCTGGCTAGTGATGTTTTACACATAAAGCATTGATTTAGTTGTTTTTTGCTACAAATTGATCAATTTAAATGCTGTAAATTGAAGTTTTAAACTATGGTATTCTGCTTTAGTTGCATGGCATAAATGTTAATTGTGCTCAGCAATGGAATAAATGTGTTGGAAATTTGGTTTTTAGGGATTTATCGAGCAATTTGCTAAAGGGTGCTATACCTTCATCCATAGGTCATCTTACAAGATTGCATTACCTGTAAGTTCATGAAGAATTGTTGCTTGCCATTGTTTATTTGGGTTGTTTTAAGATTGAATTAAGAGGTTCCTTAAACTTTCGATGATTGCTATTTGTGGCAGCAATTTGTGGACCAACTTTTTCTCTGGTGAAATCCCGGATATTGGAGTCCTCAGCACTTTTAAGAACAATTCATGAGTACCCTCCTCATTACCATGACCATCTTTTTATATCTATGCTTGCTATTATATGTGGATGAAAATAGTATTATATTAGCATATATTAAATGAGATTTTTTTAAGAAATTAACAATTCGTGAGTACCCTCCTCATTACCATGACCATCTAAATAAACCCTTGTATTTTGTCTAGTATAACCATAGGTACAATAAATCCTTATACTTTTTTAACCTCCTCAACAGTTTTAGATTTAAGATTCAAACTTAATTCAAATTCTTCTGTTTTTTCCAACTATTTATCCGTAATTTTTTTATTTTTTTATTACAACTAAATAAGCTTTGAAAATTTAATTGGTACTCACTCAATCAATTCTTTAACCTTTGACATATACCGAACTAATCCATCACTAGGTAAAAACAGGCCATTCTCCCTTATATTGTACATTTAAAATTTTTAACATTTACTATTGGGTAAAAGTGAAGTTGATCCTTCTTTGTTACATTTTTATTTACTTTATACTTTCAGTTTTGATCTTCATTTAATATGAAATTTAAATAACTAAAAATCATTTTAAATATTAATTTTTATTTATTATATACTTTCTCTAAAAACATATCGAAACAATTCAAACAAAACATTGGCCTTCGAAAACCAAAGAGAGAAAAAACCCACTTTTGTTGGGGTCAAATACAGTGCTGGGAGCATGTGACTATTTCTCCTTTTGTGACTGTTTCTTGATAGTGGAGTAGAGTAGCTTGTTGAAATTATTAAGGTACTTTTTATTATATGTGCTTGGTTGGTATATGTGCTGTTTATTATATCGACCATTTATTTAGTTTCAATCATTTTTTTATATTATAAAATGTGTGGTTGGTATTTATTTATGTAGCAATAGAATATAAAATGTGATGTTAAGCATTTTAGTTAGTTTTCTTACGGTTTCTTTTTTAATATAAAAATCAAATTAAGATAACAAACAAATTATGATGAATGAATACTTTGATAGTGATTAAGCTTCTGATATTTTATGAAAACAACATTGGTTTATAATTTGATACCAACATCTTAAATATTCGAATATGCTAATATATTATGTTTAATATTTAAAATCGAATTCTTTTTTTTTAAAAAAAAGAATATAAAAACTTCTTAAAATGATTTTCTCATTATTTAAATACATTTACATATAAAAATCAAATTACTAATTTTTTATATTAATAATATCTGATTTCAATAGTTAATATTGTAAATGTTTTTTAAAACTTATACTTTTTTTATCAATATGATAATAATGATCATTATTTAAATTATTTTTAATTACAAAATCGACTTTTTTATTAAAAGTAATTTAAAAACTCTTCTTCATAACTTACATAATTATTATTTAATAACTTATAAGTATTTTGTTATCAATATAATATAGATCATGAATGGAATATGTTTTAATATAGACAATAATTTTTTTAAAAGAAGTAAGTTAAAAACTTTTTAAATTTAACAACACCACATCAAATTTCAATTATAAAAAAACATATAATAACATTTTTCAGCCTCAACTGATTCTCGATTTGAAATTTGAATTTAACTTACATAATACATAATACATAACTTACATAAAATTATTTAACTTACATAATACATAACTTACATAACTTACATAATACATAACTAACATAAATTACATAGCTTTCATCAAATTATTTAACGTACATAATACATAACTTACATAACTTACATAAAATTATTTAACTTACATAATACATAACTTACATAAGTTATATAGCTTTCATCAAATGATTTAACTTACATAATACATAACTTACATAAAATTATTTAACTTACATAATACATAACTTACATGACTTACATAATACTTGTATAGATAAACAACTTACCCGTGTAATTTACTGTCAACTTTAGACTTCAACAACTACGAAATGGATAGGAGTTGGATGAAATTGTCAAGGGTTGCTATCAAAATGGAGTAGAGACTTTTCTGAATTTTGCATTTCAAAATGCAAGCCAATAGAATATGATTCTTTACCCGTGTAAGAAGTGTTGCAATATCAATTGGCATTGTCATGAAGTTGTCTACGAACATCTAGTTGTTGATGGCTTTGTCCGGGGGTACAAAAAATGGATTTTCCATGGAGAGTGTACATCTAGTGGAGCATCTTCATCGATGAATATGGGTTATCCTCATAGTGCTTACAATTAGAATGTTAGAGATGATAATATGGAAGGCATGTTGCGGGATGCTTTTAATATGCGCAGTGATGGTTTCGGGTCGTTTCCACCTGACTTGGGTGCAACTGATGCTTATAATTTTGGTGGAAATACTTTCACCGAAGGGGGAAGAAGTGTACCTGATGAACAGCCAAATGAAGAAGCGGCGAGGTTCTACACGTTACTTGGTAAAATGAATGAAGAACTGTATGAGGGGTCAAAATTTTCCAAACTGTCTTTCTGTATTCGTCTTTTTCACTTGAAATGTTTGGGAGGATGGACCGGAAACTCGTTGACAATGCTGTTAGAGTTTTTGCAAGAAATGTTCCCGTTTGCGAAAATCCCTCAATCTTCGAAAGACATGAAGAAACTGATAAAGGATTTGGGCCTTGGCTACAACAAAATCCATAGTTGCCCAAATGACTGCATGTTGTACTGGGGCGACCGGATAAACCAACAGTGCTGTCATGTATGCGGTCAATCCCGTTGGATTAATAGAAATACAGAGGATGGTAACGAGGATGAACACGATACACAATCAAGGAAGTAGCCAGTTAAGATTTTGCGGTATTTTCCGCTAATACCAAGGCTCCAACGGCTTTTCATGTCGTCGAAGACAGCCAAGTCAATGACGTGGCACCGTGATGGACGAACCGATGATGGGCTATTAAGGCATCATGCAGATTCTTTAGCTTGGAAATCATTTGACTCAAAATTTCCAAGCTTTGCAAGCGATCCTCGGAGTGTGAGGTTGGGGCTAGCAGCTGATGGATTTAACCCTTACAAAATCATGAGTACTGCGTACAGTACTTGGCTGGTGGTGCTTGTTCCTTATAATTTACCTCCATGGGTTTGCATGAAACAATCATCCTTTATCTTGTCTATGATTATCCCTGGAGAGAAAGGGCCAGGTAATGATATTGATATATATTTGCAGCCACTTATTGAAGAATTAAAACAATTATGGGCTGGTGTTGAGACATACGATGCGCTGAGAAATGAGAACTTCAATTTACGTGCGGCTTTGATGTGGACTATTAATGACTTCCCGGTGTACGCCAATTTATCTGGTTGGAGTACCAAGGGACGTTACTCTTGTCCTTGTTGTGCTGCGCAGACATGTTCGCAATGGTTGTATAATGGGAAGAAGTTCTCTTACATGGGGCGTCATCGATGGTTACCAGAAAATCATAGATTTAGGTTTCAGAGTACTCATTTTGACGATACTGAAGAGTTCGGAGAAGCTTCTTCGCAGACCAGTGAATCCGAAATATTGTTCATGTTAAGAGATATGAATTTCACTTATGGGAAGATGAATCAACCGGCCAACATGCAAAGAAATAGAAGATTAAGGGATGAATTTGATGATGAATCTGACGAAGAGGATGATCCTGATGAGGTGAACTTGTGGAAAAAAAGAAGTATTTTTTTTTTAGTTGCCTTATTGGGAGCATCAGATTTTACGTCATAATCTTGATGTCATGCACATAGAGAAAAATGTCTGCGAGAACATCATTGGGACTATTTTGAATGTCGATGGAAAATCGAAAGACAATCTTCAGAGTCGACTTGATTTAGTCCACATGGGAATTCGGCGTGAGCTTCATCCCCAACCACTTCCGAATATGAAATATCGGTTGCCGCCTGCTATTTATTCAATGTCAAAGACGGAGAAAGAAGTGTTCTGTACGGTGTTGAAGGATATAAAGGTCCCGGATGCGTATGCATCAAATATATCTCGATGTGTGAGTCTTAAAGATCGAAGATTATATGGCCTAAAATCGCATGACCATCACATCTTGATGCAGGACTTACTGCCAGTTGCATTGCGGTGTTGTATGTCGAAAAAGGTAACGTCTTGTGTAATTGAACTGTCCAATATAATGAAAGGCATTTGTGGCAAAGTTTTGGATGTTTAAGAGCTTAAGACACTACAAGATCGAGCCGCACTGACTTTATGCAATCTGGAAAAGGTTTTCCCGCCTTCCTTCTTCACAATTATGGTGCACTTGTTAATTCATCTCTCTCGTGAAGCAATGCTCGGTGGACCCATTTTCTATCGATGGATGTATCCCATTGAAAGGTCTTAATTTATTTAAAAATTATTCTTTAATTCACCTAAATGCCTTTAGTTGCAACTTTTGATAATATTCTATACTGCCTTTAGGTTCCTATCCAAATTAAAGTCTTACTGCAGCAATAAACGTTATCCGGAAGGATCAATTGCCGAAGGCTACTTGGCAGAGGAATGTATGACTTTTTGTTCAAGGTATTTGGAAGATGTTGAAACAAGAATGAACAGACCAAGTAGAAATGCTGGGCTCACAGATCATAACTTGGCCGAAACTTATTTATTTCAAAGTTTCGGAGAACCAATCGGCAAAGTCGAAATTGCAGAATTAGATGATAGATCGTGGGTCCAAGCACATCGATATGTTCTTTTTCATCACGATTCAATGGAACCATTACGCAAGTGAGTTGTAGAATTTGATAAATATTCATCAATTATAATTTGTCTGTCTTCTAACAAAGTAAAACTTTTTTCTAACGTAGTGAGTACAAACAAATATTGAGAGCTCGTTCACGGTCTCGAAGATTACAACAACGAGAAACTAATAAGTTGTTCACAGAATCATTTCATGAATGGTTAAGCCAAATGGTATGCAATTGAAGTTTTCATTGTCAAGTAATGATGTTTTCTCATAACATTTATAATTACTTAATTTACTTTCGATTCAATAGGTTTGGAATCGGAATGAAGTAAATGACGAAGTTAAACAGCTATCACAAGGTCCAAATAGAATAGTGAAAAGATATAGTGCCTTCCTCATCAACGGATTCAGATTTCATACAAAGTATCGCGAGAGATTGAGGAGAACCCAAAATTGTGGAATTGTTGTTAATTCTTCAATTACAAGTTATGCTAGTGCTAGGGACAATAATCTTGTCGAGAGGAATGTGGAGTATTACGGACTTCTTACTGACATAATTAAGTTGGATTATTATGGAAGATGGAAAGTTGTCTTATTTCGAGGAGATTGGGCTGATGTGAATACGGCTCGCGGAATTAAAAACGATCAATATGGTTTTACAATGGTGAATTTTTCTCGATTGATTCACACTGGAGAACAATTGATGGACTAGCCGTATGTATTTTCTTCTCAAGTAAAACAAGTTTTTTACTCAAAAGATCCAACTGATAACGGTTGGTACGTTGTACTCCGAAACACCCCTAGAGACTTGTTTGACATGGGCAACGGAAGTAGAGATGAAATAGTCGAAAGATCAGAAACTTTGCCTTTTCCAGAACAAAACTTAAATGAAAATATCCCTAGTACTAGTCAACAATTTCAATGGGTTCGTCAAGATTTGGACGAAGATATTTACGAAATATGATGTAGTAAGATTTGACGATTTTTTAATTATATGTATTATAATTTTAATATTGGTCATGTTATATAATGTAACTATTTTAAATGTACTATTATTGTTGTTATTTGTTACTAAATTTTTGAACTATTTTATGTGTATTGCAGGAAAAATGCCTAGAAGACGATTACGAGATTTAAATATTGTCCGCGATACTCCAAATCCAGAAGAAGCAAATAGTGAACAGCAAACAGTTGTTGGATCTTCTAGTCTGCCGGACATAGATGACGAGCCTGGAGAATTTGAAAGTAATGTTAAGTTTATTTTACATGCATGTTGAATTTTATTATTGATTCATTTTTCAATTTTAATATAATAATATATCATTTTTCAGCTGAAGGTGGTGGGACGTGCAGAGGTCGGGGACGTACATTACTTAAAGATTTATACGACTTAGAGCCTACCGATCGTGTTAAAGTAAGGAGAAACAATCATGGCCAGCCTATTGGATCTGAAGTTCGACTGTTAGCAGGCTATTTGGGCATTATAGCACGAAATGCCAATATGTTGCCTATTAATTATGAATCATGGCATCAAATGCCTGATGCCAACAAAAATCAGGCTCTCGATAATATTAAGGTAAGAAAACGTGAATGTAATTTATAATACTTTAATTTAATTTTCATTTATATTAACTTTTTATACTTTTTTTCTTCAGGCTAGATTTACTTTAGAGGTCTCTGATGACTATGTTAAGAAGACATTGGGTAAAAATGGAGAGACAATAAAAGCACGCTCAAAAAACAATATTTTAAGAAAGACATAAGCCTCGACGAAAAATTAAGAAATGTTCCGCCGGGAATGTTGAGGTCCCAATAGGAAGATCAAGTTAGATTCTGGAATTCAAAAAAAGGAGAGGTATTACGTACTTCTAAAGTCTTATAAATTATTTGGTTTATAGTATTTACTATATATATAATTCAAATTCCATTATGTAGGACCGTGAGCGAGTTGGAACAAGCAGCAGACAGAAACAGAAATTCACGCACACGGCAGGTTCCAGAAGTTTTGCTTGTGTAGCTGAGGCCGAGGTATTATAATTTATTAATTCTGTCAAATATTAATTACTTTATACTATTAAATTATATTTTTTCTGCTACAATGTAGGAAGCTTCGACTGGTAAAAAAGTTGGACGCGTTCAGCTTTTTGACATTACGCATAGAAAGAAGGATGGATCTCCGATGACATTCGAAGCTGCAGAAATTTTGGTATATTTACTTAATAAAATTATATTTATTATAAATATTTCTAATGTTTAATTATAATAATTTAATTGATCATTTATAGTTTTAAATTTATAATGTTAAGTTATGTTGCATTCTTTCTTATTTATATATTTCATTTCTAACTCTTTCATTGATTTATTAGGATAAACTAAAGGAGAAGAAGGCGGAGTATGAAGCGGCTGCTTCGACTGATAGTTCTGTTAATCTTGAAGAGATTGATAACAGAATTATTACCGATGTTTTGGGTCCTGAAAGGTACGACTGCTTCGACTGATCGTTCTGTTAATCTTTAGTATATTTTTAATAGAATTATCACTGATGTTTTTGGTCTTGAAAGGTATGGTTAGGTTCGATTTAAAGGATCTGGTGTTACCCCGACCCAATATTTTGGATCCGGCTCCCAGCAATACATGCCTTCCGGGGGTCAATCTCGTGCTGAAGTTCAGAGGCTACAAGACCAGATAGCTCAGATGCAAGAGAGCACGGTTGAGTAGAGGCAGCAAATTGCTGATGTTCAAAGAAAATATGAAGAACTCCAGCAACAGCTTAGAGCGGATGCGGAAGCGGCAACAGCGAGGGAGGCAGCAGCAGCAGCGAGAGAGGCAGCGGCAGCTGCGAGGGAGGCAAAGGCACATCGGTGCTAGCAGAGCAGAACAGAAAGTACGAAGAGCTCCAGCAACAACTTCAGCATATGATGCAGATGTTTCAGCAGTCGCAGAAACCGCCATCTTAGACATTTAGTTTCTCGTTGTAAGAATGTTTAGACATTATTACATTTAACATTATTGTTACAATATTTTCAGTTATTGTAACACCCTGGTTCTAGGGGTTATGCATTTAGTGCATATCTCAGGTGTTGGTAGTCTTTTTGTGTGTTTGGGCAAGTTTTAAGGGGTTTGGAGAACCCCGGGAAGGTAGGTGATGGCTTAAGGAATTTTGAAATTCTGAGTATTAAGAAAGGGAGCTTGGATGGAGGAGGCCTTAAGAGATTTTTTTTTGGGAGGTTTAGACACAAGAATTCCTTTGGAAGAGTGGCAAGGAGGCGCCACTTAAGGCATGGAGAAGTGACGCCTCAAGGGTGCTTTGGGGTCTCAGGATCAAGCTGCAAAGGCAGCATTTTCTTTTGTTTTTGCGTCATGAGCAAGGGGGAAGAGTTGGTTTCGGTTTTGGCACCTTAAAAGGGGGATTTTGACTTGTTCAAAATGTTTTGAATGGATGGCTAGGAGAAGAGATGAGTTGGAGTTTATTTTGAATTTTTGAAGGGTTGGTATAGAGTGAAAGTAGGAGGAATTTTTGGGATTTTGTGGGGGTTGAGTTGTTGGCCGAATTTAGTAGTATAAATAGGGGAGAGCTCACCTTTGGCCACACTTTGGTTCCATTTGCTTTCTTGCCGAAATTGCTTCACCATTTCTTTTGGCCAAAATTTCAAGACTTAGCCAAATTCTCCATTTATTCTTTCCATTTCACCTGAGCCGAAACCTCCATTGCATCTTATACTTTCTTCTTTTGGATCCTTAGCCGAATCACTCACCCTTTCATCTTTCTTTGCTTCCATTTTGTGCTAAACCAAAAGTACACCCCCACACCTTTCTCTCCTCTTCTCAAACCTTTTTGGCCGAAACTCCTATCTCCTTTCCATTGATTTTCTTTTGTTAGCCGAATCTACTCCCCACCTTTGTGCCGTGTTTCCTTTCTTTTATTTGGTAACACCTTGACCGAATATTAGAAGTAGTATAGACCCCTTCGGGTTTTCTTTGTAATCGTTTAGTGGAGGTACTCTGGGATTTTGAGGAATTCAGCCAAGCCCTAGTTGGTTAGCAATCGACGTTGGTAAGTGGTGTTGGTAAGGAATATTTATTAAGATTTGTTATTTAGTTTATGATTTGGAGGTTTAACGGGTTTACCTGATTAAGCGTTTTGATGGAGGCAACCAGTCAAGGTGGGCAAGGGAAAGCCCCTATCCCGAAGTTTAAGAAGAGAGCTGTCTCGGCAGTTCGAGATTGGCCACCGGGGTGTGGGCCAGCAGCAGGTGATAGCTATAGGCAAATAGCAGTTGTTTCGCTAAGTGATAGCATCGGGATTGAAAGTTTAGAACTGCAAGTGTTAAGGTGCGTAATCATCGCACTATTTCTTCGGTTAATTGCTTGCTAATGCTTATGTATATGAATGATGTGGGGTTAGGTGGTGAATACCACATTTTGGGAAATCGGATATCAGGTGAGTAAGCCTTTGGTATTATGTTATTATGATGCATATGTAAATATATGATGTGGTAATGATATGAGATGTATACTCATTTTATATGATGACTTAACATGTAGCATTTACATATTTGCATGGGACTTGGGTTTGATTCGATGAAGGAAGAGGGTGTACATATGATGTACGTGGTCTAATGATAGCTTCGGGCTACATTAGCGCTTGATGAGTTGCTGTGTGCATCATCAAGGGAGATGTTGGCTTGGTGCCCATCTCGGCGGTTGATAGCTAAGTGCATCACCATAGATGGATTACTGTTGGGATCACGATGTGATCGGTGGCTCAGCCACGACCTTGAGCAGCGAGCTTGCCAAGGTAGAATGCTGTGGATCACGATGTGATCAGTGGTGGACTAGCCACGGCCTTAGGCAGGGGGTCTGCTAAGGTTGGTGTTACGGTTGGAAGGTAGGTTGGGCTGAGATGCATATTTGCATGATTTGCTATGAGAATAGTATGGATATGGGCCAAGCCCATACGTGTGGAAATACGTGTTATGATTATGCACTGAGTCTGTGGACTCACCCTATTTTCTTAACCATTTCAGGTGATGCGTAGAATTGGACCGGGATCGGAGAGGACACATGGTGGCCCATGCAGAAGGAATAGTTTAAATATTTTAAGCTTATTTATATTAAGTATTTGGTTTTAAATATTGATTATAATAAGGGCCTTTTTATTTATTTTTGGAATCATTTTATTATCATTTTAATTATGGTTTGATCAATTTGAATTACTATGTGAAAATGGTTTTATTTTAGCAACCTATTTGTTCAATAAATATAAGTTAATAAAGTTTTTAATTTGGACATCTTATAATGTCAAGTTTACTTATACTTTTAAATAAACACTATTTTCAAAAGTTGTCAAATTTTTATGTTTAATGCTAAAGTCAAAAGATTTTCAACCGTCTTTCCGCAGTGACATAACCAGATCCGGTCAGGGCTCGTGGGCCGGGTTTGGGGATGTCACAGTTATCATTTATTTAATTTATTAAATTTCAAGTATCATTTAGAATTAATGCATTTGGTGTGATTTTTATGCTAAATTTGCTGTTTTGGGTTGGAATTATATGTTATATTTACTGTTATTGGTTGGTTTTAGTGCAGGAGGGGTATAATATTGAAAATATTGTACATTGGAAATCTGTACACATTAGCGGCGTTTTTTGAAAAAGCGCCGCTAAAGGTCATGACCTTTAGCTGTAACATCGCGAAATTGGGCCTAGTAGGAATGGGCCCAATGGGCCTTGGGCGTAGGAGTGTTTAAAATTTATGGGAATTTGAGAATGGCATTATTTCAAGTGGGACTTATTAGTAAGGTGATTTTGGAATGTTACGGAGTTCTATGAAGGTTCGAGTTCAAGTTGGGCCTTAGTAAAAGTTTGTGTTTAAGCCTATTAAGGAGAGATAGTAAGTGGCATCAAGGCTTATGGAAATAAAAGAGTAAATTGCTAGCATAAATGAGCATATGGCAAGGAGGTTATGGCATCAAGTGAAGTACCTTGAGGGAAGAGGTTCAAATCCCATCTTTTGCAAATTTTGGATTTATTTTTGTGTGCTCTTCCAAGTGTCAACCATGACATTATTAAAGGAAAGAAATAAAAGAAAAATGAAATGATGACTAAAAAGATAAGGTAAGGAGGAAAACAAGGAAAATGAAAAGAAAGAAATAAAAGAAAAAGGATAATAAAGAAGTGGGAAAATAATAATGATGGAATTTGAAATAATGGAGTAGGTGAAAAAAAAATATAATGATGAGATTTGAAAAGACTGGGGTAGGTGAAAAAAAAATGCATGGAGGGTGTAATAGCCCGATTTAGGGAATAGTCGGAACAGTGATCTCGGAATCACTAAACCGAGGATAGAGAAAATTATTTTCATGTTATTCTATGTGTATAACATGTTTATAAACATGCATGAAATTTTTGGTGTTTCAATTTTAGCGATTGAGGGCTTAATTTCGAAAAAAGGACTAAATCGCATAAAGTGCTAAAGTTTAATTTTAATTGCTAGAGGTGCAAATTGACTAAGAAATATTAATTGGAGGTCCTTAAAGTACAATTTGGCCTTGTCTAAATGAGTAGGCCAGCCAAAAAAAAATATAGGGACAAGAGCATTTATTTTGGTCAAAAGTTGGTGATGTTAGCTGTTTTAAATGAATAGAATAAGAGGAATAAAGATGTTATCATCTTTTCACTATTCCTACATCTTCATCCACTGAAAATTGAAGAGAAATAAGGGTTATGGAGCTCAAAATTTTCAGCAAACATTTCTCCTCACAAGTAAGTGATTTTTATGATCTTGCTTGATAAAAAATTGTACTTTTGGAATCCCCAAAGCTTAAGCTAGCTAATGAGGGGACTAATTTGTAACATGGTTGAGAGTCTAGGGACTTGCCATGAGAGATTTTATGCTGGTTCCAAGGTCTCGAAGTACTTTATCAAAGGTTCAATCAAAAACCTATCCCTCGTAATAGGTGACTCAGATTTTTGGTGTCGCGGAGAGCATCGTGTTACGGATTCCGAATAAGGTGTGTAATCTCATACTTTTCTGAAATTTTGTATGAAATATGCTGTTAATCGGTGTAAATACCGAAGAAAACTAAAAACCGGCATCCGTAATCACTCGGGTGTGCTTATGATCGTAGTGGTAATCGTATTTCGTAATAAAATAGTTTCGATTAGAAGCAGTGACGTGTTTTTGAAAAATCACTAAAACTAGGAGAAAAGGGATTAGAAAGTGAATAAGATATCAAATTGAAGCTTACTGTGTCTATTTTAATATGGAAGAAACGGAGAAGGAAAATGAATTTTATATTCTGAGATATCTTAATTTTAGTGAGACTGGTTCTGATTAACTTCGGGGTTCACTGATCTATTTTGGAAAAATCATATAAAATTGTACAAAATTAATTATGGGTTATAATTTATATGTATGGATTCCTTAGTGAGCCTATTTTCAAAAGAAACAAGTTGGAACAGTATATGAAAACCGTACAGTGAGATATTTGAAATTAAGGTAAGAGAGGTCAGAATCATTGGACAGTGAAACAAGGGAAAATTTAAGAAATAAACTGTACTAAATGGCTAGGCCAAAAATTCTGGAATAATTACAGTAAGGAGATATATGAGTCTTTTTTCAAGGAAATTTTACGGATCTAAATTTCGAGTTTCCTAACTCGAGTTATAATCAATTTAGTCAGTATGACGCAGATGGACAGTTTTAAATTTTTATGCCCAAATTAGTAGTTAAGTCCAGAATTGCGAAATTACCCCGTTTGGGCCTAAAATGGATTTTTGACCCAATAGTTCCGAAGAGACCCAAATAGAATTCTGTGCCACTCGAGGCGATAGTAGGCCTTCGGAAACACCGTTGAATATGAAATTACTGAAATTACCCTTGGAGGGTAAATTACCGAATTACCCTTGGTGGGTAAAACTACCGAATTTACCCTTAGAAGGTAAATTACTGAATTACCCTTGGTGGGTAAAACTACCGAAATTACCCTTGGTGGGTAAAACTACCGAAATTACCCTTGGAGGGTAAATTACCAAATTACCCTTGATGGGTAAAACTACCGAATTTACCCTTGGAAGGTAAATTACCGAATTACCCTTGGTGGGTAAAACTACCGAATTTACCCTTGGAAGATAAATTACCGAATTATCCTTGGTGGGTAGAATTACCCTTGGTGGGTAAAACTACCGAATTTACCCTTGGAAGGTAAATTACCGAATTACCCTTGGTGGGTAAAACTACCGAATTTACCCTTGGAAGGTAAATTATCGAATTACCCTTGGTGGGTAAAACTACTGAATTACCCTTAGAGGGCAAATTATCGAAATACCCTTAGAGGGTAAATTACCAAAATTCCCTGGGTTGCGAAATTACTGAAATACCCTTGGAGGGTAAATTACTGAAATACCCCTGGGTTGTGCAAATTACAAAAATACCCCTAGGTTGTGTAATTACTGAAATACCCCTGGGTTGCAAAATTACCGAAATACCCTTAGAGGGTAAATTACCGAAATTCCCTGGGTTGCGAAATTACCAAAATACCCTTGGAGGGTAAATTACCGAAATACCCCTGTGTTACAAAATTACCGAAATACCCTTAGAGGGTAAATTACTGAAATACCCCTGGGTTGCAAAATTACCGAAATACTCTTGGTGGGTAAAATTTCTGAATTTCCCTTAGAGAGTAAATTACCGAATTACCCTTAGTGGGTACGATTATCGAATTATGAAAATGCCCTTACGGGCCGAATTACGAAAATGCCCCTAATGGGCCGAATTACGAAATATCCCTATGGACCGAATTACGAAAATACCCTTTATGGGCCAAATGTGATATTTGATATATGGGCAGTTTGATATTTGTGATATGGGCCAGAGTGTGTAATTTCACACTTATCTCATGGGTTAGATATTATACCGTAAGCATTAGAATAAATCGTAAAATTTGTAAAATCAGAAAATACGGTATAATAACACTTTTTGTGTAAATGCATGAAACCGATATTAAGGTTGTGGGAATTACGGATTTGCCCTTAATGGGTTATTTTGTTAAAAAGTGATATTTTGGGCCATATGAATTATTTTGATAAATTGGCCAAGTGTGAAATTTGAAAAAAAAAAAGGCCTCATGTGATTAATTGGCCAAAATTTGCTAGATCGATTAATGGGCCAAAATTTGCTAGATCGATTAATGGGCCCAAAATTTGCTAGATCGATTAATGGGCCCAAAATTTGCTAGATCGATTAATGGGCCAAAATTTGCTAGATCGATTAATGGGCCAAAATTTGTTAGATCGATTAATGGGCCAAAATTTGCTAGATCGATTAATGGGCCAAAATTTGTTAGATCGATTAATAGGCCAAAATTTGCTAGATCGATTAATAGGCCAAAATTTACTAGATCGCTTAATGGGCCAAATTGTTAAGATTGATTAATGGGCCAAATTGCTAGATTGCTTAATGGGCCAACTTGTATTATGGGCCTTATGATGAAATTATTCTATGAATATTGTTATGCTTTGTATATGCATACATGATTGCATGGGTTGGGATAAAATTGAAGAGAAGTGCTAGTGGCTCTGCCATAATCTAGTTCGGTGACTCTGTCACAATCCAGTTCAGTGGCTCTGCCACAATCTAGTTCGGTGACTCTGTCACAATCTAGTTCGGTGGCTCTGCCACAAACATTTTAAATGGCTTTATGCCTGCGATTGGTGTGTTGGAGGGGTGGGTTGACTTGATCCCCACAGGTGTGCTGGTTGGTACGGGTGGTGTGTAGCGGATGGAAATTAGGTTTGGTTTGGGATTTGCATATCATATGCATATTATATACATGTTATTATGTTATAATTGTAAATGGGCTTAGGCCCAAAATATAGCTATGTGTGTTCCGACCCAGTGGATGATGGTAAGGGGATTACACACTGAGTTCTTGTAACTCACCCCCTTTCTCTTAACCTTTTCAGGTAATGCTCAGTGACGTGGACTTGGGCCTTGGATGGCTCGATGGAGACCATACTTTAGAAATGGTTTATTTGGACTTCGGACTACTTTCTTGTTTATTTTATTACTCTACTATTTTGGGTTAAATGTTGTAATCAGGCCTCGGATTTTCTTTCAAAATGCTTCTGCAACTCTATTCCCAAACGTCCCATTTTCGTAAATTGTTTATTTCAAATATATTTTCACAACCAAAAAGGTTTTTAAAGATAATTACGTTTTCAAGTAAATAACAATTGCTTAAATTTTTTTGGTTTTAACAAAGAGGCTATAATTCTCAAACAAGTTTTTAACAATCTCAAAGATGGTTTGAAAAAAAAAAAAAAAAACTTCCATGTGACACACCAGATTCGGGCTTAACTTCTAGGTTGGGTTTGGGGTGTTACATTAGCGGCGTTTGTGAAAAAAGCGCCGCTAAAGGCCATGACTTTTAGCGGCATTTTTGGAAAAGCGCCGCTAAAGGCCATGACCTTTAGCGGCGTTTTTCTCACAAACGCCGCTAAAAGTCATGATCTTTAGCGGTGTTTTTTTCTCATAAACGCCGCAAAAATTTGCGGCGGTTGTATTAGCGCTGTTTTTTGCTGCGCTTAGAAAAGCGCCGCAAACACTTTTAGTGGCGCTTATAAACGCCGCTAAAAGTCTGTTTTGCTGTAGTGATTAGAGTATAGCACGTTGGAATATATATATAAAATTAATATACTTTAGTTAAAAGGATAGAATATGTGTTAGATTTAAATTTTATTTTTTAAATTTTATATAAAACAATAAAAATACAAAAAATACTTACATTTTATATATATATATATTGTAATAGGCCAATTTAGCCCAGGCCTATACAAAAAATAATAAAATAAAGTCCAAGTCCAGTCTAAAATATATCATTTGGCCCGATCGGAATGACCCATTACTTGAAAAGATTGAAGGTCCATCTACAAGCTTGACGTATATGGGAACACAATCTTCAAGGATATGCAATCTTAGATATGATATGCAAATCTTAGATATGATATGCAAATCTTAGATATGATATGCAATCTTAGAATATATGATATGCAATCTTAGATATGATATGCAAATATTAGATATGATATGCAATCTTAGAAGATATGATTTTGTAATCTTAGAGATTTAATTTGTAGATACCTTTTAATCTTAGCCGTTGATGTAATTGACCTGTGCTGTTGGATTTGGGGAGGCTCAACTATAAATAGAGGCATCTTCCTTCATTGTAAAACACACATGAGTTTAGAGTAATAAAAATTCTTGAGAGCATTCACTCAAATTTCTCTCTCTTTTGCGTTCTTATTTTCTGTGGCTTGTTCTTATTTTGTTCTTCGCTCATCTTTGTTTCTTTTTGAGTTGCTTTCGTTCGAGTTAAATTTTAGTGGAGGAATTTCGTTGAATCCTCATATTGCGGGAATTAGGTTGACTTATGCGTTTTTTTTAAAATTTTTTTATTTATCCATTTAATTGCTTAATAATTATTTATTCATTTATTTTAATCATTTTAAACTTGTTTTTCTTTTTTGCTTTTCCCTATTTACGTTAAATTGTTTTATCATATATATTATTATTTTTATTTGTTATATTATATATATATATATATTTAACTTTAATCATATTATGTATTATTTGAAAATTTGTATGTTGTACATCATCTAAATTGTTTTATTATTAAGGCAAAATTTTTCATATATTGTTTATTTAAAATATGTATATTATCTATTTTTAAATGGTATATTATATACTTATTATAAGTTATCCCTTATACATTTTTATTCAAAGATTTTATATTATTTATTTAAAATATATATATTTATTTTATTATGTATATATTAACTATTTTAGATTTTGCCATATCATTTTTTCAATTTTTTTATTACTTGTATCATTTGCTATTTTATGTTATTCTTTCTCTTAATTGCCAATATTAGTATTAAATGTTATTATATCATGTAATTGTAGTATATTGCTTTGATATTTGTGTTTTGTAATGTATTAATGATACATTTTACTCAAGTCATTGTTTTAAAATATATCTCATTTAATTGGCACTTTTTATCCAAAACTTTATTTCTTAAAATAAGGCAATATTTGACATTTGGAGTTTTGAGGGAATCGTGCCCTAACTTACTGGGTTTCAATTTTTCTCATTAAGTCTAAATGATCAAATACCCTTTTTGAAATTAAAATATATGATTCTCAAATAAAAAAACATATCTTTGTGAATTTAAGATGTTGTCTCCTAACTTATTAGATGTGACATTTTGATATTTTGAGATAGGGATTTAAAAAAAAAAAGAAAAGAAAGCAAAACAAATGATATTTGGTGTTTGGGAAATTCGAAAGGTCGTGCTCTAACTTACCGAGATTTGACTTTTCTTTTATCCAAATAATTGAATGTCTTTTTTAAAGGTTATAAGTTTTGAAAAATCAAAAGGGTCATATTTTAAAATCTTTTCAAATTTTCGACATTAAGACATTAATTAATCAATTAGGTACCAATTTTAGGCGTTACGAAGGTGCTAATCCTTCCTCGTGCGTAACCGACTCCCGAACCCGTTTTCTCAAATTTCGTAGACCAAAATCATTGTTTTAATAAATCAAAATATTTTTTATTAAAATGATCAATTTCAAGGTAACCCGATCACACCTCGAAAAAAGATTGGTGGCGACTCCATTTTTGTTTTTAAAGTCGATCCCCATTTTCCAAATTAAAAAATGGTTTCGACATATATATATAACATGTTGAATGGATCTAGTAGCAACATATGACATGTTGATTGCATACAACTTGATTATAGTAAGATAGATAGGACATTATTTCGTAAGTTAAATTATCTTTGACAGGGGTCATGATTGCAAGAAGATAAAAGTTGGCGAGCAAATTAGCCCAAACCACTTAATTTTCTTGTTTTAGTGGGGACATAAGAGCCAGGATATAAGTTGGAATAGCTGAGGTTTTGAAGCCATTGAAATCGTTCCCACATGATGAAGTATAAGCCCCCATGTTATGAAATACCAACCAATCATTCACGTCTAGTTCTGGTAATTTGAAACCCTTCAAAACTGTATCATTTGGATCACATGTTGGTCCAAAAACTGTAGAATTCCATGTTTTCAGCCCTTCGCATG
This sequence comes from Gossypium australe, assembly GCA_005393395.2. NCBI lineage: Eukaryota > Viridiplantae > Streptophyta > Magnoliopsida > Malvales > Malvaceae > Gossypium > Gossypium australe. Next base: position 123,188,719 of record CM016624.1, on the reverse strand, counting down.
TGGGATTTTTTATGGTGAGAGGGCTGCAAATCACTTCGTCATGATCGTCCTTCAAAATGTTCATAGACCCCCAAACCCCATCGTTAATCCAGTACTCTTTAACCTCTCCCCTTTCTCGTTTCCCTATTATGCTTGTCGCTAATGTAAATGGCGAATTAGCAAAGAAGTAACCAGGTTCCGCAATGATTTTTAAGCTACTATCAGCTAGCTCACCAGGGAAATATTTTTGTAAAGCAACTTTCACGGTGGAGGCTGCATCGGTAAACTTTGGACCTGATGTGAAGCCTCCACCGATGTCTAAGATATGCATTTTAGGTAGCCCAAGTTGAGCTGCAAAGTCGAACGTTGTTTTAGCTGCTTCGATGGCACCTTGGATTGAATGGAAGTTCATTGCTCCAGTCCCAATATGAAACGAGACTCCGACAACTTGGAGCTTCGCTTCTTGAGCAGCTTTCAGAAGGGGAACAATTTCCTCAGGGAGTGCACCGAATTTGGAACCGAACATGAATGCTGAACCACTGGCTTCCGGGACTTTGATTCGGATCAACAGTTCACATTTCGGGTGCCACTTTTTTATCTTTTCGAGTTCACAGTTGGAGTCGAAAGTGGCTAAGTTAACGCCAACTTTAGCTGCATACTTGATGTGAGACTCGGGTTTGCATGTGTTTGCGAAAACGATTCGATCAGGCGAAACCCCAAGCGATAAAATGGTTTCAATCTCAGGAAGGCTTGCGCAGTCAAAGCCCGTGCCAAGAGCTGCCATTTCTTTGAGGAAAGCAGGGTTAGGGTTGGATTTGACTGCATAGAAAGGTTGAACCATGGGAAGATTATGGAACCATGTCTCGACTAGGGACCTCGTAGCACCCAAATCCAGCACGTAAAATGGGCCTGTTTCTTCTTGTTGTTCATCGGAAATGACTGATTTAATAAAACGAAATAAATCATCTGTGGATACGGGTTTTTCCACCCTATTTTCTATCAACTTTGCTTCACCCACCATTGGAGAGACTTGTTGGAAAGAAAAAAGAGTTGTGAGTAGATGAAATCATCAAGAAAGTCGTCCATTTATAGAAGTAGATCGTACAACTGTAGCTTCATTCATGGATTGAAAATTCTTCAAACACCTTGGTAGCAGGTAGCGTGTTGCTTTCGGTCTTTAAATCTAGATAGCAACAAAAAAGGATAAAATCACCCACTAGGAAGCATCGACCAAACCACTAGGAAAGATCACCCACTAGGAAACATCGATCAAACCAAGCTCAATTCAAAGCAATAGAAAAAGATAACAAAATGGAAAAGCATAGATGCAAAACTCCTGTAGGAAACTTCGCACTCTTCCCCTACATAATTCTATATATGAATTATCATGTTTAATTATTAGTTTATAAGATGTCAAAAAATTATTACTACATAAATATAAATATAAAAATAATATAAAATAATCTTATATTATCTATATCTATAATTTTATAATATATATTAAAACATGAATTCGGTAAAACTTTTGAACCGACTAATATATCGTAAGAGCCCATTTATGCCCGGGGCCCAATTAACCAATAAAAAACCCAAACAAAAATAAAAATCCAAAATTGAAAGCCTTTTAACAGTCCAAATTACAAAGTACGGGCCCAAATTAAATTAAAGCCCAGACCCAAATACTATCCTAGCCCACTAACCCCAACAGCCTAAACTCTTTGCAGAAACCCTAGCCCCACATGTGCCGCAACCGCCAGCAGCCTCCCACGATCGTGCACTCAGCCACATCACCTCTGAACCCTCCGCGCCCGCTCCATGTTCACCTGCAAAACAGAAAAGCAACAAAAACGGCACAGAAAAAACGGAAAAATAGATTGTATTTTTTACTTTCGGCTATAAAAAGGCCAAAGCAACTATTGTAACAGGGGGATTTTTTTTTTTCATTCAGAATCAATACAAGAAATTCAAAGAGAATCAGAAAAAAAACCCGAAAGGTTTTGATTTTTTTTTTTCGAATCTGTTTCTTTTTTAGGTTTTTTCTTTGTCTTTTTTTTGTAAGATTTTAAAATAAAAATATAAAGGACAAAAGAAAGAAAATATTCACCGGAGTCCTATGCCCTACAGAGAAAAAGAGAGAGGGGGGAGTTTTTTTTTTTAAACTGATGAAAATAAATTTTTTTGGTGAAGAAATTGGTTTTTATAGGGCCTCAAAATGACGTCGTTTTGGAGCTGGCCCTAAATGCCCAAAACGGCATCGTTTTGGCTTAGATCCGTGCACAGTTGACCTGACCCAGGAAGGATCCGCGCGTTTTTGAAAGAAGGGTTATTTTTTCAGTTGGTCCCTCTGCTTTTTCAGTTTATTACAGTTAAGTTTATTTTTTTTAATTTCGCCCGATAATTCACTTCGGTTTTCAATTGGGTCCCCCTTGCTGCTGCTCGTTTTGGAGGGAGGGAATATTTTCTGCTTTAGTCCCTCCATGTTATTCGCGCATTCAAATAGGTCCCCTTTCTTATTTCTTTTTTTAAATTGCGCCCCAAACTTTTATTTTTAAGTTTAATTTAGTCCTTTTGTCTTATTTTTTTTTATTTTGCTATTGATGTCATTATTTCATTATTGTTATTTATTTTCAAAATTATTATTATATTCATTATTTTTTTATTATTACCGTTATTTATATATATATATATATATATATATTATATATATTACTATGATTATTATATGTATTATATTATTATTATATTAGTATATTATTATTATTATTTATTATTAGTTATTATTATTTTTACTATTTTATTGCTATTTTTATTATTCCTATTATTTTTGTTATTGTCAATATTATTTTTATTTTTTTTACTACTGTTATTTTTTATTTATCACTATTAATTGTAATATTATTACTATTATTTTATTATTAATACTATTTTTATTTTTACTAGTACTCTTATTACTATTATTATTTTTTTATTTAAAATTTTTTTCCATTATTATTATTATTACTATTTATCATTACTGTTACTAATATTTTTGTTATTAATGCTATTGTTTATTTTAAATATTTTTTCTATTATTTTTATTATTACTAATATTATTTTTATTATTACTATTATTTGTTTATTAATACATTTTATTATTGTTATTATTGCATTTTTGTTACTATTTTTCTTTTATTTCATATTATTTGTTCGAATTTTCATTTATTCTTGCTTTTATTATTGTAATTTATAGTATCTCCCTCGTTTCTGCCCTAGTATGCATGTCTACTATAATTCGTCTTTCATTCTATTATGGCCATATCACATTTTATTCAAGCATTACATTTTATTTGATTTTCAAAATAAGCAAATACTTCGCATTATAGGGTTCGAAAAAAATCGTACCCTAACTTACTGGGTTTCGATTTTTTTTCTTCGAGTCCAAAGAACCTATTACTTTCTTTTTAAAAATTAAATAAAAACTTATTCTCGAGAATTTAAAATTGTCGTGTCCTAACTCACTGGATATGACATTTTCTTATCTCGGGATAAGGATTTCAGAAAACAAGGCAATATTTCGTGTTTGGAAGTTCGAGAAATTGTGCCCTAACGTGCTGAGTTTCGATTTTTCGTTTGTCCAAATAACTAAATATCCTTTTAATTTCGTGTTTTGGGAAATTAAGGGACGAGCTTAGTTTCGGGGGTTAAAATGTCGCACCCTAGCGTACTGGATGTGATATCTTATCCTTTTGGAACAAAAGAGTCTTAATATTCCAAGACGAGTTATACAAACATTCTTTAAAAGGAATTGTATTTTAAAATCTTTTCAACTTCTCGACATAAAGACATTAAATAATCAATTAGGTACCAATTTTGGGCGTCACGAGGGTGCTAATCCTTCCTCGTGCATAACCGACTCCCGAACCCGTTTTTCTAAATTTCGTAGACCAAAACTATCGTTTTAATAAATCAAAATATTTTAACGATCAATATTAAGGTGACCCGATCACATCTCAAAAAAAAATTGGTGGCGACTCTATTTTCGTTTTAAAAGTTGACCCTGTTTTCCAAACAAAAAAAATGGTTTCGAAAATATCTTTTATTGTTCATTATATTATTAAATTTGTAATTTTAAATAAATTTTATATTATTTAATATTTATAAATATTTATCACATTTATGAATAAGAATTTATTTATTTTTAAATATTTGGTTAATTAAATTTATTTGATAAAAAAATCATATTTATTGTAACGCCCAAAAATTCGTATATATAATTGGTTAGATTTTTGTCATATAATTTAGTACCTACTTTAGTTATTAAAGGTGTGGAGTGTGTGTTGTGGGTATGAGGTTTGAGTCCCTTCATTTGCGGTATAACAATAATGTTTATGTTTGTGTCATTTTCTTGCTCACGTTCCATTGCCCATTCCTGTGATTTTTTTGGCACTTCCAGTCTCCTTCCCTTTTTCTTGAATTTTGACTTTTGTCTCAAGTGGTCTTTGCTTTTGTTCCAATTGATTGGTTCTTTCTCTCGCGGGTGGTGTATGGTGCAATTGTTGTTGCTATTACGAATCTGATTTTAGGGGTATTTGAGAGTAAGTGGTTGGTTAATCTTTTGATTAAGCTTATGCATGGTGGTTCTTGTTTTAAAACGTGGATTAATCTTACGGATTTTTGTTGTTAGATGGTGATCAAAGAATTCGAAATTTTCCTCCTGCGATATAGTTGTGTTAGGACTATTCTTGATTTTTGGGTGATTATTCGATGATTTAAAGGGTTAATTTTCGTTTTAGTTATGTCATTATTTATGTTTTGTTCAAGTGGATTCTTGGAATAATTGAGGAATTGTGGCTTAATTAGTTGAGTAAATCTTGTTTTTAAGTTTGGAAGGTCTGGTGGTTGCATTCGCGTTAAAATCAAACTAAATGTGTAACGATAAATTCAAAAAATAGCGAACGGAGAAAGCTAAAAAACGGCACTATCGACGCCACACGGTCGTGCGGTAAGCCGACCCAAAAAGATAAATAAAACTATTTTTAAATAAAAATATATTTTATTTGAAAAAACCTAATTTTCAAAGAACCCTAATTTACCCAAAAATTGCCCAGAATCCAAATTTCTCAAAACTTGTCTTAGATTATCCTAGTTGCTTTGCATCTTGAAGCATTCGTGAGTGAATGTTACAACAATTTATCCCTTAGCCCAATGTCTTTCACCTAAAATTTGATAAACCTTTCTCTCCAACCTCAAAGTAAGAGGAACAGAATTGGCCGCTTGCTTCACAATTGAATTCACGCCTTTGTGTTTTGGTAAACCATGGATAAAGCTCACATTTGTATCGCCAACAAGATAGGCTTTTTGTTTATATAAATTACCTTAAAATTTTAATTAATTATGAAAATAACTCATTTTTCTGATTATATACGTAAATTACTTGAAATGAACAGTGAAAGTTAAAGGAACCAAAGAGAATGGCGCCACCAACATGCCACGTCAGCTACCATTCTCAGTAAATTGGGTATTTTTTTGTTTTTTAAATTTAATTTTTTTTAAAAAAATCCATAGTTCATTTGATAGAGTCATTAATAATTGCGCCAATAGTGTACTGTACTTCTTTTTTTTTAATGCATTCTTTTAATTTAAATATAAAAAAATTATATTCTTTTTACCACCAGTGTACTGTACTTGTTTTTTAAAATGCATTTTTAATTTAAATATAAAAATAAAATTTTATTTGGTGTAGCCATTTCCTTTGGCGTGATCAAATAGCTATATATAACCGCAATGGTAGATCAATCTAATTTGAAGAATTTTTTTAAATTTTATTTTGTTAGAGGATGACTGAGAGAGAAATGATGAGCATTTTTTTTATGTATTTGTGTTTTTTTTATTTAGTAAAATTTTTAATTTGAAGGTATATTTTGTTTAACGATAATTTGGTAGAGCTTCGACACTGGTAAATTTAATGGTTATTTTCGGATGCCAATTATTTATTCGGCAACATATTCAAATTGGTTATGTAAGTGTTTTTGTTAGTTGTGGTGGGACGATAACGGATTTAAATTGACTATACAACCAACGGGTGGATTATTCGGGATTCCCTGAGTCATCGAGATATTTGAAGGTTTTAAGGAATCCCAAATCGAACTGCATAGGTAAGATTATCAATATTGATAGCATCTAAGCCACAATTTAATAGCATTGAGAAACTTGCTTGTGTTGCGGTGATAGGTTCAAATGGCTCCACCCAATAAAATAATTTTTTAAATTAAAAAACTTAAAACTATAATAAAACTAAAAAAAATGTTGACACAAAATAAATAAAATGGTGGCATCATTCTAATTGGAGCCACCTAATAAAATAATATCTTTTTTAAAAAATCTAAAAACCTCAAAAAAAAAAATAAAAAAACCCATAAACATTAAAAAACTGGTGGCGCCATACTTAATTGGCTCCACCAAAAGAAATATAAAATTTCAAATAATTTTTAAATTTTTTTTCAATTTCTGAAAATTTATTATAGTGTATATTTCAAATATATAGATTATAATTGTTTGACAATATAATTTTTTTTATAATTTTCTAAAAAACCAGAATTTAAACATATCAGTTTAAAAATTATATAAAAATTCATTTTACTTTTTTTTTTTACAATAAAAATTCGGCTATTTTTTAGGAAAATAAATAAATTATCAATAGGTCACAATTAGAGTTGAGCAAAACTTGATTCGACTTAGAAAATTGAAAAAAATTCGAATTTCGAGTTAAATGAATCGAGTTATTTAAGTTAACTCGATTTTTTTTTCAAATTTCGAGTTTGAATAACTCGAATAATTCAAATAAACCGAATATAAATTATAATATTTTATATTTTTACCTCAAACCTTTTTATTTTCCCCCAGTACTTTTACTCCCCTCCCACTTTCCCCGCAAAGTTTTTATTTCTTTCTCCTCCCACCTCCCATCTCCCATCTCCCACCTCCCATCTACCCCAAACCCATTCCCCCCTAATTTTTTTTTTAATATTTTCCTCCCATTTACTTCCCCCCTCAAAACTTTTTATTTTCCCCCTAATTTTTTACTTTTCACCCTTTACCCCAAATAAAAGATCATCCAAAAAAATCCCTAAACCTAAATAATAATAATTTTATTTATATCTACTATTTATATTATTAAATTAAATTTCACATTTTGTACTATTTATATTATTGAATTGTTTAATTATGTTAAATGTTTATAAATTTCTGTTAAAATTGAATTATTGATGATGCCATAAAATATTTGTAACGCCCCAATTTTTCCTAATTTCGGCTTTTGTTAAGTTGCTACACAATATCTGTCTGCTTTAGTGGTTATGTGTTTTGGGTGTTTGTGGGAGGTCCCAAGTTCAAGCCTTGACTTGGGTAAATATTTGTATTTTTATGAAGTAAGCCCTAGCTCTGTTCAATAGGCTTTTCTTTGATTGTTGGGAAAATATATCAAAATGTGCTTGCTGGTCTGGTAGTTAAGTGGTGTGCTATTATAATAGAGGTCTTGTGTTCGAATCCCTGGATAGGCAGTATTTTTTTTTGTTTTGAGCGTGTGGCGTAGTAGAGTCTGAGTGGAATTGAAATGCTAAAGTGTTTGAGTTGTGGTGTAGTGGGTAGTTGAGAGTATCAAATCAGTTTTGATTTTTTTCCCAAATTTTCTCTCCTCACCTTCTCCATCTTTTCTGAAAATTCCACCACCAATCTGACCTTGTACTTCCCTTGCAGCAGTCGGTTTCTTCTAGCCTTCTCATCCTTCTCCTTCAACGCTTATTTGCACTCGTTCGGTAAGTGGCCTCTTTGCCGTTTTCTTTTGTTGTTTTGTGGATAGCTCACTAAAAGAGGTCGTTTATGGTTCTTTTTGGTTCAGGCGGAGGTTTTTGAGTAGTGAATCAGTTTCTGGGATTGAGAAGTAGCTACAAAGGTTCTCTATCGGTGGTAAGTCGAGTTTGGGTAATTCCTTAATGATGAACTCGTTAGTTTTAATCTCTAAATTGCTAAATCGAGGTTGTGTATACTGATTTGTAGGCTTTGGAGTGCTTAGGAGTACTAACGCATCAAAATGATATAGGTGTGTACTCGGAAACGCAGAAAATGAGGTTTTGGTGAAAGTCGAAAACCTCACTGTCGACGCCACACGGGCGTGTGGTCGCCTGTATGGTAGGCGTGTGCAAGGCTGTGAGCCACAACACGGTCATGTGATCGACGAGTCAGGCCGTGCATTGGTGCCACGACCGTGTGATGGATGAGCAAGGCAGTGTGCGAGACACAAGTTCGACCAATTGGGTCGTGTGGGCCCACACGGGCAGGCCACATGGACGTGTGAGCCCATTTTTCTGAAAAGTTCTGTAAGGTTGCACAGGTCGCCCAAGTCAACTGTGGACCTACTGTAGGGTCGGTAAGTATTACTTAGACCCCTATAGGAGTGATTTGTTTGTCTTATTTGTACCAAGCATGAATTGTGATATCTGAATGTATGTACTTTTAATTGCATAATAGCATGGCATCCTTTGTATGTTGCATTGCATCGGGGTGGGGTTGATGATATTTGGAGGAAGCATCTAAAAGGCTCTTACGCTTGTTATCTGGCAGCTCAGCTGCAAATTTTTGATTATGTGCAGCATTTTGATACAGCATGGTGTGTAGGGTTGGGTGGGTTGATTTTATCCCCACATGGTGTGTAGGGTTTGACGAAGTTGGTGTGTAGAGGCTGGTGGGTAGGATTCTGATAATCTGTTTTGTTCTATATATTCTGTATCTGAGTGGGCTAAGGCCCACACCGATTTTGTAATGGCCACAGACCCGAACTGTGAATGTATGAATGTTATCTGATATGATGCTGTGTGCATGCTTTCTGTGGGGATTACACACTGAGTTTGTAAAAACTCACCCTTTTCTGTTTAATCTGATCAGGTAATCCCCAGCATTAGACAGATCAGTGCGGCGGAGGACTCGGCGGTGACCACGACTCTGGGCTTATACGATTTTTATTTTTATTTTTGGTTTTGATTATATCTGGGGAAAGTTTTATGTAATTATGGCCTTTACGTATTTTGTTTAAATTTGGGATTTGCAACGTTTACAGTTTTACTGCTAGTAGTAGGAAAGCTCGGGTTTTCAATATGAACAAACGTTTTATCAAAATACACACAAAGTCGCTAATTATTTCAAAAAGCTTCCGCAATGTATAACGTTTTGAAAATAGATAAGGATTGAAACAAAATTGAAGGTAGCATAGGATAAACGAAGAATGGTTTTATCGTAACTACGTTAGCACTATCACGTGACATCGCCAGATTCGACCATAGCGTCTAAGCCGGGTTTGGGGTGTTACAATATTCATGTTAAAATTTTATATTGGTATCAATTTCACATTTTATCTTTAAGATAACTTTGATTAAAAATTCACATTTTTTATATTTAATATATTTTTTAATTTGAAAATACATAGTGACAAAAATCAGAAAATAATTGAAACAACTAAGTAAGCAAAGAAGCTAACCCATATATAAAAGATTAATAAATAAATTAAGATGAGATAAAAGTTAATAACAAATTTGATTACAGTGGGTAAATTTGATTACGGTGGATGACAATGGTTACAAGGACCCAAAGTCATTTTTTTAATTTAACTTGAACAAATATATCCGATTCTATTCGAATTCCATCTCACTCGACTCGATTTGAGAAAATTTTCAAATCGAGTTAGGATGATAAAATAGGATTCGTCAACTCGATTAAGTCAAAAAAATTTCATTCGATTTGATTCGATCGAACGCTCACTCCTAGTCACAACTTGAGATTCTTTTCAATATATATTATATCGTATATAATATGTTTTATATATTTTATATTATAAGATACACAAAAAAGGCTATTTTACCGAAATGACCCTCAAAAATTAAATATTTACAAGAATAACCCAGGTTCAAACACATTAACGAAAATTACCTAGAAGGAATAGTGCCCGGTGGTGCCGGCAACCCCATGGGCGACACCCATGTCAGAAAGGATTAAAGAATTATTATTTTTGGTGTCGGCAATGCAATGGCCGACACCCATATGTATTTTTTTCACCCATATTTTGTACAATACATCTTGTAACTAGTTTTAAAAAAAATTAAATTTTTTTGGGTGCCATGTAGTAGGTGGTCAGCACCCATTTTCAAAATTTTTTAATTTTTTTGGTGCCAGTACTGAGGTGGCCGGCACCCATTTTCAGTAAAAAAAAAATTTTAATCCCGTGAACCCATTGGTCGGCAACCATACATATGGGTATTCCATGATAAAAAAACACAAAAAGAAAAAATATGCAAACTCATCTTCTGCAACTGGTTCTCCTTCACTATTTCTTCCCAAACTCCTTCATTCCCAAACCCCCATGCACTGTTCCCTTCAGGTCATTTCCATTAATGTTTTTGAATCTAAATTATTCTTGTAATTATTTAATTTTTTGGGTCATTTTGATAAAATAGCCACACAAATATGACAATTATATTGAACGGGCATGTTCATATTATGAGAAATGGAAGCACTATGTAAATGATAAAAATGCTTACTAAACTATTGCTTTTATTTTATTTTAGTGATTGAATTATTAATTTTTTATTTAATTATTAAATTTTTTAAAATTAAATATTATGGTTTCTCTCTCATTAGTTATCGTTAGGTAAGTGACGAGGAGCTGATATAAATTTTTTTATTAATTTAATAATAAATTTAATCATTTGATACTTATACATTCTATTATTTTCATCCCATGTCAGAGTTTTCAATCACATGTCATATCTATAAAGGGATTTATGTGCCCAGTTATTAGTATTATTTTAAAAAAAGGACTTGATTGCTCAATCTTTCTGTAAAGGGCATCATTTCCCCAATTATTGTTATTATTATTATTATGGTGGAAAAGGAAAGAAGCCATATTTGAGACTAGTTATCACCACTTATTTTTATTTTAAAAATAGGACTTGATTTAAACCACTTATTCAGGGATCTTTAGATTATCAAAATCTCTTACAGTAACATGCTTCTTTACCTAATAAAAGTTTAACTGAGTGGCAACAAGTGCGTGCCACGGTCCCTTCAAAGGATAGATGGGTTCAATTAAATATAGACAACACTATCAAGATGAAATATGGAAACACTGCTTCAAGAGAAGTTGTGCGAGATCTAGAAGGAATGTAGATTTTAGGCTTTAACAGGTGCTTGGGAAAGTGCTCACTTTTATATGTCAAATTATGAAGAATATTTGATGGTTTGAACATTCTTTTAAGAGTCGGAATTATAAGAGAGTGTTGATTCAGATCGATAATGTGGAGGTTACAAAGGTTATTCAACACTTTTCCGTGACATCCTCGAACTCTACTCTGATTATGCGAATACATTAACTCTTAAAGAAGATTGGAAAGTGGTTCCTACAACATATTCGTAGAGAGGGAAATAAAAATGTTGAATGCATAGCCAAATTGACTTTTAATAAAGAGGAGGGTTTGGTATTATTTGAAGCTACTCCTAGGGAGATTTCATATGTCTTTTAAGTTAATGTAATATTTTTATTTTCTTTACCCTGGAAAAAATATTATTATACTTTTCTCTTTTCATAAAATTTTATATTATCTTTTAATAAAATAATTTAAAATTATAAATTTAAAGTACATGTTTAATAGTATTAAAATGTAAATTCATAGGGTTGGCAAGGGTCCGACCCCTGAAATAATAAATTTTCCATTTAAGTCTTTTATAATTTATAAAAATTTAAATTAATAATGATAAAATTACACTTTAACTCCCCCAAAATAATAAAAATTTGACTTAATCCTTTAAAAATTATCACTATACAAGCAATGCTCTCTGAATATGATGTAAGCTCCTTGTCTTCAAAAACAGTTTTTAATTACACTACTTTGAAGCAATGTCCAGCAGCGCTGCTCAAAGGAGTTGGCGTTCCACTGTGCAATGTCCAATCACGAGCTCAAAGGAAACTAAGGGCCCGTTCTCCATTCCATCTGCGATGGACTTTTCTATAAAAAAAGTCCTTTTCCCTAAAAAGTAATAAAGAATAGGTATCAGTGGGGAAATTTTTTTAACGTTTTTTAAGTACTTTTTCACAGATGAAAAAGTAGGAAATTTTAGCCTTTCTCAGTGTAAAAGGACTTTTGGCTGGTGTTTTACCTTTTTAACCTTATTATTTTTTCATCCAAATAACGTTAGAACACTTCTCTTTTTTCCCCTTTTTCTCTTTTGTTTGATTTTTCCTCTGGTTCTTTGTTCATCTTATCCACGGTGAGTTTATCTTTTTCTTCTCTTCTTATTCTCTTTAATTGTTCATTATGCTTTAATTTTTAGCTATTTTTTGATTGTTTGATTTTATTATGGAAGGGCCTTAAAGCTTTATTTGTTTATTTATTCATTTTCTCTGCAGTTCGTGCATTTTTTGCCTGCAATTTTTGAAAGCAGTAATTAGTCTTCTTTTCTTTGTTCCCTTCACTAAACTTTTCTTCGGTGAGTTCCTTTTTTTTTGTGAAATTTTTGGTTAGATTTGCGTTTTTTTTCCTTTTTTGGTTCTTTTGTTTCTGTTCTGTTTGGTTAGATTTGAGTGTTGCTTCTTACATAACAAATAAAAATAGATGGATACTTGATGGCACATTCTTTAAGTTCTTAACCCCTTCCCCCTCCCTCTTTTTTAAGTTTGATTTTTACAGAGTCCACAAACGACTCCTTTACCTTTAACAATAATATGAGCGTTGTGTGTTTGCAGAGGTTGCTAGCTCTGTGATATCAATTGTGGGTCTATTCATCTACCCCATCAAAATCCAATGGTTTGAAAGCAAGCAAGAAGAAGCGCTAAGTATTTGTAGCTGAGCTGAATACGTGAGCTTTTCTTTCAATTTGCAGTTTCAAGAAGTAAACTTTAATTGTAAAGATGGGTTCTTTCTTGTCTGATGTTAATTAGTAACTATATATATTTTAATGGAAGTACTTGTGTGTTGAATGCAGTCACCGAAAGGAGATATAAGCTATTTGCAGAAGTTCTTTTTGATGTATATGGGTGGAAGGTTGCCTCTGCATCTTCAAGAAGATTTCTGTGGCACTGCACTTCTTAGGTATGTTCCCACTTATTAGCATCATTTTTTTAGATAGTGCTGCAAATTAACCGAATAAATTGATAGCATGTGAATAAGGCCATCATCAAATTCTTCATACATGTCACTCTTAGTTTTGTTGTTGGGATTTCGGTTGTGATTTTGTAAATGTTGCTTGAATCGTGACTTGTTGAATCTATGGTTAAATTGCTTGAATGCCATCAAACATGTACGCTAGCAAATATGATAATGAAATAGGTCACTTTCTATGTAGTTTATGTTCAGATGTCAGGCAACGACAAAGATCTTTACTTCATATAGTTGTCAGTAATTAAATCACACTCTCAGTTTACCCTGTCTAATAAGTTGTGAAATATGGATGATGTATTAGGTAATGTAAAACTTAGGGCAAAACTTGGGGCAACTGTAACAACATACCCACTGTTGGTCCTAATGTTAAACTTAGGCAGAAATGCGAGTGTTACAATTCTTCTTTGAGACATCCCTGTTGAGGGGATAGTCTAGTTTTTGTAATCAGTTTAATTATTAAAAAAAAACCAAAAACAAAACCTCTTCCAACCAATACCAACCTAATTCTTTTTTTATCATATATTCCTTTTTCATCTTTGTAAGATATATATATATATATATATATATATATATATGTATATATGTACTTTTTATGCGTTCAAATTAAGGATGATTTGCACAAACTGTACTCTTTTCCAGAAACTAAATGAGGTTGTCAACAAATTTGAGTTCGTTTATGCTTAATTGGTACATTTGGAAGATCACACCGAAAGCAGGGTCGCTAACTTAATTAACCACTCATTAAGCTTCCTTAATCACATTAACCCCATAACAAGAAACCACATGAGATTTGATTTAACGCCAAAAAATTTATGCTTACATCATGTGCTTGCTTTTACTTGTACATAATATATTACATCTTTAGAATTAATCTAACTCTAATTCTTTTTCAAATCATATTTGGTGTTTGACTTTTAATATATAATCCTAAATTTTCATTTTTTATATGGAATCATATTTGTGAGTAGAATTTTTAGATTTTACAGACAGTATTGAAGTCAAGAGATTGACAAATATTTTATATGAGTATATTAAAATATTAAAAATAAAATCACTTGACAAATTTTTAAAATAACTTATGAAATAAGATATATATATATATATATATATATATATATAATCAATATATCAAATATTAACCATTTATATATTTAGGTAGTCTTGTCTAAATTTCTACTTTTTTCTGCCTTGCTGTTTTTATGAGCAGGTGTTTTTATTTGGAGCATTGGCAAAACTTGGGGCAACTGTAACAACATACCCACTGCTGGTCGTCAAGGTAAACTTTGGCAGAAATGCAAGTGTTACAATTCCTTGTTATGTCCTTTGTCTTGCACCAACACTTTTGAAGCATATTCTTACTTTATTTGTTCTCTTAAACACTTGAACAGTCTCGGCTTCAAGCAAAACAAACAAGGTTTTTAAGTATTGTTGTTTAAGTATTGTTACAAAGCACATTTTATGGACAAAACTGCAAATTGTATATTCTTTTATTAGCATGCGATTTAGTTTCTGTGAAGTAAGACTAGTTTAGTGCAAATTAGCTAGGGATTAACACCATTGTTGGTGTCGGGTCCATTTTTGGTAAAATTAATATTAGAGGAAAATATTTTGATACACATGTAAACAAATATACTTATGTGACATATGGTTTTTTTGATTGCTTGACTGAAACGAATCTATTTGTATACACTATAGATGAGTACTTTGGTGATTGAAGTTAGTTGTGAAAAAGTGAAAGCAATGTGGGATAAGAGATTGACAGAAATATTTTGTGATATTTGTATTAAAGAGATATTGAAAGGCAATAGGTCTGGTACTCATTTCATAAAAGATGGATGGTTGAAAATAATGACCAACTTTGAGAAAGATACGGGCAAGGGTTTTTCACAAAGACAATTTAAAAATAGGTGGGATGCCCTAAAAAAAGAATGGAAAGCTTGGAAAAAACTTAAAGGCGAAAATACTGGTCTAGGGTGGAATCCTATAAAAAGAACCGTTGATGCATCGGATGATTGGTGGGAGAATAGGCTAAAGGTACATTAATAATTCTGAATATTTTTGTTTTTTTTTTCTTTTCTATGAGGTTATTGATAATTACTGTTATTAAACTATCATTTTATATGTAGGTTGTGCCTGAAGCTCAAAAATTTAAAACATCGGGCATTGATCCTGAATTCGAAGGGAAGTTGGACCAAATGTTCATGGGGATAGTTGCAATAGGTGATAAAGCATGGGCACCTTCTTCTGGTACACTCCGTAGTGATTTTTTTAAGGATGTTAACAATGAAATACCTGAAGAGAATGAAGAAGAAAATGTGAGAAATGATGTTCGCATTTTAAATGATGTTCACATTTCAAATGATGTTCACATTTCAAATGATGTTCAAATTGATGGAAACGGTCAAAAAAGAAAAAACCCTGAGATATCAAGTTCACATTTTAAAACTGGAAGAAAGAAATCCTCAAAGCAAATTGGAGGGACTGCAAGATTGTCTAGTCAAATAGAAAAATTATGCAATGCAGCTGACAATATGAGTCAAGCCACATCTAGTTTGACTCCTGTCATGGATCCATATGGTATTCCAGAAGCAGCCAAAGTGCTTGATAGCATGTCGGAAGAAGTTCCAGAAGCTAGTCCGCTATACTTTTTCGCACTTAGATTGTTGTTCAATAAGGACAAGCGAATTATGTTTTTATCAATTAATCCCAAGATTAGAGCTTTGTGGCTTAAGACGGAAATGGAGGATAGTTGAAAATTTTCTGATCTTCTAGTGTTTAGAGATATCTATTATGTGACTAAAAAAAATGCTAAACTAGTTTTATCAATAGTTATTTATGTTTGGTTTTTGGATATTGAATTTATGTTTTATCAATGGCTGTTTATGTTTGGTTTTTGGATATTGAATTTATGTTCTACTTATTTATGTGTAATCTACTTTTATTAATAGTTGTTTATATTTGGTCTTTGGATATTGAATTTATGTTCTACTTATTTATACTAAATTAGTTTTATCAATAGTTGTTTATATATGATTTTGAATGTTCAAATTTTTTCACAGGTGATGAGTATAGTTGAGAATTACAGCAGTGATGAAAATGATGGTGAAAGGGAAAAGAAAGAGATTTTACAACGCATAGAATGTTTTAACTGATTATTTGTTGTTGCATATTCTTCCGTGCAATTATATCACAAGAAGTATATATTGAAGCAACCATGCATGAATTCAAAATAGTCAAGCGAGACATGGATCCGAGAGATCCTTGACGGTCACGAATCACGTTGTATGATTAATTTTAGGATGTCTAAAATGGTATTCACAAGTTTGTTGAGAGTTTTGGAGACAAGATACAACTTGCAAACTTCAAGAAACATACCTTCTAGTGAAATGTTGGGAATTTTTTTATACATCTTGGGCACCGGTGCAAAAGTTTCCCTATGTCGAGAAAGATTTCAAAGGTCTAGATCAACAATAAGTCGATACTTTGCAATTGTGCTTGAGAAAGTTTCAAGGATGGCCACTGATCTAATTGCACCCGAAGATCCTTTTTTTAGCTCAATACCCAAACAAATACGTAATAATTCTAGATATACGCTGTAATATCCTGAAAATGGGCATATGCATTTATGCTTAATTATATGAAATAGCATGCTTGAGTGTGTTGTGAATGTGTATTTATGAATGTTTGTGAACTTTAGAATAATAGGAAATGCCTTAGAAAATTTTTAGATTTTAAGTCTAAAATGAGAAACTAGATAAGGAGGCTTTAAAAGAAATTATGGGGAGTTGATGACACAAAAGAATCAGCAGCAAGGTGGCTTGGGGCGTTTGCGTCAAAGGGGCTTCAGGAGGACTCAGGTTCGAATCACTTGGGCAGCAAGGAGTGTGTTTTATTTTTGGCATGTGACGTCAAGGTGGATGTATGGGGGTTAATTATTTTATTTTGAATAAGTGGGAATTTATTTTATTATTTTAAGTGGGTAGATAATTAGGTATTTTGTTTTATTTGTTTTAAATATGGAAATAGTGGATGAATGGGGTTTTGTTTTTATTTTATTTTGAATAAGTGGGGATTTATTTTATTATTTTAAGTGGGTAGATAATTAGGTATTTTGTTTTATTTGTTTTATATATGGAGATAGTGGATGTATGAGGGTTAATTAATTTAGTTTGAATAAGTGGGGATTTATTTATTATTTTAAGTGGGTAGATAATTAGGTATTTTGTTTTATTTGTTTTAAATATGGAGATAGTGGATGAATGGGGTTTTGTTTTATTTTATTTTGAATAAGTGGGGATTTATTTAGTATAGATAAAAGATAATGGTGGCTTTAGTTTATTTTTAAATGAGAAGATAAGGGATGATGTGATAGATTATTATTATTATTATTATTTTTTTAAATGTTGGGTTTATTTAAATTATTTTGAAAGAGAGGTATGGAGAGAATATAGGAAAGAAATAAGGGGTTATAAATAGGAAGGAGTATCATTTTGGGTATTCTTTTCTTCATTCATTTTCTTTTCGCCGAAATTTGTTTCTCTCATCCCATTCCATTTGTTTCTTCTCAAATTAACCGAACCGAAACTATTCAAGGCTCCAATCTTTTCTTCATATTACCAATCTTTCTTCCTCTAGACGTCATAGCCGAATCACCTTTCCTCCTGTGGCCGAATCTCTTAGTAGTCAGAGAGGGGTGAGGTTGATCTTTTGTTGCAAGCTATTCGATCGGTTCTAATAGTGGGGTAAGGAACTCTTTGTTGTTGATCTTCTTCTCTATGCCTTCAATTAAGTTGACGCTATGGAAACTAATCTTTTTTTTTTTATTCTTTTGACCGAACTTTGAAAGTGGTCTTTGAGGATTCTTGTAGCTATCATTTGGAGAAGTGATCTTTTGGGATTTGAATATCCACAAGGTAGGTAACTATAAGATTCGGCCATAGGCCATTCCATTGTGTTTTAACGTTGGATTAAATCTAACATGTACTCTATAGGCATATCGATATCTCCATAGCCAAGGAGTTAATTTCGGGATTTGAGATCTAAGGTTTTAGATCGGATTTTCGGGACTTGGATTAAAGGCTTTAAGTAAATCAGGTGTGTACCCCACACTAAAATCCTAATCGATTTAAGGCTATGTTTTAATATATAAGTGTTTATAAGAATGTGAAAAATATGGCTAAGGTACCATGCCATGGTACAAAGTACTAAGGTATGTTTCCTACTCCTACTAGGATTATGAATATATGTTATATTTAACATGTGAAAAGTGATAAGAATGTGAAATAAGGCATGATATGCATGATATGTGTGAAATGGGGCATTCGGGTTATATGAAAAAGGGGAAGTGAATGTGGTGATCTAAGACCACGATATCTGAATGTGGTGACTTCAGTCACAATTATTTAATCTGGTGGCCATGCCACGACTTTTAAAAGGGCGATGAGCACGTCGACTGCAGCGACTGCCTTCGATGGTGTGTAGCGGATGGAGGGTTGACTTAGTAGTTCCCACGGTGTGTCGGTTGGTACGGGTGATGTGTAGCGGTTGGTAACTAGGCTTGGGCTTGGGAATGCATCATTAATTGTATATTTTGATATGAATGTGTATGACTTGATATGCTTGAATCTATTTGGACCTAGTGTTTGTGTACACATTGAGTCCGTTGACTCACCCCGTTGTGGGAATAACATTTTTCAGGTGATGATCAGTAAAGGACCGGGTCGGCAGGAGCTTAATGGTGTCCATGCTCAGCAAGGAATTACTTTATTTGGACATTTTATTTTTATTTAAGTACCTAAAACTATTTGGGTTTGTTTTGATGTAATAAGGCCTTAGTATGAACTTTATTTCTGCATGCACGTTGAATTTTCTTTATTACGAACTTTCTATCAAATTAAAGACTAAATGTTTTACTTAAATAAACCCTAAATGTTTTGACACATAAATTCATATGATTTTAATTAGAGATAAAAAAAATCATTTAAAGATTTTCAAAGAACTTGAACAGTTTTTATTCGAGGAACATACCAGATTTGGTCGAGGCTCGTGGGCCGGGTTTGGGGTGTTTCATATGCCGCATTTTAAGGTTAAAATTTAATTTTATCTTATTATATTTTTAATATTTTTGGTCGACTAAAAATATGCACGAGACTAATATGATTATTTGTTCAGGATTGCATAAGTGCAATTGATGGTACTCATATTGCCGCTATTCTTCCATCAAATGAACAAATTCCCTATATTGGAAGAAAATGTATCCCTACTCAAAATGTTATGGCAGTATGTGATTTTAATATGTGTTTCACCTTTGTCATTGCTGGATGGGAAGGATCGGCACATGACACTAGAATATTTCTTGATGCAATCCGAGATCCAAAATACAAATTTCCGCACCCACCAAATGGTCAGATATTTTATTTATATGTGATTTTTTTAAAAATAAAGTATAAGTTCTTTAATTGATAATTTTTATTAAAAAAATTATTGAACTAATTGTTTGTTATATTATGACATGTAGGACAATATTATCTTGTTGATTCTAGATATCCTCAAATGAAAGGTTATCTTGGACCATATAGAGGTCAGCGATATCATTTACCTGACTTTTGTAGAGGTAGACCAGTATCTGGTAAAGAAGAGATATTCAATCATGCACATTCATCATTACGTAGTGTGATTGAACGAACTTTTGGTGTTTTGAAAAAAAATGGGTCATTTTAAGGGATATGCCAAGTTATAGTTTTGAAAAGCAAACAATGATCGTTGTTGCTACAATGACGATACACAATTTTATCCGAAAACATGTCGGTCGAAATGATGCAGATTTTATGGAATACGAAGATTGTAACACCCCACACCCGGCCCAAACACTACAACCGGATCTGGTATGTCACTAAAAAGATTTTACAAAACATGTCGCATTTTGGAAAACAACTACTAGGTTTAAACATTTATACCGAAAACTTAATAATTCATTAATTCATATAAAATATAAAGTTATAAATTACCTTGGTGAATTTTAAACAAAAACTATAATTTCATACATGTCTTAACTTAATTTAAAACATAAAACTTAAAAGCCCAGTAATAAAAGCCCAACATAAAATCAAAACATAAATAATAGTCTAGTGGCCCATGGCCTTATTACAATAAAATTTAAAACCCATTAAATAAAAATATAAAATAATAAACTGGAGTCTTCTTGTTAAATCCAAGAGTTCTTTTGCATGGCCACCTTGCGCTCCTCTCTAGCCCGGTCCGATGCACTAGGTGCTACCTGAAAATGTTAAGAAATTGGTTGAGTCGCGAGACTCAGTGTGCAACCCTTATGAACCATTAGATTTAGGCCTTAGCCCCACAGAACAGAATAACAGTTTAATATATATATAACAAAAAAATTATGCAAGCCCAACCCAAATCCTAAGTTTCCATCCGCTACACGCCTCCCGTACTAGCCGTTCACACCATAGGGGATTTCTACAATCAACCCGCACCGCTACACGCCGTTGATGGTAGTCATGCTACTCATCGTCAGAGTTGTGACAGAGTCACCAGGCTGAAATGGCAAAAGCCACCAGAACAGATCACTTCCCCTTTTCATCAATTTCCCAACCCCAAGCATACAATGAAATCGTCATACAAAACATATCGTTTTAACATGAATAATCACTGAAATAGGACAGAAGTCACTAACCTGTTGATCAGCCTTTACCCTTTAAGGGTTTTCACTTGTTATGCCGGGATTTCGGCATTTAGAGTATAGCAGATTTATACATATGAATATATATTAGCAAACAGTCTAACAGTGAGAAAGGTTACACACCTGATTAATGTCGATACCCTTGCTAGACCGATCTATAACTTTGCTTAAAAAGTCGGAAAGATGTGAAAATAGGGCCTCTTCTATATTCGGCCAAGGGTTAGTAAATCCTGAATTTACACATTGAAACTAATAGATACTCTTACCTTGAAATCTCGAAAGTAACACGATTCAAGTGCTACCGATCTATAACTCAAAGATCTATGTGATTGACTCCACTAAAGTTCCCTTCAGATTTCGGCACAAGTAGGCACCACAGAAGTAATTCGGCAATCACAGGAGATGAGATCTAGGGATTTTGACTTTTAGGAAAATCCCGGAAAAAGTATGAACAAGAGAAGGCTGATGTGTCTTTGGCTTTTAAAATACTTGAGTGAAGAGTTTCGGTTTCTGACAAGAAAAGAGAAGAAGAAAAGAAAACAAGGAAGAGACTTGAAGATTTCGGCTAGGACGAAAAAGAATGGAAAGAGTTTCGGCTTTTAAATCAAAGTGAAGATGAGGGAATTGGCTTAGAGATTTCGGCTTTTGCAAAGAATGAAGAGGAAGATGGAACTTTAGGAGTTTTCGGCTTTTACTCAGAGAAGAAGAGAAAAGAATGAGAGAAAAACCCAAATGCCGAAATTGAAGAAATATTCCCCCTATTTATAGAAATTTCGGCACTTACCTAACCTTGCAGATAAATCCTATCTTTTCTCCTTTATCTTAATCTACTAGCTCATCTAAAAGAGACTTAATTATCTCTAACTCTTCCCTCCTTTATCAGCATATTATCCACATATTTTAATCATTAAAATCCCTAAATTTTAGCCTTTATCTGCTTATTATCCACATAAAATAAATTCCTAAATAATAGCCTTTATCTGCTTATTATCCACATATTTTAAACATTAAAACCCCTAAATTTTAGCCTTGTTGCCATCCATTCCACCTAATCCTAATGCCCAAAAATTTAGCTAACTTAAATTAAAAGAATTGGGCTCCATGAAACTTAAATTTGGGCCCCTTACTCCCTTGTGTGGCGTCACCTCCTAAGATTGGGCCACAAGCCCACTTTGGTATTTTAAACATAGATACTACCTTTTAAATCCTATAATGCCCAAACAGATAATTTTAATCAAGGCCTCTGCCTAAGCCTGAGCCCAATTTGGACCCCTAACACTTAAATTAACACATTAAACATATCCACCCATTAAACGCATAGGCCCAAAAATTTAGGATGTTATAAAGATATTAACTTGGCATATGAGAATATTATTGATTCAGAAAATGCGCATGGTCAAGAAAGTGATGATGATGACGATGACGACGATAGTGGTGGTGATGATGACGGTGAATCAAGCAATTCAAGTGGTTTTGAAATGGAATTAACAAGAGATGCTATAGCTTCTAGTTTAATGAATTCACTTTAAATTGTAAATGCTATTGTAAAATTTTTAGTATTTATATTTGGTATACAAATATTATCCCTTTTTGAAACTTTAATCCAAATATATGTAATATTTTAATTTGTTACGTTTATGTTTTCTATATTATGTTAATATCTAATATGAGTTTTACAAATGTGTTAAAAGCATTAAAAACAAAAAATAATTTTTTAAATAATACAATTGTGTCAATATCTAATTACAAATATTTAATTATTATATTTAAATATTTAAATATAGTTTATATTCTAATTAAATTTAATAAATATTTAATATTAATTACTTAGAAATATTTAAAATTAATATTATATATTAAAATATTAACAATAAATTATAATAAATTATTTTTTATATTTTTGCTAAAATATCATAATATTAACTAATTTGAACATTATTTAAATACATATTTGTTACTTTATAATATCATGTCTAAAATAGATATTTTACTTCTCAAAAGCACTTTTTGACAGCAATACCAAACACTTAAATTTTTCAAAAGCACTTCTCAAAACCACTTTTCCACACTTCTCAAAATCATTGCCGCCCTAAATTATCCACGAAATGGACTGCAACAGCATAATTTCACAAGCTATTTTCTTCAGCAAATAAAAATTTTATTATAAACACGAGGCTCACAAACATAAGCAATCAGAGCATCACATTAACAAAAGAAAACAGACCACTCATCAGAAAACAACAACAAGAACCACACGAGAATTTAAACACTACGAAGAAAACACATGCATTTGCTTCTTCTAAGGGTGACCTTATGGGGACCATTAATTTTCATAGGCAATAATAGTTGGAATGGCCGAAGTTTTGAACCCATTGAAATCATTCCCACGGGATGAAGTATAAGCACCCATGTTGTGAAAGACCAGCCAATCATTCACGTCCAATTCTGGCAATTCAAAACCCTTCAAAACCGTATCAGCTGCATCGCATGTCGGTCCAAAAACAGTGGAACTCCATGTTTTCAATTCTTTGCATGTAGGGTTTTTCATTATGAGAGGAGCGCAAATCACTTCATCGTGATCGTACTTCAAAAAGTTCATCGACCCCGAAATCCCATCACTAA
The DNA here is from genome assembly GCA_005393395.2 of Gossypium australe. Taxonomy (NCBI): domain Eukaryota; kingdom Viridiplantae; phylum Streptophyta; class Magnoliopsida; order Malvales; family Malvaceae; genus Gossypium; species Gossypium australe. Next base: position 123,165,238 of record CM016624.1, on the reverse strand, counting down.
TCCAGTACTCCTTAACCTCCGCCCTTTCTCGTTTCCCTATTACGCTTGTTGCTAATGTAAATGGCGAATTAGCAAAGAAGCGACCAGGTTCCGCAATGATTTTTAAGTTACCATCAGCTAGCTCACAGGGGAAATATTTTTGTAAAGCAGCTGTCACAGCGGAGGCTGCATCGGTAAACTTTGGACCAGATGTGAAGCCTCCACCTATGTCTAAGATATGCATTCTAGGTAGCCCAAGTTGAGCTGCAGTGTCGAACGTTGTTTTGGCTGCTTCAATGGCATCTTCGAATGCATGGAAGTTAATTGCTCTGCTCCCAATATGAAACGAGACGCCAACCACTTGGAGCTTTGCTTCTTGAGCTGCTTTCAGAAGCGGAACAATTTCCTCAGGGAGTGCACCGAACTTGGAACCGAACTTGAATGTTGCACCACTGGTTTCCGGGACTTTGATTCGGATCAACAGTGCACATTTCGGGTGCCACTTTTTGATCTTTTCGAGCTCACAGTTGGAGTCGAAAGTGGTTAAGTTAACGCCAACTTTAGCTGCATACTTGATGTGAGACTCGGGTTTACATGTGTTTGCGAAAACGATTCGATCAGGCGAAACCCCAAGAGACAAAATGGTTTCAATCTCAGGAAGGCTTGCACAGTCGAAGCCGGTGCCTAGAGCTGCCATTTCTTTGAGGAAAGCAGGGTTAGGGTTGCATTTGACAGCATAGAAAGGTTGAACCCCTGGAAGATTACGGAACCATGTCTCCACCAGGGACCTGATTGCACCCAAATCCAGCACGTAAAATGGGTCTGTTTGTTGTTGTTCATTGGAAATGGCTGATTTAATGAAATGAAATAAATCATCTCTGGATACGGGTTTTGTCACCCTATTTGCTATCAACTTTGCTTCACCCACCATTGGTCTGAGCTTGGAGACTTTGTTCGAAAGAAAGGAAGCGAACTTATTGAAAAAAGAGTTGCGAATGCATGAAATAACCAAGAAGATATCCATTTATACAAGTGGATACTAGAACTGTAGCTTCATTCTGGCAATTGGCACGTTTCTCACAATTTACACAATCTTAGCACAGCCTCAGAAAAGAAAAAAAAGAATATTTTTGAGCACCTCAGGTTTGTAAGAAAGTATTATAGAAATTACTCATTTTTAATAGTTTAATATGCGAAATCAGCTATTTTATCCCGAATTTCAGAATTTTCATTTGGATTTGAATTTTTAGGATGATGCTGAAATTTAAGATGAAAAAACTCAGATGTGGACAATCAAGAAAATAAAAGGTCCTTACAAATGCACAGTCACTTGTATGTCGCAAGACCATAAAAAATTGGATGCAAAAATCATATGCAACTGCATCATCTCGTTCCCTGTATTGACTCTTATTGCGGACATGCAAACTCGTTTTAAATACAGGGTTTCCTACAAGAAGGGATGGTGGGCGAAACAAATGACGATGAAGCAGTTGTACAGTGATTGTGATGCGTCATACAACGAACTTCAATGGTGGATATTTGTGATGTTGGAGTATGTGTTGAGAATGGTGACTGATTTGCAAACACTACCGCATAGAGGTCTGGATGGCGAGATAGAACCAAGGAAACAAGTTTTCCATCGATTGTTCTGAATGTTCGAGCCTTGTGTTAAGGCCTTCTCTTACTGCAAACCATTGGTGCAGGTGGACAAAACTTGGCTCTACGGTAAATACACGTAAACAATCCTGATTGCAGTTGCATAAGACAGTAACCAGAATGTACTTCCTATCGCTTTTGCCATCGTGGAGAGCAAGAACTTCGAGTCTTGGGAATTTTCCTTTCAAATCTACGGAGGCATGTTGTTAGGCAATACAACATTTGCCTCATCTTGGGCAGGTCGAAGGGACTACTTCCTGCGGTAAAGTGTTCGGGGGTTATGTGGAGGTTTGTTTATTGCATCTGACACATCGCGTCAAACTTTTACAGAGGTTATAAGAATAAATAATGGTGCAGAGAAATCGTGAGCATGGGTAGAAAACATTGTTCCAAAATTGGTTTGTTCATATTTTATTTTTATTATTTGTTTGTATTTTTTCAAGATAAAATAGTTTGTATTTTAATTTTTTTTCTAAATTTATATTGGTTCGAAATTGCATACGCAGGGTATGAGTTAGAACCATGAATATTCAAGCAAAGGTTTGCGGGGCTTGATGCTTAGATGACATTGTTACCCGAAAATCGCTGTCTCCGGCAGTGGTTGGGTAGAACGAAGAACTGATAGCAAAGTTAAAGTTACGATGATGGGTTTCGATATGCTGAGATGATGAACAACTTCGTAGAGGCGGTTAACTCGAACATGAGACGTACAAGTCATCTGCCAATTTCTATTGTTTTCTCGGCAATATTCTATAGGCTGGCCATGTTGATGCCAATGATGGGGTTGAGACAAGTAAAACAGATAGAGGTCGAGCACATGTACATTGAGGGCGTCTGTAGAGGACACGAAGGATGAACGCAGAACTGTATTTGCACGACTTGGAGACTTTTCGGGTTCAAGAATACGTAGGCCGTCAATCGAGTTGTAACAGCCCAATTTTGACCCTAATCGGAATAGTGGTTTTGGGAGAACAAATTCGAGTTCGAAAAATATTTAAATATTTTTTTTCCGTGTTAATTATGTGTGAATTATTATGTGTGAAATTTTTGTGATTTAATTTTATTGATTGGGTGCCGAATTATTAAAATGGGCTCAATCGCGTGAATTGAGAATTTGATAGTTTAATGTGTAATGGCTAAATTGTTGATGTCTTTTTAAATGGAGGCATTAAAGTTGTAATTTGCCCAATTTTAACTATAGTGGACGGCATGATTATGCTTAAGTGACGTTATTATATGAAATAATATATTATGAATGTTATTATTATTAATTATACATTATATTAAGCTTATAATAATAAAACATAATGGGAAAGAGAAAGATTACTCATTCTTTCATCTTTAATGGCCGAATGTAAGAAAGAAAAAGAAAGAAGTGAGCAAACAAGGGTTCGGCCATGTCTAAGCTAAATTAAGATTAAGAACCAAAGAAATCAGACTTGGATCGGGGAAAAGCGAAAATAGTTGAATAGCCTGTTTTTGTCGTTCGACGATATCCGAGGTAATTTTTTAAGTAGTTGGGTGAAATAAATTTGACTATATACTAATGCATCATGAAATGAAATGAAATGTGCATATATATTTTTACTAGCCGAATGTGGGTTTGAAATTATGAAAATATATATGTATAAATATGGAATGTATGAATTGGCTAAATATATGTGCTATGGTTAAGTGATAGATATGTACATATATGTATGGAAACGGAAAGTGAGTAGTGATGGTAATTGAAATTTTTGGATGTGTGTGTATGTATATATTTGAGATTGCCGAATGTAAAGGTAAGTGAAGATGGTAAATTGAGTTGTTGATAAATAATTATATGCTATAGATAGATAAAAAAATAAATTGAGTATGTACGAATGGGAATGGGATTATAAATGTTTTGGAAGAGCAAAGGAAAGGTCTGTAAAAGGGCACTATGTGTGCGAAACTAAATTTACCGAGCACTGTGTGTGCGAAATCGGTTAAATGGCACTAGGTGTGCTGAATAATAAGTAATGGCACTAAGTGTGCGATACATTACTGTTAAATGGCACTATGGCACTATGTGTGCGAGATGGCACTAAGTGTGCAATACATTATTGTTAAATGGCACTACGTGTGTTCTTTCTAAAGTAATGGCACTAAGTGTGCGATACGTTACGAAATTTGCACTATGTGTGCGGGATTACAGAGACTTCGGAGACATGAATGGATGAAGGGAGATAAACGGGAAATGATACATGAGTAAATATTGCATGATAGCCTAATAACCAGGTATCAGTGAGGTAAGTTGTATTTGGCCAGTGCATATGTGATGTTTCTCTTGTATATGTGAAAATAAGGTAAGTTAGTTGTTGAATTGATTATATAAATGTTAAAGTTCCAAATGTGAATAATGTGAATGTATATGTGAAGGTGTAAAATCTGCCAAATGGGATATATGTGATTTTAATAGTGAGATTTATATAAGTTCATGTGTATTTGTACAGTTAGCCATATGATATGTGTATAAAAGATTTAAATGATAACCTTGTATTTAGGTATATATATATTCAGTTTGGTAACTTAGTGTTAATATATAATAGTTGGTATATATATAATTGCTTAAGACTTACTAAGCTTAAATAGCTTACTCTGTGCGTATTCTTGTTTACTTCTGTTTATAGATTTGGATATACGTTACGAGTTCGGGGATCGTCAGCAAGACTACTCACACTATCGATAGTTTCCTTTGGTATTTTACTAAGTTGAAAATTTAATATATGGCATGTATAGCATAGTAAAAGGTGGAATAGGAATTAAGTACTTTGTATGTAAATAATAGCCATACGAAGATGGCTTATTGAAACACCCCAAACCCGGCCCACGAGCCTTGACCGGATCCGGTATGTTCCTTGAGTAAAACGGTTCAAAACTGGTTTGTATCTTTTGAAAATCTTTGAGTGATTTTGGGAGAAAACTCGAATTGGGTTGGGCTCAAGTTGGAAACTAGTTTATTTTTGAAACATAAGTTTTTATAAAAATTCATTTGTTAAGTTTCAAAACTTTAAGTTAAAAGATATGCCGAATTCGTTTTAGGATTTATCTTTAAATTAGAAATCATTTTCTTTTAGGTGTCAAAACGTTTAGAGTTCATTCTTAAATAAAATTTACTTAGTCTTTAATTTGATAAAAATTTCGTATCATAAGAAAATCATTCAAGTGCATGCATAAACAGTTTATAACTATGGCCTTATTACATCAAAAACAAAACCCAAATAATTTGAAGTACTTAAAGTAAAAAGTCCAAATAAAATCAATTCCTTGCTGAGCATGACCACCACTAAGCTTCTGCCGACCTGGTCCATCACTGATCGTCACCTGAAAAATATTCCCACAACGGGGTGAGTCAAACAGACTCAATGTGTAGAACCAACACCAAGTCCAAACAGATTCATGCATATCAGATCATACATACACATATAGCATTTAAATAAAATGATGCAATCCCGAACCCAATCCTAGTTGCCATCCACTACACATAACCCGTACCAACCTGCACACCGTGGGGACTACTAAGTCAACCCTCCATCCGCTACACATCATCGAAGGCAGTCGCTGCAGTCGACGTGCTCATCGCCCTTATATATTGTGGCATAGCCACCAGATAACATTTTGTGTCATGAGACACCACATTCAGATAATGTGACCGAAGTCACCACATTCAGATATCGTGGTATGAACCACCAGATCACTTCCCCTTTTCATATCACCCATATGCCCCATGTCATACATGTCATGCAATATCATGTCTTAAGCCTTATTTCACATTCTTATCATGTTCACATACGTGACATATTCCAAATATTCATATCTTATATTAACTTAAAGTTAACGTTACGTACCTGAGTACTTTGTACCATTGCATGGTACCTTAGCCACATTCATATTATTATAAACACATATATTAAATTAAAGCCGTAATCTATTAAGAGATAGTGTGGGGTACACACCTGGTTCACTTAGCGAATTTACGGAAATCCTGAAACCCGATCTATCTTTAGATCTTTAATTCCTATATTCGGCCAACACTTAGAATTTTAATAAAAACCATTCGGCCATAACACCAAATCCCGAAGGATTAACGCAACCCACTCTTACCTTGCTGCCGATTTGATTACTAAACAGATCCCGAAACTTTGCTATATTCCTTCTTGTAATCGGCCAAGCACTAGATCACTTCACAGGTTAGTTTTCGGCTTTCAAGATAATAAAAGATAGATCCAAACACTAAAATAAGCCTTGGCCGAATGTACATATGTACTTACCTTAAGGATCTTAGATCCCGAAATTCCTCCTTGGTTAGGGAGTTGTCGAAAATACCAAAATAAATTCTTCTTTCATTCAAATTCCAAAAGTTCCTTACAAATGGAAAACATCACATATTTATAGGCCAAGGATAGGTAGCCAAATGTTTCAAACAAATTAAAGGAAATTAAAATTATTCAAGTCGTGACCGTCCTATGCTAGGTGCCAAATGCTTTGTGCCGTTTTGCTCCACTAGGATCATCATGTTGATTAATCAAATGCTTGTGCCCCTTTATGCACTACACACCCAATTGCTTGATTTTATTTTCTACCATAGCCATCCATCATGTTCATAAGAAGACAAGGCCTATGTTTATTTTATTCAACAAACATGCCATCCAAGCTTCCACTTTGCTTATTTTCCCCTTTGTTTAATCACCACTAATTGTTCATGCCATCCATGCCGTATACAACCAAGCTTATTTTAATAAAACAAAACAATCATGCCCCATTTAAATTGCCATTGCCATCCAAGTGTTCACCCATGCCTTGGTGGTCTTCATTTGTTTATTCTTTTGTGCCGTCCAACATTAAGCCATCTCCAATTGATCTTCTTTTTTTTTGTTTATTTAATTCATGCACATCCTTCATAGTCGTACATATGCTTCAAGTTGCTCCCCAATATTTAATCAATTCCATCATCTTAAAATAATGGAGCATGCCGTCCCCATTCTTTCAATACTAGTGCCGTCCCTTGCCTTTAAGCATAATAAACAATGAAAACTCCTATCATGGTTTGCATTCCAATTTTATTCCAAGCACCACACCAATATTCTCCCTCTCCATTATCTTTCCATGCATCAGAACGTGGAGCATTCTACAAACATATAACCCAAAATATTAGTGAATTTTCGGATGAGCATAGTTAACACACGCTTTAATCGCTTTATTTGAAACACTAACACCACACACAAGCATGCTATTTCATATAACTTAGTACTAATGCATAAGCTATAATCCAGGATATTACAATTCTACCCCCTTAAAATAATTTCGACCTCGAAATTACCTGGCTGAAATAAGTGAGGGTATTGCTGTCGCATTGCTTCTTCCGGCTCCCACGAAGCTTCCTCCGATCCATGATTGCGCCATAACACTTTGACTAGGGGTATTGACTTCCTCCGAAGTACTTTCACATCTTGTTCCAAAATCCGAATCGGTTCTTCCTCGTAGGACAAATCTGGTCTTAGCTCCACTTCTTCAACCGGAACTACATGAGATGGATTCGATCGATAACGACGTAGCATGGACACATGGAATACGTCATGTATCTGCTTCAATTCTAGTGGTAACTCCAACTGGTAAGCCACTGGTCCAACTCGCTTCAATACCCGATAAGGTCCTATAAACCTTGGACTTAACTTCCCTTTGTGACCAAATCTCATTACCTTCTTCCAAGGCGAAACTTTAAGAAACACTTGATCTCCCACATCAAATTCTATTTCCTTCCGCTTGAGATCTGTGTATGACTTCTGCCTATTAGATGCTTCCCTTAACCGTGCTCGAATTACCTCAATTTTCTCTTCAGATTCTGCCATTAACTCTGGACCCAAAACTCGACGTTCCCCTAATTCTGTCCAACACGTAGGAGTTCGACACTTCCGACCATATAGCGCTTCATACGGTGCCATCCGTATACTGGCCTGATAGCTGTTGTTGTAGGCAAACTCCGCTAAAGGCAAATAGTCTTCCCAACTTCCTCTGAAGTCTATCACACAGCCTCTCAACATATCCTCCAACACTTGGATTACTCGTTCAGATTGCCTGTCGGACTGTGGATGAAATGCCGTAGTGAAGTTCAATTTGGTGCCTAAAGCTTGATGTAGCACTCTCCAAAATCGAGAAGTAAACCTTGGGTCCCTATCTGAGATGATTGACACCGGCACACCATGCAACCTTACAATTTCCGCCACATACAACTTTGCCAACTTTTGCAAAGAATAATCAACCCGCACTGGAATGAAATGCGCGGACTTTGTCAAACGATCCACTATTACCCATACCGAGTCCTTTTTAGTAGGCGTAAGGGGAAGCCCACTAACGAAGTCCATGGTAATTCTCTCCCACTTCCACTGTGGAATCATTATCGGTTGAAGTAATCCTGACGGAACTTGGTGTTCAGCCTTAACTTGCTGACACGTCAAGCACTTGACAACAAATTCAGTAACTTCTCTCTTAGGTCCAGGCCACCAAAACTGTTCTCTTAAATCTCTGTACAACTTAGTGCCTCTAGATGCATAGCAATAGGGCTACTATGCGACTCCTGAAGAATCCTCCGCCTTAACTTCTGATCCTTAGGCATACAGACCTTACCCTTGAAGCACAATACTCCCTCATCATTGATTCCATAATCCTCTATCTCCTCATTCCGTACTTGCTGTAGCTTAGCATTTAATTCTTCATCAACCAACTGTCCCTCTTTCACTTCATTTAACCATGCCGGCTTAACTTACAGCTCTGCTAGCAGACTTCCATCATCATACAAGCTCAGATGTGCGAACATCGCCCTCAGATTCGACACAACCTTCCGACTTAAAGCATCTGCCACTACATTCGCTTTGCCCGAATGATACTCTATCGAACAATCGTAGTCCTTCAGTAGTTCAACCCACATTCGCTGTCTCAGGTTCAACTCCTTTTGAGTCAACAAATACTTAAGACTCTTGTGGTCTGTATAGATTACCGACTTTTCTCCATAAAGATAGTGCCTCCACACCTTAAGAGCAAAGACCACTGCCGCCAATTCCAAATCATGAGTTGGGTAGTTAACCTCATGTGGCCTTAATTACCGAGACGCATAAGCGACTACTTTCCCATCTTGCATCAGAACACATCCCAATCCCGTATGAGAAGCGTCACAATACACCGTGAAATTCTTTCCTGCCTCCGGCTGAATCAAAACTGGAGCTTCAGTCAAAACCCTCTTAAGCTTCTCAAAACTCTCCTGTTGCTTATCCGTCCATACGAAAGGTACTTCCTTTCTCAACAACTTCGTCAGAGGTGCGGCTATTGATGAGAACCCTTCTACGAACCTTCTGTAGTAGCTTGCCAATCCCAAGAAACTGCGGACCTCAGCCACCGACTTAGGTGGTTTCCAATCCAACACCGCCTCAATCTTCCTCGGATCCACCTTTATTCCTTCTGCAGACACCACATGTCCTAAAAACGCAACCTCCTTAAGCCAAAATTCACACTTGCTGAATTTAGCATATAGCTTCTTCTCCCTTAACACTTGCAACACCATCCGGAGATGCTCATCATGTTCCTCCTCCGACTTGGAGTACACCAGGATGTCGTCGATGAACACAATGACGAACTGATCCAAGTAGGGTTGGAAAACCCGGTTCATCATATCCATGAACGTGGCTGGGGCGTTCGTCAATCCAAACGGCATTACTACAAACTCAAAATGCCCATACCTTGTCCGAAAGGCTGTCTTATGGATATCTGCCTCCTTCACCTTAAGTTGATGATATCCAGACCTTAGATCTATCTTGGAGAATACTGCTGCTCCCTTAAGCTGATCGAACAAGTCGTCAATCCTCGGCAAAGGATACTTGTTCTTGATGGTCAACTTATTCAGCTGACGATAATCTATGCACATACGCATAGTTCCGTTCTTCTTCTTTAAAAACAAGACCGGTGCTCCCCATGGGGACAAACTGGGTCGAATAAACCCACGATCCAGCAATTCTTGAATTTGAGCCTTGAGCTCAACCAACTCCTTGGGTGCCATTCTGTACGGAGAAATTGACACAGGAGTTGTACCAGGCAGCAAATCAATTCCAAACTCTACCTCCCTATCTGGGGGTATTCCAGGTAATTCCTCCGGAAAGACATCTTCAAACTCCCTTATAGTTCGAACTCCACTAACACCTTCTTCCATTGTATCTAATGCACTGACAAAGGCCAAGAACGCCTTGCATCCTTTCCGAACCATCTTATCAGCCTTTAACGCTGAAACTACGTTAGACAGGTAGTTTCTTCTTTCTTCGATCATAATGACCACCTCATCCTCCGGGGTTCTTAACTCCATTCGCTTAGCTGCACAGTCCAACATAGCCCAATGGTCCACTAGCCAGTCCATTCCAAGTATGAGATCGAACTCTCCGAAGGGAAGTTCCATCAAGTCGGCAGAAAATACCACGCCTTGGATTTCTAGTGGTACACTCCGGAAGATCTTATTTACCACTAAAGTTTGACCTAGTGGGCTTACTACAGTCATCCCCCTATCAGAAAGTTCAGAGGCTATGTCTACAGTCTCAACTACTCTACTTGCAACATACGAATGGGTCGAGCCTACATCAATCAAAGCAAAATAAGGCTTGCCAAAAATAAGGAATGTACCGGTTATGACGTCCGGCGCGTCTCCATCTTCCCTCCGACGAACTGTATAAACCAAACCCGGTTGCCTTGCCTCAGTATTATCATTAGCACCTCTGCCAGGTGTTCCACGTCCTCTACCAGCGCCATTACCTCGGCCATTCAGACCACGACCTCGCTGAGGTTGCTGTCCACCTCTACCAGCCTGATTAACATTCTGAGCTACTGGTCGATTCCCATCCGGCCTCTTAGGACAATCCTTAATCATATGGTCCTTGGACCCACACCTAAAGCATCCTCCTGTCTTCTTCCAACATTCTCCTAAATGTTTCTTCCCACACTGATCACAAGTACGATATTGCCCTCCAGTATCAACTTGCTGACCTCGCGGCCCATCCACTCTAGACCTTTTCTGAGCATTCCCAGATGATCCTGACGACCCAAATCCTCTTTTCTGCTTATTCCGATCAGAGTGCTGCCTTACAGAGTCCCTAATTCCTTCCGCTATCTTAGCTTTCTCTACTAGCGCAGAAAACTCCCGCTCTTGATGTGGAGCGACTAACAACCTCAAGTCATCCCTTAGTCTGTCCTCAAACTGGACACACCGCTCATGCTCCGTAGCCACTACTCCTCGAGCATACCGGCTCAACCTCAAAAACTCAGCTTCGTATTCTGCCACAGACTTGTTTCCTTGAACTAGCTCCAGAAAAACCTTCCTTTGTTCATCAGTATACCGTGTGCCAACATATTTCTTCTGATATGCTGCCTTAACATACTCCCAGGTTAGATCATCAGCTGTGGTACCATCCCGAACCGTGAGCCACCACTGATACGCTTCATCGCGTAACAGCGCCACCATTCCTTTCACTTTCTCCTTAGGGGTCAGATCCAGCTCATCCATAATTCGTTCCGTTACCTCCAACCAATACTCAGCCGTACTGGGTGCCACTCCAGATACTCCACGAAACACTTCAGCCCCATTGGCTCGGAGTCGCTCGGGTACAGATTTCCAAGCTCCCATATTTCCACCTGCGCCAGCCACTATTTCCAAAACTCGCAGCACAGCCTGCGACACAGCATCATCTCCCGTCTGATCTTGCTGCTCAACACCAACAGCTGGTGGTGGTGGTGGTACCTCATTGTCAGACCCATGACCCAATCTAACGGGTTCCGACATAGTCATTCTTCCTCGACCACGTCCACGACGACCGCGTCCTCTAGAACTCATTTTTAACGATTGCGCTTTAATTTGATTAAGAAATTTTATGAATTAGCTTTTATTCCACTGATTATTCACGAAGAGTTTTATGAAAGGAGCTTAATAGGAATTCTTTCGATCATTCAAAATTTCAAGTTTTCTATCCTAATTCACAGAAAAGCACATCCATTCCATAGTATCTCTCATACACATTCATCTTCGGACAATTCTGTCCGTTCCTAACCCAGGGGTATTTTCGTCATTTGTCCTACAGGGGTATTTTGGTAATAAATTGGGGTCAATTTGAAAATTACAAAAGTCATTTCAACATTTTCCAAACTCATGGGTATTTTTGAAAGAAAGATTTTCCAAATCAAAGGTATGGCAAAATTTCAGAAAGCAGGGTCATTTTGGTAATTTTGGTAAACCAGGGGTAATTTCGTAAATTTTCAGATCAGGTTATTTTGAATCTTCACAAAATAGGGTTTTTGGATACTTTTACAACATAAGAAAATTTTATTGAAATCGGGGTAATATGGTAAATTTTTTTTAAAACCAAGGGCATTTTCGTAATTTTGCAAATAGGGGTATTTTAGTAATTTTCATAAATCAAGATTATTTCCGAAAAATTTTATGGAATAGATTTTATAAATCAAAAGGGTAATTTAGTGAGTCTAAAACTAGTTTTTTTTTTAAAAATAGGCTAGTCCCTTTCGGGTTTTAGTTTTTGAGTTTAGCCTATGAATAAGTCCTCTTGGTTATGGTGAACCGAAGCTACGCGCCAGGTAGGATTCGAGTGGAGAGGAGGTGAGTCACGCGGACTGCTTAAGTACCAAGCTCCCACCGAATACCAATCCTAGACATGCGCACAACGGTTGCCACACCCTAACTCGACGACTTAGACACAGGTTTGTTTAATTAGACATTTAAAGTCTTATGAAATTTGTTGGGGTTAACCTAGTCCTAGGGTTCAAGTACTTATCATGCTATTCTACGTTCCATTCCATTTCTACCCTTCTATAGATCACAATATAAATCACACAAAGGATAGGGGTACTTACCTGGTGGACTTCGGGTCGGAGACTTAGGTGCCATGCCAGAAAACCTGCTTAAAAATTCCATAAATTCTTTTGGGCTTAACCTTTGAAAATGTTTTGGGCCTTAAACCCAAGGCCGAGAGTTTAAAAACCTGGCTCTGATACCAAGCTGAAACACCCCAAACCCAGCCCACGAATCTTGACCGGATCCGGTATGTTCCTTGAGTAAAACGGTTCAAAACTGGTTTGTATCTTTTGAAAATCTTTGAGTGATTTTGGGAGAAAACTCGAATTGGGTTGGGCTCAAGTTGGAAACTAGTTTATTTTTGAAACATAAGTTTTTATAAAAATTCATTTGTTAAGTTTCAAAACTTTAAGTTAAAAGATATGCCGAATTTGTTTTAGGATTTATCTTTAAATTAGAAATCATTTTCTTTTAGGTGTCAAAACGTTTAGAGTTCATTCTTAAATAAAATTTACTTAGTCTTTAATTTGATAAAAATTTCGTATCATAAGAAAATCATTCAAGTGCATGCATAAACAGTTTATAACTATGGCCTTATTACATCAAAAACAAAACCCAAATAATTTGAAGTACTTAAACTAAAAAGTCCAAATAAAATCAATTCCTTGCTGAGCATGGCCACCACTAAGCTTCTGCCGACCTGGTCCATCACTGATCGTCACCTGAAAAATATTCCCACAACGGGGTGAGTCAAACAGACTCAATGTGTACAACCAACACCAAGTCCAAACAGATTCATGCATATCAGATCATACATACACATATAGCATTTAAATAAAATGATGCAATCCCGAACCCAATCCTAGTTGCCATCCGCTACACATCACCCGTACCAACCTGCACACCGTGGGGACTACTAAGTCAACCCTCCATCCGCTACACATCATCGAAGGCAGTCGCTGCAGTCGACGTGCTCATCGCCCTTATATATTGTGGCATAGCTACCAGATAACATTTTGTGTCATGAGACACCACATTCAGATAATGTGACCGAAGTCACCACATTCAGATATCGTGGTATGAACCACCATATCACTTCCCCTTTTCATATCACCCATATGCCCCATGTCATACATGTCATGCAATATCATGTCTTAAGCCTTATTTCACATTCTTATCATGTTCACATACGTGACATATTCCAAATATTCATATCTTATATTAACTTAAAGTTAACGTTACGTACCTGTGTACTTTGTACCATTGCATGGTACCTTAGCCACATTCATATTATTATAAACACATATATTAAATTAAAGCCGTAATCTATTAAGAGATAGTGTGGGGTACACACCTGGTTCACTTAGCGAATTTACGGAAATCCTAAAACCTGATCTATCGCTTTAGATCGTTAATTCCTATATTCAGCCAACACTTAGAATTTTAATAAAAACCATTCGGCCATAACACCAAATCCCGAAGGATTAACGCAACCCACTCTTACCTTGTTGCCGATTTGATTACTAAACAGATCCCGAAACTTTGCTATATTCCTTCTTGTAATCGGCCAAGCACTAGGTCATTTCACAGGTTAGTATTCGACTTTCAAGATAATAAAAGATAGATCCAAACACTAAAATAAGCCTTGGCCGAATGTACATATGTACTTACCTTAAGGATCTTAGATCCCGGAATTCCTCCTTGGTTAGGGAGTTGTCGAAAATACCAAAATAAATTCTTCTTTCATTCAAATTCCAAAAGTTCCTTACAAATGGAAAACATCACATATTTATAGGCCAAGGATAGGTAGCCAAATGTTTCAAACAAATTAAAGGAAATTAAAATTATTCAAGTCGTGACCGTCCTATGCTAGGTGCCAAATGCTTTGTGCCGTTTTGCTCCACTAGGATCATCATGTTGATTAATCAAATGCTTGTGCCCCTTTATGCACTACACACCCAATTGCTTGATTTTATTTTCTACCATAGCCATCCATCATGTTCATAAGAAGACAAGGCCTATGTTTATTTTATTCAACAAACATGCCATCCAAGCTTCCACTTTGCTTATTTTCCCCTTTGTTTAATCACCACTAATTGTTCATGCCTTCCATGCCTTATACAACCAAGCTTATTTTAATAAAACAAAACAATCATGCCCCATTTAAATTGCCATTGCCGTCCAAGTGCTCACCCATGCCTTGGTGGTCTTCATTTGTTTATTCTTTTGTGCCGTCCAACATTAAGCCATCTCCAATTGATCTTCTTTTTTTTTTGTTTATTTAATTCATGCACATCCTTCATAGTCGTCCATATGCTTCAAGTTGCTCCCCAATATTTAATCAATTCCATCATCTTAAAATAATGGAGCATGCCGTCCCCATTCTTTCAATACTAGTGCCGTCCCTTGCCTTTAAGCATAATAAACAATGAAAACTCCTATCATGGTTTGCATTCCAATTTTATTCCAAGCACCACACCAATATTCTCCCTCTCCATTATCTTTCCATGCATCAGAACGTGGAGCATTCTACAAACATATAACCCAAAATATTAGTGAATTTTCGGATGAGCATAGTTAGCACACGCTTTAATCACTTTATTTGAAACACTAACACCACACACAAGCATGCTATTTCATATAACTTAGTACTAATGCATAAGCTATAATCCAGGATATTACACTTATCTTCTTTGATTGATTTGGGTTCTGTGTTTATGGTTGATAATGGTCATTAAAAAAAAATAAGTTTATACTTATGCATATGTGATTACGTATATGTTCATGATAGGTAAGTATGTGTTATGTTTACTTTTAAGTTAGGCATATTGAATTTGGTTATGTGATTAATATATGTATATTGGTTATGTTTGGTATGATGAATAGAATTAGTTAAAATGTGGACTTGAACCAAATGTAAACTTGGATATTTTGGCTATGAGTAAGTGATGATAATAGGGATATGTTAAATTCGATTAAGTGTTATGTAATTGTATATTTGTTGTGCATTGTGTAAAGTTTGATTTATTTACTAAATGATGTTAAATAAATTGTCTATGTAATAAGTATTAGTAATTATGTAAATTAGTAAGATGTGATTTGGTTTTGATATATATATCTATATATTATTCGAATTTAATAAATAGGTATGTAGTCATATTGATCATCAAGTTTTTGATTTGGAATTGAAATGATCATGTTGGATATATATGTATTTGGCAGTGATGTGAAATTTTGATAGATGTTTAAATATAATACAAATGGATTTAGTTCTAGTAATTTGGTTATGATATTTGTATTTGTATGTGGTATTTGTGGGTTGTAAATTTTAGTTATGTGAAAGCTAATAGATGTGTTTCAGGATTAAATTGGTTATATGATGTAATGTGATAGAAATTCAAATATAAAATTATGTTTATATTTGCATATACCCGGCTATGCTTAAATGAATTATTGGTATACTTTATTGAGAATTTATTTATGGTTAGACATGGATTCTATAAGCTTGTGATTTTTAAATTTGGAATATACTTGGAGTTAAGTTTTAAATTGTAAATTAATTGAATGATGATTATAATCGAGATTGTTTGTATGGAAGATTATATGATTGGTCGAATGTGTATTTGTGATTACTTGAGTGATTTGACATGTATATATATATTCGTAATAAAAGAAAAAAAAATATATGCCTGTTTGAGTGATGTCTTATTCGGTAATGCCTTGTAACCCTAATCCAACGACGGATACGGATTAGGGGTGTTACATTTTATTGGTATCAGAGCCATGGTTTAGTCGATTCTAGGACTACCATAGCGTATGTGAGTGTAGCTATACATGCCATATTAAATCTACGATAGTGTGATATCTCCCGACTCTAACGAAGATTGTTTTGATGTGATAGATAAGATTTCCAACTGGGCTAATTCTGATAGTACAAAAGTATATATTCAAATATTTGAGTGGAAATGTGCTGATGATGAGTTGAGACTTATAAAGGTAAGAATTAAATTGTATGGCATGTTGTTATTGATAAAGGTGGTAATTATATGATCATATGAGATACGATATTTGAGTTATGATTGCTATCTAAGATGCTTTGATTTTGAAATGGTGATTTGAGTTAGCATGTGAACAATGTGTTAATAATAATAAGTGATTTAAAGAAAAGGTATATTAAATGATTTGAGAATGTGAAATTTGTAATGAACTGACTATTCGTGATAGTATGTATTATGTGCAATTATATGAGAGTTAAATTTGAGGCTCTACTACCCTCACCCCCTTGTCAGAAAAATGTTACAATTTTATTATAAGAGTTGGAAGGAATAAGCTCACTAATGTGAAGTTTTAGAAAAATCCGTGTTTGAAAGATTAGTAATGTGGTCAGAAAAGAGAATGAATCAGCAAATAGTACTAAAAGAGATATTGGGCAGTTCTGAAGATTATTCAGATTTTGCAAAGTCACTGTTAAAGAAGAAGTTAACTCCGATTAAATGACTTATTCAGGTATGTTATCTAAATAAAGTATTAACTAAAAGCTTTCCTGAATTGATTTCTGTTAATGATGGGATAATATGAAAATTTCTGATGACAGAATTAGACAGTGGATTGATGTTTGAATTGTATTGATGGTTGAATGCAATGGTTATAGTCGGGCAGTTATTATGATTCCATTTGGACATTCTGTGTGTACATTTATCCTCAAAAGTATATGTGACTGTTTAATTTCAAAAAGAAAGTTTTATCATATAAGAACATTAGCTAAACATATTAATAGACGAAAGTATCGTTGATCTATTTGGGTTATATTCGACATTGTTATGTCTTCCTTTGATAATTTATTCCATGGTGTGGATATGAAAATTCGACGGTGAAATCGATATGGGATTAATATTCTGATTCTACTGGTTATTTCTTTGTTGAATATATGTGAAGATTATATTACTTCTGTTATTGTGGATTTCAGTATTTATGAACGACATTGTTCTTTCTGGACATTTCTGGGATATCATCGGAACTAATATTATTTTATATGAGTTGTAATTTTTAGATATTCTGTGTAACTCCTAATGTTGAAATTTTGCTACTCCGATATTTGTATGATTCCATATCTACAAGAGATTTCTATTTGATAGATATGACTATGTCTATTACAATTATAATTTCTGGCTTGAAATGTGAGAGTACAGCGGTATCTTCCTCAGAGTTATAGAAGATGTGTTTCTCAATGGTTGCTATTTAAATCATATTTGATTCCTTTCTGTGTTCAGATACTTCATTAATAGCTGGGATAATATTCACTATAGGATTGAGACATTGTTCTTAATAAAGCTCAATGATTTCTATATGGTTAAGGTGATTTTAGTATAATTCAGAGTTTCGATGATTAATATATGAGACAACTTTATTATAAACTCTTTTCTAGTTTTCGTGAAGGTTCGACAGTGATAAAAGTGAAAATGATAAGAAGATCAAGATTAATTTGTATAATGATATGTCTGGGGTCATCCTTCTAATGAGAATAAAGATTTCTTCGAAAAGATTGATTCAGTAGTTAATATGATTTGAATTATTTGATTAAAGAGTTAATTGGGATATATGTCTTTGAATTTATCTACGAAATGGAAATAAACTTTGAACGTACATGTATGAATTGAAGGATAGATTGAAAGAAGAATTTGTATTCTTAAAGACTCTGATGTACTAAAGACTGTTTTCCGAACGAGGTACGGACACTATGAGTTTCTGGTTATGCCTTTCAGACTTACTAATATACCTGCTATTTTCATGGATTTGATAAATCAAATTTTCAGACAGTATTTGGATCGGTTTATTGTAGTGTTTATAGATAATATTCTAATCTACTCCCAAGATGAAACCGAGCATGTTGAGCATCTGAGACTTGTGCTACAGACTTTGCGAGATAAACAGTTGTATACAAAGTTTAGTAAATGTGAGTTCTGATTACATGAAATCAGTTTTGTGGGCCATATTGTATCAGCATCAGGCATTAGGATTAATCCGAGTAAGGTTTCAGCTATACTTGATTGGAAACCTCAGAGAAATATCTCTGAAGTTCGAAGCTTACTGGGAATTGCTGATTATTATAGACGATTTGTGAAAGGTTTCTCTATAATTGCTACACCTATGACGAAGCTGTTACAGAAAGATGTTAAGTTCGAGTGGTCAGAAAAGTGTCAGAAAAGTGTTGATCAGTTGAAAACTCTATTGACAGAAGCTCTAGTGTTAGTTCAGCCTAAATTGGGTAAAGAATTTGTCATTTATAGTGATGCAACTTTGAGTGGCCTGGACTGTGTTTTGATACAGGAAGGCAAAGTCATAGCTTATACCTCGAGACAGTTGAAGCCACACGAAAAAAAATATCCGACACATGATTTGGAGCTAGTAGCCATTGTGTTCGCGTTAAAGGTTTGGCGTCACGATCTATTCAGCGAGAAATGTCATGTTTATTCTGATCACAAAAGTCTGAAGTATTTAATGACTCAGAAATATCTGAATTTGAGCCAACGTCGATGATTAGAGTTGTTAAAAGACTACAAGCTAGTGAATGACTATCCGGAAAAGGCTAGTGTTGTTGCTGATGCTTTAAGTAGAAAATCATTATTTATTTTATGTGCAATGAATGCGTATATGGTTAAATATGATGATTGCGTGATAATAGCCGAATTAAAAGCAAAACTGTTATTTGTTCAACAAATTTGTGATACTCAGGAAGTTGATAATGAATTGTTAGCAAAGCGAACTCAGTGTGAAATGAATATTGAATCTGAATTCCGAGTTGATAAAAATGATTGTTTGAGGTTCAGAAACCGAATATGTGTTCTGAGAAATTCAGAGTTGATTCAGATGATTTTGAATGCAGCTCACAGTAGTAGGTTATCTATTCATCTGGGTAGTACGAAAATGTATAATGATTTGAAACAGTTATATTAGTGGCCTGGTATGAAACGAGACATATCTGATTTTCTTTTGAAATGCCTAGTTTGTCAGTAAGTGAAAGCCGAACATCAGGTACCTTCTGGGTTACTTCAGCCAAATGTGATACCTGAGTGGAAATGGGACAGAGTCATGATGGATTTTGTATCTGGTTTACTATTGACACCGAGCAAGAAAGATGCAATCTGGGTTATTGTGGATAGATTGACTAAATCTAGTTTACCTTTGATTGAATTTACTCATATTAATAGCTTTCAATCCAGTATCAAATGGCATTTTATGAGGTTTTGTACGGTCGTAAAAGTCGTACACCATTGTATTCGACTGAGCTTAGTGAAAATAAGATACGTGGGGTTGACTTAATCAAAGAGCGTTATCCAAACCCATTCATTGGTAAGATTTTCGGGGACAAAAATCCCTAAGGGGGAGAGTTGTAACAGCCCAATTTTGACCCTAATTGGAATAGTGATTTCGGGACCACAAATCCCAGTCCAAAAAATATTTAAATATTATTTTCCGTGTTAATTATGTGTGAATTATTATGTGTGAAATTTTCGTGATTTAATTTTATTGTTTGGGTGTCGAATTATTAAAATGGGCTTAATCGCGTGAATTGAAAATTTGATAGTTTAATGTGTAATGGCTAAATTGTTGATGTCTTTTTAAATGGAAGCATTAAAGTTGTAATTTGCCCAATTTTAACTATAGTGGACGGCATGATTATGCTTAAGTGACTTTATTATATGAAATAATATATTATAAATGTTATTATTATTAATTATACATTATATTAAGCTTATAATAATAAAACATAATGGGAAAGAGAAAGATTACTCATTCTTTCATCTTTAGTGGCCGAATGTAAGAAAGAAAAAGAAAGAAGTGAGCAAACAAGGGTTCGGCCATGTCTAAGCTAAATTAAGATTAAGAACCAAAGAAATCAGACTTGGATAGGGGAAAAGCGAAAATAGTCGAATAGCCTGTTTTTGTCGTTCGACGATATCCAAGGTAAGTTTTTAAGCAGTTGGGTGAAATAAATTTGACTGTATACTAATGTATCATGAAATGAAATGAAATGTGCATATATATTTCTACTAGCCGAATGTGGGTTTGAAATTATGAAAATATATATGTATAAATATGGAATGTATGAATTGGCTAAATATATGTACTCTGGTTAAGTGATAGATATGTGCATATATGTATGGAAATGGAAAGTGAGTAGTGATGGTAATTGAAATTTTTGGATGTGTGTGTATGTATATATTTGAGATTGCCGAATGTAAAGGTAAGTGAAGATGGTAAATTGAGTTGTTGATAAATAATTATATGTTATAGATAGATAAAGTAAATAAATTGAGTATGTAGGAATGGGAATGGGATTATAAATGTTTTGTAAGAGCAAAGGAAAGGTCTGTAAAAGGGCACTATGTGTGCGAACTAAATTTACCAAGCACTGTGTGTGCGAAATCGGTTAAATGGCACTAGGTGTGCGGAATAATAAGTAATGGCACTAAGTGTGCGATACATTACTATTAAATGGCACTATGGCACTATGTGTGCGGAATAATAAGTAATGGCACTAAGTGTGCGATACATTACTGTTAAATGGCACTATGGCACTATGTGTGCGGAATAATAAGTAATGGCACTAAGTGTGCGATACATTACTATTAAATGGCACTATGTGTGCGGAATAATAAGTAATGGCACTAAGTGTGCGATACATTATTGTTAAATGGCACTACGTGTGTTCTTTCTAAAGTAACGGCACTAAGTGTGCGATACGTTACGAAATTTGCACTATGTGTGCGGGATTACAGAGACTTCGGAGACATGAATGGATGAAGGGAGATAAACGAGAAATGATACATGAGTAAATATTGCATGATAGCCTAATAACCAGGTATCAGTGAGGTAAGTTGTATTTGGCCAGTGCATATGTGATGTTTATTGAGCAAGTAAGTTGACAAAATGCTCTTGTATATGTGCAAATAAGGTAATTTAGTTCTTGAATTGATTATATAAATGTTAAAGTTACAAATGTGAATAATGTTAATGTATATGTGAAGGTGTATAATCGGCCAAATGGGGTATATGTGATTTTAATAGTGAGATTTATATAAGTTCATGTGTATTTGTACAGTTAGCCATATGATATGTGTATAAAAGATTTAAATGATAGCCTTGTATTTAGGAACATGTATATTCGGTTTGGTAACTTAGTGTTAATATATAATAGTTGGTATATATATAATTGCTTATGACTTACTAAGCTTAAATAGCTTACTCTGTGCGTATTCTTGTTTACTTCTGTTTATAGATTTGGATATACGTTACGAGTTCGGGAATCGACAGCAAGACTACTCACACTATCGACTGTTTCCTTTGGTATTTTACTAAGTTGAAAATTTAATATATGGCATGTATAGCATAGTAAAAGGTGGAATAGGAATTAAGTACTTTGTATGTAAATAATAGCCATGCGAAGATGGCTTATCTTCTTTGATTGATTTGGGTTCTGTGTTTATGGTTGATAATGGTCATTAAAAAAAATAAGTTTATACTTATGCATATGTGATTACGTATATGTTCATGATAGGTAAGTATGTGTTATGTTTAATTTTAAGTTAGACATATTGAATTTGGTTATGTGATTAATATATGTATATTGGTTATGTTTGGTATGATGAATCGAATTAGTTAAAATGTGGACTTGAACCAAACGTAAACTTGGATATTTTGGCTATGAGTAAGTGATGATAATAGGGATATGTTAAATTCGGTTAAGTGTTATGTAATTGTATATTTGTTGTGCATTGTGTAAAATTTGATTTATTTACTAAATGATGTTAAATAAATTGTCTATGTAATAAGTATTAGTAATTATGTAAATTAGTAAGATGTGATTTGGTTTTGATATATATATATATATTATTTGAATTTAATAAATAGGTATGTGGTCATATTGATCATCAAGTTTTTGATTTGGAATTGAAATGATCATGTTGGATATATATGTATTCAGCAATGATGTGAAATTTTGATAGATGTTTAAATATAATACAAATGGATTTAGTTCTAGTAATTTGGTTATGATATTTGTATTTGTATGTGGTATTTGTGGGTTGTAAATTTTAGTTATGTGAAAGCTAATAGATATGTTTCAAGATTAAATTGGTTATATGATGTAATGTGATAGAAATTCAAATATAGAATTATGTTTATATTTGCATATATTCGGCTATGCTTAAATGAATTATTGGTATACTTTATTGAGAATTTATTTATGGTTAGTCATGGATTCTATAAGCTTGTGATTTTTAAATTTGGAATATACTTGGAGTTAAGTTTTAAATTGTAAATTAATTAAATGATGATTATAATCGAGGTTGTTTGTATGGAAGATTATATGATTGGCCGAATGTGTATTTGTGATTACTTGAGTGATTTGACATGTATATATATATATATTTGTAATAAAAGAAAAGAAAATATATGCCTGTTTGAGTGATGTCTTATTCAGTAATGCCTTGTAACCCTAATCCGACGACGGATACGGGTTAGGGGTGTTACACGAGTCTTTCGCCCAGGTCATACATTATTGATCAACGAAACAAGTGTTGTGAGTGCAAGAGGTTCCAGACTCTTCGATATTTGTGTGCACATGCAAATCTAGATGTCGAACAATTCATAGACAAGGTCTACACGCTGCAACGCACATTGTGTATTTAGGGAAACAAATTTCCTATAATGTTAGATATCTCGAACTAAGAAGTTTTGCCGCTTGCTTTCGAGATGCTGTCGGACCGTAGTCTTCGTAGACATCCTAATGGTCGACCACATTCGACGAGGATTCGAAATTACATGGATGTCAAGGAGGCAAAAGAACCCAAACAATGCACGATGTGTCGAACATCCGACCACAACCGATCAAATTGCCCACACCGTATTTATGTTGTCGATCAATCTTCCTGTAATGCCGGATTGGATGACGATGAGTGATTTTTTACTATTTCATGATTATTGTAAATACCTGTAATTAAAGGGTTTTTTATTTTTTATTTACCCACACTCTTATTATTTATTTTTTCATGATTCTTAATTTAAACAATGGAATTTAATTAAGATATCAATTTACTGGTACAAATATAAATTATAAAAAAACTGAATTTAATTAAAATATCAATATTAAGGATAAATCAATTTAAAATATCAATTTTAAGGAAAATTTTTTTTTAAAAAAATGATTTTAATTAAAAATTAAATAATTATAGGATAAATTAATTTAAATGAATAAATTTTTTTTTTCAAAAATCCATTCTTTAATTAAAGGATAAATGAAATTATAGTAATAAATTTAAAAGTAAAAAAATGGATTTAAAGTTAATAAAGAATGGATATGAATAGGATTTAAATTAAAAAAAAGAAAAAAGAAAAGAAGCGGGCCCGTCCACCAAATGGCCGACGTCAGGCCTAGAGAAGCAAACCGTGCCAGGCCTTGGCTCTCTAATGGCCGGCTTCTGACTGCTCAGGCTTTGGCCATTGAGACGCAGGCCGTACCAGGCCTTGGCACTTTGATGGCTGGCTTCAGCCTGGGTCTACTGTGACCCGGCGGTGCCTTCAGGTACAACTTTTTCCCCTTTTTGGTTCCTTTACTTTTCATCTCCCTAACAGGTCCCCTACTATAAATCTATCATTAGAATCTCAACCGTTCCACTACTGTAAGTTCCACCTTTAATCACCGTAGATAGTCGTTGGTCACCGAAATTTTTTTCCATCTTTTTTCTATAGTATTAAAAAATGTAAGTTCATACAACCTTTTTTTAATGAAAGGTTTTTCAAAAAAAATTTAAATTTTAAGTTCACTCGTGATAAATTGTTCAATTTTTACACAGGTATCGAAGTGGATCATAGTTCTATTCTAAACCATGATAACCACATTGCAAAGTTTGTTCATGATATGATAAATTTTTTACCAATTGAGATTTAAACAAAATTACAAAAAAAAATATTTTTAACGAGAAATAAAACATAATATTTTCACTATTTCTGTAGGAATGGTACTGGGTCTCAGACATTAACTCCATGATCTGGGATATTTTCCTAATCAGAGGGTTCTTCCGTATTTGAATGCTGTAGGGTTTGGAGTAGCCACGTATATTCATGTTGCTGACTTACGGGCTGATTTAATATCAACCCTAGTTGAAAGATGGTGCCTGGAGACACATGTTCCACCTCCCGTGTGAAGAAGCAACAATAAGACTGCATGATGTAGCAGTCCAGCTGGGGCTGTCTATTAATGGAGAAGTAGTGATCAGGTCGGGAAAAGTGCTCAATTCGTGGGGCACTTGCCAAAGATTACTAAGAAGAGTGCCCATCAATAATGAGGAAGAAAAATTAATCGAGTTGAAATTCACATGGTTAAGAAATAACTTCAAATATCTTCCGAGCCGTCCAACGCAAATGGACATTATCTACGCTGCAACTCATAAATGGGGTATTGATGCCGGACGTAAATCACAATAAAGTCCACATCATGTACCTCCCATTACTAGAAGACCTGGCCCAAGCTGGGAATTATAGTTGGGGCTTTGCAGTACTAGTGTGCTTATACCATGAGCTTTGTCAAGCAACAAAGCTATCCACAAAGACCATGTGTGATTATTGCCTTCTATTACAGTCGTGGGCCTTATACCAGATGTCATTTTGGGCATCAGTGACCCATCAACCGTTGTTCTAGCCACTCGTAAATAGGTGATTTATGATTTGACTCTACCTTTTGTTTCTTAATTGCCTGCAATAAATAATCCAAAATTTGAACGCCTATTTCAGATGGGTGATGGTATCAGGAATTGGACGATCATACACCGTGCCCGTATACCGCCAGATGATAGAGACTGACTCTAAGGGTAAGGTAAATACGCTTCTGAATTTTTTTTTCCAAATACAATATTTGTAAAAAAAAAATTGAACTTAACTAAAAATGTCTGCTCTATACTGTGCAGTTTTTATGGATGTTGTATTCGATTGAGGAATTTGCAACCCTCATACCATCATGGGTACATGAGCAGCAAGCTCTGTTCGTGACAAACGTCCTATTTATTAATTTCCATATGGTCGACTGACACGCAGTGGATCGGGTCTTGAGACAGTTCAGTTGTATGCAACCTATCCCGGACCATCCACAAGACTTCAAAAAAATAAACGGGACAGACAAAAGGGTAAGGATGCCGTCAATTGGGCGAACCAACATACACCTTACATCATTCTGTAGAACGCCCGACATGAGAGGCGGCCCCCCTTATTTGTCTCAGAGACGGGGTTCTTTCCTTCGCGTGAGTATGCAACTTGGTATGCCAAAAACGGGATGCCCTACATTTTTCAGGGTCGATACATGATGGTCTTAGAATACATGCAACCGAAATCTTCTCGATGGCATAGGACTGGAACACGACCGTGTCGTAACTAAGTTCCACCATTTAGGAACACGGAATCTGTCTCAAACCTTGGTCTCGAGCGCCAATATGAAGCATCTGAATCATCATCGCATAACCCTCATCCCCAACTGTTGGAAAAATAGGTTTAGAAAATACAGCGAAAAATAAATTTAGGGAAAATTTTGACTTGAAAATTAACTTCCAAAAATATCATATTAATTTTAATTGATTTGATTAATTTAATTTTGCTTGATCAAAATTAATTTTTCCAAAATCATTTAGATTTTCCAAATTAATTTTTCAAGAAAATTCTTTAATCAAATTCTCTAGTTGAACAATTCTTACGACCGCCTAATATAATTTCACATCGAATAAATCGACTCAATTAAATTATTCTCAAAATTATTCTCAAAGTCGTGGAATTTTCTTCTGATTCAAATGCAATCCGATTAAGCTTTTGTTGAGCTAGCGAATGGACCAATCGGATATATACAATTAGACTTTAGTGATCGCAATTATGTCTAGATGCATCGTTCCAATAATTCGCAATTAGTTAATCATGGAGTCAGTCCACAAGACGTACCATGATTGAAAACTCCTTATTGTATACTCTTTACGAAAGCAATTCATCCAACTGCTTTGTCTAATGACCTCATCATGTGTGTGTTACCCTCATATGATATCCTTGATTCCTTTGAGTTAAATTCATTCACTCAATACAATCCTATTTTATCTCATTGTCACCATTGTGTATTCTTAATTATTAATATGATCACTGCCAGCAAATAACTGTGATAAATTACTCGTTTAAGAACTATCAACCCGTGGCCTCGTCCCATATTTATTGATCCACACAATGCTAATGAGAGGATATCATTAACTCTTTAATTGAGCTATGAATTCCACTGTTGCTAGTAAAGCCATGCCATACACAAGTCATGTACCCAACATACTGGCTATGGGCTCGATCATCTTTAGAGTATAAGTCTCCACTTATATCAAAGCACATGAGTTGCATACGCATGGTCAATGACTAACTTAAAATTTAGGTAAATCGTACCATGAACGTCACAAGTGAATTAATTCAGAAACGGATTAAGAATTAATTCATCTTGGGTCCAGTCCAATGTATCATTCTACCAATGAATACATCTATGTCTCTACTCGTGGAGTCAACTGCTTTGATAGCCAAGATTAGTCATCTCCCCAATTGGAATTATGGACGACATAATAATTCTTCTCCGTATTTGAATCAAATGCTCAATTTTATTCTTTTACAGGATTATGAATTCATTTAGATTATCTACTGAAGTAAGTTGTCTTTCTCGTAGTGTAAACGCTCTTTACAATGCCACTTATCTTTAGTTTGAATTTTAGACAATCAATGAGCTAATATTTGCTTGTCACAATTTCGTTACGCATGCAAAATATAAAATACGAAAAATAAAAAAGGACATAATAATGAAATGTGAAATTAACTTTATTTATTTATTCATCATTCAAATAAATAGAAAACAGTTACATGTTTACTACAATATAAGCACATTTCCCAACACCAACAACAACCTCCTTTGTTCGAGAAGATATTTGGTGACGACCCTGAGCCTCAACATTTGGCACACTTCGGATTATCCTCATACCACCCGAAGCTCCATCGGCAAACACCAACACCTAACATTGAGAATATTTTTGGCTCAGCAACTCTGGTCTCGCAATACCCCAACACCCCCGATGATGGGGTATACGATTATACAACTTTCTTAAGTACATCAGAAAGGACACCAGAGGTCGGCCCGAGCAACTATCAAACGCCTCAACAAGGTGCACGCCTTCACCAACGAAGGCAGCCCAATCGTTATACGTCAGGACCAGGGACGCTGTCAAGATCTAGACTTTTTTTTTTTTGTAAATATTTATTTTGTAATTATTCTTCCAATACGAAAAATTTTGAATTTTTAACGTAATTATTTGTGGACATAGATGATCACAAAATATTATGTAAAACAGAATAATTCAAACAAATAATAAGACGCAACAAATTTTTTTTACATATACAAGAAAATACGAACATTCTACAAAACTAATATACAAAAGTATATAATTCGACCAACAAATAATACCGACTAATTTTTATTTACATATACAAAAATAATATGAACACTTTAGAAACTTGATATACAAAAATATAAAATTTGACTGACAAATAATATGGGCTAAAATATTTTTACAGATCCCAAAATAGTACAAACATTTTACAAAACTAATATATGAAAATATAAAATTTGACCAATAAATAAGACTGACTAAAATTGATTTAAGGATACAAAAATAATACAAATATTTTAAATAGTAGTTTCTCCACAGTTAGTCGTATTCTGCTTGAATCAAGTCTATGTTGCATTTAGTAATTTCGACCATGTTCGTCGGCCATATTCTTTAATTGTAACTGGTCTACACAGTTCACTATCTATGACGAAGGAAGTTATCTGACCTTTGATGACATAACCTTTACGGTTCACGTGACAGTAAATAATTCAACGTCAAAATTTGATTGTACACTCCCACACACTCCCATTTGCAATCCACTATATCACACCTATTTGATGATATACTCCCAAATACGGTATCCTTATTTGATGGTACACACCCAAACACTCCAATTTGATGGTAATCTCAACAATTTTTTTCTTATCCAATTACAATACCACAACCCAAAAAGTTTTCATATATATAGACTAAGGGGGTGCCAGCCATCAATGCCCCAACACCCCAAAATTTTTTTTTTTTAATTTAGTATTGGGGTGCCTGCCATCAATGTCCCAGCACCCAATTTTTTTTTAAAAATATGGTATAAGGGTGCCAGACATCAGAGTCCCATTACAATTTTTTTTTAATCAGATACAAAGGTGCCAACCATCAGTGTCCTAGCACTTGAAAAAAAAAATTTGGGTTCCCAAAAACATGGGTGCCGACCATCTCCTTCCTTTAACCCAAAAAAATATTTTTTTGTATGGGAAAAAGTGGTGCAGGCCATCTCCTTCCTTCGACCCAATTTTTTTTAAAATATTGGTATAAATGTATACAAATATGCTATGGTTTGAAAAAAAAAATGTGGGTGTCGGCTATCTAATATCCAGTACCCAAAAAAAATATCTTTTTTAACCCCTGACACAATCATTGGACAATTATTGTGTTAGAATTTTATGCGGTGCTGGCCACTTAAGTCCTTCAACCCAAGTTTACTGTTTATTTTAAGTCATTTTGGTGATTATTTTTAAATTTGGGTCATTTTTATAATTAATTATTTTTTGGGGTCATTTAGATAAAATAACCTATTTTATCTTATACGGTAGTAAATAAATAATTAAAATTTAAAAATAAATAATAAAAAAATCTAAAATTTGAAAAATAATATAAAGTTAAAGATATTAAATATTAAAAAGAGGGTAGCTTTAACCTAGAAAAAAGTTGTATGGGAAGGAACTGTGGTTAAGCACTCTCCAATTTCATCTAACCTTCAAATACCTACACTTCACCAAGCACCCATTACCACCCTTGAATTGAAACCTAACATCCTCCCATTCAATCCTAAAATCCACCATATTTGAAGCAAAGATGCAAGTTAAAAAACCTAACCTGAAATTGAAGAGGTAAAGATGTACAATCACAACCCTAAAATAGAAAATTTTCTATTTAAATCTATTTATAATTTATAAAATTTTAAATTTATAATAATAAAATTACACTTAAATTTTCTAAAAAATATATAAATTATTAAAAATATAAAAATATATCCTCAAAAATTTTTGAGGCGCCAGCTTTGTCCTGTATTTGGTGAAACAAACAAGCACCTCTCGCTTAAATTTTTCTCTGCTTCTCCTCTCGCCAGTTGATCTCATCTTCTCTCTTTTTTTTAAAGAGAAAATTTCTAAAAATCGATGAGTCATTTGATCTATTTAATATATAGATATATAAAGATGGCAAAATACACATGAACTACTTACTCATCAAACAAATTTGTAAATCAAAATGAATCCATTTAAAAGAAAGATAAATAGTGGAAAATTACAACATGAAATTTATATAAGATAAATAAAACTATTTTTAAATAAAAATATATTTTATTTGAAAAAACCTAATTTTCAAAGAACCCTAATTTACCCAAAAATTGCCCAGAATCCAAATTTCTCAAAACTTGTCTTAGATTATCCTAGTTGCTTTGCATCTTGAAGCATTCGTGAGTGAATGTTACAACAATTTATCCCTTAGCCCAATGTCTTTCACCTAAAATTTGATAAACCTTTCTCTCCAACCTCAAAGTAAGAGGAACAGAATTGGCCGCTTGCTTCACAATTGAATTCACGCCTTTGTGTTTTGGTAAACCATGGATAAAGCTCACATTTGTATCGCCAACCAACAAGATAGGCTTTTTTTTATATAAATTACCTTAAAATTTTAATTAATTATGAAAATGACTCATTTTTCTGATTATATACGTAAATTACTTAAAATGAATAGTAAAAGTTAAAGGAACCAAAGAGAATGGCGCCACCAACATGCCACGTCAGCTACCGTTCTCAGTAATTTGGGGATTTAAATAAAATCTATTTTTGGTGGAGCCAACGGTTTTTTTTTTAAATTTAAATTTTTTTAAAAAATCCATATTTTATTTGATAGAGTCATTAATAATTGCGCCAACAGTGTACTGTACTTCTTTTTTTTAATGCGTTCTTTTAATTTAAATATAAAAAAATTATATTTTTTTTTGTGGAGTCATTAAGAATGACACCACCAGTGTACTGTACTTGTTTTTTAAAATGCATTTTTTAATTTAAATATAAAAATAAAATTTTATTTGGTGTAGCCATTTCCTTTGGCGTGATCAAATAGCTATATATAACCGCAATGGTAGATCAATCTAATTTGAAGAATTTTTTTAAATTTTATTTTGTTAGAGGATGACTGAGAGAGAAATGATGAGCATTTTTTTTATGTATTTGTATTTTTTTTATTTAGTAAAATTTTTAATTTGAAGGTATGTTTTGTTTAACGGTAATTTGGTAGAGCTTCGACACTGGTAAATTTAATGGTTATTTTCGGATGCCAATTATTTATTCGGCAACATATTCAAATTGGTTATGTAAGTGTTTTTGTTAGTTGTGGTAGGACGATAACGGATTTAAATTGATTATACAACCAACAGGTGGATTATTTGGGATTCCTTGAGTCATCCGGATATTTGAAAGTTTTAAGAAATCCCAAATCGAACTGCACAGGTAAGATCATTAATATTGGCAACATCCAAGCTACAATTTAATAGCATTGAGAAACCTGCTTGTGTTGCGGTGACAGGTTCAAATGGCTCCACCCAATAAAATAATATTTTTTTAAATTAAAAAACTAAAAAAAATTAAAACTATAATTGTACAAGCCCATTTTGCCCGACCCAAACCCAAATACATTGGCCCAAAAGGGCCCAAAACCAAATCAGATTAGGGAACCCTAGGGTTCCCTCCTCTCCCGCGCCGCTGCACCTCGAGCATAACGCCCTTGCTTCATCCCGAGGTTCTCCCCTCTTTTGCGCGTCCTTAGCACGGAAATGGCCGACATGCTTCTCGTTGACTTCCTCCAGACCTGCAAAACAACAAAAATGCCAGAGGAACAATAGCAATGAGACGAACAAATAACAAACAAAATGTAATGATTTTATAATTTTCTTTTTCGACTATATAAGCCCGAAAACAACACGATGTAAAAAAAAAGGGGGGGGGGAGAGGCAGAAAAAGAATCAAAATACAAGAGATTTTCGGAATCAAAAAAAGAAAAAAAGGGAGAAATTTTGGGGATTTGAGAAAATAAAAAAAAGAAGCATTTGAAACAGATTTGAAAAACTAAGGTTTCCATTTTTATTTATTTTCCTTTTATTTGTTTTCGTGAATATATATATATGCTTATATTTCTTTAATTTTCTGGAAAAGAGAAAATTTTATATATAAAACAAAAAAAAAAAACAAGATTTTACCTTTTTCGGCCACCGTGCGCGGTGGCCTGCGGCGGTCAGACGATTGGTCGATGACCGGAGTTCGGTCAGACTTGGGATGTGGGGAGAGAGTTTTGTGGAAGAGTTTTTGTTTTTTGTTTTTTTTTTGAAGAAGAGGGCTGAAATGAAGAGAAAAGAAAATTTTGGGGTTTAAATAGGATGTGCAAAACGACGTAGTTTTGCAAGGTTTCCCCAGACGCCAAAACGGTGTCGTTTTGGGGAGGCCGACCCGACCTGACCCGTGTAGGCCTCAGGATCCGCGTGTTTTGATAAAAAGGGTTATTTATCCTTTTGGTCCTTCCGCATTATTATTATGTGCAAACTTGTCTTTTAGGTTCTTTTAAATTTGCCCCAGGGATTATGTTTTGATTTCGATTTAGTCCTTATTGATGCTGCCCATTTTGAAAGACAGGGATAATTTCCCATTCAGTCCTCACGCCTTTAGCGCATGTTCTATTTTAGTCCTTTAGTTTCATTCTAATTTCGATTCGGTCCTATTTTTCCCTTTTTTCTTTAATTGTATTATTACTATTTTAATATTACTATTATTTTCCTTTATTATTATGTATTATTATCTTCCATATCATTATTTATTTATTTACTATTATTATTATTATTATTATTATTATTATTACTATATTTATATTATTATATTTATTACTATTACTATTATCATTATAATTATTATTATTTGTTATTTTCGTTATTATTATTATATCCATTATTTATTATTGACATTACTACCATTATTTTCATCATTTTAATTTTTTTTTGTCGCTATTTTCCTTTATTATTAGTATTATATATGTATTGTTCATATTAATATGGTATAGTTTCCTTTATAATATGACTGTTACATTTCTTTATTTATTTGCTCGAATTTTATGTTATATGTATTTTCTCTTGCTCATTTATTTTTGCATTAACATTTGTTCACTACATATTCAAATTTCAATTCTCTTGAGCTCAGCTTCCTGTCTTTGCCTGCTTAGATTGTCAAGCCTTCTCTAAGAAGACGAACGGCATTTTGCTTGCTTATATTCCCAGTGTTTTACAAGGTATACTAATTGAGACGAGCCTTTGTCTGCATAATTAGTTAGTTCTATAAGATGTTAGAAATCAACCATAGTTAGCTCCCCCACAAGTGTTACTTCCTCCAACATATCCTGGTCACCTCTTGGCTTTTCTACATTAAACTGCTTCAAGCTTCAAAATAATTGGTATTTCATATTCAGGGATTCGAGTAAATCGAACCCTAATTTACTGGGTTTCGATTTTTCTTATTCAATCTGAACAATGGAATATACCTTTTAAATCGTGATATAAATTTTGAATGAAATACTTGTTTTCAGAAACTTGAAGCGTTGTGCCCTAATTTACTGGCCATGACATCAAAATACTCCGAAACAAGTTTGTTTTAAAATCAAGGCAATATTCGGTGTTTGTAAGGTCGAGAAATTGAGCTCTAACTTGCTGAGTTTCGATTTCTCATCTGGCAAATAACGAAATATCCTCTTCAAAAATAAATCTGAATTTTAAAGTCAAGAGACAAGCTCATTTTCGGGAGTCCAAAATGTCATGCCCTAACTTACTGAGTACGACATTTTATCTCTTCGAAATAAGTGGGTCTTATCATCCACTTTCGATGCATTCAAGTTTTTTGCAAATAAAGGAGGATTGTATTTTAAAAACTTTTCAAATTTTCGACATTAAGGCATTAAATAATCAATTTGGTACCAGTTTTGGGCATGATGAGGGTGCTAACCCTTCCTCGCACGTAACCGATTCCCGAACCTGTTTTCTCAAATTTTCGTAGACCAAAAATATTGTTTTAGTAAATCAAAATGTTTTATTAAAACAAAGGTGATCCGATCACACCTAATAAAGATCGGTGGCGACTTCCGTTTTATTTTCAAACCCAAGTCATATTCCCGTTTTACAAAAATGGTTTCGATAGCTTGGCGACTCCACTGGGGACCCAAAAAGAGAGTCAGGCCGTAAATTGATTATTTTATGTCCTTTGTCGAAAGTTTGAAAATTTGATTTGAAAAATTACGATTCTTTTTGTTGCATTCTCTTGTGTCATCTTATTTGATTGTGTGGTGGAGTCTCGCATAATATTTTTACATCACATTGCATGACCGTTGGGTCACACCTTTTTAAGTGGGAGTGAGAAGCTACTCTTTCGTGAGGTTTTCACCTCTGTGCAAGATAGTGGATCGCTTTCGGGATACATCCGTACCTATGTCTTCGTGAGATTTTCATCTCCGTGCAGCCATAGGGAAATGTGTTCCCCTGAATTGAACTTGGTCCGTATGAGCCTATAATGGGTGAGGATCGAGGAATCTGCTGGTTCAGGTACCTTTACTCTAGAACCGAACCGCATATAGAGAGACCTAAGAACCTATCCTGGACGCAACCACGCTAAACCCCTAGTGGTCACCTCAATAGGTGTTCTATGTTTGTTATTTTTCCTGCACTGACGTTTTGTCTGTGCTTGCGTATTTCCCTTGCACTAACACGTTTTCTCTTATCTTGGTTACATTGCATGCATTTTCATAATAAAGAGGTGTCAATTCAGGTTTGATTGCTGAGTTAGAAAGTTTGCCATGGAAAACGACTTTCTTGGTAAAGTGGAGGATAATGCGGCCGTCCGAACTTGGTCAGAAACAACGCAACTAAAAAAAGGAGATAGCCTAGCTGTGGGGCATATGTCAGAACTATGGTATTACACTCGTATCAGTGTAACACAGAATAATCTTCACGAGTTAAGAGCAATATGGGATCAGTGGGACGATGTGACCAAGAGTTTGTTCTGCCATAATTACGAGGATTTGCCATACTTACTTGAAGTCAAGGTAGATGAGCAGTTATTTCGAGCCATTACTCAGTTCTGGAACCCTGCCTATAATTGCTTCACTTTGGAAGAGTTGATTTGGTACCCACCATAGAAGAATACACGACTCTACTACACTGCCCGAGGATTCAAGTTGACAGAATCTATTCGAGAGCCGCCTATGTCCCCGCATTTTGGAAGAAGCTGATGAGCATTACGGGAATGAGCGAGGAGTGGGTCATGGCTAGGATCAAACAAAAGGGCGAGTATAAGTGCATCCCATGGATGAATTTGAAGGACTTGATCTTAACCCATCCGGCTGTGAGTAAGAGAGCTAATATTTTTGCACTGAGCGTCTACGGATTAGTGCTATTCCCTAGGGCATTAGGACATGTGGATGAAGCAGTCACAAACACAAGAGCAACTGGCCAAGATCCAGCAAGACATGACGAACAAGATGATGGAGTCCGAGAGAAACTTGATGGCTCAAATGACTCAAGTGACCCAACTACTGAACGGACTTATGGAGAAAGGAAAAGGCCCCATGGCTATTACTGGGGAAGAAAATGAAGGCATTCCTTCGGGTTTCACCCCACCGCACGCGCCGGCACAGCCTGAAGAATATCTCCCAAGACCGTCTATCACAATTAGGCCCCAACAAGGTCGAGTTAATATCAGACCACCCGTGAACTTTCAAGCAGGTTCTGGATCCAACCTAGAGGATAACCCTGCTAACCCTGTTAACTTAGTTGTCCCTGATTTCGATATGATAGAGAAGGAAGAGACAAGAGCTGAATCCTCAAGGCAGTTAGAGGATCGTTGCAAATGGTTGGAGAAGGAATTCAAGGCTTTGAAAAACGCCGGCCATCGCCCTGGTATTAAGGCGAAGGACTTGAGTTTGGTCCCGGACCTGGTACTGCCCAATAAATTCAAAATGCCAGAGTTCAAAAAATATAATGGGATGAGTTGCCCTGAAGCTCATATTACGATGTTCTGTCGGAGGATGGCGGGATACGTCCATAATGACCATCTATTAATCCACTGTTTCCAAGATAGCTTGATTAGATCTGTGGCTAAATGGTATAATCAGTTGAGCCTCACCCAAATTGGTTCATGGGAGGATTTAGCTCAAGCTTTCATGAAACAATATGGCCATGTAACAGATGTGGCACCTGATAGATTCATGCTACAGAACATGGAAAAGAAATCAAGTGAGAGCTTCAAGCAGTATGCCCAACGATGGAGGGATATGGCGATGCAAGTCCAACCGCCCCTCTTAGAGAAAGAAAGAACCATGCTCTTCATCAGTACACTAAGGGCCCCTTTTATCACCCACATGGTAGGGAGCACCACTAAGAGCTTCGCAGATAAAGTCATGGCTGGGGAAATGATCGAAAACGCCATAAGGGGTGGAAAGATCGAAATAGGAGAGGTCTCTAGGAAATCTGTTCCTAAGAAAAGGGATAACGAGGTAAACAATGTGAGTACCTATAACAAAGGGTATTCAAAAACAGTTACAGTTAACCCACTAAAAGTAGTGACTGCCAAGCAACAGGGGACGACAGGACAAGAGCCAGGCCCAAGATAAAATTTTGAGAGGCTCCAATTTACGCCAATCCCGATGACATATGGGGAGCTGTATCAACGTCTGTTCGACGCACACATCATAGCCCCATTTTATCTAAAGCCATTACATCCCCCATATCCTAAATGGTACGACCCGAACACTGAATGCGAGTACCATGCAGGAGTAGCGGGCCACTCGATTGAAAACTGCACTGCCTTCAAAAAGGTAGTCGAAAAGTTCATCAAGATGGGGATCGTGGAGCTCGACGATTTACCTGGTTCAGGGAACCCATTACCCAATCATGGGGATAAGACGATAAATGCCATTGGAGAAGGGATAGTGAAAAGGACCAAAGAAGACATCTCCGAGGTATAAACCCCATTGAGAACGGTCTGGAGGGAAATGACAAGAAAATGGCTGATAAAGTCAAATCTTAATGAAGGAAGTGAAGAACACGGAAATTACTGTGCATTCCACAAAGCTGAAGGACATGAGATCCAGGGATGTGCGGAGTTTAGATTATTAGTGCAGAGCTTCATGAACAATAAGGAGCTAGAATTTTATGAAGAGAGCTCGGAGGGAGGAAGCATACATGCGACAGAAGGAGAATCGACCCGTCAAAAGGTTAATTTTTCGAAGATCATTATTTCCCGCTCGAGGGATCCAGAAAGCGGAGCTCAAATGACCCCTAAGATCATAATCAAGAAACCAGTGTCCTTTTCTTACAATGATAACAAGAAGGTACCATAGAGCTACAATTGTAATATAACGACACCAGAAGTAGAGAGCTCAACTGGCACTGCCAATGAGAGCCAAAGTGAAGGGTTCCACACGCGAAGTGGGAAGCGTTATGACTCAATAGGCATCAGAATAAAACCAGCAAGATTGAAGGCTACGGCAGTTGAACCAGAGAAAGAACCTAGTGCCCTTATTAACGTACCTGTAAAAAAAGAAGAAGCGAAAGAATTTTTAAAATTCTTAAAGTACAGTGAATATAGTGTAGTGGAGCAACTGCGTAAGCAACCAGCCCGCATTTCTGTGCTAGCTTTACTGTTGAGTTCAGAAGTACATCGTGAGGCACTGGTGAAAGTACTGAACGAGACTTATGTTACTAAAGATATATCTGTTAATAAACTTGACCGATTAGTCAGTAACATAAGTGCTGATAACTTCATCTTCTTCAGTGATGATGAAATCCCATCTAGAGGTATGGGATCAACCAAGGCCTTGCATATAACTACTCGTTGTAAGGGATCTATACTACCAAGCGTGTTAATCGACAATGGGTCGGCCTTGAATGTCTTACCATTATCGACCCTGAAAAGGTTGCCAATAGACAGTTCTCACATGAAGTCTTGCTAGAACATAGTGAGAGCGTTTGACGGCACCGAGAGGAGAGTGATGGGAAAGATAGACATACCATTACAAATTGGGCCGAATACATATGAAGTAGATTTCCTGGTGATGGGTATCAAGCCCTCGTACAATTGCTTACTGGGTAGACCTTGGATTCATTCGGCGGGGGGCAGTACCTTCATCCCTCTATCAAAAACTGAAGCTGGTGGTGGATGGTCGACTCGTCACCATAAACGCAGAGGAAGACATCATAGCGACTGTTACCAATGATGCGCCATATGTAGAGGCAAATGAGGAGGCCATTGAATGCTCATCCCAGTCTTTAGAGTTCGTCAACGCGACATTCGTTCGTGAGGGGAATGAGATCCTGGCACCCAAGATATCCAGGACTACGAAGATGGGCCTACAAATGATGATCAGTAAGGGGGCCTTGCCAGGAAGAGGACTAGGCAGATATCTCGAAGGAGAAGTTCAAGTGCCGTTATTGAAAGAGAAGAGAGACCGTTTTGGCCTGGGTTTTAAGCCTAATGCTAGAGAAAGGAAAATGGAAATAGAGAAAAAGCAAGAGAGAAGAAGGGCCCGATTAAACGGAGAAGAAGTCCAGTGGGAACCAATGACGTTTCCTCACATATCCCAAACTTTCATATCTGGAGGGATAATTCACCCTGAGAAGGGGTTATTGATTGGAGATCCTCACATCAATGCCATACATGAGGAAGAAACCGGACAAAGAAACTTGACGGGCATTCGCCTTTATGAACTGGGGAGCGTTTTGAACAATTGGACTGCAGAGGAACTACCTGTAGTTTTTAGAAATTACACAGAGTAATGTTCAGAACGCCCTTATTGTTTCAAACCTAAGAACAATGGGATTTCTTTTGTGAAAAAGACTCATGTTCAAAAATCTTCATTGGAATAAAATGCATTAAAATCCATATTTTGTGATTTTCTCTATCAAATTGTATTTTTCTTTTTCTCATTCATGGCGTAAATAATTGTCTTCAAATTCATTTATTCTTCATACACCCACCACAGGTCCCTAGAGATCAACGATGTAAGCAACGATACTACAGACCTAGAGGCCCATTTTGAGCGTGACATGTGTTTAGAAGAATCTCAAGATTTTGAAGGTGACAGAGATGGTGACTTATCCCCGGATCTGTTGAGAATAGTATAGCAGGAAGAAAAACAAATCTTACCCCATGAAGAAGAGGTAGAGAACATAGCCTTAGAAGAAGGAAATGTGGTGAGAATCGGAACACGCATAACTGAGGAAACCAAACAAAACCTGGTGGAGTTACTACGGGAATTCAAAGATGTTTTTGCATGGTCATATCAAGACATGCCTGGTCTAAGTACTGATGTTGTAGTAAATCGCCTCCCCATAAAGGAAGAATGTAAGCTAGTGCAGCAAAAGCTACGAAGGATGAGGCCTGATGTAGTGTTGAAAATAAAAGAGGAAGTAAAGAAACAGTTTGATGCTGGTTTTCTACAGGTGGTCAAATACTCAGAGTGGGTGGCCAATATAGTTCCTGTCCCGAAAAAAGATGGAAAGGTCCGGATATGTGTAGACTATAGAGACCTAAATAAAGCCAGCCCAAAAGACAATTTCCCTTTGCCTCATATTGACACGTTGGTGGATAACATGGCGGGGTACTCGTGGTTCTCTTTCATGGATGGATTTTTCGAATATAATCAGATCAAGATGCACCCTGAGGACATGGTGAAAACCACTTTCATAACGTTGTGGGGCACCTTCTGTTATAAGGTGATGCCATTCGGGCTGAAGAATGCAGGGGCAACATACC
The DNA here is from genome assembly GCA_005393395.2 of Gossypium australe. Classification (NCBI taxonomy): domain Eukaryota; kingdom Viridiplantae; phylum Streptophyta; class Magnoliopsida; order Malvales; family Malvaceae; genus Gossypium; species Gossypium australe. The sequence goes on along the minus strand of CM016624.1, from coordinate 123,125,744 downwards.
AAAGGGACATGGTGACATTTTTCTTACTTTTATAAATTGGGCTAATTTCCTTTCAAGTCTTTTCATTCCCTAATTTCTTACATTATCATCAACCTACCTTTCAAAACATACAAAGCATGAATAAGTTCATGCTTCACTAAATTTTATCTTAGCTTTAGGTCGGTGTTCTTTCCGGTCGGGAATCATGAGATACGAATTTGTGCTAAAAATCTGTAACACCCCTTAACCCGAGTCCGTCGTCGGATTAGGGTTACGAGGCATTACTCATCAAATCACAAGTCAATACACTAATAAAAATATTATTACATTAATATTCATGATATCACAATGAAACCGGAACTTTCATTTTGAATTCTAAATTGTTAACAAGCCTACCACAAATAATACCATTTACAACATGTTCCAAACTAATTTCAATCAAATAGCAAAACACTATTAATAAGGTCATTTTGAATATTCTAGCCGAGTATGTATGAATGTCCATTTTCAACTTATGCCAATCAAATAACTATATTTTCTTGGTCACATGCACACCCTAACTATATGCTCACAACAATGATTTAACCCTTTAAACCTCGTGTCCGAATACATATAAGCATCCAATGGAAAATATAACCTCCAACTAAATCTATGCTATGGCCGAATATTTGCAAGAGAGTATACTTCAATTTAATCATTAATATATCATATTCAATAATCACATAGAAAGAGTTTGACCTAATCCTCCCATAACTTGTCTCGCAAGTTCGTACAAAAATAAGCAAAAGTATCTCCATCAACCACAATGTACTATCTACCTTAACCAAATCAATTTCATATACTCAAATATCACACATAACATGATATAAAATGAACTTTCATGTTAAGCTTATAATATAATCGAACATACCCAAAATAATAACACCATAATCAAACATGACTAAACCATACTCCAGCATAGAAATATATAGCCATTTTCGCATGGCATTTGTATATACATTTGCAAAATAACATGTAAGTTTATTATAGGAAAGCTAGCTTATACATGCCATACTATTAGGTTCATTTACACAAGAGTACCAAAAGTTGATAGTGTTTTTGACTTCGACGAGGATTCCCGAGTTTAAGCTGCGGCTTCAAGATCTAAAACACCATGAAACAAACACTCCAAGTAAGCTTAGCTAGCTTAGTAAGTTTAAGCAAGAAGGTAAATACACAAATATGCATTACATCATTTCTTTAGTTTCCAAACTAACTATTGAATAATTCAATCCATCAACGTGTAGCCAAGATTAACATTCATCAATCCCATATTCATTCAATCCCAAATCTAAAATCAAAGTAACCATATAGTCATATGCTTCATGGCCAATTGGAATTAACCTACTTAATTTCGCATTAAGATGATGAACCATTCGTCAAACATACCTGACGACTTTATTTACTTTTAATAATTGCCTCTATTCTTACCTTTTTACCAATCTCGTACACACAGTGCTCGGTGATTATATTTTCGCACACACAGTGCCTTTCGACCGATATCGCACACACAGTGCTCGGCGATTATATTCCGCACACACAGTGCCTCGTAATTAATTATCCGCACACAGTGCCTCTTGATTAATTATCCGCACACACAGTGCCTTTCAACCCATTTTCTCATCAGTAGTATATATATATATATATGCATCTGGTATTTAATTCAATCCTTATAAATACACATACAATTAAAGATTCAACAACTTCTACCTTTTATCACCTTATACTATATTCGGCCACACCCATATATATATATATATATATATATATATATATGCTAAAATAACTATTCAATTCATAGTTGTTTATCCCAAACCAATGCCATCAAAACATCACATAGAAATCATCCACACATTCAGCTATACTCATTGAACACGTATAGTCACATAATCAAGTACAATCATCAGCTATTACCAATTCCACAATTAACTACCTCTCAATCTATAAGTACTCATGTATACATCAACCTTATATTCGGCTAGCACATAGCTTAACCAATGTCACATTCGGCTTTAAGTAATTTAACAAGCTTACTTCTATTTAACATATATATATATATATATATATATACCTTAACATAGATTAAAATTCAATTCAACCTAATTGCTTAAAAACTTACCTCGAGAGTTGATGAATTTGAGTGTTCTGGCTATTCGATTAATTTGGTTTTTCCTTTTTCCAACCCTTTTTCCTTTGAATCTCGATCTAAACAAATTTCAATTAAAGATCTCTTAACAACATTTCATTCAATATGATCCACAAACGCACAATTTATCAATTTACAAATTTATCCCTAAATTTTATAATATGCACAATTTAGTCCCTAATGTCAAACCTAACAAATGCTCAAAATTTAATTTGTTACCCTCAAAGTCGAATGCTCACAAGGACTTTATAAGTCCATAATTTCAATAAATATTTCAATTCAACCCATTACTAAATAATTTCGTAATTAATGCCCTTCAAGACTCACAATGAGAGATGTTCATCTATCTTTAAACAAAATTTATTACAAAGAAATTCATCATAATACTCAACTCATCTTTCATGGCATTTTCCATAAACAAGAATATTGTACAAAATTAACAAGTGGGTTTGAAAATAGAATGAGTAATGACCACAAAATGCACAAATTATAAAATTTTAAAGCTTGAACTTACCCAATTCAAGCTTGCTCCTTGCCGAAACCCTTAGAAAATTTTCTCCCCTCCCTTTCTCTCTTAGTTTCAGCTAACAACACCCAAAAGATGAGCATGCAAATTTTTGTTCTTTTTTATTAAAATATACTAATTTAACACCCCATTATCAATAATAATATTATTTTATGCATTTAACTATTATAAAATGTTTAATGGGTGCATGTTGTCTCCCACTATCAACAAAAATGAGCATTTTGCAATCCAAGGCCACAAATTTAAAGAAACTAATTAATTTAATCCCTCACTTTAGATAAAGGCTATTTTTACCACCTTTGTAATTAAGTCCCTTGACTAAAATTAAGCATCCAAACAAATGAATTAACCTACCATATTTTAAGACATACTCAAGCACATAACATAGATATCAAAATAATAATAAAAATATTTTTCTAACCCAGATTCGTGGTCCCGAAACCACCGTTCCGGTTAGGGTCGTATTTGTGCTGTTACAACTCTCCCCCTAATGAAATTTTCGTCCTCGAAAATATTACCCGCAAATAGGTGAGGATAACGTTCTTTCATTGATTCTTCGGTTTCCCAAGTTGCCTCCTCTATCCCATGTTTATGCCACATCACTTTGACCAACGATATCTTCTTATTTCGCAACTCTTTTATTTCACAATCTAAATTACGAATCGGTTCTTCCTCATAAGTCAAATCAGGCTGAATTTCAATCTCGGTTGGAGTGATCACATGAGAAGGGTCAGATCGGTAGCGTCGAAGCATCGACACATGAAAAACATTATGAATCTTGTCTAACTCAGACGGTAACCTCAATCTGTACGCAACCGGCCCAATACGCTCGATAACCTCATACGGCCCAATAAATCTCGGGCTTAACTTTCCTTTACGGCCGAATCTAAGTAATTTTTTCCACGGTGAGACCTTTAAGAATACTCGATCTCCAATTTGAAATTCAATGTCTTTACGCTTCAAATCTGCATAAGACTTTTGACGATCCGATGCCGCTTTTAAGCTATCACGAATTACTGCCACTTTCTGTTTGGTTTCCTTAATCAAATCAACCCCGTGTAATTTGTTTTCCCCGAGTTCAGTCCAATACAATGGTGTATGACATTTTCGACCGTACAAAGCTTCGTAGGGTGCCATTTTGATACTAGATTGATAGCTATTATTATACGCAAATTCGATCAAAGGCAAGTATCGTTCCCACGTACCTTCAAACTCAAGAACGCAACATCTCAACATATCCTCGAGTACTTGAATAACTCGCTCAGACTGACCGTCCAACTGAGGATGGAAAGCTGTACTAAAATGTAACTTGGTACCTAGAGCATCTTGCAGTTTCTTCCAAAACCATGATGTGAACCTCGGATCTCTATCCGAAACAATAGAGATAGGTACTCCGTGTAATCGTACAATCTGCGATACATACAATTCAGCCAACTTATCAAGTGAGAAATCCATGCGTACCGGAATAAAATGAGCTGATTTCGTCAATCTATCAACAATAGCCCAGATTGCATCTTTCTTACTCAGCGTCAACGGTAATCCTTACACAAAGTCCATAGTGATTCGCTCCCACTTCCATTTAGGTATCATAATCGGTTGAAGAAGTCCCGACGGTACCTGATGTTCAGCTTTAACTTGTTGACACTCTAAACATTTTGACACAAAGTCGGAGATGTCTCACTTCATACCATGCCACCAATAATGTTGTTTCAGATCGTTATACATCTTCGTACTACCCGGATGAATCGACCATCTACTACTATGTGCTTCATTACAAATCTTTCTAATTAACTCAGGGTTCTTCGGTACACAAATCCGATTCTTGAACCGTAAACATCCTTCAGCATCTAATTGAAAATCTGAATCCGCACTCGAATCACAATGATCCCTTTTTTGTTTTTAAAACATCATCAACTTCTTGAGCTTCTCGAATCTGCTGCTCAAACATTGATTTCACCTTCAACTCAGCAGTGATCGCACCATCATCTTTAATAGCTATATCTGCATTCATCGCTCTTAAAGCAAATAACGATTTTCGACTAAGTGCATCTGCAACCACGTTAGCCTTTCCCGTGTGATAATCAATTATAAGATCATAATCCTTTAACAATTCCAATCATCGTCGCTGCCTCAAATTCAGGTCCTTTTGAGTCATTAAGTATTTTAGACTTTTATGATTCGAATAGATGTGGCATTTCTCACCGAAAAGATAGTGACGCCATATTTTCAAAGCAAAAACTATAGTAGCCAACTCAAGATCATGAGTTGGGTAATTCCTTTCGTGCGGTTTCAACTGCCGCGAAGCATAGGCTACAACTTTACCCTCTTGCATCAAAACACAACCGAGTCCGTTCAATGAGGCATCGCTAAAAATAATAAATTCCTTACCCGACTCTGGTTGCACAAGTACCGGGGCTTCCGTCAATAAAGTTTTCAGCTGATCGAAACTTTTCTGACACTTTTCTGACCATTCGAATTTGACGTCCTTTTGCAATAGTTTTGTTATCGGGGCTGCTATCTTAGAGAATCCTTTCACGAAGCGTCTATAATATCCCGCAAGTCCCAGAAAGCTACGAACCTCAGTAACATTCCGCGGAGACTTCCAATCAAGTATAGCCAAAATTTTACTCGGGTCAACTCGAACACCTGATACAGAAATGACGTGCCCCAAAAAGCTAACTTCATTCAACCAAAACTCACATTTGCTGAACTTCGCGTATAATTGTTTTTCACGCAAAATCTGTAGCACTAGTCTCAGATGCTCAGCATGCTCGGTTTCATCTCGGGAGTAGATTAGTATATCATCTATAAATACAACTACAAATCGATCTAAGTACGGTCTGAAGACTCGATTCATCAGATCCATGAAAACCGCAAGGGCATTAGTGAGCCCAAATGGCATCACTAAAAACTCATAATGACCGTATCTCGTCCAGAAAGCAGTCTTTGGTACATCTGTTTCCTGAACTCGCAGCTGATAATATCCTGACCTCAAATCAATTTTTGAGAACACTGAAGCTCCTTTAAGTTGATCGAATAAATCATCGATACGTGGCAATGGGTATTTATTCTTTATGGTCACCTTATTAAGCTGTCGATAGTCAATGCACATTCTAAATGTTCCGTCTTTCTTTTTCACAAATAAAACGGGCGCACCCCAAGGAGAGAAACTCGGTCGGGCAAAACCTCTGTCCGTCAATTCTTGCAACTGCGCTTTTAACTCTTTTAATTCAGTCGGTGCCATTCTATACGGAGCTATTGAAATCGGAGTTGTCCCTGGCACTAACTCAATCCCAAACTCTACTTCCTGAACAGGTGGCAATCCCAGCAATTCCTCCGGAAATACATCCTGATACTCACACACAACAGGTACTGATTCAATCTTCTTTTCGATCACTTTACTATCAATCACGTAAGCAAGGTAAGCTTCACAACCCTTTCTCAAATACTGCCGAGCCAACATCGAGGATATCACTGCCGATAGCCCATTCAAATCCGCAGACTCTAATCGTACGATCTCGTTATTCTGACCTCTCAACTCAATAGTCTTTCGTCTACAATTCACTACCACATCATGAACAGTCAACCAATCCATACCGAGAATGATGTCGAATTCATCGAAAGGTAATAACATCAGATCGACCGGAAAACACATGTCTCGAATCATTAAAGGACAATTCTTGCAAACTTTATCAATCAACACCCAACGACCCAAAGGGTTTGAAACCCGAATTACAAACTCAGTAGACTCAACAGGTAGAGTCTTACTGGATACTAATGTTTCACGCACATACGAATGAGTTGAGCCGGGATCAATCAAAGCAGTTACATTAGTATCAAAGAGAGTGAAAATACCAGTAATAACGTCCGGAGATGAGGCCTCCTATCTAGAACGGATGGCATAAGCTCTAGCCGGTACACAGGTATTTGATCGAATAATCGCATCTGAAGTCCTTCTTTGTGCACCACTCCTACCTTCCCCACTACGAGCTGATCTACCTTTAGCTGTGGTGCCGCTCGGTCTCGCGCTCTGAGTAGTGCCCTTCTCAATAGTCTCCGGACAATCCCGAACAAAGTGACTTTGCGAACCACACTGGTAACAAGTGCGATTAAAAGATTTACCCCAGCACTCTCTGAAATGTCGTCTACCGCACTGCTAACATTCAGGTTTGCTCGATCGAGCATTGCCGACACTAGCCACTGATGTAGCTCGAGAACTCATTGGTGGCCGATCACGAATAGAAATCCCAGTATTGGATTTGAGTCGACTATCATCGTTCTTAGTCTTCTTTGTTGCCATCTGTATAAATCTACCCGCGGGTCTCTTTCGAAAATCTTTAGATTCAACTTTAGCTTTTTGTTTTTCTTTCCCCAATTCTTCAGCTTTACAAGCTCTCTCCACAAGTACTGCAAACTCGTTAATCTCAAGAATGCCAACCAGGAGCTTTATGTCTTCATTCAGACCATCCTCGAATCTCCGGCACATAACAGCCTCAGAAGATACACAATCGCGAGCGTAGCGACGAAGTCGCACAAATTTGCACTCGTATTCAGACACAGTCATACGGCCTTTCTTAAGCTCGAGAAATTCTTTACGCTTGGAGTCTATGAAGCGTTGACTTATGTACTTTTTTCGGAACTCCGCCTGAAAGAAATCCCAGGTAACTCTCTCTTTCGGGACGACAGATACGAGAGTATTCCACCAGTAGTAGGCAGAATCCCATAATAAAGATATGGCGCACTTCAAGCACTCATCGGGTGCGCAAGACAACTCGTCAAAAACACGGACAGAATTATCGAGCCAAAATTTAGCTCTCTCAGCATCGCCGCCATCTTCGGCTCTAAATTCTTGAGCTCCATGTTTTCTTATGCGATCAATAGGAGGTTTAGATACTCTTTCAGGATTGGCAACAGGAGGTACAATTGGTGTTACAGGGGGAACATTCGGATTCAGGGATGGTTGAACAGCCGGAGTGGTTCGTAAGTAATGGCTGAACCAATCACGCATCATGTTATAGAATGCCTGTTTTACCCTCTCGTCAGGGCCACTTACAGCAGGTCGAGACTCTTCCGACGCGGTCCCCTGCGCGAGAGCAATCGCCACACTCTCGACATCAGCAGCTAATGTTTGCTCGGGATCCGGATCCATTACTATAAAAACGAAACAAACACATTTCACCGTCAGAAGTCATCACACTATCACTTGTAAAATTTTGGCATGTATAGCTAAACTCTTACGTGCTACGTTAGTCTGAGAACCGACTAAACCGTAGCTCTGATACCAATAAAATGTAACACCCCTTAACCTGAGTCCGTCGTCGGATTAGGGTTACGAGGCATTACTCATCAAATCACAAGTCAATACACTAATAAAAATATTATTACATTAATATTCATGATATCACAATGAAACCGGAACTTTCATTTTGAATTCTAAATTGTTAACAAGCCTACCACAAATAATACCATTTACAACATGTTCCAAACTAATTTCAATCAAATAGCAAAACACTATTAATAAGGTCATTTTGAATATTCTAGCCGAGTATGTATGAATGTCCATTTTCAACTTATGCCAATCAAATAACTATATTTTCTTGGTCACATGCACACCCTAGCTATATGCTCACAATAATGATTTAACCCTTTAAACCTCGTGTCCGAATACATATAAGCATCCAATGGAAAATATAACCTCCAACTAAATCTATGCTATGGCCGAATATTTGCAAGAGAGTATACTTCAATTTAATCATTAATATATCATATTCAATAATCACATAGAAAGAGTTTGACCTAATCCTCCCATAACTTGTCTTGCAAGTTCGTACAAAAATAAGCAAAAGTATCTCCATCAACCACAATGTACTATCTACCTTAATCAAATCAATTTCATATACTCAAATATCACACATAACATGATATAAAATGAACTTTCATGTTAAGCTTATAATATAATCGAACATGCCCAAAATAATAACACCATAATCAAACATGACTAAACCATACTCCAGCATAGAAATATATAGCCATTTTCGCATGGCATTTGTATATACATTTGCAAAATAACATGTAAGTTTATTATAGGAAAGCTAGCTTATACATGCCATACTATTAGGTTCATTTACACAAGAGTACCAAAGTTGATAGTGTTTTTGACTTCGACGAGGATTCCCGAGTTTAAGCTGCGGCTTCAAGATCTAAAACACCATGAAACAAACACTCCAAGTAAGCTTAGCTAGCTTAGTAAGTTTAAGCAAGAAGGTAAATACACAAATATGCATTACATCATTTCTTTAGTTTCCAAACTAACTATTGAATAATTCAATCCATCAACGTGTAGCCAAGACTAACATTCATCAATCCCATATTCATTCAATCCCAAATCTAAAATCAGAGTAACCATATAGTCATATGCTTCATGGCCAATTGGAATTAACCTACTTAATTTCGCATTAAGATGATGAACTATTCATCAAACATACCTGACGACTTTATTTACTTTTAATAATTGCCTCTATTCTTACCTTTTTACCGATCTCGCACACACAGTGCTCGGTGATTATATTTCCGCACACACAGTGCCTTTCGACCGATATCGCACACACAGTGCTCGGCGATTATATTCCGCACACACAGTGCCTCGTAATTAATTATCCGCACACACAGTGCCTCTTGATTAATTATCCGCACACACAGTGCCTTTCAACCCATTTTCTCATCAGTAGTATATATATATATATGCATCTGGTATTTAATTCAATCCTTATAAATACACATACAATTAAAGATTCAACAACTTCTACCTTTTATCACCTTATACTATATTCGGCCACACCCATATATATATATATATATATATATATATATGCTAAAATAACTATTCAATTCATAGTTGTTTATCCCAAACCAATGCCATCAAAACATCACATAGAAATCATCCACACATTCGGCTATACTCATTGAACACGTATAGTCACATAATCAAGTACAATCATTAGCTATTACCAATTCCACAATTAACTACCTCTCAATCTATAAGTACTCATGTATACATCAACCTTATATTCGGCTAGCACATAGCTTAACCAATGTCACATTCGGCTTTAAGTAATTTAACAAGCTTACTTCTATTTAACATATATATATATATATATATATATATATATATACCTTAACATAGATTAAAATTCAATTCAACCTAATTGCTTAAAAACTTACCTCGAGAGTTGATGAATTTGAGTGTTCTGGCTATTCGATTAATTTGGTTTTTCCTTTTCCAACCCTTTTTCCTTTGAATCTCGATCTAAACAAATTTCAATTAAAGATCTCTTAACAACATTTCATTCAATATGATCCACAAACGCACAATTTATCAATTTACAAATTTATCCCTAAATTTTATAATATGCACAATTTAGTCCCTAATGTCAAACCTAACAAATGCTCAAAATTTAATTTGTTACCCTCAAAGCCGAATGCTCACAAGGACTTTATAAGTCCATAATTTCAATAAATATTTCAATTCAACCCATTACTAAATAATTTCGTAATTAATGCCCCAAATTTATTACCCTCTTCAAGACTCACAATGAGAGATGTTCATCTATCTTTAAACAAAATTTATTACAAAGAAATTCATCATAATACTCAACTCATCTTTCATGGCATTTTCCATAAACAAGAATATTGTACAAAATTAACAAGTGGGTTTGAAAATAGAATGAGTAATGACCACAAAATGCACAAATTATAAAATTTTAAAGCTTGAACTTACCCAATTCAAGCTTGCTCCTTGCCGAAACCCTTAGAAAATTTTCTCCCCTCCCTTTCTCTCTTAGTTTCGGCTAACAACACCCAAAAGATGAGCATGCAAATTTTTTTTTTTGTTTTATTAAAATATACTAATTTAACACCCCATTATCAATAATAATATTATTTTATGCATTTAACTATTATAAAATGTTTAATGGGTGCATGTTGTCTCCCACTATCAACAAAAATGAGCATTTTGCAATCCAGGGCCACAAATTTAAAGAAACCAATTAATTTAATCCCTCACTTTAGATAAAGGCTATTTTTACCACCTTTGTAATTAAGTCCCTTGACTAAAATTAAGCATCCAAACAAATGAATTAACCTACCATATTTTAAGACATACTCAAGCACATAACATAGATATCAAAATAATAATAAAAATATTTTTCTAACCCGGATTCGTGGTCCCGAAACCACCGTTCCGGTTAGGGTTGTATTTGGGCTGTTACAAAATCTGTCCAATCGGTATTCATTTTTTTCTAGGTATCAGGATAGACCAATCATCCCTTAAAGTTAAATTCGATTTCAAGTCAAAATGCATGTTGGGTTGGAGTCTTGTTTGCTGACAGTTGGATATTCGAGTCGGTCGTGCTAAATTCGAATTTCTGAGACAAATCAAGGAAGAAGTGATCGGGTTTAAATGACCTATGCGGTTGAGGCCATTGATTCAAGTTGGGTTCTTCAGAGCGCAAGGCTGCCGGAATCTTGAATCGGGAACACGTGTATCTCGGTTAGATAATCGGTAAGGGTTGGTTTGCAGGTCGTAGCGGAACCAGCTACGAGAGGAAGAATGGGTGGTTTGGACGTTCTTAACTACTATAACCAGCTTATCATTTGGAGGAGAAGATTAATTTTCAAGGATCGATTCTTGATACGAAATTTACCGAGTCTAAGGCTAAGGCTTATTTTATCTGTTTTCATAAGTCTGAATTTATTTCCAGTTTACATTTATTTTAATAGTAGTCAATCATTTATTTAAGCTAATTAGATTATTCACTCTCTTAAACATTCTCAAACTCCCCCGATTTAATTGTTTATTTTTTTTTGCAGGTACGCTTAAAGTCGTGAGCACGACTCTTGACATGACGCTTGACGCGACAAATATCCTGTTCATAAGTGAACACAGAAGTTGATTACGATATCCAATCCCTATGGACTCGACCCTACTATCACTCTTTACTACAATTTAGAGTTGTTTTTGTAGGAATTATTTTTGGTGGTTTCGATGCCCATCAGGTTTTTTTTTTGTTTTCTAAATTTAAAAATTTAAAAAAAATCATATTTTATTTGATAGAGTCATTAATAATTGTGCCAACAGTGTACTGTACTTGTTTTTTTTAATGCGTTTTTTAATTTAAATATAAAAAATTATATTTTATTTTGTGGAGTTATTAAGAATGACACCACCAGTGTATTGTACCTGTTTTCTAATATGTGTTTTTTAATTTAAATATAAAAAATGAAATTTTATTTGGTGGAGCCATTTCCTTTGGCGTGATCAAATAGCTATATATAACCCCAATGATAGATTAATCTAAGTTGAAGAATTTTTTAAAATCTTATTTTGTTAGAGGATGATTGTGAGAGAAATGATGAGCGTTTTTTTTTTATTTTTTATTTTATGTATTTGTGTTTTTGTTTATTTAGTAAAAAATTTTTATTTGAAGGTATGTTTTGTATAACGATAATTTGGTAGAGCTTCGGCACTGGTAAATTTAATAGTTATTTTAGGATGCCAGGTTTTTTATTAGGCAACATATTCAAATTGGTTATGTAAGTGTTTTTGTTAGTTGTGGTAGGACGATAACGGATTTAAATTGATTATACAACCAACGGGTGGATTATTTGGGATTCTCTGAGTCATCCGAATATTTGAAGGTTTTACGGAATTCCAAATTGAACTGCACAGGTAAGATCATCAATATTGGCAGCATCCGAGCTATCCGAGCTACAATTTAATAGCATTGAGAAACTTGCTTATGTTGCGGTGATAGGTTCAAATGGCTCCACCCAATAAAATAATATTTTTTAAATTAAAAAACTAAAAAAATTAAAACTATAATAAAACTAAAAAAATGTTGAGACAAAATAAATAAAGTAGTGGCATCATTCTAATTGGAACCACCAAATAAAATAACATTTTTTTAAAAAAAATCTAATAACCTCCCAAAAAAAAATACCCTAGAAACATTAAAAAAGTGGCGGCGCCATACAATTAATTGGCTCCACCAAAAGAAATATAAATTTTCAAATAATTTTTTAATTTTTTTTCAATTTCTGAAAAATTATTATAGTGTATATTACAAATATATAAATTATAATTGTTTGACAATATTCTTTTTTTAAAATTTTTAAAAAATCAGAATTTAAACATATCAGTTTAAAAATTATATAAAAATTCATTTTAAATTTTTTTTACAATAAAAATTCAGCTATTTTTTAGGAAAGTAAACACATTATCAATAGGTCACAATTAGGGCTGAGCAAAACTTGATTCGACTCAAAAAATCGAATTTCGAGTTAAATGGATCGAGTTATTCAAGTCAACTCGATTTTTTTTTCAAATTTCGAGTTTGAATAACTAGAATAATTCAAATAAACCGAATTCCAAACTATAATATTTTATATTTTTACCTCAAACCTTTTTACTTTCCCCCAATACTTTTACTCCCTCCTACTTTTCCCGCAAAGCTCTTATTTCTTTCTCCTCCCACCTCCCATCTACCCCAAACCCATTCCCCCCCCCCCCCAAAATTTTTTTTTTTTAATATTTTCCCCCATTTACTTTTCCCCCAAAATTTAACTCCTTTAACCTCAAAACTTTTTATTTTCCCCTTAAATTTTTACTTTTCAGCCTTTACCCAAAATAAAAGATCATCCAAAAAAATCCCTAAACCTAAATAATAATAATTTTATTTATATCTACTATTTATATTATTAAATTAAATTTCACATTTTGTACTATTTATATTATTGAATTGTTTAATTATATTAAAAGTTTATAAATTTCTGTTAAAATTGAATTATTGATGATGCCATAAAATATTCACGTTAAAATTTTATATTGGTATCAATTTCACATTTTATCTTTAAGATAATTTTGATTAAAAATTCACATTTTTTATATTTAATATATTTTTTAATTTCAAAATACATAGTGACAAAAATCAGAAAATAATTGAAACAACTAAGTATGTAACATCCTGAATTTTTGGGCCTATGCGTTTAATAGGTAGGATATGTTTAATGTGTTAATTTAAGTGTTAGGGGTCCAAATTGGGCTCAGGCTTAGGTAGAGGCCTTGATTAAAATTTTCTGTTTGGGCATTATAGGGGTTTAAAAGGTAGTATGTATGTTTAAAATACCAAAGTGGGCTTGTGGCCCAATCTTAGGAGGTGACGCCACACAAGGGAGTAAGGGGCCCGAATTTAAGTTTCATGGAGCCCAATTATTTTAATTTAAGTTAGCTAAATTTTGGGTATTAGGATTAGGTGGAATGGATGGCAACAAGGCTAAAATTTAGGGGTTTTAATGTTTAAAATATGTGGATAATAAGCAGATAAAGGCTATTATTTAGGAATTTATTTTATGTGGATAATAAGCAGATAAAGAATAAAATTTAGGGATTTTAATGTTTAAAATATGTGGATAATATGCTGATAAAGGAGGGAGGAGTTAGAGATAATTAAGTCTCTTTTAGATGAGCTAGTAGATTAAGATAAAGGAGAAAAGATAGGATTTATCTGCAAGGTTAGGTAAGTGCCGAAATTTCTATAAATAGGGGGAATATTTCTTCAATTTTGGCATTTGGGTTTTTCTCTCATTCTTTTCTCTTCTTCTCTGAGTAAAAGCCGAAAACTCCTAAAGTTCCATCTTCCTCTTCATTCTCTGCAAAAGCCGAAATCTCTAAGCCTATTCCCTCATCTTCACTTTGATTCAAAAGCCGAAACTACACCTATTCTTCTCCTTAATATTCATTGGCCGAATCTCCCTTAGCCATCTTTTCAATTTTTAGTTCTTTCAAAAGCCGAAAGCGCGATAGATCATCTTTCCAGGATTTTTCCTAAAAGCCGAAACTCATAGATCTCTAAGTTATAGAATCGTGTTACATTCGGGATTTCAAGGTAAGAGGATTTGTTTATTCATATATATAAAATGGGGTAGAATACTAACTATGGCCGAATATAGGAGAGGCCTATTTTCACATCTTTCCGACTTTTTGAAGCAAAGCGTAGATCGGTTTAGCAAGGGTATCTACATTAATCAGGTGTGTAATACTTCCCCACCATCTAGATCTGATTATTAATGTATGTTAATAAGTTTTATATGTTATGATAAATGCCGAAATCTCGGTTTAATGATGGAAGCCCAAGAGGGTAAAAGCAAACCACCAGGTTAGTAAGTAATCTGATTAAATGTTATAAGTAAATTGCTTGTATGTAATTGCATAGGTTGGGTTGATGACAGGAGGAAGTTATACGTTATATGTGTAGCGGATTTTTACCGTGATCTGTTGTAGCGGCTAATGCCGTGATCTGTTGTAGCGGCTAATGCCGTGATCTGTTATAAGGGCTTCGGCCATGATATGTTGATGAGCAGCATGACTACCATCTTGGCGTGTAGCGGTGTGGGTTGATTGTAGAAATCCCCAATGGTGTGAACGGTTGGTACGGGGGCGTGTAGCGGATGGAAACCTAGGCAAACGAGTTGGGCCTTGCATATTATTTGTTATTTAAATGAATGAAATTATTAATCTGTTTTATGGGCCTAAGGCCCAAAATCTAGTGGTGCATGAGGGTTGCACACTGAGTCTCGCGACTCACCCTTTTAATTAACATTTCAGGTGATACCTAGTGCTTCGGACCGGGCTGGATAGGAACGCAAGGTGGCCATGCAGAAGAATATGAAGATTTGGCAAAAAGGACTCCAGTTAATTATTTTATATTGTTTTTTTAATTAATGAATTTTAAACTTCGATGTAATAAGGCCATGGGCCACTAGTTTATATTTTGTTTTATTATGGGCTTTTATTACTTTTAGTTATTTAAATTTTTATTTTAATTAAACTAAGGCATGTAATTAAGTATGAGTTTTATTTTACAAAGGCATATTCTTTATAAAATATATTTGGGCTTTTCTGAAAATACGACATGTTTGACAAAATTTTTCTTAGTGACATACCAGATCCGGTCGTGGTGTTTGGGCCGAGTTTGGGGTGTTACAAAGTAAGCAAAGAAGCTAACCCGTATATAAAAAATTAATAAATAAATTATGATGAGATAAAAGTTAATAACAAATTTAATTACAATGGGTAAATTTGATTACGGTGGATGACAGTGATTACAATGACCCAAAGTCATTTTTTTTTATTTAACTTGAACAAATATATTCGATTCTATTCGAATTTCATCTCACTCGACTCGATTCGAGAAAATTTTCAAATCGAGTTAGGATGATAAAATAGGATTCTTCAACTTGATTAAGTCAAAATTTTTTCATTCGATTTGATTCGATCGAACGCTCACCCCTAGTCACAACTTGAGATTCCTTTCAATATATATTATATCGTATATGTCGAAACCGTCCCTTTTTTAGGAAAGGCAAGAATTGAACTTGGGTTTTGAAAACGAATAAAAACGAGAGTCACCACCGATCTTTATTAGGTGTGATCGGATCACCTTTTGTTTTAATAAAACGATTTAGTTTACTAAAACAATGTTTTTGGTCCGCGAAGTTTTGAGAAATCGAGTTCGGGAATCGGTTACGTGCGAGGAAGGGTTAGCACCCTCGTCACGCCCAGAATTGGTACCGATTTGATCAATTAATGTCCTCATGTCGAAAGTTGAAAACTTTAAAGGAATTTAAAAATCCGGCCTCTTTTGGAAATATTTGCGTTTTCTTGAATTAAATCAAGATTTTCTCGTTTCGAAGGAATAAAATATCACATCCAATACTTTAGGATACGATAGTTTAAATCCCCGATCCTAAGATCATCTCATAGTTTTCCCGAAGTGCAAATCAAGACTTTCTCGTTCCAAAGGAATCAAAATATCACATCCAATACTTTAGGACATGATAATTTAAATCCTCGAACCCGAGGTCATCTCATAGTTTTTTTTTTTTTTTGAAAATCAAGATCTTCTCGTTCCAAAAGAATCAAAATATCACATCCAATACTTTAGGACACGATAATTTAAATCCTCGAATTCAAGATCGGCTCGAAACTACCTATTTACATCAAAATGACGCAAACGAAAATAATCATAAAAGTGTCAAGACAAAAAGTAAATAAAAAAACAAAATATTGAAAGTAAAAAATTTAAAAGAAAACAGAACGATGTCAATAATGATGGAATTATTAGTAATGAGGATGATAAGCATTATAATATGAATACTACCAATAATAATAATAATGCTAACAATAATAATAATAATAACAATAGTAATATAGTGATAATGATAATAATAATAATGATGATGATAATACGCAATATATACAATATACTAATATAAATATAGTAATAATAACAGTAATAAAGTTAGTATATACAAGTAATAATACAGTGGTAATAATAATAGTAGTAATAATAGTAGTATAGCAAATATAATAATGATAATAATAATAATAATGATGCCATAGTAAAGTAATAATAGCAATAATAATAATACAAATATGTACAACATAATAATCATAATATAATAATAATAATGATAATAGTAAATAGTATAATATAATAATAATAATAATACTATGGTAACAACACTAATAATAATAATAATAATAATAATAATAATAATAATAATAATAATAAAATAGAGATATTAAACAAAGGCATTAACAAAATAATTGTAAAATAATAAGAAAGGGCTGAACTGAACTCAAGGTTGAAATTTAGGGCTAATTCGGAAATAACAATAATCGAAAGAAACCTATTCACACATGCGAAAGAACCAGAGGGAGCAAAAGGGAAATTTTCCCGCATTCTCAAAACGCAGCACTTAATTCGGGACCAAAACGAAAACAGTATTGAAATTAAAGGGGAAAATCTTAAAAAAAGAAAAGGAAAACTTGATTGCAAAACTATGAAAAAGCGGAGGGGTCGAAAGGGTAAATAACCCCTAAGGCCAGAAACGCGCGGATCCCAGACGGTTCGGGTCGGACTCGGGTCGGGTTGCACGAAACGGCGTTGTTTTTGGGGGGTGAGCTGAAAGCCCGAAACGGCGTCGTTTTAATGGCTTATAAAAGCCATATTTTCCTTCAAAATTTCATTCTTTGCTGCCACATGAAAAAATAAAAGAAAAAGGGTTTGGGGATGCTCTCTCCTTCTCTGGACAAAGTCCATATTCCGGCCCAAAGTCCGCCGGGGCTCCGCCGTCCTACGGTACCGGTGACCGCCGTTCACGGCGGCGATAGAGGTATAGTTTTGTTCCCTTTTTTTATATAATATATATATATATGTGTGTGTGTGAAAAAGAGGAAAAAAAGTTTCGAAAATATAAAGCAATCACCTCTTTAGTTTCTGATCTTGTGTTTTTTGGTAACTATTTTTTGATTGAAGTTTTCTTTTGTATTCTATTGATTGAAGAAAAAAAAGGTTCTTTTACAAACGAAATCATTCAGCTTTTATAGCCTAGCAGAAAAATAAATATAATCTTTGTTTATTTTTTAGTTGTTGTTGCTCTCACTTGTTTGTCCTCTTTGCAGGTCGTGGGGAACCATGGAGAGTGGGGGAGTGGACAAGGCCATAGTGGCATGTGAATCGGCGTTGGTGGCCGACCGTGGCTGGTGGGTTGCGGCGCTAGGAAATTTTAGGGTTTCAAAACTCTAAGATTTTCCTAAAAGATCAAAATTTTTTGTGCCTATCGGGCCTTGCAATTTTGTAAACAAAGTGGGCTATTTTATCTGTTTTATTTGGCTCTGGTTTGGGTTTTAGTAAAGGGTTTAATGGGTTTTGTAATAGGCCCGGGCTAAAATTGGTTAGTACAGCTACCCCTCTTTGCTCAATGTCGTGAAACGAGAATAGAGCAAAGAGAATAGAAAAGCCAATTTTGCCCGGTCTTGGCCAAGCCTTGACTTCCTGGTTCTCGTCTTCTTCAAACAGCTTCAAACTCCACTGTAACTTGTTGCTTTGATCTACTCTACTGCTACTTCAGCGAGATAGGTCTTGTAGCTCCAATTTTCTCTTGTTGTAACTTCGAGGGAGTAAGATTTTAACTTGCTCCACTGCATTTGTATCTTTAGGGAGGTAAGGTTTGTAATCTTCAGTCTATTCCACTGCTGCTGATCGTGGCAGTAGGACAAAACTTTAACCCATTCCATCACTGGTCTGTGGCAACAGGGTAATCTTCAATCCATTCCACTACTGGTCAGTGGTAATAGAACAATCTTCAATCTATTCCACTATTGGTTAGTGGCAATAGAACAATCTTCAATCTATTCCACTACTGGTTAGTGGCAATAGAACAGCCTTCAACCTATTCCACCACTGGTCAGTGGCAATAGGATAATCTTCAATCTATTCCACTACTGGTCAGTGGTAATAGAATAATCTTCAGCCTATTCCACTACTGGTCAGTGGCAATAGGATAATCTTCAATCTATTCCACTACTGGTTAGTGGCAATAGAACAGTCTTCAACCTATCCCACCGCTAGTCAGTGGCAATAGGATAATCTTCAATCTATTCCACTACTGGTTAGTGGTAATAGAATAATCTTCAACCTATCCCACCGCTGGTCAGTGGCAATAGGATAATCTTCAATCTATTCCACTACTGGTTAGTGGTAATAGGACAATCTTCAACCTCTTCCAACGCTGGTCGGTGGCAATAGGACAATCTTCAACCTCTTCCACCGCTGGTCAGTGGCAATAGGACAATCTTCAAACTTGCTACACAGTTCCATGGGGGACCTTATTTGAACCTTTCGATTTGCTTCCTTATTATCTTCAGGAAGACTTCGATCTTCAATCTGCTCCACTATCATCTTTAGGGAACAAAGTTTGAACTTTTCAATTCGCTTCCTTACTATCTTTCAGAAGACTTCAATCTTCAGCCTGCTCCGCTCCCATCTTGAGGGAACAAGATCTGAATTTGCTACACTGTTCTTTGAGGAATCTGTCTTGTAGAATGTGCTTGTGCTTAAATAATGATGAGGATGCTATGACTGGAATGACTCAAATGCTCCTTACTAGATGCATGATGGATGACATTTGCATGAATGTAGAATGTCATGTGAGTGGTCTTTTTACAATGATTAAGGTGCAATGATTAGAATGAATCGAATGCCCCTAGTGTGAATGATGAATGCATGAGAATGATTCTTTCGTAACGTATCACCCTGCCTTCTCGTTCGGTTGGCATCTTTGGGGGTCACCATTTCAAACCTCAATTACCCCTTGAACCTGGTTAGTTCTGAATATTGGCCTCACTTCAGGTTTTTGTAAAAATTAGAAGTTTTCAGAGTAATATGCGAAACTCCCTTAATTTGAACATTAATGGTCCATTAATCGTTATTTCAATGAAAAGAGTTTGAAGAATATAATCACAATGGATATTGAGAGTGAAGCTTAGAGTGAATAAATTGAGCAAAAGATCAGGTTTTGACAAGGTAAATTTGCTAAAATATGAAATGAAGAAAAATAAGTGTCCAGATATCATAGTATGAGCTTTTTTGCACAAATTTTCTCGAGGATCCCTTTTGTACTTGATAGGTGTCTGGCAGACTTTAGAAGACTTTATTGATGCCCCAAGGCGTGACGTCTCTCCTTCTTGTTAATTCAGGCTACAGCGAGACTACTATATGCCTCCCTTCAAAAAATTCGAATTGCTCATTCAGAACCCCTTTGGTCTCAAAGCGTCCTTTCGCGGGTTTTCACTTTGGCTTCTCCAACTCGCGTTTTTTTTAGGCGAAGTATTTCTTGACTGAATCTGAGTTCACAGGATTCAGTAAACTTTTGCCATCCATCTCTGCTAAAATTAGAGCTCCACCAGAAAAGGCCTTCTTTACTACATAAGGTCCTTCCCAGTTTGGCATCCATTTTCCTCTAAAGTCTTTTTGAAAGGGAAGGATCTTTTTCAGGACAAGGTCTCCTTCATAGAATTCTCTAGGGCGAACTTTTTTATTATAAGCCCGTATCATTCGCTTTTGATACATTTGTCCATGACGAAGGGCTCTTAACCTCTTTTCTTCGATTAGGTTCAGCTGATCATACCGGGATTGAGTCTATTCAGCTTCATCCAACTTCAGTTCAGACAAGACTCGAAGGGAAGGGATCTCAACTTCAATTGAAAGTACCGCTTCCATCCCATAAACCAAAGAGAAAGGAGTTGCCCTAGTAGAGGTCCTGACCGATGTTCGATAAGCGTAAAGAGCGAATGATAGCTTCTCGTGCTAATCTCTGTAAGTCTCAGTCATCTTCCCCACGGTTTTCTTAATATTCTTGTTAGCTGCCTCGACGGCACCATTCATTTTTGAATGGTATGGTGACGAGTTGTGGTGTTTGATCTTGAATTGACTGCAGACCTCTGCTATCGTACTGTTGTTCAAGTTCAGTGCATTATCAGATATGATCATTTCAGGCATTCCATACCGGTATATGATTTCTTTCTTTAAGAACTTGCTGACTGCTGACTTCGTGACATTCGCATACGAAGTGGCTTCTACCCATTTGGTGAAGTAGTCTATTACCACAAAGATAAATCGATACCCGTTCGAGGCTTTTAGTGAGATCGGCCCGATGACGTCCATCCCCCATATAGAGAAAGGCCATGGGGAGGTCATGACATGGAGAGGCGAAGGAGGTACGTGCATTTTATCCCCATAAATTTGACATTTGTGGCATTTCTTGGCATAGCTGATGCAATCTCCTTCCATTGTAGACCAATAATATCCGAATCTCATGATCTGTCTTGCCATTGTAAAATCATTAGCGTGTGTCCTACAGACGCCCTCATGAACTTCTTCGAGAATCCTCTTGGCTTCAACAACATCCACTCATCTTAGAAGTACCTGATCCTTCCTTCTTTTGTATAGGATTTCTCCGTCTAAGACATAATCGCTGGCCAGTCTTCTCAACGTCCTCTTATCATTTTCGATTGCTCGGTTGGAGTATTCACGATTCTTCACGTATTGTAATATATCGTGATACCAAGGGTGATCGTCCTTTTCTTCTTCTTCGCTGACGTTGTAACAATGAGCCGGAGCCTCATAAATGCTCATCTAGATGGGCTTCACTTCCTCATGCTTGTTCAGTTTGATCATAGAAGCCAAGGTAGCTAGGGCATTGGCCATCTGGTTCTTTTCTCGTGGGAGGTAACAGAAAGTGACGTTGTCAAACTCCTTGATTAACTCCAAGACTAGCCTTCGATAACTGATTAGATTGGCATCTCTCGTTTCCCATTCACCTTTCAGTTGATAGATTACTAGCGCAGAATCGCCGTATACCTCCAACATTTTAATTTTGCGTTCAATGGCGGCCCGGATACCAGGATGCATGCTTCATATTCGGCCATGTTGTTCTTGCAGTCAAAATCTAATTTACTAGTGAGAGGATAGTGATCTCCATCTAGGGACACTAGGACTGCCCCAATTCCATTCCCTACAGCGTTTGAAGCTCCGTCAAAGTTTAGTTTCCAATGAAGGCCCTTCTTTTGGACATCCTCTTTAGTGATTGCTACGTACATCAGGTCTTCATTCGGAAAATCGAAGTCCAATGGCTCGTAATCTTCTAAAGCTCTGCTGGCTAGAAAGTCTGCTATTGCACTTCCTTTTATAACTTTCTGGTTTATATAGACTATATCGAACTCAGAAAGTAGAATTTGCCATCGGGCCATTCTTCCATTTAGTGCAGTAGATTCCATCATGTATTTGAGAGGATCTAGCTTTGAGATAAGCCAAGTGGTGTGATATAGCATGTACTGTCTCAGTCTCCGGGTCGTCCAAATCAATGCGCAACATAATTTCTCAATTGGCGAATATCTTGTCTCGCATTCTGTAAACTTCTTACTGAGATAGTATATTGCTCTTTCCTTTCTTCCTGACTCATCATGTTGGCCTAGCACACATCCCATAGAATTTTCAAATATTGACAAATACAATATCAGTGGCCTATCTAGGCAAGGGGGCATTAGTACTGGGGGTTCAGACAAGTAATGCTTGATCTTATCAAAAGCTCCCTGGCACTTCTCATTCCATTCACCTGAGTTGTGTTTCCTAAGAAGACGGAATATAGGGTCACATTTCTCCGTTAATTGTGCAATGAACCGAGCGATATAGTTTAATCTCCCCAGGCAACCTACAGCCAATACTTTAGAACACGATAATTTAAATCCTCGAATTCAAGATCGGCTCGAAACTACCTATTTACATCAAAATGACGCAAACGAAAATAAACATAAAAGTGTCAAGACAAGAAGTAAATAAAAAAAAACAAAATATTGAAAGTAAAAAATTTAAAAGAAAACAGAACGATGTCAATAATGATGGAATTATTAGTAATGAGGATGATAAACATTATAATATGAATATTACCAATAATAATAATAATGCTAACAATAATAATAATAATAACAATAGTAATATAGTGATAATGATAATAATAATAATAATGATGATGATAATACGCAATATATACAATATACTAATATAAATATAGTAATAATAACAGTAATAAAGTTAGTATATACAAGTAATAATACAGTGGTAATAATAATAGTAGTAATAATAGTAGTATAGCAAATATAATAATGATAATAATAATAATAATGATGCCATAATAAAGTAATAATAGCAATAATAATACAAATATGTACAACATAATAATAATAATATAATAATAATAATGGTAATAGTAAATAGTATAATATAATAATAATAATACTATGGTAACAACACTAATAATAATAATAATAATAATAATAATAATAATAATAATAATAATAATAATAATAATAATAATAATAATAATAATAAAATAGAGATATTAAACAAAGGCATTAACAAAATAATTGTAAAATAATAAGAAAGGGCTGAACTGAACTCAAGGTTGAAATTTAGGGCTAATTCGGAAATAACAATAATTGAAAGAAACCTATTCACACACGCGAAAGAACCAGAGGGAGCAAAAGGGAAATTTTCCCGCATTCTCAAAACGCAGCACTTAATTTGGGACCAAAACGAAAACAGTATTGAAATTAAAGGGGAAAATCTTAAAAAAAAGAAAAGGAAAACTTGATTGCAAAACTATGAAAAAGCGGAGGGGTCGAAAGGGTAAATAACCCCTAAGGCCGGAAACGCGCGGATCCCAGACGGTTCGGGTCAGACTCGGGTCGGGTTGCACGAGACCGCGTCGTTTTTGGGGGGTGAGCTGAAAGCCCGAAACGGCGTCGTTTTAATGGCTTATAAAAGCCATATTTTCCTTCAAAATTTCATTCTTTGCTGCCACATGAAAAAAAAAAAAGAAAAAAGGGTTTGGGGATGCTCTCTCCTTCTCTGGACAAAGTCCAGATTCCGGCCCAAAGTCTGTCGGGGCTCCGCCGTCCTACGGTACCGGTGACCGCCGTTCACGGCGGCGATAGAGGTATAGTTTTGTTCCCTTTTTTTATATAATATATATATATGTGTGTGTGTGTGTGTGTGTGTGTGTGTGTGTGTGTGTGTGTGTGTGTGTGTGTGTGTGTGTGTGTGTGAAAAAGAGGAAAAAAAAGTTTCAAAAATATAAAGCAATCACCTCTTTAGTTTCTGATCTTGTGTTTTTTGGTAACTATTTTTTGATTGAAGTTTTCTTTTGTATTCTATTGATTGAAGAAAAAAAAAAGGTTCTTTTACAAACGAAATCATTCGGCTTTTATAGCCCAGCAGAAAAATAAATATAATCTTTGTTTATTTTTTAGTTGTTGTTGCTCTCACTTGTTTGTCCTCTTTGCAGGTCGTGGGGAACCATAGAGAGTGGGGGAGTGGACAAGGCCATGGTGGCATGTGAATCGTCGTTGGTGGCCGACCGTGGCTGGTGGGTTGCGGCGCTAGGAAATTTTAGGGTTTCAAAACCCTAAAATTTTCCTAAAAGATCAAAGTTTTTTGGGCCTATCGGGCCTTGCAATTTTGTAAACAAAGTGGGCTATTTTATCTGTTTTATTTGGCTCTGGTTTGGGTTTTAGTAAAGGGGTTTAACGGGTTTTGTAACAGGCTCGGGCTAAAATTGGTTAGTACAGTATATAATATGTTTTATATATTTTATATTATAAGATACACATAAATAGGCTATTTTACCAAAATGACCCCCAAAAATTAAATATTTACAAGAATAACCCAAGTTCAAACACATTAACGAAAATTACCTAGAAGGAACAGTGCATGGTGGTGCCGGCAATCCTGACACCCATTTCAGAAAGGATTAAAAAATTATTATTTTTGGTGCCAGCAATGCAATGGCCGACACCCATATGTATTTTTTTCACTCATATTTTGTACAATACATCTTGTAACTGGTTTTAAAAAAATTTAAATTTTTTTGGGTGCCGTGTAGTAGGTGGTCAGCACCCATTTTCAAATTTTTTAAAATTTTTTTGGTGCCGGTACCGGCACCCATTTTTAGTAAAAAATATTTTTTTGATCCCGTGAACCCATTGGTCGGCAACCATACATATGGGTATTCCATGATAAAAAAACAAAAAGAAAAAATATGCAAACTCATCTTCTGCAACTGGTTCTCCTTCACTATTTCTTCCCAAACTCCTTCATTCCTAAACCCCCGTGCACTGATCCTTTCAGGTCATTTCCATTAATGTTTTTGAATCTAAATTATTCTTGTAATTATTTAATTTTTTGGGTCATTTTAGTAAAATAGCCACACAAATATGACAATTATATTGAATGGGCATGTTCATATTATTAGAAATGGAAGGACTATGTAAATGATAAAAATGCTTACTAAATTATTGCTTTTGTTTTATTTTAGTGAACTGTTAATTTTTTTATTTAATCATTAAATTTTTTAAAATTAAATATTATGGTTTCTCTCTCATTAATTATCGTTAGATGAGTGGCGAAAAGTTGATATAAAATTTTTTATTAGTTTAATAACAAATTTAATCATTTGATAGTTATACATTCTATTAATTTCATTCTAAATATAAAATATGAAGGAAAATTTTTAAGAAAAAATGAAATCGACCTATTTTAAAATAGAAAGCAAATAAGTAAGTAAAATTAATAACAAAGTTGAGGGAAGTTATCCAAAATGCTGATATGTGACATGACTGTTTGACCAAATATGACGTGTAGTTTAATTTAAAATCAAACACATATCAACTTATAGCTAGTTATAATTCTAACATGTCAGCGTGGTAAATAAATTTTTTTTAACTTTTAATCACCTTTTTATTTAAGTTTAAAATAACTTATTAAATTGTAATTCAATTAAAGAAGAGAAAAAAACTATTGCAAAAAATAAAAAAAATTTAAAAACACAAAAGGTTGTTGATTAAACTTGGTGATTTTTTTTTTCACAATCATTTTGAAATTGATTAGAGGAATAATAAAAATTATAGTCATACTTGAGTATCTTATTCTTAAAGTTGAGCGCTCGATTAAATCGAATCAAATAAAAGAATTTCGGGTTGATGAATTTTATTTTATCATTCTATTTCGATTTCAAATTTTCTCGAATTGAGTCATTTTAGATTAAAATGATTAAATAATAATAATATAAAATATAAAATATAAGTAAAATAATTTCAGGTAAAAATATAAAATATTTAGATTAAATATTAATATAAATTTAAATTTTAAATAATATAATTTGGTATTCGACTTCTTCAAATTAATTCGATTAATTTAATTCAAATAATTTAAAATTTAAAATTTTATTTTTCTAAATCCAACTCATTTTTAAGATTTAGGGGCACATCCAATAAGAATTTATTTACCTTCTCACTCAAACATTCTTCTCTTACTTTCTGGTGTTCAAAAATTTAAAACTAAAACAATTATTTATGATATTCCATGTCAGAGTTAACCAATTATAAGTTGACAAGTGTGCAAGTATTTTGATTTTTAAATTAAATTACACGTGATATTAAAATTATTAAGATTTTAGTATCCCATGTCAGAGTTGTCAATCACATGTCACATCTAAAAGGGATTTATGTGCCCAGTTATTAGTATTATTTTAAAAAAAGGACTTGATTGCTCAATCTTTCTGTAAAGGGCATCATTTCCCCAATTATTGTTATTATTATTATGGTGGAAAAGGAAAGAAGCCATACTTCAGACTAGTGATCACCACTTATTTTTTATTTTAAAAATGGGACTTGATTTAAAGGGAATTATTTATCCACTTATTCAGCCATCTTTAGATTATCAAAATCTCTTATAGTAACATGCTTCTTTGCCTAATAAAAGTTTAACTGAGTGGCAACAAGTGCGTGCCACGGTCCCTTCAAAGGATAGATGGGTTCATTTAAATACAGACAATACCATCAAGATGAAGTATGGAAACGCTGCTTCAAGAGAAGTTGTGCGAGATCTAGAAGGAATGTAGATTTTAGGCTTTAACGGGTGCTTGGGGAAGTGCTCAATTTTATATGTTAAATTATGAGGAATATTTGATGATTTGAACATTTTGCTAGAGAGTTGATTCAGATCGATAGCGTAAAGGTTACAAAGGTTATTCAAGACTTTTTCGTGACATCCTTGAACTCTGTTTTGATTATGCGAATACATCAACTCTTAAAGAAGATTAGACAGTGGTTCCAACAACATATTCATAGAGAGGGAAATAAAGATGTTGACTGCATAGCCAAATTGACTTTTAATAAAAAGGAGGGTTTGGTATTATTTGAAGCTACCCTAGGGAAATTTCATGTCTTTAAGTTAATTTAAATTTTTATTTTCTTTACCCTGGGGAAAAATATTATTATACTTTTCTCTTTTCATAAAATTTTTATAATTTCTTTAAATAAAAAAATTTAAAATTATAAATTTAAAGTATATGTTTAATAGTATAATTAAAATGTAAATTCATTATCACCAGAGGTTGGCAGCGGCTGGACCCCCTAAAATAAAAAAAATTTCATTTAGGCATTTTATAATTTACAAAAATTTAAATTAATAATAGTAAAATTACACTTTGACCCCTAAAAAATAATAAACATTTGATTTAATGCTTTAAAAATTATCACTATACAAGCATGCTCTCTGAATATGATGTAAGCTCCTTGTCTTCAAAAACTGTTTTTAATTACACTACTTTGAAGCAATGTCCAGCAGCGCTGCTCAAAGGAGTTGGCTTCCACTGTGCAATGTCCAATCACCAGCTCAAAGGAAACTAAATTATCCATGAAATGGACTGCAACAGCATAATTTCACAAGCTATTTTCTTCAGCAAATAAAAATTTTATTATAAACACGAGGCTCACAAACATAAGCAATCAGAGCATCACATTAACAAAAGAAAACAGACCACTCATCAGAAAACAACAACAACAACAACCACACGAGAATTTAAACACTACGAAGAAAACACATGCATTTGCTTCTTCTAAGGGTGACCTTATGGGAACCATTAATTTTCATAGGCAATAATAGTTGGAATGGCCGAAGTTTTGAACCCATTGAAATCATTCCCACGGGATGAAGTATAAGCACCCATGTTGTGAAAGACCAGCCAATCATTCACGTCCAATTCTGGCAATTCAAAACCCTTCAAAACCGTATCAGCTGCATCGCATGTCGGTCCAAAAACAGTGGAACTCCATGTTTTCAATTCTTTGCATGTAGGGTTTTTCATTATGAGAGGAGTGCAAATCACCTCATCGTGATCGTACTTCAAAAAGTTCATCGACCCCGAAATCCCATCGCTAATCCAGTACTCCTTAACCTCCGCCCTTTCTCGTTTCCCTATTACGCTTGTTGCTAATGTAAATGGCGAATTAGCAAAGAAGCGACCAGGTTCCGCAATGATTTTTAAGTTACCATCAGCTAGCTCACAGGGGAAATATTTTTGTAAAGCAGCTGTCACAGCGGAGGCTGCATCGGTAAACTTTGGACCAGATGTGAAGCCTCCACCTATGTCTAAGATATGCATTCTAGGTAGCCCAAGTTGAGCTGCAGTGTCGAACGTTGTTTTGGCTGCTTCAATGGCATCTTCGAATGCATGGAAGTTAATTGCTCTGCTCCCAATATGAAACGAGACGCCAACCACTTGGAGCTTTGCTTCTTGAGCTGCTTTCAGAAGCGGAACAATTTCCTCAGGGAGTGCACCGAACTTGGAACCGAACTTGAATGTTGCACCACTGGTTTCCGGGACTTTGATTCGGATCAACAGTGCACATTTCGGGTGCCACTTTTTGATCTTTTCGAGCTCACAGTTGGAGTCGAAAGTGGTTAAGTTAACGCCAACTTTAGCTGCATACTTGATGTGAGACTCGGGTTTACATGTGTTTGCGAAAACGATTCGATCAGGCGAAACCCCAAGAGACAAAATGGTTTCAATCTCAGGAAGGCTTGCACAGTCGAAGCCGGTGCCTAGAGCTGCCATTTCTTTGAGGAAAGCAGGGTTAGGGTTGCATTTGACAGCATAGAAAGGTTGAACCCCTGGAAGATTACGGAACCATGTCTCCACCAGGGACCTGATTGCACCCAAATCCAGCACGTAAAATGGGTCTGTTTGTTGTTGTTCATTGGAAATGGCTGATTTAATGAAATGAAATAAATCATCTCTGGATACGGGTTTTGTCACCCTATTTGCTATCAACTTTGCTTCACCCACCATTGGTATGAGCTTGGAGACTTTGTTCGAAAGAAAGGAAGAGAACTTATTGAAAAAAGAGTTGCGAATGCATGAAATAACCAAGAAGATATCCATTTATACAAGTGGATACTAGAACTGTAGCTTCATTCTGGCAATTGGCACGTTTCTCACAATTTACACAATCTTAGCACAGCCTCAAAAAAGAAAAAAAAGAATATTTTTGAGCACCTCAGGTTTGTAAGAAAGTATTATAGAAATTACTCATTTTTAATAGTTTAATATGCGAAATCAGCTATTTTATCCCGAATTTCAGAATTTTCATTTGGATTTGAATTTTTAGGATGATGCTGAAATTTAAGATGAAAAAACTCAGATGTGGACAATCAAGAAAATAAAAGGTCCTTACAAATGCACAGTCACTTGTATGTCGCAAGACCATAAAAAATTGGATGCAAAAATCATATGCAACTGCATCATCTCGTTCCCTGTATTGACTCTTATTGCGGACATGCAAACTCGTTTTAAATACAGGGTTTCCTACAAGAAGGGATGGTGGGCGAAACAAATGACGATGAAGCAGTTGTACAGTGATTGTGATGCGTCATACAACGAACTTCAATGGTGGATATTTGTGATGTTGGAGTATGTGTTGAGAATGGTGACTGATTTGCAAACACTACCGCATAGAGGTCTGGATGGCGAGATAGAACCGAGGGAACGAGTTATCCATCGATTGTTCTGGACATTCGAGCCTTGTGTTAAGGCCTTCTCTCACTGCAAACCGTTGGTGCAGGTGGACGAAACTTGGCTCTACGGTAAATACACGCAAATAATCCTGATTGCGGTTGCATAAGACAGTAACCAGAATGTACTTCCTATTGCTTTTGCCATCGTGGAGAGCAAGAACTTCGAGTCTTGGGAATTTTCCTGTCAAATCTGCGAAGGCACGTTGTTAGGCAATACAACATTTGCCTCATCTTGGACAGATCGAAGGGACTACTTGCTGCGGTAAAGCGTTCAGGGGTTCCGTAGAAGTTCGTTTATTGCATCTGACACATCGCGTCAAACTTTTACAGAGGTTATAAGAATAAAGAATGGTACAGAGAAATCGTGAGCATGGGTAAAAAACATTGTTCCAAAATTGGTTTGTTCATATTTTATTTTTATTATTTGTTTGTATTTGTTTCAAGATATAACAGTTTGTATTTTAAGTTTTTTTTCTAAATTTATATTGGTTCGAAATTGCATACGCAGGGTATGAGTTAGAACCACGAATATTCAGGTAAAGGTTTGAGAGGCTTGAAGCTTAGATGACATCGTTACCCGAAAATCGCTATCTCCGGCAGTGGTTGGGTAAAACGAAAATCTGATAGCAGAGTTAAAGTTATGGTTATGGGTTTTGTTATGGTTAGATGATGAACAATTTCGTAGAGGCGGTTAACTCGATCATGAGACGTACACGTCATCTGCCAATTTCTGTTGTTTTTTAAGCAATATTCTATAGGCTGGACATGTTGATGCCAATAATGGGGCTGAGACAAGTAAAGCAGATAGCGGTCAAGCACATGTACATTTAGGGCGTCCAAAGATGACGCAGAGGTTGAACGCAAAATTGTATTTGCACGACTTGGAGACTTTCCGGGTTCAAGGGTACGTAGGCCGTCAATCGAGTCTTCTGCCCAGGTCGTACATTGTTGATCTGCAGAACAAGCGTTGTGAGTGCAAGAGGTTCCAGACTCTTCGATATTCGTGTGTGCATGCAAATCTAGATATTGAACAATTCATAGACAAGGTCTACACGCTGCAACGCACATTGCGTATCTGGGGAAACGAATTTCCTATAATGTCGGATATCTCGAACTAAGAAGTTTTGCTGCTTGCTTTTGAGATGCTGTCAGACCGCAGTCTTCGTAGACATCCTAAAGGTCAACCACATTCGACAATGATTCGAAATGACATGGATGTCACTACATTAACATAGGGCTTTAGCGGCGTTTTTAGTGGCGTTTGGACAAAAAACGCCGCAAAGATTATAAATTAGGCCGTAAAAACTGAGCAATAGCGGCGTTTTTGCCCAAACGCCACGAATAATCTGAACAATAGCGGCGCTTTTATACAAACGCCGCTAAAAAACTGAGCAATAGCGGCGTTTTTACACAAATGCCGTGAATAATCTGAACAATAGTGGAGTTTTTATACAAATGCCGCTAAAAAACTGAGCAATAGCGGCTAGGGGTGAGCAAAACTCGATTCGACTAGAAAAAATCGAAAAAAATTCGAATTTCGAGTTAAACAAATCGAGTTATTCGAGTCAACTAGATTTTTTTTTCGAATTTCAAGTTCGAATCGAGTTGGGTTTTCGAATTCGAATAACTCGAATAATTCGAATATCAAACTATAATATTTTACATTTTTACCCCAAACTCCCAAACCTTTTTACTTTTCCCTCAAAACTTTTACTCCTTCCCACTTTCCCCCCAAAACTTTTACTCCCCTCCCATCCCAACCCCCCAATCTAACCAAAATTCATTTCCCACCAAAATTTTACTCTCCCATTTACTTTTTCTCAAAATTTTACTCCCAAAAACCCTAAAAAAATTTTATTTTCCCCCAAAACTTTTACTCCCTCCCACTTTTCCCCTAAAACTTTTACTCCCTTCCTATCTCACCTCCTATCTACCCCAAACCCATCCCCCCTCCAATTTTTTTTTTTATATTTTCCCTTCAAAATTTTACTCCCCCTATTTATTTTCCCTCAAACTTTTGTTCTCCAAAACTTTTTATTTTCCCCCTAAATTTTTACTTCTCACCCTTTACTCTCAAATAAAAAATCAAAATTATCCCCAAAAAAATCACTAAACATAAATAGTAATAATTTTATTTATATCTACTATTTATATTATTAAATTAAATTTCACATTTTATATTATTTATATTATTGAATTGTTTAGTCATATTGAATATTTA
Organism: Gossypium australe; assembly: GCA_005393395.2. Classification (NCBI taxonomy): domain Eukaryota; kingdom Viridiplantae; phylum Streptophyta; class Magnoliopsida; order Malvales; family Malvaceae; genus Gossypium; species Gossypium australe. The sequence goes on along the minus strand of CM016624.1, from coordinate 123,093,519 downwards.
TATTAAAATTGAATTATTAATTATGCCATAAAATATTCGTGTTAAAATTTTATATTGGTATAAATTTCACATTTTATCTTTAAAATAACTTTTATTAAAAAATCACATTTTTACGTTTAATATATTTTTTAATTCCAAAATACATAGTGACAAGAATCTTAAGATAATTGAAAGAACTAAACAAGAAAAGAATCTAACCCGTATATAAAAGATTAATAAATAAATTATTTGGTGTGAAAGTTAATAAAAAATTTTGGTTAAGGTGGACAAATTTTATTACGATAGGTGACAATGGTTACAAGGACCCAAAATTATTTTTTAAAATTTAACTCGAACAAATATATTCGATTCGATTCGATTCGAATTCCATCTCACTCGACTCGATTCGAGAAAATTTCAAATCAAATTAGGATGATAAAATATGATTCGTCAACTCGATTAACTCGAAATTTTTTCATTCGATTCGATCGAATGCTCACCCTTAATAGCGGCGTTTTTACACAAACAGCACGAATAATTTGAACAATAGCGGCGCTTTTATACAAACGCCGCTAAAAAACTGAGCAATAGCAGCGTTTGCGAATAATCTGAACATTAGTGGCGCTTTTATACAAACACCGCTAAAAAACTGAGCAATAGCGGCGTTTTGCTAATAACGTGAGCAATAGCTAAAAGTTGAGCATACATTTTTCATATTTTTTTCTTATTCTTGCTTTGAATTATATTTTATTTTGATACATTCACTTATCAGCAATGAGAAAGTTTCATTTTAGTTACTTAATTATGAAAATTTACAAATTGCAAACTAAACAATTTAGAAGTTTTCATTTAAGTTACAAATTAAGCTATTAAAATTGATTTAGGGTTTAATGTTTAGTATGCTAATTTCATGGTTTAGGGTTTGTTATTTTGGTGTATGGGTTTAGTGTTTTAAAGTTTGTTATTTGGGTTTATTGTTTAGTGTTTAAGATCTTAGTGTTTACCGGTATTAAGGTTTAAGTGTTAGTGGTTAGGGGTTAATGTTTAGGGTTAGGGGTTTAGGGGAAAATGGTTAATGGGTTAGGGTTTTGGGTTTAGGATTTAGAGTTTAGTGTTTAGGGTGTTAGGTATATGACCCAAAATCCCGAAACCAAAATCCCTCAAATCAGTTTCCCCTAATTCAAATCCCCAAAATCCCTAGAATCCCATAACCCCGAAGCTGTTAGATCCGACCATCGTTCACCGATCTTTTCTTCTATTGTGAAACTGTCTTCCCATAACCTCGAATGGTATATGTATCCATTACCCCAATGTTTATTTCTTTAAAATAGGTTCAAATTTTTATCCTTAATTTATATATTAAATAATTTATTATATATAATTGTAAAATAGATAATATGAATTTTAATATTAAAATTATCATTATATAGTTTGGGGTTTGGGGTTATGTGTTTTAGTTTAGGGTTTTGAGTTTGGATTTGGGGTTATATTGTAACACCCCAAACCCGGCCTAGAAGTTAGGCCCGAATTTGACACGTCACATTGAAGAGTTTTTCGAAAACCATGTTTTCATTAGAAACTCTTCTTAAAGAATTTAAAACTTTTTGCTATTTGAAACCTCAGATTTCGTTTGCTTATTTTAAAATGTGGTTTATTAGAAATCATCCTTGGAAGACATTATTATCCTTAAAACCTTTTGTTGCGGAAGCTTAATTTAAAACCGTTGCTGTCATTGTTTAAGAAGATCCAGAAATTTATCGTTTATAGTTTGCATATAACTGAAAATGGAAATTTAAAGAAAAATAAACCCCATTGGCCTTATTACAACATTTAACCCAAAATAGTAAAGTAATAAAATAAATGAGAAAGAAGTCTAAAGTCCAAATAAACCATTTCTGAAGTATGGCCTCCCTTGAGTCATCCATAGCCCAAGTCTATATCGTCAAGCATTACCTACAAGGGTTAAGAGAAAGGGGGTGAGTTACAAGAACTCAGTGTATAATCCCCTTACCATTATCCACTGGGACTGAACCCGTTTAGCAAACTTGGGCTTGAGCCCATTAAACAATAACTTGGGCCGAAGCCCATTTAACAATATCTCGGGCCTAAGCCCATTTACATAATAATGTATCTATAATATCATGTGAATGTAATGAATTCCCAACCCAATCCTAATAATCCATTCGCTACACACCATCCGTACCAACCAACACACCTGTGGGTGATCATCAGTCAACCCACCCCGCCAACACACCATATGTATGCATTAAGCCATTAATAATAATTCGCAGGCCAATGGCCATTTATAATATTTGTGGCTGAGCCACCAAAATCATATACGGTAATATAATCGGCACACAGCCTTAATCACTATGGCACAAAGCCATATTTAAATTGGCACATAGCCATTATCAGAATATGTGGCAGAGCCACCAGAATCATAATGTGGCAGAGCCACCAGGCTACACTTCTCTTCTTTTACATTTTTCCCATCCCATGCAAAATATGCAAATGCAACATACATAGTAAATCATGATATTTATAAATATAAACAACAATAATTAATTCAAAGATTCAATACAAAAATTCGACCCATTGTAACACTTTGCAAATCGGCCCATTAAGGCAATCTATCAATTCGACCCATTAGGGGTATTTTTGTAATTCATCCCATAAGGGGCATTTTCGTAATTTGGCCCATTAGGGGCATTTTCGTAATTTCGCAACCCAAGGGTATTTCGGTAATTTACCCTCCAAGGGTATTTTAGTAATTTTGCAACCCAGGGATATTTCGGTAATTTACCCTCCAAGGGTATTTTAGTAATTTCACAACCCAGGGATATTTCGGTAATTTACCTTCCAAGGGTATTTTATTAATTTCGCAACCCAGAGATATTTCGGTAATTTACCCTCCAAGGATAATTTGGTAATCTCGTAACTAAAACTTAACTAGTAATTTGGGGCATACAAATTTAAACCGTCCATCTGCGTCATACTGACTAAATTGACCATAACTCGAGTTAGAAAACTCGAAATCTAGATCCGTAAATTTTCCTTGGAACTAGACTCATATATCTTCTTACTAAAATTTTTCCAGAATTTTTGGCCTAGCCATTTAGCACAGTGTATTCCTTAAAGTTTCCCTTCCTTCACTGTCCAATGATTCTGACCTCTCTTACCTTAATTTCAAATATCTCACTGTACGGTTTTCATATACTGCTCCCACTTGTTTCTAATGAAAATAGACTCACTAAGGAATCTTTACAAACTATAACTCATAATTCACTTTGTACGATTTTATATGATTTTTCCAAAACAGATCACGGAACCACGAAGTCATTCAGAACTAGTCTCACTAAAATTAACATATCTCAGAATATAAAATTCCTTTTTCTTCTCCGTTTCTTCCATATTAAAATAGACACAGTAAGCTTTAATTTGATATCTTAATCACTTTCTAATTCCCTTTCTCCTATTTTTCATGATTTTTCGAAATCACATCACTGTCACTGACCAAAACTGTTTTATTACAAAAACATGGTTACCACTATGAACCTACGCGCGCCCGAGTGATCTCGGATGCCCATTTCCAGTTTTCTTTGGTATTTCGACCAAATCACAGAACATTCATGCAAAATTTCAGAGAAGTGTGAGATTACACACCATTTCAAACATGTATTTGGAAGGGTATGAGATTACACACCTGATTTCGGTAAGGACTAAACCTTCTTGATCGTCGGCACCTATGACACCCTAACACTCGATTAGAAAAAATACCACGATGAGAGAAAGTAGTTGTTTAGGGGTAAGATTCGGCTTACCACTATTTCTGAAGGATTAACAAGTAGAGAATATCGAGTGATTTCATCCCTAAAAATAATCGATTAGTCAAAACTTCGATCCGATTTGCAACATAGCCGAGTAGAGATATAATGAAAAATCCAAGAAGAAACTCCTTACCTAAACGATGATGAATCCAATTTCCATCGATTGACTTATGACTACGAATTAATCAAAGTTTCAGCCTTCCACTATAACTCGATTGATTAAAGGAGTGAGTGTCAACACGAATGGGAAGAAATGATAAAGAAAAGATGAAGGGTTCGGCTATGGAGGTATGGATTAGAGAAGAAGAAGTTTGGAGAAGAAAAAAAAATGAAATAAAGTAATGCTAAAAGGAATTTGGCCTAACAAGCACCAAAGTTTGCCAAATGACAAATGAAGAATTTGGCTACCCAATTACTCCTTCCCAAGCCGTGTGTTGCTTCTCCAAAAAGGGATAAGTGTTGACCAAAAACATTTTTTAAAACATCACCCATGAAACATGTCAACATATTCCCCTTTTTACTCCTTTTCTTTTTGTTTCTTTCCTTCCACCTTTCCATATTTCCCTCCATACCATAATTTCTTTTTGTTTCTTTCTTTCCACTTTCCCATATTTCCCTCCACACCATAATTTCTTTTTGTTCTTTCTTTCCACTTTCCCATATTTCCCTCCATACCATAATTTCTTTTTGTTTCTTTCTTTCTACTTTCTTTGTTTTCTTCCTTACCTTATCTTTTAGTCATCATTCCATTTTTCTTTTATTTCTTTCCTTCCTTTGATGCCATGACCGACACTTACCATGCAACACTTGAGAAGCTCAAAAATTTAAATCCCAAAAGTTGCAATAGAGGGGATTTGAACCCCTTCCCTCCATGCTCTCCACTTGACACCACAACCTCCTTGCCATATGTTCATTTATGCTAACAAAATACACACTTATTTCCTTAAGCATTGATGCCTCTTACTATCTCTCCTTAAAGTGCTTAAACACAAAAGTTATACTAAGGTCCAATTCAACCCCGAGCCCTCATTGAACCCCTAAACATACACAATTAATATTTTTAACTAGCCTATTGCATGATATAAGGCAAAACATAAAATTCTAAATTTCAGGATGTTACATATGTAATGGAGTTTGGAGTTTAGTTTTTAAATTTATATATTAAATAATTTATTATATAATCGTAAAAAGAGATATTATGAAATTTTTTATATAAAAATTATCATTATAGTTTTTTAAACCTTTTTTACTTCATATTTTGGAATTTTTTGTTTTTGTTTTCTTACATAAAAAAATTATATAAAACTTATGGCATGTATCTAATTCTTTTAAATTAATATTACTCAAATTAAGTTTGAAAAATTATTTATTTAAAATTGATATGAATTATATAATAATTAATTAACTATAAAATTGTAATAAAAGTCAAGCACTCTTTCATCCTCTGCTTATTATTTAACTAGATTAATTAAAGTTAATGTTTGCAGATTCTATCAATTTAATCTTAATTTTAAAAATTTAACAAATTTAACCCCTTAACTTTACACATGCTGTTAATTTAATCTTTATTCTTAAAAAAGTAAAAAATAAAAAACCTAAAAAACTTAGAAAAAAAATATATCTATATATATTTGAATGTTTATTTTTTATAAAATATATACAAAACTATAAAATATTTATAAATAAATAAATAATAATAATAAGTTAGGAATAGTGGCATTTTTAATAAAAACGCCGGTAATATATATGGGAAATTTGGAACGACGCCGTTTGAAGCTGATGTTCAGTGGCGTTTTGTCTAAAACGCCGCAAAATGTTGCGTTTTATTTGTTTATAGTGGCGTTTTATAAAAAAACGCCGCAAAAGCTTGTGTTTTACTGGCGTTTTATGTAAAAACGCCGCTAACATATATTAATTGTTTACAAAACGGCGCCGTTTTTTTTGCTTTGTTTTTAGAGGCGTTCTTAAAAGCATTAACTGTTTGCAAAACGAATTCGTTTTGTCATTTGATTTTAGTGGCACTTTCTTAGAAACGCCGCAAATGGATTCAGTTTTATTTCAAAATGTCGTCATTTTTTCCCATCCACTATACCCCTAAAATTAAACCCAAAAGAACAGAAATTTCCCTCAGCGAAATCTCTCCCCAAATCCCTCCCCAATCCCTAAAAATTTCCCCAAATCAGAAACGAACATCCTTCTCCCGCTAAAGTCTCTGAGCAGAGGACTTGCTGCATTGTCGTCTCCTCTGCTGCGTCACTGTCACTGTCGCTCTCCACCGCCACAACCAATCGGTAAACTTCAGTACTTGTTTAAACTTTATCGTTAATACTTGTTTAAACTTTAGTATTTTATTTTTTATTTATTAAAATTTGAAATCTTAATAAAAATTATGTAAAAGAAAAAACAGTTTGAGCTCAAGAAAATGACAAAAATTGGGATTCAACTATTGCCTTGTTGATTGGATGCAATTGTCATGATTCTGTTTATTAAATGAAATGCTCTTCAGTTGCCTAAATAAGTATATTTTGTATGTTTGTTTCTCTTTTCTAAGTTCGTCAAATTGATAGTGGTATCACTATGCTTTCCATGTATATCCAAATATTTGGTATCATTGTGCATATACAAATATTGATTTTTTTCCCTTTTAACATTTCTTTATAACAAATTTTGAAGTAACAACTGGTATGTTCCTTTTAGCATGTTTTTAAATAGTGACTTTATGCAAATAAGATTATGTTGTATGTACCTTGACTCTTGAATAAAATGGTTTTTTTGCCATATCATTTTTCTTCAAGTTTATTGCTTTGTTGTGAGAATGTAATAAGATGCTTTTTACATTAACTTTTATTCTCCCATTATGCTTTAAATGTCTTTTATCAATTTTTTTTGTATAAATGTTTAAATTAGTATCTTGTTTTAATTGGTTTTTTTATATACCAACAAGGAAAAAAAGTTTCAATTTGCATATACATATGATTTGAATGATTGTTTTTTTTAATGTTTGTCCAAATGAATTGATGCTCATGCATGTATACTTATAATTGAAATGTTGTTTAATGCATGACATTGGTGAGTTTGGATGCACTGAATTTCATGAATGTATTGAAAGAATTGATATGCTATTTGCAAGTAAAGTTGAGCAGTACCAGAAGCAGTGCCAACTTCTTCACTCATAAATTGATCAATTTAAATACTATAAATTGAAGTTTTAAACTGTTGCAATTGAAGTATTTAACTGCTGTGAATTGAAGTGTTAAAGTGCTGTAGAGGTATACCACCAGAAATATTCTTCATCATATGTAAACTCAACCGCGTCAAAGGATTAAGGACTGAGAGACCTATAGGACTGTAGAGGTATTTATGGGAGTTTCCCATTGTTTGAAATCTTGGTTACACTCCATTGTTCAATAAGACCTATTCTTTTTCATTTGTTCTTTCACATACCTTTTTTCTTTACTCATTTCTACTCAACATTTATTGAGCTAAGATATAATATATAGACTCCCATTTGGTGACTTAAATCTTGTGTGATATTGGTGTGCCCCATTTGAAATGTTCAAGAACATGAGCTAAAATATGGTGGTGTACTGGTAAAAGAGAGATGAGGTTATATATATTCTATATGTGCTAATCATTTTGTTGGAGTTCAGGTATTTACTTAAGCCAACTCTTATTTTTCATTTCCACCTTCCTTTTCCAAACTATTCCAGATCTTTGCTGGGAGCTGGTGCAACTCCAAGACACATACATTTTGCAAGGTATAGTTTCCTTGCCTTTCTTTTTGAGAACTGAAAGCAGAAGGTAAACGATTGCGTCACTGTGATCACCCTGTCGATTAATGTTGTGGTAAATTTATCCGCTTTTAGGTGATTATGATCTAAAAGTTATGCGGCAAGAGTTCTATATTAGCAGTAATAGGTATGTATAATAAAACAGACTCGGTTCGATTTGAGTATTAATTGTTGGGAATTGGGATATTTGTTAGGTTTTTAGGGAAGCAATTGAACCACGTAGAATTGGTTTTTTTTTTTTACTTTAACTTTTCATGAGTTTTGATTATCCGATAACATTGGTGAAGTTTTTTTTGTTTGCTTAACAGTTGTAGTTAATGTTTTAAAAACCGAACCAAGGTTCAATCAGGTCATTTTTAGGTTTAATTGGTTTATTTGCCGATTCAATAATAATTAAAAGTTAATAAAAATTTTAAAAAATTATAAACTGATTTAGCTGCTGGTTTTTTTGTCCGGTTCGGAGTAGTTTGTTTATAAATTGATTCAATTTTTTTGTTCCAACCAATATACTAGCTGGTTCTCATTCCAACCGATCTATCTAGTCCAATTCCAACAACAATAATTGTGAATAATGTAGTCCATGCTTGATACTTATATGGTTGATATTTTCAATATAATCTTTACGTATTGGCTGGATTTATAGGTTTGGTAAGAGTTGTAACCTAAAGTCTACAAAATAATTTTCCATATGGTCCTAAATCATTATAAATGGAATTAAATTACACATTTATAAGTTAATTGAAAAGTACTTTCATAATAAATTTTCAATTGTTTTCCATTTCTAGATTATTATTACATTTTTAATTTTCAATAATAAGTTCAGGCATTTAAAATTGAAAGACACTTTGGAAACAATAAAATATTTCCAGGATTGTTCAAGGAAACATTTATATATGTGTAATATAAAATAATAGGTATTTAAAAAAAAGTGATATAAAAAATGATTGAAGCAGGGGAAACCACTAGAAGGTCTGCTCCTAGAAAAAATGATGGCGAGGTGAATAATACAAACATGGTTCACTCGAAGTCAATTACCGTTAATCAGCCAAAAACGTTGACTACTGAGTATCAAGGTTCATCAAGAAAAGAATCTCGCACAAGGAAAAACGTTGAAAAAATCCAATTTACGCCGATCCCGATGACGTATAAAGAGTTGTATCAAAGTTTATTTGATGCGCACGTTGTGTCCCCCCAATATCCGAAATCGATGCAACCTCCATACCCAAAATGGTACGACCCAAACACTCAGTGTGAGTATCACGCGGGGATCACAGGCCATTCGATAGAAAATTGCCTTACTTTCAAGAAATTGGTGGAAAATCTCATCAACATGGGTATGGTGAAGTTTGACGATGGAGCAGTGGTAATTGAAATTGGGGGCAGGAGACTTGCGTTTCCTTGAAGAAGTCATCAGAAACCTAGAAATCGGGGGATCAAAACGCAAATGGTATACCCGAAGAGAGAACCGAGGAATAAAAGTTTTCCGAGCAACTGTCTTTATGTACTTGAGAGTGTTTTGAACAACGAGACTATGGAAGAAACATGTATTTTTAAAGCTAATCTAGAGTAATGTGCAAAACACACTTGTTGCTTTAAGTCTAGAAGCACTAAGATTTCTTTTGTGAAGTAGGCTTGTGTCCAGAATTTTTATTTCAATAAAATGCATCTTTCTAAGTAAATACTTTCATTCTTTACATTTCATACTAAATATTTTTCACTCATGACCATATCATACGAATAATCATCCTTAGGATATTTATTCTTTGGATTTTCTAACCACAATGGGTCCCCAGATATCAATGACATGAGCGACGCTGTTACTGACTCCTTTTTTGGTGAAATATGTGTCTAGAGGGATCTAAGGGCTTTGAAGATGACAAAGATTGCAACTTACTTCCCAATGGTAGATCCTACATTATGAAGTGTTAGCAGACACTATGAACTAACGAAGGAGATAAAGATGGAAGCGCAGCTCCTCGCAGGAATAAGGCAAGGCATCGTTGAGTTATTTTCAGGAATTCAAGATGTTTTCGCACGATCATATCAAGGCATGCCAAACTACTAAAACATGGGTATGCTGTTGAGGTTGAGGTTTAAAGAACCCATGTTTTACAACAGCCTAGCTAATCAAGAGGTTCGGGCTATTGGTTCACCAAGAAAGGGAAATTGCATCTGTTATGCCGTAAATGCCAAGTTGAGGAAGACTATGCCTCCTCCATTTTCCCTATATAAAGCATGGGTGTTAACAAGCCAGTTTTATCAAAAGCTTCTGGCCAACATTGATTCATTCTCGTGGATGTCGGTTACTTCACAAAATCTCGTGGATGTCGGTTACTTCACAAGATGGCGAAGGTCGCCTCATATGCCAATCTTAAAATATTGACAGTCATCAAATCCCACTCTCTCAAAAAAAAAAAAAAGAGATTTGATACCGACAAAGAATGCCAAAAAGGACAATGTCAAAAATTTGTAGTCTGTTCAAAAGATCAGACACCCTATCATAGAGCGACAAAGGCAACCAGAAGAAAAGAACAAAAAATAAAATAAGGATTGCAGGAAAGATGGCCGAGACTTATAAAGATTGGCATAAAGAAGTTACCTTCTAGGATTACCAAACGTTGGCCAGGGCTTTTACCGGGGCAACACCTTATCCATTGGTTTGTGGAATGGAAGTTTTTTTCGCCAATTTAACCTAATCGAAGAAGAGGTTAAAAGTTATCCATCACGGTTAGATGATGCAAGCTTACGATAAAGGGGGATTCCACGAAAGGGGAACCTGATCCTTCTTTTACAGAAGGATTTCAGAGTAAAGCAAATGCCAATCTGGGAAGGACCTTATGCAACAAAGAAGGCATGTTCATGGGAAACTTGGGTTATTGACTAAAATGAATAGCAAAGACCTGCCCAACCCAGTGAGTTCAGATTCTTGAAAAAAAAAAGAGGTTTTCAAAAAAAACACAGAAAAGGAAATAAAATAAAATAAAAGAAAAAGGAGAGGCCAAGGCGAAAACCCGCAAAGGGCGCTTTGAGACCAAAGGGGGTTTGAGTTGAAAACCTGAAAGGGCGGCTCAAATTTTGTTTGAAAGTGGGGCATATAGTAGTCTTGCTACACTTGAAGTAACAATGAAGAAGTATGTTATGTCTTGGGGCATCGACAAAGTACTCCGGATCCCCTAAACACATATTCAGGAGGGTTTGGTATTATTTGAAGCTACCCTTAGGGAAATTTCATATGTCTTTTAAGTTAATTTAAATTTTTATTTTCTTTACCCCGGGGAAAAATATTATTATACTTTTCTCTTTTCATAAAATTTTTATATTTTCTTTAAATAAAAAAATTTAAAATTATAAATTTAAAGTACATGTTTAATAGTATTAAAATGTAAATTCATTATCACCAGAGGTTGGCAGCGGCCGGACCCCCTAAAATAAAAAAATTTTCTATTTAGGCATTTTATAATTTATAAAAATTTAAATTAATAATAGTAAAATTACACTCTGACCCCTAAAAAATAATAAACATTTGATTTAATGCTTTAAAAATTATCACTATACAAGCATTCTCTCTTAATATGATCTAAGCTCCTTGTCTTCAAAAACAGTTTTTAATTACACTACTTTGAAGCAATGTCCAGCAGCGCTGCTCAAAGGAGTTGGCGTTCCACTGTGCAATGTCCAATCACCAGCTCAAAGGAAACTAAATTATCCATGAAATGGACTGCAACAGCATAATTTCACAAGCTATTTTCTTCAGCAAATAAAAATTTTATTATAAACACGAGGCTCACAAACATAAGCAATCAGAGCATCACATTAACAAAAGAAAACAGACCACTCATCAGAAAACAACAACAAGAACCACACGAGAATTTAAACACTACGAAGAAAACACATGCATTTGCTTCTTCTAAGGGTGACCTTATGGGGACCATTAATTTTCATAGGCAATAATAGTTGGAATGGCCGAAGTTTTGAACCCATTGAAATCATTCCCACGGGATGAAGTATAAGCACCCATGTTGTGAAAGACCAGCCAATCATTCACGTCCAATTCTGGCAATTCAAAACCCTTCAAAACCGTATCAGCTGCATCGCATGTCGGTCCAAAAACAGTGGAACTCCATGTTTTCAATTCTTTGCATGTAGGGTTTTTCATTATGAGAGGAGCGCAAATCACTTCATCGTGATCGTACTTCAAAAAGTTCATCGACCCCGAAATCCCATCACTAATCCAGTACTCCTTAACCTCCGCCCTTTCTCGTTTCCCTATTACGCTTGTTGCTAATGTAAATGGCGAATTAGCAAAGAAGCGACCAGGTTCCGCAATGATTTTTAAGTTACCATCAGCTAGCTCACAGGGGAAATATTTTTGTAAAGCAGCTGTCACAGCGGAGGCTGCATCGGTAAACTTTGGACCAGATGTGAAGCCTCCACCTATGTCTAAGATATGCATTCTAGGTAGCCCAAGTTGAGCTGCAGTGTCGAACGTTGTTTTGGCTGCTTCAATGGCATCTTCGAATGCATGGAAGTTAATTGCTCTGCTCCCAATATGAAACGAGACGCCAACCACTTGGAGCTTTGCTTCTTGAGCTGCTTTCAGAAGCGGAACAATTTCCTCAGGGAGTGCACCGAACTTGGAACCGAACTTGAATGTTGCACCACTGGTTTCCGGGACTTTGATTCGGATCAACAGTGCACATTTCGGGTGCCACTTTTTGATCTTTTCGAGCTCACAGTTGGAGTCGAAAGTGGTTAAGTTAACGCCAACTTTAGCTGCATACTTGATGTGAGACTCGGGTTTACATGTGTTTGCGAAAACGATTCGATCAGGCGAAACCCCAAGAGACAAAATGGTTTCAATCTCAGGAAGGCTTGCACAGTCGAAGCCGGTGCCTAGAGCTGCCATTTCTTTGAGGAAAGCAGGGTTAGGGTTGCATTTGACAGCATAGAAAGGTTGAACCCCTGGAAGATTACGGAACCATGTCTCCACCAGGGACCTGATTGCACCCAAATCCAGCACGTAAAATGGGTCTGTTTGTTGTTGTTCATTGGAAATGGCTGATTTAATGAAATGAAATAAATCATCTCTGGATACGGGTTTTGTCACCCTATTTGCTATCAACTTTGCTTCACCCACCATTGGTCTGAGCTTGGAGACTTTGTTCGAAAGAAAGGAAGCGAACTTATTGAAAAAAGAGTTGCGAATGCATGAAATAACCAAGAAGATATCCATTTATACAAGTGGATACTAGAACTGTAGCTTCATTCTGGCAATTGGCACGTTTCTCACAATTTACACAATCTTAGCACAGCCTCAGAAAAGAAAAAAAAGAATATTTTTGAGCACCTCAGGTTTGTAAGAAAGTATTATAGAAATTACTCATTTTTAATAGTTTAATATGCGAAATCAGCTATTTTATCCCGAATTTCAGAATTTTCATTTGGATTTGAATTTTTAGGATGATGCTGAAATTTAAGATGAAAAAACTCAGATGTGGACAATCAAGAAAATAAAAGGTCCTTACAAATGCACAGTCACTTGTATGTCGCAAGACCATAAAAAATTGGATGCAAAAATCATATGCAACTGCATCATCTCGTTCCCTGTATTGACTCTTATTGCGGACATGCAAACTCGTTTTAAATACAGGGTTTCCTACAAGAAGGGATGGTGGGCGAAACAAATGACGATGAAGCAGTTGTACAGTGATTGTGATGCGTCATACAACGAACTTCAATGGTGGATATTTGTGATGTTGGAGTATGTGTTGAGAATGGTGACTGATTTGCAAACACTACCGCATAGAGGTCTGGATGGCGAGATAGAACCGAGGGAACGAGTTATCCATCGATTGTTCTGGACATTCGAGCCTTGTGTTAAGGCCTTCTCTCACTGCAAACCGTTGGTGCAGGTGGACGAAACTTGGCTCTACGGTAAATACATGCAAATAATCCTGATTGCGGTTGCATAAGACAGTAACCAGAATGTACTTCCTATTGCTTTTGCCATCGCGGAGAGCAAGAACTTCGAGTCTTGGGAATTTTCCTATCAAATCTGCGAAGGCACGTTGTTAGGCAATACAACATTTGCCTCATCTTGGACAGATCGAAGGGACTACTTGCTGCGGTAAAGCGTTCAGGGGTTCCGTAGAGGTTCGTTTATTGCATTTGACACATCGCGTCAAACTTTTACAGAGGTTATAAGAATAAAGAATGGTGCAGAGAAATCGTGAGCATGGGTAAAAAACATTGTTCCAAAATTGGTTTGTTCATATTTTATTTTTATTATTTGTCTGTATTTTTTTCAAGATATAACAGTTTGTATTTTAAGTTTTTTTTTCTAAATTTATATTGGTCCGAAATTGCATACGCAGGGTATGAGTTAGAACCACGAATATTCAGGTAAAGGTTTGAGAGGCTTGAAGCTTAGATGACATCGTTACCTGAAAACCGCTATCTCCGGTAGTGGTTGGGTAGAACGAAGATCTGATAGCAGAGTTAATGTTACGATTATGGGTTTTGATATGGTTTGATGATGAACAACTTCGTAGAGGCGGTTAACTCGATCATGAGACGTACACGTCATCTACCAATTTCTGTTGTTTTCTAAGCAATATTCTATAGGCTGGACATGTTGATGCCAATGATGGGGCTGAGACAAGTAAAGCAGATAACGGTCAAGCACATGTACATTTAGGGCGTCCAAAGAGGACGCGGAGGTTGAATGCAAAACTGTATCTGTACGACTTGGAGACTTTCCGGGTTCAAGGGTACGTAGGCCGTCAATCGAGTCTTCCGCCCAGGTCGTACATTGTTGATCTGCAAAACAAGCGTTGCGAGTGCAAGAGGTTCCAGACTCTTCGATATTCGTGTGTGCATGCAAATCTAGATATTGAACAATTCATAGACAAGGTCTACACGCTGCAAAGCACATTGCGTATCTGGGGAAACGAATTTCCTATAATGTCGGATATCTCGAACTAAGAAGTTTTGCCGCTTGCTTTTGAGATGCTGTCAGACCGCAGTCTTCGTAGACATCCTAAAGGTCAACCACATTCGACAATGATTCGAAATGACATGGATGTCACTACATCAAAATAGGGCTTTAGCGGCGTTTTTAGTGGCGTTTGGATAAAAAACGCCGCAAAGATTATAAATTAGCTGTGTTTCCAGGGAAACACCGTAAAAAACTAAGCAATAGTGGCGTTTTTAGGTAAAACATCGTAAAAATTGAGCAATAACGGCATTTGTGAATAATCTAAACAATAGCGGCACTTTTATACAAATGCCGCTAAAAAACTGAGCAATAGCGGCATTTTTACACAAACGCCGTGAATAAGCTGAACACTAGTGGCACTTTTATACAAACGCTGCTAAAAAATTGAGCAATAGCGGCTAGGGGTGAGCAAAACTCAATTCGACTCAAAAAATCGAAAAAAATTCGAATTTCGAGTTAAACGAATCGAGTTATTCGAGTCAACTAGATTTTTTTTTCGAATTTCGAGTTCGAATCGAGTTGAGTTTTCGAATTCGAATAACTTGAATAATTCGAATAATTCGAATATCAAACTATAATATTTTACATTTTTACCCCAAACTCCCAAACCATTTTACTTTTCCCTCAAAACTTTTACTCCTTCCCACTTTCCCCCCAAAACTTTTACTCCCCTCCTATCTCAACCCCCCAATCTACCCAAAATTCATTTCCCACCAAAATTTTACTCTCCCATTTACTTTTTCTCAAAATTTTACTCCCCAAAACCCTAAAAACTTTTTATTTTCCCCCAAAACTTTTACCCCTCCCACTTTTCCCCTAAAACTTTTACTCCCTTCCTATCTCACCTCCCATCTACCCCAAACTCATCCCCCCTCCAATTTTTTTTTTTATATTTTCCCTTCAAAATTTTACTCCCCCTATTTATTTTCCCTCAAACTTTTATTCTCCAAAACTTTTTATTTTCCCCCTAAACTTTTACTTCTCACCCTTTACTCTCAAATAAAAAATCAAAATTATCCCAAAAAAATTACTAAACATAAATAGTAATAATTTTATTTATATCTACAATTTATTATTAAATTAAATTTCACATTTTATATTATTTATATTATTGAATTGTTTAGTCATATTGAATATTTATATTAAAATTGAATTATTAATTATGCCATAAAATATTCGTGTTAAAATTTTATATTGGTATCAATTTCACATTTTATCTTTAAAATAACTTTTATTAAAAAATCACATTTTTACGTTTAATATATTTTTTAATTCCAAAATACATAGTGACAAGAATCTGAAGATAATTGAAAGAACTAAACAAGCAAAGAAGCTAACCCGTATATAAAAGATTAATAAATAAATTATTTGGTGTGAAAGTTAATAAAAAAATTTGGTTAAGGTGGACAAATTTTATTACGATAGGTGACAATGGTTACAAGGACCCAAAATTATTTTTGAAAATTTAACTCGAACAAATATATTCGATTCGATTCGATTCGAATTCCATCTCACTCGACTCGATTCGAGAAAATTTCAAATCAAATTAGGATGATAAAATATGATTCGTCAACTCGATTAACTCGAAATTTTTTCATTCGATTCGATCGAACGCTCACCCCTAATAGCGGCATTTTTACACAAACGCCGCGAATAATCTGAACATTAGCGGCGCTTTTATACAAACGCCGCTAAAAAACTTAGCAATGGCGGCGTTTTGCTAATAACGTGAGCAATAGCTAAAAGTTGAGCATACATTTTTTCATATTTTTTTCTTATCCTTGCTTTGAATTATATTTTATTTTGATACATTCACTTATAAGCAATGAGAAAGTTTCATTTTAGTTACTTAATTATGAAAATTTACAAATTGCTAACTAAACAATTTAGAAGTTTTCATTTAAGTTACAAATTAAGCTATTAAAATTGATTTAGGGTTTAATGTTTAGTATGTTAATTTCATGGTTTAGGGTTTGTTATTTTGGTGTATGGGTTTAGTGTTTTAAAGTTTGTTATTTGGGTTTATTCTTTAGTGTTTAAGATTTTAGTGTTTACCGGTATTAAGGTTTAAGTGTTAGTGGTTAGGGGTTAATGTTTAGGGTTAGGGATTTAGGGGCAAATGGTTAATGGGTTACGGTTTTGGGTTTAGGATTTAGAGTTTAGTGTTTAGGGTGTTAGGTATATGACCCAAAATCTCGAAACCAAAATCCCTCAAATCAGTTTCCCCTAATTCAAATCCCCAAAATCCCTAGAATCCCATAACCCTGAAGCTGTTAGACCCGACCATCGTTCACCGATCCTTTCTTCTATTGTGAAACTGTCTTCCCATAACCCCGAATGGTATATGTATCCATTACCCCAATGTTTATTTCTTTAAAGTATGTTCAAGTTTTTATCCTTAATTTATACATTAAATAATTTATTATATATAATTGTAAAATATATAATATGAATTTTAATATTAAAATTATCATTATATAGTTTGGGGTTTGGGGTTATGTGTTTTAGTTTAGGGTTTTAAGTTTGGATTTGGGGTTATGTAATGGGGTTTGGAGTTTAGTTTTTAAATTTATATATTAAATATCTTATTATATAATCGTAAAAAGATATTGTCGTAACCATTTTTTGAAAACGGGAATCGACTTTGGTTTTGAAAATGAATAAAACGGGAGTCGCCACCGACCTTTTATTAGGTGTGATCGGATCACCTTTGTTTCAATAAAACATTTTGGTTTACTAAAACGGTGCTTTTGGTCTACGAATGTTCGAGAAAATAGGTTCGGGAGTCGGTTACGTGTGAGGAAGGATTAGCACCCTCGCAACGCTCAAAATCGGTACCAAATTGATTGACCAATGTCCTAATGTCGAAAAGTTTGAAATGATTTTGAAATTTTGTTTTTCTTTATTATTTTAAATAACTTGATTGAATATTGAGGTTCCCTTGTTTCGAAGGAATAGAGTCTCACATCCAGCACGATTGGATATGATAATCTGAGTCCTAGAATTCAAGATTATCCCCAAAATTCTCCAATTGAAAAGATATTCGTTTATTTAGTCAAACAAAAAAAAAACACACCCAGCACGATTGGGCACGACTCTTTGAATTTCCAAATGCGCGAAGATTACCGTATTTTGAAACTGTGAACAAAATTTGAAAGGGTATTCGTTTATTTGGTTAACAAGAAAATCACACCCAGCACGATTGGGCACAATTTCTTCTGATTTCCAAACGCACGAATACTTCCTTATTTTGAAAAACTTTCAATGATAACTCAAAATATATTTAAGTTTGTTTGGATGAAAACTTTGTATGAACAAGTTTGAGGTTTTAACCACAATATAACATCAAAGATGAAAATAATTAGTACATGACATAACGATATAAAATGAATTTGCAAATAAATATTATATACAAAGAAAATCAAACAAATATTGTACAAAAACATGTTAATCTATAATATATGAAATACAACTTAATACTAACAATTTATATAGGAACATAATAATATTTAATGATTTTCGAAATAAACAAAAACATATAAGAAAATATGGACTCGAGAGAAAATAAATTATATTGGTATAGCTATACGTATAAATAGATTTAAAAGAGAGTACACGTTGAAAATAATATAACAATACATGCATGAAGAAAATAATTTAACAAAACAATAGAAATTTGTTAGCTAAGAATGCTATACATAATAGTTTGAATATAGTAAAACAGTAATAATAATAATAATAATAATAATAATAATAATAATAATGTTTAAATAATGGCCGAATAGCAAAATGATTAAAGAAAACAAAATATTTATATAAAAAGGATTAAATTAAAATGAAAACAGGAGTTTGGGGTAAAAATCGAAGACAAAGGAGAATCGATGGACTCAAATGAAACACGCATAATCGTTCAGGGACTAAACCAGTAAATAGCCGCCAGTCGCGAAAACGTTGCGTTTAATAGGATTAAATTGCAACGAAATCAGAGAGCAGAAGGACTAAACGCGAAAATAACCCTTTTAAAGCAGAGAGGCACGGATCCGGGTCGCCAAGCGGGTCGACGCGCGGATCTACCCCCCCAAACGGTGCCGTTTCGTATTTTATTTAAATCCAAAAATTTTTGTTTTGAGACCATATTCGGTGTTTCAGAGAAAAAAATTTCAAAAGGGCCCCCCATTCTCTCAAAAATGAAAGGAAGGCAACCCTCTCTCCATCCCGACGATCGGACTCCCTCCTGCTGATTCTTCACACCACCGTGCCATCCGGTGGCCGACAACGCACGGGGACAGGCCATAGTGCCTCGCTCGCAGCCCTCTTCGAAGGCTTAACGCTCGGTGCCTGGAAACAGAGAGCAAGGGTCCCTGACGCCGCGGCCACGACGGTTTCGATAAGGCCCCCTTTTTATTCTTTTATTATTGTTGGTGAATAACAGCGTAAGAACCAAGAAAAACAAAAGTAATAGTGTAATGTAAAATGAACACGGAAGGGCTGAAATCAACCTTCTATTTTCTGTTTTTTGATTTCTGATTATTTGTAAGCGTTCCTAAAAAAAAGAGAAGAGCCCCCTTTACATCGATTTTTAATGGCCTTATAGCTGAAAGATACAACGTCTTTTCTTATTCTATTATTTCCCCCATATTTTGCTTTTGGTTGCCTCTGTTTCTGTTGCTGCGTGCTTTCCTTGCAGGGTATGGGCGATGGTGCGAACGATGGAGGCCGAGGCGCCTGGGGGAGCTCCAGTCGTCAGGAGGCGTGGGCACGGGGAACGACGCGCGTGGGAAGTTGAAGCGACGCAGGGGCGCGTGTGGGGGACGCGGTAAGCGTGGTGCGCACATGGGGGCTGCGGTGCACACTAGCTAGGGTTTCTGTTTAGTTAATATTGGGCCAGAATTAGGATTGGGCTTGTACTTTTATTTCTGGGTTTTTGTAACTATTTATGGACTGTTGTTGGACTCTCTTTTTTATTTCTGTTTTTGTTTTATTACTTGATGGGCCCCGGGCAAATTTGGGCTCTTACAGCTGCCCCTCTTTGCTTATTGTCGTGTAACGGGAATGAAGCAAAGACTTTAAAGAGAGCCAAATTTGTCTGGTCTTGTAAGATCTTAACTTCTTGCCCCTTCTTTCCTTCAAGTAACTTCACTCTATCTCAAAGGGATAAAATCTAAATCTTTAAGTCTGCTTCTTTATTATCTTCAGGGAGACTTCAATCTTCAGTCTGCTCCACTGCCATTTCTAGGGAACAAAATCTGAACTTTTCATTTTGCTTTCTTACTATCTTCAGGAAGACTGAAAATACCCCAGCGTGCGACCCGAGGCTCAACTCACCTCTCGCAATATGAGTTGATGTTTTTGAAGAGCAAAGATTAAAAAAATATCTCAGCGCGTGACCTGGGGCTCAACTCACCTCTCGCCATATGAATTGATTTTTGAAAAATAGATGTTGAAAAGCACCTTAGCGTGTGACCTACGGCTCAACTCACCTCTCGTAATATGAGTTGATTTTTTTGGGAACAAACAGAAATTGAAAAACAGAAATTAAAAATACCTCGGTAAGTGACCCGAGGCTCAACTCACCTCTCGCAATATGAGTTGATTTTTGAAAAAATGGAAATTGAAAATACCTCAGTGTGTGACCTGAGGCTCAACTCACCTCTCGTAATATGAGTTGGTTTTTTTTTTTTGAAAAATAGAAATTGAAAAATAGGAATTGAAAATATCTCGGCATGTGCCCGAGGCTCAACTCACCTCTCGCAATATGAGTTGATTTTTTTGAAAAATGGAAATTGAAAAATAGAAATTGAAAATACCTCGGCATGTGCCCGAGGCTCAACTCACCTCTCGCAATATGAGTTGATTTTTTTGAAACAAACAGAAATTGAAAAATAGAAATTGAAAATGCCTCAGCGCGTGACCTGAGGCTCAACTCACCTCTCGCAATATGAGTTGATTTTTTTAAAAAGCAGAAATTGAAAAATAGGAATTGAAAATACCTCAGCGTGTGACCCGATGCTCAACTCACCTCTCGCAATATGAGTTGATTTTTTTGGAAAGCAGAAATTGAAAAATAGGAATTGAAAATACCTCGGCATGTGCCCGAGGCTCAACTCACCTCTCGCATTATGAGTTGATTTTTTGTTTTGAAAAACAGAATTTGAAAAATACCTCAGCGTGTGACCTGAGGCTCAACTCACCTTTCGCAATATGAGTTGATTTTTTTGAAATAAAACATATCATCTGGTGGAACTCGGATGTCTTCTTTTTCCTTGGTTCGGTACAGCTATCGTCAAAACTTCTTGCTTTACTGGCGTACCTGTATGTGTCATACGTGATGTTATCATGATATGCACGTGCTTCTCTTAAATGCTTTTATGCCTACATGATTATGTCATGCGCCTTGGGCTTGTTTGTCATATATCTCTTTTCGTTACGACTTTCATGATGACCTGTATCCATTGCTTCGATTCTTGACTTTCATTTCAGGTTTTGTACCTGTCCTCAAGCTTTACGAGTAATCTGTGTTTCTCGTATATCGCCCTTTTGCCCCCTGTTGAACTCGGTTCTTGCTTTGAGGCTCTTGTACTTACCAATTTTCCATCTAGGTAATGCTCAACATTCATTTTGTTTAGAGTATGTCTGTAATATCCTTGAATTAGGGGTTATGCGTGTAGTGCATAATTCAAGTGTAAGTGGGCTTAGTGTGTGTTTGGATATGTTTTAAGGGTTTTTAGAATTTTAGAATGTAAGGGAATGCCTTAGAAAAATATTAGATTTTAGTCTTAGAAGGGGAGCTAAGCAAAATTGGCCTTAAGAAAATTAGTTTGAGGTTTTAATCACAAGGAGTCAATTGGTAAAGTGGCAAGTGGAGTGTGGAGTGTACTAATGGTCTTAGATTCGAATCCCATGGATGGAAATAAGGTGACTTTTATTTTTGCATTGTATGGCATGTGTTGGTCAAACTCTAATTAAGGTAAGGTTGGACTATTTTCTTTTATGGATAGTAGACTAAGGGAAAAAGGCAAGTGATTAACTTAAGGTATGGAATCAAGAAAATATGGTATGATAAGGGGACAAAAGGCATGGATTAAGGGATGAGGTTTGGAAACCATAGCCGAATTATTATAGCATTCACCTGTTCTTCTCAGAGTTTCATTCAAAAGTCGAAAGTGTTAAGTACCTATTCTTTTCCTTTTCTCTTCTTTTTCTAATCATTTGCAAAAGCCGAAATACTTTTTTTTGTGATAGCCGAATCTCCCTAGTGTTCTCTAAGCCGAACCTATAATCCCTTGTTATCTTCTTCTAGTAGCCGAATACATTCTTCTGTTCTGTGGCCGAATCTATCTAGAGCTTATAGAGAGGAAGGCGTCGACATTCTTTTTTCATCAAGCTTTCAATCAGTTTCTAATATTGGGGTAAGGGGTTGTCGTTCTTTTTGTTTCTCATTATTTTATTAAGTCAAGGAGACTAACTCCCTTTTCTTGTGATGGCCGGATTCATGAAAGGAGTTATCAGGATTTTGGTAGGCTAACGTTAAGGGATAGGAAGTCTTTCGGGATTTCGACTACTCTAGGAAGGAGTTCAACAATCGCAAGGGTGCAAATCATTTAGACGTGGGTTTCGGGATTTGATCGATTGTGCCAAAACAGGTGTGTAGTTATCGCACTGTCTCTTGATTGTTATTATGTGCTATTATGTATATGTGTATGATGTGATTAGTAGCCGATAAGAATGGCTAAGATGGTGGATACCCATGATGGGTAATCGATTAATCAGGTCAGTATTTTATGACGTTAATTTATATATGGTATATGTATGAAATTGGGATGGCATGTGATGTATATTTGTTTTAAATGATATTATTGTCATGATATATATATGTGCATGGGAATTTGGGATATGAATATCGAAGGACGGGGTGTACATTTATGTACGTGGTCTGATGTTAGCCTTGTGCTACATTGGCGCTTGATGTTAGCTATGTGCTTCATCAAGGGTGGTGTTGGCTAGGTGCCACATCTCGGCGGATGATAGCTGTGTGCATCACCGTGGATAGAGGATGATCTTGAGTCACCTCGTGGATATTGACTTGTGGGGTCACTTAGGTGATCGATGGCTTTGCCACGGCCTTGGGCAGCAGGTCTGCCAAGGTAAGATATGTGGGATCACTCAGTTGATCGGTGGATTAGCCACGGCCTTGGGCAGCGGGTCTGCCAAGGTAGGTGTAATGGATGGACACTAGGTTGGGTTGGGATGCATTTTTGCATGACTGATTATGTGGATCAATGTGGATATGGGCCAAGCCCAATATGTGAAATTATGTGGATGAATTGTCTTACCATCTGATTTGTAATTGATTTGTGGATGTGGGCCAAGCCCATATGTGGAGACATGTGAAATAACTACACATTGAATCTGTGTGACTCACCCAGTTTTTCTCAAACCTTACAGGTGATGCATAAAGCTTGGACCGGGTTGGAGTGGATACGAGGTGGCCCATGCAGAAGATAAATTTATTTGTTTTAATCATTTTATTTATGAAAGGTTATTTATTGTAATAAGGGCCATTTAAAGTATTTACGGATTATTATTATGTTTTAAGTTGGATTGTTGATTATATTATTATCTGGAAATGTTTATTTTTTTTAGCAACTTACATTTTAAAATATATGATAAAGTTTTAACCGAAGAATTTGAAACATTGTAATTTATGTCGAAATTTTAAATATCCAATGTTTTATTAAAGACAATAATTTTTTTTATGTTTTCACTCTAAGTCAAAATATTTTTCAAACGTTTTCCGCAGTGGCATTCTAAATTCGGCCGTGGCTCGTGGGCCGGGTTTGGGGTGTTACAATTTGGTATCAGAGCCTGGTTCAAAACTCATCTTTGAAGGTTTTGGGCCCAAAAACATTTTTTTTAAGATGGGCTTTTCAAAGATTTGGGCTTTCATAAATTTTTCAGGTTTATTCTGGCATGGCACTTGTATCTCCGACCCAAAGTCCACCAGGTAAGTACCTCTAATTGTTGTGTGAATTATTATATGATTGGGATGTAGGTATGATGGGAACGTAGATTAGTATATTAAGTTATTGAACTTTAGGATTAGCTTACTCCAACACAGAATTGCATAAAATTTTAAAGCCTAATTAAACAAACCTATGAGTAAGTCGCCGAGTTAGGGTGTGGCAACCATTGTGCGCATGTCTAGGATTGGTTTCGGTGGGAGCTTGGTATTTAAGCAGTCTTAGTGACTCACCTCCTCTCCACTCGAATCCTAGCTGGTGCGTAGTAACGGTTCACCCTAACCAAGAGGACTTATTCACGGGCTAAACTCGATAATTAAAACCCGAAAGGGACTAGCCATACTGTTTTATAAAAACCTTAAGTTTTCAAAATTACTCCTTTGATTTGTAAAACCATTTTATACTTGGAAAATTTTTCGAAATATTTTCGATTTACAAAATTACTCAAATACCCCTGGGTGTAAAATTACCAAAATGCCCTTGGTTTATAAAATTACCATACTACCCACGACTTTTGTATAAACATTCTTACTTTACAAAAATACCAAAAACTCCTACTTTACAAAATAGTAAGATACCTTGATTTGAGAAAATTTACTAAAATGCCCCTGACTTCCAAACTTACCAAAATAACCCTGATTTCTGAAATTTCTGCAATATCATTGATTTGGTAGAATTTTCAAAATAACCTCGAGACTTGTATATTTTGGAATGCCTTTGATTTGTAAAGATTTTCAAATTGACCCCGATTTATTACTAAAATACCCCTGTAGGACAAATGACGAAAATACCCCTGGGATAGGAATAGACGAAAATGTTTGAAGAGTGAATGTGTATGGTAGATACTTCTAAATGGATGTGTTTCTGTGAATTAAGGTAGAAGACTTGAAACTTTGGTTGACCGAAAGAACTACTTCTGAAAATTTCTTTTCATAAAATTGATCGCGGATAATCAGTGGAACAAATATTAATGCATAAAATTTCTTAAATCAGATTAAATCGCGATAGTACATTAGTTTTATTAAGATCAGAGTGTGCAGCAGTAGCGTAATGTGGTGAGTTAGGATGTACGATTGTTCGTTAGTAAGTAATTTTGAGGACGAAATTATTTTTAAGGAGGGTAGAACTGTAATATCCTAGAATTAGGGGTTATGCGTGTAGTGCATAATTCAAGTGTAAGTGGGCTTAGTGTGTGTTTGGATATGTTTTAAGGGTTTTTAGAATTTTAGAATGTAAGGGAATGCCTTAGAAAAATATTAGATTTTTAGTCTTAGAAGGGGAGCTAAGCAAAATTGGCCTTAAGAAAATTAGTTTGAGGTTTTAATCACAAGGAGTCAATTGGTAAAGTGGCAAGTGGAGTGTGGAGTGTACTAATGGTCTTAGGTTCGAATCCCATGGATGGCAATAAGGTGACTTTTATTTTTGCATTGTATGGCATGTGTTGGTCAAACTCTAATTAAGGTAAGGTTGGACTATTTTCTTTTATGGATAGTAGACTAAGGGAAAAAGGCAAGTGATTAACTTAAGGTATGGAATCAAGAAAATATGGTATGATAAGGGGACAAAAGGCATGGATTAAGGGATGAGGTTTGGAAACCATAGCCGAATTATTATAGCATTCACCTGTTCTTCTCAGAGTTTCATTCAAAAGCCGAAAGTGTTAAGTACCTATTCTTCTCCTTTTCTCTTCTTTTTCTAATCATTTTCAAAAGCCGAAATACTTTTTTTTGTGATAGCCGAATCTCCCTAGTGTCCTCCAAGCCGAACCTATAATCCCTTGTTATCTTCTTCTAGTAGCCGAATACATTCTTCTGTTCTGTGGCCGAATCTATCTAAAGCTTATAGAGAGGAAGGCGTCGACATTTTTTTTTCATCAAGCTTTCAATCGGTTTCTAATATTGTGGTAAGGGGTTGTCGTTCTATTTGTTTCTCATTATTTTTTTAAGTCAATGAGACTAACTCCCTTTTCTTGTGATGGCCGGATTCATGAAAGGAGTTATCGGGATTTTGGTAGGCTAACGTTAAGGGATAGGAAGTCTTTCGGGATTTCGACTACTCTAGGAAGGAGTTCAACAATCGCAAGGGTGCAAATCGTTTAGACGTGGGTTTCGGGATTTAATCGATTGTGCCAAAACAGGTGTGTAGTTATCGCACTGTCTCTTGATTGTTATTATGTGCTATTATGTATATGTGTATGATGTGATTAGTAGCCGATAAGAATGGCTAAGATGGTGGATACCCATGATGGGTAATCGATTAATTAGGTCAGTATTTTATGACGTTAATTTATATATGGTATATGTATGAAATTGGGATGGCATGTGATGTATATTTGTTTTAAATGATATTATTGTCATGATATATATATGTGCATGGGAATTTGGGATATGAATATCGAAGGACGGGGTGTACATTTATGTACGTGGTCTGATGTTAGCCTTGTGCTACATTGGCGCTTGATGTTAGCTATGTGCTTCATCAAGGGAGGTGTTGGCTAGGTGCCACCTCTCGGCAGATGATAGCTGTGTGCATCACCGTGGATAGAGGATGATCTTGAGCCACCTCGTGGATATTGACTTGTGGGGTCACTTAGGTGATCGATGGTTTTGCCACGGCCTTGGGCAGCAGGTCTGCCAAGGTAAGATATGTGGGATCACTCAGTTGATCGGTGGATTAGCCACGGCCTTGGGCAGTGGGTCTGCCAAGGTAGATGTAATGGATGGACCCTGATGGTCCAAATCCTCTCTTCTGCTTACTCCGGTCCGTGTTCTGCCTCACAGAGTCCTTAATTCCTTCGGCTACCTTAGCCTTCTCTACCAACACAGCAAACTCCCGCTCTTGTTGCGGAGCTATCAATAACCTCAGATCATCCCTCAGTCCGTCCTCAAACCAGACACACCACTCATGCTCAGTAGCCACGATTCCTCGAGCATACCTGCTCAATCTTAGGAATTCAGCCTCGTACTCCGCCACGGACTTGTTCCCTTGAACCAGCCCCAGAAATGCCTTCCTCTGCACATCTATATAATGAGTACCAACATACTTCTTCTGGTATGCCACCTTAACATACTCCTAAGTGAGTTCCTCAGCCGTAGCACCATCCCGAACTGTGAGCCACCATTGATATTACTCATCGCGAAGAAGCGACACCATTCCTTTCACTTTCTCCTCAGCCGTCAGATCCAACTCATCCATAATTCACTCGGTCGCCTCCAACCAATACTCAGCAGTACTGGGTGCCACACCAGATATGCCATGGAACACCTCAGCTCCATTGGCCCGGAGTCGCTCGGGAATAGATTTCCGAGCTCCCATATTTCCACCTGCTCCAGCCACCATCTCCAGAACTCGTAGCACCGCCTGCGATACAGCATCATCCCCCGTCTGATCTTGCTGCTCAACACCAACAGCTGGTGGTAGGGGTGGTGGTGGTACCTCATTTTCAGACCCTTGACCCGACCTAACGGGTTCCGACACAGTCATTCTGCCTCGACCACGTCCTCGCACATTATGACCACGTCCCCTAGAGCTCATGTCTACGATCGCGCTTTAATCTGACTTAAGAAATTTTATGTATTAGAATTTGTTCCACTGTTTATCCGTGAACAATTTTATGAAAAGAGCTTAATAGTAGTTCTTTCGATCATTCAGAGTTTTCATTTCAAGGTTTCTACCCTAATTCAGAGGAATACACACATTCAATAGTATCTATCACACACACATTCATCATTCGAACATCTTTGTCTGTTCCTATCCCAGGGGTATTTTCGTCATTTGTCCTACAGGGGTATTTTGGTAATAAATCGGGGTCAATTCAAAAATCTAAAAAGGCATTTCGAAATTTTCCAAAACTCATGGATATTTTTGAGAACAAGATTTGCCAATTCAAAGGTATTGCGAAAATTCTAGAAATCGGGGTTATTTCGGTAATTTCGTAAACCAGGGGTAATTTCGTAAATTTTCCAAATCAGGGTATCTTATTATTTTGTAAAAATAGAGGTTTCTAGTATTTTGAAAAATATCTTAGTAAAAGTCGAGGGTAGTATGGTAATAAAAAGTTTTTTCCAAGCCAGGGGCATTTTAGTATTTTTACATCCAGGGGTATTTAGGTAATTTTGTAAATCGAGAATATTTTAGAAAGATTTTGTAGAATAGTTTTTACAAATCAAAAGGGTAATTTGAGGATTTTAAAACTAGGGTTTTATAAAAATATGGCTAGTCCCTTTCGGGTTTTAGTTATTGGGTTTAGCCCGTGAATAAATCCTCTTGGTTAGGGTGAACCATCACTACGCACCAGGTAGGATTCGAGTGGAGAGGAGGTGAGTCACTAGGACTGCTTAAATACCAAGCTCCCATCGAAACCAATCCTAGACATGCGCACAATGGTTGCCACACCATAACTCGGCGACTTAGTCACAGGTTTGTTTAATTAGGCATTAAAGATTTTCATAAAACTTATTTGGGCTCGATTTGAAAATGTTGTGGGCTTTAAACCCAAGGCCGAGAGTTTTAAAACTGGGCTCTGATACCAAACTGAAACACCCCAACCCGGCCCACGAGCCTCGACCAGATCTGGTATATTCCTCGGGTAAAACGGTTCAAATTCGTTTGTTCTTTGGAAAACTTTGAGGGTTTAAATGGGAAAGTCTGAGTTTTAATAAAACTTTAATTACGTACTTGAAAACAACAAGTTGAAAAGTATTTGCCGAGCTTTTAAGGTTTACCTTTAATTTTGAAAACCATCTGTGACTAAGTGTCAAATATGTAAAATTTCTTTTGAAAACATTACATAAACTTTGAATTGTCAAAAATCGTATCGTACTGAATTAGATAACATGCATGCATAAAAAAGTTCAATACTACTGGCTTTATTACATCAAAACAAAACCCAAAATAAATTCAAAGTACTTAAAATAAAAAGTCCAAATGAAATAATTTCGTGCTGAGCATGGCCACCACAAGCTCCTGCCGACCCGGTCCATCTACTGAGCGTCACCTGAAAAATATCCCACAACGGGGTGAGTCAAACAGACTCGGTGTGTATAACCACCAACACTAAGTCCTAATGATTCAGGCATATCAGATCATACATATACATATAGCAATTAAACATAATGATGCAAACCCGAACCCAAACCTAGATACCATCCCCTACACATCACCCGTACCAACCATCACACCGTGGGGACTACTAAGTCGACCCTCCATCCGCTACACACCATCGAAGGCAGTCGCTGCAGACGACGTGCTCATCGCCCTTATATATATTGTGGCATAGCCACCAGATAATATTTCGTGACATGAGTCACCACATTCAGATTACGTGACATAAGTCACCACATTCCGATATTGTGGTACAAAACCACCAGATCACTTCCCCTTAACATATCACCCATATGCCCCATATCATACAAATCATGCAATAAACATGCCCTATTCTTTATTTCACATTCTTATCAATATTCACATATGTGCCATAACAGATATTCGTGCTATCATAACTATAGTAGTAGTAAGTTACGTACCTGAGTACTTTGTACCATTGCATGGTACTCTTAGCCACATCTTACACATTCTTATTAACATATTTATTAAAACATAACCATAAATCTATTAAGGCTTAGTGTGGGGTACACACCTGGTACACTTAACGAGTTCACTGAAATCCCGAAAACCCCGATCTAATCCTCTAGATCTCAAGTTCTTACATTCAGCCAACACTAAACATTTTAGCTAAAGGCCATTCGGCCAAATGATCAAATCCCGAAGGATTATTGCAACCAAAATCCTCACCTTGCTGCCGATTTAATTACAAATCAAATCCCGAAACTTCGCGATATCTCTTCCTTGCAATCGGCCAACTACTAAATCACTTGACTTGGTTAGTTTCGGCTTTTGAACATTTAAGAAACAGATTGGAATCCCTAAGTATGGCCTTGGCCGAATGTACATATGTACTTACCTTGCGATTTTAAATCCCGAAAATCTCCTCCTTATAGTCGACTACACCAAAATCCCGAGAAGATCCTTCATAGTTTCAGCCAAAGAGAAATATTGGGATCAGTTCCTAGATTTCGGCTAAAAGAGAGATTGAAACTCAAATAGCAATTGATCTTACTCTTAATACTGTAGTCGACGACACCTTCACTTGAATCCACAGAGATGTTCGGCTATGAAGACTAGGTAGTGGTCAGAAGGTTTCGGCTCTTGAGGTTTAATGGACAATCGGCTATGGTCTTTGAAGGACTTACCTTCGGCTTTTATGAGATTGTGAGTAGAAGAGAATGAAGTGCAGAGGGATTCGGCCAAAGTGAAAGAAAAGAATGGGAGAATGGTATTCGGCTTTGACAAAATAAAAGAAGAAAAGAAGAGTTGCTTTCAGTTGTAGTCAACAGAGGAAAAGAATTTTGGCAGAGGCATAATTGGAAAGAAAAGAAATTAAATGGCCTTACCTTCCTTCCTTGGCCGAAAATACCACCAAAAGAGCCCCCCAATCGGCCAACTCTCCTTCCCCGTATCCAATCCCCTATTTTCTCTCCTCTTTATTCACTTAAAATAATCAAAAATAAATCTACATTTATCTCTTATCTTAGCCGAATTTTTGAAGGCATTTAACTTGATCAAATACTCATCCCTCAAGTGCCCCATTGCCGTCCACCTCTCTTGCTCCTTGCAGCAAAATAAAACTCTTTTATTTGCTTCCCATGTGATCCGAACTCAAGCCCTTCTCCCTTGATTGTGGCGTCACTTACTAGGCCTTAAGTGGCGCCTTGCAGCCACTTTACCAAGCTGATTTTTTATGTCAAATCTCCCCTACTATTTCTCTTGAGGCCTATCAGGCTTAGCTCCTTCTTAGAATTTTAAAATCAAATAATTTCTAAGGCACTTACCTACACTTTAAGGTTCACAGAATTTACAAAACACATTCATAACATACAAAGGCATGCTACTTCATATAATTTAGTATTAATGCATAAGCTATAATCTAGGATATTACAGCAACCCTCTTCGAAGGCTTGGCGCTCGGCGCCTGGAAACGGAGAGCAAGGGTCCCCGATGCCGCGACCACGACGGTTTCGGTAAGGCCCCCTTTTTATTCTTTTATTATTGTTGGTGAATAACAGTGTAAGAACCAAGAAAAAAAAGTAACAATGTAATGTAAAATGAACACGGAAGGGCTAAAATCAACCTTCTATTTTCTATTTTTTGCTTTCTGATTGTTTGTAAGCGTTCCTAAAAAAAAAGAGAAGAGCCCCCTTTACATCGATTTTCAATGGCCTTATAGCCGAAAGATACAACGTCTTTTCTTATTCTATTATTTCCCCCATATTTTTCTTTTGGTTGCCTCTGTTTCTGTTGCTGCGTGCCTTCCTTCCAAGGTATGGGCGATGGTGCGAACGATGGAGGCCGAGGCGCCTGGGGGAGCTCCAGTCGTCAGGAGGCGTGGGCACGGGGAACGACGCGCGTACGAAGTTGAAGCGACGCAGGGGCGCGTGTGGGGGACGCAGTGAGCGTGGTGCGCACATGGGGGCTGCGGCGCACACTAGCTAGGGTTTCAATTTAGTTAATATTGGGCCAGAATTAGGATTGGGCTTGTAATTTTATTTCTGGATTTTTGTCACTGTTTATGGACTGTTGTTGGACTCTCTTTTTTATTTCTGTTTTGTTTTATTACTTGATGGGCCCCGGGCAAATTTGGGCTCTTACAGAGATATTATGAAATTTTTTATATAAAAATTATCATTATAGTTTTTTAAACCTTTTTTACTTTATATTTTGGAATTTTTTGTTTTTGTTTTCTTACATAAAAAATTATATAAAACTTATGGCATGTATCTAATTCTTTTAAATTAATATTACTCAAATTAAGTTTGAAAAATTATTTATTTAAAATTGATATGAATTATATTGTAACATCCTAGAACCGGAGCTAGTTGTGATTGAATGATTTTTTTTTTCTTGTGTTGAATTGCTATAGTATTAATCGTGGAATAATACGACTTAATTAGAGGTTTTGAGTGGGCTTGGTCTAGTAGAATTTTAATTTGGAAGCTTTAAAGGTAGGAGGGGCCTCAGAAGATAGGGGTTAAGTACAAATTTGGGCGGATTATGGCACAAGGAATAGGCTTGGTGCAATGGGCTGGGAGCGTCTAAGGGTGTTGCAAGGGCTTGGGTTCGATGCATGATGGCTGCAAGTGGCATTTTATTTTTTTGGGCGTTGGAGTTAGCAAGGGAGGCTTTAAAGAATTTTGGGGGCTAAGTATGGACATGAAAGTGGGTTGGCTAAGTGGCTAGCGTGTGCTACTTAGAGGCTTGGAGGTTGTTGGGCGCATGTTCGAGCTGCTGGAGCAGCGTTTGGCTTTTTATTTTATTTTATTTTTGGGTAAACGGCCCGGGGAAATCTTATAGATAAATGGTAGGGTAAATTGGCATGAAAGTCGGGCTGGAAGAAGTGGCTAAGGGCGCTGCAGGAGGGCTGCGGGTTGGAGGTCGCATGTTCGAATCCTGAGGGTAGCATATGAGCAGGTTTTATTTTTTTGTCTTAGCGTTGTGGCAAAGGAGCGAGTGGAGGAGTGATTAAAAGAAAAACCGAGGAAAATATGTCATGAAAAGAAGCAACAGTAGGAGTGGCTGGAGGCTTAGGTTCTCTCCAGGTCTCGGGTTCGAGACCAAGGAGCGGCAGCTTGGAAATTCTTTTTGGCCGGTGTGTTGCTAGCCTGCATGGGCATTTATTACGTGAGGCATGCTGCCTTGGTTTTCCAGCTGCACGGTATGGGGAGGGGGGGAAGTAGTATTATTATTATTATTATTTTTTATTTATATTGTTATTATTTAGTGATGGCATGGGTTAATTTCTTTTAATTATTAAAGGCATGGGGGAATGTTTTATTATTATTGAAGGAAGGAAACAAATTATGGGAACATTTATTTAATATTGTGCACTCTATTTCAAAGGTATGGGGAATGATGTTTGCTTTGGGGGGGGATTGAAATTTATCAAAAGAAAAACAAAACAAGAGCATGGCCGGTCGAATGTTTGGCTAAAAGAATCACCATTTTTTTGAAGCATGGCCAAAAATGCATTGCTTTGTTTTTCCTTCTCTCCCTTTGTGCATGGCCGAATATGAAGAAATTCCTAAGGGCCTCAACATTCGATTTTGAGAGCTTTGGAGGTGCTAAGATTTCTTAGTTTGGTTCTACTTTCCCTTCAAGTTGTTACTTGGCCAAAATTCTCGAAATTGCTTTCTTCTCTTCATCTTGTGGTAGCCGAATGTGCATAGAAAAGGGAGGGCTAAAATCAGTAAGCTTAGAAGGTTTTGATCCTTTGCATTTAGTGTTAAGCCGAGAATTGACTTGTAAACCCTCTCTTCATGCGTTTCTCTTCATCATCTTAAGTGCCGAAATCAAGGTGGTTTTTAGGGACAAGGCCGAATCTTCTAGTAAAGAACCTTTTTCTTTCCTTGGGTCGATTTGAGTAATGCCGACCCTCTGCTATCCCTCTTTTAATATTTCTTCAAATTGTGATAATCGAAATATTGACTTATTCTTGTTCCACATGATAGCCGAAACCTCTAAACACCAAAAAGGAGTGCCGAATCGTGGTGCTTAAAGGCCAAGTCCGTCGTTAAGGTAAGGGGCAACAAACTCTTTGGTTGTGAATGCATGCTAGGGCCGTATGACCTTTGGTCTCTAAATGAATACTAAAACCGATTTCAGGGAAGGCTATACCCGAATGCTGTGAATCTTCGGGATTTGGTTGGTGACCAAATTGGTGTAAGGTGAGTGCTATATTTGGGCCACATTTTATTGGGATTTCTAATTAGGCAATTAGGGCTTTTTGACTACTAACCTATGATGGCCGAATAATAGGAGCTATACGAGGACAAGTTCGGGACTTTTTAAATATCATGTAGATACGGGATTTCTTTTAGACCTTCGATTAATTAGGTGTGTAAGCTCTTACACACTTTATTAGTATAAACTGTTATTTGATAATATTATAACCTCTCATGTGGTTACTTTGCCTAGTGGGCATAAGATTGGTATTCGGGTAAGTCCCCTATTACTCGATTTACGATATATGTTGTATATGCCATCATATGCTGTGAAATGCTATGCTATGTACGATTGCATGATATATGGGATCATGATACTTGTGATATGAGCATGATGATGGTGGGATTGATGAGAGGGAGTAATATTCGTGTCGACGGACACCAGTGTTTTGGTAACACATTGTGACTACGGTCACCAGAGGTTTGGTACCTCCAGAGGTTTGGCACCTCATAGCGTCTCGTCCCTGTGGATTAATTCCACCGTGGGTTGGCCCCACATTTGAGATACGGGATTGACGCCAGTGATTTGGTATCACACAATGGGTTGGCCCCATCACTTGATTGTGACTATAAGTCACCAGTGGTTTGGCACCACACGTATTGACGGATATTGTGACTATAAGTCACCAGTGGTTTGGCACCACCAGTGGTTTGGTACCACACGGGGTAGAAAAGGAGCATGAATGGCTAGGTTGGGATTGCATAATTGCATGTCATGCTAATATCTTGTGTATGAGTGTTACTTTCGGGTTGGGGATTTATACACTGAGTCTTGGTGACTCACCCCTTCCCATATTATCTTGCAAGTGAGTAGAGTGCGGATGCGGAGCCGAGGAGAGCTTGAGGCGGCCATGTTGGTTTTGTGGACTTGAAATTTATTTTGCCCCATTTTAAGTTTATTATTCACTACAATTCGATTGGGTTGTAATATGGCCGCTTATTATTATTTTGGATAGTTAGGTAGTTGTTTTTACCTTATTATATAACTGATGAACTTACGAACGGTTATGCAAATCGGTTGAAAGTAACGTTTTCAAAAAAAATAAGTACTCGTACGCGTTTTCAAAAAAATGTTACCATCGAGTAACGACATATTTTTTTTTTTTAGCTATTGATCACTCTATTGTTTTAAAATTTAAACGATCAAATGGTTTTAAAGGAAGAAAGGATTTTCAACTCAATCGGATTTACCAAATCAACCCACTTGAGTTTTAGCAAATACTGTTGTGTACCCCTAACAAATTTTAAAATTTCTATTATTAGTCCGAACCCTTCAAACTCCTTTTACCCCGTGACATACCAGATCCGGTCATGGCTTGTGGGCCAGGTTTGGGGTGTTACATTTTGGTATCAGAGCCAGGTTCAAAAACTCGGCTGTGAGGGCCTAAGACCTAAAAATGTTTTGCTAGATAGGCTTTTGAAAACCTCTTTGAAAATGGTTTTGGTTGAACAACATGTCGTCGAGTCTCCGGCACCGATCCGCTCTTGTAAGTATCTTTAATCTGTGTGTGAATGATTATCTGTAAAGGGGTAGAAAATGGGACGTAGATAGTATGAAAGGTATGTGAACTCTAGGGCTAGTTACCCCAAACAATCGCACAAGATTCTAATTGCCTAATTAAACAAACCCATGACTAAGTCACCGAGTTAAGGTGTGGTAACCCGTGTACGCATGTCTAGGATTGGATCCGGAAGAGCTTGGTATTTAAGTGGTCTTAGCGACTCACCTCCTCTTCGCGGGAATCCTACCTGGTGCGTAGCTTTGGTTCACCCAAACCTTGAGGACTTGTTCGTGGGCTAAACCCTATTATTAAAACCCGAAAGGGAGTTAGCCACGTTTTGATAAAACTCTAGTTTTAAAGACTTCCCTCAAACTTGTGAGATTCATATTACAAAATTCTCTTGATTTATGAACATTTTAAAAAGCCCCTAGTTTTAAAATCTACTAAGCTACCCCAAAATTTTAACAAAATTTTTCTTATACCCAAATCCCTAGTTTACAAAATATCAAAATATCGTGATTTTGGAAAATTATGAAATTGCCCCTAATTTGCAAATTTCCAAAATAACCATGATTTTCGAGATTTTTTTTGCAACACTACCCATTTGAGAAACAATTCCTCAAAAAGAACCCCAAGTTTTGCAAATTTTAAATTTTCCCTTGATTTGTCAAGATTTACAAACTTACTTTGTTTTATTACCAAAATACCCCTGCAGGGTAAATGACGAAAATACCCCGGGTTAGGAATTGGACAAAAGGGTAATGGAATAAGTATCTTCGAATTACAATGGATGACTTGCAATTTGTTAGATCGAAAGAACAACTTCTTGATCTTGCCCATAAAATTCTTTGCTAATAATCAGTGGAACATTGGCTAACTCATAAAACTTTTAAGACAGATTGCGCTATAAGAAATGAGTTCTAGAGGTCGCGGCCGTCGGGGACGCGGTAGAGGCCGGATGGCCATGACAGAACCAGTTAGGTCAGGCCAAGGATCGGATAATGAGATACCACCTCCACCACCACCCCCAACTTTTGGTGTTGGACATCCGGATCAGACAGGGGGTGAGTCGGTATCGCAGGCTATGCTGCGTGTTTTAGAAATGATGGCTGAGTCCAGTAGAGGTACAGGAGCTCGGAAGTCTGTATCTGAGCGGCTCCGATCCAATGGAGCTGAAGTATTTCGGGGTGTGTCAGGTGTCGCACCCAGTACAGCCGAATATTGGTTAGAATCAACCGAGAGGATCATGGACGATCTCGACTTAACAAATGAGGAGAAGCTGAAGGGAGCGGAGTCGCTCCTAAAGGACGAGTCATACTAGTAGTGGCTCACGGTTCGAGACGGCGCTACAGCAGACGACCTTACTTGGGAATACTTCAAAGCTAATTATCAAAAAAAGTATGTGGGCACCAGCTACACTGATACTCAAAGGAAAACCTTTTTGGGACTGGTACAAGGAAACAAGTCGGTATCTGAGTATGAGGCAGAATTTCTGAGGCTGAGCCGCTATGCTCGGGGAGTTGTGGCAACTGAGCACGATCGTTGTGTCCGCTTTGAAGATGGACTTAGGGATGATTTAAGGTTGTTGATTGCTCCGCAACAGGTGCGTGAATTTGCTGTTCTGGTAGAGAAGGCCAAGGTAGCCGAAAAGGTCAGAGAGTCTGTGAGACAGAACTATGATAGGAACAAGCAGAAAAGAGGTGTTGGGTCATCTGGATCGGGAAATAGTGCACAAAAGAGGGCCAGGCAGAGTGGGCCCAGTCAGGCTGGAAGAACCATGGCCACTAATCAGAGACCGGCTCAGTGTAATCGCTGTGGGAAGTCACATTGGGGAGGTTGTTACACTGGTGAGAGGGGTTGCTTTGAATGTGGATCTCCGGATCACCGTGTAAGGGATTGTCCTCGGAAGTTGGCAAGGAATCAGCCAGAGGGTCAGAACCGTACTCCAGCAAGGAATGTGGGACCACAGCAGAGGGGTCGTGGTAATGGTAGAGGAGGCAATGGTCCTAATCGAGGTCGCGGAATTCAGGGCAGAGGAGCAGGCAACACCGAAGCTAGGCAGCCCGGCTTAGTCTACGCAGCGAGGCGTCGCGAGGAGGGTGACGCACCGGATGTCATCACCGGTACGTTCCTAATTTTTGGTCTTCCATATGTTGCTTTAATTGATGTGGGTTCGACGCATTCATACGTGGCTAGTAGTGTGGTAGAAACTATGAACTTGGATTCTGAGACTGCTTCTAGGGAGATGACTGTAATTAGCCCTCTAGGACACTCTGTGATGGTGAACAAGCTATATAGAGATATACCCCTAGAACTCCAAGGGGTAGTGTTTGTGGCTAATCTGATGGAACTTCCGTTTGAGGAGTTCGATCTAATTCTTGGAATGGACTGGCTGGTTAAGCATCAGGCAAGGTTGGATTGCGCCGCTAAGCGCATGGTTCTAAAGACGACTAAGGGTGATGAAGTGGTAATGATCGGTAACAGAAGAGATTATCTATCCAATGTAGTGTCTGCCTTGAAGGCCGAGAAAATGATCAAAAAGGGGTGTGAAGCATTGTTGGTTCAGATTTATGCCTTGGAGGCTAAGGAGTCAGCAGTTGAGAAGGTCCGAACTGTAGGAGAATTCACTGATGTGTTTCCTGAAGAACTTCCGGGTCTGCCTCCAGATCGGGAAGTAGAGTTCGGTATAGACTTGTTGCCCGGGACGGCACCTGTGTCTATAGCACCCTATCGAATGGCACCAAAGGAGTTGGTGGAACTGAAGGCTCAAATTCAGGAACTCTTGGATAGAGGGTTCATCCGACCTAGTATATCTCCGTGGGGAGCACCTGTGTTGTTTGTCAAGAAGAAAGACGGGTCAATGCGGATGTGTATTG
The DNA here is from genome assembly GCA_005393395.2 of Gossypium australe. Classification (NCBI taxonomy): domain Eukaryota; kingdom Viridiplantae; phylum Streptophyta; class Magnoliopsida; order Malvales; family Malvaceae; genus Gossypium; species Gossypium australe. Next base: position 123,055,691 of record CM016624.1, on the reverse strand, counting down.
ACTACCGTCAGCTAAACAAGTTGACGATCAAAAACAGGTATCCGTTGCCTCGGATTGATGACCTGTTTGATCAACTGAAGGGTGCATCGGTGTTCTCAAAGATAGATCTTAGGTCGGGCTATCATCAACTTAAGGTGAAGGAAGCTGATGTGCACAAGACGGCATTTCGTACCCGATATGGGCATTACGAGTTTTTAGTGATGCCGTTTGGGTTGACCAACGCGCCGGCAGCATTCATGGACCTAATGAATAGGGTGTTTCAGCAATACTTAGATCAATTTGTCGTGGTGTTTATAGACGACATATTGGTTTACTCAAGGACGGAGGAAGAGCATGATAGGCATTTGCGCATAGTTCTACAAGTACTGAGGGAGGAGCAGTTGTATGCCAAATTCAGTAAGTGCGAATTTTGGCTTAGAGAGGTGACTTTCTTAGGTCACGTGGTGTCAGCTGAAGGGATTAGAGTGGACCCACGCAAGGTTGAAGCGATATTGGATTGGAAACCGCCTAGGTCAGTGGCGGAAATTTGAAGTTTTCTGGGTCTGGCCGGGTACTATAGAAGATTTGTGGAAGGATTCTCTTTAATCGCAGCACCGTTGACTAAGCTATTAAGGAAAGGAGTCCCATTTGTTTGGTCAGAGAAACAGCAAGAAAGTTTTGATAAGCTAAGAAAGATTCTGTTCAACCTGAGGCGGGGAAATTGTTCACGGTTTACTGTGATGCATCCCATAATGGTTTGGGATGTGTGTTGATGCAGGAAGGGAAGGTAGTGGCCTATGCATCCCGTCAGCTAAGACCACATGAGGTTAACTATCCTACTCATGACTTGGAGTTAGCGGCAGTAGTTTTTGCTTTGAAAATATGGAGGCACTACTTGTATGGGGAGAAATCGATCGTCTATACGGATCACAAAAGTCTGAAGTATCTTTTGACGCAAAAGGACTTAAATTTGAGACAACGCCGATGGATTGAACTGTTGAAGGACTACGACTGTTCAATTGAGTACCACCCAGGCAAGGCTAACGTGGTGGCTGATGCGTTGAGCCGAAAGGTCGTGACAGACTTAAGAGCGATGTTTGCTCGTCTTAGTCTATACGACGACGGAAGTCTTTTGGCAGAATTGCAAGTTAAGCCAACTTGGATCGAGGAGATTAAAAAAAGGCAATTAGGGGATGACAGTTTAAACGCGCGGAGGTTGCAAGTTCGAGATGGCGGTTTGGAAGGGTATAGTTTGACTGGTGATGGTGTGTTATGTTTTCAAGGGCGGCCTTGCATGCCAAATGATGTGGATTTGAGGCAAAGAATCCTTCGGGATGCACATAGCAGCCCATACGCTATGCATCCTGGGGGTAACAAGATGTATGGAGATTTACGGAAGCAGTTCTGGTGGCCAGGGTTGAAGCGCGAGGTAACTGAATTCGTGGGGAAGTGTCTCACATGTCAGCGGGTAAAGGCTGAACATCAGTTGCCATCTGGATTACTTCAACCGGTGAAGATTCCTCAGTGGAAATGGGAGAGGATCACTATGGACTTCGTCAGTGGGCTACCCCTCACGCCCAGCAAGAAGGATGCAGTTTGGGTGATTGTGGACCGCCTGACCAAGTCGGCTCACTTCATACCGATAAGGGTGGATTACTCGCTTCAGAAGTTAGCTAAGTTGTATGTGGCGGAGATAGTGAGGTTACATGGGGTGCCAGTGTCGATCATCTCAGACAGAGACCCCAGATTTACGTCGAGGTTTTGGAGAGCGCTACATCAGGCATTGGGTACACGGTTGGATTTCAGTACCGCATTCCATCCACAGTCTGACGGGCAGTCGGAAAGAGTTATTCAGATCTTGGAGGACATGTTAAGAGGCTGCGTTTTGGACTTCAGAGGTAGTTGGGAAGAATTTTTGCCACTAGCTGAGTTCGCATACAACAACAGTTATCAGGCAAGCATTAAGATGGCACCATATGAAGCGTTGTATGGTAGGAGGTGTCGCACACCTACTTGCTGGACAGAATTGGGTGAACGACGGATGTTAGGACCGGAATTGGTTGCAGAAACTGAGGATAAGGTGAAGAAGATCCAAGCTCGGTTGAAAGAAGCCTCGGATAGGCAAAAGTCTTATGCTGATCTCAAGCGGAGGGACATAGAATTTGCCGTAGGAGACGAAGTTTTTCTGAAGGTCTCACCATGGAAGAAAGTGTTAAGATTTGGGAAGAAGGGAAAATTAAGTCCAAGGTTCATTGGACCGTTTAAGGTGTTGAGACGAGTGGGACCAGTGGCTTATCAGCTCGAGTTACCAGCAGAACTGAGTCAGATTCATGATGTGTTCCATGTCTCCATGCTTAGGCGCTATCGCTCCGATCCATCACACATCTTGGTAGTTGAGGAAGTGGAAGTGAGTCCAGATTTGACGATGGAAGAGGAACCTGTGCAGATCCTAGATCGGGATGTGAAAGTTTTGCGTAGGAAGTCAGTTCCATTAGTGAAGGTCCTATGGCGGAATCATGGCGTAGAGGAAGCCACGTGGGAGCCCGAGGATGCGATGCGGCAGCAATACCCCCAACTCTTCTGATCCAGGTAATTTCGCGGACGAAATTATTTTAAGGGGGGTAGAACTGTAACATCCTAGAACCGGAGCTAGTTGTGATTGAATGATTTTTTTTTTCTTGTGTTGAATTGCTATAGTATTAATCGTGGAATAATACGATTTAATTAGAGGTTTTGAGTGGGCTTGGTTTAGTAGAATTTTAATTTGGAAGCTTTAAAGGTAGGAGGGGCCTCAGAAGATAGGGGTTAAGTACAAATTTGGGCGGATTATGGCACAAGGAATAGGCTTGGTGCAATGGGCTGGGAGCGTCTAAGGGTGTTGCAAGGGCTTAGGTTCGAGGCATGATGGCTGCAAGTGGCATTTTATTTTTTTGGGCGTTGGAGTTAGCAAGGGAGGCTTTAAAGAATTTTGGGGGCTAAGTATGGACATGAAAGTGGGTTGGCTAAGTGGCTAGCGTGTGCTACTTAGAGGCTTGGAGGTTGTTGGGCGCATGTTCGAGCTGCTGGAGCAGCGTTTGGCTTTTTATTTTATTTTATTTTTGGGTAAACGGCCCGGGGAAATCTTATAGATAAATGGTAGGGTAAATTAGCATGAAAGTCGGGCTGGAAGAAGTGGCTAAGGGCGCTGCAGGAGGGCTGCGGGTTGGAGGTCACATGTTCGAATCCTGAGGGTAGCATATGAGCAGGTTTTATTTTTTTGTCTTAGCGTTGTGGCAAAGGAGCGAGTGGAGGAGTGATTAAAAGAAAAACCGAGGAAAATATGTCATGAAAAAAAGCAACAGTAGGAGTGGCTGGAGGCTTAGGTTCTCTCCAGGTCTCGGGTTCGAGACCAAGGAGCGGCAGCTTGGAAATTCTTTTTGGCCGGCGTGTTGCTAGCCTGCATGGGCATTTATTACGTGAGGCATGCTGCCTTGGTTTTCCAGCTGCACGGTATGGGGAGGGGGGAAGTAGTAGTATTATTATTATTTTTTTAATTTATATTGTTATTATTTAGTGATGGCATGGGTTAATTTCTTTTAATTATTAAAGGCATGGGGGAATGTTTTATTATTATTGAAGGAAGGAAACAAATTATGGGAACATTTATTTAATATTGTGCACTCTATTTCAAAGGTATGGGGAATGATGTTTGCTTTGGGGGGGGATTGAAATTTATCAAAAGAAAAACAAAACAAGAGCATGGCCGGCCGAATGTTTGGCTAAAAGAATCACCATTTTTTTGAAGCATGGCCAAAAATGCATTGCTTTGTTTTTCCTTCTCTCCCTTTGTGCATGGTCGAATATGAAGAAATTCCTAAGGGCCTCAACATTCGGTTTTGAGAGCTTTGGAGGTGCTAAGATTTCTTAGTTTGGTTCTACTTTCCCTTCAAGTTGTTACTTGGCCAAAATTCTCGAAATTGCTTTCTTCTCTTCATCTTGTGGTAGCCGAATGTGCATAGAAAAGGGAGGGCTAAAATCAGCAAGCTTAGAAGGTTTTGATCCTTTGCATTTAGTGTTAAGCCGAGAATTGACTTGTAAACCCTCTCTTCATGCGTTTCTCCTCATCATCTTAAGTGCCGAAATCAAGGTGGTTTTTAGGGACAAGGCCGAATCTTCTGGTAAAGAACCTTTTTCTTTCCTTGGGTCGATTTGAGTAATGCCGACCCTCTGCTATCCCTCTTTTAATATTTCTTCAAATTGTGATAATCGAAATATTGACTTATTCTTGTTCCACATGATAGCCGAAACCTCTAAACACCAAAAAGGAGTGCCGAATCGTGGTGCTTAAAGGCCAAGTCCGTCGTTAAGGTAAGGGGCAACAAACTCTTTGGTTGTGAATACATACTAGGGCCGTATGACCTTTGGTCTCTAAATGAATACTAAAACCGATTTCAGGGAAGGCTAAACCCGAATGCTGTGAATCTTCGGGATTTGGTTGGTGACCAAATTGGTGTAAGGTGAGTGCTATATTTGGGCCACATTTTATTGGGATTTCTAATTAGGCAATTAGGGCTTTTTGACTACTAACCTATGATGGCCGAATAATAGGAGCTATACGAGGACAAGTTCGGGACTTTTTAAATATCACGTAGATACGGGATTTCTTTTAGACCTTCGATTAATTAGGTGTGTAAGCTCTTACACACTTTATTAGTATAAACTGTTATTTGATAATATTATAACCTCTCATGTGGTTACTTTGCCTAGTGGGCATAAGATTGGTATTCGGGTAAGTCCCCTATTACTCGATTTACGATATATGTTGTATATGCCATCATATGCTGTGAAATGCTATGCTATGTACGATTGCATGATATATGGGATCATGATACTTGTGATATGAGCATGATGATGGTGGGATTGATGAGAGGAAGTAATATTCGTGTCGACGGACACCAGTGTTTTGGTAACACATTGTGACTACGGTCACCAGAGGTTTGGTACCTCCAGAGGTTTGGCACCTCATAGCGTCTCGTCCCTGTGGATTAATTCCACCGTGGGTTGGCCCCACATTTGAGATACGGGATTGACGCCAGTGATTTGGTATCACACAATGGTTGGCCCCATCACTTGATTGTGACTATAAGTCACCAGTGGTTTGGCACCACACGTATTGACGGATATTGTGACTATAAGTCACCAGTGGTTTGGCACCACCAGTGGTTTGGTACCACACGGGGTAGAAAAGGAGCATGGATGGCTAGGTTGGGATTGCATAATTGCATGTCATGCTAATATCTTGTGTATGAGTGTTACTTTCGGGTTGGGGATTTATACACTGAGTCTTGGTGACTCACCCCTTCCCATATTATCTTGCAGGTGAGTAGAGTGCGGATGCGGAGCCGAGGAGAGCTTGAGGCGGCCATGTTGGTTTTGTGGACTTGAAATTTATTTTGCCCCGTTTTAAGTTTATTATTCACTACAATTCGATTGGGTTGTAATATGGCCGCTTATTATTATTTTGGATAGTTAGGTAGTTGTTTTTACCTTATTATATAACTGATGAACTTACGAACGGTTATGCAAATCGGTTGAAAGTAACGTTTTCAAAAAAAATAAGTACTCGTACGCGTTTTCAAAAAAATGTTACCATCGAGTAACGACATATTTTTTTTTTTAGCTATTGATCACTCTATTGTTTTAAAATTTAAACGATCAAATGGTTTTAAAGGAAGAAAGGATTTTCAACTCAATCGGATTTACCAAATCAACCCACTTGAGTTTTAGCAAATACTGTTGTGTACCCCTAACAAATTTTAAAATTTCTATTATTAGTCCGAACCCTTCAAACTCCTTTTACCCCGTGACATACCAGATCCGGTCATGGTTTGTAGGCCGGGTTTGGGGTGTTACATATATAATAATTAATTAAATATAAAATTGTAATAAAAGTCAAGCACTCTTTCATCCTCTGCTTATTATTTAACTAGATTAATTAAAGTTAATGTTTGCAGATTCTATCAATTTAATCTTAATTTTAAAAATTTAACAAATTTAACCCCTTAACTTTACACATGTTGTTAATTTAATCTTTATTCTTAAAAACGCAAAAAATAAAAAACCTAAAAAACTTAGAAAAAAATATATCTATATATATTTGAATGTTTATTTTTTATAAAATATATACAAAACTATAAAATATTTATAAATAAATAAAAAAATAATAATAAGTTAGGAATAGTGGCGTTTTAATAAAAACGCCGGTAATATATATGGGAAATTTGGAACGATGCCATTTGAAGCTGATGTTTAGTGGCGTTTTGTCTAAAACGCCGCAAAATGTTGCGTTTTATATGTTTATAGTGGCGTTTTATAAAAAAACGCCGCAAAAGCTTGTGTTTTACTGGCGTTTTATGTAAAAATGCCGCTAACATATATTAATTGTTTACAAAACGACGCTGTTTTTCTGCTTTGTTTTTAGAGGCGTTCTTAAAAGCATTAACTGTTTGCAAAACGACTTTGTTTTGTCATTTGATTTTAGTGGCGCTTTCTTAGAAACACCGCAAATGGATTCAGTTTTTTTTCAAAACGTCGTCATTTTTTTCCATCCACTATACCCCTAAAATTAAACCCGAAAGAACAGAAATTTCCCTCACTGAAATCTCTCCCCAAATCCCTTTCCCCTAATCCCTAAAAATTTCCCCAAATCAGAAACGAACATCCTTCTCCCGCTAAAGTCTCCGAGCCGAGGACTTGTTGCATTGCCGTTTCCTCTGCTGCATCGCTGTCACTGTCGCTCTCCGCCGCCACAACCAATCGGTAAACTTCAGTACTTGTTTAAACTTTATCGTTAATACTTGTTTAAACTTTAGTATTTTATTTTTTATTTATTAAAATTTGAAATCTTAATAAAAATTATGTAAAAGAGAACAATTTGAGCTCAAGAAAATGACAAAAATTGGGATTCAACTATTACCTTGTTGATTGGATGCAATTGTCATGATTTTGTTTATTAAATGAATTGTTCTTCAGTTGCCTAATGAAGTATATTTTGTATGTTTGTTTCTCTTTTCTATGTTCGTCAAATTGATAGCTTTTGGTTTGGTATCACTATGCTTTCCATGCATATCCAAATATTTGGTATCATTGTGCATATACAAATATTGATTTTTTTCCCTTTTAACATTTCTTTATAACAAATTTTGAAGTAACAACTGGTCTGTTCCTTTTAGCATGTTTTTAAGATAGTGACTTTATGCAAATAAGATTATGTTGTATGTACCTTAACTCTTGAATAAAATGGTTTTTTTGCCATATCATTTTTCTTCAAGTTTATTGCTTTGTTGTGAGAATGAAATAAGATGCTTTTTACATTAGTTTTTATTCTCCCATTATGCTTTAAATGTCTTTTATCATTTTTTTTGTATAAATGTTTAAATTAGTATCTTGTTTTAATTGGTTTTTTTATATACCAACAAGGAAAAAAAAGTTTCAATTTGCATATACATATGATTTGAATGATTGTTTTTTTTAATGTTTGTGCAAATGAATTGATGCTCATGCATGTAGACTTATAATTGAAATGTTGTTTAATGCATGACATTGGTGAGTTTGGATGCATTGAATTTCATGAATGTATTGAAAGAATTGATATGCTATTTGCAAGTAAAGTTGAGTAGTACCAGAAGCAGTGCCAACTTCTTCACTCATAAATTGATCAATTTAAATACTATAAATTGAAGTTTTAAACTATTGCAATTGAAGTATTTAACTGCTATGAATTGAAGTGTTAAAGTGCTGCAGAGGTATACCATCAAAAAGATTCTTCATCATATATAAACTCAACCGCGTCAAAGGATTAAGGACTGAGAGACCTATAGGACTGTAGAGGTATTTATAGGAGTTTCCCATTGTTTGAAATCTTGGTTACACTCCATTGTTCAATAAGACCTATTCTTTTTCATTTGTTCTTTCACACACCTTTTTTCTTTACTCATTTCTACTCAACATTTATTGAGCTAAGATATAATATATAGACTCCCATTTGGTGACTTAAATCTTGTGTGATATTGGTGCGCCCCATTTGAGATGTTCAAGAACATGAGCTAAAATACGGTGGTGTACTGGTAAAATAGAGATGAGGTTATATATATTCTATATGTGCTAATCATTTTGTTGGAGTTCAGGTATTTACTTAAGCCAACTCTTATTTTTCATTTCCACCTTCCTTTTCCAGACTATTCCAGATCTTTGCTGGGAGCTGGCGCAACTCCAAGACACATACATTTTGCAAGGTATAGTTTCCTTGCCTTTCTTTTTGAGAGCTGAAAGCAGAAGGTAAACGGTTGCGTCACTGTGATCACCCTGTCGATTAATGTTGTGGTAAATTTATCCGCTTTTAGGTGATTATGATCTAAAAGTTATGCGGCAAGAGTTCTATATTAGCAGTAATAGGTATGTATAATAAAACAGACTCGGTTCGATTTGAGTACTAATTGTTGGGAATTGGGATATTTGTTAGGTTTTTAAGGAAGCAATTGAACCACGTAGAACTGGTTTGTTTTTTTTTTTACTTTAACTTTTCATGAGTTTTGATTATCCGATAAATGATAAATGCATTGGTGAAGTTTTTTTTGTTTGCTTAACAGTTGTAGTTAATGTTTTAAAAACCGAACCAGGGTTCAATCAGGTCATATTTAGGTTTAATTGGTTTATTTGCCGATTCAATAATAATTAAAAGTTAATAAAAATTTTAAAAATTTATAAACTGATTTAACTGCTGGTTTTTTTGTCCGGCTCGGAGTAGTTTGTTTATAAATTGATTCAATTTTTTTGTTCCAACCAATATACTAGTTGGTTCTCATTCCAACCGATCTATCTAGTCCAATTCCAACAACAATAGTTGTGAATAATGTAGTCCATGCTTGATACTTATATGGTTGATATTTTCAATATAATCTTTACGTATTGGCTGGATTTATAGGTTTGGTAAGAGTTGTAACCTAAAGTCTACAAAATAATTTTCCTTATGGTCCTAAATCATTATAAATGGAATTAAATTACACATTTATAAGTTAACTGAAAAGTACTTTCATAATAAATTTTCAATTGTTTTCCATTTCCAGATTATTATTACATTTTTAATTTTCAACTAATAAGTTCATGCATTTAAAATTGAAAGACACTTTGGAAACAATAAAATATTTCCAGGATTGTTCGAGGAAACATTTATATATGTGTAATATAAAAGTAATAGGTATTTAAAAAAAAGTGATATAAAATAAGAATACTAATTTGAATATATGTGTAATACATATACATATATTTGTATAAAATTTCATATTAGTGTTTAATAATGTATGTGAATAGACTTTTTTTTAATAAATTATTATAATTTTTTTTTACGATTTAGATTTTAATATTGTGGTGGACATCTTTTGCAATATGCTCCACATGAGAAATAAAGATTCTTGCTGACCACTGAGAAAAAGTTAAATATTTTAATACAAGTTTTGAATAGACAATAATGCTTTAAAACCCAATTGATGAGATTAATAAAAGGTAGTTTGACCTTTCATTTATATGGCAAACATGAAGAGAGGTTTGAAAATTGTAAATTGCACCCAAAACTCCATCCCACTTCACCCAACTCATACACTAGGGTTTTACAATGCATTAGGTTCGTTCCTCTATTCGTAGGGAGATTATCTTTTATTTGTTCTAAATGCATATATTTTTGTGAAAGTCCAGTTATTTACATTAGTAATTACTCTCTATCTCTAACATGTATCATCTTATTTATGTAACAATCTACGTAACAATTTATGTAGCAATTGTTTTAAATTTATGTTTAACAAGTAACCTTGTATATATTCATATGTATTTGTTACAGATTTGTATTGAGAAATGTATCCGTACTTTGAAAGTAAGAAGAATTGAAGAGGACTTAGATCGACTACTGAATTGACTATTTTTCTTTCAGTCAAAGAATGTGAGTATTAGTTTTTAGTAAATAGCAATTTGTAATTAATCAATAACATTTGTTAATTCATATGTTGTTTGTATTTCAGTTACTGTTTCCTATTGCTTCTGCAACTGTTGGATTGGATTTGGTGGTAATAACCTAAGAGGTATAAAATCATTATTATTCTTATTTATATTCATTTTGCTGATTTATATTCATCAGATATCCAATTGTTAGTCAAGATTATTAATCTTTTGTATTTCTGACTGCAGCCCCTGTTTCTTGGTGAGAGTGGAGTAGACCATCTTCTTGAAATTATTAAGGTACATTTTAGTTCAAAATTCAGATCAATAACAATTATATCATGATGAATTTGTCCAAATTGCTGTCCAAATTGCTGTTTATTATCCTGTTTGGTTGGTATATATGTTGTTTATTATACTGCTGTCCAAAAAAAAAAGATTCAAAGTATATAGGCTAGAAACCTAACGGGTTTCCTTATATCTCATTGTAAGATATAACGGATCCTCCTCAGGTGTAACAATGCCACGTATGATGAATCTTAAAAATTTTTTGTCCAAATTTCTGTTTATTATCCTGCTTGGTTGGTATATATGTTGTTTATTATATTGCTGTCCAAAAAAAAAAGATTCAAAGTATATAGGCTGGAAACCTAACGGGTTGCCTTATATCTCATTGTAAGATATAACGGATCCTCCCTAGGTGTAACAATGCCACGTATGATGAATCATAAAAAATTTCTATCCAAATTGATGTTTATTATATTGTTTGAACTGCTATTTATTCTTTTTAATATGTTGCTATTTATTATATTGTTACAACTGGTATAAAAATGGCATATTTAATCGTTAGCTTATGACCTATTTGGTATCCTCTATTCAATTGCTTTTAAGTAGTTCTAGATTTAGAAATTAAATTGTAAATATGATTAATAAATTAATTTATACACAATCTGATTAAAAAACTGTTAATAAAAAATATTTAATTTATTATAAAATTAATTTAAATAAATTTTGCAAGCATATTTAAATTAATTTTTTTTATATTTAAAAAGAGAAATAATATCTCTAAGTGATAATTCAAATAATTATCCAACCCATGAACACTTCTAACCACACCCTTACTTTGCATGTAAAATGTAAAATTTCTTAAATAATTATAATACATAATACATAGGTTAATGATTAAATTTCATAGCTTTCATCAAATTATTTAACTTACATAATACATAACTTACATAATTTTAAGATCAAACTTCATAACTTACATGGTTTACATAACTTACATAATACCTGTATAGATAAACAACTTACCCGTGTAATTTACTGTCAACTTTAGACTTCAACAACTACGAAATGGATAGAACTTGGATGAATTTGTCAAGGGTAAGCAACGGCTATCGATATGGAGTAGAAACTTTTCTAAATTTTGCATTTCAAAATGCAAACCAAGAGAATATGATTCTTTGCCCGTGTAAGAAGTGTTGCAATATCAATTGGCATTATCGTGAAGTTGTCTACGAACATCTAGTTGTTGATGGCTTTATTCGGGGTATAAAAAATGGATTTTCCATGGAGAGTGTACATCTAGTGGAGCCTCTTCACCAATGAATCTGGGTTATCCTCATAGTGCTTACAATCAGAATGTTAGAGAAGATGACATGGATGACATGTTGCGGGATGCATTTAATATGCACGATGATGGTTTGCAATCATTTCCACCTGACTTGGGTGCAACCGATGATTATAATTTTGGTAGAAATACTTTCACCGAAAGGGTAAGAAGTGTACCTGATGATCAGCCAAATGAAGAAGCGGCGAAGTTCTACACGTTACTTGGTGAAATAAACGAAGAACTGTATGAGGGATCTAAATTTTCCAAACTGTCTTTCTGTATTTGTCTTTTTCACTTAAAATGTTTGGGAGGGTGGACCGGAAACTCTTTGAAAATGTTGTTAGAGTTTTTGAGAGAAATATTCCCGTTTACGAAAATCCCTCAATCTTCCAAAGACATGAAGAAACTGATCAAAGATTTGGGCCTTGGCTACAACAAAATTCATAGTTGCCCAAATGACTGCATGTTGTATTGGGGCGGCCGAAAAAACCAACAGTGTTGTCATGTATGCGGTCAATCCCGTTGGATGAATAGAAATACAGAGGATGGTAACGAGGATGAAAATGATACACAGTCAAGGAAGCAGCCAGTTAAGATTTTGCAGTATTTTTTGCTAATACCAAGGCTTCAAAGGCTTTTCATGTCGTCGAAGACAGTCGAGTCAATGACGTGGCACCATGATGGACGAACCGGTGATGGATTGTTAAGGCATCCTGCAGATTCTTTAGCTTGGAAATCATTTGACTCCAAATTTCTAAGCTTTGCAAGCAATCCTCGGAGTGTGAGGCTTGGGCTAGCATCTGATGGATTTAACCCGTACAAAATCATGAGCACAGCGTATAATACTTGGCCTGTGGTGTTTGTTCCTTACAATTTGCCTCCATGGGTTTGCATAAAACAATCATCCTTTATCTTATCTATGATTATCCCTGGAGAAAAGGGGCCTAGGAATGATATTGACATATATTTGCAGCCACTTATTGAAGAGTTAAAATAATTATGGGCCGGTGTTGAGATATACGATGTACTGAGAAAGGAGAACTTCAATTTACGTGCAGCTTTGATGTGGACTATTAATGACTTCCCAGCCTATGCCAATTTATCTGGTTGGAGTACGAAGGGATGTTATGCTTGTCCTTGTTGTGCTGAGCAAACATGTTCACAATGGTTATATAATGGGAAGAAATTCTCTTACATGGGGCATCGTCGGTGGTTACCAAAAAATCATAGATTTAGATTTCAGAGTACTCAGTTTGACGGTACTCAAGAGTTTAGAGAAGCTCCTTCACAGACAGGTGGATCTGAAATATTGTTCATATTGAAAGATATGAATTTCATTTATGAGAAGATAAATCAACCGACCAACACGTAAAGAAATAGAAGATCAAGGGATGAATCTGATGATGAATCTGATGAAGAGGATGATCCTAATGAGGCGGACTTGTGGAAAAAATGAAGTATTTTTTTGAGTTGCCTTATTGGGAGCATCAGATTTTACGACATAATCTTGATGTCATGCACATTGAGAAAAATGTCTGCGAGAACATCATTGGGACTATTTTGAATGTCGATGGAAAATCAAAAAACAATCTTCAGAGTCGACTTGATTTAGTCCACATGGGAATTCGGCGTGAGCTTCATCCCCAAGCACTTTCGAATATGAAATATTGGTTGTCGCCTACTATTTTTTCAATGTCGAAGACAGAGAAAGAAGTGTTCTGTATGGTGTTGAAGGATATAAAGGTCTCGAATGCGTATGCATCAAATATATCTCGATGTGTGAGTCTTAAAGATCGAAGACTGTATGGCTTAAAATCGCATGACTATCATATCTTGATACATGACTTACTGCCAATTGCTATACGGTGTTGTATGTCGAAAAAGGTGACTCCTTGTGTAATTGAACTGTCCAATATAATGAAAGGCATTTGTGGTAAAGTTTTGGATGTTCAAGAACTTGAGACACTACAAGATCGAGCCGCATTGACTTTATGCAATCTGGAGAAGATCTTCCCGCCTTCCTTCTTCACTATTATGGTGCACTTGTTAATTCATCTCCCTCGCGAAGCAATACTTGGTGGACCTGTTTTCTATCGATGGATGTATCCCATTGAAAGGTCTTAATTTATTTGTAAATTAATCCTTCATCCACCTCAATGCCTTTAGTTGCAACTTTTGATAATGTTGTATATCGTGTTTAGGTTCCTATCCAAATTGAAGTCTTATTGCCGCAATAAGCGTTATCCGGAAGGATCAATTGCCGAAGGCTACTTGGCAGAGGTATGTATGACTTTCTGTTCAAGGTATTTGGAAGATGTTGAAACAAGAATGAACAGACCAAGTAGAAATGCTGGGCTCACAGATCATAACTTGGCCGAAACTTATTCATTTCAAAGTTTTAAAGAACCAATCGGCAAAGTCGAAATTGCAGAATTAGATGATAGATCGTGGGTCCAAGCACATCGATATGTTCTTTTTCATCACGAGTCAATGGAACCATTACGCAAGTAAGTTCTAGAATTTGATAAATATTCATCAATTATAATTTGTCTGTCTTCTAACAAAGTAAACATTTTTTTAATGTAGTGAGTACAAACAAATATTGAGAGCTCGTTCACGGTCCCGAAGATTACAACAACGAGAAATTAATAAGTTATTCATAGAGTCATTTCATGAATGGTTAAGACAAACGGTATGCAATTAAAGTTTTCATTGACAAGTAAAAATGTTTTATCATAACATTTATAATTATTCAATTTAATTTTGATTCAATAGGTTTAGAGTCGGAATGAAGTAAATGACGAAGTTAAATGGCTTTCACAAGGTCCAAATAGAAAAGTGGAAAGATATAGTGCCTTCCTCATCAACGGATTCAGATTTCATACAAAGTATCGCAAGAGATTGAGGAGAACCCAAAATTGTGGAATTATTGTTAATTCTTCAGTTACAAGTTATGCTAGTGCTAGGGACAATAACCCTGTTGAGGGGAATGTGGAGTATTACGGACTTCTTACTGACATAATTGAGTTGGATTATTATGGCAGATGGAAAGTTGTCTTATTTCGAGGAGATTGGGCTGATGTGAATACGGCTCGTGGAATTAAAAACGATCAATATGGTTTTACAATGGTGAATTTTTCTCGATTGATTCACACTGGAAAACAATTGATGGACGAGCCATATGTATTTTCTTCTCAAGTGAAACAAGTTTTTTACTCAAAAGATCCAACTGATGAGGGTTGGTACGTTGTACTCCGGAACACCCTTGGAGACTTGTTTGACATGGGTAATGGAAGTAGAGATGACATAGTCGAAAGATCAGAAACTTTGCCTTTTCCAAAACAAAACTTAAATGAAAATATCCCTAGTACTAGTCAACAATTTCAATGGGTTCGTCAGGATGTGGACGAAGATATTTACGAAATATGATGTAGTAAGATTTTGCGTTTTTTATTTATATGTGATATTATAATTTTAATATTGGTCATGTTATATAATTTAACTATTTTAAATGTACTATTATTGTTGTTATTTGTTACTAAAATTTTGAACTATTTTATGTGTATTGCAGGAAAAATGCCTAGAAGACGATTACGAAAGTTAAGTATTGTCCACAATACTCCAAATTCAGAAGAAGCAAATAGTGAACAACAAATAGTTGTTGGATCTTCTAGTCTGCCGAACATAGATGACAAGCCTGCAGAATTTCAAAGTAATGTTAAGTTTATTTTACATGCATGTTGAATTTTATTATTGATTCGTTTTTCAATTTTAATATAATAATAATATATCATTTTCCAGCTGAAGGTGGTGGGACGCGAAGAGGTCGGGGACGTACATTGCTTAAAGATTTATACGACCTAAATCCTATCGAGCGTGTTAAAGTAAGGAGAAACAGTCATGGCCAGCCTGTTGGATCTGAAGCTCGACTGTTTGCAGGCTATTTGGGCATTATAGCACGAAATGCCAATATGTTGCCCATTAACTACGAATCATGGCATCACATGTCTGATGCCAACAAAAATCAGGCTCTCGATAATATTAAGGTAACAAAACGTGAACGTAATTTATAATACTTTGGTTTAACTTTCATTTATATTTACTTTTTAAACTTATGTTTTTTCAGGAAAGATTTGTTTTAGAGGTCTCCGATGACTATATCACGAAGACATTGGTAAAAAATGGAGAGACCATAAAAGCACGCTGAAAAAAAAATATTTTAAAAAAGACATAAGCCTCGACGAAAAATTAAGAAATGTCCCACCGGGAATGGTGAGGTACCAATGGAAAGATCAAGTTAGATGCTGGAATTCAAAGAAAGGAGAGGTATTATGTACTTCTAAAGTCTTATAAATTTTTCGGTTATGTCAAATACGTATTTACTATATACGTAATACAAATTTCATTATGTAGGACCGTGAGCGAGTTGGAACAGGCAGCAAACAGAAACAAAAATTCACGCACACGGCAGGGTCCAGAAGTTTTGCTTGTGTAGCTGAGGCCGAGGTATTATAATTTATTAATTCTGTCAAATGTTAATGACTTTATACTATTAAATTATATTTTTACTGCTACAATGTAGGAAGTCTCGTCTGGTCAAAAAGTTGGACGCCTTCAGCTTTTTTACATTAAGCATAGGAAGAAGGATGGATCTCCGATAACATCCGAAGCTGCAGAAATTATGGTATATTTACTTAATAAAATTTGATTTATTATAAATATTTATAATGTTTAATTATAATAGTTTAATTCATCGTTTATAGTTTTAAATTTATAATGTTAAGTTATGTTGCATTCCTTCTTATTATATATTTCGTTTCTAACTCTTTCATTGATTTATTAGGATAAACTAAAGGAGAAGAAGGTGGAGTATGAAGCGGCTGCTTCGACTGATAGTTCTGTTAATCTCGAGGATATTGATAACAGAATTATTACTGATGTTCTGGGTCCTGAAAGGTACGACTGCTTCGACTAATAGTTCTGTTAATCTTGAGTATATTTATAACAGAATTATCACTAATGTCTTGGGTCTTGAAAGGTATGGTCGGGTTCGATTTCAAGGATCTAGTGTTACCCCTACCCAATATTTTAGATCTGGCTTCCAGCAATACATGCCTTCCGGGAGTCAATCTCGTGCTGAAGTTCAGAGGCTAAAAGACCAGATAGCTCAGATGCAAGCGAGCACGGTTGAGCAGAGGCAGCAAATTGCTGATGTTCAAAGAAAATATGAAGAACTCCAGCAATAGCTTAGAACGGATGCGGAAGCGGCAGCAGCGAGGGAGGCAGTGGCAGCTACGAGAGAGGCAGAGGCAGATCGATGCTAGCAGAGCAGAACAGAAAGTACGATGAGCTCCAGCTACAGCTTCAGCATATGATGCAGATGTTTCAGCAGTCGCAGAAGCCGCCATCTTAGACATTTAGTTTCTCGTTGTAAGATTATTTTTAACATTATTACATTTAACATTATTGTAAGAATATTTTCAGTTATAATTCATTTAATTTATTGAATTTCAAGTATCATTTAGAATTAATGCACTTGGTGTGATTTTTATGCTACATTTGCTGTTTTGGGTTGGAATTGTATGCTATATTTACTGTTATTGGTTGGTCTTAGTGCAAGAGGGGTATGATATTGGACAAATTGTACATTGCAAATCTGTACAAATTAGCGGCGTTTGTGAAAAAAGCGCCACTAAAAGTCATGACTTTTAGCGGCGTTTGTGGGGAAAGCGCCGCTAAAAGTTATGACCTTTAGTGGCGTTTTTTTCTCATAAACGCCGCTAAAGTTTACAGCGTTTGATTTAGCGGCGTTTTTTGCGGCGCTTCTAAAAGCGCCGCAAATACTATTAGTGGCGCTTATAAATGCCGCTAAAGACCAAAAAAACGCCGCTAAAAGTCTGTTTTGCTGTAGTGATGAGGCAAGAGAACCCAAATAGTGCACGGTGTGTCGAACATCTAGCCACAACCGATTAAATTTCCCACACCATATTAATGTTGTCGATCAATCTTCCTGTAATGCCGGATTGGATGATGATGAGTGATTTTTTACCATTCCATGATTATTGTAAAAACTTGTAATTAAAGGGTTTTTTTTATTTTTTATTTACCCATAGTCTTATTATTTATTTTTTCATGATTCTTAATTTAAACTGTCGGAACCATCTTTTTTTTGCAAAACGGGGTCAACTTTACGGGGTCAACTTTTGTTTGAAAACGAAAATTAAAACGGGAGTCGCCACCAATCTTTTTTTGATGAGGTGTGATCGGGTCACCTCGTAATTTTGTCATTTTAATAATAGATTTGATTTATTAAAACAATAGTTTTGGTCTACAAAATTCAGAAAATGGGTTCGGGAGTCGGTTACGCACGAGGAAGGATTAGCACCCTTGTAACGCCCAAAATTGGTACCTAGTTGATTAATTAGTGTCTTAGTGTCGAAAATCTAAAAAATTGAAGAGATTTTAAAAATACAATCATTTGTTAAAACATTGCTTAATAATTTTTTTTTACATAAAATGGCGTATTTCACGTTAAACGGGAAAATGGATTACGTCCCGTAAGTTAGGACACAATGTCCTAAAATCCCGAAACGAGAATAAACACCAAAAAAATTATTTTGAAGGATACTCAGTTATCTCGGTTTTAGAAAGAAATCATATTCCGTAAGTTAGAACACGATCTTTTCTTGATTCCCGAGATTATTAAAAAAATTAAAAAACGTTTGTTTACTCGGATTTATTGAGAAAAATCAAAATCTCGTAAGTTAGGGAATGACTTTTCGAATCTCGAATTACGAAAGATTGCTTATTTAAAAAAAATGAAATTTTTGTATAGGGCAAAGATTAATGTGACGCGAATTTGTGATAATAATGACGTAATATGCTTGATAAAGTATAAAAAATCATGGTACTAGCATGCATAACAGAACAATAATGAACGCGATAACATAAATAACAATAATAAGAGCAAAAATAAATAATAATAATAATGTAAATAATAATAAAATAATAAAACAAACCAATGGTATATAAAATAAAATAAAAAGTAAAGTAAATAAACAAATAAAAACTAAAATTTAATTTAAAATTTAATAATAATTACTAATGAATAAAGAAATAGAGAAATATTAGGTAGTTTAAAAATACTAATAATGATGATAATAATATTAATAATAATAATACAAACAATAAATGATCTAAAGTTTGAAATTATTTAAGAGGATATAAATAAAATAATATGATAAAATAAAATAAATGTATTTACAAATACTAGGTAAATAAATATTAAAGAAATAATTGTAATAATAACAAAGTTAACTAATAATAATACATTAACAATAATGATAATATGTTAATAATAACAATAAAAAATAGAAATAATAATGTTTAATTAATTAATTTAATAATGCGATAATAAAAACAAGTAAAGAAAATGTAATGATAATATTAATAATAATATTAAACTAATAATAAAATAGCAAAAATAACAAAAGAAATAAAAAATGACTAAATTGAACTTAAAAAAAAGTTTGGGGCAAATCTGAAAATAAATAAAAAAAGAAAAGGACTGCATCGAGTGCGCGAATAACAAGGAGGGACTAAAGGGGAAAATATCCCCGCCCTCCAAAACGCAGCACTTTACACAGGACTAAAATGAAATCAAAACAAAATTCTAGGGCAAAATTAGAAATAAAAAGAAAATTAATTGCAAAACCATAAAAAAGAGGAAGGACCAAACCGGCAATAAGACCAGTTTTAAAAAAAGCGCGGATCCTCCCTTTGGAGCGGGTCGGTGACTCAAAATGACGTTGTTTTAGCCTCTGAAAACAGTTCTCAAAACGGCGCCGTTTCATTTGGGGTATTTACACCTAAATTTTTTTTAAAACTTTCATTTTAAACCCCCCACTCAAAAAAAAATCAAAAACCTTTCAAAAAACTCTCTCCCCCTTCCGAATTTCAGCCAGGCTCCGGTCGCCTCGCCGGTGACAGCGTCACTGTCCACGGTGGCCGAAAAACGAAAAGTCACCATTTTTTTTTGCATTTCGACTCCCTAGCCCGAAAAATGCCCTCTTTCATCAGAAAGGGAGGTCCTCGGCCACCCACGGCGGCAGAACACAGAGCAATGGTAAGGTTTCGACTCCTTTTCTCTTTTTATGTTCGTATAAAAAATGAAGGAAAAAAAAAGAAATAAACAGAAACTTGAAACAAAAAAAGAACCACCTTCAAAAAAATTTAATCTGTTTCTTTTGTAATTGAAATATGCTGTTTTTGTATTTGATTATGTGTGTCTAAAAAAATACAGAGGCTTGTTCCTCAATTTTTATAGCCGAAAAAATAATAAAAATACAATATTTTTCTCTCTGTTTTTTCTGTGCTATTGTGTTTTTGTCCTTGCAGGTACGGAGGCCATACAGTGGCGCGCGTGAGGAGGCTGACATGTGTGGCGTCAGCGGCGGCTGGGGCTAACCTGGGGTTTTTTTTGTTTTGTTTTAAGTTTTGGGCTGATTTAGGCTTAAGTTAGAATTGGGCTAGGGTTTTGGGCTTAGTTTAATTTGGGCCTATATTGGGTCTGTTTTTTGTAATGAATTGTTAAAAAATTTGGACTTTATTTATTTGTTTGAGTTTTATTTGCTTAAGGGCCCAGGGCAAAATAGGCCCATTGCATAAACAATGGAATTTAATTAAGATATCAATTTACTGGTACAAATATAAATTATAAAAAAATTGAATTTAATTAAAATATCAATATTAAGGATAAATCAATATTAAGGATAAATCCATTCTTTAATTAAAGGATAAATGAAATTAAAGTAATAAATTTAAAAGTAAAAAAAATGGATTTAAAGTTAATAAAGAATGGATATGAATAGGATTTAAATTAAAAAAAGAAAAAAAAAAGGATGATGGGACTTAACAGGCCTAGAGAAGCGGGCCCGTCCAGCAAATGGTCGACGTCAGGCCTAGAGAAGCGAATCGTGCCAGGCCTTGGCTCTCTAATGGCCGGCTTCTGACTGCTCAAGCTTTGGCTATTGAGACGCGGGCTGTACCAGGCCTTGGCACCTTGATGGTCGGCTTCAGCTTGGGTCCGATGTGACCCGGTGCTGCTTTTAGGTACAACTTTTTTCCCTTTTTTTGTTCCTTTACTTTTCCTCTCCCTAACAGGTCCCCTACTATAAATCTCTCATTAGAATCTCAACCGTTCCATTACCGTAAGTTTCACCGTCAATCACCGTCGATAGTCGCTGGTCACCAAAATTTTTTTTCCATATTTTTTCTACAGTATTGAAAATGTAAGTTCATACAACCTTTTTTTTAAATGAAAGGTTTTTCAAAAAAAATTTAAATTTTAAGTTCGCTTGTGATAAATTGTTTAATTTTTACGCAGATATCAAAGTGGATCATAGTTCTCTTCTAAATCATGATAACCACGTTGCAAAGTTTGTTCATGATATGATAATTTTTTTTACCAATTGAGATTTAAACAAAATTACAAAAAAAATATTTTTAACAAGAAAAAAAACATAATATTTTCACTATTTCTGTAGGAATGGTACCAGGTCTGAGACATTAACTCCATGATCCGGGATATTTTCTTGATCAAAGGATTCTTTCGTATTTGAACGCTGCAGGGTTTGGAGTAGCAGCTTATATTCATATTGCTAACTTACGAGCTAATTTAATATCAACCCTAGTTGAAAGATGGCGCCCAGAGACATACGCTCCACCTCCCGTGTGAAGAAGCAACAATAAGACTGCATGATGTAGCAGTCCAGCTGGGGCTGTCTATTAATGGAGAAGTAGTGGTCGGGTCGGGAAAAGTGCTCGATTCGTGGCACTTGCCAACGATTACTAAGAAGAGTGCCCATCAATAATGAGGAAGAAAAATTAATCGAGTTGAAATTCACATGGCTAAGAAAAAATTTCAAACATCTACCAAGCCGTCCAACGCAAATGGACATTATCTAAGCTGCAACTCATAAATAGGGTATTGATGCCGGACGTAAATCACAATGAAGTCCACATCATGTGCTTATACCATGAGCTTTGTCAAGCAACAAAGCTATGCACGAAGACCATGTGTGATTATTGCCTTCTACTACAGTTGTGGGCCTTATACCATATGTCATTTTGGGCATCAGTGACCCATCAACCGTTGTTCTAGCCACTCGTAAATAGATGATTTATGATTTGACTCTACCTTTTGTTTCTTAATTACCTACAACAAATAATCGAAAATATGAACACGTATTTCAGATGGAGGATGGTATCAGGAATTGGGCAATCATACGCCGTGCCCGTATACCACCAGATGATAGAGACTCACTTTGAGGGTAAGGTAAATATGTTTCTAGTTTTTTTTTCCAAATACAATATTTGTAAAAAAAATCAACTAAACTAAAAATGTTTGTTCTATACTGTGCAGTTTCTATGGATGTTGTATTCGGTTAAGGAATTTGTGACCCTCAGACCATCATGGGTACATGAGAAGTAAGCTCTGTTCGTGACAAACGTCCTATTTATTGATTTCCATATGGTCGAGTGATACGCAGCAGATTGGGTCTTGAGACAGCTCAGTTGCATGCAACTTATCCCAGACCCTCCACAAGACTTCAAAAAAATAAACGGGATAGACAAAAAGGGTAGGGATGTCGTCAATTAGGCGAACCAACATGCAACTTACATCATTCTGTAGAACGCCCGACATGAGAGGCGGCCCCTCTTATTTGTCTCGGAGACAGGGTTCTTTCGTTCGCCTGAGTACGCAACTTGGTATGCCAAAAACAGGATGCCCTACATTTTTCAGGGTCGATACATGGTGGTCTTAGAATACGTGCAACCGAAATCTTCTTGATGGTATAGGACCGGAACACGACCGTGTTGTAACTAAGTTTCACAATGCAGGAACACAGAATTTGTCTCAAACCCTAATCTCGAGCCCCAATATGAAGCATCCGAATCGTCATCGCATAACCCCCATCCCCAACTGTTGGAAAAATGGGTTTAAAAAATACAGCGAAAAATAAATTTAGGGAAAATTTTGACTTGAATATTAACTTCCAAAAATATTATATTAATTTTAATTGATTTGATTAATTTAATTTTACTTGATCAAAATTAATTTTTTCCAAAATCATTTAGATTTTCCAAATTAAATTTTCAAGAAAATTCTTTAATCAAATTCTCTAGTTGAACAATTCTTACGACCGCCTAATATAATTCCAAATCGAATAAATCGACTCAATTAAATTATTCCCAAAGTCGTAGAATTTTCTTATGATTCAAATACAATCCGATCAAGCTTTTGTTGAGCTAGCGAATGGACCAATCGGACATATGCAATTAGACTTTAGTGATTGCAATTATGTCCAGAAACATCGTTCCAATATTTCACAATTACTTAATCACGGAGTTAGTCCACAAGAAGTACCATGATTGAAAACTCCTTATTGTATACTCTTTACAAAAGCAATTCATCCAACTGTTTTGTCTAATGACCTCGTCATGTGTGTGTTACCTTCATATGATATCTTTGATTCCTTTAAGTTAAATTCATTCACTCAATACAATTCTATTTTATCTCATTGTCACCATTATGTCTTCTTAATGAATAATATGATCACTGCCAACAAATAACTTTGATAAATTGCTCATTCAAGAACTAGTAACCCGTGGCCACATCCCATATTTAATGATCCACACAATGCCAATGAGAAGATATCATTAACTCTTTAATTGAGCTATGAATTCCATTGTTGATAGTAAAGCCATGCCATACACAAGTCATGTACCCAACATACTGGCTATGGGCTCAATCATCTTTAGAGCATAAGTCCCACTTATACCAAAGCACATGAGTTGCATACACATGGTCAGTGACTAACTCAGAATCGAGGTAAATCACACCATGAACGTCACAAGTGAATTAATTTAGAAACGGATTAAGAATTAATTCATTTTGGGTCCAGTCCAATGGATCATTCTACCAATGAATACATCTATATCTCTACTCGTGGAGTCAACTACTTTGATAGCCAAGACTAGTCATCTCCCCAATTAGAATTATGGACGACATAATTGTCGAAACCATTTTTAAGATCGGTTTAAAAAATGGGGATCGACTTTTAAAAACAACAATGGGAGTCGCCACCAATCCTTTTTTACTTAGGTGTGATTGGATCACCTTGTAAAATATTTTATTTTAAAATATTTGATTTTGGTCTACGAAAAAAATAAGAAAACGGGTTCTGGAGTCGATTACGTATGAGGAAAGGTTAGCACCCTCATAACGCCCAAAAATTGGTACCTTAATTGATAAAAATCATGTCCAAATGTTGGAAATATTTAAAAAGTTTAAAATAAGACCCTTTATTTGAAGGTAAATCAAGACTACTTATCTCAAAGAAATAAAAATACCACACCCAGTAAGTTAGGATACAGTATCTCATAACTTTGAAGCTAGATAAATCTTTTAAGAAAATTCTTACCTCGAGATACAAAACATCACACCCAGTAAATTAGGATACAACGTTTTGAATTCCCAAGAATAAGTTTTTATATTTGGCAAACTAGAATTTTGAAAATGGAGGGATATCTAATACTTTGAATTCTACGAGAAAAATCACAACCCAGTAAGTTATGGCACGATTCTTCTCGAAGACCCCAAATATTATATATCGCCGTTAAAAAAAATCTTTAATTTAAAAGGTGTCTTTATAAAGAAATGGTATGAGTAAGACATTGTAACATACATATAAATCCTAACAATAAATAATCAATAAATAATATAACATGAATAAATAAATAAATAAAACATGCTAAATAAACGAATATAAAGATACAGATAAATGTATATAATAATTAATAAAAATCATAATATAAAATAATTAATAAATATATAAAGATTGTAAATAATATATAATAATTTTAAGTAAAAACATTATATATACATAATATACTAACCACAAAATTATATATGTAATAAATAATATAAATAAAATAAGTTATATGATATAATAGACTTTATACAAAATAAAATTTAAAAAAACGATATATAATATAATATAATACTATATAAAAAATATAATATAATAAATAATATATAAATTATTAAACCAAGTAATATAATAATAATTAAATATATAAAATAATACATTTAAAATATATACATGTACATATAAGGTTAATACATAAAGAAAAAATATGAATTTTATACAAAATTAAGATATAAATAGTAGAATAATATAATATTTTAATATGATAAAATAGTTAAAATAATTTAAAAATAAAATAAAATAAGAAAATTAAAAATAAATAAAGAAACAAGGGTTAAACAGTAATTAAAACCGATTAAAAGGATTGAATCAAAAACACGCGTTAAACCACAGGGATTTATTGGGCAATTATGCCTTTTTCCAAAACGGCGTTGTTCTGCTTATTAGCCTTTAATGCAGCTCGAGGGATTAAATTGGAAAGTAATTAAACTTTTAGGGCCAAATTAAAAATGAAATTAAACGGAATTAAAAAATAGAAAAATGCGGGAGGACTAAAATGGCAATTAGACCATTCAATGGAAACGCGCGGATCTTCCCTGGGTATTCGGGTCAACGCGCGGATCCCTTGCTTAAAACGACGTCATTTTGCACTTATTAGGTTAAGTGAAAACGGCGTCGTTTCCTCTATATTATAAAAGTAAAATTTGGTTTTAAAAAAACATTTTAAAACAGTTTCTTAAAAAAAAACCTTAAAATGCTCTGAAGTGGCCCTTAGCTCCTTTGACGGAGCTTGGTCGTCGGGCTAAGGGGCCTTCGTCTCCACGCATCCACACGCCCACGCGTCGTCGCCTACGGCGGCTTTTCAGGTAAGAAATTTCGTCTTTTTCCTTTTATTATTATTTTTGTTATTTTGTGTATATAACATGCATAAATAAAAATAAAAATGAATCGAAAAATACCAGCAAAGAACTATGTGTTCTCTTTCAAAATATATATTTTTTTTGCTTTTTATTCCTCTGTCAATCTGTGTATTTCTCTGTATTCCCCCTCCTCCTGTTACAGGTTTTGGAAGGCCTTTTATAGCCTTCGAAATAAAAAGAATAAAAAGAAACAAAATCTTGCCATGTTTGTTTTGCTGTTGCGTTTCCTTTTCTGTGCACGTCTAAACGGGGATCTCGGTGGTGAGATCGTCCTGGCGTTGATTGCGGCGAGAACGAGGACTGAAGGGTGCGGTGCTTGCGGCACGATGTTTGAGCTCTTACTGCGGCGCCTAGGGTTTCTAGGGAAACCCTAGGTCTGAAACTGTCAAAGATTTGGGCCCCTTTGGGCCGAGTCCAAGTCTGGGTCTAGGTTGCTGGGTATTGGGTCACAGGTTAAAAATTGGACTCGTGTGTAATGGGTACTGGGTAGCTATTTTAAGAATATGTTTGTAATTGGGTTTGGGCTTTTGAGCCTGTTTATTGTAAAAGGATTGTTTTAAAAATATGGACTCTAGTTTATTGTACATTTATTTTTATTTTTGTTTTTTGTTATAAGCCCGGTCAAAATTGGGCTCTTACAGCTGCCCCTCTTTGCTCATTGTCGTGTAACGAGAATAGAGCAAAGACTATAAAAGGACCAATTTTGACCGGTCTTGGCCAAGCCTCGACTTCTTGATCCTTGTCTTCTTCAAATGACTCCAACTCCACTGCAACTTCAACAGTATTGGAAATTCATCTTGATTTCAGTAAGTTTGATAGCTTCAACTTCATGAAAGCAGTATCCACTATCTTTTGATCTGCTCCACTGTAAACTCAGGGAAACAAGATCTAATGTTTTCGATCTGCTTCTTGGAACCTCAAGAATGTCAGATCTGTTGTCTTTAATCTGCTCCTGCAACTTCAGGAATGCTAGACTTATATCTTCGATCTACTCCTGCAACTTCAGGAATGCCAGATCTGCTATCTTCAATCTACTCCCTGCAAGCTCAGAGATTGCCAAACTGATGTTTTAAATCTGCTTTTTGCAAACTCAGGAATTGCCAGACCTTATGTCTTCGATCTACACCCTGCAAGCTCAGGGATTGCCAAATCTGCTATCTCCAATCTACTCTCTGCAAGCTCAGAGATTGCCAGACTGATGTCTTAGATCTGCTTCCTGCAAACTTAGGAATTGCCAGACCTGATGTCTTCGATCTGCTCCCTACAAACTCAGGGATTGCCAAATCTGCTATATCCAATCTGCTCCCTGCAAGTTCAGGGATTTCCAGACTGATGTCTTAGATCTGCTTCCTGCAAACTCAGGAATTGCCAGACCTGATGTCTTCCATCTGCTCCCTACACACTCAGGGATTGCCAAATCTGCTATCTCCAATCTGCTCCCTGCAAGCTCAGGTATTGCCAAACTGATGTTTTAGATCTGCTTCCTACAAACTCAGGAATTTCCAGACCTGATGTCTTCGATCTGCTCCCTACAAACTCAGGGATTGCCAAATCTGCTATCTCCAATCTGCTCCCTGCAAACTCAGGGATTGTCAGACTGATGTCTTCGCCCTGCTTCCTACAAACTAAGGAATTGCCAGATCTGCTATCTCTAATCTGCTCCCTGCAAGCTCAGGGATTGCCAGAATGATGTTTTCGATCTGTTTCCTGCAAACTCGGGAATTGCTAGATCTACTATCTTCAATCTTGCTACATAACCTGTAGAGTGGGTATATGATTATGTCTAATAATTAGGATGCCTTGATCAAAATGTATCAACTGCTCCTAATACGAAAATGTTATGAAGATGATTCCTATTTCAAGGATTAGAATGCAATGACCGGAATGAATCAAATGCTCCTAATCAAATTTGCTATGATACAAGAATGTTATGAGTATGATACCTATTCTAGGTGTTATCACTCTTTTTTTTTTTTTCCATTATTGTTCATCAATCATGTTCTACTCAACCAGCTTGCCCCAATGTAATTTCTGAGTCAGCCCCGCTTGAACCTTAAGACATGAAATTGGTATCTCCCACTGCAACTTCAGGGGAATGACATTTGGTTTCTTCTATATTTCTGTTACCACTCAAAGGTACAAAATTTGGATCACTTTCAATCTGTTACACCATTCCCTGGGTGTAATGACCAGATGTATGTGTCTGAATGGATGCAGGGTATCTCGACAATGATCCCCTTTTACACTTGGATTGACCTTATTCGTCATTTGCTGATATGGTGTCACCAACGAAATTGTCTTATCCAATAAGACTTTGAAGAGATAATCATTTTTCAATGTTTCCAGCCTTTAGGCTTGGTGAGTTCTGAACAATAGTTATGTTTTAGGTTCCTCATATTATTTAGAAGCTTCTAGAGTAATATGCGAAACTCCTTTTATGAAAGTGTTATTAGTCCATAGATCGTTATTTCAATATAAATGTTTGAAAAATGTCACAAAAATGGACGAGAAAGAAATTAGTCAGGAGCATGGCTCAGAAAAATAATTTAATCAAGGATAACCCAGGCAATAAAAGGAAGTTGATTTGGGTGTATCTCAAAAAAGAATAAAGCAATCGAAGATAACGAATTCAAAAATGGGTAAGATAGAAGCTAGGTGCCCTAGATATCGAAGCCTGAGCTTCTTTGTTCCAACTTCTTGAGGACCATTTTAAGCTCAATATGTGTTTAGGGGATCCGGAGTACTTTGTTAATGCCCCAAGACGTAACATACTTCCTCATTGCTAATTTAGACGTAGTAAGACTACTGTATGCCCCACTTTTTAGTCAAAATTTGAGCCGCCCTTTTTGATTTTTCAACTCAAATCCCCTTTGGTCTCAAAGCGCCCTTTGCGGGGTTTTCGCTTTGGCCTCTCCTTTTTTTTTTAGGCGCCCTTTATGGGTTTTCACCTTGATCTTTCCTCTTTCAGGTAATATCTCTTGACTGAACCTGAATTCGTTGTATTGGGCAAGTCTTCGCCACCTATCTCGGTCAATATCAATGCTCCTCTAGAACAGGTCTTCTTTGGCATCTGTTTTCCTCTAAAATCGTTTTATAGAGGAAAAGTCTTTTTCAACATCACGTTTCATCGTGGAATTCTCTAGGATGAACCTCTTTGTCATAAGCTTGGATAACTTTAACCTTTTCTTCAACTAGGTTCAATTAGCAAAATGTTTCAATTCCATAATGGGTAAGATGTTGCCCCAGTGAAGGTTCTGGCCGACGTTCAATAAGACAGAAGGTAAATGGTAGCTTCTTATGCCAATCCTTACAAGTCTAAATCCCCTTTCATTTTTTTTGGTAACTTTTGTCGCACTGTGATATGCTGCCTGATCTTTGGACAAACTGTAAACTTTGACTTTATACAGTTATATAAATGTGATCCTTTATGGCATTCTGCTAGCATCTGATCTTTTTTTTTTTTTTGCGATTTGATGACTGTCAACTTTGTAACATTGACATATGAAGCTACTTCCACCCTCTTAGTGAAGTAAACGACGACCATGACAGTGAATCAATGTCAACTAAAAGCATTTGACAAGATTGGCCCCATAATATCCATGCCCCACATATGGAAAATTTGTGAAGTACTGGAGTAAGCACATGAATCTTGTCTCCTTAGATACGGCATAGCTGATACCATCCCTTTCTCTATAGATTGGTAGTGGCCGATCCTCATGTTTAGCCCGCATCTTATTAGTCCAGACATGTTGATAAATCGTAATTATAACATATTTTAACCCACATTTAATATGCTTTTCGATGATTTATTCCTTGATTTTTATAAAAAGGTGCTTGTAATCCTTTCTTTTCATGTCTTAGACCCAGGAAAGCAGCCGAGGATGAAAAGAACACAAATTGGGCTCAAAATAGAGTAAACAGGCCTTAGTGCGAAAGTGACACGGCCTGACCCTAAAATCCACACGGTCGTGCCTCGACGATTACCTAGAGCACGGCCTCAACTCCGACTCACACGGCCGTGCCCCAAATTAGAAGTCCTAACACGGTCTGACCCCAAGTCACATGGGCGTGTGACATGGTCGTGTCTCTGTCGCTGGAAAGAACAATGTCAGTCGGAAAAGGATACTTAGGGAGAAAGAATCGCATTCCAAGAGCCTATATATATCCCCTAAGTGCCACCTTTGAGAGGGCATCAAAGCTAGGCCAATGAGCCAAGCCGAGAAGGTCAGAATTAGGAAATAACGCGAGGATAGCCAGTTGATCCATCCCAAGAAGCCGGAGTTATACTCAAGACGGTGGAATTCTCCTTCAATTCCTTCAGGGGGTTTTAGGAATTTCTTATGTTTTGTTTTATCTTTTCTCTTATGATGTTTTCTTTATTCATTATGAACTAAACCCCTCAGATACCTGAAGGGGATGAAACCTAAACAAATCTTGTTATTTGATTTTTAAGTTATATGATGAATTACTTAGGTTGTTCTTAATTATGTTGCTTAATCCAAATCTAATGTGCTTAGGTGGAGGAGGAATAGACCCTACCTAAGAGAAGATCTAACATAATTAAACGGAGTTGATCAAACGCCTAGAGATAGGGTTACGAGATTTTGCCGGATTAGGATGAAACCTAATATGGGAGTCCATTGATCGATTTACTGCTATCCTAGGGGGTTATTATAATCGAATTAGAGTTCCACTAATTAACCTAGGGTTAGATGTTATTCGCCTCGAGAGAGGGTTTAATGTAGGTTAGGGAGTCTTACGGATCAAGCTAAGTAAAGAGATCATATAATTAAGGGTTAGATAACAAGTGAAGTCTAGGTGGATTCTTTCTGAGGGTATCGTCGTGATCAATTGAGTTTTCTTCAAGTTATTTTCCAATTCATCCTTTTTGTCTTTGTGTCCTTAGTTTAGTTCTTGTCGATTTAGTTTAGAAAAATCTTCACTTTAATTTTACATGCTAAATATTAAAAGTTAGTATTAATACTTTTAGTTCCTTTGGGTTCGATAATCCGGTCTTGCCTAAGCTATACCACTGTTTGATAGGTACACTTGCCTTTAATCGTTGTCAGAGTTAGTCTCCAGGTTCGATCATTCTTTTATAAATTTTTAAAGCTCTGATTTTAGCGATCACATGTCCTGATATGATCGTATGAAAACATCTTTGAATTCTTAAAGATAGCTCAATAATGTCTCGCCTTATTTCTGTGATGAGCTAGGCTACAATCTTCACTCCTTTCCTAGGCTCGTAATATCCAATGACCCTTTGTAGAGTAAGGTCTGTTTTTCATCTTGTTAAACCATTCTTAACAAGTCAGAAGACATGTCACAATCTCTGTCATCTTCAAAGTCCTGAGATCCCCTAGACCCATATCTCGTTCAAAAATGGAGTCAGTAACAACGTCGCTAATGTCATTGATATCTGGGTACCTAGGTACGAAGGCAAACAAATCCAAAGAATAAATGATTCTAAGAATGATTATTTGGATAGTATGGTCACAAATAAAGAATGAAAGAATATTGGTAAAAAAAATGTACAATATGAAAAATGAAAAATATTCACTTAAGAAAATGCATTTTATTGAAATAAAATTTTAGACACAAGCCTATTTCACAAAAGGGTTCTTATTGCCTCTAGGCTTAAGGCAACAAGCATGTTTTGCACATTACTAGATCAGCGCTAAAAATATAGGGATCTCTTCCACAGTCCCATTGTTTAAAATTTTCCCAAGTATGTTAATTCCCCGATTCAAACATGCCCTTAATGCTTAGATTCCCCATCATTCCCATCGGGTCCTTGATCTCCTCAATCAAACCATGCACTAGGGTCCTGAGCTCGATGCATTCTTGGATCTCCTGCCCCTATCTATCATGGAGCTCACAATGTTTACCCCATTAATAGAAAGGTTGTGTAACGAATTTTCTACACCAGAGGGATCATCAAATTTTATGACACCCAATTTGGTGAGTCTTTCGATCATCTTTTTAAAAGCGACGTAATTCTCGATCGAATGTCTTGTGATTCCTCGTGATATTTGCATTGACCATTTACGTTGTACCATTTAGGGTACGGGGGCTGTATTGGTTCTATATATAAAGCGGATATGACATGTGCGTCAAATAGAACTCGGTACAATTCCCTGTACGTAACTGAAATAAGTGCGAACTGAGGTTTCTCTGAGTTTGGTCTTGAATTGGGTTCTTGCCTTGGGGAGACCCGATGTCTGGTAATTACTATCCTTGGTTGGCTTATTGTAATCAGCTCTAAATAGCCCTCCGCTTTATTTTCCTTTTTCTTCAAGGCTTTTAAAGTACCTCTTCTTTTCTTTTTGTTTCTGCCAGTACCACCGGTTTGGCTTGACCATCATCCGGGTTAACACCTGAACCCCTCGGGAAGTTCAATAGGGTTGAAGTATCAGTTTGACCTTGGGGTTCAATAATGACGGGTACCCCATGAGAATGCGCGTCTGGTTGAGTCGGGACACTTATCGGGGAATAAATGATGTCTTCATCATCATCCACATTGTTGGCTACTGGGCCTCTCTTTTTTCCAAGTCTTCCAACTAGTAACTGGGTTAGCTGGCCTATGATATTCCTTTGAAATTCCCGCATTTCTTGTTGAATTTCAGTTAATTGCTCCTGCATCTGTATTTGCATTTGCTTTATTCTTTCCAATCTTTGTTCCATGTTTTCTAGGTTAACTGAAACATTTTACCTAATTAGGGTTCTTTTATAAAAGTCTAATGCAAATGATGCAATGTAATGCAAATGCATGAATGCAAAGAGGCATCGATTCTGATTCAACTTCATTTTAGAAAACTTTATTAGAAAACAAAATCATTTACATAAAACGGACTACTATATGCTTTCGCCCTAAGTCCTAAAGTTTTGATTTTCCCAAGCAATGGAGCTAGCTCTCGACTACGATCAGACTGTAGCTCATACTTCATGCTCAACGTATCAGCCCGTGATGCCAAAATCTGTAGATGATCAACTACCTCTCGAATCTGAACTATTACTTCACCCATGAGGTAACCTTGACTTCTAACTTGGTCATGGGAATGATGAAGCTCTTCCTTCCAATGCCATTCTCTTGTTTTAAGAAGCTTGATCTGAAGTTCATAATTGTGCAATGCTGTTGCTAACTCTTCAATCTTACCTTTCAAGCTTGACTTTAACTCGATCGCGGAATTAATGTTTTGATAGTGATGAATATATCAAATGGGGGACCAATACGAATTCCTTTCATTTCTCCATAATGAATCAAATCCCTTGTGATGTTTTTTTGGATCACAACGAGGAGCCAAGAAGTTCACAACATCCTATCTTTCAATCTTAGATGGCTCCACCAATTTCTTGAATGACACGGTCTTCTTAATATCCTTTTTCCATGTCCATTTGGGTTATCTTGCCCATCAGGGCTTGCATTTCCATTGTTTCTGGTAGGTGCAACATCCTCAAGTACAACAGAAAACTCAAGCTTGTTGTTTAATAGCAGACCTATAATAAATAAACCTTTTTTACCATCATAGGCAAAATTCTTTCCATTTGAATCATTTTTGTAGATCTCATACACTCTGTTAGTCACTTTCCTTCCAACACTCTTACCGTCTACAGGGTGACCATCTTCATATGAAAGAGAAACGTTGTACTGGTAGAAGTGTTTATCCGTATTCCCCACGCTCACTTTGAAGTGATTGGTGAGTATAATTACCTTTTGCCCTTTAGTTCCAACACCATGCCTTGCCATAGGGTATCGTACAATCTTCTTCGCATCCGATTCTGCTTTGATCAGAACAACATCAAAAGGCATAGGTGGCAAGAATTCTAGCGCTGCCCCATTTTCCTCTTGCTCAAACGAATCCATACCCTTCTTTCTCTGATTGCTTTTGCTATATGTGAACGATTGCATTGTCTTCCACTTTATCAAGGAATTCATTCTCCATAACCAGCTTTCTAACTCTAGAAACTGATCATGAATCGATACCTCTTTAAATATGAAATGATATGCACAAAAGGATGAAACATAACAAGTTAGTACCATGGAATATAAAGCAAGTAAAATAAATAAACACCTATCTGGGTGTCCACTAAGGTTTGTCATACCTAAGGTGGGCTCTTATGGTTCATTATATGCGGTTTAGTTCTAAAGTTGAGGTACCTGAACCAGCAGATTCCTCGATCCTCACCCATTATAAGCTCATATGGACCGAGTTCGGTTCAAGGGAATACATTTCCCTATGGCCATGCGAAAGTGAAAACTTCACGAAGACATAGGTACAGATGTATTCCGGAAACAATTCACTAGCCCATGCGGAGGTGAAAACCTCACGAAGGCATAGCTTTTCGCTCCCCCTTAAAGGCGCGACCATGACGGTCATGTGGTGCAATGCAGAAATATACTTAGAACCACATGCAATAAAAGGATCATTTTCTAAAAAAAACACAATTTAAAATTCATACAAAAAGACATTAAATTATCAATTTTACGACTTGACTCTCTTATTGTCTCCAGTGGAGTCGCCAAGCTATCGAAACCATTTTTAAGATCGGTTTAAAAAATGGAGATCGACTTTTAAAAACAACAATGGGAGTCGCCACCAATCCCTTTTTCCTTAGGTGTGATTGGATCACCTTGTAAAATGTTTATTTTAAAATATTTGATTTTGGTCTACTAAAAAAACAAGAAAACAAGTTCGGGAGTCAGTTACGTATGAGGAAGGGTTAGCACCTTCATAACACCCAAAAATTGGTACCTTAATTGATAAAAATCATGTCCAAATGTTAGAAATCTTTAAAAAGTTTAAAATAAGACCCTCTATTTGAAGGTAAATCAAGACTACTTATCTCAAAGAAATAAAAATACCACACCCAGAAAGTTAGGATACAATATCTCAAAACTTCGAAGCTAGATACATCTTTTTAGAAAATTCTTACCTCGAGATACAAAACATCCCACCCAGTAAGTTAGGATACAACTTTTTGAATTCCCAAGAATAAGTTTTTATATTTGGCAAACTAGAATTTTGAAAATGGAGGTGTAACACCCCTTACCCGAAACCTTTGCCGGAGTCGAGTATGTGGCATTACTAGACTTGACTACTAGTTTGGGGCATAAAAATTTAAAGCTGTCCAACTGCGTCAGGCTGACTAAAATGACCATAACTCGAGTTACAAAACCCGAAATTTAGATCCGTAAATTTTCCTTGAAACTAGACTCATATAACTTGTTACCATAAATTTTCCAGAATTTTTCATGTGGTCAATTAGTACATTTTATTCATCAAAGTTACCCCTATTTCACTATTTGATAATTCTGACCTATCTTTACAAAAACTCAGTTATCTCATTGCACAAAATTTCAATAATGTTTTTGTTTATTCCAATCAAAAATAGACTAATTAAGGATTCTAAACATATAAACTATGCTCCATAATTATTTTTGTACAATTTTTAACAATTTTTCCAAGACAGAACAGGGACTCACGAATTCATTCAGGACAAGTCTCACTAAAACTTAAATATCTCATAATATATAATTTCTTTGCCTAACTTGTTTCTTTCATATCAAAATAGGCACAATAAACTTTAATTCTATATCTTATTCACTTTCTAATTCAATTTCTCCTATTTTTGGTGATTTTTCAAAATCACATCACTGCTGCAACTAAAAACTGTTTCATAACAAAAATATGATTAACTAGTTTATAACTTCCTTACTCAATTTATTTAAACTCTATACCTTAACCATACATATATATATATGTATACCAAAAACAAATCCCATATATAATTTAGGCCATGATCAAATTTAAAACATCCATTTACATACAAGCAAGTTATAAAATTCAAACATAGAAACGATACATCCATTTTCGCATGGCTATATTTATGTACAAGATCAAACGTTGTATGTTTTAAAAACTTCATCTAGCCTATACATGCCTTTTTAGTCACAGCCAAAATTTAAAAATACCAAAAGAAGACGATAGTGTGGTTGACTTTCTTGAAGATCCTTCTCGAGTCCGTAACGTAACTAAAATCTATAAAACAAAGGAGAACATTTCACACAAATAAGCTTACTAGCTTAGTAAGTCCTAAACTCATGATAATAAAACATTCAAATATTAGCGAAATTAAAACATTCAACTTATAGCATTTCACATAAGCACTTAAGTATATTACTTATACAAGGTCGAATACTAATAATTCATTAACCCAAGTAAATCAGAAATCATTTCCTTCGACCTACATTTCTTTAAATTTCCTATAAGTATATCACATGGAAATTTCCTTTATTCTTAACATTTATACTTGAAAACCAAATTTCCATAATAGCACATTTACTCTCAATTTCAATCATGTGATACTCACACACATACATTTTAACCTCAACATACATAACGTAGTTCTCATAGAATTAGCTTGACCCAAGAAATGTCAATATAACATACCTTACATACTTACCTGAGCCATTGACTAAATAAATTAGCTTTTAATTTGCCTTGAACAAATATTCGGTTTCTCTTTTGCAAAACACATCACCGGCTTCAAGCCTGCTAGGCGCAAAGGCCCGATAAGTAGCACCGGCACAAGGCCTGCTAGGCGTAAAAGCCCAATAAGTAACACCGGCACAAAGCCTGCTAGGCGTAAAAGCCCGATAAGTAACACCGGCACAAAGCCTGCTAGGCGTAAAAGCCCGAAGCAAATCAATGTAATCAAACATTCTCCACACACTCTTCATAACTATTATATACACATGTCTAATTCAATTGGGCTCGTTCACATTAAACCAATAAAATCACTATATCATTATGCAATTCAACAATTTATTTCACATAACCAACTTTAATCATCAACCTACTATGCCTCTATACATTCGGCCATAATATAAATAGGTACAAAAAATTCAGCAATTCATACTATTGTATATAATCATAATTAAATCGTTAACATATTTTAACTAAAGGACTTACCTCGGTTGTCGATAGACCGTGTAAATCGGCTATTCGAGAACCCGTCTTTCCCTGGTCCAATTCCGTTTTTCTTTGTTCTTGATCTAAACACATTAAAATTTGCTCATTCAAGCATATTTCATCTCAATTTAATCCAAAAACACTTGAATAAATAATTTACCATTTTGCCCCTAATGTTTTCCATTTTTACAAATTGGTCCTATTTACAAAAAACACAAAATATGCAAAATTTCCTAACACCATAGCTAGGCCGAATCTTCCCCATAGCCATATGTGTCCATGCATTTCATTTATTTGACATTTAATCCTTCACAAATTTATTCTTTTCAATTTAGCCCTATTTACTCAAAATCTCCAAAAACTTCAACACAAAACTTATAAATCTTTAACATATATTTAATCTAAATTCATCAAACATCAAAACTATCCAAGCATGTTAATGGCCGAATCCTATATACATAGTATTTTCAAAAATTTAGACATGGGTCGGGTAATATACGAAGCAACGATCTCAAAAACGTAAAAATTATCAAAAACTAAAAACCGACCATACCTTAATCAAGCTTTCTAACTTGCCGAAACTTGAAGCTTTAACAATGGTGTTTTCTATCCTAACATTCGGCTAGGAGAGAATGAAAGAGATGATGGCTTTATTTTTATGTTTGTTTTATATAAATGCATTAACATTATTATAATATATAACATAACCTTATAAAAAAAATTAATAAATTAAACTAACATATATAGGTAGCTAATTTGGCCCATTGCCGTCCATTAATATGGTCAATGGGCTAATTGCCCTTTTGGGACACCCACTTAAAAAGCCACAAGCAACCTAGTACATTACACCTTAGCATGCAACTTTTACGCTTTTCGCGATTAAATCCTTTTTATAAAATTAAGCACTTAAACGATAAAATTTTTCTATGAAACTTTCACACATTTTAATTCACATATAATAGACACAAAATAAATTATTAGAACATTACTCGGGCTCGGATTCGTGGTCCCGAAACCACCGTTCCGATTAGGGTCAAAATTGGTCTGTTACAACTCTCCCCCTTAAGAATTTTCGTCCTCGAAAATTTTACCGTTAAACAATTTCGGGTATTGCTGCCTCATTGTATCTTCGGGCTCCCACGTAGCCTCTTCAGCCCCGTGTCTATTCCATAATACTTTTACTAGTGGAATCTTCTTATTTCTTAACTCTTTCACTTCTCGAGCTAAGATACGGATCGGTTCCTCATCATATGTCAAATCAGATCGGATTTCAATCTCTGCCGGTATAATCACATGAGACGGATCGGATCTGTACTTACGAAGCATCGAAACGTGAAATACGTCATGCATCTTTTCTAACTCAGAGGGCAATCTCAATCTATAAGCAACCGGCCCAATACGTTCAATGACTTCGTACGGTCCGATAAATCTCGGACTCAACTTGCCTTTCCGACCAAATCGGAGCACCTTTTTCCACGGAGAAACTTTTAAGAACACCCGATCTCCGACCTGAAATTCAATGTCCTTACATTTCAAATCTGCATAAGACTTTTGACGATCCGAAGCGGCTTTCAAATTACTCCTAATAACAACCACTTTCTGTTCTGTTTCTTTAATCCAATCAACCCCGTGTATCTTATTTTCACTGAGTTCAGTCCAATATAACGGCGTGCGACATTTTCGCCCGTACAAGGCTTCATAAGGCGCCATTTTTATGCTAGATTGGAAGCTATTATTGTAAGCAAATTCAATCAAAGGTAGGT
Source organism: Gossypium australe (assembly GCA_005393395.2). Lineage (NCBI taxonomy): Eukaryota > Viridiplantae > Streptophyta > Magnoliopsida > Malvales > Malvaceae > Gossypium > Gossypium australe. Next base: position 123,017,486 of record CM016624.1, on the reverse strand, counting down.
ATCGTTCCCACGTACCTTCAAATTCGAGAACGCAACACCTCAACATGTCCTCAAGTATCAAAATAGTTCGTTCAGACTGACCGTCTGTTTGTGGATGGAAGGCGGTACTAAAATGAAGTTTAGTACCTAGAGCAACTTGTAATTTCTTCCAGAATCGCTATGTGAATCTCGGATCTCTATCTGAAACAATGGAACTCGGTACACCATGTAACCTTACAATCTGCGACACATACAATTCGGCAAGCTTATCAAGTGAATAGTCGGTACGTACCGGTACAAAATGAGCTGATTTAGTCAATCTATGAACAATAACCCATACGGCATCTTTCTTATTCGGTGTCATAGGAAGACCGGATACAAAATCCATTGTAATTCTATCCCATTTCCATTCAGGTATCATGATTGGTTGAAGTAGTCCGGACGGTACCTGATGCTCAGCTTTTACTTGTTGACAGATTAGGCACTTGGAAACAAACTCAGATATATCCCGTTTCATGCCAGGCCACCAATAGAACTGTTTCAAATCGTTATACATTTTAGTGCTACCTGGGTGTATCGATAGTCGACCATTATGGGCCTCACACAGGATCATCTGATTCAAATCTGAGTTCTTTGGAACACACAATCAGCCTTTATATTTCAAACAATCATTTGCATCAATCTGAAAATCTGATCCTGTACCGTTTTCACACTGAATCCGAATAGCAATCAAATTTTTGTCAACCTTCTGTGCATCACGAATTTGTTGAATAAACATCGGTCTTGCTTGTAACTCGGCTATGATCGAACCATCATCAGACATAGCCATCTGTGTGTTCATTGCACGAAGAGCAAATAATGATTTTCGACTTAACACATCCGCAACAACATTAGCTTTCCCCGGATGATAGTCAATCACTAATTCATAGTCTTTCAGCAATTCTAACCATCTGCGTTGTCTCAAATTTAGATCTTTCTGAGTCATCAAATATTTTAGACTTTTATGATCTGAATAAATATGACATTTTTCGCCGAATAAGTAGTGACACCAAATTTTCAGTGCGAACACAATGGCTGCTAACTCCAGATCGTGAATTGGATAATTTTTCTCATGCGGCTTCAATTGTCTCAAAGCGTAGGCTATCACCTTGCCTTCTTGCAATAAAACGCAACCCAGCCCATTCAAGGAAGCATCCCTAAAAACGATAAATTCTTTACCCGATTCAGGCTGAGTTAACACGGGAGCTTCGATCAAAAGGGCTTTCAACTGCTCAAAACTTTTCTGACACTTTTCTGACCACTCAAACTTGACATCTTTCTGTAATAGTTTCGTCAAAGGTGTAGCTATTACAGAAAAACCTTTTACAAATCGTCTATAATATCCCCCAAGGCCTAGGAAACTTCGGACCTCGGAAACATTCTTTGGTGGTTTCCAATCGAGTATAGCTGCTATTTTGTTTGGATCCACCCGAATACCTGACACTGAAACAACATGACCCAAGAAGCTGACCTCATTCATCCAGAACTCACACTTACTGAACTTTGCATACAATCGTTGATCTCTCAAAGTTTGTAGTACTAATCTCAAATGCTCAGCATGTTCCGTTTCATTTTTGGAGTAGATCAGTATATCATCAATAAACACTACTACAAACCGATCCAAAAACTGTCGGAAGACTCGATTCATTAGATCCATAAAAACAGCAGGTGCATTAGTGAGTCCAAAAGGCATAACCAAAAACTCATAATGTCCGTACCTCGTTCGGAATGCAGTCTTTGGCACATCTGTATCTCTGACTCGCAACTGATAATAACCCGATCTCAAATCTATCTTCGAAAACACTGAAGCCCCCTTCAACTGATCAAAAAAATCATCGATCCGAGGTAACGGGTACTTATTCTTTATGGTTACCTTATTTAGTTGCCGGTAGTCGATACACATTCGCATAGTCCCATCTTTCTTTTTCACAAATAAAACCGGTGCACCCCAAGGAGAGAAGCTCGGTCGTGCAAAGCCCCTATCTGTTGTAATAGCCCAAAATAGGGCCTATTCGGAATAGTGGTTTCAAGACCACAAACTCTAAGTAAAAATATTTAATTTATGATTGCTTTAGAGTCTATGATATGTTGGGTGATGGTGTGTAAATCTTGTTAAGTAATTTTTATCGATAAAGTGCCCAATTTTATTATTGGGGTTAAATTGCAATAAGTTGCAAAATATGAGGTCTATAATGTGATTGAATTGTTGTGTGGAAATTTCGTTAAGAAATTTTATCGAAGAAGTGTTTAATTTGGTTAGAAGGATTAAATGGTTATAGGTGCGAAGTGTATGTTCCAGATGATTAGATAAAGGGTGTAATTGTGATGGGTTTTTAAAGTGAAGGTCCTTATGAAGAATTAATCCACTTATAAGTTAAATGGATAATAAGACAAAAATAGTAAAAAGAATATATAAAAAAAAAAAACACCATTATTTTCTTCTTCTCCAGAATGTGAGAAGAAAAAAATGGCAGCCATGGATGAGCATTCGGCCAAGCTTCTATGGCTTATATAGGTATGGTTTTTGTCCCGTTTTTAATGATTTTCATATTTTTGAGATCCTCAAAGCTTAATTTGTCTATTTCTACCATTAATTTGAAGTGTAATCAAAGTTTAAAAAAATATATCCATGCTAGATAAGCATGTATTTTGATATCTAATGGTAGAGTATGGATGTTTGAGGTTAGGAGAGCGATGTTTGCTAAATGATTTTCGGTGAAAACGATTAAAACGAGTTAATCGGTAAAAGTTGTTATTGTTCATAAGTATGTGTTATAGTAAGAATTTGAAGTTGCTATAGAAGGGAAAAATGTTCAGCATGTCATAAAACATAAGAAAAAGGAATAAAGTTTAATTTTCGAGCCTAGGGGCAAAATCATAATTATGCAAAAGTTTAGGGGCAAAATTGTAATTTTGCCAAAGTTTGAGTTAGGGACTGTTTTGAGTAGTATATTAATTAAATAAGTGAAATGTGATGTTTTAGATCCCGAAAAATGAGATTTGGACCTAGAACTGGAGGAAAATCGAAAATCGAGAAAGTTGGTAAAATGGTCGTTTCGGCATTCGAGGTAAGTTCGTGTGTTAATAATAATGCAACATCGTGCTTGAATTGTAATTTTCTATTAATATGGCAAAATTAATGTTAAATGAACTGAATTTTAAATTAATATTTCATGGGTTGTATGAGTTGCTACACAGCTGTACCTGACGAGATTTCGGCAAGTAAGTTCATATGGTTGAGTTTACATGTTTATTGGTGAATGATTGAATTTGTTAAATATGAATTTGTTGTGGGATTGTGAAAATTATGATAAAATGGAAGAATAAATGCGGTAATTCAAATTAGGAAAAACGCAGAATTGAGTACGTTTGTATCGTGACATGTGATGAATTGACGGATAAGACCATGGTTAATCCATGGCAAAGTGTGAAATGTAGGTATGGTATCATCCATACTGAGTTATGAAATGTAGGTATGGTATCATCCATATTGAGATATGAAATGTAGGTATGGTATCATCCATACTGAGTTGTGAAATGTAGGTATGGTATTAACCATACTGAGTTAAGAAATGTAGGTATGGTGTTTCCATACCGAGTTATGAAATGTAGGTATGGTATTTCAACGAGGAAAACCATACTGAGTTGTGAAACGTGGCACTGAGCAACGACGTACTTAAATTCGTAAGACGTTTCCTAATTTGATAATAAGTAATACAAAAAGGAGTGAATCAAAAGAAAGAGATTGAGTGATTGTTAATGTTGAGCTCAATTATGTGTACAAGAGAGTTATGAAATGGTTTTGGTCACATGTATAGTACTAAGTGCAGGCTACTATATGTACCAGATAGCTTCGGCTACAAGGGTGGTACCATGTGTAGGCCACCATGTATCTGTTATCATTACGATGAGTTCAACGGAAAATTGACTAAGTATAATTGAAAATGATCATGTTATGAATAAGTGCAAGTGTGAATGTGACCAATTGAGAAATGTGGCAAATGTATGTATGAACAATATGTTCAATATGTAATCGGAAATTGGAAAGATTGGTATAAGCAAGTGAAGAACACAACTAAAGTGAAAAAGAGCAAACATTTACAATAGAACTGCTTTGGGCAGTAGCAGTGACGTAAATTTGAAAAATCACCAAAAATAGTAAAAATTGAATTATAAGTTGGATGAGATATTGATTTAAAGCTTATTGAGTCTATTTTCATATAAAATAAAAATAGAAAACAAATTATTTGTATATTTTGAGATATTTGAATTTCGGTGATACTGGTTCAGAATGATTACGTGATCCCCTGCTCTGCATTTGAAAAATTATTAAAATTTGTACATAAATAATTATGAGATATAATTTATATGCCTGAAATCCTGAATGAGTCTAGTTTCAAATGAACAAAACAAGGAGGCCATATAAATTCTTTACAAAGAGAAAATTGATTTATAGTGAAGAGAGGTCAGAGTAGTTGAATGGTGAAACAGGGGAAATTTTAATGAATAAACTGTACCAATTGGCTAAGCCAATAATTCTGAAAATTTTATGGTAAGAAGATAAATGAGTTAAGTTTCAGGGAAAATTAACGGATCTTAATTTGGAGTTCTGTAGCTCCAGATATAAATTATTTAATGACTATGACTCAAGGAAACATCTTAACTGGAATTTGAATGAATGGAAAGAATATGAAAATAGCATGTTATCGTATTGCTTATTATTTTCATGCGAGCTTACTAAGCGTAAAGCTTACTCCCTCCTTTCCATTCTTTTAGTTTTGTTAGGTCAGCTCAGGGTTGGAGATCGTCGGAGGCAGCATCACACTATCGAGCCATTATCCTAGGAGTATTGGCATGTATAAGGATTTAGTTTTTCTATGACAGATGTTGTTGTGATTAGCCAAATGTATTAGCTTATATTGATTTGTTAATTACAGCCATGAGATGTGGCTTATAATGATTTTAGCTCGTAAGCCTATTTGTCCATAGTATAAGTGATTAAATAGATGACAATGTCAAATGCATGTGTTTGAAAAGTTTTAAATTTTGGGCAAAATTTGGTAACCCGGTTTTGTATGATTGTGAATTTTAAGTCCGATAATGCCTCAAACCCTATTCTGGTGTTGGATACAGGTGAGAGGTGTTACATTTAGTGGTATCAGAGCTATGGTTTAGTCGGTTCTCGGACTACCATAGTGAGTGTGAGAGTCTAGCTATACATGCCATAATGAACTGTGATAGTGTGATGACTTCCGACCCTGATGTAAATTATTTTATTAGACAGATGTGCACTTCAACCGAGCTAAATTTGATAGTGCAAACAATATGTTTATGACGAGTTGAGACTCGTAAAAAGTAAGTTTATGACGTTTATGTGATGATGAGTAAATTATGGATAAAAATTTCTTTTGAAATATGAAAGATGAGATGAAAGGAAAGTTTATACCATGATAAGTGTTCATGTTGATTGGCATTTGTATGATGCTATGAGTATAACATAAAATTAAGTGAATGTTATGAGTATTTTTTTTGTGCAGCTTCATATTCTGAAAATTTGTTATTTTTGTTTCCTTAATAAATAATTATTCAATGTATCAGCCATGAGATATCAGTAGGAAATGTTCTATCGATGAAAATAGTTTATTCTTATTATTAAAATGCTTAGAATGATTATAAGTTTTGACTTGATGGTGAGAGTTCTTTGATACAGTTACCAGAGATATAAAGATTGTGCTTTTGTATTGGTTGTTATGGGAATTTGTGTTTAAATTTCTCCGATGATCGAAATGTTTTGTTTTCAGCCAAGACATTATCTACTAAAGTTATTGAGAAGTTAGTCTTATTATGGCAGCATGTGAATATGTTATTATTGGTAGGCTGTGTGTGATTACCAGCTTATTTATCATTATTGGTGGGCTATGTGTGATACTACCGTACTTATTATTATTGGTGGGCCATGTATGAAACCACAGTGTATTCGATATTATTCGGAAGTGTTCATCGGGAAACCTTGACAAAGTGAAAATTACGTGTGATTATGTGATGACAAGTGCAAGGTATAAGTGCATGTAAATGTGAGCAATGTTTATGATATGTATTTGGAATGTGGTAAGACCTAAAATGAGTAAGTCTATATGTAAATGATACATCCTTTTTATTTATGTTTTTACATATCAGTGTATCATATGATATATGAGTGAATATTATTGATATTTATTAAAATGATGGAAAGCGAGAAAATTCCCGGATGAATCTTCGAAAGAGACAAAGGATACGGATGAATACCGTGAATATGTGTGTTAAATGGCCTAAAATAACTTTGGTGTTGTGATGAAATTTTATGAAAATCATCTTAGTTTCGCAATGTTACAGTTAAGGAAAAAGTTAATATTGACTAATCGACTCGTTCGGGGTTCTTATCATATGAGAATGCTAATCAATTTTAGTGATAGATGAAAGTAATGTTAATCTGTTTGGGCCGTGATCGGTATTACTCTATCTTTTCTGGTATTCTATTAATATGAGTTGATAGAAAAGTGACAATAACGTTCATATGATGTTGAAATTCAGTTTCCACTGATTGTTATTTTGTGAAATGTGTATATGAAAACTATGTTGCTTCTGTTATCATTCAGTGCTTATAAGTATTGTTTTCCTTCTGGAAATTTTCTGAGAATTTGTCGAAGTCGATATTATTTCTCTTATGAGCTATATTCTCAGAATTCTAGTACGGTATCAAATCTTGGATTTTCTTATCTCGGATTTCTTATTGACTTTATTTTATGAATTGTGCAAGAGATATTCCTTTACTGGAAGTAATCATACTTTTGTGATTATGAAATCTAGTTTGATAATGAACATACAGTGTTGCTATTATTAGATGTGTAAAGACTATGCTTTTGCATTAGTTAAATTATTGTTTATCGGTGAGACTGAGAAGTTAGCCTTGAAATGGCGCTACGATTTTAATTGTAAGAGAGATGCAATTCCAATGGGGTTCAGTATTTGAAAATTAACAGTAAAGTAAATTTTATTAGATGTGATCTATCTTTAGATTTTGGGAAAAGAATAAACATTAATAAGAGAGTAAACAGTAAAGGATTAAGCTGGAATCCGCGCTATGGTTGTTATTTCTGAGTAATTTGATATATCTCAATGCGTTAAAACGATATTGTTATGTATCATTGAAACTTTATAGTTGATTTAAGGATCATTGATTCGTAACCGGAAAGAATTGCAATAGGATACATGTCTGAGTTATCATGGCAACTAGATGAAAATGGTTCCTTTAGAAGGGTACTGTAAAATAGCCAAGACCAATTCAACTATTTAGTCTGGATAGTTTATTGGTTTGAAGTATATTTTGATACAAGAACGTGAAAATGGTAGCTTATGCTTGCACTCAGTTAATACTGCATGAAAAGAATCTTATGATGTGAATTAGACAGTGATTATTATTCAGAAATAATGATGCTTATTCCATGATTTTGTGAAACTTAGAATTTTGTTAGTAAATGGTAAGTTAGAAGTGTTCTAAAAGAACTAACTTCTGATTCAGAACTACAGGTCAGAAACTGACTATTTATTGTTGTTTCGAGACGGAGTTTGTGTGCCAAGAAATCAATTATAGATTATCAAAAATTGCATACAGAATCGAAAGGTAAGAGTATTGAACTTAGATGAGTGTCAAGTGCTTCTGAAAGTATTTCATTAACAGAGAATTTTCACCTGGATAAGTAAAGATAGGTGAGTTGTGGTTCATCGAAGAGTATGAGATTATTGATAGAATAAGGCGAATTATTTATTAGTGGGATTTTCACTCAGAATTTAAGAAGATCAGTAATATGATTTTTATGTTCATGATAAGATAGTACAGTTCCGAATCTTAGTTTAAGAAGTAAGATGTTGAAATGCCGAAACTATATGAGAAGCTGAAAGTGACTTGTGAAATTAGACCTAAATCCATTAATTGGTGAGATTTTCAGGGACGAAAATCCGTAAGGGGGGAGAATTGTAATAGCCCAAAATAGGGCCTATTCGGAATAGTGGTTTCAAGACCACAAACTCTAAGTAAAAATATTTAATTTATGATTGCTTTAGAGTCTATGATATGTTGGGTGATGGTGTGTAAATCTTGTTAAGTAATTTTTATCGATAAAGTGCCCAATTTTATTATTGGGGTTAAATTGCAATAAGTTGCAAAATATGAGGTCTATAATGTGATTGAATTGTTGTGTGGAAATTTCGTTAAGAAATTTTATCGAAGAAGTGTTTAATTTGGTTAGAAGGATTAAATGGTTATAGGTGCGAAGTGTATGTTCCAGATGATTAGATAAAGGGTGTAATTGTGATGGGTTTTTAAAGTGAAGGTCCTTATGAAGAAATTAATCCACTTATAAGTTAAATGGATAATAAGACAAAAATAGTAAAAAGAATATATAAAAAAAATAAAACACCATTATTTTCTTCTTCTCCAGAATGTGAGAAGAAAAAAATGGCAGCCATGGATGAGCATTCGGCCAAGCTTCTATGGCTTATATAGGTATGGTTTTTGTCCCGTTTTTAATGATTTTCATATTTTTGAGATCCTCAAAGCTTAATTTGTCTATTTCTACCATTAATTTGAAGTGTAATCAAAGTTTAAAAAAATATATCCATGCTAGATAAGCATGTATTTTGATATCTAATGGTAGAGTATGGATGTTTGAGGTTAGGAGAGCGATGTTTGCTAAATGATTTTCGGTGAAAACGATTAAAACGAGTTAATCGGTAAAAGTTGTTATTGTTCATAAGTATGTGTTATAGTAAGAATTTGAAGTTGCTATAGAAGGGAAAAATGTTCAGCATGTCATAAAACATAAGAAAAAGGAATAAAGTTTAATTTTCGAGCCTAGGGGCAAAATCATAATTATGCAAAAGTTTAGGGGCAAAATTGTAATTTTGCCAAAGTTTGAGTTAGGGACTGTTTTGAGTAGTATATTAATTAAATAAGTGAAATGTGATGTTTTAGATCCCGAAAAATGAGATTTGGACCTAGAACTGGAGGAAAATCGAAAATCGAGAAAGTTGGTAAAATGGTCGTTTCGGCATTCGAGGTAAGTTCGTGTGTTAATAATAATGCAACATCGTGCTTGAATTGTAATTTTCTATTAATATGGCAAAATTAATGTTAAATGAACTGAATTTTAAATTAATATTTCATGGGTTGTATGAGTTGCTACACAGCTGTACCTGACGAGATTTCGGCAAGTAAGTTCATATGGTTGAGTTTACATGTTTATTGGTGAATGATTGAATTTGTTAAATATGAATTTGTTGTGGGATTGTGAAAATTATGATAAAATGGAAGAATAAATGCGGTAATTCAAATTAGGAAAAACGCAGAATTGAGTACGTTTGTATCGTGACATGTGATGAATTGACGGATAAGACCATGGTTAATCCATGGCAAAGTGTGAAATGTAGGTATGGTATCATCCATACTGAGTTATGAAATGTAGGTATGGTATCATCCATATTGAGATATGAAATGTAGGTATGGTATCATCCATACTGAGTTGTGAAATGTAGGTATGGTATTAACCATACTGAGTTAAGAAATGTAGGTATGGTGTTTCCATACCGAGTTATGAAATGTAGGTATGGTATTTCAACGAGGAAAACCATACTGAGTTGTGAAACGTGGCACTGAGCAACGACGTACTTAAATTCGTAAGACGTTTCCTAATTTGATAATAAGTAATACAAAAAGGAGTGAATCAAAAGAAAGAGATTGAGTGATTGTTAATGTTGAGCTCAATTATGTGTACAAGAGAGTTATGAAATGGTTTTGGTCACATGTATAGTACTAAGTGCAGGCTACTATATGTACCAGATAGCTTCGGCTACAAGGGTGGTACCATGTGTAGGCCACCATGTATCTGTTATCATTACGATGAGTTCAACGGAAAATTGACTAAGTATAATTGAAAATGATCATGTTATGAATAAGTGCAAGTGTGAATGTGACCAATTGAGAAATGTGGCAAATGTATGTATGAACAATATGTTCAATATGTAATCGGAAATTGGAAAGATTGGTATAAGCAAGTGAAGAACACAACTAAAGTGAAAAAGAGCAAACATTTACAATAGAACTGCTTTGGGCAGTAGCAGTGACGTAAATTTGAAAAATCACCAAAAATAGTAAAAATTGAATTATAAGTTGGATGAGATATTGATTTAAAGCTTATTGAGTCTATTTTCATATAAAATAAAAATAGAAAACAAATTATTTGTATATTTTGAGATATTTGAATTTCGGTGATACTGGTTCAGAATGATTACGTGATCCCCTGCTCTGCATTTGAAAAATTATTAAAATTTGTACATAAATAATTATGAGATATAATTTATATGCCTGAAATCCTGAATGAGTCTAGTTTCAAATGAACAAAACAAGGAGGCCATATAAATTCTTTACAAAGAGAAAATTGATTTATAGTGAAGAGAGGTCAGAGTAGTTGAATGGTGAAACAGGGGAAATTTTAATGAATAAACTGTACCAATTGGCTAAGCCAATAATTCTGAAAATTTTATGGTAAGAAGATAAATGAGTTAAGTTTCAGGGAAAATTAACGGATCTTAATTTGGAGTTCTGTAGCTCCAGATATAAATTATTTAATGACTATGACTCAAGGAAACATCTTAACTGGAATTTGAATGAATGGAAAGAATATGAAAATAGCATGTTATCGTATTGCTTATTATTTTCATGCGAGCTTACTAAGCGTAAAGCTTACTCCCTCCTTTCCATTCTTTTAGTTTTGTTAGGTCAGCTCAGGGTTGGAGATCGTCGGAGGCAGCATCACACTATCGAGCCATTATCCTAGGAGTATTGGCATGTATAAGGATTTAGTTTTTCTATGACAGATGTTGTTGTGATTAGCCAAATGTATTAGCTTATATTGATTTGTTAATTACAGCCATGAGATGTGGCTTATAATGATTTTAGCTCGTAAGCCTATTTGTCCATAGTATAAGTGATTAAATAGATGACAATGTCAAATGCATGTGTTTGAAAAGTTTTAAATTTTGGGCAAAATTTGGTAACCCGGTTTTGTATGATTGTGAATTTTAAGTCCGATAATGCCTCAAACCCTATTCTGGTGTTGGATACAGGTGAGAGGTGTTACATCTGTCAACTCTTGCAACTGTGCTTTCAATTCTTTTAATTCAGTAGGTGCCATTCGGTACGGAGCTATCGAAATCAGAGTCGTACCCGGCACTAACTCAATGCCGAACTCAATCTCTCGTACTGGGGGTAAACCCGGTAGTTCTTCAGGAAACACATCGGGGTATTCACATACAACTGATACAGATTCGATTTGTTTCTCTGACATTTTATTATCCAGTACATAAGCCAGATAAGCTTCACACCCTTTTCTCATATACTTTTGGGCTAACATTGAAGATATTACTGTAGGCAACCCATTTACATCACAGGATTTAATTCTGATGGTCTCACCGTTTCGACACCTCAAATCAATAAGTTTTCTTTTACAATCCACTACTGCCTCATGTGAAGTTAACTAGTCCATACCCAAGATTATATCAAATTCGTCAAAGAGCAACAACATTAAATCAGCTGGGAAGCAATAATCCCGAATCATCAACGGGCAACCTCTACACACTTTATTAACAAGCACACATCTACCCAAAGGGTTGGACACACGTATCACAAACTCGGTAGACTCAACTAGCAGAGTCTTTCCGAATTCTAAAGTTTCACACACATATGAGTGAGTCGAACCAGGATCAATTAATGCAATTACAGTAGTGTCATAAAGGGTGAAAGTACCGATAATGACATCGGGAGAGGAAGCATCCTCTCTGGCTCGTGCAGCATAAGCTCTAGCTGGAGCTCTAGCCTCAGATCGAACTGTAGTGTTCTTCGTTCCTTTCTGACTACCACCTACATTGCCGGAATGTCTGGGTGGTCTGCCCCGCACTGACGTGTTGCTCGGTTTAGTGTTCTGAACTGTATTCTGTTCAGCCAACATCGGACATTCTCTAATAAAATGATCTGATGATCCACATTTAAAGCAAGACCGATCATGAAATCTACAACTCCCAGAATGCCATTTCCCACAGTGCTTGCATTCAACTCGATTCTGTGGAATGTTACCAACACTGGCCATCGAGGTAGCTCGGGAGTCCACGGAAGGTCGATCACGTCTAGGTAATTCTGAAGTAGCTTTATGTCGACTGTGGTCATCTCTAAACTTCTTGGATGTGGAATTGAAGACCTTACCTAAAGATCTTTTACGAATGTCTCTAGCTTCTGTCTCAGCCTTTCTTTTCTCTTTCCCGAGCTCTTCAGCTTTGCAAGCTCGATCTACTAGTGTCACAAATTCTTGAATTTCAAGAATACCAACAAACATCTTTATGTCTTCATTCAGGCCATCTTCGAATCTTTTGCACATAATAGCTTCTGTAGAAACACACTCTCTAGCGTATCTGCTGAGCCTGACAAATTTCCGTTCATATTTCGTCACGGTCATTCGTCCTTGTTTCAGCTCAAGGAATTCCTTTCGTTTTTGATCAACGAATCTTTGGCTGATATATCTCTTGCGGAATTCATTCTGGAAGAAATCCCATGTCAATTTTTCTTTCGGAACTACTGATACTAGTGTATTCCACCAGTGATATCCAGTGTCCCGCAGTAAGGATATAGCACATTTCAGGCATTCATCTGGAGTACAAGATAGCTCATCAAGTACTCGAATAGTGTTATCAAGCCACGTTTCGGCTCGCTCTGCGTCATCATTATCATTGGCTTTAAATTCTTCGGCCCCAAATTTTCAGATTTTATCAACTGGGGGCCTACTAGATCTCACCGGATCTATCATCGGGGGTGCTGAAGGAATCGGAGTTGGATTATTCGGGGGTGGAGGTTGGTGTACAGCCGGGTTAGTTTGAATAAATTGGGCAAACCACTCATTCATCATCTGATAAAAGGCTTGTTTAGTCTCTCCTTCGTGGCTACCCGAAACAGGTCGAGAGTCTACCGACGCTGATCCGTGTGCACGGTCAGGCGCTACACTCTCTACATCATCCGCTACGGCTCTTTCAGGATCAGTGTCCATTTACTATATAAAACAAAGTTCAGGCTGTCAGAAGTCACCACACTATCAATATATAAAAAAAAAGGCATGTATAGCTAGACTCACACGCGCTACGGTAGTCCTAGAATCGACTAAACCGTAAGCTCTGATACCAATCAAATGTAACACCCCTTACCCGAAACCTTTGCCGAAGTCGAGTATGTGGCATTACTAGACTTGACTACTAGTTTGGGGCATAAAAATTTAAAGCTGTCCAGCTGCGTCAGGCTGACTAAAATGACCATAACTCGAGTTACAAAACTCGAAATTTAGATCCGTAAATTTTCGTTGAAACTAGACTCATATAACTTGTTACCATAAATTTTCAAGAATTTTTCATGTGGCCAATTAGTACAGTTTATTCATCAAAGTTACCCCTATTTCACTATTTGATAATTCTGACCTATCTTTACAAAAACTCAGTTATCTCATTGCACAAAATTTCAATAATGTTTTTGTTTATTCCAATCAAAAATAGACTCATTAAGGATTCTAAAAATATAAAATATGCTCCATAATTATTTTTTTACAATTTTTAACATTTTTTCCAAGACAGAACAGGGACTCACGAATTCATTCAGGACAAGTCTCACTAAAACTTAAATATCTCATAATATATAATTTCTTTGCCTAACTTGTTTCTTTCATATAAAAATAGACACAATAAAATTTAATTCTATATCTTATTCACTTTCTAATTCAATTTCTCCTATTTTTGGTGATTTTTCAAAATCACATCACTGCTGCAACTAAAAACTGTTTCATAACAAAAATATGATTAACTAGTTTATAACTTCCTTACTCAATTTATTTAAACTCTATACCTTAACCATACATATATATATATGTATACCAAAAACAAATCCCATATATAATTTAGGCCATGATCAAATTTAAAACATCCATTTACATACAAGCAAGTTATAAAATTCAAACATAGAAACGATACATCCATTTTCGCATGGCTATATTTATGTACAAGATCAAACGTTGTATGTTTTAAAAACTTCATCTAGCCTATACATGCCTTTTTAGTCACAGCCAAAATTTAAAAATACCAAAAGAAGACGATAGTGTGGTTGACTTTCTTGAAGATCCTTCTCGAGTCCGTAACGTAACTAAAATCTATAAAACAAAGGAGAACATTTCACACAAATAAGCTTACTAGCTTAGTAAGTCCTAAACTCATGATAATAAAACATTCAAATATTAGCGAAATTAAAACATTCAACTTATAGCATTTCACATAAGCACTTAAGTATATTACTTATACAAGGCCGAATACTAATAATTCATTAACCCAAGTAAATCAGAAATCATTTCCTTCGACCTACATTTCTTTAAATTTCCTATAAGTATATCACATGGAAATTTCCTTTATTCTTAACATTTATACTTGAAAACCAAATTTTCATAATAGCACATTTACTCTCAATTTCAATCATGTGATACTCACACACATGCATTTTAACCTCAACATACATAACGTAGTTCTCATAGAATTAGCTTGACCCAAGAAATGTCAATATAACATACCTTACATACTTACCTGAGCCATTGACTAAATAAATTAGCTTTTAATTTGCCTTGAACAAATATTCAGTTTCTCTTTTGCAAAACACATCACCGGCTTCAAGCCTGCTAGGCGCAAAGGCCCGATAAGTAGCACCGGCACAAGGCCTGCTAGGCGTAAAAGCCCGATAAGTAACACCGGCACAAAGCCTGCTAGGCGTAAAAGCCCGATAAGTAACACCGGCACAAAGCCTGCTAGGCGTAAAAACCCGAAGCAAATCAATGTAATCAAACATTCTCCACACACTCTTCATAACTATTATATACACATGTGTAATTCAATTGGGCTCGTTCACATTAAACCAATAAAATCACTATATCATTATGCAATTCAACAATTTATTTCACATAACCAACTTTAATCATCAACCTATTATGCCTCTATACATTCGGCCATAATATAAATAGGTAAAAAAAATTCAGCAATTCATACTATTGTATATAATCATAATTAAATCGTTAACATATTTTAACTAAAGGACTTACCTCGGTTGTCGATAGACCGTGTAAATCGGCTATTCGAGAACCCTTGTCTTTCCCCGGTCCAATTCTGTTTTTCTTTGTTCTTGATCTAAACACATTAAAATTTGCTCATTCAAGCATATTTCATCTCAATTTAATCCAAAAACACTTGAATAAATAATTTACCATTTTGCCCCTAATGTTTTCCATTTTTACAAATTGGTCCTATTTACAAAAAACACAAAATATGCAAAATTTCCTAACACCATAGCTAGGCCGAATCTTCCCCATAGCCATATGTGTCCATGCATTTCATTTATTTGACATTTTAATCCTTCACAAATTTATTCTTTTCAATTTAGCCCTATTTACTCAAAATCTCCAAAAACTTCAACACAAAACTTATAAATCTTTAACATATATTTAATCTAAATTCATCAAACATCAAAACTATCCAAGCATGTTAATGGCCGAATCCTATATACATAGTATTTTCAAAAATTTAGACATGGGTCGGGTAATACGAAGCAACGATCTCAAAAACGTAAAAATTATCAAAAACTAAAAACCGACCATACCTTAATCAAGCTTTCTAACTTGCCGAAACTTGAAGCTTTAACAACGGTGTTTTCTATCCTAACATTCGGCTAGGAGAGAATGAAAGAGATGATGGCTTTATTTTTATGTTTGTTTTATATAAATGCATTAACATTATTATAATATATAACATAACCTTATAAAAAAAATTAATAAATTAAACTAACATATAGGTAGCTAATTTGGCCCATTGCCGTCCATTAATATGGTCAATGGGCTAATTGCCCTTTTGGGACACCCACTTAAAAAGCCACAAGCAACCTAGTACATTACACCTTAGCATGCAACTTTTACGCTTTTCGCGATTAAATCCTTTTTATAAAATTAAGCACTTAAACGATAAAATTTTTCTACGAAACTTTCACACATTTTAATTCACATATAATAGACACAAAATAAATTATTAGAACATTACTCGGGCTCGGATTCGTGGTCCCGAAACTACCGTTCCGATTAGGGTCAAAATTGGTCTGTTACAGGAGGGATATCTAATACTTTGAATTCTATGAGAAAAATCACAACCCAGTAAGTTAGGGCACGATTCTTCTCGAAGACCCCAAATATTATATATCACCGTTAAAAAAAATCTTTAAGTTAAAATGTGTCTTTATAAAGAAATGGTATGAGTAAGACATTGTAACATACATATCAATTCTAACAATAAATAATCAATAAATAATATAACATGAATAAATAAAAAAAACATGCTAAACAAACGATATAAAGATACAGATAAATGTATATAATAATTAATAAAAATCATAATATAAAATAATTAATAAATATAAAGATTGTAAATAATATATAATAATTTTAAGTAAAAACATTTATATATACATAATATACTAACCATAAAAATTATATATGTAATAAATAATATAAATAAATAAGTTATATGATATAATAGACTTTATACAAAATAAAATTCAAAAAAAAGGATATATAATATAATATAATACTATATAAATTATTAAACCAAGTAATATATAATAATAATTAAATATATAAAATAATACTTATAAAATATATATAAGGTTAATACATAAAGAAAAAATATGAATTTTATACAAGATTAAGATATAAATAGTAGAATAATATAATATTTTAATATGATAAAATAGTTAAAATAATTTAAAAATAAAATAAAATAAGAAAATTAAAAATAAATAAAGAAACAGGGGTTAAACAGTAATTAAAACCAATTAAAAGGATTGAATCAAAAATACGCGTTAAACCACAGGGATTTATTGGGCAATTATGCCTTTTCCCAAAACGGCGTCGTTCTGCTTATTAGCCTTTAAATTGGAAAGTAATTAAACTTTTAGGGCCAAATTAAAAAATGAAATTAAACGGAATTAAAAAATAGAAAAATGCGAGAGGACTAAAATGGCAATTAGACCATTCAATGAAAACGCGCGGATCTTCCCCGGGTATTTGGGTCAATGCGCAGATCCCTTGCTTAAAACGACGTCGTTTTGCACTTATTAGGTTAAGTGAAAACGGTGCCGTTTCCTCTATATTATAAAAGTAAAATTTGGTTAAAAAAACATTTTAAAACAGTTTCTTAAAAAAAAAAAAAAACTTAAAATGCTCTGAAGTGGCCCTTAGCTCATTTGACGGAGCCTAGTCGTCGGGTTAAGGGGCCTTCGTCTCCACGCGTCTACACGCCCATGCTCCGTCGCCTACAGCGGCTTTTCAGGTAAGAAATTTCGTCTTTTTCCTTTTATTCTTTTTTTTTTGTTATTTTGTGTATATAATATGCATAAATAAAAATAAAATTGAATCGAAAAATACCAGCAAAGAACTCTGTGTTCTCTTTCAAAATATATTTTTTTTGCTTTTTATTCCTCTGTAAATCTGTGTATTTCTCTGTATTCCCCCTCCTCCTGTTACAGGTTTTGGAAGGCCTTTTATAGCCTTCGGAATAAAAAGAATAAAAAGAAACAAAATCTTGCCATGTTTGTTTTGCTGTTGCGTTTCCTTTTCTGTGCAGGTCTAAAAGGGGATCTCGGTGGTGAGATCGTCCTGGCGTTGATCGCGGCGAGGACGAGGACTAAAAGGTGCGGTGCTTGCAGCGCGATGTTTGAGCTCTTGCTGCAACGCCTAGGGTTTCTGGGGAAAACCTAGATCTGAAACTGTCAAAGATTTGGGCCCCTTTGGGCTGAGTCCGAGTCTAGGTCTAGGTCGCTGGGTATTGAGCTTGTTTATTGTAAAAGGACTGTTTTAAAAATCTGGACTTTGGTTTATTGGACATTTATTTTTTATTTTTGTTTTTTGTTATAAGCCCGGTCAAAATTGGGCTCTTACAATAATAATTCTTCTCAGTATTTGAATCAAATGCTCAATTTTATTCTTTTACAGGATTATGGACTCATTTAGATTATCTACTAAAGTAAGTTGTCTTTCTCGTAGTGTAAATGTTCTTTACAATGCCATTTATCTTCGGTTTGAATTTTAGACAATCAATGAGCTAATATTTGCTTATTACAATTTCGTTACGCATGCAAAATATAAAAGACGGAAAATAAAAAAAGACATAATAATGAAATGTGAAATTAACTTTATTTATTTATTCATCGTTCAAATAAATAGAAACAGTTACATGTTTACTACAATATGAGCACATTTCCCAACACCAACAACAACCTCCTTTGTTTGAGGAGATATTTGGTGACGACCCTGAGCCTCAACATTTGGCACACTTCGGATTATCATCATATCACCCGAAGCTCCATCGGCAAACACTTACACCTAACATTGAGAATATTTTTGGCTCGACAACTCCAGTCTCTCAATACCCTAACACCCCCGATGATGGGGTATATGATTATACAACTTTCTTAAGTACATCGGAAAGGACACCGGAGGCCGGCCCGAGCAACTATCAAACGCCTCAACAAGGTGCACACCCTCGGCAACGGAGGCAGCCTGATCGTTATATGTCGGGACCAGGGACATTGTCAGGATCTAGACATTTTTTTTGTAAATATTTATTTTGTAATTATTCTTCCAATACGAAAAATTTTGAATTTTTAACGTAATTATTTATGGACATAAATGAGCACAAAATATTAAGTAAAACAAAATAATTCGAACAAATAATAAGACGCAACAAATTTTTTTTACATATACAAGAAAATACGAACATTCTACAAAACTAATATACAAAAATATATAATTCGACCAACAAATAATACCGATTAAATTTTATTTACATATACAAAAATAATATGAACATTTTAGAAACTTGATATACAACAATATAAAATTTGACTGACAAATAATACAGACTAAAATATTTTTACAGATCCAAAAATAATACAAACATTTTACAAAACTGATATACTAAAATATAAATTTTGACCAATAAATAATACTGACTAAAATTGATTTAAGGATACAAAAATAATACGAATATTTTAAATAGTAGTTTTTCCACAATTAGTCGTCTTCTGCTTGAATCAGGTCTACGCTGCATTTAGTAATTTCGACCATGTTCGCCCGCCATATTCTTTAATTATAAGTAGTCTACACAATTCTCTATCTATGGCGAAGGAAGTCATCTGACCTTTGATGGCATAACCTTTACTGTTCACGTGACAGTAAATAATTCAACATCAAAATTCGATTGTACACTCCCACATTCTCCCATCTGCAATCCATTATATCACACCTATTTGATGGTACACACCCAAACATTCCAATTTGATGGTAATCTCAACAAATTTTTTCTCATCCAATTGCAATACCACAACCCAAAAAGCTTCCATATATATAGACTAAGGGGGTGCCGGCCATCAATGCCCCAACACCCAAAAAAATTATTATTTTTTTTTTAATTTAGTATTGGGGTGTCTGCCATCAGTGTCCTAGCACCCAATTTTTTTTTTAAATCTGGTATAAGGGTGCTAGTCATCAGAGTCTCATTACAATTTTTTTTTAATCAGGTACAATGGTGCCGACCATCAGTGTTCCAGCACTTGAAAAAAAAATTTGGGTTCCCGAAAAAGTGGGTGTCGACTATATCCTTCCCTTAACCCAAAAAATATTTTTTTTAATGGGAAAAAGTGGTGTAGATCATCTCCTTCCTTCGACCCAATTTTTTTAAAATATTGGTATAAATGTATACCAATATGCTACGGTTTGAAAAAAAATGTGGGTGCCGGCATCTAATATCTAGTACCCAAAAAAATCTCTTTTTTAACCCCTGACACAATCATTAGACAATTATTGTGTTAGAATTTTATGTGGTGCTAGCCACTTAAATCCTTCAACCCAAGTTTACTATTTATTTTAAGTCATTTGGGTGATTATTTTTAAATTTGGGTTATTTTTAAATTTGGGTCATTTTTATAATTAATTATTTTTGGGTCATTTAGATAAAATAACCTATTTTATCTTATACGTTAGTAAATAAATAATTAAAATTAAAAAATAAATAATAAAAATATAAAATTTGAAAAATAATATAATGTTAAAGATATTAAATATTAAAATGAGGGTAGCTTTAACCTAGAAAAAAGTTGGATGGGAAGGAACTGTGGCTCAGCACTCTCCAATTTCATCTAACCTTCAAATACCTACCCTTCTCCAAGCACCCATTACCACCCTTGAATTGAAACCTAACATCCTCCCATTCAAACCTAAAATCCAAATCCCATCACAGACACAAAAACCCACCATATTTGAAGCAAAGATGCAGATTAAAAACCTAACCTGAAATTGAGGAGGTAGATATGCACAATCAGAACCCTAAAATAGAAAATTTTCTATTTAAATCTATTTATAATTTATAAAATCTTAAATTGATAATAATAAAATTACACTTAAATTTTCTAAAATAATATAAATTGTTAAAATATATAAAAAATATAATTTAATTTTATCCTTAAAAAAATTTGAGGCGCCAGCTTCGTCCCGTATTTAGTGAGACAAACAAGCATCTCTCGCTTAAATTTTTCTCTGCTTCTCCTCTCGCTGGTTGATCTCATCTTCTCTCTTTTTTCTAAAGAGAAAATTTCTAAAAATCGATGAGTCGTTGGATCTATTTAATATATAGATATATAAAGATGGCAAAATACACATAAACTACCTACTCATCAAACAAAATTGTAAATCAAAACGAATCCAATTAAAAGTAAGATAAATAGTGGAAAATTACAGCATGAAATTTATATAAGTTAAATAAAATTATTTTTAAATAATTTTAAATTATTTTCTTGATCAATGTAGAAAAATGTTAGATCACATGTATAATGTGAACATTTATGTTACTAAATCATCAACTGCAGATATATAAATATTTATATAGATAGATATCTATATACAATTCTTTTTATATAAGATAAATTTATATAAGATAAATAAAACTATTTTTAAATAAAAATATATTTTATTTGAAAAAACCTAATTTTCAAAGAACCCTAATTTACCCAAAAATTGCCCAGAATCCAAATTTCTCAAAACTTGTCTTAGATTATCCTAGTTGCTTTGCATCTTGAAGCATTCGTGAGTGAATGTTACAACAATTTATCCCTTAGCCCAATGTCTTTCACCTAAAATTTGATAAACCTTTCTCTCCAACCTCAAAGTAAGAGGAACAGAATTGGCCGCTTGCTTCACAATTGAATTCACGCCTTTGTGTTTTGGTAAACCATGGATAAAGCTCACATTTGTATCGCCAACAAGATAGGCTTTTTGTTTATATAAATTACCTTAAAATTTTAATTAATTATGAAAATAACTCATTTTTCTGATTATATATGTAAATTACTTGAAATGAACAGTGAAAGTTAAAGGAACCAAAGAGAATGGCGCCACCAACATGCCACGTCAGCTACCATTCTCAGTAAATTGGGTATTTTTTGTTTTTAAATTTAATTTTTTTTAAAAAAATCCATAGTTCATTTGATAGAGTCATTAATAATTGCGCCAACAGTGTACTGTACTTCTTTTTTTTAATGCATTCTTTTAATTTAAATATAAAAAAATTATATTCTTTTTACCACCAGTGTACTGTACTTGTTTTTTAAAATGCATTTTTTAATTTAAATATAAAAATAAAATTTTATTTGGTGTAGCCATTTCCTTTGGCGTGATCAAATAGCTATATATAACCGCAATGGTAGATCAATCTAATTTGAAGAATTTTTTTAAATTTTATTTTGTTAGAGGATGACTGAGAGAGAAATGATGAGCATTTTTTTTATGTATTTGTGTTTTTTTTATTTAGTAAAATTTTTAATTTGAAGGTATGTTTTGTTTAACGATAATTTGGTAGAGCTTCGACACTGGTAAATTTAATGGTTATTTTCGGATGCCAATTATTTATTCGGCAACATATTCAAATTGGTTATGTAAGTGTTTTTGTTAGTTGTGGTGGGACGATAACGGATTTAAATTGACTATACAACCAACGGGTGGATTATTTAGGATTCCCTGAGTCATCGAGATATTTGAAGGTTTTAAGGAATCCCAAATCGAACTGCACAAGTAAGATTATCAATATTGATAGCATCTAAGCCACAATTTAATAGCATTGAGAAACTTGCTTGTGTTGCGGTGATAGGTTCAAATGGCTCCACCCAATAAAATAATTTTTTTAAATTAAAAAACTTAAAACTATAATAAAACTAAAAAAAATGTTGACACAAAATAAATAAAGTGGTGGCATCATTCTAATTGGAGCCACCTAATAAAATAATATCTTTTTTAAAAAATCTAAAAACCTCCAAAAAAAAAATACCTCAGAAACATTAAAAAAGTGGTGGCGCCATACTTAATTGGCTCCACCAAAAAAATGGATTTTTTAAAGTACCCTAATTACTAAGAAATAATAGTATTTTCTTGGTATTTATATAAGTGGCGTCATTTTCCTTAGCACCACCAAAAATTGAATTTTTTATTCTAGTGGCTAACGTGGCATGTTGGTGCGCTATTCTCTTTAGCTCCATCAACTTTTACTTTTCATTTCAAGTCATTTATGTATATAATTAGAGAAATGAGTCGTTTTCATAATTAATCAAAATTTTAACATCAGCCAACAAGATAATAAGTAAGAGACATTGGGAAGAAAAGTGGAGATCAAGAGAATGAGGAAGAATTACCTCATAAAATTAAGCACATGCACTGCCTTTTGTAAATTATTATTAATTAATAATAATTAATTATTGAAGTTGGAAGATGAAATTAAATTAATTAATTATTATGAATTTGTTGAATAGAAAAATTAAATATATTTTTCATAGATTTGAATATGCTAAAGTAGTTAATTTTATCGGAATTAGAATTGGATTAAAAAAATTATTTAATTAATAAATTAATTTAGTTAATTCAATCAATTAATTTAATTGATTAAATAGATAATATTTTAGTAAATTAAAAAACAAATATTGACGTGGATAAATTATAAATGTTTGGATAAAAGTTCATATAACACATAATTGGAGTAAAGACAACAAGCCTAGAATTTACTAAGGCATGTTGTTGACAACGAGCCTAGAATTTACTAAGGCATGTTGTTGCCTCTATACTCATAATTGAGTAAAAGTTGTATTTCTATTAAATATTATTATTTAATCAGGTCTTATTTGAATATTAACTCTTGTACTGATTCTCTATAAATATGAATTATGTGTTGAGCAATTTACAACACTTCTCATATGTCTTTATTCTATCTGAAAATGTTGGAAATTTATTTTACAAAATAAATTTTATTTTCTGAAAAAGAACGCATAATTTTTGGTTATAGAGAAAATTAATTTTCTTACTAAAAGTTAATAAAAAAATTTATTTCGTGCGATTTGTTAGATAAACTTTGAGCCCACAGTTGGGTAGTTCGTGATTTGAGAATAATGGAGAAGATCATTTGGTAGAAAGCCAAGATCGACTTTAGTCGACTTTGTACAAAGCACAAGTATATTTCGATTAAGTTTATTGTTATAAATAATACAATAAATTCGGTTTAAGAAAATTTGAAAACTTCTACCATACCTAAAATAATTGTTTCTCTAAATTGATTGTTCCAATAGTTTTAAGCCCTTAGAACCCCATTTTATGTTTTAAGCTTGTCCAAACACCTTTGGAATCATCCAAAATGATTTTAAAAATGTTCCAAAGTTTCCCATTCCTTTTAATCTCAATTTATGGATTTTATTTAATTGTTCAAAAGTCATATTAAACTTATAAATAAGCAACAAGTGTTATGCATATGTCGTGGTAGCATCTCCTAACATTGTTGGTCATTAGATTGGATAAGGAGTTTTACATGATAGGTGATTGCAAGCCTCCTATCACGATAGGAGAATCAACCTCAAAAAGTTTAAAGCAGTGGATGTTATCATTAAAATAATTGAGTATTCATCTAAATAGAGAGAACAACAACAAATTCATCTTTAAAAACACTTAGAAAAGCAAGGCTAAAACTTGTATATGACAAGACAAAGACTTTTACCATTTTCATAAAAAAGGTAAGACTCATTAAACAATGAGAAACAACAAAAGCACAAAACTTAAGATATCATAGTCCAAACCAACTTGTGAAATAAATTATTATTCTAAAATATCCTCAAAATAGAGACATATCAAGAAGTTAACGAAGAGACGCCATTTGAATATCTATGACCAACTCATTTTCCAAGGAAAATTGTTAGTAGTTGGTGAAGGTTTTGCAACGATAAGCATCAACGTTTTTCAACTAAATAAATAAATAATAAAAAGTTGGTGTGATGGAAGAAAAGATAGGCAATAACTAATCCGAAAGCCAACACCGTTACAGGATAGAACAAGGGCTAGGAAAGAAAAAAAGGAAAGTTTTGGGGGTTTTCTTACTATAAATATTATTGAAATCATCACTCCAAAACACAAGACTTTATTAATTAAATGATAATCCAAACTTAATGGACGGGATTTCATTAGAATGGGGCCGGATCAACTGTCTATATCCAATATATCAAAATTCCATCCCAAACCAGAAAAGGTCCATTTGATTACGGGCCTAACATAGGAGATGGGCCGACCCAGCATCCCAAACTGAATAGGAAAATAGAATTACCATTTTGTTTTCCCGCCTTCCCGCTTCCTTAATCAAAAGTCTTATTATTATTTTTTTTTTTTTTTTTCTGTTCTTGGGGTTTCACTTTCGACCAAATTCAAAGAAAGAGGCAAGGGAGCCTTTGACTGTCTCCGTAGGCTTTGAGCTCTAATCCTTGAAAAAGAGCAAAAGAGAGATGAAGATGTGGAGCCTTTGGTGAAAATGGATACACCACATAAAACCCAGATCATTCCGACTCCTACTTCTTCTCTTTCCAAATTTGAGGTTATTATTCTTTTTTCCTCTCTCAATTTAAAAAAAAAAAAGTTTTTAAGAATTTGGGTTTTTGTTAGTTATGTTTGCTCACCTAGGATTTCTGGGTTTTGGGCATTTCGGCTTTCAATAATTAGATGCTGAGTTGGGTTTTGCCTGTCAAGTTTAATTTGTTCTGCTCTTTTCGCTTTGAGTTACTTTTGTATGTTTTTGTCGGAATTGTTGATGGGTTTTGTGTTCAGACTACAGCGTGAATTTGTGTGTTTCCCGTGTCATGTTTGTGTTTAAAAGTGTAATGTAAATTTTTTACAATTTTTTACACAATAATAATTATGCTCATGGGTTTATATATAAGTTTTGACATGCTTAAAATTTGTCTCATAGAGATTTGACATTGGAAATGTTGGTAATTTATACAGCTACAGGTGAGCTGCAATTCTTTCAAAATGTTGGGAATGTTGGTATTTCTTTAAATGATATAGAAGAGATACTTTTTTCCCTAGTTTGGTTTAGATTGCTCTATCTTTAGCTTGGTTCTTTGTTTTCTTGTGTACATGAGCATTTGCTGATCAGGTTATTGAGACTTACATGCTATGTTTTAAACATTGCTTTCTTCCTTTGCAGGATTCACCTGTCTTTAAGTACATTGATAGCCTTTCTCCTATTGAGCAAGCGAAGTCCAGTCAGACTGATAATGCTTTCAATTCATTAGCTTTTTTGTCCCCTTCATCTTTGTTTCCCTCCCCACAAATCAATTGCCATAGGGAATCCAGGTTTTCAGTTAAAAGGTAAAACTAAATTTTCTTATTGCTGTATTTAGTTCATGATTTTAAGTGTCCTGAATGATATTGGTTTCAGGCATCATTTCTCGGCAGATTTAAACACTAGGGTCCTCCAGAGCAGTAATGAATCTAATGCAAGTCAGGAAGCTTCAAAAGCTGCTGAGCAATCTGGCTTGTACGATGAGCATCCAGGATGTCTCAGTAATGACGGTTCATCCAAAGGAATTAGCAGTGATCTGTTTGACAAGCAATCAGATTTAGAGGTTGAGTTGCCAGGAACCTCAAAATATGATTGTAGGAGTCCTGATGATAACTTGGACGCTTATGATGCATTACTGAAAAAAACAAGTCTGGAAGTGGTGGAACAAGAGAGATCTCCTTTCCAACGCAGTAGGGATGAATGGAAAGAGAGGCAACGGTCATTTGAAAATGAAAGAGATTTGCGTAAAATACGTCGGATTAAGCCGAGCGAAGAAGCAGCAGGATGTGGCTGGGTGGCAGTTGTTTCCGATGTTGCTGATATGTTGACAGTGAATACATCTATCATTCACGACAATAGTGATGGACAGGATCAGAGAACGGTAGACTCTGGGACAACCTCTTTTATATCAAATATCCCAGAGTTTTCGCTTGATAATGCAAATAATTTAGAATATGCAGAATCTGGTGATCATCAAGGTTCTTGCAAACAAAATGAATTGGGAGAGTCAGTAACAGATCAGACATCTTGCATCCTGTCTACTTGTCTACCGGACAAACCAGTAGTTACTGATTCAAGTTTGAAGAAGGATGATAAGGGGGGGAAATGCAGCCAGTTGAGTCGTCAGGTAAAGTGAAAAAACTGCGCAAGTACATTTTTATGGCAGACTGCAATTCTAGATATAAGATTGACACAAAGCTACATATTAGTATTTAATTCTTTCTAGAAAATGAAAAGATAATAGCATTTTCGAGCCATTTTTATGATATGCATACCTCATACGAGTTCCTTATATTGTACATTTATCAATGATTTTCTTTTTATGTGTTGTTTCTTAAAATTTACACTATTTTCCTGCTCAATGATTGGCTGTTTTTTATAATCATACTCTTATGTTCTTCTCTATGCAGCGTAGCATAAGACGGCGTTGTTTGGTGTTTGAGAAGTCACCTGGTTTTGGTTTGCACTTGAATTCTCTTCCAAGCATCTTGAAAGGTGGTATTTCTTTTGTGAGCGGCTCTATCTTTTGAAAACAAATTGATATGCACGTTGGTCCTTTACATTTCCTAGTTTTCTGACTGTAGGCCAGAATCCTCCTAATAAATCAATTTTAAGCTCTATGAAAATGGGTGAGGTTCCTAGTGACAATGGAACTGTAGTTACAGAAAATTCTTCTGAGGCTCCTGCATCTGTTGGTGGCACTGACGCTGACCACAATACTCCTGAAAAGAAGAGGCATGTTAGATTAATATGCTCTAAATTGGTATTCAAACACCATAATACAAACTGATTTCAGTTTAATACTGTGCAGGCAAAAGTTTGCACTTGTCGAGGAGAGTGCCTCATGCAAGCGCTGTAACTGTAAGAGATCAAAATGCTTGAAACTGTAAGTCTGTCTTAAATCTGTATTTAGGGTCAGTGTGCATAATCTTGAAGTGTCTCACTAAGTCTATACCTATATTCGGTTAATTCCTCTATTGTGATACTGAAGAGTCCTTTAATTACTCTGAATTAAAAGTAAAAAATCAGGTGAACCAACAGGTTGTAAATTGACTTCCTACATCTAAAAATATAAGATATTCAGGCCTAACTTTATAGTCATCACATTGGTTTGATTTCTACAATTGCTTAATGAATCAATTTCCAATAGCATGATAGAATGAAATGTGATTTAATAATCATTTTAGCTTATTTTAATCTATTTGTTTATATACGTATTTTTGGATTTGTCTTGGTTCTCCGCTGCCTAATTATTATTTATTTCAACTCATTGCATTCACTGTCATTGATTTTCACTTTTTCTCATACTAGGGATTTAGCTGCTTTCAATATTGTCTACCTAGTTCTACTGACTATATTTTATGATACAGTTACTGCGACTGCTTTGCTGCTGGTCTCTACTGTATTGAGCCTTGTTCATGCTTAGATTGCTTCAATAAACCGATTCATGAAAAGATGGTTTTAGAGACTCGTAAACAGATTGAATCTCGCAATCCACAAGCATTTGCTCCCAAAGTGATTAGAAGCACAGAAAGTGTTTTGGATTCCTGGGTTAGATTCTATATTTATGATTAATCTTCATGATAACTAGAGTAGCATCAAAGCTCATTACTTATTTTGTCATTTGGCCTTTTTCTTTGTATATTTGAATAAGGCCAAATGAGGAAGGGGAATTGAACCTTGATCTTGATACTCCTTAGGGTGGTTAACAATCAATTGGTTGTGCCGGTTCTTAGCTTGAACTCATCTGACATGGCTCATAATGTTGTGATGTTTTGGCTTTGATGACAATTTTTCCATATTTCAATAAGGGTGTCATCTTTCGGCAATACCACTTTAATCACACAAAAATGGTGTTGCTCATTCAGGGTGAAAATAACAAAACTCCAGTTTCTGCCAGGCATAAAAGAGGATGCAATTGTAGAAAGTCAAGTTGCTTAAAGAAGTACTGTGAATGTTTTCAGGTTTGTCGGTTCAAAACATTGTATGTTAAATGTTCTTTTCACCAATCTGATATGGTTGTTTTCTTCTGTTAATACAGGCTGGTGTTGGATGCTCTCCCAGTTGTAGATGTGAAGGTTGTAAAAATAGTTTTGGTCGGAAGGATGGTGAGTCTTTCTGGTATTTTCTTGGTCAACTGTACAACATAGTGACTGGAACCAAGAACCATTTTTCTCCCCCTCTCGCTTGTAGTTCTTTTCACTTATCAAATTCTGGCATGTCTGACTCTAACATGGCGAGCACTTTCCGTTTTTCTAGTATTCCCTAATGCTTCCTTTTTCTTTTCTCTAGGATGTGATGAATCTGGATCTGATGGGGAGGGCTTAGAGGCCTGTGAAAAGAATGCATCAGATAAAAATTCCCACGACATTGTAACCCATAAAAATGCTGAGGAGCATCGAGATCTTCCAGTACCATCTAATATTTCCAGGTACTATTTCATCTTTTCTTAGATTGGTTAGGTTAGCCTTAAAGTTATCTTGTTTCAGACTTTTTATTTTTCTTGATCTTTGTTTGACACTTGTTATACCGGATATGAATATGAGGATATCATTTCATGCACCGATCATGCAACTTGAGCTAGCCTTAAACCAAGACTCATTCAAGTGGTTAAGTCTATATTTTGCAGGCTGCCGTTAGCTTATAGTGGGAAGTTCACTGGATCTTTTCCTCATTCTATCAGGTCATCTTCTCAGTTGTGCAACATCCCAGACCATGGCTCATCAGAATCTTCCTTGTGTCAGTCCAAGTTCAATTCAAATCTTCAGGCAATTCCAGAAGATGAAACTCCTAAGGTTCTGAAACATAAATGCTTACCACTTGTTCTGAAAACAAACTCCCCACCCAACTCTAAGAGAGTTTCACCACCGCATCACGAGTGCAGTTCATCCACTGCACAACGTAGTAGGAAGTTGATACTGAAATCTATACCTTCATTTCCATCATTCTGTCCACCATGAAAGCTGTGACTTTCCTGAAGAACGCCTGTAAAAGCTATCATTTTCTTCATGGTGCTTCTTGTTCTCCAGCAATGGGATTGAGGCATTTCCTTTCCATCTATAGTAACAGTGTAGTTCCATAATCAGTAGTGCTGCTTACTACTCTGTTTATAAAGCAATATTCCCTGTATTTACCTCGTTTTCGTAACTTGTAGCCTTGTAGCTGACAACCATCTCAAGAATTTTATTGTTCCGAGTGTATAATACTTGCAATGTAATGTTGAAATTTCATCCAAAAAAATTGATAACAAGGGATCAAATTAAGCCAGGAATTTATTGTTCGGTTCTTTGGAACCTGTCTTTATGTTGCCGAGGAAAAAAACTCTGATGATCGCTTAATCTTCATCCTTTTGAAGGTCGGTCACAGGAACTTCAAACAGTCTATGCTTAAGTCCTTTGTGCCATTAAATTCTTTGTAGCAGCTGTTTTGCCAATGTTTCTATCACTGAACATTGAAGCTGCCTTGATATCATACCAATACCGATCCTTCTTTGCACAAAATGTGATATTATGCTTAGATTAAAGGAGCAGAAGAATATATATAAACACATTATAAAAGCTATCCCAAATACATACCATAGCTCAATTTAAGAATGTAACTCATTGTTTTGGAGACACATTAGCAGTAAGATTAAAACTGATTTTTTTTTAAAGAAAAACATGTTACGACTAAAAGATATGTGTTTCTTGTGTTAGGTTTGTATTAGTATATTTTTTATAAATATTATAAATGTATATAATTTTTTTATTAACACGATAATAATTCATTTATGCGGATTTTTTGGTTTAATCTATAAATTGATATTTAAACTATACCCTGTTTTTCATATCGATACCTAATTTTTTTTTTGTCACAAGTGATATCTAAACTATACCCTCATACATTATTAGATTAATTTTTGTTTTGTTAAATTTCATGATATCCTTATACCCTCACATATAAATATCTCGTTTCCATTTCTATGCGATTTTGATAAATATCTAATATCTTAGCAACTAACTAATTAAATTTTAAATCATTTGAATAAAATAATTTATAAAAATTGTTCCTTAAAAGATATATAAATATATTTAATTCTATTCTAATGTTTGTGTGAGAAAATGAGCTAAATCTTGCTTACAATACAAGCTTACAACAAATACTATATTAAGTCGTATATTATTTACAATATACATTAATGTCCATATGACACTAAGATATGGCACTTCATGACCAAGAGTCTTTGTCATTTTCATAAAGGGATTTTCATTTACATCTAGTGATTTTTTATGGAGAGGGGGAGGGGGTAGATGTTCTTAAATCCATCATCGCTTCATAGTTGACACGCTCTATTTCACCACCCGTCCCGTTTCACTATGAATATATAATATTGAAAACAACTACGGCACTACCACCTCCGTAGATGTTAGATGCATCCATTTTCCCTCACCTCATTGCACTTCAATTATTTTTTATCACTTATCTTTAATATTTTCAATCTTTATAAATGCAAGTAAATATTTAAATATAATTTTTTTTAAAAATTAAACATAAAACATATGGTTTTTTCTATAACATATTATTACATTTTATCATTTTAATAATTATATATAAGGATAAAATGATAATTTCATATAGTGGAGTAAGGCGGGGTGAGACAAGTAATTAGTCAATTATTATAATTGTTTCATACCCATTGTTTAAAAAAAAATATCGACATGCCCCCACCCTATATGCTCTTTTCAAAAGAAAAAATCTACTCTATTTAAATTTTGCCATCTTGTTTAGATAAAATCATCGTAAATAAAAGTGAATTGATTCAAAATCTATCAGACGATTTAAATTTTATCTCGTTTAGATAAAATCATCGTAATAATAAAAAATAGAGGATAAAATACTTGCATATTAAATATTCCAAGAATCTTAAGGGAGAATTTAAACCTAATTTTCTATGAAAGCACAAACACTTCTGTTGGTTAACCTACAATTACTAAGTCAAGGACACCGATAAATGAAACTATTGAGTTAAACCTAAGGGTTTTACTCTTAAACTATATCAATCTCAAGAAAGACTTTTTACGGAGTGTATCTATAGTGATTGGCAGTCATGTAGTTAGAATTTTTATTTTTTTGAGTTGGAATTTAATTATAGTTTTTACGATAGTATAAAATAGAATTTTATCTTTATAATTTTTAAAAAGTTAAATTAAATTTTTATTATTTTTGAGAGAGTCAAAGTGTAATTTTTTATTACTAATTTAAAATTTTAAAAGTTATAAAAAAAACAAAAATTAAAAATTTACCAGTTGTGGTCATGACCTCCTAGGCCTCCACTACACTCCACCACTGGTGATTGGTAGGTGTAGTGCATAAGTTGATGACTAAACACCTTAATTTGTTGCTAAAAATTATGATATTATTACCCCTAATTTCTCTACATCTCTCAACTGGCCCTAGGAAATGAAACAAAATCAACAGTGAGTACTAGAGTATAATGGAATGGTTAGAATGTGTAGTGCACTTGTGTTGATTTCTTGTCACATTGACTCATTCATCTTGATGTTGTACTTAATCCCTTAACCTCCTAGACTTCACATCCGATCAAAGTAAGCATTAAGGTTAAAAGAACTATAGGACAAGGTTGAGCACTGAGCTTTCTTTTGGTTAAGGAAATTCATTAGTTGATTCAAAAGAAAATACCTAAACTTAAATTAAAATGTTACAAATAATGGCATAAAGAGTCAAATGTGTAAGCGTATAAAATTTTGGGTTTATAAAAAAAATCTTTAAATATTAATTTAAGATGTCAAATATAAATTTGTTTTACAATAAGTGTTGAGTGTAATGATAAAATATATTGCACTCTTAACGAAAGATGGTTTGTCCAAACCTTGAAGATAACATTGTTAAAAGGGACAACCACAAATCCCTATGAAATGTAAAATGAAGATGAAAAATACTAAAAACAAGGGCAAATGGTCACCCAACTATGCTTGTGTTCCTGTTTTGGTCACCCAACTTAAAAAATTTTCAATTTAGGTATTAATGTTTGACTTTGTTCCTATTTTGGTCATCCGCCGTTAAATTGATAATGGTCTAATTGGTATAATAGCACATTTAGTCCTCAATACTTACATATTCTATCAATTTAATCCGAATTCTA
The DNA here is from genome assembly GCA_005393395.2 of Gossypium australe. Lineage (NCBI taxonomy): Eukaryota > Viridiplantae > Streptophyta > Magnoliopsida > Malvales > Malvaceae > Gossypium > Gossypium australe. The sequence goes on along the minus strand of CM016624.1, from coordinate 122,984,764 downwards.
AATAATTCAATAAATTTAACCCTTCACATTTAGAAATTCTATCAATTTGATCCTCAAATTTTCTAACCAAAGCTTCCAATTTTTAAAATAAAGGCATTTCACATCTATAAATTTGTAAAACACACACAAAAAAACTTCTCCAATAAAACAAATGTATTCTTTGATAATCCATTTCAATTACACTCAAGTGACAAAGATTGAGGATGATCTCAAGGTAGTAATTCCTTTGCTGGATTTTCTAATCTATACACCTTAATGCAGGTTGGTTTTCTACTCGAATAGGTTGAATGAGAATTTAGGTCTTAAAGTGTTGTTTATTATGTTAGGTCGTGTTGCTGAGTATAACAATGTGCACATGCCACTTAATGCCATAAACCGAAAGCAAAGTGGAAAGTGCGACTACTGTTTAACTTGATTGTTGCATATGCCAGAATGTTTTGTTTTTAATAACTAATTTGTTTCTGCCTAATTTTAACTTGGTTGTTCATGATCTATCTAATCTAGTGAAGCTGGAGGATACCATTACTTTGGAACACCTAATTTTATTGGAGAAGTTTCTTTTTTTTCTTTCCTTTTTTTTTGGGGGTTTCACAAATTTAAAGATATGGAATGCCTCTGTATTAAAAGCTGAAAGCTTTGGTCAAGAAGTTTGAGGATCAAATTAATAGAATTTGTAAATGTGAAGGGTTAAATTTATTAAACTATTTAGAATTAGGATCAAATTGATAAAATATGTAAGTATTGAGGACTAAACTGTTATCAATTTAACATAGGTGACCAAAATAGGAAAAAATTCAAACGTTAATACTCATATTAAAATTTTTTAAAATTAAGTGAACAAAACAAAAATAAAAACATAAATAAATGATTATTTGTACAATTTACCTTAAAAAACAAATTCAAGTCCATTTAGCCCATAATGATACTAAAACAAATGACCTCTTAGGGAAAAAAAGAACGGATTAAAGCACCTATTTGTTTATAATAATTTTATGGAATCACAAAACTAATCCTTGGGATATGATTAAACCCTTTTTCTGCCTCTTTCTAATGGATTAGTATCATGTAACTTTGGTTCTCATTTGTGTTTATAGGTGGTGAATTCATTGGAAATAGTATTTTTAACTAAACAAATTTCACTGTAAAACCCTTTATTCTAGTTTTTTTTTCTTGAAAAGACACATATTCGGACAAAAATAAAATAATGGAAGAATATAACCATTCAAGAAAAACCTTTTTTTCAAAAAATGAACATAATTGTGTCTAAGCAGCTTTCCTATACAAATTTCGTACTAGAATGCAAATGTACCAAAAATGAAATCGTGAGGAAGTTAGAAGAATCATCTCATAAGTTCTCTAGTTTTTATTTAATGGGAATATCCTGAATAATACATCAAGAACTCAAGGGGGGTGGAAACTTTCTATCATGAATTAGTCTTGTTTTGATAGCAGTGTACTGAATAATACATCAAGACCTCTCAAAATAGATGACAAGAATGGCAAAATAAAGTGGAAAGCACACATGAATGGCGACTTGTAACTTGAATTCATCGAAGACTAAGACATTTTGAAATCTTTAGAACCGGAAATTATCTTCAAGTTCAACACCTTTTTCTATTCTAGAGTATGGGGCAATAATTCAAGTGTTAAATCGATGTCATCAGTGTTAAGACTAAATTTTCAAACTTCTTAAAGCAGAAGTAAGCAAACCGAGCTTGTCTGCGGCTCTTTGCTTGTATTCTTTCTCCAACACTTTTGCTGCCAAAGACTGGAGCTCTGGACTCTCCTTGTCTTCCTTGCTCCTTCCTTTTGAAAGCTGAGCTATGGCCGAGGTGCACTGAACAAGGTGATTAAGTTTCACGTTAGAAAGATAAAATCTGACATAAGACGAGTGAGTGCGAAACCATTTTTAAGTAAGATTTTGGTTATTATAAGGATAAAAGCCAATGCATGTCCATATAAATAGTAATGCAGCTTAACTCTTAAGCGAGAGAGAAGAAGCTTACCAAGCAAATTCCGAGAAGTGCTCGGGTGTTCTTACCCCCCGTCAAATCTATAGTGGATGCATAATATTTCTTGGCAGTTTGAAGGTTTTCTAGTCCGCCAAGTGTGTAGAGTACCTGTTGGTGAAAGGAATAATCATCAAAAACAATTCCGAGGAGAGCTAAAAGAGTTCCAGCTAGAAGTCTTTATGTTAAACCAATGTAAGATGGAAAGTATTATCTTTGCAAAGATTGACATCTAGTTACATCCATCAAGAAGTTACCTCCTTGGTTAGTCAGGAACCATTGCTGTTCTATAGTGAATCATGGTCCTGACATTATTCTTGCATATAGGCAACGACTATGGAAGTGGTTTTTTGTTTAACGGTCTTTAAATTTTTGCACTATCTTAATTACTAAGGAACTAGTCCTGGGTTAGGTGGATTAATTATGAAAGAGAAGAAACCAAATGAAGAGTATTTGCAACAAGATGTAGAATGTTATTCTCTAGAGAACTTGGAATTCAAGAAACCACTGATGAAATTGCATCCTCGATTCAATATACACTTACATCAGCATACGTCAAATGATATAATGGAACTGTAGGATGAGACAAAAGAAGCTCCTCATAGCAGAATGCCGCTTGCTTGTACCTGATTTATAAACAAAAGCAAAAAGGTTTAAGTTGTTGCTACGTTATGAATTGATGAAGTAAAAGGAAATAATATTGAGTTATATAAATTAGCACTCACATTTGTAGGGAGAGATATATATCTGCAAGTTCTCTCCAAGCATCATGATCAGCCATAAATCTAGCAAAGAAAAAGGGAAATCGGCAGATATCGAATTAAACATAACCCAAAAAAGACAGACACAAAGATCTATGACTGTAAAGAGAATGTTTTCTGCGATATCTCACATCTCAATATATTTATTAAGCCATTCAATAGCCACTGAAATATTTCCTTGAGCTTTTGCCATGGCTACTCTCCTCTTATGTATTACCTGCATGAGAATAGAAAATGTTATCATCGATTCTTTTTGTTTTATAAAAGAAACAGTCCAGAATATTTCTTAACAAAAAAGAACACCATTAAGATTCACAGTTTTGGGGGACGAGAGGAGAGAGAGAAAGGGGGGGAGGGGATGGCTGCAGAATTTACTTGATCAAGTGGATTGTCCTCTAAAAGGCTTGAGTAAGCTTTTTCTGCCTCAGCCCAGGATCCCTTTGCTTCAAGCAACATGCAATCCAGCCTGCCTGTAGACCACAACAAAATGAAACCACTAGTTCATAAAATGATAGAACAAAGGAACACAATCATCAGCAACACATCCTTTTGGATCCAAAAGAATCGAAACTGATTCAAGAACAAATTTGTCCATCCTTATCCACTCCATAATGCGATTGGTAGAACATTGGCCAAGATATTCAGAAGAAGCTTAATGTAAGAAGCATCAGCTATCAAAGGGTAGGCCACGAATGTAGGATTCACAAAAAGACTTAACAGCAAGATATTACACACACACATGCCTGCACATTTTTAGTCACACAAACATAAAACATAGAACATATATTTCATCTTCATATATGCTTACCAACCCTTTTGCTCTCCGGAAATTTCTTGTGCAAAACCTTTATGCAATCCTGCAATTTTAAATTGCACGAATTTACGTCAGGCAACTTCATAAGCCTACTATCAACTAGTACCTAGAGTATCTAAGCTACTCCACACTGCAGTCTATAGAACAGTACAAGAAACTAACATACAAGCATAACAATTGATGTCAGCAAACCCTAAAGCAACATTAATGAAACAAGAGTTGCACCATATTGAACACGCAACAGGGAAAGCCAAAATTTTCTAACTAATGCCTCAGCAAAGAAATAGATATCCAAGTAATAAGTACCACCTTAAAGAACTATTAGCATTATCAAAAGAGAAACTATAAGAACAATGAGAGTAGTCAACCCAGTGGGACTGATACAAATTAAATAGGTAAAAGAAATAGAATATTCTTTCACATAAATGTAAATATCCATATAAAAAATAAAATCTTAAAATCAATCAAAAATGGAAAAAAAAAAAAATTGTACCTTTGCAACATCGATACATTGGCAATCCATAGCAGCAATAGCTAGCTGCTCATATAGAGTCCATTCTGTATCAAGATAAGCAGTTGTTAGTAATTATAAACGTTCACAAACGTGCCTGATAAATTAATAGAAGCAACAATTTGGTCATAAGCAGACATCTAATCTTAAACAGACAACAATTTGGTCTAAACACACCACTTAAAATCACATTCTGACAGATCAAAGGGTAACTGTTCGCAAGTGCCTACTGTTCTAGACTACAAAGTGAAATCCAATACCAAAATAAGTCTCGAATGGTGCGATAGAACACGAGAAAATGTATAAAACTAAGATAACGTCTCATATCTAACTTAGGATATATAACAAATGAAATGTCTAGAACTATAAAGTGCTACAAACTGTGCTTCATCAGGCACTCCTAACTTTTTCTGATTACTTCTCAAAATCTCAGTTGAAAAATCAAAATATTGAAAACTCAACCTGAGTTCCTAACAAACTAATTCTTATTCTAATACATACAAATTCAAATCAAGCTCTGCCGCATTGAAATCTACACAAAGCTAGTAATGCCACCTCAAAGTTCTCATCACACCCAATTTAAATAAAATCTTCGAATTTTTTTAAACAAAAGTACAAAACCATAAAGCTTCAAACTTTGATTTCAAGTAAATGAATAACAGGGTAGCAATCAGTAAAGCTTCAATTTGCGAAATTCAAGCAAAACTCTATTTAGCAAATAAACAAAGAACACAAAGCTCTAATACCAAATCAAATCTAATTACAAACAAAACCGATAAAAGAACTCAAAATTCAAATCAAACACTTTGAAATCATCCAATTCAAGCAAAACCCAATTTCAGAAATCAATCAAAGCTAGAAAAAAAAAAAACCTTCAGGGCCAAGAGCAGATCGTTTTTTGGGGTCGTTTAAGATCGATAAGCCATACTTCAAGACTTTCTCTGAACGCCTAACTTTGAGCTTCCTGACAAGGCAAAGATACTCCCAAGCACCTCCTCCTCCATTGTCTACCTGGTTTTCAAGCCTGTTCAATTGGGTCTCCTCTGTTTTACTCACCATCTCTCTCTCTCTCTTTCTCTCAATGCAGGCGTTTTCTTTTTCTTTTGCTCTGTTTTTGGTTTCTCTCTCTACTCTGGCTAGTGGCCCGTGTTTTGGATCTCTACAATGAGTCAACTCGCTTTTGCTTTTTAGAGCACTTTGTTTTTGTTGTCTTTGGTTACACTTCCAACTCCCTCATCATTGCCATTGTTGAAAGCCAATGGGCTTCATCACTGTTGCTTTTTTTCCTTTATTCTTTTTTCAATTTTCATCAAATCTATTTCTTGGTGTAATACCCAAATCATACAAATGGCCTTAAAAGGCCCAAAATAAAGCAAGAAGGAAAAACCCCATCAAAGCAACAAAACGCATCGTATTACAGGATACCAGTAAACCCTGGGAAACCAGAAGAAGATGTGGCGTTGTGGTGTCTCAAGTCTAAAACCCAACTGTTACTTCCACTGCAAACGGAACTACTTGTCACTTTCAAAATCAAACTTGACAAAACACCCAATCACGAAATACTCAAATTATTCAAGTTTAACAATGACGACCATCACCGAATCCGATGTGGGAATCCTCTGTTTCATCTCAAACCTTCCTGGTTTTCGTGGCATCCTCAAACAAAGGTGAAGGGTCACTCCTTTTTTTTCTTTTTTTTTTTTGTTTTCATTTCTTTTAAACTTATCCTTTATGACCAAGTTTTGTGCTTTTTTTTTGCAAATACCCTTATGTTTAATTTGTTTATTTTCACATGCATGCTTGGCTATATGTTTGTTTGATTAAGATGGTGGAATGAGAGGTTTAGTCTTAGCTTCACCTCAAGCCTGCGTTTTGGCAGTTGTGTCTTTGTGCGTATAATGAGGTTCTTTGTATTTAAAAGGAATGGGGAAAATTTGGAATGAGGAAAATTGGAAGTTTTGAGAGTGATTTTCTTTTTTATGAATTGGTTATAATTGCAATTGGCGATGGAAAATTTTGTTATTTGATTGCTTTGAATTTTTTGTGTAGATATTCTGATTTCATTGTGAATGAAGTAGACACTGAGGGAAATGTTGTTCATTTGACCTCTTTAGATGCCCCTCCAGAGGTAATCTGACTCATACCATTTTTTTCATAATTATTTTTTTGTACATTTAATATATTATAATCTTTTTCTTTTCGGACATGTTCTCAGGCTTTTCAGGAAGGTGAAACAAAAATATCTGATCAACTTAACAAAAATTATGCATCTGAAATTGAAAAATTCAGATCACTTGCCTGCGAAATTGATGTCGATCGGCTAGAAGCTTTCATTAACCAAATTACTTCAGGCAGTGAAGAAGATATCTCTCCCATTGTTCTGTCGCCAGATTCTGATAAATCTCATCGAACGGTAAGCTTTAGATTCTTTTTCAATTTGTTTATCCTTAATCATTCTGTACCTTTAGCGTGTAGGGTGTTAGTCTATTACGAAGAGGGAATCAAACTAACTAGAAGAACCTTTTCATTTTTGTTTTTGACATTTACAGGCAATGCATAATTTCTTTAAGGAGAATCTTAGATTTCTAGTCACTGACACTGTTGATGGACCTGATTCTTCCTCAAAATGCATCCGCGTGAGGTTAAATTCTGGGAATAAGAACAAGGGAAGAAATTCGAATAAAAGGAAGAGAGGTGATAGGCCCTATGATAGTAGAGGTTCAAGCCACTGGCCAGCGCATCTTGGCAATTTTCTTAGGTAGCATGTTGCACTCCTACAATAATTTGATGCCTCTTAAAATAATAGGAGAAAAAACCCATGTCTAGCTTTCACCTTTCTGTATTCAATTGCTTATCAATGCCATGAAGTGTCTATTGCACTTGAACTACATTAGAAGGTGCTATCATTTATGTTAATATTCAGGTTCCATCTTTTCAAGGAGAATAAAGATACACAGGAAGCCTTAGGATTAATAGGAAAGATGCTTGGCATTCAGGTATGATAAATGATTTATATAAATCCTGTGGTTACCTATTCAACGGGAACCTTTGTCATTAGTCTTTTGTTTGACAGCCAAGGTCTTTTGGTTTTGCGGGTACAAAAGATAAGAGGTCAGTTTCCACTCAAAGGGTAAGTTGCTCCTTTTTCTGCTGCTTTCATTCTAAATTAATTGGTGTTTTGGTTAACTTTGGGAGATTACTCGCTCTACCTTGCATTGTGTAGATGTAGTGTTAATTCTTTTCTGAACTAATTTTTGCAAAAGCTAGTCTTTAGCATCTTGAAGAAACTATGATGGATGTCACTTTCAGAAATTTTATGAGGTACTAAGAAAAATGAAATTGCTACTAGAAGAACTGGGATATGCCAAAGATGCCCTTAGGGGACACTTCTGTTCATTATGGTTCTTACAGTTCTACCTCTAAACTCTTTTAGTAGTTATCCATTTCACGGGTATAGAGTTGTAAGCAATGGTACACTGCTGCCTGATTAATGGCTTGTCACTCTGTCTTCAATCTAAATGCCACAGGCACTTTCACTGTGTGTGGAAAATGGATGGTCTGGTTGCTATTTATATTTTCTTAATCATGAACACTTCTATGTATATCTGGTTTTTTTCTTCTTCTGCAAAAGGGATCATGTTTAAGTGGTGCAGTCTTTTGGGTTTCCAGGTAACTGTTTTCAAGCAGTATGCAAGTAGATTAGCTGCCCTTAATGACAGGTTGATTGGTATTAAGGTGGGAGACTTCTGGTAAGGTTAATGGATATAACATTCTATTCCCTTCAAGGTATTGTGTTATGAACCATTATTTATAGTGTGATTATCATCCAGCTATGTCAAGGATGACCTCCTCCTTGGGCAGCTTTTAGGAAACCGATTCACCATCGTATTGCGGTGAGAGTTTCCCACATGTGAATTCTGTTTAACATCCATCAGTGCTACTTCCTTCTTCCAATATCCCATCACTCATTAAACTCATTTATCTCCTCAGAGGAGTTGTTGCAGATTCTGAAGATACTATTCAAGCATCTGCAGAGTCCTTGGGGAGGCATGGCTTCATCAACTATTTTGGCTTACAAGTACTTCCTTAATCATTCTCTCTCCTCTCCCACCCTCTCCCACCCTCTCTTCCCCCCTTCTCCCCTTCCCCCCTTTTCTGCTTTCTTCTTTCTTTTATGTTCTTCTTGAAACCTTCATAAATTTTCAGCGTTTTGGAAGTGGTTCTATTCCAACTCACCACATTGGTGCCACATTACTGCGAGGTGAATGGAAAGCTGCTGCAAGCACTATTCTGGATCCAAGAGAAGGGGATATCCTTTATTTGCACTTTATATTTCATTCCTTTTGGAAAATGTTACTTTTTATATATGCTAGACTGGTCTGCATTCAGCTCGGTGAAATAATTATCTGTTGTTTTCTTGACTTGAATCTCTAAATACAAAGAAATATCATAAGCAAGGCAAGGGAATATTATAAACAAACTGGTGACATAGATGGTACTCTCAAGCAATTACCTCGCCATTTAGTTGCAGAAAGGGCTATGGTAAGTTCCCAGTTTTGTCACTCCTCCAAGGCTTTGATATCCGTTGTATTGATTTTCTTTTTGTGTATGTTTCATGGTTAAAAAGAATTTGTCCCCTTTTTCCATTCTCATACAGCTGCAATGTTTGAAGAAAAGTCCTGGGAATTACTTGCAAGCCCTGAAAGCTATACCTAGGACGTTGAGAATGATGTAAGTGCTTGACGTGTCAGAAAGCCAGGAATATAATTTTTCTTAATTCTAAAACGGTTACTGAATTTGGATTCTTGAACTGCAGAACTATATCTATTTTCTTGGAAGCATGTTTAGTATGGGAGTTTACTGTTTATATGTGCATGCTATTTAATCACTAATGTCCAGTTTACTTTAGTAGCTTGATTCTTTACTTATAGAGTGCTTGCTTACCCTTACATTTCATTCATGTCAATGCATGAGTTAGTTAGTTGAGTTGAATACCTTATCCTAATTGATTGATTGATGTTGGACTTGGAAATTATGTTAAGATAGTTATTGAGATATTTAGAATCATTTTCTATTTCTCAAGAGTTGTATGAGAGAGATCCTCCTCATAGTAACCTCTCTCTGTCTTTCTCTCACACACAAGTACTAATTGACCCAACAGGGATTCAGGAGAAGATTGATATTGACTCTTAGATTATATCTGTTTCACTGATCAGGTATGTACATAGTTACCAAAGCTATCTGTGGAACCATGCAGCAAGTGTAAGAGTGCAAAAATATGGTATGCAATTTTTTTTTATGATCTTTTTGTTTTGGTCGGTTAAGGGGTGGGAGGCTTCCTTGTACACACTTAGGTTTACTATTTGTCATAGCTACATTAGAAATTTTGAGGTTACCTGATATAACAATGTTCTGTTATTCCACCATATTCAGGAAGCAGTGAAGTTGTGTTGGGAGACTTGGTATATAGCAAAGGAGATGATGCGGAAAAAACAGAAGTTGTACCGCCTGAACATGAAGATAATAGCTTAGAAGATGCTTATGATTGTGGTCAATTAGATGAAATATCTGGAAAAGATCTTCCGCTAGAGAAAAATATTCTTGTTAAGGTCAGTTGTCATATTTTCCATTTAAAGCATTTTAAAGTTTTTGAATTGTAAACTCAGGGTTTTGCGGGAAATTTTAGAGAAATGATTGAGAAGACTTCAATTCATTACCATAGATGATAATCTCTTTCCTAATTTTTATTTGGTGGCAAGAGTAAGTGTGAAAGATGTTTAGATTTTGGTGCCATTAGTTAATCATCTGCTGTATTGTTAGAAATAGGCTTTTTCTATTATATTTTCTCACAAGGAATTACACTAATATTTATATACATAGTGAGCCTAACTTAGGAAACTCTATACTAGGAAACAGACTAATTCTAGGGATGCTGTCCCTTAAAACCAGTCTTATAGTTAGGGATAGCAATTAATAAAATATTTACAAAATCCTATCTGATACACTTAAGATTCCTTATTAGGAAATTGTAATCTGACACTCCCCCTCAAGCTGGGAAGTGGATATCATCCATTCTCAACTTGCTTACTAGTTTCTGAAAGATCTTCCCAGATAATCCTTTGGTAAGTATGTCTGCCAGTTGACCATTAGTGGACACAAATGGAGTGCAAATTAAGCCACTGTCAAGTTTCTCCTTTATAAAATATCTGTCAACCTCAACGTGCTTCGTACGATCATGTTGAACTGGATTATGTGCAATATTGATAGCAGACTTATTATCACAATACAACTTCTTGGACATTCCTACTTGATCTTCAAATCTTCCAAAATAATTTTTAGCCATAATAATTCACAAATTCCAAGAGCCATCGCCTTAAATTCAGCTTCTGCACTAGATCTAGCCACAACATTCTGTTTTTTACTCCTCCAAGTCACAAGGTTGCCTCCTAGAAAAGTGCAATAGCTCGAGGTTGATCTTCTATCAACCATAGACCCTGCATAATCTGCATCAGTATAGGCTTCAAGGGTTAAATTCTCCCCTTTCTTAAATAGGATTCCTTTGCCTGGAGTGCCTTTTAAGTACTGTAGAATCTGATACACAGCTCGAAGATGTGATTCTTTGGGGTTGTGCATGAACTGACTTACAACACCAACTGCATAGGCAATATCCGGTCTAGTATGTGACAAGTAAATGATCTTCCCCACAAGTCTTTGATATGAACCTTTATCATCTGCTGCATCTTCTAGTGCATCTCCAAGTCTGTGGTTCACCTCGATGGGTGTCTCTGCTAGTTTACATCCCAGCTTGCCTGTCTCTGTCAACAAATCAATTATGTATTTTTGCTGAGATATGAAGATTTCTTCCCGAGAGTGTGCTACTTCAATACCAAGGAAATATTTTAACTTACCAAGCTCTTTGACTTCAAATTCTTTTACTAGGCATTTCTTTAAATTTTCCATTCCTTCCAGATCATCACCCGTCACTATAATGTCATCTACATAGACTAATAAAGCGGTCATTCCCCCTGAAGATGATTGCTTTACAAATAGAGTGCGATCTCCTTGACTCTGTTTATACCCCAACTTGAGCATTACTTTGGTAAATCTTCCAAACTAAGCTCTCGGGGGCTGTTTTAGTCCATACAAAGCCTTTTTTAGTCTACAAACTACTTGTCTTGTATTTGGACCGAATCCTGGTAGAACATCTATATAGACTTCCTCCTCAAGATCACCATGTAAAAAAGTGTTTTTGATGTCAAATTGCTTTAATTTCCAGCCTCGGTTGGCAGCGAGTGACAACAACACTCTCACAGTGTTCATCTTTGCAACAGGGGCAAATGTCTCAAGGTAGTCTATTCCATACATTTGAGTGTACCCTTTAGCAACCAATCTTGCTTTGTACCTCTCCAAAGAACCATCTGACTTATATTTCACTGTGTACAACCAATTGGTTTCTTTCCTCTCGGTAATTTTACCAAATCTCATGTCTTATTTTTTTCAAGGGCTTCCATTTCAATCTTCATGGCATTTTTTCAATTCTCATCATCTAATGCCTCGGATACAGTTTTGGGAATGGAGATAGAATTTAGGCTAGTAAGAAAGGCTTTGTGGTTATGGGACATTTTTGTAAGACATGAATAAGTATAAGGGATGTTTTGTACAGGCTCTAGTTCTTTTTCTAATAGCAATGGGAAAATCATAGTCTCCCTGATCTGAATTTTCAGTAGTATTCAAAGTAATTTCAGCAATTATCTCGGGTTGTAGAGTAGCAGGTTCTATATCCGAAGAAGATGATTGAACTTGCACAGGTGCCTTCTTCCTTGAGTAAACCAGTAAAGGACGAGTAGTCTTCTGAATCCCTTTTTGTGATTTGGGTGTATTAGGCTCTATTTCGGGTTGCATAGGTTCAAGTTGGGCAGGCTGGTTGGTAGGTAAGGACTGAGTGTTTGGCTGCTGGACAGGAGCTGGAAAATCAAGTTGGGCAAGCTGGTTGGTAGGCAATGACTGAGTGTTTGGCTGCTGGACAAGAGCTGGAAAATCAAGAATGTTTGGCTGCTGGTAAGGAGTTAGAAAATCAAGAAGAAAGAATTCTCTGTCCTTATCTTCTGTGAATAAGATCTCCCCCTGAAGATAATGACGAGTAAAGAAATTTTCTTGCTCTGCAAAAGTAACATCCGCTGAAACATAAAATTTTTTGGTGGCTGGATGATAGCATTTGTACCCTTTTTGTGTGGAAGAATAATCGAGAAAGACACATCTGACAGCTCGTGGATCGAGTTTTCCCCTAATTTGAGAATTTACATGTACAAAGGCAACACATCCAAATATTTTGGGAGTAAGGTTTGAGGTATTGAAATCCGGAAAAAAATTTTGCTAGAACTTGCATAGGACTTTGAGATTCAATGACTTTTGTAGGCAATCTATTTATCATATGAGTAGCAGTTAAAACAGCCTACCTCAGTATTGTTTAGGGACATTTTTTTGAAATAAGAGAGCTCTGGTAATAGCTAAAATGTGACCAATCTTTCTTTCGGCAACACCATTTTGTTGGGGTGTGCTAACACAAGATGACTCATGTATAATGCCTTTTTCTTGAAAATATGGTGAGAGAAATTGATTGAAATAGTCCTTGGCATTGTCCGACCTAAACCTTTTTATTTCAGCTTCAAATTATGTTTTGATCATGTTGTAAAAGGTTGAAAAGACAGACCTTACATCAGATTTCTGTTTTAAAAGAAATATCCAAGACACACGGGTACAATCATCAATAAAGGATACAAACCACCGAGCCCCGGAGATGTTTGAAATAGTGGATGGTCCCCAAATATCACAATGAATAAGAGTAAAAGGAGCGGATGTTCTTTTATTGCTTACCGGAAAAGAGGTACGTTTATGTTTGGCAAGTTCACAAACATCACAATGGAATTTTTCAACAGTTATCCCTTTGAACAATGAAGGAAACATAATTTTAAGGACTCTAAATGATGGATGACCAAGGCAGAGGTGATGGAGCCAAATTTGGTCTTTATTGGTTTTAACAGATTTGGATATGAAAGATAATGGTGAGGAATTCAGAGCACTAACTTCTCCACTGGATTCTTCAAGATAGTGTAGGCCATTTACTTCCTTAGCATGTCCAATCATCCTTCTCGTAATCTGTTCCTGAAAAAAAATCGATTGGGATAAAAAACCACACTACAGTTAGAGTCTTTGGTAATTTTTTGGATGGAGAGAAGATTGGTAAACAGTTCTGGAACGTGAAGGACATTTTTAAGTGTAAGAGTCTTGTTTATAACAATATCACCCTGACCAGCCACTGTGATCACAGAACCATCGGCTACTGTTATCTTTTTATTACTAGGAAAAGGTGTATATGAAACAAATTTTTGTAAGGAGTGGGTCATGTGGTCTATAACTCCTGAGTCAATGACCCAAGACATGTTGGTGACTGTATCCGAGACTTTAGAATCTTGAGAAGAGGATATACATGAAAAAGCCAAACTACAAGTACCTGTTGAAGAAGATTTTTCCAATGATCCCAGCAAATTCTTCAACTTCTCAATTTCGTCTTTATTAAATGCAACAGGTGATCTGTAGCTCCTGAGTCAATGACCCAAGACATGTTGGTGATTGTATCCGAGACTTTAGAATCTTGAGAAGAGGATATTATTGAAAAAGCCAAACTACAAGTACCTGTTGAAGAAGATTTTTCCAATGATCCCAGCAAATTCTTCAACTTCTCAATTTCGTCTTTATTAAATGCAACAGGTGATTCTTGAGAATTCTTTTCTCCATCCAGCTATCTTGCTATATGTGCTCGCCCTTGTTCCTTTGGTTGTCCATCGGTTTCTGATTTTTTTTTTTAATTGTCTGTGGCTTTCTATGGAGCTTCTAGCATTTTTCTTTAATGTGACGGGATTTTTTACAGTAGGTGCACCATACAGACTCCCTTTTAATAGGCCTTGTAAGTTCTGTCTGCCTACTATCTTCGCTAGTTGGCTGCTCCAGGCCAAATCTCCTCTCATGTACAGCTTTTGTAGCTAAGACGGAATTATCCACTTGACTATTCTCAATCATAACTCCTCTTCTTCCTTCTCCAGCACGAACAATCGCTATTGTCTCATTTAGTGACGGTAGCTCCTCTTCTCCAAGTATTTGGACTCTTACTGCATCAAACTCAACATTTAGTCCAGCAAGAAAATCATAAATTCGATCCTTTTCAACGAACCTTTTCAGGAGTGCTGCATCTGCACTGCACTTCATCTGAATGCACTGGTAATGATCCATCTCTTGCCATAAGCTTTGCAACAGATTGGAATACTCCGTGATTGACCGGCTTCCTTGCTTGGTAGATGAAATCTTAGTCTTGATTTCATAGATTTGAGTTGCATCTCGAACTTTAAAATAAGTCTGCTTCATAGCCTCCCATATATCTTTGGATGTGTTAAGAAACATGCATGTACCACTGATTTCTGGCATCATAGAATTCCATAACCAAGACATTACCATAGTCTTGTTCATCCCAAGCATCAAACTTAGGATCTCCTTTAGGTCCCATTCCGAGTAAGTGACTCAGCTTTCCTCTTCCCTTCAAGAACGTGCGAACCAGCTGAGACCACTTCAGGTAATTCTTCCCATTTAACCTGTAGGCTACTTGGATGTTCTGCAACTCACTTGTTGGGTTGGAGTTGTTCATAGAGACTTCTAAAATATCCCCATTGGTATTGGTTTGGACAATTTCAGCCATATTTCTTTTGAACAAAATATACAGGCTTGAGGGTTGAGTGGGAGTAAAAAAAAAATGCCTGACAAAAAAAATTCCCAGAAATCGGGCTAATCTGATACCATGTTAGAAATAGGCTTTTTCTATTATATTTTCTCACAAGGAATTACACTAATATATATACACATAGTGAGCCTAACTTAGGAAACTCTATACTAGGAAACAGACTAATTCTAGGGATGCTGTCCCTTAAAACCAGCCTTAAAGTTAGGGATAGCAATTAATAATATATTTACAGAATCCTATCTGATACACTCAAGATTCCTTATTAGGAAACTGTAATCTGACATGTATGTTTATGTTACATGAATTGGGATGTGATTGTTGGATAGGGGCATGTGAACATGGTGGTTATGTTCAATGTTTTGAAGAATTTTCATATATTTGGAGGGTCTTTGGAGAGCCATATATCATGTCATTCCCATATCTGGATATGCATTGGACATGTGTGTAGGACATGAAAACTTCAAGAAAAACAAAGAGTCGGAGCAATATAGTTGTATATTCACTTAGCATCAATCTTTTTAACCTAGATTCAAAGAATTTAAGATGGCTTCTGCTTTCTCTCAGGTCATAACTGCATCAGATATCAGTACTGGAAATTATACTATTGAGGATGTTGTCCTTCCTATGCCGGGGTAAGGGAATACCGAACGAGTCATAGCAGATTTTACATTGCTCATATCTTATTCATAATGAACTGTTATTTTTTGCTTTCCTAACAATGTTATGATGTTTCTGTGACAGCTCTAGAATAATTTATCCAATGAATGAGGTTGCTGATATTTATCATGACATGGCAAAGAAGGTTTGCTGTCTTTCTTAACATATATTAAATACAGACTTTTTTTGGTTCTAAACATTTTTGTTTAATTCATCAGGATGGCATCAGCTTGACAGAGAGTGTCCATAATATCAAGTACATCTTCATAATTGGAACCATCTCTGATTCTCTATATTTTCCCAAGAATTTCTTCCCATAGCCATCTCCCTCTTCATTGTTTTTTTCCCCTTGCAGGGAATTTTCAATAACCAGCATGACTGGAAGCTACAGGCGTGTTTTTCAGAAGCCAATAAATTTTCAATGGTATGGTCTGCTTTTCCTATCATTTTCTTAGGACTGTTATTATTTTAGGTGACTAGAAAACATTGTAGACTGAGTACCATCATCTATGTTGTTTCAGGGATTTGCTTTTGTATACAGATGGAAATTTAGCATTGTCGGAGACAGATATAGACAAAATTGCCAAAACTAAACCTGTGAACCCAGTCAAAGAAGAGAATCCAACCAATGGAACTGAAGGCGAAGAGCCATTCAATCATCTGGAACAATTAGAGAGCTTTGAAGATGAGAAAAAGTTTTCAACCAATGATAATGAGGTGGAGGATTCTAGAGAAGCCGAGCCTACACAAGTTCATTCTCCACCTGACTTGAATTCTCAGGAACCTCAGAAAGCTCTCAAATTGGCCTTCACACTTCCTGCTTCTTGTTATGCCACAATGGCCATACGAGAGCTTCTCAAGACATCCACTTCTGTATGCACTTTGCCTAAGTGTTTCTTTCGTTTGTCAATTCTGAGTCATAGGATTGAGAATTTATTTCCGGAACCATCTCAAAGCATACCTCAATGCAAAATATCTTACTTTAATCTTTGTTGCATTTGCAGGTTGCATTCCACAAGACACTTAACCAATAAACATGTTGCCACTCGTATAGTTTATGAGACTAGGATCAACCCGCCATGTATCTTGAATCAGGAACAAGAAAACAAGGTTTAATCCCATACACTGGTCCTCGTATGTGTGTACATGTAAGGTACATGTGACAAACTTTACCCTATCTGCCAATTAGCAAATTCTTTCGTGCACTGGTATTTATAATTTTATAGTTGAAAGGACATGTATCTGCATCACTCGACTTACTGTTTTGACTTCACAATACTCTAGTCATATGTTTAAAACATGGATTAGAGTAGGGGTGAACTTGAGCTGAGTGAGGCTTGGCTGGAAATCAAGGTTTGAAGCTCGGCTGAAGCTCAATTTGAGATAAAAATCGAACTGTTTGAACTCGCTCAATTAAGCTTGTTTACCTTGTTAAAATGAGCTTTGATAAAGAAAGGATAGCAGCTGCTAAGATTCAAAATTTCGAAACCCAGATTTTTTAGATGCCATCTATTAAGGGTGGTTGGTTAAGCCAAGTGAACTAAGCTTTGGGGTTCATTTTTATAGGATGATTAAATCATTTGCTTCTGCCTTGGAAGGTTTTGTGATAAAGGTTCATGTTCAGGTGGTCCCAAATATTTGTCTTTGGTACTAAGCGACCATCAAACGAGGACAAGTTTCTGATCTAGTTCCATGTGATGTATTTGTTACTTTGAGTGAAATACTTTCTAACAGAAAGCTTTGTTATTACGTGATTATCTTAAAGGCATCAAAACCTTTACCTGTAAAGAGAAAACAGAAACTTTCCATCTGGTCGAAGAAGTTATTCGATGCTTAAGATTTGTGCTTATTTTCAGATCATATAAAGCAGTGAGCAAGCATTCTAAGGCATGCAAATAGGTAGTTCGAGTAGACGTGGTAATATCATACTATTATATAACTTGAAAATTAAATATAAAAAACATAACATAAAATACTGGAGACAAAAAAGAAAGACAAATGTATGAATATCTCAAAGTCAATATAAATCAAATTATAATCCCTTTGTTCAAAAATAATAATAATCCCTATACACATTGTTAGGAACAGTGAGGATGTACTGGTTGGTTAGCCTCTCGGAGTTCTTACTACCACAAAAGAATTGTTCTCATATTGATTAAAATTCCCGGTCATATTTTGAAGCAAGATTATGGCTTCCATAAGAAAAGTTCAGGCATCCCATTTCCCTGATTAATAGTTTTGAACGAACATGCTGTATCAGTCAGGATTGAGGAAAATAAACAAGAAGTCAATAGGTAGACAATAAGTCCATAATCTATTCGAACCTCATTATCCATATCCGAGAAAACTATGAAACTTGATGCACAAGGGGGAAGAACAAACTAGAACCTAGAACTAACAATTAGCATTTGTTTGAAAACAAAATGCCCTACTACTAAGGTTCTATTGACTGGAATCGTTGCCTAAAATCGGATAAGCTGAACTCTAAAAAATTGGTACAGATTACAGCTATGGATATGATACAAACGGTGGAGGTTCATCGGCGTTAATCCTCTGGCTTCACAGTGTTCTCCTTAAAACTCTTAGTCAGCCAGATTGCAGTTTCCCTAGGGGAGACCTTTCCGGGTCCAAATGGCTTGAGTAGCACACCAAGCTCATCATACCTCTCTTGCTGCAGCAATCTTGCACTAAATTCGAGCAATCCTTCCAATGCCTCAGCACGCTGCTGGAATGATGAGGGGTCAAACCTTCGTCTTCGTGTATCTGATGAGGTGCGACTTGATGCCCCAGCAGTTGCGTTTTGATCAGAGGAGTTCGTTAGAGCATCTCCATCTACCTGAAACGTGCTGCGTTGAATTCCCTGCCATTCATCATCATAATTGAGCTTGGTAGACGTTTGATCACATATTTGAACCGTACATTTGTCTTTTGTGATTGATTGATCAACAAATTGTGGCAAAGCAGAGAAGCCCTTTGCAGATTTTGATGATGGCTTTTCTATGGGGAAGAAAGCATCTTCATATGAGGCTAACGGGAATTCAGCTATCTTATCAATTCGAGGAGCATTGACCGAAACATCTGGTGATTGTATGAGGTGAAGAATACCAGCATTAGATCTACAAGGAGATTCTCGAACTGTATTTCTTGTTGGCAGCGGCAAAGAAGCTCTTCGAGTTGCAGGGAGAGGTTTTTTAACAGGTGTGCGCGAAAAATGAAACTGTAAACACAATGCAGTGAACATTAAAACCCCAGATTTTGAAAAAAGAAACTGTTATAACTAGCAGTCTCTATGAATGTGTTGCACAAGAGAGGAGCTTTATAAAATTTACCGAGTCCCGTTTCTTCAAAGGCTCTGTCTTTCTCTTGGGAGTTGCCGAAGCTTTTGTCAGAAAACATCTTGTAGTCTTGGTGGCACTTGAAACTTTCGAAGTAACTGGCTTGCAAATGACAGTTCCTTCTTCGCTGCTATCAATAGAAAAATTTTCTGACCTCCTATTTGAAAAACCCGTTGTATCCTGATGTATTCCTTTGGTAGAGCAAACAGAATCTTGTTCAGCTCCAGATATGCTAGGATTCAAAGTCCTATCATTACTGAAGGATCGACGCTTCTCCCTGTAAACAGAGAAGCGGGCATCTACAGGATCCGAAAATCTCGTTTTCTTTATATTTGTTTCAGGCCAAAGCACAGGTAAAGTTTTCCTTCTAGGATTATTAATTTTAAGATGAACTTTAACAACATAAGACTGAAGGTGTGGATGCCTAAGCAGTTCTTCAGCCTGTCAAAATCGAATATGTATCGCGGATGAGAGGAAATATAGTCAAAACCAAAAAGATTCCTGGAACCATTTATATAACAAGTTGCATTCAAATTCGTAAATATGCTTTTCATACATATATTGGAAGGCATAGAATAGAGGAGAGTTATACATACACTTGGCCTAAGTTCAGGATTCTTGCGCAGCATGCTTTTAACAAGGCTACGGCTGAAAAGAAAATCAAGGTGATAATTAGACCAACATAATTCATCATTTGAAAATCAACATGCTTGTAAGTGAAACTCACAAGGCAAAAGCCAGTTATCATAGAAGGAAAAACGAGGCTTACAAGGCACCGGAATATTTTGTCGGAAGCGGAGCAACTATCGATTTATTGATCTTGTTTATCAAAGCTTGCATATCCTGCCCGAGAGATTTAAGATTATTCGAAAAGGAAAATAAAACACAGGAACATGATTTGTAAACAACGGAATTCTGAAATGCAGAAGTGCCTACTAACGTCTGAGCATCAATTATTACCTAACAGAAGACCCTCATTAGAGGGATGCAGTGGCATTTTCATATTCACCAACGGAAATGAGTTGCAATTGAAAATTACATCGAAATACCACAAGAAATACATACAACGAATGCTACATGCAGTTTATCTTAGCTGGCCTAGAATTCCTCTCGAAACTGTAACAGTGCAAGCGTGCTCGAGAGATGTAAACAAACAACAACTCGAAACATTACAAACTTTATGCTAATAAGGGGGCCCTGTAAACATTTGGAATTGATACAATACAAGACCATTTTTATGCTATTGGAACTCTCTTATTTCATCATCTGAAGCATGTATACACATGATATGTCATACAGACTATGCGCAAAAGTCAAATCCATATATTTTCAGAATCCTTGTCTAAGAAAGTCCTAAGCAGACTAACATAAAAGATGTATATGCAACAAGCCGCAAATGGTTACAAAAAGGGTAAAAGAACTCACAAATGCTTTAAATGCAGGCTTGAGAGAAGTCATTTCATATATACAGCACCCTGGAAAACATATTTTTCAAGTCATATAAGCACAGAGATAAAAATTGTTGAAGACCTATTGAGACTGACGGACACAACACAATTGCATTGTCTGCTGCAAGCGTGTTTACCTAATGACCAGATATCAGACTTAGAGCCATAAGGTATATCAGCCAGAAGCTCAGGACACATGTAGCTTGGAGTTCCAACAACCTGAAAAAAACACGAAAGTATACTCCCTAATCAAGATATGCATCAAATTCTCGAAGGTTAGTTAATTCATATATTACTTACAGAGGACGCAAGATCATCCGAAGTCAAAATTTTGGCGAGTCCAAAATCACCTGCACCAGCGTAGTAACATGTTTGTTAGGAGAAATTGTAATCCCTTTCAAAGGAATTATGTGAAAAAACAATAAACCACTCACCAAGACGTATGTCCTGATCTTTTGTTAAAAAGATGTTTGAACACTGAAAAAAAGAAAAAGAAGATATAAATAGAAGTGACTTGGGGCAACAGCTCGAATCATTGCAAATGATATGGTTGCCTGCAAAACAGGCTGTCTAATAAGGCAGCCCCGTAAACATTTTGATACGTCATGAGACCATTATCATGTCATCGGGACCTCTTACTTCACCATCTAAAGCAAGTATACACACTATGTGTACAGACCATATGCAAAGATCAAATCTGTATATTTTTGGAACCCTTGTCTAGAAATATCATAAGCATTGGTGAATTGTGATTGTTAGCTGGTGTTTCATTTCTATTAATAAATTTGGTTTAGCAATAAATAAATATAATACACCATTGGCAAGAGCATAACAGTATGTCACTAACCTTGACATCACGATGAAGAATGTGATTCAAGTGCAAATAGTCAAGAGCCATCAGGAGCTGAACAAGCCATTTGCAGAGTTTCTGAACATGAACGTTCAGAGTTATGATTGTTCAATGAATAAAAGTTGTCCAAGAGATGAAAAATAACAATAAATTTCAACTTGAGGGATCTGGAATCGAGTAACAAAAGAACTGAAGTAAAAAGCATGGGAATAAACAAAACCTCTTCTGAGAAAAGCATGCCATTTGCTTTCTTTATGGCTTCAGCCCTGTTTTATACAAAAAAATCATCATGATTTGCTAAGTTCTCACAAGGTTCTTCAAGTTACAAAAATAAATGCACTACTATCTCATAATCTCAGTATCAGCAAGAAATTGAACTTACATGTCTCCACCTTCACAATAACCTATAATAATGCATACATAGCAACCCTGAAACAAAGACATTAGTGAACCCGTGTTAGGCCGTGAATCACCAGGAAGGCTCTGATATTAAGGTCATGACAATCATGACATATAACTGAGAAGTATATGGGAATAGTGTAAAAAGGACAAGAATAGAGGCTTATCCATATACCTTTTCCACCCAGGAATCTTTGTACTCCACAATAAATGGATTTCGCATCTTAGAAATGAGCTCCATCTACATGAACAAATTGAATTGTTAGACTATGGAACCATTTATGCTAAGTTTGTAACAATTAAACAAGATGTAGGGCAGCAACCTTGGACAACAGCTTTGTCCTTCAACATTTTAATTATATATAAAGCAACCCCAAGCCAACTTTTCTTTTTCTTTTTTCTTTTTTCTTTTTCGCTGTAATGTTTGCCCCAGTGAAATACATAACAAAATCTTGTGTCCTCGGTTAGTAGAAAAGGGTTCAGGCAGAGTTCCAGTGGAACAGAGTTATGTAAAATATAGAAATCATACAAGGAATAAAAACGACCTATGAATGAATACTTTATAAAAAGTTACAAACCTCTTGATGTGCAGATCGTCGAGACCTATCAGTCTGGCGGGCAAGACGAATCTTTTTCAGCACATACCTTATTGACAATTAGAAATGAGGGAGGATAAGTCCATTGTCAAAAGGTGAATCAAATAACCATGTCTAATTCTTCTTCTTCTCATATATTTCATATGTAATAAAGTTAAAGGACGGCCAAGTGCCATACTAGCAATCTTACTTCTTCTTTTCATGCTTATGCCTCACTAGAAGAGCTGAACCAAAAGCTCCCTTTCCTATTTGCTCTAATACCTCATATTGCTCCATGTTAAAGATGTATTTGACTTCCTTTTCTGGTTTTCACCAAGTAATAAAGTCAGGGCAATCAATATTCATGAATCATTCACAAAAGGTAGAGATGCAAAAGAATATACAGTAATGTCTAACAAACGGAAGATGTACTATCTGTCCAGATGTTAAAATTATGAACAAAGAATCTCTGTAAATTATAAGACAAAAGTATCATTGAAAGAACCAAACTTCACCATACCACAATTTATGATTAAAATGTAAATCAATATTGAACATATTATAACACTGAAAAAGTTGGAGTGCCCTTTGCACAAGAATACAGGTAGAAAGAGGGCTAATCTAAAATATGTTAGGATCAATTGTAAGACAACAACGTTAAAAAAAGCTTAAAATACATAAATTTCATGTCAGCATCTTGTATAAAAGCCTTGTTTTAGGCACCATCAAGCTAAATTATTTAGTCCAATCCTGAATGGTAGCTCAGCACAGAAGCCATTTTCATTTGCATTAAGCTTAATTGGCTGATGTGAGCTTTCTAAGAAAACATCAAAAGTAGTTGAACAGGAAAAAAAGATGAAGAGAACAGTGGGAAAAAAAAAGAAAGGAAGTTTCTGAGTGAAGTAGAAGTGATAATTTATGCACCACAAAGTTATCAGCTTAAAATCAAGATTTTATTCACTTAGAAAAAAAAACAAAATAAAAACAAAAACTGCAATAATAGCCTAAGAAAGAACCAAAAATCAGTAACCAAGTCAGAGATAATGCACATTATAAGTAATCTTCCTTCCAGCTTAACAGCACCCAGGAAAAATAAAATAAAGGAATAACAATTGCAATCCCTCATCAAGAAGCCAACTTTCTTTATAAAAAAAATCAAGAAAGCACAGAGCTTGGAAAAGGGAAAATGCAGCTTTTATGCATGAGGGGGGGAAAACCCAATGAACAGTAAAGAAAGAGGAAGAAAAGGAAATCTACAGATTCAGGGAAAAAAAGAGACTGTTCAATGTACCTGAGTGTAGTAGTGATAAAGGGTGTGGAAGTTGTTGATCCAAAGAGATCACAAGGTGAATGTGGACTTACACATTAGAGCAAAAGCTAAAAAAAATTACTACTGCTTACAATACAAGGAATGAGGAGAAGAATAACAACAACAAGAAGAAGAAGAAGGAGGAGAAGAAGAAGAAGCAAAGGAAGCTGCGGCCTGTTGCAGCTGTTTTTCCATTGGGTTGTTTTTAGTTTCAAGGAAGAAAATGACAAACTTGGTAAGAGAGAGATTGGAAGAGTAGATTGGACCACAATATAATGGAGTAATATATTAAATAAAATAAAAAAACTGGAACAGTTTTTAAGGAAATGAAAAAAAAAGAAAACAGTGTTGGATACTGAGATTAGTTGATACAGATTTAGTTAATGGTAGACAGGGATTTGTTTTGTGAATTATGAAGAGTGGAGGAGTTCATAGTTTCTGTTTAACTTCTGAAAAACACTAGATATAATTTGCTAGAGAGAACAAACAAAGTGGGAACAAAGTTTATGATTAAGACTGCTTTGGAATGAGATTAGAATAAAATATGGCTTTGGTGAATATAATTTGTTATTTTGTTTCTCACATTAGAGATGTTCTTTTATGAAAGAAGACATGAGAGATTTATAAGGTAACATTATTTGAGTATTCAATAACTTCAATCATAAAATATTTTATTTGCTCAATAGCATTTCCCTATTTTAATTTTATTATGAAGGTAAAAATCATATATTTAAAATATATGTTTATGTTTAAAAATAACATACAATAAATAATAAAATGTATGATTTGAAATTAACTATTAATAATATATGAAATATGTACGATATTAAAATAATTTTTTTAGAATAAATTGTAAGTAAACCCGAATTTAAACATATGAGTACATCAGATTAAGATTACTAAAATAATACAATTATTTATCAAGTTAATTTGTGACATAATCTCAATCAACAACATTATTAATACTAAAGACTCTCACGCACTAAATATATAAAAATATTGAAATAAAGTTTTGCTAACCAGATTGGCAAGGGTTTAAATCCCATTATACGCATATTTTTATTAATTTTTTAAATAAAAAGATTAAAGTACCCCTAAATAATATAATTTACTTTTAATACGAAGGGACATTGAAGTAATTTTTCTAATTAAGTTGAGATCTGGTTGATGAGTGACACTAACTCAGTATATAACTTTATAAATAGTATAGAAACTTTTTAACTCAGAGTTTAATATTAGGAGTTAAATCAACAACAATTTAAAATTTAAATCCACTATTAAATTAATTAGGTCAATGGTTTTTAATTTAATTGGTGTAATTATAATTAAACAATTAATTAAAAATCATAAAAAATTTAAAATAAAAATTTTATAAAATCTATAAAATTAGTTCAACGATCGATTTGTTACAGGTTCTAAATGGTTATTCAAAAACTAATTCAACATTTTTCTCCAGTTTTATACACAAACTGATTTCAAATTTAATTGGTCTAGCAAACTCATTCAGTAGAGTTCTAATAACAATGCAACTAGACAAAAATTTATACAAAAATAAAAGTTCACAACAAATAGTGGGTATATAAAAGGCTGTATTAATAATTTAGATTTAAAAAAAAAGCGATAGTTTTTATTTTTATTTTTTATATAATGATTAAAATTATTTATATTTCCTATTTAATTCTTAAATATAAATATAAATGTATTTCAATACATTCGAATCCATATTTTCTTACACTAATAATTAATCGAAATAAAATGCTAAATCCTTTGTTAATTTCACTTACTAATTGTTTGCTAGTTTCACCCTAGTTGAAATTAAAGGGAGAAGTAATTATCCTATCAGATATGTAAAATAAATAATTAAGCAATCAAATTTCTATTTTATTGAGTAATAAAATTGTATACATTTTCTCAAAATCATCAAACCCAAATTAGTTCTGGTTAGATACCCAAATTTGGTATGATGCATTTGATTTATAATCCTTAAAATAACAAGTTTATTTTTTTGAATAAATCTAAAAAACAAGTTGTTGAAGTATGAGAAAATAGGTAATTAATTTTATTTTATTTTATTTTGAGAGGGAAAGAGAGTCATAAATTAAAGTGAATATTGTTGAGAGGAAGAAAAAGAGATGGGTCAAAATAGGAATCATGTTAACTCAAAGTAATTGTTTGATATTTTCTTTCTTTTTGTGACTGTCGTGAAAAGGAGAGACCTAAGCATAAACTGAAAGAAGAGTCAAAGTCCCAAAAAAAGGGGTTGCTCAGTTAATTTGTCAGCTTTTGTTGGGCTTTTTCATAATTTCCCCCTTTTCTTTTCACTTTCACTAAAATTCAAGTAATATAAAAAAAAAAAAATTGATTTATTTAGTGATTGAAGGAAGAAGACCGACAACGCAGGGGCCCAACACCTCCTCCTCTTGATCTGCAATCACGAAGCGGTGCGTTTTTTTCCTCCACCAAATTACTAAAAAAGCCTCAAGTGTTTAGTGAAATTAGTAAAGAGGTGTTGGGAGTGTGGGTTAGGCGTGTCGGTTTATATATTGTGGGGCCGTAGCGGGGGTGGATAGTTGGGCAAGTGGGTCAGTTTTGCCCCGCTCATATCCAACTTTAATTCTCTTTGGTATATTTAAAAACTTTACCATCAATAATTTATTTATGGTATTACAGAACAGAAAGTTGTAGACTTAAGACTTGAATTGTCAATTTCAAGTCTGCATCATTCATCCAATTCAATGAATTCTATTTGCTTTTTATTTATTTTACAATGTAATTTCACCACCAATACAATTATTTTTACCTACCCTTTTGGATAAACACTACTTCTTAACATTCCACTTCTTGATGTCCACAATGGGTCTTGATAGTTTTGTGAGGAAACTTACAATTTAATAATAATAGGAGTTCTTTTTTTACCTTGCATAATGGTCGATAATTTAATTTTTACTTTTAACTATCAAATAGGTTTAATTTTTGCCTTAAAAGACGAAAAAAATGAAATGAAATGATAAAAAAAAAAGTATATTTAAAATTTCAATTAACATCAATCCATTTAATAAATTCAGATTAGTTTTCGATTGGTAAAACAAATCCAAAACCTAAGTGCCCCAACAGTCCAACAGCACTAACTAATGTTGTATCTTTTTATTTTATCCACTAGGGTTTTTTACTGAAATGGGATAGAAAAAATAAAAAAAAACCAAAATGGGATAGGATTTTGATTATTTACCGAAATGGGGTAACCAGCTTGGTCACACCACTCCCATAGGCGGCACCACCTTGGTGTCAGTCGACAGAACCTGAACAATGGACTGTCATAGGCGGCACTGCCTGGACAATGGACTGCCAGAGGCGGCACCAAAGCCAGGACAATGGCCTTGCAGAGGCGGCACCAATAGCAGATAATTCACCCCCCCGAAATGTGAAGCAAAGCAAAGCAGCAGAAGCAGCAGAAAAAGAAGCAGAAGAAGGAGAAGGAGAAGAAGGTGGTGGCGTCGGAAAAAGAAAGAGGAAGAAGAAAGAAAGAAGAAGCAGAAGCAGCAGAAAAAGAAGTAAAAGAAGAAGAAGAAGAAGAAGGTGGTGTCGGCTTTCAACTGTTTTTTTTTTCTTATTTTCCCTGCATGCCTCACTGTTCTAATTGTTTTTGTTGCAGGTGAAGGCTGACACAAGGTGGTGCCACCTATGGGAGTGGCGTGACCACCCTGGTTACCCCATTTCGGTAAATAACCGAAATCCCATCCCATTTTGGTATTTTTTATTTTTTTTCACCCCATTTTAGTAAAAAACCCTATCCACTAAAAGTATGTTGGAAATATGGTAAGTTTGAAAATCCAATAGCTCTTCCAAGATTCCACGAGTAAAAGTATAATGAAAGTTTTATTTAATTTACTAAAAAAATAGATAAATTAATATTTACTAAAAGATAGATAAGTTAATCGGATTTATATGCAAATTGACAGAGTTGTTAATTTGAGCATAGAATATGCATTTGTAGGTGAGTGGTACGGAATCATTAAGGGAATTGAATTTTGAATTTAATTATTTTTGGGGATGTGTTTGATTTTTGAAGTGATCTGTAAGGTATTTTTGATGGGCTGATTCTGCTTTAAGATCAAGGTTTGAACAAGATATCGATTCACACTGACAGTCTTGAGGTAGTTCCTTTGCTTTGTAAAGGAGTTTTACAACTATTTCGAACTCAACATTGGTTAGGCAAATCCAACAGAGGCTATGAAATTTCGAGCATTGGGAGTTCAGACATATTCCAATAAAAGCCAATTAATCACTAATCGGATTACCAAGAAAGTATTTATGGATATGGAAGGAGTTGTGTTTTGGCAATTACCCCTATGGATCTTTTAGAGTTTCTTGAACATGACAAAGTTAATGGTGCTTTTGATTGAATTAGTGTAATTTAATCTTTTATGTTTTATCTCTTAACACACAAACAAAAGTAAAATAATCTTCTTGTTAAAATTTTTATTTATATCTATTATTAAAAATTAATATTTGTATCAGTGGAGAATCCAGGGGGGCTGGCATGGGCCCCGGCCTCCCTAAAAGGTAAAATTTTTATTTAGGCTCTTCAATTTTTTTAAAAATTTTAAATTAGTAAAGGTAAAAATGCACTTTGGCCCCCTAAAATTATAAAAATTCGATTTAATCCTTTACAAATTAGAAAGATATAAACTATAAAAAATTAAAATTTCATTTGGCCCCCCTAAAAAATTATCCTGGCTTCGCCCCTGATTTGTATGTCAATATAAAATACATATGATATATCATATATGAAAATTAATAAAAAATCAATTTACTTGTATAAAATCCAATTTCTATTATAACCATCTCGATGTCCTTGAAGTGGGAGTGGATGCCAAAAATAAAAATCATGAAGTTAAAGAAAGTGTATGCTTGATGAGAAGATGAATTGTCAATGGTCAATTTCTTACGGTGAAACTGCATCCCTATAAACCAAAGCAAAGCTTGGATAGGTTAGGGGTAGGGTAGGCTTCGTTTCAAGTTTCTGATTCGCCATAACCAATTATCCTATCATCAGCCTCGGCCTCGGCAAAAGCAAAGCAGAACTTGAGCGGTATGCTGCCATATTTTGACCAGAACTTGAGCGGTATGCTGCCATAAATGGTCAAAATTCTTGGAACATTCAACTTTCTTTTTTCTCTTCTTCCATTGCTTATCACATATGCTTACCAAACTACCAAATTAAGTGAAATAAAGGATAAACTTCTGCGTCTTACTCTTCCAATATTGTCCTACGAGTAGATTGATTTTCTTTATGCCCGTTTAAAAAGTGAGATAAAGGAAGTCAAATGGTACATTTAAAACCTCTTGGATTAACGGAAAACTTATTATTATTGTTGAAGAATACAATATTATTTGGGTTTAAATTCTATTAAGGATGAGACACTCAAATTATTTGATCCTTTAAATTTTTGGGGTTCAATCAATTATTTAGTGGACAACATTTTAAAGCCTTTTATTAAAAGAGACGATCGACTTTCATTTATTTTCTTATCGAGCTATTTAAAATCCCTTATAATCGAGATAACTTATATCTTTTTTGTAAACTCGACATTTTTTGATGAAGTAGTTGAAGATAGTTGGTTAATAGATTGAAGAGAGTTTTAGATAGTGTAATATCCTCCCATCAAACTGCTTCACAATGCTATCAAGGTAAAGAAAATAAAGACAAGGATCCTTGAAAGTTTTGAAACTTGATGAGTAAAACATGTGGTAGGATTAGTTGGAAGTTCATTGAAGCAATTCTAAAGCTTGATGGATTTAGTGTTAATTGGATTAGGCTCATTATGTAATGTGTATCGGCAGTTTCCTATCAATTTTTGCTTAACAAGTAATTTAAGCCATGGAGGGACTTAAGACAACCTTACCTTGTTGTTCTTTGTCAAAATGTATCGTCTGTTATGCTCTCCGAGGTAGAAGATGAGAACACCATTAAAGGAATAAATATTGCAAGAGATGCGAGATGATTGTTTTCATGTTCATTCATGTCGTGCAATTAGTCATTTCAATTATGATTTCATCAACATAATATATGCATAAAATTAAATAAGAAAATTCCATAAAATTTATTCTCAAGATACAACAACCTCTGGTCGAGCGAAATTGGAAAAATACACTAGAATAGCTAAAAAGAAAAGAAAAGAAAAACCTTTTAAGTTACATTTAAAATGGCAAAAAAATACTATGAAAAGTGAGGTTCCTCTGCACAAATTAAATGGGAAATGCAGGAAAATGGGTGAGCCGACCAACTTGTTTAATGGAGTTATGTAATGCCCGTGAAGTGTGATAAAGAGCTTAACTTTTACGTGATAAGAGTCAATGAGGGTGCAAGTCTCAACTACTTTGGTCATGATAATGCATTTGGCTCTTTTAAATCTGTGACCTAAATAAAGTAAATGAGATGGGCATTTTCTAATATGATTTTTTAGAATTTTGGGAAAGAAAAATCATATCTAAATTTGCCTAAAAATTTATCTAAAATGAATTTTGGTTAATTTCGTACATATATTTTCATTATATCATTTATCTTATTCCGACGTGTCTTATAATTAAAAAAGTTATCTATAATAAACAAAATATAAATAGTCAAAGAAATAAATGGAACATTTTTTTTGATAAATTACAGGAGGAGGACAAAGCCTTAATAACAACGAAACTAGTGCGACTCAAATCCAGGCCACATCTGGAATGATGAACACCTTGCCTGTTAGGTCAGCGCACGAGATTTGTAAATGGAGCAATTTAATCTTTTTATTATTGATATCGAGATAAATATTTAAGTAATTAAATCTTTTAAATTAAGTGGGACAATTTAATTCCTATACATTCAAAACTGAGCAGACAATTATCATTGAATAGAATAATAACTATTTAAGTTTGTAAAAATTGATGTGGCGAAAAGAGAAAGGGGTAAATATAATTGTGAAAAGTATTTATACGTGACTACCCTTAATTGATTGTATTTTAAAAATTAAAAAAGAAAAAAAAATATATATATAACATTCTACTATAACAACTAAATTACCCATTTATTTTGATAGAAATTATTATTTTTTATTTTTAATTAAAATATTTAATGTTATTTATCTCACTATTTTCTAATAGTTGATAGACTAAATTACTCGATTTATTTTAAAAGAAAATAGATCATTTCTAACAAAGAATTCTTAAATATTTATTCCACAAACAATTAATAAAAGCATGACGTGAACATCGCAGCATCTTTGCCAAGTTAATAATTATAAAGGAAAACATATTTAAAAACAAATTAATTTTGAAATTATCAAAAATAAATTGAGATTTCTTTTCCAAATTATTATTTGGTCGAAACTAAGGTGTCATCGCTGATAATAGTACATAATTCTCTCGTTACAGTTACTCTTCAAAAAGGTAAATAAACTGGTCATGAAATGCACTCTATTCACATGGACAGAGAATGAACTCTTGACCCCATAGTTAAAGGATGAAACATTAAAATTATAATATATCATTTTATATTTGAAAAATTATTTTTATATAAATTTAAATTTTATAAAAATTGCAAAAATATAATGCAACATTGAAATTATAATAATATTATTTTATACCAACACAAAAGATTAAAATTTTCTTTTTATTTTATATAATTTTAAGTTTTTTCCTAAAATTAAATTTTGGAAATACTATTTTTTATTTAAGTTATGATTTATTTTTTTCCAAAAATTCATTTTTTAAAAAATACCGATTTTAATTTATTCTTGAAAAAAAATTAATGATTAAATTTCCTTCTCCAAAAATGATAGAAAATATTGGAATATTGAAAATAATTTATTTTTAAAAAATAATATTTTAAAATATTTTTGTGCCCTATTGGTCGAGTTTTCATTTTCGAATAATGTAGGTTTGAATCAATATCGTCTCAAAAAAATATTTTTAAATTTTTTATTTAAAAATATAAATATGTAAAATAATTTTTAAACCTTTTAATTTATAATAAATTTTACAGTGTAATAATTTTATTTTTGAAATTATATAAACTATTTTTATAGTTCAAAAAAATCTTATTGTTTTATATTTTTCAATAT
Source organism: Gossypium australe (assembly GCA_005393395.2). NCBI lineage: Eukaryota > Viridiplantae > Streptophyta > Magnoliopsida > Malvales > Malvaceae > Gossypium > Gossypium australe. The sequence continues at coordinate 122,953,205 of CM016624.1, read as the reverse complement.
ACAAAATAATGAATCTGAAAAAAATTCTCAAATTTTAATATTTTTTACTTGAATAAAGAAAGAATTTTTTTTGGCTTCATTAATGTTTCCAAAAAAAAAACTTCTAGAACTCAACTTTTAAGAATTTTTTTATATTTTATTTTATTTTTTATTCTAACTTGACATTACTATTTATTATCACATAACTTTTTTAACATTAATCTTATTATAAATTATTATTATATCTATTTTTTATACAATGTTTAGAATTACCTGTTGCCTTTATCCAACATTTAAATAGGAAGATAATGTGCTTTAGCACATTTGAATCAATGACCTCTTGCACTAGCAACAATGCTGATACCAATCGATTTAAGACTCAACAGGCCACATAAACTTTTTTAATGAAAAGCACATTGGGGGTAATGCAAAACAACATTGAAGTTTAAGAATCCATTTGTTTCGATGTAAAAGCTTTTACGAAAAATATTTTTAGCCTTTTTCGATGTTTGTTTCATGTAAAATAAGATGGTAAACGTAAAAGATTTTCCGACCAACGTAAAATTACCCCTTTAGTCCCATAAAATGTCTTACCAAAATTTTTTTCATAAGACATCTTCCAAACTAATAAGGCTTTATTTATTGTAACACCCCCATACTCGACTCAAACATTGGGTCAAAGCACTGGGATGTTACATTCTCTACTACATTTTTCACTTATCAAATATTTTCTTGTAAACTTTCATAACTATCAACTTAGTCCTTTTTGTCATAAAAACTCAGTATTCACTAATTAATCATATTAATCAATTTTCTTTCTTGTTACATTTTAATCACATAATTTATCTCAATATATTGTTCCACATATCAAATTTCTATGTACTTCACTTCTATTTTTTCATCCACAAATTTTCTCAAGTTTAACAATTTAGTCCTTGATATCATTTAAATTTCATATTTTTCCACAATTTCACTTTTACAATACTTTATACATATTTCATCATCTCATAACACATTCATTAAACTTTTACCATAATTTCCTTATTCACATATTAAATTGTTTCACACTTAAACCTTTGTACATTTTTCAATTTAGTCCCTATTGTCATGTAATTTATTTTTCACCATTTAAGCACTTTAATCAAATAATTCATTATAATATCTTTCTTCACATGAAATTTTTTTATGCATATCACTTCTCTTGTTTCAATTATAAATTTCACAAAGTTTACAATTTAATCCTTGGCATCATGAAGATTCATTATTTATTATAATTTCACCTTAATATCACATTGTAATCAATTCACTACTTATCATAATCTCAAATATATGTTTGTTTCATTGAAAACAACTTTTATGAAATATTTTCAGGGAATTTGTCAAATAACAAAAAAATATTTTACACGGATTCATCTAAAAACAATAAAGTATTAAGTAAGTCATTTTCCAAAAATCTTTTTTTTAGAAGCCATTTTTAGTGAAACAAACAGAACCTAAGTACGAAAATTGATTGAGAAATTGTTCGAGCACCAACCTAAAAATCAAAATCAAACTCAAATCATAAACAAATTAAAAAAGGGAAAGGAATTGGGTACATATATACTTGAAATGAATTATGTTAATCTTTACTGTGATGGGGTGGCCACTAGACAGTAATGAAAAGGAAAGGAAGAAGTCAAAATCAAAAAGGTGTCTTTACATAATTTAAAAAGAACATTAGGCTTGAATCTTGGATGTAGTTCCCTATTGTTTGCCATTAAGGCATGACTGGTCTTAATCATTGCATAATCATTTCCTCCTTTAGTTTTTAAATCATCATTCCCCTTATCCTTGTCTTAATCACTATATATATTTATGGAACACCCAAATAGTAAAGTGGTACCCAACGAAGTTTAAAAGACTAAGTCAGCTTTGACATCTTTGCACTATTTAATAAGCTTTTGTTCCAAGGTTGTAGTTGGCTAATAAGAAACAAAAAGAAAATAGTTGCACTGTTAGGTACTGATAGAAAAAAGAAAAGAAAAAAAGATTGGTGTTGTTTGTCATGTAAAATGTAACACAATTATTTGAACATGTTTTACTGAACAAATTAGGCGGTGTTTAGTGTTTAAGCACTTTGTTGAAAGGAAACAAAAGTCAAGTGTTGGGAGGCAATGGCACAACTTCTTGTAGTTGACAAAGATTGAGATTTCAGTCCATGTAAGAGGCGGTGGGCATGTTGGGCTATGATTTTGATATGAGGGGAAAATTCTATTTACATGGTTACAATGTCTTTTATCCATTTGTTTTTGGTCACCTAATAAAATTTTAGATTCGATTGATAGGTCTAAGCTTGGTCTGGCTCAAAAAATGAGCCTAAATTTTTGTCCAAGTTTAATCTGGCCGTACTAAAAAAATTATTTTATTTTTTATATAAAAAAATTTAAAATATAATACATCAAAAATACTAAAAACATTAAAATAAATGTTTCTCAACAAATTAAAAATAAATTTAAAAAAATATTTATACTTAAATAATACTAAGATAGATGCAACTTAGTAAGCAAATGCCTCTAAAATAGTAGCAAAATTAACAATAAAACAAGAGCTTTACAATATTCAAATAATAACAAAAAAATAATGAAATGACAGTAAAACAGTGAAAAAACAACAGCAAAACAGTAATTTTTTTTTTTTTTTGCAAATTCAGGCCAAGCCGAGCAAAAAGAACCTTACTTAAGGCTTGACCCGTTTTCTAAGCGGGCTTTATTATTATTTTTGTCCAGACCTATTTCTTAAGTATATATTTTGTCCAAACCTTTCTACTTTTTAGATGGACAAATCTAATCACTAACAAGCAATTTTTGTGACTCGATCCCATAATGTACATGAACAATGGATTATATGCCGGGATTTATTTAATACAACCATTTTCAATGAAATTTGTGATTAAAAAATGTTCTTTTAACTTTAAATTTAGTGCAAATTTGTTACATACTTTTCTTTCACGTTTGGTGTTGGGTTATCTATTTTTTTATACTAAATTATAGAGTAAAAATTTAAAGGTTACAATTTGCTCAAAATTCTTATATTCTTCGTATATTTGGAATTTAACCTCCATACTTTTATTTTCAGAAATTCAGTCTCTCTACTATTTGAATTTAAAATTTTAGGTCAATTTGTTAACATTGTTAAATTTGTTGGCGTGACATTTTGGAAAAAAAAACTCACTTAGTATCCATGAAATAAAAAAAAAATAACATTGTAACAGACTTGAATTTAATAAAGAATTTTAACAGTGCTAATAATTTTTAAAAATTCACATTTACCATTTTAATTAGAATAAGTCATTAAAACTAACTAATGAGATTATAAAAGTTGAGGTGCCAAATTATGTCAAAATTAAAGTATATAGACTAAAACTCAAAATTAAGCGAAATATAGAGATCAAATTGAAATTTAACCATTTTCATAATCCAAAAAAAAAGTAGAGGATTGGAATTAAAATTTACCGATTATATTCTCATGTAAAAAACAAACAACGGACAGCTTAGGCCTTACATATAGGAGTATAAAGTAGAACCCAACTCATGTTTAAAAAATCTTGTTTAAATTTGGGCCTAATTGCAAAAGAAAACTGAAATGGGAAAGCTTAAATTTGGGTTATAAATGTTAGGCCCTTCAAGATTGGCACAGCCCAAAGATCCAGTTCTCTCATGGTTACCCCCAAGGCCCCAATCCTAATATGCAGTACACCTTTCAAACTTATTTTATTCATTTACAAAAATTCAAATTTAAGATGTTACTATTACTCTAACCTGAGTTAAATTTCATACAAATTGGTTTAACTGATCCTATTCATTTCATAATTCAAGCTTTGACTATTAATTACAATTTCTTTAATGTAATAATTATAAAATATTTGATCAAATTTGTCTATTTCAGTTTAAGATTGTGATTTTCACGTCTCTTTTCAAGAAGCACATGTCTCATATATATATATATATATATATATATATATATATATATACACACAAAATACAAATTAAATACAAGCTTCCAAATAGAAAAGAAAGAGACAAAAAAATAGTTCCTTCCCCCCTTATTTGTAAAGCTAAAAGGGTCTCCATTTTGGTCCCCTTTTAGCATAGTTATGATTTGAGAGACAAAAGTTGGGAATATTATATAATGGTAGCTACCTTTTTATGTCAATTTATCCATATTCTCAAATTAAAAATTCAATATTGTAGAATTTGATCGATTCTCGATTCAAAAGCAAATGAAGTATTAGTTCTGAAAGTCAAAACTCTCACCACAGAAGAATAGTTTTGAGATTAGTAAGATGGTAGGGATTAAAATAAAAGAAAACAGAAAGCAAAAGGCCCAAGTGAAGTTGATGAAGAGAATGAGATGATCAAGTTGACTTTATTTTGTGATGATCAACTACTTGTGGGCCGCTTGAAGAGTGGACCCCACAAGATGCACGTGCGCCAACCCATATTTCCTTGGCTGTATATGAGAGCTAGCTATTGAGAACAGAGACCCATCACATGTGACGTTGAAATGTCACATTGAATGGAATCTATTGCTAAGAAAAGAAAAATGGGTATGATTTCCAATTTATTTTTCTTCATTTGAGTATAAACATATATTTTTTTTTAAAAGAAAAGAAAGAAAGAAATACTAATTTTCGAATCTATTACGTGGGATTCAGTTCTTAAAATAAAAGGCTTTTATTGGTAGACAAATATTAATGATAAATGGATGAGATGAATAAGTTTGGGTACATATTTTAAAAATGGAATGCCTCTAAAAATGTCGTTTTCGTTTCTCTGAAAATTTTGGTCATGTGGTGGGTTCCATCAAACCTTCAGAAAAACATTATGTCTCTGCCCTGTGTTGTCCTTGTACTCTCTCTCTCTCTCTCTCTCAAAACCGAAAACAATAGAATTCCACCATTTACATCTTCTTCTCTCTCCAATTTTCATCTAATCAACATTTTTCTACGCGGATGAATCAAAATTGAATAATAAATTTTCCTTGTCCTTGATTGGGTTGTTATAGATATTTTATAGTTCTTGTCTCATGTCCTTGGTTTCAAACATATATATATATATATATATATTCTCATTTTAATTACCTGTGGCGGAGCTAAGAGGGCTGGCAGGGCCCCAATTCCCCTAAAATAAAATATTTTCTATTTAGGCCCTTTATAATTTATAAAATCTTAAATTAATAATGATAAAATTACACTTCAACCCTCCCAAAAATAATACAAGTTTGATTTAATCCTTTAAAAAAGCATAAATATATAGACTATTAAAATGATAAAATTACATTTTTACTACCGTAAAAATATATAATTTAATTTCGCCTCCAAATTTTTTGGCTCCGCTACTAGTAATTATAATGTGTTTTATCATTGCATTCAACGTACATTGAGTTATATTAGTGATGTGTTATACTATTTAATATATCAATATTAAGTAATTTGCAAATGCCAACAAAATATTTATATTATGACGTGAGAGTTTCGAGTTTAATCGTTGTTTTGATTACCCCGATTATATTAAAAAAAACTGTAAATTGGAAATAAGCACATGTTTGATATAAGTAAGAGGTGAGTAATATAAGTGAGTTGGAGAATAGTTATTTATTTATAATCCCCATTAAATTAAAAGAAATGTGTTTTGCACCCACTTTCATTTGCCAAATTAGATGTTTTCTTTCTTTCAAATCCATACTGACTATCATTTATGGTGGGCTTTTTCTAAAGGGTAATATTGTATATTTATAAACAATACTCAACATTTTAAAATAACATAACATTCAAAAGTACCATCAATGTTTTATAACACTTATGCCGCTACTAATTTTCTCCAATGCATTCATTTACGGATTCAAAACAACTTACAAGTCATTGTTACAATTTTTATTTACTTCATCCTTAATTTATAACCCAAAATTAAGTAGTTTTATATATTTACGATAATCTTATTAGGAAAAAAATTTAACTTGGGTAGTTACTATATTTCTAGTGGGAAATTAAATAGGGTGAAAGACCCCACAATTTTTTAAAACATTTTCATCATTAAATAATTTTGTAATTAATAGATAATAGTTAAAACTTAAGTGCAAATTATTTAACCTTTAATTATATATGTTCAATTAATTCTTCCGCTAGCTTAATATAACTCTGATTGGATTGCATAATGTTAGAGTTTGTGTGACTCGAATCTCGTCACTTGTTAAAGTAATAAATACAATGGCAAAATAAGGAGATCTGTGGCGGGCTTTGACCTCAGACTCATTAAGCATAAAACTAGGCTGGGGTTGCAACCTGGGGTGCGGGGGCCTCCAAGGTACGAACCATGCCACACAAGTAGCATCCGTGTAGAACTACACTTCTTCTATTTGACATTGATTAGAATAGGGTTTTTTCAACCTTTAAATAGATGTAGTCGAAACTCCTCTTGTATCATTCGTTTTTCAAAATTAGAGAATTTCTTCTTCTCTACCTGTGGCTTTTTTCCCAGAAGGGTTTCCACGTAAAATCTGTGTTCTTATTTTTCTTATTTTTACGATCATTCTATTACCATTATCGATGTCTATTATAACACATAATAAAAAAGTGATGGATAAGAAATAGATTGCATGAGTAACTATCCGCAATACATGCATTTTCTTGAGAAGGCAAGAGATGACTTAAGAATAATTTAATTTCTTTAGATTATTATTTAATTAGATGAACAAATTAAATAATTGAGTCCAAAGTGAAACTTAGTCATCATAGTTTAGTCTTATTAGGATAATTAAATAAGTTTGCACATAAATTCTAAAATGATAAAATTTTCATAATTTTAATAGAATTAGAATTGAGTTGTGTGAATTATTTAATTAAAAATAAAATAATTAAATTGGGATAACATTTAATTAATTATTGAGTTAATTAAATATATAGACTTGGTCTTTAATTTAAATGAAGAGAGATAAACTCGTAAAATTAAACCAGCCTCACTAGTCCACTAGGGCATGTTTGCCGCGACATGTAGGGATATCCCCTCATTAGAGTTGTCAACCATGTAGCATGAAAAGTCCTAATTGGACTTGAACTCTTCCTTTCTTCGAATGAGAATTAAACTCTTGCAAATATCCCTATATATAAATACTCAATAGTAGTCCAAAATTTTGTGGAAATTTAGCAATAAGATGTATTTTTCTTGAGTTAGTAATTATAATTATAATAATCTAGCTATTATATTTTAAATCTAGAATTTTCTGGAGTTTGAATTCTAGATTTGGAGTAACTATAATTGCAATAATCTAAAAGCTGAATTTATTATTATTAGTTTGGGATACATAATGGATTTTGACTTCCATCTCTAGATTCTTGGGTTTTTGTCTTGTGTTCAGTGCTTTGAGTTAGAGTCCACCTTTAAGCATCTAAGAATTTGAGAATAGTAGAGAAGATTAATTGATTAAAAGCTTGAAGATATTATATTTTAGTTCAAGTTTGTAATAACTCGTTTTTCAGTGGTGTTGGAAACAGTGGTTTCGGGACCACAAATTCAACGAGTGAGTAAGATATAATATAATATTATATTAAATTTTGATTTTTCAATTTTGTTATTTGGGTGAATAGTTAAGTTCAAGTGGTTGGTCTCTAAAGTCAAGTGGTTTTGAAAAATGAGGTATTAGGATCTCGTTTCTGTAAACTGCTCCGTAATTATTTTTATTAAATATTTATGGAGTGATTATATAGGTATACTGAAAGTTGGTTCATAAATTTTAATGTTTAGATAGTTAATTTAATGAAAATGACTAAATCATAAAAGCTACAAAAATTTAATTGCTATTGGTTTATTTGTGCTAAATAGTTATAAAAGCATGAATGGAGGGCTTTAAAGGATAATTAGACTTTATTTATATTATGGTGGACGGTTTGTGTAATGGATTAAGTAAATATATGTTAAATTTTTTTAATAAAATAAAATGGTAATTAATAAAGTAATAATAAGTAAAACAAAAAGAAATTTAGTCTACCATCTTTATCATTTTCTTTCTTCAACCGAAATAAAAACTCCATAGCCAACCTTGAAAGCTTCGGCCAAAGCTTGTAGCAACTGCATGGTGTGTATTTTTCATCCATTTTAAATAATTTTTATGTTTTTGAGATTATTGTAGCTTAATCTAGTTAGCTTGAGGTCAATTTGTAAAACTGTTAAAAGTCCAGGGAATTTACACGAATGAGTTTGAAGGTTTTTATTTTATTTTGTTAAGTGATTTTAATGTTTAATGATTAAATTGTTGAAATAGTAAAATTCAATGTAAATTGTGTGAAATGAGGAAAAATATGAGTTGTTATAAGACGAAGGGAAAATAGGCTAGCATTAATTTGAATTAAAAGTGGTTAAATTGCAACTTTCGGGTTTAAGGATTAAATTGTATAAAAGGAAAAACTTTGGGGTAATTTTATAATTTCTCATTGATAAGGGTTATAAGTTGAATTAATTATTTTAAGTTATTTTAATGGTTTAATTGAATGAAAATTATTATTTAGATCAAGAAAAGAACTAAACGAATTTCAATCGAGGAAAAGCTAAAGTGTCGGATTAGTCGTCGGCTTCGTTTTTACAACTGTTTTTGTTGAGGTAAGTTTGTATAACGATTAAATTCATTAATTTATGTTTTGAAGGTAATTGCAATAAATATTATGTTATGTATAGTTTAGATTGATAGTTATTTGATATTTTGGTATTATGGATTAAATCATAATGTTAATTAAATTGAATGTTAAATTTGAAAAATGTACAATTCATAGAAGTATGTTTGAAAAGGTATAGTGCAATGAAATTAAAGGATTTGGTTATGTACAATGGTCCCGTTCGAACCTTGTGAATACTTAGGATATAGGGGTTATATGGTTTCGGGTGCTGGTCCTGGATGTCCTACCGATGGCTGAGGTCTTGCATTTGTTGTGGATTTTCCATAGCTCGAGCGAGCAGCAATGTTTGCTCAAAAATTGATCCGAAAAGGTTGTGATGTGTTTTTAACTTATATTCTGGATTTTCGAGTATGAAAGTTTATCAGGTACCAATAGTTTACGAGTTTACATATGTTTTCCTTGAGGAACTGTCAAGTTTGCTATAGAATTAGTCTCAAGGACTGCTTCAATCTTGATTGCTCCGTACGGAATGACTTTAACTGAATTAAAAGAATTAAAAACTCAGTTACAAGAATTAATTACAGAGGTTTTATTCGACTGAATGCATCACCTTGGGGCGTACCTATTTTGTTTGTGAAAAAGAAAGATGGGTCGATGAGATGGTGTACAATTTATCGACAGTTGAATAAAGGTACGATAAAGAATAAATATCCGTTGCCTTGTATTGAAGATCTATCTGATCAATTGAAAAGTGCTACAGTGTTCTCGAAGATAGATCTTTGTTCTGGCTATTATTAGTTGCGAGATTAAGACATGGATGGGTCGAAAACAGTGTTCAAAACCAATTAAGGACACTATAAGTTTTTAGTGATGCCTTTCGGCAACTAATGCCTTTGCAGCATTTATGAGTTTGATGAATAGGGTTTTTCAGTCACATTCCAACAGAGTCGTTGTTGTTTTTGTGGATTATATATTGATCTATTATAAAACTGATATAGAGCATGCTCAACATTTAAAATTTTGCAATACATATGATTTATTAAGAATTTCTTGATAATTGTATTGTCGATGATGAAGTTATTACAGGGACGCATTGAATTTGTTTAGTTAGTTAAGTGCCAACAGAGTTTTAATTAGTTGAAAAATTTATTGACAGAAGCTCTGGTATTAAGTCAACCTAAATCCAAAAATGAATTCATTGTTTACAGTAATACTTCACTCAGATGACCTTAAATCATGCTAGTTCAATTATTACAAAGTTGAGAGTTTAACCGTTATTTCTTCAATGTTATAATAGATATAGGCTAGGCCATCAAGTGCTAGCTAGAAACAAAGATTAATGAGATGTGATGAATGATTGTTGCCGATGTATTAAAGTCCGGAGTTGTGTTATCTTTGGAAGTGTGTATTGCATGACATTGTGTCTATAATGTTGTTGCATTGAGGCTGAAAACTAATCAATATTTTGATTTTAAAGTTTTGGAATTTTATTTTGGACAATTTGTTACTTCTTTTCTAAGTTTAATTGTTGTTGTAGAAGAAGAAATGCTACAATAGTGTTTACGGATTAAATTGATAGATTGAGGAATGAAAAAAAAATATGTTGCTAAGATTTGTGCCTTTAGTGCAATAATTTTGCCATAGTCTAATTGTAATTTTTTAAATGGATTGAATAAAAAAAATTTCACATGACTATTTAATATTCTTTGTATGATATCTTAAATGGTTTTTGCAAGGAAGGTAAAATGTATAACCAAATATTGGTTCATTGATCATTGAAGGTTTAATTGATATTAACTTGTATTATATAATCAAATTAAAATGTGAGAAGATAACATATGTTAAGAATTTATTATATCCTTTATAAGTCCTACTGGTGAGGTGACTTGTCATGGCTATCAAAGTCGGATTAACTCCTATAAATAAAGACATGGTGTGATTGTCTGGATTGACAAAACATCGGATCGGACTCAAGATAAATTTGTCCTAGATTTATTTTTTTTTGTGACATTTCTAATGTGATTTACTTAAATCCTTAGTAAGTGAATGATAATAAGTGCATAACTTATGTGCTTTTTTATATACTGGAAACTTGTGCTCTAAAGGTAATGGGCTAAAAATTGGTATGTTGGGCACATGATTTATGCATGTCATGGCTTTACTCACAATAGTGGAATTATTGCTCACTAAAAAGAGTAGATGGTATTCTCTCACTAAAATTGTATGGATTATGAAAATGGAATGTGGTCACGGATGACCTAACTTCACTTGTAGTAGTCATTTAAGGTAAGTTTTGCACTTAACGAGTTTGTTTTCTTGTACTTTTATAATTAAATATTACATTTTCGGTATTAGTTGCTTTGGATTAACATATCAATAAAACAAGTGTTTTTACACATTTTCTGTTATTTCGATGACTCGTAAGGCTGATTTGGGCCTTCTGAGTGACTAATGAGCTAATTAAGTGTGTAGGATACGATTTGAGGTCCAAGAGTACAAGAAACAATAATCTGGTCATGAGACAAGGAGCCCAATATGCTAACGACATTGCCAAAGGCCTAGAATGCAGCTGATGTTGTGACGAGGAACTACCTCTCGTCATGACGTCAATGTCGAGACAAAAAGCATTCCCACATCATGACGATGCGACTTGGCGTGGAAGAAAATGGTTAATTTCTTTGGACAACATAATTGGGAAATTTCCATATTTGAACCTTACCTTTAGCATAATATATTATTTATTGGTATCTAAGTGTATCTCGAGATGCTTGGTCACCAAGTAGGTTGTTGCCACTTTAGGGTCATCAGGATTGTAATAGTTTTAGACCTAGACAATTTTCTATTCAATTTTAGTTTTCTTTTATTTTTATTTTTGTGTAATCGGAACTTTTCTATTCCGATGTGAAGACAATTGCGAGCGAAAATTACTTTAGCACCGTACTTTAATACAATTATCAATGAGCATTCTCCTCTCTTTCGTTATTCTATTATTTATGTTAACTTGATCAATTAACTATCGTATGAATAATAGAATAATTTTTTGTGTTTATTTCATATCTTGCATGACTCGTTTGTTGAACTAATTAATTAATCAAGTCAATTAATTAACAAAAGAATAAGGGTTCATAATTTGATTAGTTGGTATAAATTATGTGTTCTTAAACTGTTAGGCTTGATAACCCTAATAAGTAATTATAGGGGAGACGAGATCAGGAGATAAGTCAAATCGAGTAAACCCGAATCCAGGCGGATAAAGTGAGGTTAGAAGATAAGCGAGTATTCGTCGAATAATTAATTAGTAGAGGCCGGGAGGTATTACTAGTTAATTAATAGCTAATTCATATTAAAACCCGAATTCTAAAATTAGTTAATTGTTTGTTTATTAATTAGGGATTTAATCGATCATAGGCTAGAGGCACACATTGCTAGCACTAGGAATAGGAAATTTCATTAGGTTAGTTACTTTAATTAGTTTAAATCATGTTTAGAATATTTTTATTTTGATTTCTAGTAGTTACTATGTTAGTTGTAACTTCATGTTTGATTTGAGCATAAACCGATTACAAATGTTTTCTCACCACTACATGTTTTTGGTTGTATCTCCTAGTTGTTCTTGGCTAAGCTACAATTGTGTTGTAATAGGTCCCCATCTCAGTTCATTCAACATATTATAAAAATGCAATATGATATGACCAAAAATACCTTAATATTGGCTTATAAGCCTTTTATTCTTATTCTTATTCAATTCCATTTCATGGTATGGTCTCTCATTCTTCTTCCACACTTATTCGTGCCTGAATTTCTTGGTAGTTACAGGTTGAGTTGCAACTGGAGAAACAATTTGATTTCTTTTCTTAAGATTAGTCAAGAGTTTTTTGTATCTAGGCTTGATATGCCCTAGAACTCCACAATAATGGCACACAAGTCTAACTTTGGGTCTCTGAATCTTCTCACTATAGTGAATTGATGCTTTTTCCTTTGAGCTTTCTAGCTTTTTCAAACCATTCTTTTTCTTTAATAAGCACAAAATGAGTGACACTTATATTACTAGTTTCAACATAACCAAGGCTTTCATCTCTTGGTTCATGTCTACCAAGAACAAGGATCTCGTCCAATTTCCCACTTCTCGATCCTATTTTTTCAAGATAGATTAGGCTATTGCAAGCTCATTTAGAACCTCACTAAGATTTTTTTTTCAAGCAATGAGTCTTTCTCTTTGAGATTTTTCAATAGGTTGAGATTTTCTTGTTTAAGAGTGGAATTTTCACCAGTTATTTTTTCATTAAATTTACATACCAAACTCTATTTGTCAAACACAATCTTATATGTATTTATAAAGTCTTTTGCTAATTCTGCATCACTATCTTTGCTAGTTTTTGAATCAGTTGCAACTTGTATTAACAAGTAAGAAGTAAAAGCAATATAGTTGTTGATATTATCTTTTTTGTTAACATCACTTTTAGATTATCTCAAATGACTTCTGAAGACTTCAACTTTTTGAGAGTGTTGGCATATTTTGCCTTAGTGTGCCCATACCCTTGCATTCGTAACATTGAACTTCTATTATAACCTCTTTGTTTCTGCCCATGGTTGCAGATCGACCAACATCATTGTACTTTCAAATGAATTTTTTTACATTTCTGTTAAGAAGATCCAATTGTTCTACCAATTCTTCAGTATAAATTTCTCCTTCAGTTGCAATTAGAGAAACAACTTGCAGAGCAATGTTATTTTTTGCCTTAACTCTACTCTTATTTGACTCAACAAGATTAATCTAAAAGGTTTATAGAGATCCAATAAGCTTAAAAATCATTATTGTATCAATATTTTTTGCCTCTTTTATTGTAGTCACCTTGATTGCAAAAAATTCTGGAGATCATAAAACCTTTTAGACCAACTTGGAATTCAAGTACTTTTCACCAAGAGTAAAAGCTTGGTTAGAGATGTCACATAATTTAACATAAATATTAGAAATTTTTTCTTCATTTAATATTTTTAAAATTCCAAACATGGATGTTAACATCTAGAGTTTGGATTATTTTACAGAAGTGGTGTAACACCCTATCCCCGTCTCGATCAACGGGTCTGTATGCAAAGTGTCATATCGTACTAATCGAACTAAGACAACCAACTAAGCATTTTAAAATCATACTTAACTTATTTTCGAAAATTACCAGAAACACTCTTATTAAATTTTTAACTAACTGATCTGCCAAAATAAAACACTACAGTTACAAATTCTTAATTTAAGTTATTAATATGCAAATTTATGAAAAGTTAAACAAAAATGACTTTACAAAATTTAAACAATTACTCATCATAGAATATATTATACCAAATTTATATGTAGTTACAAAAATTTAGACCCTAAGACTTGGTCTCTAGGTCACCTTGCTATATGCATGTTAAAAATAAGAACACAAGTTCGCCTGAACTTGGGCCAATTCTGGCTTGATCCTTCCTCAACTCCTCATATAAATCGTTATACCTGGAAAACATAACAAAACTAAATAAGTTCAAAGGAACTTAGTGAGTTTCTAATAATTTCATATCATTTATGAAACTATAAGTTAGAATTTCATGGGTTTGATATCCTATTAGGCATCATTTACACCATTAAAGTTTGCACATCTTCTTGGTGTACTATTATTTGCCCCATGCATTAGCTTCACTTAAGAATTTGAACACTTTCGGCATTGCTACAATCCTTCATTTCATTCACTCATGTTATAAGCTACAATGTGGAATAACTTTGCTTACCCATTCACTTTGGTTACTTACAAATGAATCATTACCTCTCTTTCCAGCAAAACATATGCAATTTGCCTTAGCAATTATTACCATTGCGGACTAACGTACGATGGATTGACCTCAAAGAACTCATGCACAGGGATTCACATGTTGCGAGCTTTTACATGAGGATATACACATAAAATCTTATATACGTGGACTTGAACTTGGCGAATACATACTGGTGGACCTTTATGTGCAGAATTATCAGCACAAATTCATATATACGGGTTCTTACTTGTGAACTTAATCTTAAATTACAGCTGCTATAAGACTCTTATTTGAAGGAGTCACTACTAAATTCTTGTTTGGCAGATAGTCATTGCAGATTCTTGACTTAACATTAATCCTTGGCGGGCTTTTAGATAATAGACATACTGACTCTCGTGAAAGATAGTCTTCTTGAATTCTTAAAATTGAAACATGAATATAAGATCAGCGAAATGTCAACTTGAATCATCCAGATAAGTCTATAGTAAAAGAACTCATAACACAGGTACGCTTCACATCAGAGGCTCTTTTGAGCTAATCATGTACAGAGGTGCCAGGTTACTTGTCCGAACTAAACCTTTATCGACATAATAATAGTCTAGCCAGGGCTGTATATACATGTAAGGTTACCAGTCCAAGCTAAATCCGTGTCACATGTATCTTCGAGCCCGTAACAAATGTTGGATCTCGAAATCATCAGGAAATAACAAGTGACCATGTGTATGAATCTTTTTCTAAGTTTATCGAGATGCTTTCATTTATATCGTCGATCTCATTCCTTTGTATTGGACTATCATACATATATATATATGCAGATTCATATATGTAAACTGTTCTGTGGACTTCTATATGGAGAATTTCCACGAGTAACCTTGTTATGAAGCTTAGAGAATAATTCCAACAGTCTATTTTATTTTGCGTATGCCCATGGTCGTGGAACTTGCTTACATACATGAGGCTTAAGACCTTAGACTCTGCATACCAATCATTTTCACTAGTGACATATATTATGCAATCAACTAAACATACTATAAATAACACAACATAAATCATAACAAACCTATCACTATTAACAATTCATTAAAATAACAACTTATGAATTTGACCAGACATGCATCTAAAATCAACACTTTGCATGCTTCATCAGTACAACAACATTCCACTGTAAATCCATTATTCATCAACAGTTGAACATGCAGTCGAACAACATAATATGTAACACCCCAAACCCGGCCTAGAAGTTAAGCCCGAATTTGACGTGTCACATGGAAGTTTTTTTTTTTAAACCATCTTTGATATTGTTAAAAACTTGTTCGAGAATTACGACCTCTTTGTTAAAACCCAAAACACTTAAGCAATTGTTATCTACTTGAAAACGTAATTATCTTTAAAGACCTTTTGGTTGTGAAAACATATTTGAAATAAACAATTTACGAAAATGGGATGTTTGGGAATAGAGTTGCAGAAGCATTTTGAAAGAAAATCCTAGGCCTTATTACAACATTTAACCCCAAATAGTAGAGTAATAAAATAAACAAGAAATAAGTCTGAAGTCCAAATGAACCATTTCTGAAGTATGGTCTCCACCGAGTCATCCAGGGCCCAAGTCCACGTCACTGAGCATTACCTGAAAAGGTTGAGAGAAAGGGGGGTGAGTTACAAGAACTCAGTGTGTAATCCCCTTACCATCATCCACTGGGTCGGAACACACATAGCAATATTTTGGGCCTAAGCCCATTTACAATTATAACATAATAACATGAACATAATATGCATGTGATATGCAATTCCCAACCAAGCCTAATTTTCATCCGCTACACACCACCCATACCAACCATCACACCTGTGGGGATAAAGTCAACCCACCCCGCCAACACACCAATCGCAGGCATAAAGCCATTTAAAACGTAGGCACGAAGCCTTTTAATAACATGGCACGAAGCCTTTTTATAACATGGCACAAAGCCTTTTTATAACGTGGCACAAAGCCTTTTGATAACATGGCACAAAGCCTTTTTATAACATGGCACAAAGCCTTTTTATAACATGGCACAAAGCCTTTTGATAACATGGCACAAAGCCTTTTAAAATGATTGTGGCAGAGCCACCGAACTAGATTTTGGCAACAGGCCTTTCATATTGTGGCAGAGCCACCGAACTAGATTTTGGCAACAGGCCTTTCTTCTCTTCATCAATTATCCCAACCCATGCAATCATGTATGCATATACAAACAATATTTATAGAATAATTTCAACATAAGGCCCATAACACAAGTTGGCCCATTAAACGATCTAGCAAATTTTACATTTGGCCCATATAACAAATATCACATTTGGCCCATATAGCAAATATAACATTTTGGCCCATAAAGGGTATTTTCGTAGTTTGGTCCATAGGGACATTTCGTAATTCAGCCCATTAGGGGCATTTTCGTAACTTGGCCCGTAAGGGCATTTTCATAATTCAGTAATCGTACCCACTAAGGGTAATTCGATAATTTACTCTCTAAGGGTAATTTAGAAATTTTACCTACCAAGGGTAATTCGAAAATTTTCGCAACCCAAAGGTATTTCAGTAATTTACCCTCTAAGGGTATTTTGGTAATTTTTTACAACCGAGGGGTATTTCGACAATTTACCCTCCACGGGTATTTCGATAATTTCGAAACCCAAAGGTATTTCGGTAACTTACCTTCCAAGGGTATTTCGATAATTTCGCAACCCAGAGGTATTTTGGTAATTTACCCTCCAAGGGCATTTTGGTAATTTTTTACAACCCAAGGGTATTTCAATAATTTACCCTCCAAGGGCATTTTGGTAATTTTTACAACCCAAAGGTATTTCAGTAATTTACCCTCCAAGGGCATTTTGGTAATTTCACAACCCAAGGGTATTTCGATAATTTACACAACCCAGGGCATTTCGGTAATTTGCAACCGAGGGGTATTTCGGTAATTTACCCTCCAAGGGTATTTTAGTAATTTCGCAACCCAGGGAATTTCGGTAATTTACCCTCTAAGGGTATTTTGGTAATTTCACAACCCAAGGGTATTTCGATAATTTACCTTCTAAGGGTAATTCGGTAATTTACCCACCAAGGGTAATTCAGTAATTTACCCACCAAGGGTAATTCGGTAATATACCCTCCAAGGGTAATTCGGTAATTTACCCTCCAAGGGTAATTCAGTAATTTACCCTCCAAGGATAATTCAGTAATTTTAACCACCATGGGTAATCCGGTAATTTTACCCTCTAAGGGTAATTCGGTAATTTCATATTTAACGGTGTTTCCGAAGATTCACTATCGCCTCGAGTGATACAGAACTCTATTTGGGTCTCTACGGAACTATTGGGTCAAAATCTATTTTAGGCCCAAACGGGGTAATTTCGCAACTAAAACTTAACTAGTAATTTGGGGCATAAAAATTTAAACTGTCCATTTGTGTCATACTGACTAAATTGGCTATAACTCGAGTTAGAAAACTCGAAATCTAGATCCGTAAAATTTCCTTGAAACTAGACTCATGTATCTTCTTACTGTAATTTTTCCAGAATTTTTAGCCTATCCATTTAGTACAGTTTATTCCTTAAATTTTCCCTTGTTTCACTGTCCAGCAATTCTGCCCTCTCTTAACTTAATTTCAATTATCTCACTGTACAGTTTTCATATACTACTGCAACTTGTTTCTCTTGAAAATAGACTCAATAAGGAATCCATTCATATAAATTATAACCCATAATTCACTTTGTGCAATTTTATATGATTTTTCAAAAATAGATCAGTGAACCCCGAAGTTAATCAGAACCAGTCTCACTAAAATAAAGATATCTCAGAATATAAAATTTCTTTTCCTTCTCCGTTTCTTCCATATTAAAATAGACACAGCAAGCTTTAATTTGATATCTTATTCACTTTCTAATTCCTTTTTTCCTATTTTTAGTGATTTTTCAAAAACACGTCACTGCTTCTAACCGAAACTAGTTTATTACGAAATACGATTACCACTACGATCATATGCACACCCGAGTGATTACGGATGCCGGTTTTTAGTTTTCTTCGGTATTTCGACCGATTAACAGCATAGTTCATACAAACTTTCAGAGAAGTGTGAGGTTACACACCATTTTAGATATGTATATGGAAGGGTATGAGATTACACACCTTATTCGGAACCCGTAACGCGATGCTCTCCGCGGCACCAAAAATCCGAGTCACTTCTTACGAGGGATAGGTTTTCGATTGAACCTTTGATAAAGTACTTCTAGACCTTGTAACCAGCATAAAATCTCTCATGGCAAGTCCCTAGACTCTCAACCATGTTACAAATTAGTCCCCTCATTAGCTAGCTTAAGCTTTGAGGACTCCAAAAATACAAAAATTATCAACTAAAGCCATCAAAATCACTTACTTGAAGAGAAAATGAGTTGCTAAAATTTTCAAGCTTTCAAAGCCCTCCCATGGCTGATATTTTTGGTTGGTGAAGGAGAATAAAAGAAAAGATGATAACTTTTGCTTATATCATCTTATTTTATTCATTTTACCTACCAATACCACCAATTTTGACCAAAATAAATGCCCTTGTCCCTATATTTTTTTTATGGCCGGCCTACTCATTTAGACAAGGACAAATTGTACATTTGGAACCTCCAATTTCTAATCCATAGCTATTTGGCACTTCTAGCAAATAAAATTAAACTTTAGCACTTTATGCGATTTAGTCCTTTTTTCGAAATTAAGCCCTCAATCGCTAATATTGAGACACCAAAAATTTCATGCATATTTATAAACATGTTATACACATAGAATAACATGAAAATAATTTTCTCTATCCTCGGTTTAGTGATTCCGAGATCACTGTTCCGACTATCCCCTAAATCGGGCTATTACACCTTCCATGCATTTTTTTTTCTCACCTACCCCATTCTTTTCAAATCTCATCATTATATTTTTTTTTCTTTTTCAACAAATCACTCTCCATCATTCCTTTTTTTCTCACCTACTCCATTATTCCAAATTCCATCATTATTATTTTCCCACTTCTTTATTATCCTTTTTCTTTTATTTCTTTTTCCTTTCTTTTTCCTTATTTTCTTCCTTACCATACCTTTTCATAATTTAATAAGTCCACCTTACCATAATTACAACCATGGAAGGAAGTACAAAAATAATAGTCAAAATTTGCACACAATGGGATTTGAACCTCTTCCCTCAAGGTACTTCACTTGATGCCATAACCTCCTTGCCATATGCTCATTTATGCTAGCAATTTACTCTTTTATTTCCATAAGCCTTGATGCCACTTACTATCTCTCCTTATTAGGCTTAAACACAAAATTTTACTAAGGCCCAACTTGAACTCGAAACTTCATAGAATCCGGTAACTTTCTAAAATCATCTTCTTAATAAGTCCAACTTGAAATAATGTCATTCTCCTGTTCTCAAAAATTTTAAACACTCCTATGCCTAAGGCCCAATGGGCCCAATCCTACTAGGCCCAATTTCGGGATGTTACATAATACTAATATACATAAACAACCACTGAGGGTTTAAGTTTAGAAACTCACTAAGAATATACTTGAAAGTTGATTCCGACTATATCTGCTTAAAATTTTCTTAATTGCTTGAGCCTCCTCTTTATCGATTAACTAAGCCTAACAATCATATCAAAAACAAAAAAGAAGGCATACTTATGTAAGAAAACTATGATTCATTTGCATGTAGAGGAACTTTAAAGATTATTATAACTTCAATCGTCACAATACAAATTCAATGAATTAAACTGAAATCCTCATTTTTTTTTCTTCCCTTATCTTTGATCAAAAGATACAAAAGAGTTAGAAAGATTACCAATTTACTGAATTTCTCAATTTCATAAGCTAATTCGCTAGTTTCTTCCCATATGCAGACCGCTCCATAATTTCTCTCTTACCAAAACAAACCAGAGAAGAATATAGAAGAAAGAAACTGAATACATAAATGAGAGAGTGTTCCTAGGAGAATGATGTCCATCTCTTATATAACCCTACTGCACTTGTACACCAAAACCAATTTATCAGCAGCAACACTAACGTCCCCTATCATAATGTTTCCCACTAAGAAAATACTTGGTTCTAAAGTAACGAGACTAATAATGGAAAACTAACCATTTGCTAAATTGGTTAGCAAGATCCAAGTAATTACACTAGAACCTTAAAAAATAGGAGGTTATGTACTTTGATACCCAAAATTACTGTTGTACTTATCCTTTAATATTTCTGGGTGTGACAAGTGGTGCTTTTGAGTGTTGTTTAAGCCTCGTGAGCAAAGATGCACTTGGAGATGTGCGTAAATTCTTGAAGATCTACAACACTATAGATAGCGTTCAAGGCCTTTAAGTTGTAACTGGCTGCTTTGTCTTCATTTTTAGTTTAGGTGGTTTCATGTTTCATGGTTTGACCTCTTAGTTTCTTCAGTAAGTGGCTCCCAACCAAACAAAAGAACTTGCCAAGCATTCTCATCAATCAGCTTTGTAAAGGCTTTCATATGTGCCTTCCAATAGGCATAATTCGACCTATAAAGCATAAGGGGTCTCGATATCTACCTCAATAGAAAATCAACGAAATGATCTCAACTTAGTACAACAAATGGCTAGCTCTTATACCAATTTAAATTCTGTTGGTTTTCCTGTTAGATATTTGTTTAGTTGTAATTGGATGAAATTACTACTAGTTATAAAAACAAAGATAGACGCAACCAATTTGTTTATGTAATTCATCAACTTCCTATGTATGTGAGGATTTACCGAGAGAGTAATCCACTATTTAAAATGAATGCAAGAAATGATTTAAGTCTAACTCACTCACCAAGTTGCAACTTCATTCCTATACACAATTTAGATAACTCTTCCACTAAGACTTTCCCTTTTGAAATTATCTTAGTTGCAAACTGAACAACAAAAACAGTTTGCTTACAACAAATTTGCACAAAAATAAGTTCTTCACACGAATATGATAAATGCTTTCTCAATCTCATAAAAAAATGACAAGCTTTCGCTTAAATAGACATTTACGCTATGTTTGGTTCATATGAATGGCTGCCATTCATACCTTATGCAACATAATAAAGCCATTCAATTGTTTGGTTGGTTGTAAAGTCTATTCCATTGAATAGCCATTATAGGCTAATTTCATAAAAACACTGAATAGCAATTCAGTGCCACTCCCCAATGAATGGCTATTTAATATTTCTAGGAATATACCAAATTATTTTTCTTCCTTTTCTACCCATCTCACCATCTAAATTCTTTTTTCTCCTTGTTCTACTCTAATGGTGATTAAAACCATTGCATGCCTCCATGTTTTGAAGATTGGAGTATATTTGGGTCATCAAATGTCATATTAGAAGAAGATGATTTCTTTATAATCAGTAAAATGTGCAAGAAATAGTACAATTTTACAGGGGTTGAAACGATTTTGAATGATTGCCAAGCTTCGCGATTTTTTTCTAGATCTTGTTTATTCTCTCATGGATTTCAAAGTCAAGACTACAAAGATAAAATTGGATTTCAAAGAGAAAAAAGTTTTTGGGTTTCAACACATGTTTTGGCTTTTGATAACTAAAATAACTCTAAAAATAAAATTTTGATTGTAAAACTTTTTAGATCTAAAGATGATTTTTATGAAAAACAAAATGGAAAATATGGAAGATGACATCAAGGCAAAGCTCTAGGTAAATTTTAGGTTGGTAGTCATTGAAAGGTGATGACAAAAAGAGGCAGAAACAACTTTGAAAGTAATGAAGAAGATGAATTTGGTTGGGGGAGGGGGAGATAATTGTGATGTAAATAACGAAGAATATGGGAAAGTATGAATATTAATTTTTAAAAATTAAAAATTATGTATACTTTTCAAAAATAAATAAATGTTATGTATAAAATATTGTAAGTATTGTTTTGTTAATTATCTATTTAAAATATTATTTTAAATAAAATTATAAATTTTATTTTTAATTATAATTTTAAAAATATTTTTTTCGTATTAAAATATTATTTTATTTTATTTTTAATTTTTACTATATATAATTGATTTATTTTTTTAATTAAAAAGTTTAAACTGTTATAAAATAAAGAGATATGGAGTGAATAAAGAACAAAAAAATATAAAAGCAATAGAGGATGTTCTTTATTGATCAAAATGGATGGTTACAATGCTTTATTAGAATCTCTATTTATAGGCATAAGAAGTATAAAAGAAGTAGAGATCTAATTCTAGTAACTATTAGAATTTAAAGTACATTAAAACTTTATCTTGATAATGATGGACATCCACTTAATAAGATATTTATAACACTCCCCCTTGGATGTCCATTGGTAGATAATGTGGCTCGTTAAAGCCTTATTAGGGAAAACCCTATGGGATAAAAACCTAATGAAGGAAAAATAATACACAATTTATAATACGCATAATATGTCGCCTCATTAAAAACCTTACCAAAAAAACTCAATGGGACAAAACTTCAATTAAGGGAAAAAGAGTGCAACGCGTATTTACTCCCCTTCATGAAAACATCACATATTTTCTCATATTCTACATATTCAATCTTGAATACTAATTTTTCAAATGACTATTCGAATGTATTTGTTAAGCATTTATATCACCATTCTTTTGAAAGTCATGAGTGAGAAAAATTTGGGGAAATATATTTTGATCTCTTTAGGAGATTCAACAATAATCATAACAAACTTTAGTTATGATTCTTTTATAAAAACACAAATAGATATTTTGGATAATTTTATAATCCTCCTTCAACTACTATTCACTAAGTCAAATTTACCACATATATTCAAATTATTTCAATTCATATAAATGAACAATTTCTCGAAAATTTCAATATGCTTCTAGCATCCTAAATCCTTCAAGGATTTTAATATAAACTTTAGTATATAGTGATTCATAAAATGTTGTAACAATAACCATTAGACGCAAGTTAAATCTTTTATGAATTGTCAATTTAATAATATATTTAAAGGTTATTGAATCCACCACAAAAGAATATTATATCTTTTCATAATCAATGCCTTAGCGAAAAACTTCATATTTTTATTCTGCTTTTGCAAAACTACTTCAATTGCACCCTCACTGGGTTTATACCTTTAGATAATTGGACTACTGGTCCAAAAACTCCACGAATTTAATTGTACTTGAGTTGCATCTTTCTATTTTGATCAGTTTATTCCATATCTATATTTCTCAATAGATTTATTCAATATCTTTCTTTTATTCCATTATTTTAATAATAATAATGCATGCAAAATCATTGTCGACCACTTTTATTATTCGGTTCCACAATTTCTCAAATTGACATAACTTATCGAGATCTCTTATTTTTATTATTTTAAAATTCAGTTTCAGGTACCTGAATCTCTTCTGAAGTTTTACTTATTAGTTATGTCTTGAGTCTCTTCTGGAGCACCCACCTCCACTATATGATCATCTAGTAGAATTTTCATCTTTGGAACCGATCAATCTATTATTTATTCTAACTGATTGTCTTATTGGGACTTTGATCCAAATTAAAATATTAGATGGTATATAATAATTGGTTATTCTCATTAAGTTTGTAAATACATCTAACAAGTAACTTGTAATGAGTTATTCTTATTGAACTTTTGGTTCAAATTACTCTCCCACTAACTCATTACAAGTTATTATTTCTCTTCCCCTAATGTCGGGAAAACTATCGAATCAAAGTTGAAATCACAAATCAAAACTATCGAATCAAAGTTGAAATCACAAATCATGTCATAATTGAATCTTGAATACATTCAAAACATCTTATAATATAAAGAAACTTGTAATTAATATATATTCCCAACTTTCTTTGAGGATTCACTTATCTTTGTGTGTTGTGGTGGAGCAATTGGAACATATACACACATACAAAAATTCGAAGATGAGAAATATTTAGCTATTGATAAAAAACCAATAGTAATAGGGAGTATTTATAACTTATTGGCTTGATGCGTACAACACATAAATCAACATAATCTCATGTTGAAATAGGAAGCATAATTCTCATAAGTAATGATTTAGACATTAATGAGAGGTATTTAATCAATAATTTCTCTAAACCATTATGCGCAACTTTTACAAAAGTTTTTCAAACTCAATAAATAAAAGATTGAGATATAAACTCATCAGTATTAGCAAGACGAATTGTCTTAATTGCATGATTTGTAATTAATTATTTAAACAACAATCTTGCAAACGATAGGTTGTAAATTGATAACACATATGTGATTATTTTGTAGATGCATCTACCAAAATCATATAATATCAAAATCATCCACATGGTGGATGAATTGGCCCATATTCGTTTCAGAAATGCAAGACATTAAATCTCAACTTTAGCTAGTGAGTTTCTAATAATCAATTTTCATTGAGAATGTAACGCCCCAAAAATTTAAGAATTTAATTGTGAGATTCTGCAGTAATTAAATCTCTGTATCTGTGGTTCAATGTTCTGCTATTATGTTTAAGGTCTGGAGTTCGAGTTGCATCGTTAACATTTTTATTCTTAACAATCTCTATCCATGCGGTATATGGGTAAAGGTAGTTCTGGAAGAACCTATGACAAGAATGAGCCTGCTGGTTCACTGGTTAAGCATCTATTTGTATTCTGTCTAGTCCCGAGTTCGAATCCTACCGCATGTGTTAAGAGAATTTTTGCTAGTTGTTGGAAGTATGCTGGTGGTTGAGACAAAATTTATTAAAATTTGGTTAACATTTGTATCTTTTCTTCTTCTTTTTTATTATTTTTTTTTATTTTTCCCTTTTCTTTCTTTGTGTTACTTCTTTGAATTCTTCTCATCGAGTGTGTTCAACATGTGATTATCAGAAATTAGTGAGATCTTTACGTTACTGAAAGACTTCTGTATAAGTTCTGTTGGAATTCTTCGACTACTGCGAGGTTTGGTTAGATTTATGTTACCATGTTAAATTGAGAATTATCGAATTGCTTTACTTAAACTCTCTATTAACTAGCCGTTGCATTTCCTTAGGCGTGAATACAGAGGGAAGCGACCATTCGCGAATTGTGCCGACTTAGCATGGTAGAGTCGTCGGTAAGCGTTAGTCGTTGAAGTTTCCTTGTGTCGATTTATTCGACATAATTGACTGTGATTTTAATGTTGTGTTAACTAGTTGTTTAGACATTGATTGTTGAATGATTAATTAGGTTCTGGGTAGCCTCCATATTATTCTTCCGTCAAACGAAATCAGGTACGTATCGAAAACCTTAATTCTTGCAAATTTCGGTCACTAGAATATGGTGGCTATCGAAGCCACACGGCCAGGTACACGGGCGTGTGACCAGGCCGAGTGGCAAAGCCATGTGATTGGTCGTGTAACTCACTGTTCATTTATTTGGGGTCACACAGGTGAGGACACTGGCGTGTGTCTAGGTCGTGTGTGGCAATGTTAGTGCAGAGGTCGCACGGGCAATAGACACAAACGAGTGTCTGGGTCGTGTAACTCACTATTTGTGGTACAAAATCACACGGTCAGGGACACGGGCATGTGCCTAGGCCGTGTAACTCACTGTTTGTGGTATAAAACTACACGGTCAAGGGTACGAGCGTATACTCAGGCCATGTGGGTCACACGGGCAGGGACACTGATGTGTGTCCAGGCCGTGTAACTCACTGTTTAAGTTTTCGGGACCACACAGGCAAGACACATGGGCGTGTGCCCCCGTGTGTCATGGTATTAGGGCCTGAAATCGGTTTTGAGGCTGAGAATGTTGTTTAACACTGTTACTGACTTCCTCAACGTATGAATGACTGAATTTGATTGTATGAAAGCTATCTAATCTTTTGAGACTGATATGTGAATAACATAGTTGTATGTATACCATGATACATCTTCTGAAGTGGAACTGTCTTATCTGTTTTCGAAATAACATAGAATGACTGAATATTCAATATGGGTACTTGTACTTTGCATTTGCATGGGTTGAGATATTGTGAAGAAGGAAGAAATCTGTTTTGAAATCGTGGCTACACCATAATAAGTATAAATCTGATTCTGGCGCTTGACGCATACTGAATTAGCAGCTAAGCTACGTTTTTGTAAAAGTGTCAGCAAACAATTTAAGGTATGTAGGGTTAGTTGGACATCAAATGTCCTTAATGGTGTGTTGGGATGGCCGAAGTCGGTGTGTAGCGGACGGGATAGGAATATTGCATCTGAATCTGATTGGTATCGTATATGAACTGAAATTGCATATATACATACATATGTAACTGGTCTGCTCTGAATCTGAACTGAATTTCACTTCTGCATCGAATCGAATCTTTGAATTTGGAACTACGCTATAAATAAGCATTAATTGAATAAATTTCTTTTACGCATTGAGTTCACAACTCATTCTATTATTTCTTGGATTTCAGGCGGTTCGTAGACTTGAACGGGTCGGTGCCGCGGGAGCTCGATCGAACTATTAGCTTTCTTTAAGTTATTTCAGTAGGAATCTCGTTAAACTATAATAGTATGACTTTGGTAGATTATATACTTAACTAATATTGTGTTGAATTTTATGTGAATAATGGTTTGGTATTATTATGTCTTGCGTGGTATTTGATTATTCATGTAACTCTCTAAGCTTGGATTGGACGTCTAGGCCGGGTCTAGGGTGTTACAGAGAACAAGTAACATATGAGCATTCTTTTAAATTAAAGAATCTTCTGGTTCTTTAATGAATGTCCATATGAATTCTTAATTAATTTTCGCATCATATATGATCTAGGATGGTCTAACTGGTCATGCCAAGTAGTAAATGCATTTTTATCAATAAACTTTTGTTTACTTTAACATGTGTTTCAATTGTACTAAATTGTAACAAATTAATAATTTTACTATCATTCATTTTACTTTGTATCCACATATAAGTGCTATTGTGATATTTACTATTGGAAATGTCCAAATCAATGTGAATATTTTAATGTGACTAAGTCAACAAAATAAATATAATTTCCAAACAATTATATGCAATATTCGCTTCGGGGAATATGCCAAAATCTTCAAATATCTATAAAAAAAATTGCAACTTCAGGTGCATCCAACCAGAACGAGTTTTAGATAGAATTATCATATTTTATTGCTCATAAAAATAGATCTTTCACAGTCAAATATTTTGCTTCCAACCCCTTAATGGGGATGATAACAAAAGAAGATCATAAAGATTATAAAATAAATATAAATTAATAACTCAATCTTCTTTTTTTCATCTTTTCAAAATAGATATTTATAACAATAGTGATTCATATGAAATATAATGTTTTCCTCATTTAGAATCTCAATATAAGATCCATTATAAATATCTTTTAAAACCAATGGATTAACCATCACAAGATATTAATATATTAACTCTTCTAGAGCTTTCGACAAATTTTGTACCATCAAATATTGGAATAATATTTTTTTTAGTACCAAATAAGACAAATACTCTCTATCTATAATGATAGAATTTATTACTACATTCTCATATCTTTCCTCAAAGAATATTAACAGAAATAAAATATTTAGGCATATGCCACATATGTGGCCAATAATCTTTCATATTATATTGGTAACATAAGTTATTTTTACCCTTTGAAGAGTTATCTTAAGAACTCTCATTGTTCTCTTATTTATTACTATTTTCCCACTTTTAGTGGTTCATGATTATACCTTTTATTTTCTTTATGTTTGCATTCACTTCAGGGAATGCAATAAATCTAGTAGAATAGATTTCTAAATGTCTCCATTGATTCTTTACTTCATAATCACCATCGCAAAACATGAGTGGATTTCAAATTAAAATCTATCTATTCATATTGTCATGATTAGTCTCCAATCACATCCTCAATTACAACAATAATCATGATCTTTATATTTTCATTTTTCATGATTTTTATGTACTGCTACATTCACTTCAAGGAATGGAGAAAAACTAATGGGAAGAATTTCATAGTTTTTCATTAGTAACTTATTATTTTGCTTAGCCACTAGAAGGTATGAGATCGTTCGAAAATATTGTTAAAGTTATTTTCACAATATTGCTACTGTAGGAGCACATTAGATATTTCAATCATATAGTCTAATGTATTCCTTCGGGAAATATATATAATACAAATACATGAGTATCTCATGTTATTTATATATATGGTTTTAATGTAAAACACATGAAGGTTTTATTCAACATATATCTTCTTGATCTGAAAAACAATATTATATTTTACAAAATTTTACATCACAAGGAGCTAAGATATAAGCTCTTAAAGAGCTTTTTATAGTTTCATGCAATATTAGCTCTTCAGGAGCATAGAATCATTTTATTGTATAACCTTAATGAATGCTTTATTTATTTTAAATAAAATTTTATTTATTCATAATAAAATGAATAGGTATAAATATAACATATATTAAACAAAACAAATAATAAATTCATGTCACTAATAAATCATTATGGTTAGATAATATATATTTTATATATCATACCACAACAAAATAAAAAATATTATAATGTCAAATTAAAATAATTTTACAGCTGTAAAAGTTTAAACATAAACATTTTCTAACCTACACCTTTTATGACATAATTTCATCTCAAATTTTACAATGATGTGAAATTATTATAGATAGGGTGAATATCCCAAAGTTCATGACAAATATTTTTACTCACATCCCGCATTAACCATATATCTTAATCAAAATCAAAATTAAACCAATCAATTCTATAAAAAATGAAAAAAAATATTTATCTCCACATAAAAATCCCAATAACTAAATGTGTTAAGGGTTTTATAAATTCATAGAGATACGAATAGTGAAGTATATAAATTTAACTTTTTAATAAAAATCAAATCAAATTTCAAAAGAAGATGATTAGATTGACTTGCGTTACCATGGATGAGAAGTAGTGATTATAAACATCCTTTGTAATGAAGAAAATGAGATCATCCCCAAGCAAATATCAAAAAGCAAACTTTGAGAGTAAATCTTACTTCTCAATTTCATATGGATAACGGTATCAAATCTTTCACCATCCTTAAGAACAAAAAGTAAAATAAGTTAATCAAAACAATGATAACGTATAAAGAAAAATGAAAAATAATAATCAGATATGAAACATTAAATAAAAGAAACTTCCTGTAAAAACTTTGCATCTTGTCATCAACTGAAAATCATGAAGGATAAAATTGATCGTCGATAAAAGGAACTATCACTTTGAGCAAAATTATGCTGATAACGTATTACAAAATAAAGAGGAATGGAGAGAATAAAGAACAAAGAAAATATGAAATCAATAGATGATGTACTATATTGATCAAAAGGGATGATTACAATGCTTCATCAGAGTCTCTATTTATAAGCATAAGAAGTATAAAAAAAAGTAGAGACCTAATTCTAATAACTATTAGAATTTAAAGTACATTAAAACTTTATCTTGATCATTATGGACATCTACTTAATAAGATATTCATAACATAAACAAAAATATTATTGATTTCACTTAAAGGTAAATGGATCACTTTATATATATATTCCTTATCTATTCTTTTATGGCATTTTAATCAACCAAACAATGTAATACTATTATTCATATAGTCTATTCAATCAACCAAACAATGTGATCCCTATTACCTCTTTATTCTATTTTCATTGAATAGTCATTATATTCATACTATATTCCATTTCAACGAACCAAACGTAATGTTAATGTCTTGCTAGAGTACAATCAATATGAATATTTAATTTCCTTAAATTTAACTTGATCATATCTTCAATATGGAATAGAATAAACTAAGATCTTCTTGACTTAGTCTTTAAAGAAAAATAAATCTCTTCACTTAAGAAAACTTGATAAATATTATTAAGTCTTTTCAAAAGAGTCTTTTCTTGACTTCAACTTCTTCAAAAGCAACATCTCTTTAAATAAGATAAATAGATTAGATTAGGACTCTTGAAAACTTACATTGCTTGATTCAATCTCATCTCTAATTATAATATCGTGATTTGCTAGTCAAAATCCTAAAAAACATGTAAGTAAATAATCAAGATTTGTTGGTCAAACATGCCAACAAATAATACAAGTTATATATAATATCTGGTTAGCTTTTACTTAAGTAGTAACATATGTAAATAAAAAAAATTATATTAGAAAATTTGTTTAGTAAAATTAATAAAAATAAGTATTGACATAAGTATGTTTTTTGGGTAAAAATTTATACTTAAAGTATGTTTTTTTAGTAAAATTAATAAAATAGTTTTAAGGAAAAGTTAAATATGATAATTTGAATTTATTTTTTAAAAAGATAATTTATTTCAAATATATATATATAGATATATATATATTAAAATAAAATCAATTTGCCATTTTCTATATAAAGTGATAAGTTTCAATATTTTTATTTTGAAAATTTTGTATCAAATAAAAAATGAAAATAATTATCAAACTCTTTTAAAATATCATTGATTTATCAAATATGTATCAAAATTTAAATTTCATTGATATTATAATAGATAAAACAATTGGCATAAAATTAATTTAGAGTGTGAAAAGCATTTATGAATATATCCAGATTATATGTAGAAATATCTGTTATGTTTCTGAAATGTTCCAGCAACTAGTGTACAAAACCTCATTTTCTTGGCTGAAAAGATTCCCAACTTCTTTCAGCATTGTTTTTATTTTATTTGGCATGGAACAGTGAACTGCGCCTGAACCCTGTCCTTCCTACATTTAGTAAATAACAATCTCTATTGAAATTATCATCCACAAAATTAGGATTTTTTATTTGGAAGTTGTTGAGGTTGAAGTTAAATAAAAGGATTGAATTGAACAATTAATGTTCAAGAGGATCCAAAAACAAAATAAACCCTTTCATCCAGCCCTACCTATCCCTTTGAATTCGCCGGGCCCCTTAAGAGTGGAACTAAACTCGTAAAATGAAAGAATTAGGAGCATAAATCAATCAATAATTATAAAATGAAAGTAGGCCTGACCTGAAATTAAATTGTCATTTCCCAAATTGTCGGTGCTCACTACAGTACAAGTTTAAACATTTATCCTCCATGAAAGTTTACATTAGATTCTCTAAGAAAATTAAAAATTAATTTTCAACCCAAAAAAAGTACTATTATTTCTAATATTGTAGTATTAATAATGTCATCAGCGATTGTAATCCCAAAAGTAATTTAACGTACACACAAAAATGTAATGTGATTCAGAATTCAAATTCAAAACCTGGTACTTGAACCATGTTTGTCTCATTACCCCCCGAAACATGCACAATTGAATCCTTGTCTCCCCTTTGAGATGAATCCTTACCGGTTTCTGGCAATTTTGAGTGGTTTTCCGGCAACGGCGAGCGATTTTCCGGCCCATCAGAATGTGCTATAAGTGTTCCTTGACTGTACAAAGTGCTTAATTGATGAAAATAAGGGCATGTCCTTGAGTCAACGGACCTCTTCTTGTTGATATCTTTGGTTTTTCTGAAATACTTGTTTATGTTTTCCCATTTCTCTTTGCACCTCTTTGCACTTCTCTTGTAACCCAATTCTAACATCCCTTGTGAGATTCTTTCCCATAGAGGAGCTTTTATGGCTGTTCCTTCCTTCTCATGGTCACCGTTGTTATAAAGACTGCACCTCAGGTTTATCAATGCCAGCACTTCATCTCTTGGCCATCTCTTTCCAAGGTCTTCTTTCTCATTGGACGTAGGGTTTTGGGGAGCTTTATTTACCGTCAATGGTGAAGTGGGCGGTAATAGGTTGCTTTCAGCACTGACAGAATTAGGGTTTTGGGGAGCTAATGATGAAGTATCAGGTGTTTCCGGATTAGGGTTTTGAGGGGCTTGACTTTCTGTCATGGATATGGGCATGCTTTGTTTGTTTTGATGGGCGAGGATCATGGAAGATGGAGAAGTGGTAGACACTTGATCAACTTTGTTTTGGTCAGTGACAATGGGATTAGGGTTTTCTGCTACTGCCACTAAAGGAGATGAAGAAGCAATAGGAGGATTTGAACATTCACTTGGTACCTTGACAACATCTTCATTAACCCTTCCAAAACATTGCTTCTTAGAGGATCCAGTTTGTGAAAAATTGCTCAAGAATTTGATTATGGTGGCCTGTCTATCACCAGCAATAGCTTGTTCCTTGGCTCTAAGTTCAAGCTCCTGGTTAATCCTATCCAGCTCTTGCTTCTTCCAAGCTTCTTCTCTTGCAACTTTTTCTTCATCTCTCTTCACCATATCTTCAATCAGCTTATTATGCATCTCTTCCTGTTGGATCATCAACTTGTTCACAATATCTTCACAAAACCCTTTGAACAACTCAAGTTTCTTCACCCTTTTCCTCTTCTTGTTGTTGGCAGCAGCAGCAGCCTTGTTATCATCATAGTTTGCTTTGTTCTCAACCACTTTTTTGTTATCCTGATCTGATGATATTGCAGTGTTGTTTGCTGGTGAAGTTTGATATAATTCATCGATATTTCTTGAATCAGCTTCCAAATTCTGACCCATATTGTCCTCATCTTCCCTTGACTTTTCCACATTTTTGTTGTTTTCATCTGCAACAACAGCCACCTGCTGCTGCTGGCTATGATGATGATGATGATGAGGAGGAGGAGGAGGAGGAGGAGGAGGTGGAGGATTCTCAGCTTGATAAAGTTCTTCAAGTTCACTAAAGATCCTGTAGTTTTTGCTGCAATTGATGCTGTTGAAATATCTGCTTTCTTCTTCAAATTTTTCTTTGCATTTGTCTGCACTCCTCTTGAACCCAAGATCTGCCAACTTCCTGCACCCACCATAATTGTGTGCATATATATATATAATTGAACCATTACATAGCTGCATGCCTATATTTATATATCAAACACTTATTCTTTCTATTTTACTATCAATTATTCACTTACAAAATACTATACCAAGGTTTTTTTTTTATTTAATTATCAGTATCCCTTTTCTCTCTCTCTTTTATTAACAACGGCTCATAAATAATGATATCCCCACAAGGGTTGATGTAGATGATTTAATACTATCCAATTTGATTGTTTCATTCATCAAAATTTGAAGGGACTCTATTTATTAGAAAAGAGAAGAAAAGAAAACATGAAATGGATATATGTATAGTTTGTATGTATATACCTTGAGACATGTTCCCAAGTGAATTCTGGGAACCAATTTTCTATGCTAGATCTGACCCTCAACAGTGCAAGGACTTCATCATTAGACCAAGGATGATGATGATGATGATGATGAAGATTATCAATCGGTTCAGCAATGGATCTCTGATCTCTTCCATTAATCTCCATGTTCATACCTACTAAACTGGTGGTACTCTCTTCATTATTCTTCTGCTGGTGCAATGACTGCAAAAACTGAGGCTGCTGCTGCTGTTGATGATGATGATGATGATGATGATGCAGCTGAGGGGGCACTTGCTGATGATGGGAGTTTGATGAAGAAGTGAACAAAGGGTCAAAGGAAGTGAAACCATTTGAAGAAGTGAAAGAGAGAGGGAGAAGGAGAGTTGTGGTGGTTCTAGCTGATGCTGATGACGCTCCTATGAATTGATGAAGCTGGTCTGGCACTCCATCAAACATTTTTCTCTTCCTTTTACACTATCTTTCCTTTTGGGTTTTGGGGGGTTCAGTAAAATGGGAGAGGACTAGAAGGGCTGCAAAAACAAAACAAACACTCAAAAAACACCATAGCTGCCCTTTCTCTATCTCTATCTGATGCCTTCTTTGTTTCTCTCTCTCATTTATCAAGAATTTTGTCCTGTCATGGAAGAGAAAAGATAGCCCACCACACCCCTTTTGGTGGCAAGTGAAGTCACTGTCCAATGAGACCCCAACTCATAAATGTACCATTAAGGTTAAGTTCTTGCTGCTTTTTGGGATTAACATTTAATTGCTCCCATACCACCAAATATATATATATTTTATTCATGCACTTGCACTTGGTATATTATTTAAATTTAATCAACTAATTATAAAATAAAATTTATTATTTCATTATTTATTTTTAATTTTTTAATAAAAAACTTATTTATTCAATGATTTAAACTTTAATAGGAATAATAAAAGGCTTTTTTTTTTTTTAAATTCTCTTAGCAAAAGGCAAAGCTTGAATATAAAGTTGAAGAAATTTTCTTGGTTTATTTGCTTCTTCTTTTTTTTCTCCTTATGTTTTAATTCAAAAGTTTCATTTCTTTTTTGTTGGT
Source organism: Gossypium australe (assembly GCA_005393395.2). Taxonomy (NCBI): domain Eukaryota; kingdom Viridiplantae; phylum Streptophyta; class Magnoliopsida; order Malvales; family Malvaceae; genus Gossypium; species Gossypium australe. The sequence goes on along the minus strand of CM016624.1, from coordinate 122,918,551 downwards.
TTTTTGAGGTTGTCGTTACTTTTCAACCGACTTCATTTGTCTCCTGCAGCCGTTGATCTGTTTGACTTTCTTATCAAGTCAAACTTTCATCAATCACCTTTTTATATGTATTTCTATAAAACTCCTTTGGCAGATAAATATTTAGGAAAACAAAAAATGAATACTAAAATATAATAATACCACAGTTTAAGTAAGACACAGATTAGTCCCTTTTTGTGTGTGTGTGTGTCTTGACTAAATATATACATATGATTTGAGTGGAAACCAAATAATATTTTAAGAAAAATGAGTCTTTTTTTTATAAAAAAAAACATATAAATATTTGTATAATTTAGACCAATTTAACCAAATGTTAATATTATTTACACATTTAAAATGAGATTTTGAAAATAAATTATTTGAGAAATGGAAGAAGATTTAAAACAGGGGTATGATAATTAATACTAATGAAAGTGAAATGTAAAAAGAAAGTGGGATCCAGTGAACAGGCATGAGAGTGAGGGAAACAACCAACAAAGAGGGGATTGGAAAATGATACTTTCAATTTTATAAAATTATGTAATTTCATTATTTATTATATTTGGGTCCTTAGAATCCTATGCAGTAATGGTGATGGCAGGACACGTGAAAACATGCAGACATTGGGACCAAATTATTTAAGGAAGAAAGAGGCTACCATCGCCCACCAATTTACCCTATCCTGTAAATTATATTTATATTCCATTATTACAATCCTCAATTCCACATAATATGGGTACTCATCCATTATATTTATATTTAGACTCTGATTTCTCAATCATTCCTTTATTAAAAGTATCATCAATTAGTCTCTCTATTTTAGATAATTATTTTTGTTAAAAAATTCATTTATTTTATTGTTAAAAATTAACATGACTAATATAATAACTAGTCAGCTACACGTTAATGCATAAGGATTATTTTTTTACAGTAAAAATAAATTTTAACAAAATAATAAATTTATTCTTTAATTTAACATATAATAACTAATTTTTTAAGTACAATTTACTAATTTCGTTGTGGAAGGTTATATTTACTTTGCCTACAGCTACTATACCGTCTTTGATTTGTGAGGGACAAAAATTATTTCAAATAATTGATTGGTATTTTTGGGGATCTACGCGAATTAGATCTAAGTTGAAATGCTAGATGTTCAATATTGATTTGGATAATCAAATTGGGCATTTAAAGATTGATGAAATAGTTAGCTATTAAATAAACACATATATAGGAGTTAAGAGTACAGTAAGAATAGATTTCTATTATTATACGAATGTATTTCAAACTAATTAAATAAATAAAAAGAAAATGTTTTCTCAAAGATAATAAACTGGGCTTGCATGCATGTATGTATGTATGTATGAGTTTTCAAAACCTCACTGACCCAACAAAACTTGAAAACACAATGCCTTCAAGCTGTTTAATTTGATTGGTATGAGTATTATTGTTAATACTGAAGGATGTGGGTTCGAGTGCAATGAAGCACGTTATCTTTCTATTTATGGGTTAAAGAGAAACTATGAGTAATTCTAAGTATTGTATAAAAAAAAAACCTATAATGAAATTGTTTTAAAAAAGAACAATGAACTCCTTAAATAATTTTACGATACAACGAGTGATTTAAGTTAAATCTATCAACTCTGACAAAAGATAACTGAAACTTCATTGTTATATAATTATTTGCACCCCACCCCCTCAAACACCGTCACTCAAATAAAGGAATAATCACTCTAATAGTATAAGTGAAAGTACAAAGGAATTACCTTACAAAATGTTCTCCAATATAGAACAAGTTTAGCTCTCAAAATCAACAACCAACAAAGGATGTTCTCAACCCTTTATAGCCAACAAAAGTGAGCTTTAATCTTCTAAGTTTATCCACTTATCTTGTTATATATGTTTTTATTGATACATGGTTACGGTGTAATGACGATTTTTAATGGTGTCGAAAAATACAATTTTAAAATCCTATTTCCCTAAATTGAGTTTATAAATGTTAAATACGAATATTTATGGAATTAATATAAAAATCATTTAAAGATTGATCTAGTAATTTTACCAAAATTAATAGTTCATTAAGGCTTAGGGATTAAATCGTAAAAGTCTAATCGCTATAAAATTTTAATTGACAAAAGACTTGGAGATTTATATGGCAATTAGTCAAAAGTCCAAAATAGTAAATAAATCATTTTCAAAGAGGGATTAGTTGTAACACCCCTTACCCGAGACCGTTGCCGGAGTCGAGCACGAGGCATTACTAAACTTAACTACTAATTCGGCATAAAATTTAAAACTGTCCATCTGCATCATAGTCACTAAAATATTTATATCTGGAGCTACGGAACTCCAAATTAAGATCCGTAAATTTTCCCTGAAACTAGATTCATATATCTTTTTACTATAATTTTTCTAGAATTTTTCATGTGTCCAATTGGTACAGTTTATTCATTAAAGTTTCCCCTGTTTCACCATTCAACTACTCTGACCTCTCTTCACTATAAATCAATTTTCTCTTTGTAAAGAATTTATATGGCCTCCTTGTTTAGCTCATTTGAAACTAGACTCATTCAGAATTTCATACATATAAATTTTAATCCACAATTATTTTTGTGAAATTTCTAATGATTTTTCAAAGGCAGAACAGGGGATCACGAATTCATTCAGAACCAGTTTCACTAAAATTTAAATATCTCATTATTTCCATTTCTTTTGCTTACCCTATTTCTTTTATATGAAAATAGACTCAAAGAGCTTTCAATTCATATCTCCTTCACTTTCTAATTCCATTTCTTCTATTTTTGGTGATTTTTCAAAATCACGTTACTGCTGTAAATCAAAAACTGTTTCATTACAAAATATTATTAACTAGTTTATAACATCTTTTCTCCATCTCATTTAAACTCTATACATGCCATATAAATCTTTAAACATAAAACAAAAGCTACCGGAATTGATCTGGATAGTGAGCTTTGCTGTGATGATCCGATCTACCACTTCTCTTTAATTCAATCTACATAAAAATATCAAACACACACAAGTAAGCTTAATGAAGCTTAGTAAGTTCATTGGTTTAAAAGTAACTTACCACACATAATATTTCCAAAACAATAATAAAACATTTACTAAAGTTCCCTGCCATTCACAACCATTGTTAAAGTACTTCACATAGTTGAGCTCAACATTAATGATCATTCAATCTCTTTCATTTGATTCACCCTTTTGTATCACTTATTATCAAATTAGGAAACGACTTACGAATTTGAGTACGTCGTTACTCAATGTCACGTTTCACAACTCAGTATGGTTAATACCATACCTACATTCCACAACTCAGTATGGTTAATACCATACCTACATTTCACAACTCGGTATGGATGATACCATACCTACATTTCATATCTCAGTATGGATGATACCATACCTACATTTTATAACTCAGTATGGATGATACCATACCTACATTTCATATCTCAGTATGGATGATACCATACCTACATTTCATAACTCGGTATGGATGATACCATACCTACATTTCATATCTCAGTATGGATGATACCATACCTACATTTCATAACTCGGTATGGATGATACCATACCTACATTTCATAACTCAGTATGGATGATACCATACCTACATTTCACATTTGCCATGGATTAACCATGGTTTTATCCGTCAATTCATCATGTGTCACGACACGAACGTACTCAATTCTGCGTTTTTCCTAACTTGAATTACCGCCATTTATTTTTTCATTTATCATATTTTTCACAATCCCACAGCAAATTCATATTTAACAGCCCATTATATCATTCAATCTTTCACCAATAAACATATAAATTCAACCATATGAACTTACCCGGCTGGTTTGTAGAAGATATTGAAATTTGGGAACTACTCTGCAACTTTTTCTTTTCCTCTTTCTTCTTTGGGTTCTTGATCTATAATGTAAAATATTTCCACTCATTAGCATTTATTTCATTTCTATTTCACTTCATAATTTATGCTCTTCAATTTTCGAAATTGCACTTTTACCCCAAAATTTACAGTTTTTACAATTTAGTCCCTGCTCAATTTAGCCATCAATTGAACTAATTTTTCTCAATCAACACTTTATTCTATCATTACAAACTATTTCACAACCTTTGATATTCTGAATTTCAACACCAACCTCTAATTCACAACTTTTTCACAATTAGGTCCTAAATATCATTTCCTATCAAAATCACTTAATAAAACCACCTTAATATGAAATTAGAATTTAAATTTCATAATAATTCATCATAAACTTCCATTTCTCAGCAAGGGTAACTTTTAATTTTACCCACCAAATCAAAAACTAATGAATTCTATAAGTGGATCTAGTTGTAAAAGTCATAAAAACATAAAAATTATCAAGAAAAAGCATGAATTAAACTCACAGGATGTAATAGTATGAAAACAAGCTTTCTCCAGAACTCCTCTGACGTTTTTGGCTGAGATAATTGTGAAGATTACTCTAGATTATTATCAATCTTATCTTAATAACATATTAAAATTACAAAATTCCAATTTTGCCTTTATTATCCTTATCTTTGTGATGATTTTCTTCTACTTGCCGTCCAGCCTTTTCACATTTGGGTTAATTGCCCTATAAATCCTCTTTCTTTTAACACTTGAGCTATTTAATTCTTCTAGAAATTTTGCATTTGTTACAATTTAGTCCTTTTTATTAAATTGGCTACCCAAACATTTAAATTTCTCAACCAAACTTTAATACTAACTTAATAACACTCCATAAATATTTCTAAAAATATTTATGGCTCGATTTTCAAATTCGAGGTCTCGATACCTCGTTTTTGACCCATTTGACCTAATAATTTTTTTTTAATTCACTAAATCCACCAATCCACAAATTCTTCTAAATTCTCACTTGACTCATAAATATTAAATTGCTATCTTATTCAATCTTACTTGCCGAATTTAATGATCTCATATCACCATTTCCGACACCACTGAAAATTAGGCCGTTACATTAGTGGATGATAATGTTAAATTCATTAAGCATGATTAGTGATTTGTTAAGTTAATTAAATATAATTAGTTAAACTAATTAACCTATATATATAACATCGTGGAAAGAAAGAGGAAATTTCTCTTCTATCTTCAATCTCCTCGCCGTCCACCACAAAGAAAGAAAATTAGAAACCTTCAAGGGTTTCTAACACTCGTAGGGGCGAAGCCAGAGCGCTGGCATGGGCCCCGACCCCCTAAAATGTAAAATTGCTTAAAAGGCCCTTAGAATTTTTAAAAATTTTTAAATTAATAAAGGTAAAATTGCACTTTGGCCCCCCTAAATTTATAAAAATTCAATTTAATCCTTTACAAATTATAAAGATATAAACTATAAAAAATTAAAATTTTATCCGCCCCCCTAAAAAATTGTTATGGCTTCACCCCTGAACATTCGACCATATAAATTAGTCATTTTCTTGTAGTTTTTATAGATTTGAGGTTATGAGAGCTTGATTTAGCTAGCCCGTGTACCAATTTGTGAATCTGTTAAAGTTTTAGAAAATTACCATTGTTGATTTCTTAAAGAATTAGGCTTGAAATTGATAAATTTTAAGCTTAAATTATGAAAAGGACTAGATTGTAAAGTTAATTTAGTTAGTTTGTTAATTTTGTTACATTAGGAACCAAATTGAATAAATGTAAAACTTGTCATGAAATTATATTAGAATTAGAAAGTACAAGGTCCCTAATGAGAATATATTAAATCGGATTTTAATCTGAAACTAGGAATTGAAAGTTATACTTATCTCTGATGAGAATCAGTGATTTAACAAGTTAGACCATCGATTTTTGGTCCAATCGATTCAATCATCGGTTTGATCGATTTACTATTAAAAAAAGAAAAAAAGAAAAAAATAGGTAAAGAATTTTAAAAAATCTAAGAAAAAATTGCATTAATATATGTTGTTAGTTCCCATACTTTGTCAAAATTTGAGATTTAGTCCTTGTACTTAAAAAGTTAGAAATTAAGTCCTCCAACTACTTTAATTTAAAAATGTCAATTCAATCATTGAAATTGACACGACCGTGTGCTACTAGTAATTTAGATGCATGATTATTGACACAACCACAGTTTGTTACATGGTCGTGTGACTCTGCACCACACAGCCTCAGTCTGTCACACAGCCTAACCACATGGTTGTGTAACTCCTGTTTACTGAAATTTTCATATATTTTGTTAATTTTACAATTAAGTCTCTATTTATTCCCAAGATGTTTTAAGAGCTTTCGTAAGCTCGTTTGAGACTCGGATTGATGTGTAAATCATTGCATACTTGAGTTATGAATGTTTTAATAATTGTTTTGATTGCTAAATGTCGAATTTACATGTATTTGTTCTGTTATCTTCTGTAACATCCTATAGCTCGGGTCCAGCGACCGGACCGAATATAGGGTGTTACATTTATTACTCTATTTTCTGTAAAAAAAATTTGACAATATAGCATGTTGATTAAGTTATCCTCGTGTGACATGTCATATGATTGATGGAAAATAAATATGTTAAGTTGAAAATTTTTAATAGAAATTACCAATGACTATATCGATTGGACTAGGAATTCTAAATTGAAAAACTATAAAAGAGAATTGAATTTTTAACTTTTAAAGTACAAGGACTGAATCTCAAATTCTATAGAAATATAGGGGCTATAACAGATTTTAACCAAAAATTTATAAACACATAGTAATATTAACAAATACTACTAACAATCCATAAGTAAAACCCCAAGTATTGAGCAAGATCTCGCGTCCACAGTGGTCGACGAATGGTGAGGGCAAGGGCAGCTTGAGGGGGAGGGGGTTTGGACCTTTTGCTGGGTTTTGGCAGGTAGCGTACTGAGGGTCTTTAATCTTTTACTTATTATTATTTTACTTCTTTCCTTTCATTTTGGGCTGGGAATTAGATTTTTTAAGTATTGGGCTTGGCCCAGGATGATATAGCCCAAAATTTTGGAAAACGGCCTGATCCATTTTTATCAGTTTTTTTTTTCTAGATTCGCGGTTTAATTGTGGCTGTTTTCCAATTCTTAATCCAAATAATTTTTTGTCCCTCTACTGGATTGCCTATAAACTAATTTTTAGTTTAATTAATTTAATTAATCAATTCAATCCAATTCAAGCATAATTGATTTAAGATATAAAATTTATCTACAATCGATATAAATTAAATTAAATTATTACTATTTAATTTTAAAATTTCTGCTACTAACTCAGACGTCAAGATACTATAATCAGAACAAAATAATTGTGGTGCACAGAAAATGTGGAGGCAAATAATTTTTACCAACCACTTACAATAATTAATATTAAATTCTATAATGTGAAAGTGAAAAAATCCATGTATTTATTTGAATAACTTAGATGAAAGTATTTATTTGAATAAATTTTATTTAAATTATAAACTATAATGAATCCCAAGTCCGTTAAAACTATAGTATATTGGAAATGAACCTCTAGGTGAAACTTTTCACGTATGTGACCTAGTGACGTCTAAAGGAGAATGGGATACAGAATGGTTATCTACGTGCTCCCCAAAGATATTGTTGTCTGAATATGTGCTTGCAACACATGTTAAGGGAGTCGGATTCTTATCAAATCTCTTGGCAGTGGTTGTTAGCAGGGAAGTTCTCTCTTGCAGAAACGTATAAGCACCTTTTAAACACTAGTGGACCAAGGTAGTTTGGGTATGACAGGTTAATTTGGAGATTTGTGGCACCTCAAAAGGTGTGAGTTTTTCTATGGTTGCTTATCCAAAATAAACTTTTGATTAATGAGGATTGTACAAGGAGAGGTATGACATTGACTCCCTTTTGCGAACACCGTGGTTGGTCTGTAGAAATGACAATTCACATGGTGAGGGACTGCGGTTTTGCTCAGTCTATTTGGAAAGCATTGGTTCCTAGGCAAATTTGGAGTTTTTTTCTTTAACTCAACACTTAAGACATGAATTCGCTATAATATCACGAATAAAGAGGAATTAAAATTTAGTGGAGGCGAATGGTCGATGTTTTTTGCAATAGTCACTTGGTTCCTTTGGAAAAACTATAATGACTTTATCTTCAACAATGTTAACGAGAGTAGTCAAAATTTAATAGCTCCGGTTATGGGATGGGCAAGATCATTTGGAACTAATGGCAGCATAGAGCAAATGACATGCAAGTCAAGGACAAAAAATAGTTGGCAAAGGCCTGAATAGGGATGAGTCAAGAATAATATTGATGGCTCCATGTTGACAAGCAGACAAAGGGCAACAATAGGAGTGTTGAGAGGACCAAGAGGAGGGTGGTTGGTGGGTTTTGAAATGGTAATAGGTATGGTTAATATCTTCTAAATTGAAGCTCGAGCTATCTTTGAAGGCCTGAAGCTAGCATGGATGAGAGGTTTCAGATAGGTTGAGGTGGAAAGTGACAATGCCCCGTTGATTGATATTATTAGAAATGACTTGGCAACAAACAGTAATACAGTGGAAGTCTGACTGATTCATGAGTAGTGTAATAGAGAACGCCAATTTAAGCTTCAAATGTCTTGAAGGAAAGTAACAAGATGATTGCGTAACAAATGTAGCAGGAAGTGGAATGAATCAATTAGTTGTATACGTTGATCTAATGTCACATGTATGAAAATTTCTAGAGGAAGATATTGACAATTCGATGCAAACAACGTCGTTCAGGCTCTAACTTTATTAGCATTTTATTTACGTAATCTTTTTTTTTTCAAAAAAAATTAAAATAATGAATCCCTTAACCAAAACATAACCCAAGAAAATACAGAAAATTGGAATCTTAAATATGAAAAGCAATAACCATAAAGCTACATATTCATTAACCAATAAAATTTATTTCTAAAATCCCCTCAATCATTCAACATTCTGCAATCACTCTACACAGAATCAAAATTTTTTTTTCTCTTTTCTTTTTTAACAAATTACCCCCTCACACAAAGTAAATTCCAGTCAACACTTAATTCACTTAGTCATAACCTCTATACCAGTTTTCCCAGCAATGATGACAGAGGTAGCCATTCCTAAAAACAGCCCATGTTCCACTACACCTTCCAAGGCAGAAATCTCTTTCCCAGCTCCAAACCCATCTTTAATTGGATTCTTGAAATACAAATCCACAATGTAATTCCCATTATCAGTGACATACGGCTTTTCACTACCATCCCCTACTAGCCTCAACTTTGCTTCACAACCCAACTCTTTAAACAGCCCTTGCAGTCTAACTAGATTGTATTTCCAGCAAAACTGCACAACTTCAACAGGCATAGCTAGACCACTCCCTCCAAGCCCTGAAACTAGCTTACTATCATCGGCTACTACAATGAAGGAAGATGAAGCTGCTTCAACCATTTTCTCACGCAAAAGTGCACCGCCTCGGCCTTTAACCAAGTCAAGGTTAGGATCAACTTCATCAGCACCATCAATAGCAAGGTCAATACGGGGATGCAAGTCAAGGGTAGATAAGGGGATGTTAAGTGATGCAGCTTGTTCTTGTGTTCTTTTCGAAGTTGGGATACCTACGATGTTAGAAAGTTGGCCCGTGGAAAGGAGTTGGCCTATTTTGTCGACCACAAAAGCTGCTGTTGATCCTGTTCCTAGGCCTAGGATCATGCCTGATTTGACTGACTCAACTGCTTTGTCAGCTGCAAGCTTTTTAAGATCATCTTGGGAAAGCACTGGGGCGGCTTGGGACCTAATGGAGAATGGTTTCTGGGATGGGGTGCGTAGGTTCAGAGGGGTGCAGCGTAGGATAAGAGGGTTGGTGGAGGTGTGGTGGAGGAAGGAGAGGTTGAGGGATAAGGAAGCCATTGGTTTTTGGTGAATGGAATGAAAGACTGAAAATGGGGTTGTAGATATGATGAAAGGTTGTGGTCAGTGGCTGTTGGATTGCATTTACTTTGATATATGATCTGTGTTTGTTGGTGTTTGGAGAACTTGAGGTCAAAGATTGAAGGATAGGGAGAAGGGGCTGCTGAGATTTGGTTGGTTAATTGTTTAGATGATTACATTATTGGTTGGTGGGGACTTATTTTGTTTGTTTGAGAACTTGAGAGGGGTGTTGGGCCTCGGGAGGTTTGAGAATTTGGATAGGATATCTATACTGAAGATTGTCTCAAAAAGGAGGCTTCTTTCTTCTCTAAAAATATTATCTCTTGACCATTTGAAAAAAATTACTGTCATTTTGGTTTGATTAGCAAGGGAAAGCTCTCAAAAACATGGCTTTGAACTTAAACGGCAGCGTCTGACATCCTTCTAGTTTCGTCTTTTTCCAAGAATTGATTAACCATTAAAAGTGGGCACTATAAAAGTCTGTCTTTTAACTTTCTCTACAATTATTCTCGCTCCTTGTGATTCTTTTTCCTTCACAAGACAATTTTTATATCAGCAATCTCATTAACCTCTTAAACCATGGCGGCTGCTGAATCAGCTACTGCAATTCAAAGAAACCAAGTGAGTATTCCAATAAAGTTTCTACCTTTCTCTATACCCTTTGTTTGGTTTCTGAAACAACTTGAGAAATTTAGTGGGAAAAACAAGGAATCTGGCAACTGATTATCTTTCAGATTTTTTTTTCTGGTTGATTGAAAAAGATTCGTTTGTTACTATGTTGTATATAAAATTTTCATCACATATTTCTTGGTTTGCAAGAAAAATTCTTAAAATCTTTAACTTGATTGGGAAATTTTTTGTTTATTAGGTTGATCTCTTGGACTTTATTGATTGGTCTGGAGTTGAATGCCTTAACCAAAGCTCTGTCACTCCCTGTCCAATGCTCTCAAGCAGGTAACTCTCTTCAAGCTATTCTTGTTTCTCTGTTCTTCATTTTTACTCCCTTAATACTAGCTAATTTTCAATTGTCATTGAATTATTTAGGCAGACATTTGTACTTTTTTTATGTTGGAAAAATCATGGTTTGGTTTATTACTTTAGGATTGACTTCATTGTCCAATGTATTTATCTTTTCTTAAGTTGCTTTAGTGGGAATTGCATATTATGAAATAATTAAAAGTTTTATGGTCATGGATTGTTTAGGGTTATAGAGAAGATGAAGGTTTTAATCTAGAAAGTGATGCAGATGAACAACTCTTCATATATATCCCTTTCACTCAAGTCGTCAAACTATATTCCATTGTGTTAGTATCTCAAGGCTGCAACTATTTTTTACAAAAATAAGACTAAGTCCTAGAGAGATTTGTTAGCTTGTTAGTAGGAGTAAGAGTTGTTAGCTTGTTAATAGGAGTAGCAATTTGAATCTTTGTTGAGGTTGTTACTTGAGACGCTGGATTGATAATGAATTAATTGATCCATTCATTTCATCTGTTGTTCCATAATTCAATTAAGTCTTTACTACACCAACAACTGATATCAGAGCCATTTTTCTTGAGGGACTTGTGAGAAAAGTTTTGTGAGGAAATTTGAGAGATACACTTGTGAGGTTTTGAGGAAAATGGAATCGGGATCGAGTAACCTGTCCATCTTAGCCCCACCTGTGTTTAATGGAGAGAATTATCAAGCATGGGCCGTGAGAATGCAAGCATACATGGAGGGTTGTGATTATTGGGAAGCTGTCGAGGAAGACTATGAGGTGACTCCACTTCCCAACAATCCAACTATGAACCAGATCAAAATTCACAAGGAGAGAACCACCAGGAAGGCTAAGGCAAAGTCTTGTCTTTATGCTTCGGTTTCACCAGCCATATTCAATAGATTTATGGCTTTTGGATCAGCGAAGGAGATATGGGACTACCTCAAAGCTGAGTATCAAGGAGATGGGAGGATCAAGAGCATGAAGGTGTTGAACTTGATCAGAGAATTCGAGAGGCTACAAATGAAGGAGTCTGAGTCAATCAAAGAATACTCAGACAAGCTAATAGATATTGCCAACAAGGCAAGAGTTCTTGGGACTGATCTTTTTTACTCTAGACTAGTGCAGAAAATACTTGTCTCTGTGCCCGAGAAATATGAAGCAACTATTGCCTCTTTTGAGAACACTAAGGACTTGACTCAATTTAGAGTAGTGGAGTTGATCAGTGCTTTACAAGCACAAGAGAAGAGGAGGCTAATGAGGCAGGAAGGAAGGATAGAAAGAAGCATAGAAGGAGCTTTGAAGGCTAAGATACAGGAAGGCGAAAAAGGAGAGGAACAGAAGTGGAATGGGAAGAAAAGTGATTGCAATAATGGTTCAAAAACTGTTGCAAAAGGTAACAGTACTGAAAATTATAATAAGTATTCTTCATGTAAGTATTGTGGAAAACAGAATCATCCCCATTTCAGGTGTTGGAGAAGGCCAGATGTGAAATGCAGAAGGTGTAACTTGATGGGGTACATTGAGAGGTTCTGCAAAGAACTGAGAAATCAACAGCAAGGTGAAGCACTTGCTGTAGTTAAAGAAGAAGAGGACCATTTGTTTGTCGTCTCTTGCTTCTCATCAAGCATTTTATGTGACAGTTGGTTAGTTGATAGTGGTTGTATCAATCACATGACTTATGATGAAAAGCTGTTTAAAGACCTTGACAGGTCATTGACGTCGAAAGTAAGGATAGGAAATGGAGAATACCTAGAAGTGAAGGGAAGAGGCACAGTAGCAATAGAGAGCTGTGCTGGAACTAAGTTGATTTCAGATGTTCTGTTTGTACCTAAGATTGATCAAAACTTGTTGAGTGTGGGGCAATTGGTAGAGAAGAAATTTAATGTGATGTTTGAAGAGGGAATGTGTCTGATCCTTGACTCTAGTGGCAATGAATTGTTTAGAATCAAGATGCAGAAGAAGACTTTCTCATTGAATCCATTTGAGGAGGAGCAAGTGGCATCCAAGTGTCAGGAAGGAATGATATCAATGCAACAAACAATTATGAAATTGATGGCACAATGTAATGAAAAGTGTTTTGAGAATAAGGAGTTGCATGCAAAGGTAACTCTCTTGGAGCGGCAGTTGACATCTCTCTCTGATAAACTATCATCTTTTGCACATGAAATATTTGAAGAACATGCTAATGAGCCATGGAAAAAGAATATATCTCAGGAGATCAAGAGTGATGTGCAACTTTTAGAAGAGGATAGTGGGTTATGCTTCCAAAATCAAAAGCCGACTGAAGAAGCTTCATATGCGAAAGAATTGACATCTGTAGATGTTGTTGAGTTTAAAAATTTAGTTGGTAAGGTGATCAAGCTTTCAGTGCAAAATATAAAGTTGAAAAAGGAATTATTATCTGTGAGAAGATTTGATAATCAAGCTATAAATGGTATTAATCGCAAGTATAGTGACTACACAAGACCTTGGAAGAAGGGAAAGCACTCTAGCCACTCTTATGATTTTTTTTTGGAGCAGTTCGTGATGATTTTGAATTATGGAATTTTGATTTAGATGGCATTTCATGCTAGAAAACTATTAGAGACAATTATAAGAATAAACTTGGTGTCTGCAGCACTTGAGTTAGGAGGAGAATGTTAGTATCTCAAGGCTGCAACTATTTTTTTAAAAAATAAGACTAAGTCCTAGGGAGATTTGTTAGCTTGTTAGTAGGAGTAAGAGTTGTTAGCTTGTTAATAGGAGTAGCAATTTGAATCTTTGTTGAGGTTGTTACTTGAGACTTGTATATAAGGGCTGGATTGATAATGAATTAATTGATCCCTTCATTTCATCTGTTGTTCCATAATTCAATTAAGTCTTTGCTACACCAACACATTGTCGTCAAGGGATCCGAAGAGGAAGGTAAAGTTTTGTATATGATTATCTTCCCATAAATCTTTATTAATTATGTTTATATGCATCTTTTAATTTGTACATTTATGCATCTGAATATCTGATCACAAATTCAAACTCATTGAATACAGGTTCCAAATCCCACCCTTACTAATTTTACTTTTGATGTTGTTGATTGTTGTAGTTTTTACCATGAAGATTGTCTTCTGCAGGTCCAAAGACGGTGAAACTTTTTAGGAACAGTGAACATATGGGGATTAGGTAATTTGAATTATAACATTTTCGGGATTGGCTTAACGTTTCACTGATGATATTTCATTGTACTTGAATGTAGTAATGTCAACGACTTCCCTCCAAGTGACACAGACAATCTTTAGGTAGCTCTTCTTTGTAGGTCTTTCATTGTCGGAAAACTACTATTTAGTAAGGATATTTTAAGAAATCATTCTCTCTCCTTTTTCAGGGAAAACCAGTAGCCGTAAAGTGTGTCAAGTTTCAGAATGTTCGTAGGTATGTTTATAGTTTGTCCACTAATGTACCAGGTTTAGTCTTGATCATTACGTTAACCATACTAATGTTAATATTACTTTATTATGTTTACCATCTTGACAATATTTATTGAAGACAACAAGTCGGGTTCTGAAATCACAAAAATTCAGAAGACTGCTTTATATGGATCAACGTAAGTTCTTAATAGTTCATTGTTCTCTGCATCATTTTATGTCATTTTCTATACAGCCAGACTCCATTGACAAATTTTAGTATTTACATATTGTTCAAGGGATGAACTCATGCTTTAGTCACATGTCAACTCAATTTGAACATACAGTGATGGTTATTAGTGAGGGATAAGAGTGATTATTTTATATTGAATTATCTTTCTCACACCTGAGCTGTCAAAATTCTGAAACTACATGAACCCAGAGCTTGTTTGCATTGCCTATAACTAGCAAAGCAGCTGACGTAGCATAAGATATGGCATATCCTATTTTTCCTTCTTATTAGCAACTAGCGAGTTTCTAGATCACTTCCAAGCAACGATATCAACCTCCGTAAGGATTTGTTGGCTATTATGTTAGTGAATTGCGTATATACAAGTTTGACCATCACCTGTTCCATAATTTCAATTCCTGCATGTTCCCTGATATTTTTACTTTTGGTTAATGTCGTCTTAAATTTATCACCATTGCACAAACTAATGATTGGCTTAGCGTATACGTATGGCATATGCAACTCAAGATATATCTGATAATTGCATTTCCTCTTGTTGTTGCGGTAATGAGATGCGACTTCCATTATATATGCAGACATATATATATTAATATATATATATATTAACTGTTAAATCTGGTGATATTTTGTTTGTAATGCAGGGTGGTGATAGCTGTCGATTCCACCAATATAAACCTACACCTAGTTGCAAATTCAAGCAGTATAGGGAGTAGGGTCGATCCCACAGAGACTGGTTTTACTGAAAAATTGTCTATCTCTTGACCAGATTAATGTCTGGGCAATTGTCGTGCCTGCGACGTTCGGGGGGAGAAATAAAATATTAAACCTGAAATAAACACAGAAAATAAAAACGTAAAAAGTAACAGACTAAATAGGGAAAAAATTGAAGTAATCTGAAAAGAAATTGATTAAACTTAGCTCAGCCTTAAGCGTGGGTTTTCCGTCTTTGACCCGATCCTCGAAATTAGATGAACTTGTCTTTTCCAATAAGCTAGTTATAGCTACCAAGGACGCCTCGGACACCAACTCTTCCTTGTGTAAGTTAGTTATGGAACGTCCTATAACTAACCCTTACTGATCGAACAACCTACGAAACGTTCGTGGTTTAGGACTCCAGCAGCTTTGCGTTTTAGAAGAGCCTAGCTCGAACCAAACAGCAATCCCCACTTGGCACGCCAATGTGTTCACGGAAAACCGATTAGACAATCGATCCTTTTGGAATCCCAACTGTACGTCTAGCCGCACTAACTCAAACGACGTCTTTTTTTGACTTAGCTTGACTTGACTTTGTGAGTTGACAAAGTCATACTCTTAATCCGGAGAAATAATAAGTATTGGAAAATAGGGGTTATATAGTTCGGGTTTGTAATTCACTGGTCTTTGACCGGGTTAACACCGGCTTAAAGCTGAAAGGGGTTTAATGTGGCATGAATTTAATCATGCTTGAAGGTCGTGGAATGTAATTTAGCTTTGTGCAAAGGATAATGGAAATTGGAAAAGGAAAGGGGGTTTGGAAGGCAATTGAACCAATTTTGGAAAAACAAACAATTTGAATTGATATAGGCAGAATACTTGACGCCAACTTGAAGGAAAAAAAAGGAAAAGAAATTCTATTCTAAATTCAAATAGGAATAGACAAAGAGAGGAATAAAACTCCAAATAGGAATAGGAAAGAACTAATTGATTGATGATTATCCAAATACAAATAACACCTATTTATATACATGGGGTTTACTAAAAATAGGCTTAATTAATTTAATATAAAATCTTAAATAATTAAAAATAAAAATAAATAAAAATAAAATAAACTAAAAATAGCATTTTCCATATTTGGCTTTTTACAAAGTCAAATTGCTTGATGTGTCATTGGCTTCCTCCATCTTCTTGATTTGACCTCATTTTCATGATTTTCTTTCAACTTGGCCCCCTTTTTAGCTTGCTTTTGATCAATTGCATCCCTAACAAGGTTTAAATCATAAAATTACAAATTTAGCAGGGATTAATTCAGAAATAAACCGAATTACATATAAGAAATTATGCAAAATATTCATGTTATCAGGTGGAAACGACAGACATGAAGGGGTTGAAGAAGATTGAGGAACATTGACCTTGAAAGGAGCTAAGAGAAAATCAAGAACATGGATGAACCCTTATGGCTTAGGACACTTGTAACTTTGTTTTCTTCTTCTTTTAGTTTTGATTACTTGAATTACTTTTGACGAAAAAAAATATAGAACACCTGAATTCTGGAAAAAAGGTACATTTCTGAGGGCATAAACTGTTGCAGCCAATTGTTGTTTCAGTCGTTTTGGAATTGTACATGTTTGAACGTGGAATTCAACTCTCCTTTGATTAATAACTAGACTAGGCCAGACTGTTCTCTTCCGAAGATTCTTTCATCTGTCTTGGAAAATATTTGTTCATATTCTTAAAACGTGCCATGTTAGCTTCAAGCTAGTTTTGTGAAAGAAATATGGATGTCAAGTACAGGAAGCTACTCAAGTTTGAGTTTGGTTACAAATCAAGTTTGATTCTATCATTGTGGAAGGAAGTTCAAACTTCTAGTTATTGAATGAATTGAACTGAAAGATATCCGACTCAATGATTACCATCATGACCAACTATGATGCTTGCTCCTCCGACCTGCTTCCCTCCCTCATTTAAAAATTGTGAATGGCTAGGTATGCATGCCATCATATTAGTCCATAAGCTTGTACAAAGATGTGCTCCACTCGATCATTCAGCTTCTAAGCTAAAGTACATTCTAACTCATCTTTTTGAAATGCATCCAAAATCATCCCCAATTCGCTTCAATCAATTTTGAGTGTTTCTATGGTGTATGTTTGCTACAGTGTTTTAGTCCTAATTTTATTTTCCTGAGAGGCCATATTTCTTCCTCCTTGACAATGTATTTTTTCCATGATGCAATGGTGACATCCTCCTCAATATGTCTTAATACTTTGACATCCCTTATTGATATAGATTTCTTGTCATCCTCTAATATATTATTCCTTATTTAGCCATTTACCTTCGACTTTCATTCTTTTCCCTTTTCTAATTTTTCTTTTTTTTTTCTAATAAAATCTTTAAGACTTGTAAATTAATCTTCATCACTACTATCCAACTTTTTTCTTCGATCGCACCTACAATCATGTTGTGATATTATCAACTAAAAGGGTTTCATCTTAATTCATTGAATCAAGGTCCTCCACTTTAGACTCCAAATTGCTTTTGTTACAAATTCTTGAAAATATCGTTCTTTGCATGAGTCTTTGGGAACATCATGTTGGGAACGACAACCTTTGGGAACATTCTTAGGTTGTTTCATTTTTGATATGTTTAAAAAGCATGACTTAGAGCCTCAGAGCCTCAGATACAAATACTATTAAGAAATTAACTTCTTTTACATTTCTTTGAAATACAAGTGTTTCCTTTTTATTTCTTCATTGAACAAACAATACATTTGCACTTAAAACCCTTCTTACTAAAATATTTTATGTGAGTATAACTTGCATGTAATTGTCATTTTACCCATTTATCTATATAATTTGCCTTCTATTTTTCCACATTCAAGTCACCTCTCTTAATCTCACTACCACCATTTTAACACGTTCATACTCACTTTCTTTTTATAATTGTTTTCCTTTTAACTTTTGTTTTCAATGTCTATAAATAGAGGCTTAAAAGTCTCATTTGAACTTTTGTATCATTTGACAAACTTGAGTAATCTAAAAAAAAATTCTTTACAATTTTCTTTCTACAATCACAATAATCACTGTAGCTCTCATCTTTCTCAGTCTCTTATTGCTTCCATCACCATTGCCTGCCTTTATACTTTTTTTTTTTAGAGTCTGCTTCGACCTTCCTCTCCATCATCTCTTAACAACATTTCGTTCTACTAATTTTTAACGTTTCCTTACTTCATAAAAAAATCCTTTACAAAATTCATATGTTGTGTGACTTGAAAACTTTTTATTATAACAAAACTTTCAAAAAAAACTTATCCTCTTCCCCCCCCCCCCAAGCCAAATTAATGGAATAGCCATGAGTAACAAGTTCTTTCCATCAATTATCTCCTAAGTTATCATTTAGTATTGGAATTCCACTCCATATTGCCTCGATGCGTTAAGGATGTCACTTGGTTGTTGCGACCTTTTATTCGGTACTTGTGATGCATGGATTACAAAGGAAATCCCCAGTATGGTTGTACCCTCCCCATTTCATATATGTACATCAATACCATGTTTGCATGCATCCCTACCCTTTGATAAACTTTTCCAAATCCAAGAATTCGATGCCCTGTGGATAACATCCAACAGGTGAAATTGTTGATAGTATTTTGCAAGCCAGGGATGAATCCAAATGGAGCAAGTAGGATAAAAGGGTTTTATTTCAATTTTAAACCTCCTCAGAAACTATCAATTCAATTTAACCCTTTTTACCATAAATATTTAGGTTTGGTCCCCCAACAATTTAATTTTTTATCCCCCCCCCCCCGCCACTAAAACTTTCTGGGTTCGCCCCTATTGCCAGCATTGTGCCTTGCAATAACTGCCATGGTTTTGTGATTAGTCTTAATGCATGTTTACTGAGTAATACATTATTCACTAACCTAGCATCTGAAAATCACAGTCTGCTCTCTTTAATTGGTTTACAGAGTTGATCCCACCTACACATATGAAATTTCTTTTGTTGTTCATCATGCCTCCACCAAGAATTCCAAGTAATTTGATCAATCTTATATGTTATATACCAAGGAGCTTTAACACAAGAAAAAATACATAAGAGAATAAAATTCAACGCAGACCTTAAAAGAGTATGCATTTCTCCACGAGTGAGGCATTTAGATTTCCACACAGCTAACTTCTGACGCAATTTTGTCAATAATAGGATGGAAAAAAAAAAAAAAAAAACTATTCCCAATTGCAAACCAACGTACTTACCCAATTGTGCTGCTCTTTTCACCCCTAGTATTTCAGTAAACCATCTATTGTATGCCTGCCTAGAAGGATTAAAGAAAATGCTTGATTTTCCTTAATTTATCAAGAGACCAAAAGAGTTGACAGTATATGATTTATTCTCTGACGAGATTGAATTGTGGCACCGAAGAAGATGCAGCAAATAGGAGCTAAAAGATTAGGCATGCAAGGGTTACCAATTTTACTTCTTTGAATATCACATTCATTCTCAACCTGTAATAGCATCAAAGAGAGAATATTTTGATAGAGAATAAATAAAATGCGAAAATAAGTCACTCTGTTATCGGATTTTCGTTTATTAACATCTTATATTATACAATATTAATACATTGATGTATGAATTAGTGCCAATTGTGGCTGCATCCCATAACATCCAACACTTCCATTATAAACTTCCAACTAACCTTATCACAAACTTTAAACATGTTAATTTTAAACGCTTCTAAAATACCTTTTCCTTGGCCCTTCCTCTTAATACTAGTAAGAATTTTACTTCCCACAATAATACATTGTCTCCGAACAAAAGCATTACGAGGTGTAATTAGATCCCACATTATCCCTCTCAACCTATTTACTAGAACTTCAAAATATTGTTGTAAGCAGCTTTTCAAAGTTCATAGTGTCTTCTTTAATTTCATCTGCAATAAATGGAGCCGCTAATAGATCTTTTCGACCTTGGACGGGTGTCCAAATATTCATATTCAATTGCCTTCAATATTCCATCACCGAATCTCCACCCTATCCCACAAGTTTATCATCCATCCGTTGAAAATGTTCTGCAACCAATTTCAACATTTCTGATTGTTCCTCAATCCAAGTTCCTGATTCCTTTTGCAATCTCACTATTTCTGTTCACAGCTCTACTCTGGATATTCATGAATAGAATGATTGAGGATTTGATTCTCACCTTGAGAACGAAACAACTTTAATATTCGTAACCAACATTTACCCCTTAATAGGTCAACACACAAGATTAATCGTTAAATTCACTCGAATAAATACCTTAGGAAACCAGAAGAAACTTAATTCAATTTTCTGTTAAAAAAAAATTGCAAATACATATTTTACTTTTTTTAAAAAATTAATATCAATGAAAATAAAAGTTCGAATTCAAACATAATAAATAAATTTGAAATTAAAAAAAAATAGATAACTCGTATATACGAGTCTAATAAAGTGAACATTGGAGTGGTTTAATTTTTATTCAAATTGAAATCAACCTTTAAAAAGAATAACTTGAACCAAGTTTTTAGTTGAGCTTTTAATTCTGACAACTCAAAACTGAGGTCCTCCTGCTTATACCCTAATTGGAGGCGATTTCGATAGATAGACGATCACCCTAACTAATGTCGAATTTCTTTTATCTCAATTCTTTTATGCAACAATGACATTGAATGTATGTATACATATATATATATATATATATATATATATATATAAATCATCTGCTAGTTTAGTGTTTCTTTTCTTTTTTTGGCTCCAGGACATAACTTGGGGAAAATATTTAGCACATCAATAAATACTCCACTGAAGCCAGATTCTTAACCAACACAATGGAGCTTGGAGGCAGGAAAGCCACGAATACAAGTTGGAACTGTTTGTCTTCAATTAAGTAATAAGAATTGTCAATTTTGCTTAGCATAGAGGTCAATACTACCTACTTGCAGCCGTGACGTTGATTTAACATCTCTTACCGCCAAGAACCGAAATCTGTCATCCATGATATCGTTAATAAAAGGTTTCAAGATCGACCAACTTAAAACTTGCATATATACTACCTACGAAGTAAAAAAATAGTTCACCTGAACATATTTGATAAGAAACTTGTGGATTTGACATTATACGTTTTGCGTTGAAAACGTTTATCAAACATCTCGGACCTTCGTTCATCCAAAACATGCCAGCTCGATCCTCCATCATTACTTCCCTCAACCACCCTGTTAAATAAAGATTAAAATGTTAGTAAGATCAAAGACCAACATGATCTGCAGAAATATTTTTACCCATTAAAGGTTAAACAACACTTCAGAGAATCAGAACTTTGAAACTAAAAAAGATATTTCACTAAACATGGATAACTCTTTAAATTTCCATTTCAGGCAGAAGCTTTTCAGCTTCAAAAGTAATCTCATTTTCCGAAGAAAGTACAAGTTATGCTCATCGCTTTAGGAAAGAGACATTTATTGCAGCTGATTACACTGAATATAATGATTTTAAGTGTAGTAATAATAAATGCTTCCTAAAAGACTCATCTAAACTAGTGACCTAACATAGGCATTAAGTAGGACCATCATAAATGGCACACGGTATTTAAAAGCAAAGAGCACGCTTAGAGACATAAGAAGATCATACCAATCCATTGGGTCTCGTTCAGGAGCATCATTGGCAGACATTAACTCATATGCAACAAGTTCCTGCATATTCGCTGATAGTTTGTACATAATCCAACAACCTACAAGATGGGATTCAACTACTAAGAGGATGTTTCAATGAAAAACATTTTATCAATTAAAATCTACAGTGAGCCAAGTCTTCTACTTAGTATGGTTGAAGGATTGATAGTCTTGTACTTGGGGCTAAGCGTTCAAACATCAGGTCATAAATTAATTTTCTGCAGTAATTTTTCTCCCTTGGGTTTTGATATCAATGAGTAACACCCAGACAAAAGCTACTATGCTCATTGTTCATAGTACCTTTAGCACCATTAGGTTCCTCCCATTTAGACATGCGAGTTCCATCAAATGCTGCTGTGGCCTGAAAATATTCAGTGTGGAATTTTAAGATTAATTTCTGTGGCACTTGCAGACACTTCATATTCAAATGTAAGATATGGAACATAAGGCTATTATTACTTACAATCCCAAAAGGTAGCTCCTCACCGCTCGCAAGGACTGCTCCAGAACATATTCTATTCAATCTTAGAAGAGGAAAGGATAGTGAGCCTTTACTAAAGTTGTCACATTTGCTAAGATCACTGATCAGTTCATCCAAAGCATGCAAGGCAACAGGCAACGCTAAGGCAGTTTGAACAGGATCACCAGCTAAGCATACACTGAGAATGCCATTGCTATCCAGTTCACTCTTCAGTGAAAGAGCATTAAGCAACTCTTTAAAAGAGGGCAGCAACTGATGCACCAAAGATGTTCCAACAATAGAGTTAGGCTTTAAAGAAGATCTCCTTTTTTTATACGGTAATTTCTTGAGATCTACAACAGTTGCCCTAAGAATCTTGAGAACTTCAACACCTTTTGATGCAGTTAAGGAATCCTCAACAAACTTATGAAGGATAGAAGAAAATGCATTGTATATTTTCGTAACATGCTCATCCCTGCATATGCGAACTGTACAAGATGATGAACTCAGAGAGTCAGTCCCAAATTCTGATCTTGCAATGCGCCATTGTTTATCCCCACTTTGCCTCCCAGGTAAGGAGATTGGAGCATCATCAGTAGAACGTAAATCTCTCTCTAGAGCTTCCCTTTCAATGTTGTCACGTTCTTCAAGTATCGAAAGAACTTGAGATGTACAGTTCCTTCTGCATTCTTTGGTAATTGAAGTGAGAACAGACACCACAGAGGACTCTGTGGTAATGGTTCGTCGGGACAAAACCTGAAAAAATGGTAATGAACAACAAGGTGAGTTCGGGAGAGTATCATGTTCTTCATAACAATGCATGAATAAGCATTCTAAGAATAAGAAGCGAAGCATTAGAAGCAATTGAGTGTTAAATTTTTTATCGTAATTACCTCATTCCACTTCCGTGTATAACGTTTAGTGACATCATAAACTCCATCTTCTGCAATAGCAATTACATAATTTAATTTCTTTCCCCACCTGTATAAAGAAAGTATTTACTAAAAACAGTCTAGTATCAAAATCAAAATAAAAGTAATTGTTAAAAAAAAAAAAAAAGGATAATAAAACACTTAAGAGTACCCTTTTTCATATAATAGTGGTCTGTCATATATTGCTTCACAAGGATCAAGATGCATCCACCTGTAAAAATTGTATGTAAAACTGATTGATAGAATGACCATATAGTTTAGTCTATTCATTACAGGGTTAGGATCTTCCCAGTAGAAGATATAAAGCATCAAATTTGAGTGTTTTTACCTTCCTAGAGCTTCTGAATAGCACTCTGTCCAAACATGGTCTGTAAAATCCAGGACCTGGAAATTAACAGTTGTACAAATAAACATCATCATCTCAAGTAAGCAAATTATCAGGAATCCAGTGGAATCTCATCTTTAAACAGTTTGAGCTAATAAAGATGCATACAACCATGCATGAATTTGCTGTTCATAAAGCATACAATTCTAGATACACGCCAACAGAAATGTTGACTTTATATATTGCAGAACCAATAGCTTCAACTACCACAATTGTCAGCACAGGAACCACTCGTAAATCATAATTTATAAAGCTAAAAATGGGTTTCATTTACATAAGCAAACAAGACATCCCAAGCTTGAACATGTTCTTTGTTTGAACTTAATTCAGACGGAACCAAAATCATCCAGGTCAAGCATTCTCCTAATTTCAAATTAATGGTTCTTCACTGAATTTCAAAATCTTTTTATTCCACTTTAACTGATTACTTTTGTTTAGAAGACTAGATATTACACATATCCTTTCATCCCAAGCTTCAGATAAAAACAATTAACAAATCCAGGTCCATATATGCAGAATATGGGTCAAAATAGATGGCCTGCACACCAGTTAGAAGAAATTTTCTTTCTTATTCTGAATTAGCTTAACCTCTCTTTGTAACAAGAGAAGATTTTTGTTTTAGACAGTTGAATTTTGGGACTGAATTGGTATATAAATGACTAACCAGACGAGATTCATAACCGAAAGCACGACAATACAATGTGAAGCAATTAGCCCACTCTCCACAACGCCCCTTCCTTGTTTCTACAAGCTGCAAAAAGAAAAGGATAAAATTCATGAAACAAGGAGTACTTGAACCCCTCTCCAAAGAAAAAAAGAGGATAATGATAGAACAAACTAATACAGATTCATACCTTCAGTGGATCATTGTAGCGTGGGAACCGAGTAACTCTTGAACAAGAATTGCAACTGCAGTTTTTCACCAAAGAATTAACTTTGCTTTCTAACAGACAATTATCGGAAACCAAGTTGTGACTGTGAATATAGCAATGGAAACAACAGTGCCTCAACCAAACTTATCAACCTCAATTTCATCCGTATGACAAATCACAACCTTCATTTAACAGAAAACTCACTAAATAAATTATAGGAACTTGAGCTGGTAAAATAACTCAAAGAAGCACAATTTGGCAAAATAACTTAAACATTTGTGCAGGAGGCGTTATAAACAAGCTGACAAAGCAAAAATCAAATCTTTCAGAAATTATATTTTATAGTAATTAGCAATAGACAGTGGAGAAAATGAAATGGAGAGATTGGATGGTAAGTGGTAACCATTCTTTGTGCTACAAAACAGAAAAGTAAAAAAAAATGAATGTAACAAATCCTAGGTATAAATTACTAATTTTTGAAATTATAAGTAAAAGGTCCTTGGCCATCTATATATCAGGCTTCAAGGAAGGACCAAATGGAAATATGGATTAAACTAAACAAGAGATTACAAATTGACCGTTATAAATTAAATAAAATAAAAAATGGTAAGAAAAATGTTTTGTGCACACTGACCGATAAAGTTCAACTCTAGTTGCCCCATATTGAATTTCTGAAGGGAGTGCATCGCCCATCCCTTGAGCCGTGGTTTCATTGCCACATCCATCACAAGGAGGTGCATTAACCCAGCTGCAAGACCAGAACTTAAGATCAGCAATGTCTATGCAATAGAGAACACAATTTTGACCAATTTGGAGTTACAAGCTTCATTCTGCGACCTTTGCATGAAAGCCAAATGAGAACTTTATAAAGTCTGAACAAAATGATAAATATAAAGTAGAAAAAAGAACCTGAAAGATCTTTTGAACCAAAAAAGCAGCTGGAGCAGGAAAGCATGATCTTCTTCAACTTTTGATGGTTTAAAGTTCCCCTCCTAAAGCATATTTAGAAAAATCACTCATTATCATGAGTCATTGCAAAATAAAGTCTAAAAATAGGATGGTTCTTAATCTCATATATAGAAAAATGCAATGTCAATTTTAACAGAAACAAAGCCCTTATTCTTTGATCCTTGCCTGTAAGTGGTCATAATATATTAGCTTTGATAGACAGCAATGATTATGCACAATATAGAGCTCTCAAATATTTCCAGATTGGAAAAAGATATAGGACCATTGATACTGATA
The DNA here is from genome assembly GCA_005393395.2 of Gossypium australe. Lineage (NCBI taxonomy): Eukaryota > Viridiplantae > Streptophyta > Magnoliopsida > Malvales > Malvaceae > Gossypium > Gossypium australe. Next base: position 122,892,780 of record CM016624.1, on the reverse strand, counting down.
TTTTGTAGCACTTCCAAAATCTTCTAGATTGCACAAGTCCAGAGAGCCCTCACCTTGGCCAAAGAAACCAATGCTTTCTCCTCAAGATTATCTAAAGGAACTGTCTTCCGAGCTGCTTCCTGGCGCACAGGATCCTCATACTATATCAATAGACAAAATAAACAGTAAGGAAACATACCCATATTCTGATTCCCATAGTATTCATTAAAATCAGTTATCCTCTTTTCCTTGCAGCTAACGTATAACATTTAGAAATTCAAAATCTTTCTTCTCCTGTTATCCAAGAAGTTCAAAAAGATAAAAGCTCATAATCACTATAGGATTGACAGATACTACAGTTTCCTCCATTCCTAACAACTTTCCCCCAAAGAAAGTCAATGAACTAATTATCCAGCAGTAAAAGCAATATATTTTTTCTGCATTTTCTCATAAACCAAAATTAACTAATAAACATATCAATAAACTAAACTTGCACGCATAGAAAGAAGAAATAAATGATATTACCAAGAGAACTTTGCTAATATAGGGCCGAACTTTTACTTCAAATTGCGCACGATTGTCACCTGCTACATATTGTTGAAGCAAAAGTGCTTCTTCCTCTGCCTAAAATTGACCAAAATAAAACCAAACTAAAGAGTTTTAGGGGGGAAAAAATACTAACATTTTAAGCTAGTTCATAGCTAAAAGCAAACTCATTTAATTGACTCAATATCTAGAAGTAAACCTGCAACATTCGCGCTAATTCCTCATCGGACATAACGCTGGTCCCAGCATCAAAGTTCCCGGCGCCAGCAGTGCTACTCGTCGTTTCTTCTTGTTTCTCCGGTTTTCTCGCCTCCTCAGAGGTGATCGATACCAATTGAAGCTTCTCAGAAACGGAAGCCAGATCGGAATCATCTGATACGATTCGGTCATTATCTTCCCCGACGATCTGCACCATCCAAAATCAATCATAAAAAAAGGGCCTCATTAGAGAGAGAGTGTGAGAGAGAGAAGCATTCGACCTTTTGTTCATCGGGAGGAATTGAAGTGAGAGAGAAGAGCTGAAATTGAAATACCTGAAATTATCAAAGTAGAGAAAAAAGTTGTAGAGATAGAAAATAAATAATAGGAAATGACAAAATAATTTTATTTGTAGAGAGAGAGACTTCAAAACCGTCGTCGGTGTCGTAATCGACGGTAAACGTCGAGTCGTCGTGGCGAACCAGGAACGTGCGAGCTACCATTTTCTTTCTTTTCTTGTGTTATTATAATTTGTAAGTTTCACAATTCTCTTTTTGTATGTTTATCTTACTTGTTTCATCATTATTCCTAGATTAATTTGTAACTTAAATAATCATTTCAAACAAAAATTTTAGGTTAAATTCTACATTTACTCCTATATTCTTTTTGTTTTCAGCAATTTAGTTTTTTCCTTTTATGTTCTTTCAACTTTTCTTTTCTTTTTCTTTTTCTTTTTCTTTTTCTTTTCCTTTCTCTTCTGCTTCTGTTCTATTTTCCTCCCTTCTCCATCTGTTTTAACGAAGTTTTTATATATTTTCCATTTGTTATAACATTTTTATGTTTATGAAAAAAGAAAAGGCGAAAGTTGAAACTAAAATAAAACTTGTTTCGCATATTCTCACCCCACAATTACAAACCCTCATCGTCCCTTACCGCTTTAACGAACCAATTTGGATATCTCAATGACCTAGCCCACAAGCTCACCTCACTCAAAGACCTCGCCAATCGTGACTTATTGTAACACCCCTAACTTATCTCCGTTGCCAGATTAAGGTTACGGAGCATTATTGAACAATCCGAACAACGTTTAACATCAAATCATCTCAATAAAATCATTTAACGTTAATTTAATAAACCTCATTAAAAACCTATCAAACATATGCATTTGAGCCCTAAATCGAGCCTTCGAGGTCTTAAAAACAGTTTAGAAGCAATTTGAGACTAATTTGAAACAAATTAGAAGATTTAGGAAAAAGTTGCAAAATTTGAAAATAGAGGTCACAAGACTGTATGGCCAGGCTATGTGACACAGCCCAAGTCATGTAACAATCGAACAAAGGGACACACGGGCGTGTCCCAACCCATGTCTCAAACCGTGTAACTCACTGAGTTAGGTCACACGGTGGTGTCACAGGCCGTGTGCCAGACCCTGTAACTCTCTGACTTGTGACACACGGCCGTGTCGTAGGCCGTGTGATAGGCCGTGTCGTAGGCCGTGTGATAGGCCGTGTAACACACTGACTTGATACACCAAAATTAACAAGTGAAACACGACCGTGTAAGTAGGCCGTGTGACAACCTGTGTCCCAGGCCGTGTGCTCTAGAATTTGACCCTAAAAACAAGCCATTTCAAGGCCAAAACAAACCTAATCAACCATTCCATTTGTGCATACATTCAAGAGACTTAAATACCTTTTAAGCACATATAAACATACCAAATCAATCAACCTATTTTACCTAACCAATGTGCCATTCAAAGGCACCACATTTATGCCAAACATCATTGATCAAAACAAAGCAACATAGCCACATTTCAAGTACAAAACCTAGTTCCTTTAACTACCAAATGACATCAATTATAACCATTCACATATTATCATAAACATACTAAAAGAATCATAGATTACAAGTACCTAAAAGGGGCCAAAATGACTTAAACATACTAAGGCACTAAAGATCCATCAAACAAAGCATAAACTTCAAAAGCATATTTGATAATACTCTAAAATGACATGCTTTTATGTGTTAATTGCATATATATTTTGAGTATGATTATACTAAATTGGGTTTTTTTGGTTTTTTATCTTGTAGGGACAAATTGAAGGCAAAAGGAAGTTTAGAGGCAAAAAGCGTGAATTTAAAGACAAAATGAGTCAGCATGCAAAATAGAGAAGAAGTGGTGTCGGAAATACAACGTGAAAAAGACTTGGGGCAAAAACTCAAATAAGAGATTTATGAACAGAAGACTCTATTTAAATTTGAATTTTATTTTTAGGATTATTGTTAAGATTATTATGATTTTATTTAGATTTAATTTCAGATTATATTTTTATTTATCTTTTAGAGTTTAAATAGGAACAAATTAGGTTTTCTATGTACTATAAATAGGGGATGGAGTGACATGAATATTCACTCATCATTCTCTGTAAAAAAACTTCTTCTCCTTAAAGCTCTTAGCTTTTTGTTCCTTTTATTTTTCAATAAAATTCCATTCCATTAAACTTATTTCTTTTTCCCGAAAAGCATGAGCCACTAAACTCATCTAGCCAAAGGTTATCAAGACTCCTCCAAAAGAGTTCATGAGGCTTAGAATATGCACTTAACCTTCTCAACAAGTATTCATCATTTCTCCACATTACCGGGCTGACGCTTCTGTACATGTCATTCCAAAAGTAATCTTTTCATATTGTGCAAGGAACAGTCACTTTGTATGTTTTGGGAAGGTTGCACAGTCGGTTCGTTAACTTTTTGCGTCAAAAGTTGTTGAGCCCAAGAGACGAAAAAGCGTGGCATTCACCATTGAGAAACGATGACCTAGTGTAAGATGGTCCCACAAAAGTGACGGTTGGCTAGAGTCAGGTTCCTCTAAATCATAAGGCTATAACCTAAGTGGAGCTGGTGGTCGTAAGTGTCCTCTTCCACTATAATTGACTTATTCGGTCATGAGAAGGATCACCTAAAAGCCAATGATTGAACCAAAGGAGGATCGAAATAACCGGAGGTTGGAATCCCTTAAATCGAAAAATCTATTTCCTTAACTCTGTTCCTTTTTACAATTGCAATTTCAATTTATACAATTTCAACTCGTTCATACTTTTAATTCTGTTTTTATTTTTATTTTTCCAAGTACGCCATTTTTCTTGGGCACAATTGTGCCCAAGATTTCGAGGAACGAGAAGTTGTAGCAATCCAGCCCCTGAGGATTTGACCCTACTTCCCTTATATTATTCTTTTCGTTATTTCTTAGGGATAGGTTATTTTTTGTGCTTCCAACGACACACTAAATTTTGGTGCCATTGCCGGGGACTGGTAACGTACTAATCTTGTTTCTTTTTCTTATGACGAGATCTGCTCTAGGAATTCTTGCGTTCGATTCAGAACTAGAAAAGACTGCGAGAGCTAATCACAAGGAAACGAAGCTACAAAAAAAGCAATCAGAGGTGGTAGGAACTCAGAGTAACCTACCACCAAAAACAAAAACAGGTGACGAAGTTGAGTCTAGGGTTAACGAAAACCCTACTCAAACACTAGAGAACGAAAGAATATGAGTCGATCCATTAAAAGAAGTGTCTAACGTTGGGGTTAACGTAAACCCGAATTTAGCACAACAACCGATGGCTCAAACAATTTGGCAAATGGTTGAAGCTCCTGCAGAGCAATAAATGTTATGCATTGCGTATCCTACTATGGATACTAAATTTGAACTAAAGTCAGGATTAATCCAGTTGGTACCGACTTTTCATGGATTACAAAGTGAAAATCCACACAAACATTTAAAAGAGTTTCATATGGTTTGTCTTAGTATGAAACCTCAGGGTGTAACTGAGGATCAAATCAAATTATGTGTTTTCCCTTTTTCCCTAATAGATTCTGCTAAAGAATGGTTATTTTATCTACCTCCTGGATCTATCACAACTTGGACTGATCTTTCCCATTTGTTTCTTAACAGATTTTTCCCATCATCGCTTGCAGTTGAGTTAAGGAGGGAGAATGTTGGGATAAGGCAAAGAGATGTAGAGTCTCTTTACGACTATTTAGAGCGATTTAAGAAGTTGTGTACAAGTTACCCACAACATGGGATAACAGAACAGTCTCTGTTCCAATACTTCTATGAGGGCTTGAAGCCCATAGAAATGAATATGATAAATGCAGCCAGTGGAGGGGCATTAGTTAACATGACCCCCAACAGGTAAGGTACTTGATCTCCACGATTGCTGCAAACACTCAGCAATTCCGAGCCAATCCTGAACCCACTAGAAGGGTTCACTAGCTAAGTAATTCAACTTTAAAAGATAAATTTGATAGACTTACTAATATCATGAATTCTCTTTTTTCAGTAAAAATAGGACCGACTTGACCATTCGAAATTTGTGTAACACCCAAACATACAACAAATGTATGCCCTAGTTTGCGTGACAATACTATGGCCTATTTGGATGCGGTGGGAAACTTTCCTGGACCACCCTAAAGGCGATATGACCCTTACGCTAACACATATAACCTAGGATGGTAAGACTATCCTAACTTGAGTTATGGAGCTAATACACGGTATAACCAGCCATACCAAAACCAGTTTCCATAACAAACGCAAGATTCAGATACCTCTCTAGAAACCATGATCAATAAATTAGCAACTAATATACTTGATTATCAACAGAAAACCGAGGCGTCTATAAGAGAGTTGACCACATCAATTGATAAAATAAACTCATAAGGAAAACTACCGTCACTAATGGAACCTAATCCAAGATAAAATGCAAATGCAGTAACGTTGCCAAGTGGAAAAGAACTGGAACCAAATCCTGATAGAAATATTGATCAAGACTCCACCTAGGAAAAGCATGAGAATGATGAATAGGTTAGAATGAAACCTCCATTTCCCAAAATTCAAACCCCATTTCCAGGATGGTTGAACCAACATCGAAAAGGTAAAGAGGACAAAGAGATCCTCGAAACATTCAGAAATGTCGAGATTAACATACCATTGTTGGATACCATTAAACAAATTTCACGATATGCCAAGTTCCTTAAAGAGCTTTGCACTAACAAGCGAAAATTAACTAGAAATAAAAGAGTAAGTGTTGGTGAAAATGTATCTACGGTGTTGCAGCGGAGGATGCCAGTAAAGTGTAAATATAGGGACATATTTGTAATAGCATGCAAAATAGGCCACTTAAGAATAAAAAAAGCTATGTGTGATTTAGGAGCCTCCATAAATATAATGCCTTTTTCCATTTATGAATCACTTAACATGGGTTTTTTTTTATGAAAACATGTGTTATCATTCAATTGGCAGACAGTTCTATTATGCATCCCGAAGGAGTCTTTGACGATGTATTCATGAAACTCAATGGGCTTATCTTTCCTGCAGACTTTTATGTAGTGAAAATGGTAGAGGATAACACTCCGGGGTCTTCGGACATCTTGCTACGACAACTTTTCCTTAGTACATCTAGCACTAAGATTGGCGTACGTAGCGAAATCCTCACGATGGAATTTGACGGGGAGATCGTAAAGTTTAACGTTTACGACGCTATTAGTCATCTAAGTGAAATCTTGAACGTAAATCGTGTCGACATAATTGACTCATTAGTAAGAGAAACTTTTGAGTCACCTTATGAAGATAAACATGAAACGTTGTTTGATGATTTTGATTTAGGATTTATTTGCAAATCTATTAATAAATTGTTGTCTCCGATGAACACTAAACTTCTACCTTCTGTTGTGTAGACACCAGATTTGGAATTGAAACCACTTTCCGAGCATCTCAAATATGCATTTCTAGGGAAAGATAGTACCTTACCAATCATAGTTTCAAATAGACTCTCCAAGCTCGAAGAGGAAAATTTGATACAAGTACTAAAAAACCATAATGAAGCAATTGGCTAGACTATCGCCCACTTAAAAGGGATAAGCCCCTTGACATGCGCACATAAGATTTACTTGGAGGAAAACACGAAACCAAAACGAGAGGCATAAAAATGATTGAACCTGAATGTGATGGATGTGGTAAAAAAAAATAATTAAGCTATTGGATGCTGACATAATTTATCCCATTTTTGACAGTATATGGGTAAGTCCGGTGCAAGTTCTACCCAAGAAAACAAGCGTAACATTAAAGAAAAATGCTGAGGGCGATCTGGTACCAACCCGAGTGTAAAATGGGTGGTGTGTCTATATTGATTACAAGAAGTTGAATTCTTATACTAGAAAAGATCATTTCCCTCTTCCTTTTATAGATCAAATGTTTGAACGTTTAGCTAGAAAAACTCATTTTTGCTGTCTTGATGGATACTCAGGTTTTTTCCAAATCCAGTTGCACTAGAGGACCAAGAAAAGACCACTTTAACATGCCCATTCAGCACAGTTGCGTACAAGAGGATGCCATTCGGGCTTTTGTAACTCGTCGGCCACTTTCCAAAGATGCATGATGAGTATATTTTCTGAATATGTAGAAAACATTATCGAAGTTTTTATGGATGATTTTACTGTGCATGGGAACTCTTTTGATGAATGCTTTAAAAAACCTCACGATAATTTTAAGTAGATGCATAGAATTTAATCTTGCCTTGAATTACGAAAAGTGTCATTTTATGGTCAACAAAGGTTTAATTGTAGGACATATAGCTTCAGCTAAAGGTATTGAGGTCGATAAGGCCAAAATTGGTATTATAAATTTTTTGACATATGCCTCAACTGTAAGGGAAATTCCTTCTTTCCTTGGCCATGCAGGGTTTTACAGGCGCTTTATAAAGAATTTCTCAAAAGTAGCTGAACAACTGTGCGAATTATTGCAAAATATAAGAAATTTGAGTTCAGCCCAAAATGCAATGAGGGTTTTGACACACTCAAACAGAAGTTGGTTTCTGCTCCTATAGTACAAGCATCAAATTGGAACTATCCCTTTGAAATCATGTGCAATGTAAGTGAACGAAGTGTAGGGGTCGTGTTGGAGCAAAAGATAAACATAAAGCCCCATGTCTTTTGTTATGCCTCAAAAACCCTAGATGCTACACAAAACAACTTCACTACCACAGAAAAAAAACTTTTGGCTATTGTAATTGCTTTGGATAAATTTCAGTCTTATATCTATTGGGATCTAAAGTGATTATTTTTTCTGACCATGTAGCTATTAGGTATTTGATTGCAAAGAAAGAAGCAAAACCGAGGCTTATTAGATGGATTTGACTGCTCCAGAAATTTGACATCAAGATTCGAGATAAGAAGGGATGTAAAAACTTGGTGGCTGACCACTTGAGTAGGTTAAAAACACCCTGTGACGACACTCCTATAAAGGATGTGTTTCCTAATGAGGGCCTATTTTCGGCTAAAGCGTATTTCCCATGGTATGCAGATATGGTAAACTTCTTGGTACAGGTTTATTACCCACTGGGTTAGCTCGTCCCATGAAAGACAAGCTTTAAAATGAAGCTCAATATTATATTTGGGATGACCCATACATGTGGAAACATTACTCAGATCAGATAATAAGACAATATGTTCCAGAAATAGAGGTAGCTTCTATACTCATTTTTTGTCATACCAAAGCTTGTGGAGGTCACTTTGGCCCTAAACAAACTGCTCATAAGGTATTGGAGTGTGGGTTATAATGGCCCATAATTTTACGAGATGCACATAATTTCTGTAAATCTTGCGATAGATGCCAACATACATGTAACATAACTAAGAGAAATCAAATGCCCCTATCTCCAATTCATGTATATGAGATTTTTTATGTGTGGGGCATTGACTTCATGGGTCCGTTTATTTCCTCATTTAGAAATATGTATATAATTCTTACGGTAGACTATGTTTCTAAGTGGATAGAAGCAAAGGCTACTCACAATGACAATGCTTAAGCTGTCATGGAGTTTCTAAAATGAACTAATTTTTCTAGGTTTGGTACACCTCGAGCCTTGATCAGCGATCGTTGAACCCATTTTTATAATAGAGTTATGGAGGCACTTATTAAAAAATACGGATTGCACCACCATATAGCTATAGCCTATCACCCCTAAACGAACAGCCAAACGAAAGTCTCGAACCGAGAAATCAAGACCATTTTAGAGAAAACGGTTTGGCCTAACAGAAAGGATTGGAGTCTTCGGCTAAATGACGCACTTTGGCCCTATCGAACAGCATATAATGGACTAATTAGTCTGACCCCATATCAGATTGTTTTTGGCAAGGCTTCTCACTTTCTAGTAGAATTGGAACATAAGGCCTACTGGGCTGTACGACAATGTAACATAGAATTGGAACCTGCGAGAAGAGCAAGGAAGTTAGGCATCCAAGAATTGAAGGAAATTCATAATAATGCCTATGAGAATGTTCGTTTCTATAGGGACAAAACAAAATTGTTCCATGATAAGAAAATATCCCAAAAGCATTTCTTGATAGGACAAAAAGTGTTACTTTACAACTTCGTGCTAAAATTGTTCCTTGGTAAGCTTCGGTCTCAATGGCAATGACCCTTTATTGTAACTAAATTATTCATACATGGTGCAATTGAAATAGAAAGTGAAGGTCGAGAAAATGGTTCACAGTCAATGGTCAAAGGTTGAAGTCGTTTTATGAGAATTTTCAAGCCCATACGGTTGAAAAAATTCACCTGGAACCTCCATAATACTAATTGGAACGTCAAGCTAACAACGTAAAATAAGTGCTTGATGAGAGACAACCCAATATTTATTTATTTATTATTATTTTATTTTCATGTTAATAAATTTCTCTTCTTATCTCTAGGAGAACCGACAAGAAAAAAAATTGGAATGACATCTTGAAGGAATGGGCATGCTTTAGTAAAACCCCATATTCTACCATAATCCATGTAGGAATAGCACATCCCTACTTTAAACTCACCAAAATCTACGCCCAAACACTCACCCTATAGCAAAACACCCTTCCTCCTACACTTTCAAACCATAATTTTTCACCCATATTTACCAAAAACTCCCTCAAGCCGCCATTAACCCTCTCCACTACCCCTACCGTCGATTTTCAAACCACCATGACTAGGACTATGAGTCGCGCCATCGCCAAACCCTCCTTCACCATTAACAACCACCAGTGCCGGTTCTGAGCACCTCAGCACGTCGACCTTGACGACGCTGAACCTTTCCCTCATTCTCCTCCTCCTCCTCCACTCGTAACTTTCCCTTCAACCTCATCTTCACCCTTACCGATTTCCCTTCCCCACCATTGTTGCCATCATATTCGGCTCATACCCCCACTCGTCGTTGAACCCGTCAACAGCCACAGGGTCATTTGGCCCAACCAACACCTGTATCTGAAAATACCTCCTCCACTAAGGTAGCCCACCCCATGCCGAAGTCTATCTCTGACAAAGACGCCAATGACCGTCCTATACACTCTGATGCATCGGGGAGTCACGGTGACCACCGACCATTACCGACCTAAGGCAGGACCTACCAGTCTCGAGTGAATATTCTGCCACCGAAATACTGTTTAAACGATAACTTAACATTTGATAACACTGTCGATCGGGACAAGTATAATCATTTACGACACAAAAAAATAACGCCTTACAAATGTTTATCACTATCTGTTTTGAATGCTTTGCATATTGACACTATCGTTACCGATTATTTTCGCAATATTGGTTGGGTTGGTAATTTTGATATCATTCACTGCACTTATTATGAATTAATTTTGGAATTTTATTCCACCTTCTATTTTCGACGGCATGGCCAATTCTCATTGGACATACCTGAGATTGTATCATTTCGACTACTTGGGACCACATACAGTTTGTTCCTGATAGATTTCAATATTGCACTAACTTTTGTGATAGAAGACTATGCTATGTCTACTAACTATGAGAACAGTTTGTATACTTTTCTGGCAAAATTCAAGGCTATCGAGGCTTTTACTTTATTAAGAGACAATGTCAAAACCACATATAGCCCTAAAACATCAAAGGATTTATGGTTTCATAACTCTGCCTTATGTTACTTAAACTGTTATTTGGCTTATAATTTTTCAGGCTGGAGAGAAGCTTTGGCTACCTTCTTGAAAACGAAATTATTTGTATTATGGTGTATGTACACCGATCATCTGGTAAATTTTGGCTATTCGTATGCTCTTCAATTTGAGCATATTATAAATGCCAAACGACCTCTAATTTTAGGCTATTTTGTTACACAATTGTTATTCTCTTTACATGGCTCTAATGTTCCTATTTCGGACTTACATATTACTTTCCAAGCCAATCCATTGGATGCTCGTTGTCTCGACTCTATGGGATTGCTTCTTGGCATTCCTTCTTCCTTCTGTTTTGTCCCTCCAAGTATCTGAGCTTCACTGGCTGAACGGATCTTTAGGTAGCAAAATTAGCAAGAGGTACCCAACTAAAACCAACCTTCCATGACCATCGAGCAACGTTTGGAGCGCATTGAAGCTTGGCTGGACACCTTCGGCTAGTAGATGGCTGATCTCATTGTAGCTATGCGTGAAAGACAGTAACTACATGGGAGTTTTTCTAAACCTTTTTTCTTTCGCATATTTGTTTTTTCACATCGAGGGCAATGTGTTTTAAGTAGTGGGAGGCATTCCTCATTGTTTTTGCTATTTTATCTACTGTTGTTGCTTTGTGCCTATTTTTGCCCACATTTGTTTTAGTATATCTTGCCCCTTTTCATGCCCAAGATTTTGACTAGGAATTACACATTGTTTAACCTGCGAGCATGATTATTGTCTACTGAGTTAGTTATGATTTTGCTATATTGGTTTCATCTCTACTGTTTTATTTCTATTAGGCTAAAATAATTATGATTAATGAAGTTAACCTTATCTTATTTATAGTAGAATTGATTAAGTCTAAATGCAATGAGAACACTTAATATGAATGTATGCTAGATTTATTTTCATGACTGATAGGTAATTTTCAAAACTTATTTTTGACACTTGATTGTTTTTCCTAGTCCTCCAAAATTGATTTTTTTTCATTAAAAAATAAAATAAAATAAAATCTGATGATTCTTTGGTTATGAGCACAACTTATAACATGATTGATTGAGTAACCGGGGTAGGGTGCTTGGGTTGTCATCCTAATTTGCGTCACAAGGTTGTGTGTCTTGTTACGTAAAACTCCGCTAACCAGAATTAAAAAAAAATTAAGAGTGTGTTGGGCTGAGAAACCGAGGTGGGGTGCTTGGGTTGTTATCCCTCTTCGCGTCAAAAGGGCCAATACGTTTCATTAAAAAAAAAAAAGAATTTCATTTGAGGACTAAGGGTGGAACAAATAGGGTGTCTTGGTAAGTTTAGTAAATTACCTAATTTTCGTGAAATAATCGAAGCCAATTTAACTTTTGTGTGTTTAAGTTGGAATACTTTTCTGTTTTACTTAAAGCAAGCTAAGGATTTTCTTTATTTTCATATGCATTATGCCTAATTTTTATAAAACTTTGGAGTGATACTTCTTTCATGGTAAAATCTAAATTACATAGTATGCTAGGAACCATACTTGAGGGCAAGCATGGGCTAAGTAGGGGGAATATGATAATACTATAAAATGACATACTTTTATGTGTTAATTGTATATATATTTTGAGTATGATCCTACTAATTATGGTTTTTTTATCTTGTAGGGACTAAATTGAAGGCAAAAGGAAGTTTGGGGGCAAAAAGCTTGAATTTAAAGACAAAATGGGTTAGCATAAGAAATAGAGAAAAAGTGGTGTCAAAAATACAAAGTGTAAAAGACTTGGGGCAAAAATTCAAATAAGAGATTTATGAACATAAGACTCTATTTAAATTTGAATTTTATTTTTAGGATTATTGTTAAGATTATTATGATATTATTTAGATTTAATTTCAGATTATATTTTTATTTATTCTTTAGAGTTTAAATTTGAATAAACTAGGTTTTCTATGTACTATAAATAGGGGATGGAGTGACATGAATATTCACTCATCATTCATTGTAAAAAAAACTCCTTCTCCCTGAAGCTCTTAGTTTTTTGTTCCTTTTATTTTTCAATAAAATTTCATTCCATTAAAATTATTCTTTTTCCCGAAAAGCATGAGCCACTAAACTCATCTAGCCAAAGGTTATCAAAACTCCTCTAAAAGAGTTCATGTAACAGCCTGTTTTCAGTGGTGCTGGAAGCAGTGGTTTCGGGGCTACAAATCTGACGAGTAAGTTCGTAGATATTATTTATGAATATTTACGAGTCAATTATGGTTTTGAAAAGGTTTTTGATATGATAATTTATGTTATTCGAATGATTAATTAAGTTCAATTGGTAAGACCCTGAAGTCAAGTGATTTTAGAAAATGAAGTATTAGGACCTCGTTTTTATAAAACACCCCGTAAATATTTTTATCATTAAGGTTTTATTAAAGTTTCGTTAAGAACTTTTAATGTTTCTATAGTTAATTAATTAAAAATGACTAAATCGTAAAAGATGTAAAATTTGATAACTATTTGATTTGAGTGATTAAATGGCTTATTGAATAAAGGAAAAGGGACTTAAATGGTAATTAAACCATTTAAGGAGTTAGTGGACAAATATGGACATGACTTTTGTGTTCTATTTAATTATTAACCAATGTTAAATAGTAATTTGATAAATTAAATTAAAATAAATAGAACTAAAAGTTTGTTCATCTTTAATTTGTCTTCATCACCGATTGTAAAAGAAGAAAATGGAGCTATTGTAGACTTACAAATTTCGGTAAGTTCAAATCTAAATTGGTATGTGATTTTTCACCCGTTTCTCGTAATTTTTATGTTTTTGATATCGTTGCAACTAAGTCCAACTAGCCCGTACATTCGATTTTGAAACTGTTAAAGATATTGAATGTTGTCATTGATGAATCTATATGATTTTAGATGTTAAATGATGAATTTGAAGTGTTGGTTGACATTTAAAAGTATTTTGTTAAGTAATTTTGATGAATTTATTGAATAGGGACTAAATTATTGAAATAGTAAAAATACAAGGATTTGTTGTTAAATTATTGCAAAAATGGGCTGAAATAGATGCTATTAATATTTGATTGGCATAGATTTGCAATAAAAATGGTTAATTTGCATGTTTTAGGCTCACGGACTAAATTGAATAAAAGTACAATGTTGGGGGAAATTGTGTAAAAATTTCAAAAAGGATTAAATTGCATAAAATGGATTATATTTGCTGTCTAAATTAATAAATTGAATGAAATTATTAATTTAGATCAAGAACGAGTGGAAAATTGAGGAGAAGGGAAAATTACCAAATAGCCCCTATACTTTGGCATTTTTGCAATTTAGCCAGGTAAGTTTGTGTTACATTTAATATGTTTTATTAAATTCTTCATATTTATGTTATTTTAATAATCGTGGTGATTATAATTATTGAATGTTGGTTGTTGAAAATTAATAATGAAATTGAGTTGTATTTGAGATAATATATTAGGTTTTGTGCCTAGCAGGCTTCATGCCGGTGATTTATATCAGGCTTTGTGTCTAGTAGGTGTCGTGCATATCAAGCCTCAAGCCTAGAAATCTTTGTTTTGTTCTGTTATATAGGTAACTGGTATGGTAAATATTGTTTCAATTATCCGATGTTGTTCTATTTGGTTCAATGAGCAAGGTATTGGTTAAAAATGAAAAGGTATGTAAATGAAATAAATGATGACTTTTTAGTAATAATATGGTTTATGATGAAATGCACAAATGAAAACGGGTAAGAAAGGGTAATGAAATGGTAAGTTCATAATTGAGTTGTAGTATGATGATATAAAAGGATTAATGAGTTAAATGACATATACATATACATATACATATATGTGTGTGTGTGTGTGTGTGTGTGTGTGTGTGTGTGAAAATTCACTTGTGCTATGGATGAATTTACCTATGACATGAACAAACACACTAATTTGTGAATTGATAATGTTATTTAAGCTTATGCTAAGTAAATGGAATGGAAAGTAAGTAAATTGAGCAATTCATAGTCTTATGTAAAGGTTAATGATTGTATAATATGTCATATAATCCTGTTACGTTAGGAATGAAAAGTATAAGCACTATTGATGGTTATATAGGTTGATAAACTTTGTGAGATTGGTATAGATTTATAGTTACCCTATGAAGTTTTTTATTAAAATGAAATGTTATGTTTAAAGTTTATACAAGCTTACTAAGCATTTATTGCTTACGTAGTTATTTTTTCTTTACTTTATAGATTATCGGAAGCTTGATCAAGTTGGAAGCTAGTCGAAGAACCATCACACTATCTAGTGATTATATCGGTAGATTTTGATGTCTTGATTAAGGTTATAATGGCATGTATAGGTGGACTTATGCTTAATGTTTAGTTGATGTTTATGGCTTGTAATGTTGCCTTGGATTTGAGGTACTTATAGTATTTTTGATGACTTGTTGGTGGTTGTTAATATGGTCAAATTGATGCATGTTTTGAAATGAACAAATTTGGTATGTGTTAATGTATCGTTAAATGGACAAAGTGTTATGTGATAAATTGATCTCAGCATGGTCAAGATATGGTTTACTTTAGAAAGGTTTTAAATTAGTGCATGATGTAAATATGGTATATAAATGTTGGTTGTTTGGTACCATTTGGAAATGGTTGGTTTGTGTCATTTAGGTGGTTATGATGCATGTGAGGAATGGTCCAAATGGTAAGGTTATTCTGATATGGCATGAATCTAATATAGTATGGTTGATAAATGGTAAATATGCACATGTTTAGGTTGATTTGATTATTTATGTTTGAGGTGCATTTTGGCATATTGGTTGTATGGATAAATGAACTATAGAAATGGTTTTAATATGCATGTTTTGGTATGTTTTGATGCTTTGGTTAAAAGTGCAAAGCGCTTGTAAAAGCATGCTTTGAATGGGTGAAAGAAATGTTTTGAATTTGGCCTATTTCTTGTCCACACGGCCTAAGACACCAGTGTGTGTCTCAGCCGTGTGTGACACACGGCCCTGTGACATGGCCTTGTGTCCCCTATAGGTTTTAAAGGTTGCATTTTGAGAGTTACACAGCCTGGCACACGGGCGTGTGGCTTGGTCGTGTGACCTAATTTAGAGAGTTACACAGGTACAGACATGGGTTGGGACACGGCCGTGTGTCCCTATTTCGAATGTTACACGGCCTGAGACATGAGCGTGTGGCCCTGTGATCCTTGCAATTTAAATTTTTCTAAATTTTTCCTCACTGTTTCAAATGTTTTTTATTTAGTCCTGAATCATTTCTAAAGTGATTGTAAGACCCCGAGGGCTCAAATTAGGGATGTTATGCATGTGTTTGATTGAATTTTGCAATGATTAAGAAATGTTGGAAATGAATGATTTGGGTTATGTTTTTACAGTAATGTTCCGTAGCCCTATTTCGGCGACGGATACGAGTTAGGGGTGTTACAGTTAATGAGGCTTAGAATTCTCACTTAGCATTCTCAACGAGTATTCATCATTTCTCTGCATTACGGGGCTGACGCTTCCATTCATGTCCTTCCAAAAGTAATCTTTTCATCTAGTGCAAGGAACGACCATTTTGTATGTTTTGGGAGGTTGCATAGTCGGTTCGTTAACTTTTTGTGTCAGAAGTTGTTGAGCCCAAGAGACGAAATGGCGTGGCATTTGCTATTGAGAAATGATGACCTAGGGTAAGACGGTCCCACAAAAGTGACAGTTGGCTAGAGTCAGGTTCCTCTAGATCATAAGGCTATAACCTAAGTGGAGCTGGTGGTCGTATGTGTCCTCTTCCACTATAGCTGGCTTATTTGGTCATGAAAAAGATCACCTAAAAGCTGATGATTGAACCAATGGAGGATCGAGCTAACTTGAGGTTGGAATCCCTCAAATCGAAGAATCCCTTTCCTTAACTTTGTTCCTTTTTACAATTGCAATTTCAATTTATACAATTTCAACTCGTCCATTCTTTTAATTCTATTATTTTTATTTTTCCAGGTATGCTGTTTTTTTTGGGCACGACTGTGCCTAAGATTTTGAGGAGCAAGAAGTTGTAGCAATCCAATCCCTGAGAATTTGACCCTACTTTCATTATACTATTCTTTTCGTTATTTCTTAAGGATAGGTTATTTTTGGAGCTTCCAATGACATACCAATATTTGTTCCAAAATGATCATTAACATATTCAAGAACTACCATTACACAAAGTCCTATACATGTCATTTATAACCTTGGCCAAAATAACTAAAAAACTACTGAAATGGTTGCTAGATAGTGTAATAGATCTCCGACAAGCTTCCAATCGATCGAGCTTCCGATAATCTATGAAATAAAGAAAAATAAATATGTAAGCAACTAATGCTTAGTAAGCTCATATAAACTCAAACGTAACTTACCATTTCTTAAGCATACTTTGTAAAATAAGCATAATATCATCACCAAGTCCATAAGCTTAATAAAATCCTATACAAGTATCATCAAACTCATAAGTTAGTAAGTTCATACATGATACATATAGGTTCAACCATATCATAAGTAGATTTCATGTACACATCATTTAACTCATTAACCTTTTCATATGACCATGAACCATTATCCAATTGTGTAATTCCTTGCCATTAATCTTTGTATGCCCATTGAACCATCTAGAATTACATTGGATACTCGGGGAATGCTCACACATAGTGTGCCTTTCCATATAATTGTAACATTTCCTTTTCAATAATGCTCACACGAGCTGTGAAATGGGTCTGTTCACACGAGCTGTGGGTCAGAATGTTAGCTACTCGATGCTACTCACACGAGCTATGGAGAATCCGCAATAAATGTAGGACCTCAACCATCGGTAGGACATTCAAGAGAAACACCCGAAACATGAAATCCCTAATGACATGTTATTCGTATCCTAAGAATTCTTAAAGTTCAAACGGGACTATTTATCCGCCAATTGCTCAGAGCATCGATATACATGCATTTTCTAGTTAGTTTATAACTAACACAATATAACCGATAATCAAATCAAACTATCATTAATAAGACTATAGTTTATGCGAACTTACCTCAATACTATAGTCGTAGAAGTAGAGTTGAAGACTAATCCAAAGCTTTCGTCTTTCTTCGATTTAAGTTCATTTGTTGTTTATCTTGATCTAAATAGATAATTTCATTCAATTGAGTACTTCAAGTATTCAATTCAATCAATAATTCATATTAATGTAAAATTACAAAATTACCCCTAATATTTTAACTTTTCACAATTTAGTCATTATGCTCATAACTTGAAATTTAACTATTTTAGCCCTCCACACATGCTAACCGAACTTCTTAGGGACTCATGTCAACCCATCTAAATCATCATTTCATAATGTTACCATGAAATTTTACTATTTTCACTAATTAATCCCTAAATACAATTTCACCAAAAATCACTTAACAAAACAAGTTTGTTTAACAATTAAGGTTAATAATCTATCAAATAACATCAAAACCAACTATGGAAGCCCCTCAACCTTTAACAGTTTTGCAAATTAACCCCCGGGTTAGCTAGATTAAGCTAATACGAGCTCAAAAACATAAAAAACAATAAAAACATGACTTGAATACATACCATGCAAAGCTCCTATGTTGGATGAACCTTAAAGCCATGAAAATGGTGTTTATTTCCTTCAATTTTTGGTGGAGAAAACCACTAATGAAGATGATACCAATTTGTTTTATTTTAGCTTAAGTCTTATTAATTTAATTACTACTTTACCCTTAGTTATTAACTTACAAAACAACTAAATCATGTCCATATTTGTCCACCTTCAACAAATATAGTATAATTACCATCTAAGTCCATTAATTTACCTTTCCATATCCATTTAACCCTTTTAACTAATAGAATTCAACTTTTACATCTTTTATGATTTAGTCTTTTTTACCAAATTAAATATTTAGACTTCAAAATTTCTTAACAAAACTTTAATACGACTCTAATATAGTCCCATATACTTTAAATAAATATTAAAATATTTATTCTCTCATTGAAATTGTGGTTCCGAAACCACAGTTTCTGACACCACTGAAAACAGGCTGTTACACTTATGGCAGTCCACCCTCAACAAAGTTTCCTAAGCCCGTTCCCTTAACCTCCTAATCAACCCTCACGACCACCTTATCTATCTTACCTACACCATTCTCACCCTTTTGAAACTATGTTGTTTCACGGATTCTTCAAACGAGCTCTACATTTTCAATGACTAAAACGACCATCATACGAAACTAACACTCAACTTTACCTAAGTCAATTTGGTTCAATGCTCCCTTCTCTCTTCGGTTCTTCCATGCTCGACTTCCAATCAAGCTTGCTTAGGAATATCTAAGAAGGTCGTCAGAAAATAAAATAAAATGAAAGGAATAATCTACACAATTCTGTAAAAGTTTGAAAATGGGGAAAAATATTTTGAAAATAATGTGTAACAGCCCAATTTTGGGGCTAGTCGGAACAATGGTTTCGAGACCACTAAACCAAGGTTAAGGAAAATTATTTTGATTTTATTTTATGTGTTATGGCATTAATATATGGCTATGTGAAAATTTTGGTGCTTTAATTTGAGCGATAGCATGCTTACTTGTAAAAAGGGACCCAATCGCATAAAGTGCGAAAGTTCCAAATTTCAAGCTAAAGGTGTCTAATAGTTAAAGGATGTCAAGATAGAGGTCTTTAAAGTGAAATTAGGCCAATAGATGAGTGTTGGCCGGCCGTATAGCTTAGGGAGACAAGAGCATTTAAATTTTGGTTAAAATTGGGTGAAATTAGGTGACAAAAGATGAATAAAATAAGGTAAAAAGAAAAGCTATCATCTTTCACTATTCACTCTTCTTATCCTACCTAAAATTGAAGACAAAATAGAGGTTTTTGGTGTTCAAACTTTCAGCTAAGCTATCTCCTTGTAAGTAAGTCATTTTGATGATTATTTTTTATGATTCTTGTACTTTTGGAGTCCCCAAAGCTTAAGCTAGCTAATGGGGAAACTAATTTGTTAAATGGTTGAAAGTTTAGGGACTTGCCATGAGAGAGTTTATGTAGTTAGTTGAGTTTTTATGGAAGAAAATGAATGTTAGTAAGATGAGAAGCAACTTTTGTAAAGGGTGTTGGCATGAAAACACCTAAATGGGACTTGAATACAAAGGTTGAAAATGTGTAATAAATGCATGAAATATTTAAAATTATGAGTAGTTTTAAGTGTAATAAATGTTCAGATAGGCTTGGTTAATGAGAAAATGTGATGAAAAATGATTTACGAGCCTAGAGGCAAAATCGTAATTTTGCCATAGTACAAGGGCAAAATGGTCATTTTTGCCTAAGTAGAGACTATGACGTATTGTGATCATAACATGTTTAAAATGAGTGAGTTTTATTGTTATATATCAAGAAGAGCGCGGAATTAACCTTGACTGGGGAAAAGGCAAGGTTATGGATTAAACCGCAAATTAACGCATTTTGCATCGAGGTAAGTTTATGTGTAAATGATGCATCTTATATACACATGTTGTTACTTATTGGTGCGTTGTATGATTGAGAACATGTATGGTTCAAGTGGATGAAATTTGGTAGATATTGAATAATTTTCGTATGAATGTCGAAATAGATATGTAAATGTGAAATAACATCCGTAGTAATAAATGGTGGGATGTGTGCGATACCACCATAATAATTGTTGATGGTGGGCTAAGTACGATACCACCTTATTACTTAATTACGATGGGCTGTGTGCGATACTATCGTCTATTTATCATTTGGTGGGCTATGTGCGATACCACCGTAACTATCCTTTTTGGTGGACTATGTGTGATACCACCCTGTTAAAGATTGATGGTGGGCTAAGTGCGGAACCACCGAGTGATTGGTATTATGAATGGTTTATTGAGACATTATGATGTGTTGTATCATGTGACTTTGTGGTGTTAAGTGCAGGGATGTATGTTAATTAATGTGAGCATTAAGCTTGTGATATGGTTGGAATGTCTAAGAGAGGAAATGAGTAAGCATGATTATGAATGTGGATTATTCTTGCTTAGTATGTAATGCTATTTATTGTTAGTACATACTATGATGTTATTTGTTTACATGTAAAATTACTAAGCTTAAAGCTTACTCCCCTTTTTCCTTTCCCTTGTCTTATAGAGTCAAAGAGCCGGGTCGGGATGCGAAGATAATTGGAAGATTGCCCACACTATCAGCTCATCTCGGTATATATAAACTTAGTGTTTTTGAATATGGCATGTATAGGGGCTAGATTAGTTAAATTGTTTTGTTATTTTGGCCAATAGTGTGTTGGCCCCTATAAAGATGAATTCTTTTGTATATAGCCATAGTTGATGGCTCATTATCATATATGAAAAGATGAAGTTATTCATGGAAGTGTATATTGCAAAAACTGGGTTATTTTGTGATATGTTGAATGGATTTATGTGTTGTGAATTAAAGTGGTGAAAAGAGCTTGGCAAATAGCCTTGTTCTTGCCCACACAGGTAGACACACGGGCGTGTGTCTAGGCTGTGTGTGACACACGGTCAATCCCATTGGTGTGTGACCAGGCCGTGTGTCCTCTGCATGATAGTTTTACAAGTCAGCAAGCTTTGTAGTAAACACACGGGCAAAGACACGGCCTTGTGGCAGGCACGGCCACGAACATGGGTGTGTGCCTTGGCCGTGTGACCTTAGTGAGATGATGACATCATAAACAAAATGTCAAGGTTTTGGCACAAGGCGCTAAGACACGGGCGCGTTGAGGCCGTGTGAGGGACACAGGCGTGTGTCCGGCCGTGTGAAAATCCCTGTAGGTTCGAAATGGAAATAAATCCCACACGGGATAGGGACATGGGCATATGTGACCACACGGGCGTGTGGTCCCTGTTTAGGTGAAAATTTTTAAGATCGCAAAAGTTTCCAGTTGGGTTCCGAAACCCTCCGTATGTATGTTTAAGGCCTCGTAGGTCCTTAATGAGTATGTTGTGATGATGATAGAGATATGTCAGGTTGGGACTAAAGTTGTGTGATTAAGGGGAATAAGTTCGGTAATGCCTCGTGCCCGGTTCTGGCTTACAATACGGGTAATGGGTGTTACATAATGAATTCAATTTAAGTTTAGATTTGATTAAGGATATGGTTTTTATATTAATTAGTTAGATCCAATTTTAGTTTCAAAATTAGGTTATATTCAAATCGAGATTTGTTTAAGAATATGAGAAGAGAGAAAAAATAAATGGAAGAATAAAAGAAAAATAAAGAAATAAAAAGAAAAAAATTAAATTGTTCAAAAAAATAAAAAGTATAAGGACTAGTTTTAACAAATGAAAAACGGAGAAAAACTATGTTAAAAGAAATGGAGAAGGGAGGAAAACAGAGGGAGAAGGAGAAGAGAATAGAAAAAAGAATAAGGAAAGTTCAAAAAACATAAAAGAAGATAAATTAAATTGCTCAAAACGAAAAAAAAATATGGAGACCAATTGTATAATTTAACCTAAAATTTTCATTTGAAATGATGATTTAACGTGTCACTCAGCTTACCGTTACACCTTTAACGACAATTAATGCTCGGTGATTAAAATGTTACAACAAGATAACGTAACATTTCAAAAACAAGTGACTAAAAAGCAACCGAAGACAAACAAAAGTGACTATTTTGGTAGTTTACCCTAAATTAAATTAGTTGTTTCTCAAATACCTTTAAAAATGTAAACTACCATTAGTCACTAAATTATGGATAAGCTTTCGTTTTGGTCATTTAACTAAAAAAAACATTACAATTTGATCATTGAACTATTCAAAAGCTTTTATTTAAGTCATTGGACCGTTAAAGTTGATGTTGTATAGCTTTTTCTATTTGCAATGTCTGAATTAATCAAAAGCTATCTTTCTCATTCTCTTTATATTTCAATTTTTTTCATGAAACAACTTTGGACATCATAATTTGCGAACCAAAATTTAAATAGTTTTTTTTATCTTCGACAATGTCCGTCAAATCAACTTGTATCTAAGCTATGTTCTTTTACACGTTGATGAGTACTAATCCACCGCATCGATCGTCAAATCATCGCTTAGAGCTCGTTGATAGAACTTAAAATAGACTTAACAGCCCAGTGACTTAAATGAAAACTTTTAAATAGTTTAGTGATCAAATTGTAACTTTTTTTAGTAAAATAACCAAAATAAAAAGTTACAGATAGTTTAGTGACTAATGGTGCAGTTTACCCAAAAATTGAATATTCTTTGCTTTTCTTCCAATTTTCTTTGTCTTCCCACGGGTAGGCTAAGGCCCATTCAACTCGTACTTTCCCCCACAAATACGTTTTATTTAAAATATTAGAAAAGTAAAAGAGAATAAAAAAATAAAAAAGAAAACGAAAGAAGCTCAGTGACGGTTTCTCATCGTTATATCGGTGAGACCGATGGAACCCTACCATCACAAGAGCGCGGTTATCTTCATTGTTCCAACAGCATGCACCAGCCGGGAATCGAACCCGGGTCTGTACCGTGGCAGGGTACTATTCTACCACTAGACCACTGGTGCTTTGCTGGCTAGGAGTGTTAGCCATTTTTTTATTAAAGACGTTAGACAATTGTAATAGATTTGAGCAACGGAAACATTTCAAATAATATATTAACTTTGTGTCAAATTTTCTGCAAAAAAGTTATTTTTATTTCTCAAAGTAAAAGCAGGTGGTAGAAACCTCTGCTGCAATACTGCTGTTAGTAGCAGAAACAAACAGCATTTAGATGATAAATTAATAAATTTTCGTCTTGATGATTTAATTAAAAGAAATATTATAATTTGATCACTGAACTATTAAAAATTTTCATTTAAGTCATTACCGTTAAAATTAATGTTATATGGCTTTTTCTATTTGCAATGTCTGAATCAATCGAAAACTCTCATTCTCATTCTCTTCATATTTCAATCTTTTTTTCATGAAACAATTTTGAACATCATGAATTTGTGAACTAAAATTCAAATAGCTTCTTTTATCTTCGACAATGTTGGTCAAACCAACTGGGATCTAAACTATGTTCTTTTACTTGTTGATGAGTATTAATCCGCCACACTAATCGTCAAATCATCGCTTAGAGCTCACTGATAGAACTTAAAAAAAAAAAAAACTTAACGGCTCAATGACTTAAATAAAAACTTTTGAATAGTCCAGTGACTTAAATGAAAAAATTCAAATAGTTTAGTAATCAAATTGTAACTTTTTTTAGTTAAGTGACCAAAATGAAAAGTTACAAATAGTTTAGTGACTAATGGTGCAGTTTACCCAAAAATGAATATTCTTTGCTTTTTTTCGTCTTTCCACGGGTAGGACAAGGCCATCCAACTCGTACCCCCACCCCCCCCCCCCCCAAAAAAAAAAAACGTTTTATTTAAAATATTAGAAAAGTAAAAGAGAATAAAAAAAATAAAAAGAAGATAAATAATAGAAAGGAAGAAGCTCAGATGCGCAGTTTCTCATCGTTTAATCGGTGAGAGCGATGGACCCTAACCATCACAAGAGCGCGATTCTCTTCATTGCTCCAACAACATGCACCAGCCGGGAATCGAACCCGGGTCTGTACCGTGGCAGGGTACTATTCTACCACTAGACCACTGGTGCTTTGCTGGCTACACGTGTTAACAATTTATATATTTAGTTTTGTGCAACGCGTTAGACAATTGTAATAGATTTAGAGCAACGGAAAAAATATATTTACTTTGTGTCAAATTTTCTGGAAAAAAGTTTTAAGATTTTTATTTCTCAAAGTAAAGCAGGTGGTAGAAACCTCTGCTGCAATACTGCTGTTAGTAGCATAAACAAATTCAGGTTAGGGGTGGGCAAAATTCGATTCGATTCGAAAAAATCGAAAAAAATTTTGAATTTCGAATTATTCGAATCGAGTTAATCGAATCAACTCGAATTTTTTTTTCAAATTTCGAGTTCGAGTCGAGTTGAATTTTCGAATTCGAATAACTCGAATAATTCGAATAAACTGAATATAAACTATATTTTTTTAATTTTTTTAATAGGCTTTTACTTAATTACTTTTAAGTCTTTAACCCAATTGCCAATTTCTCCCAAGCCCAAACATTTTATTTTTTCCTACTTCCCCAAGCCCATCCGCCCATGCCCCAAAGACTTATTTTCCCAAATCCCAATTCCTCCCCCCAAATCACCCCCGGCAAATTCCATCGTCCAAACCCCCATTTATTTTTCTTCTTCTCTCTGTTTTCACTCCATTCAAAGATCAAACCTTAAAATTTATTTTTCTCAAAAAACCCTAAAATAAACCCTTTTTCTTCTTCCTTCTTCTTCTTCTTCTTAAAATAAACCTTCAAATAAAAATCCTTACCTCCAAATCGAGTTGTTGTTCCTTCTGACCGAGGCAGTCTGTTCTCTTCCATTGTAAGCTCGAATTTTTAGCATCTTTAAAGTTTGTCTTGAAATATTTTTGAATTATTGAATAATTTTAGCTCTATTTGCATCTGTTTCACTCTATTGAATGATTTTCGCTCTATTTTCCTTCTCCATTTACCTGTTTGCTGTTGTAGAACGGGGCACGCTGGCACAGCACAATTATCATCAGGCTAATTTTTTAAAATGAAAGAATTTAACTTATTTTATTTGAGACTTTGAGTCCAGCTGCTGGAATCTCTTGGTAAAGCAATTTTTGGCTTTAAAATAATTAAAAATGATACCTTCCCACTCAAATGAAACCTTTAATTACACTGTTAAAATAATTAAAAATGAAACCTTTAATTGCTGTTTGTCTTTTTTTGTTATGGAAGATGTAAAATTCTTTTTTTATTATTAATAACTAAGGAAGCACAACCTAATATAAATATATAATATTAGTAATAATGTAATATTAATAGAGAAAAAATGTTAGCCAATTAATTTCCCAAAGTAATAATGTAATATTAGTAATAATATAATATTAGTAATAACGTAATATTAATAGAGAAAAAATGCATAAAATGTACTTCTTTTTAAAGGATTTTGTAGCTTGCTAATACAATTCGATAAAATAACATTAAATGATGAATAAAATATTAGATTATCATATTTAAATTATAAATAAAAATTAAAATATTAAATATTAAATACTAGACCTTATAAATAAAATAACACTCCACCAGACTTTTTTAAATACCATGTTAACTAATTTTAAAGTTTAAACTAGTTTAGTAGACACCTAAATCTTTTGATAATAAATCTTTTTGGCAAGTTAGATATAAAGAAAACTAGGCTTCAATTAATTAATTTATGCTGTTGTACTGTTATATTAATTTAGGCTTCAATTAACTAACTTTAAAGTTTAAACTGTGGTTTAACAGACTTTTTTTTTTTGCTTAATTTATGCTATTGTACTATTATATTAATTTAGGCTTCAATTAACTAACTTTAAAGTTTAAACGATAGCTTAACAGACTTTTTTTTTTGTTTAATTTATGCTATTGTACTGTTATATTAATTTAGGCTTCAATTAACTAACTTTAAAGTTTAAAATGTAGTTTAACATACTTTTTTTTTGTTTAATTTATGTTGTTGTACTATTATATTAATTAATTTTTAATTTAATTGATTTATTAAGTTTGATTTTAAACTAAATTTTGGTCATGGTTAGTGATTGCAACAAATGTTTACTTGTAGATGAGTGATCCAAAGTGAGATGGTTCAACTCAAAGTTCACAAAATTCTTCCCCAAGTAGAGATGATCAAACAACAACCAAGGAAAATGTTTAAAAAAAGATTACTCCAAGGGCAGCTTGTTGGAACCATTTCACCAAATTTGTGACTGAAGAGGGGGAGAAGAGAGCAAGGTGCAATGCATGTGATGTTACTTACACAGTGGAATCAACTTCGGGTTCTACAACGAATTTGAATAACCATTTGAAAGCATGCCTAAAAAGACCTCGAGGTAATACTTCTAATCCGAAGCTGTAACACCCCAAACCCGGCCCATGCGTTTCGACCGGATCTGGCATGTCACGGCTTGTACTTTGAAAACCTTTGCTTTGTTGGTTTTTGAAATTGTGAGTTAATTAGACAATATTTAAGTAAATAAGCGGCATTTTAAAAATAAAACCTTGTATTAAGTATTATTAAGTATAAATAAACCTTATCATAAAATTCATAAGTTGCTTAACATTGAAAACTCCTAAGTTGAATAAAAACTAGGGGCCTTATTACAAAAATATTCCCATATTAAAATAAAAAATAAACTTAAAGAAACTCCAAATTAACTTGTCAAAAAAAACTTGATGGCCCCTCGAGTCTGTCTCGGCTCCCATGTCCACGATCTACTGTTCATCTGGAAGAGTAGAGAAAAGGAAAGCGTGAGTCACAAAGACTCAGTGTATAAATCTCAAAACACACATCGACCTGAGCCCACAAACACATTATGGGCCCTGGCCCATACAGGAAGGCGTCAATCATAATCACATAATAACAATAAAGAATGAATAACCCAACCCATCCTAGGTTTCCATCCTCTACACACCAACCCGTACCAACCATCACACCTTAGGGATTTCTACAATCAACCCTCCATCCGCTACACACCAAAACGACAGCCGTACTGCCTATTCCTATTAAGTAGGAATCATTAAACGTGGCATAGCCACCGATCACTATGTGACCTTACATTTAAATTATGTGGGATTTCTACCACCGATGACCAAGTGACCTATCATACACTTCCCTTCAATATCATCATTCCCACCCCATGCATACATACATAAAGAAAACATAATGCAGACTTATATATTTTTCGATACACATAGGGAGTTCTATGTTTACGTACCTGGTATCTTTGCCTAACCCTTTTAGGGTTCCATTCGACTGTCTATACAGCCACATTTCGGCTTTTAGCCCATAACATACATAAATAGAAATATATACAGGTTTATGAGTAGTGTGTTAGAGATCTACACACCCAATTACCGATAAAACGAGGCTTTCTATATCGACACTATCCTTAGTCGACACAACTGCTATCTACCTAAGGTGTTGTTCAGAAGCCGGTCCACAACCAATTGGCCAATTTCGAACAGCAGATACTGCTCATTTCTTAAACTTAGGGATTCTTTCTTTTGCCTGATCCATATTTAATTCCATCAAATCCTTATCAGAGCTACTATAACAATATTTAATCGTTAATCCTCCTTATAGAGTTAAAATCATATATATATTGAACGAATTTAATAAAAATCTAGGGATAATCTTCTTACCTTAAAGTCTCGAAATTGGAGACTTATGATTTTCGGCTTTTAGATCTAGTCGACTAAGCTTCCTTCAAATCCCGAATTGCCACCCATCATAAAACCATTAACTATTAGCTTTCGGCTTTTGCCTTTCTAAAATAGATTATGAGAACTAATCAAAAATCGACTCTTACCTTAGTTTAGAAGATTCGGCTAGCACTAGGGAGAGGATTCGGCAATGCCAATGGAAGGTTTAAATGCCGGAAGTATAGAACAATTCCTCAAATAGGATGAATAAAAGAAAAAGCGATGGATGTTTCGGCTTTTTAGAGAAATCGGCACAAGGGAAATGAAAGTGGGGAGACGTTTCGGCTTTTGAAGTAATTGAAGAAAGAAATTTGGAGAGGGAGAGGCTAGGAAATTTCGGCACTAAGGGAGAGGATTTTAGGGTTTTCAATTGTCAGAAACAAGGAGCTAGCCCCCCTATTTATAGATTTTTGATACCTACTGCTAAATACCGAAAACGCCCTTAAAATTTAAGCTAGAAGAAAGGAGAATTTTGGCACCCTCTATGCCATGCAGTAGCCGAATTTTACACTCCTCTAGGTGGTGGATTTTCAGCCAACACTTCCTTTGAAGATAAGCTCCTAACTTTTCTCCTTTTTATCTTTGATATTATCACTTAAAAATCCACATAATTTTTCCTATTTTATAGCCTTGTAGCTGTCCACCTCTTACTAACCCTAATGCCAAATTTAACTCACTTAAATTAAAAGATCTGGGCCTCATTAAACTTAAATTTTGGGCCCCTAAATCCCCTGTGTGTGGCGTCACTTCTAATTCCCTTATAGCGCCACTTATTGTTGGGCCACAAGCCCATGTTTGTCATTTTAAACATAATTACCACCTTTTTAATTCCTTAATGCCCAAACTAATAATTTAATCAAGGCCTTAGCCTAATCTTGAGCCCAATTTGGACCTCTATCACTTAAATTAACCTATTAAAGCTATCCCTACACTAAATGCATAGGCCCATAAATTTAGGATGTTACAGTTCTACCTCCTTAAAGAAATTTCGTCCTCGAAATTACCTGATCAGAAAAGATGAGGGTATTGCTGCCTTATTGCTTCCTCGGGTTCCCACGTAGCCTCCTCGGAACCATGATTCTGCCACAGCACTTTAACCAATGGAACCGTTTTTCTTCTCAACACCTTGACATCACGATCCAAAATTTCTATTGGTTCCTCTTCGAAGGATAGATCAGGTCTTACCTCGATTTCCTCCACAAGCATAATATGGGACGGATCCGAACGGTATTGTCTTAACATAGAGACGTGAAATACATCATGAATTTGACTTAGTTCTGGAGGTAACTCTAGTTGATAGGCTACTGGTCCTACTCGCTTCAACACCCGATATGGTCCGATAAATCTAGGACTTAATTTACCCTTTCGACCAAACCTTAGTACCTTCTTCCACGGTGACACCTTTAAAAATATTTTATCAACCACTGCGAACTCTATGTCCTTACGCTTTAAATCAGCATAAGGCTTCTGTCTGTCTGATGCCTCCTTCAGTCGAACCCGAATCAATTCAACCTTCTCTTCGGTCTCGGTCACCAACTCCGGACCCAAAATCTGGCGTTCTCCTAGTTCTGTCCAGCATGTAGGAGTATGACACTTTCGCCTGTACAAAGCTTCGTAGGGCGCCATCTGAATACTTGACTGGTAGCTGTTGTTGTAAGCAAATTCTGCTAATGGTAAAAACTCTTCCCAACTACCTTTGAAATCTATGACACATCCTCTCAACATGTCCTCTAAGATCTGAATCACTCACTCAGATTGTCCATCGGTCTGAGGATGAAACGCTATACTGAAGTCCAACTTCGTACCCAACGCTTGATGCAACGCCTTCCAAAATCGTGAGGTGAACCTAGGGTCCCTATCTGAAATGATCGAGACCGGTACTCCATGCAACCTTACCACCTCTGCTATGTATAACTTAGCTAACTTCTGCAAGGAGTAGTCAACACGTACTACAATGAAGTGTGCAGACTTTGTCAAGCGATCAACAACTACCCAAATCGTATCTTTCTTAGTGGGTGTGAGGAGAAGCCCACTAACAAAATCCATGGTGATTCTTTCCCACTTCCATT
Organism: Gossypium australe; assembly: GCA_005393395.2. Taxonomy (NCBI): domain Eukaryota; kingdom Viridiplantae; phylum Streptophyta; class Magnoliopsida; order Malvales; family Malvaceae; genus Gossypium; species Gossypium australe. The sequence goes on along the minus strand of CM016624.1, from coordinate 122,862,736 downwards.
GTGGAATCTTCACTGGCTGTAATAATCCTGATGGTAACTGATGTTCCGCCTTGACCTGCTGACAGGTCAAACACTTACCCACCAATTCAGTTACCTCTTGCTTCAAACTCGGCCACCAAAACTGATCTCTCAAATCCCGAAACATCTTACTTCCTCCAGGGTGCATAGCGTATGCACTACCATGCGCCTCATTCAAAATTCTCCGCCTTAGCTCCGGATCTTTCGGCATGCAGACCTTCCCTCGAAAGCATAACAATCCTTCCTCATTCACACTGAATTCTGCTGGCCCATCCTTTGAGATTAACTGCAATTTCCCTTTTAGCAACTCATCAGTCTGCTGCCTCTCCTTCACTTGACTAATCCAAGTAGGTTTCACTTGAAGTTCGGCTAATAAGCTTCCATTCTCATACAAACTAAGGTGAGCAAACATTGCCCTTAGGTCAGAGACTACTTTACGACTTAGAGCATCCGCTACTATATTAGCCTTACCCGGATGATATTCGATCGAGCAATCGTAATCTTTTAGTAACTCGATCCACCTTCTCTGCCTTAGGTTCAACTCTTTCTGAGTAAAAAGATACTTCAAACTCTTATGATCTGTGTAAATGACAGATTTCTCCCCGTATAGATAATGCCTTCAAATTTTTAAGGCAAACACTACTGCCGCCAATTCCAAATCATGGGTGGGGTAATTCAATTCATGCGGTCTTAATTGCCGAGATGCATATACAACCACCTTTCCATCTTGCATCAACACACACCCTAATCCCGCGTGTGACGCATCACAGTAAATTACGAACTCCTTCCCCGCCTCCGGCTGAATCAACACCGGAGCCTCCGTCAGAAATCTCTTTAGCTTTTCAAAACTCTCCTGCTGCTTATCAGACCAAACAAACGGAACTCCTTTTCGTAACAACTTAGTCAATGGTGCCGCTACCGAAGAAAATCCTTCAACAAACCTTCGGTAGTGCACTGGCTGTAATAATCCTGATGGTAACTGATGTTCCGCCTTGACCTGCTGACAGGTCAAACACTTACCCACCAATTCAGTTACCTCTTGCTTCAAACTCGGCCACCAAAACTGATCTCTCAAATCCCGAAACATCTTACTTCCTCCAGGGTGCATAGCGTATGCACTACCATGCGCCTCATTCAAAATTCTCCGCCTTAGCTCCGGATCTTTCGGCATGCAGACCTTCCCTCGAAAGCATAACAATCCTTCCTCATTCACACTAAATTCTGCTGGCCCATCCTTTGAGATTAACTGCAATTTCCCTTTTAGCAACTTATCAGTCTGCTGCCTCTCATTCACTTGACTAATCCAAGTAGGTTTCACTTGAAGTTCGGCTAATAAGCTTCCATTCTCATACAAACTAAGGTGAGCAAACATTGCCCTTAGGTCAGAGACTACTTTACGACTTAGAGCATCCGCTACTACATTAGCCTTACCCGGATGATATTCGATCGAGCAATCGTAATCCTTTAGTAACTCGATCCACCTTCTCTGCCTTAGGTTCAACTCTTTCTGAGTAAAAAGATACTTCAAACTCTTATGATCTGTGTAAATGACAGATTTCTCCCCGTATAGATAATGCCTCCAAATTTTTAAGGCAAACACTACTGCCGCCAATTCCAAATCATGGGTGGGGTAATTCAATTCATGCGGTCTTAATTGCCGAGATGCATATACAACCACCTTTCCATCTTGCATCAACACACACCCTAATCCCGCGTGTGACGCATCACAGTAAATTACGAACTCCTTCCCCGCCTCCGGCTGAATCAACACCGGAGCCTCCGTCAGAAATCTCTTTAGCTTTTCAAAACTCTCCTGCTGCTTATCAGACCAAACAAACGGAACTCCTTTTCGTAACAACTTAGTCAACGGTGCCGCTACCGAAGAAAATCCTTCAACAAACCTTCGGTAGTATCCAGCTAAACCAAGAAAACTCCTAATCTCAACCACAGACCTAGGTGGCTTCCAATCCAACACCGCTTCAATCTTTCGAGGGTCAACCCTAATCCCTTCCGCCGACACAACATGCCCTAGAAACGTTACTTCCCTTAGCCAAAATTCACACTTACTAAATTTGGCATACAACTGCTTCTCCCTTAGAATCTGCAAGACTATTCGCAGATGAGCATCATGCTCCTCCTCTGACTTCGAATAAACTAAGATATCATCGATAAACACCACGACACACAGGTCTAAGTAAGGTTGGAACACTCGGTTCATCATGTCCATGAACGCTGCTGGCGTGTTGGTCAATCCAAACGGTATCACCATAAACTCATAGTGACCGTAGCGAGTCCTAAAAGCTGTCTTATGTACATCCGCCTCCTTGACCTTAAGCTAATGGTACCCTGACCTCAGATCTATCTTAGAAATGATTGAGGCTCCCTTCAACTGATCGAACAAGTCATCGATCCTTGGCAACGGGTACTTGTTCTTGATTGTTAGCTTATTCAACTGGCGATAATCAATGCACATACGCATTGATCCATCCTTCTTTTTAACAAATAACACCGGCGCTCCCCACGACGACACACTTGGTCGAGTAAATCCTCTATCCAATAACTCCTGTATCTGCGCTTTCAGCTCTACCAACTCTTTCGGCGCCATCCTATATGGGGCGATAGATACTGGTGCTGTTCCCGAAAGAAGATCGATGCCAAACTCCACTTCACGATCTGGGGGTAATCCCGGAAGCTCTTCAGGGAAAACATCAGGAAATTTTTTTACCGTCCTGACGTCCCCAACAGTCAGATCCTTGGCTTCTAGAGCCCGAACAAACAATAAAACTGCCCCGCACCCTTTCCTCACCATCCTTTCTGCTCTTAGGGCAGTCACCACATTCGACAAGCAGTTCCCCCTTTCTCCTATTACCAACACTTCATCACCCTCGGGGGTTTTTAATACCATACGCTTGGCCGTACAATCTAGATTAGCTTGATACTTCACAAGCCAATCCATGCCTAAAATTAAATCAAACTCTCCAAACGGTAATTCCATCAAATCTGTTCGGAAAACTGTCCCCTGAACTTCTAGAGGTACTTCCCGATAAAGTTTATCCACTACTACCGATTGTCCTAACGGGCTAACTACAGTCATTGCCTTAGGGGTAATTTCAGATTCTAGCCTTAAAGTTCTCGATACGCTACTAGCTACATACGAATGCGTCGACCCAATGTCAATCAATGCAGTGTAAGGCAAACAAAAAATTAAGAACGTACCGGTTATGACATCCGGTGCATCAGCCTCCTCTCGACGTCTGACAGCATAGACCAACCCCGGTTGTCTCGCCTCAGTGTTTCTTGCCCCTTGGCCTGGTGCTCCACGACTCCGACCAACACCATTACCACCTCGGCCTGCACCACGACCTCTTTGTGGTTGCTGACCTCTTCTGCCAGGCTGAGCATTCCCTCGACCCATGGTCCCTTCACCGTCTTTTTGCTGCGTCCTAACTTGGTGGTCCGTAGATCCACACCTAAAACACTTTCCACTGCCTGCCCAACACTCACCGGCATGAAATTTGCCACATCGAGCACACTTGGGTGTCTGGTTAGTAGCAGCAGGTTTCTCTTCTCGTTTTGGTCCATCAGGCCTGGACCTTTTCTGAGTATGCCCGCTTGACGATCCAAGATTCCTCTTATTTCCACCTCTATCTCTATCTCGATTTAATTTCTCAGTCCACTTTATCTCCTCGGCTATCTTAGCCTTTTCCACTAGGACAGCAAATTCCCTCTCCCGCTACGGGGCTATCAAAACATGCAAGTCATCCCTCAGGCCATCTTCAAACCTAACACAACGTTCATGCTCCGTGGCTACCATCCCACGAGCATATCGGCTAAGACGTAAGAACTCAGCTTCATACGCAGCAACTGACCTACTCCCTTGCACCAGATTCAGAAATGCTCTGCGCTGCGCATCCACATAACTTGATCCAATGTACGTATTCTGAAACGCTGTTTTAAAGAAATCCCAGGTGATACGGTCAGCCACAACACCATCCTTTACCGTAAGCCACCATTGATAGGCTTCATCCATCAAGAGGGATACAACTCCCTTTAACTTTTCCTCCTCCGTGAAATCCAAATCATCCATTATTCGTTCCATCGCCTCCAACCAATACTCAGCTGAACTTGGGGCTACATTAGAAATTCCCCTAAACACTTCTTCCCCATTGGCTCTAAGCCATTCTGGCACAGATTTCCGGGCTCCTGTGCCCATACTAGCCCCAGCAACCCTCTCTAAAACCCTTAGCATTGCCTGAGATACCGCGTCATCTCCAGCAGTCTGATCCTGAAATTCCTCCTCCGCGGCTGGCATCTCATTTCCAGAACCATGACCAGATCCTACTGGTTCTGACACCGTCATCCTACCCCTACCACGACCACGTGGCGGACGTCCTCGACCCCTTGTACTCATTCTACCGATTCACGTTTATCTGATTAGAAATCTTATGAACTATTAGTTTTCTTCCACTGTTTTAACCACGAACAGTCTTATGAATAATAGCTTTAAGAGTAATTCTTTCGAATTCGCATTCACCATACAGTCTCAAGTTCATATCCTCTAGGAAACACATACATTCAATCATGAACTCACGTTCATTACAGAAAAGTGTTGTTGTTGTTGTTTTTACTACCCAGGGGTATTTTCGTAATTTTATCCTACAGGGGTATTTTCGTAATTTTCTAAAATAAAGTTCCTTGGTGATTTTGTCAAATAAGGGTATTTTGGTAATTTTGTATTCCTAGGGGTATTTTGGTAATTTTGAAAATTGGGGGTATTTTGGTAATTTTGAAATCCGGGGGTATTTTGGTAATTTTGAAATCCGAGGGTATTTCGGTAATTTTGAAATTTGTGGGCATTTTGGTAATTTGAAATCCAGGGGTATTTCGGTGATTTTGAAATTCGGGGGTATTTCGATAATTTTGGAATTCCGGGGCATTTCGGTAATTTTAAAATCCGGAGGTATTTCGGTAATTTTGAAATTCGGGGGCATTTCGATAATTTTGAAATCCGAGGGTATTTCGGTAATTTTACCAAACAAGGGTACTTTGGTAACTCTACAAACCAGGGTTATTTTGGTCATTTTGCAAAACAAGGGTAATTTGGTAATTTTCTTCATAGCTGTGAACATTTTCAAATCAAGTGTATTTTTTTTTGAAGTGTACAAAACTTAGGGGTTTTTGTTTGTAAAATAGGGTGGTTGGTCCCTTTCGGGTTTTAATTATGGGTTCAGCCCATGAACAAGTCCTTATAGCTAGAGTGAACAGTCACTACGCACCAGGTAAGATTCCAGCGAAGAGGAGGTGAGTCACTAGGACTGCTTAAATACCAAGCTCTCCCTGAATCCACTCCTAGGCATGCGTATGCCTATTGCCACACCCTGTCATGGCTAAAGTGAACAGTTACTATGCACCAGGTAAGATTCCAGCGAAGAGGAGGTGAGTCACTAGGACTGCTTAAATACCAAGCTCTCCCTGAATCCATTCCTAGGCATGCGTATGCCTATTACCACACCTTGTCATGGCTAAAGTGAACAGTCAGTATGCACCAGGTAAGATTCCAGCGAAGAGGAGGTGAGTCACTTGGACTGCTTAAATACCAAGCTCTTCCGGATCTACTCCTAGACATGCATATGCCTGTTGCCACACCTTAGTCTTGTGACTCGTTTACAGATTTTGTTTAGTGAAATTAAGTCTTATGGAATTGAAGAGTTGTTTGTCTAAGCCTAGAGTCCATCAAGTTCTAATCTAGATAGTCTACGTCCCATGAAGCCCACTAAGCCCACATTTATATCACAATCAAGAGTTCAAAATACTTACCTGGGTGGATTGGATACCGGTAGACTCGAAGGCCATATCTTCAAACCAAAAATTTTTCTTAAATTCAATTTTTTTTCTAAAACACTTCTAGACCCATTTCACAGCCCGAGTTTTGAACTGGGCTCTGATACCAAATTGTAACACCCCAAACCCGGCCTATGCGTTTCGAACGGATCTAGCATGTCACGGCTTGTACTTTGAAAACCTTTGCTTTGTTGGTTTTTGAAATTGTGAGTTAATTAGACAATATTTAAGTAAATAAGCGGCATTTTAAAAATAAAACCTTGTATTAAGTATTATTAAGTATAAATAAACCTTATCATAAAATTCATAAGTTGCTTAACATTGAAAACTCCTAAGTTGAATAAAAACTAAGGGCCTTATTACAAAAATATTCCCATAATAAAATAAAAAATAAACTTAAAGAAACTCCAAATTAACTTGTCAAAAAAAACTTGATGGCCCCTCGAGTCTGTCTCGGCTCCCATGTCCACGATCTACTGTTCATCTGGAAGAGTAGAGAAAAGGAAAGCGTGAGTCACAAAGACTCAGTGTATAAATCTCAAAACACACATCGACCTGAGCCCACAAACACATTATGGGCCCTGGCCCATATAGGAAGGCGTCAATCATAATCACATAATAACAATAAAGAATGAATAACCCAACCCATCCTAGGTTTCCATCCTCTACACACCAACCCGTACCAACCATCACACCTTGGGGATTTCTACAATCAACCCTCCATCCGCTACACACCAAAACGACAGTCGTACTGCCTATTCCTATTAAGTAGGAATCATTAAACGTGGCATAGCCACCGATCACTATGTGACCTTACATTTAAATTATGTGGGATTTCTACCACCGATCACCAAGTGACCTATCATACACTTCCCTTCAATATCATCATTCCCACCCCATGCATACATACATAAAGAAAACATAATGCAGACTTATATATTTTTCGATACACATAGGGAGTTCTATGTTTACGTACCTGGTATCTTTGCCTAACCCTTTTAGGGTTCCATTCGACTGTCTATACAGCCACATTCCGGCGTTTAGCCATAACATACATAAATAGAAATATATACAGGTTTATGAGTAGTGTGTTAGAGATCTACACACCTGATTACCGATAAAACGAGGCTTTCTATATCGACGCTATCCTTAGTCGACACAACTGCTATCTGCCTAAGGTGTTGTTCAGAAGCCGGTCCACAACCAATTGGCCAATCCCGAACAACAGATACTGCTCGTTTCTTAAACTTAGGGATTCTTTCTTTTGCCTGATCCATATTTAATTCCATCAAATCCTTATCAGAGCTACTATAACAATATTTAATCGTTAATCCTCCTTATAGAGTTAAAATCATATATATATTGAACAAATTTAATAAAAATCTAGGGATAATCTTCTTACCTTAAAGTCCCGAAATTGGAGACTTATGATTTTTGGCTTTTAGATCTAGTCGACTAAGCTTCCTTTAAATCCCGAATTGCCGCCCATCATAAAACCATTAACTATTAGCTTTCGGCTTTTGCCTTTCTAAAATAGATTATGAGAACTAATCAAAAATCGACTCTTACCTTAGCTTAGAAGATTCGGCTAGCACTAGGGAGAGGATTCGGCAATGCCAATGGAAGGTTTAAATGCCGGAAGTATAGAACAATTCCTCAAATAGGATGAATAAAAGAAAAAGCGATGGATGCTTCAGCTTTTTAGAGAAATCGGCACAAGGGAAAAGAAAGTGGGGAGAAGTTTCGGCTTTTGAAGTAATTGAAGAAAGAAATTTGGAGAGGGAGAGGCTAGGAAATTTCGGCACTAAGGGAAAGGATTTTAGGGTTTTCAATTGTCAGAAACAAGGAGCTAGCCCCCCTATTTATAGATTTTTGATACCTACTGCTAAATACCGAAAACGCCCTTAAAATTTAAGCTAGAAGAGAGGAGAATTTCGGCACCCTCTATGCCATGCAGTAGCCGAATTTTACACTCCTCTAGGTGGTGGATTTTCGGCCAACACTTCCTTTGAAGATAAGCTCCTAACTTTTCTCCTTTTTATCTATGATATTATCACTTAAAAATCCACATAATTTTTCCTATTTTATAGCCTTGTAGCCATCCACCTCTTACTAACCCTAATGCCAAATTTAACTCACTTAAATTAAAAGATCTGGGCCTCATTAAACTTAAATTTTGGGCCCCTAAATCCCCTGTGTGTGGCGTCACTTCTAATTCCCTTATAGCGCCACTTATTGTTGGGCCACAAGCCCATGTTTGGCATTTTAAACATAATTACCACCTTTTTAATTCCTTAATGCCTAAGCTAATAATTTAATCAAGGCCTTAGCCTAATCCTGAGCCCAATTTGGACCCCTATCACTTAAATTAACCTATTAAAGTTATCCCTACACTAAATGCATAGGCCCATAAATTTAGGATGTTACAGAAGCAATCAGAATTAACATTTGTGAAGGTTAGCCAAGAAACAACAGATTTATCAACTTGGGTGTTTGATAAAGATGCTATTAGAAAAGCATTGGTTCGTATGATAATTATGGATGAACTACCTTTTAAAATTGTAGAGGGCGAGGGTTTCAAATACTTTCTTTCTATAGCATGCCCACGGTTTAGTCTTCCATCTCGTTGGACAATTAGAAGGGATTGTCTTGATTTATTTAACTCCATGAAGAGTGTGATGAATAATTGTTTTGAAAAAGATATAAGTAGAGTTTGTTTGACGACAGACACTTGGACTTCATTGCAGAGGATATCTTATATGGTTTTAACAGCACATTGGGTGGACGATGAGTGGAGGTTGCAAAAAAGGATTATAAATTTTTGCTCAATATCCGCTCATAGAGGTGAAAGCATAGGTCAAGCCATTGAAAAATGTCTTTGAGATTGGGGGATTGAGAGGGTCTTCACTATTATAGTTGATAATGCATCCGCCAATAGTGTTGCCATTGAATATTTGAGAAAGAAATTGAATCGTCGAAATGCTTCTGTTGCAAATGGAAAATTTATTCATATGAGATGTGTTGCACACATTCTTAATCTCATTTTGCAATACGGTATTAAGGATGCTGCTGTGTCCGTGGATCGAGTTAGAGGTGCTGTGAGGTATATAAGAGCATCACCATCGAGGTTGACAAAATTCAACCAACGGGTAAAAGAAGAAATGATAGATTGTAAGGCTCAATTGTGTTTAGATGTGCCTACTAGATGGAACTCAACATATATGATGTTAAATGTGGCCGAAAAATATGAGCGTGCATTTGAATCATATGTACGTGATGACCATAATTTTTTTCTTGACCTTATGCTGGAGATGGAGTTCCTACATTTGATGATTGGGAAATTGTTCGAAGAGTTATAAAAGTATTAGAGCCTTTTTATTTTCTTACATTGAAGGTGTCCGAATCTTTGCATGTTACCTTTCATTCACTTTTTGAAGTATTGAGGGATGTGCATTGTCTTTTTGATGGGTGGCAAGATTGTGGAGATCTAGACATAATTTCTATGACTTCCAAAATGAGAGAGAAATATAATAAGTATTGGGGTGAAGGAAACAAGATCAACATGCTAGTTTACTTGGAGGTCATCTTTGATTCGTGATGTAAAATGAGGTTTTTGGACTTTGGGGTCAACTTGTTTTTTCCTAATGTTGCTAATGACATTATGAAAATGATTGATAAAGATTTGCATTGCTTGTTCAATGAGTATTCTTCTAATGCCGGGAGAATTGAATTGTTTGAAGGTAGATCTAGTTCTTCGACAAATCTTTACAGTTCAATGGATATAGATCAGTTAGAAATGAAAACGGGCTTGGCCAAACAAAAATACCTTAAGAAGAAGAAACAAGTTGGATTAGAAAGCAAATCTGAGTTGGATAGATATTTGGGTGAGGATGAATAAGTAAACAATTCAAGTTCATTTGATTTACTATTGTGGTGGAAAATGAACAGTCCTAGATTCCCTATTCTTGCACAAATGGCTCGAGATATTCTTTCTATTCCTATCTAAACAGTTGCCTCGGAAAGTGCATTTAGCACGGGTGGACGTGTTCTCGATAGTTTTAGAAGTTCTCTAACTCCTCTCATGGTCAAAGCTTTGGTTTGCACACAAGATTGGCTTCGGAAATCTAATGATACCGTCAATCTCGAAGATTATGTTGATGAACTTCAAACCATGGAAGATGGTAATATATAAATTTTAATTTATAAAATAAGCTTTTGTATTCTTTATATTAGTAAGCATTCTCATAATTTAACTAACACTTTTGTTTTTAAATTTGCTAGACTTATCCAAAATACCCGAAGATCAAGAAGGTAACGTACTTAACATTAGTTTATAAAGTTAAATGTTTATTTGATTTATTTTTGCAAATTTTTTTTATTATTTAACTAACTCATTCAATACTTTTACTAGATGTTTCAAGATTATCAACGGTGTTTGAAATACAAGAAAAAACTTAAACGTTTCTATAATGGTTTTTGAACTGATGTGTTATTGTTATTAGTTTGGTTTGGTTTGTTATTGTTGTTAGTTTATTGGACTTTTGTTGTGTTCTTTTGGTGTAGGTTTCTATTGTATTTTGGACTTTTGCTTATGTTTTTTTATTATATAATGTTGTTGTTTATTTCGACTCATGCTATTTACTTTGGACTTTTACTTATGTTTTTTATTATAATCTTGTTGTATTATTTTTGTTGTTTATTTGGAATCATGTTGTTTATTTGGGTTGATGTTGTGTTGCTTTTATTTATTCACTTATTTACTTCAATTTTTTGTTGTATGATCATGTTTAAAAACTTTAAAGAAAATTATTTTTTGAAAAATTACATAAAAATAAACAACACTGATTTTATTTTTTTTTAAAATTTAACTCGAACAAATATATTCGATTCGATTCGATTCGAATTCCATCTCACTTGATTTGATTCGATAAAAATTCAAATAAAGTTAGGATGATAAAACGAGATTCGAAAACTCGATTAACTCGAAAATTTTCGATTCGATTCAATCGAATGCTCACCCCTAATACAGGTGATAAACAACAACCTGTTTCATTTTCAAACATGTAGCTATAAATTTCAGACAGCAAAACAACACAACTCTGCTTTTTATTTTGGTAATGCAGGCTTCTTCTCTCACCGAACCCCTCATTGATGTAACCAAAACCCTACTAATTGATACAAACTTCTTGGTTTTCAGTTGTTGCAGGGTCCATTCACCCCACCCCAAACCTCATATTGTGCTCCTACAAGACGTGAACTAAAGTAAGTACTTATGGAATCATATCAAATATGTTGTTGCAATCCACCGGTCTTCTTAACTGCACTTCGATACTCGATGGATGAGCAGTTCCCATGCGGATACTAAATCAAAGATATAAACCAAGTATTGTGGCCATTGCACGTCCACCTGCCATCTCATCTTAAATAATATTGTCACGTAACTTTTACTTAACGGGAGTGATAGTTTTTACTTATTATTGAGGTAATTATGTAAGCAATGGTTCGGGTAGTGCCACAATTAGTGGTCACTATAATTAGATACTATGACAAACAACATAATTTGATATTTTTAGAGTTGGTAATTTTTTGGAACAAAATTTTTGGATAATGAATTGTTAATATTGTAAAAGTATAGTAGTTTATCTATAAAAAACAACCCGTTTAAATTAACATATCTTGAAATTTAAGTCAGGTTAAGCAACATATCTTTAAGCTTAATATTGTTTGACACATTCGTTTCAAGATTGTATATATAAAAAGATCTAATTAGCAACTGGACATCTTTTATGTATACATATATATAAATTAAACTAGTTAATGTGAATACTTATTTTTCTAACACAGCATACTTATTGTTGATACGTAATTGATTTCATTTATTAAACTCATACATACATACATACATATATATATATATATATATATAAATTATCTCAATAAATTTCTCATTTTAATTACCTAATATTTTATTAATAATTTTAATTTAAGTTATCTCAATAATTAACCATTAAAACTCATCGCATAAAAATTGATGATTTTGAAATAATTTCACGTCTCATAATTTATTTTATTTTTATCACATAGAAACTAATCATTTTAAAAATAAATTTTAATTTCTTTTTTTTTTAAATAAACATGATATGCAACTAAAAAAAACAATCATGAATTCAAATAAAGAAATAGAATATATTTACCTTATAAAAAGAACATGCGGTTACATGTGGATAAAAAAACAAAGGCACAATTTTTATTAAATTTAATATTTAGTTTAAAGTTAAAATTTTCATAGAAAATTTAATTTGAATAATATATTTTTATTTAACCTTAAAAATATATTTTAAAGTATAAAATTCAAAAACAAAACATAATATGATATTTATCATAAAGATTAATAATATTTTATTAAAATAAAGTTAAACAATATTTATCTTAATATTAAATTCAAAATTTATTATCATAAAAATAAAAAAATATTATTTAATTATCATAAAAATAAATATTATTTATCTTAATATTTATTTGATGATCATAGTTATTAAATGATTACTTCATCGACATTAAACTGTAAGTTCATATATCTTATTTACTATATTATATTAAATTGTGTTTAATATAAAATAAATTTAATAATATTCATATTATTTTTGTTTCAAAATTGATTTTTTTAATTTTTTAAAGAAAACTGTTATATATTTCAAATTATCTTATGTAAATAATTTTTAAATATTTCACTTCTACCTACGACACTATCCAATAAACAAAGATTAGTGAATTATTTTTTTAATTTTTTCTCATAAGTCAAATGTATGCTTTTACATTATTTAAAATTTTATTTCTAAAATTAAAAAATATTAGATATATATGATTTCTAATATTAAATAGTAAAAAATAAAAATTATTTATAACTATTTTTTAAAGTTAAAAATTATTTTAAACTTTATTATAATAATTTTATTTAATATTTTATCTTTTTTTTTGAATATTAATCGGCTGATCGTTTTATTATCAAAGAAAAAGATAAAACAATTTTTGGGCTTTTGTTTTTAATGTAACCGGAACGTAAAGGCCTGCTAGAAACATTTAGTTAGGCCGAAACTAAAACCAAATTAGCAAACCAAATGTCAGAAACCTAGGGAAAGTAAAACAATTAAGACAAAAGCAGAAAAAGGAAACCTAGAAAATTAAAAGAAGACCTAGCTGATTCTCGAAAGCTGGGCACCGCTTCGTGTTGTCGTTTCAGCTTCTTCCCATCCCATCCTTCAAACAGTCGGTAGCAGATTCAAATCTTCCATTTCGCTACCAGGTGCTCATTTACTCCCTTTGCATCATTTCAATCTAGAGATCTTCTCCATCGGCCTTCTGGAGCATCATGTGAATAGTGTGAAATCTCTCCTCCCAGGGACACTGTTTCTCCCCTTCTTAACGTTTCCTCTGTAATTCTGTGCGCCATCTGGTTTTCATTTCTGTTGATGAACTGGAACTCGATCTTTAGAAACTGCTTTGATAACTCTTGTATGTCCCTGATTATTGCGCTAATTACTGACTTATCGGTCTTGTTCGTTTGGCATTTTTTGATGACTGTTTGCGAATCCCCCTTTATTCTGACTGTTTGAAAACCCATCGATCTTCCGAGTTTAACTGCATGATACCCCGCATATGTTTCTGCTGTGAAAGAAGTTGGAACATTTGAGTTTGGCATGTTCATTGTTTTGACGATACCTCCTGTTCGATCTGTAACCACTAGACCCGCCATCGACTTTTTGTTTCGTGCGTTGAAGGCCGCATCAAAGAATATTGTAGTCTCTGAAGGTAACTCTTCCTGATTTCTGATTTCTATTCTGTTTGTGGAAAGTTTCTCTGCCTGTATGCCATCAATCTCCGCCATGTAACGTTTTACACCTACTGAGAGTGCCTCTACTGATTCTGTTTTCTTTTCATGAACGAGCCTATTCCTTGCCCCCCACAATAACCAGATGGTACTACAAAAAAGGCGAGTTTGCTTATGACTACTTCTATCAACCACCCAAGTAATCCAATCCTAGAAACTCTGAATATTGGGGTTATTGATCCATCTCAGTTCTAACAGTTGCCATATCTCCTTTGTTGCAGGGCAAAATCTGAAAACATGACCAATGTCCTCGTCCCCAGATCCGCATCTAGGACAGACCGAACTAGTAGCAATCCTCTTTGTTCTGAGATTAACAAGTGTAGAAAGATAGTTTCACGAAGCTCTCCATACTGTAATCAAAAGCTTAGATGGTAGCTTTAAATTCCATAGCTTCTTGTAAAATTTTTGTATATCCGTCTGTAATAATAGATCACTAGGGTCCATTCTAGCATTCTGTAAGATTTTGTAGGCACTTCTGACTGAGAAATCACCAGAAAGTTCCCCTCTCCATATCTGCATATCTGCTCCCGGATTCTTTCCCAAAGGAATTTGCAGAACCTTTTCAGCAATGTCTGCTGTGAAGGTACGTTCTACTAGCTCTGTTTTCCACTCACTATTTTCAGCATCAATTAAATCTGCAACTAATTCCACTTCATTTTCTGTTTGATGTTCCCAACCATTAATCTCCTTGCCTGGTATCCAGTGATCTTCCCAAACCGAGATTTCAGTTCCTCGCCCTACTCTCCAACCCATTCCACTCTGCAACAGCCCCTTAGCGGCCCATATGCTTCTCCAGGTAAGGGAAGGTAAGTTACCTAATGACGCATTCAAAAAGTCTGAATTTGGGAAATATTTCGCTTTAAGCACTCTCGCTAATAATGAATCCGGATAAACAATTAATCGCCACCCTTGTTTAGCAAGCAAAGCAATATTAAACTGACACATATTACGAAATCCAAGACCACCATTCTCCTTTAATTCACATAATTTCCTCCATTCACACCAGTGAATACCCTTTCTCCCAATCCCCTTTTGCCACCATAATTTAGCCATAATGCTCTCCATCTCAACACATAGCGTTTTAGGTAAAAGGAAACATGCCATCGTATAAGTCGGGATAGCTTGTAAGATTGACTTGATAAATATTTCCTTCCCTCCTTGCGATAAGTGTCTCGTACTCCAATGATCAATGCGTTGTTTTATTCTATCCTTTAGTATCTGAAAAGATTCCTTCTTCTTCCTTCCCACCATATTCGGCAACCTAGATATCGCTCAGGATTATTCGAACTTCTTACTCCTAAAATGTTGATCACCAAGTTTCTTTCTATTTTTGGAGTATTTTTACTGAAAAAAATAGTTGACTTATCAAAATTAACACATTGTCCAGAACTGTTTCTATACTTCCTGAGAATTTCCTTTAGCACAGTAGCCCCCTTCTTGATGCTTCACTGAAAAGAATGCAATCATCTGTGAATAGTAAATGTGAAATCTTCGGCTCACTTCTACTAGCCTTTACCCCTTTCAAACTGCCTTCATTCATTGCCAATCGCATTAAGCTCGATAACCTTTCTCCGCACATAAGAAACAAGAATGGACTAACTGGATCTCCCTGACGCAAACCCCTAGATGGCCAAAAATTCTCCCCTTTGTAACCATTAATAACTACCGAGTAAGAGACCGATGTAATGCATTCCATGATTGTTTCTATCCACCCATTTGCGAAACCCATCCGAATCATAATTTCTTTCACAAAGTTCCATTCTACTCTGTCGTAAGCTTTGCTCATGTCAAGCTTGACAGCCATGAAACCTTTCCTCCCCATTCTCTTCTGTTTAAGTGTATAAAGAACTTCATAAGTAAGAAGAATATTGTCCGTTATCAACCTTCCCGGTACAAAAGCACTCTGAGCAGCATCTATACATTTTTCCATCATTCCTCTTAGTCTATTCGCAATGGCTTTTGGATTCGCGATTTTTGGAATAAGGACTATATGTGTGGAATTTACCTGTTTAAAATCTCTGCCTTCATTCAGAACTTGCAAACAGAAACTGTTAACCTCATCTTTGACAATATGCCAACATTGTTGCTAAAAAATCGCCGGAAATCCATCCTCCCCTGGGGCTTTTGTAGGTCCCATCCCAAATGTTGCCTCCCTTATTTCTTTCTTCGTGTAAGGGGCCATGAGAATTTGATTATCCTCTTCGGTAATGCATCTTTTGATTCCTGACCACAAATAATTACAACACTCCCTTTCTTCTGTTCTGAACAGATTCTGAAAATAGGCTATTGCAATGTTCTCTATGTCTTGAATGTTCTCTGCCATCTGTTTATTGTCACTCTGCATTTTTTGAATCATATTTTTCCTTCTACGGGAAGATGCTTGACTGTGGAAAAAAGCAGTGTTTTTATCGCCATATTTCAGCCAGTTTATCCGCGCTCGTTGCTCCCAATACCGTTCATCTTTGTCAATTTCCAGGTTTAACTGAACTTTAGTATCAATTAACTCAGCCATATTCTGTTCATCTCTATCTTCTGCTAGAATTTCTGACAGTCTATTGTTGAGAAACGTCTTCCTTCTCTTCCGATCTCTTTGAATTTTACTAGCCCAACTTCGTAAACCAAACTGCAATTTATTTAATTTGGCCAGTAAATTACCAGATGATGATTCCCAAATATTTCTGACTTCACTGTCAAAAGTTTCCTCCAATAGCCACCAAGCCTCGAATTTAAAAGATGACGTTTTATCCCCACATTCCTCCCTTTTTGTTTTCACTAAAAGGGGACAATGATCGAAAATAGAGTGAGTTAAATGTTGAATGGAACCATCAGGAAACATATTCTGCCAATCTTTATTTGCGACTCCTCTATCAAGCCTTTCTCGAATATTATTCTCGGGTAAATTTCCCCTCTCCCATGTAAACCATTTCGCAGAAAATCCCACGTCCATCAGCCCACAATCAGCTAGTACTTCTCTGAATACCTCCATTCTTCTTTCATCCCTAGGTATCCCTCCCTTTTTTTCGAATCCGTACATAATCTCATTGAAATCCCCACAGACAAACCAAAGAAATCTCTCTCATGTATATAAACTTCTTAACACCTCCCATGAATTATTTCTGTCTCGCTCATACGGAGACCCATAAAAACCAGTAAACCTCCATTTACCTTTCGCCTCATCATCATCAACCACCACATCTATATGTCTTTTGGAAAATTGTCGAAGTGTAACGTTTACCCCCTGTTTCCATGCCAAGCACAACCCTCCCCTAGTACCCTCCGGATCAACTTCAATTCCATTAACGTTCCCGCACCGATGTCAAATTCTTTCCATTCTGCCTCTACAAATTTTCGTCTCCATAAAGAAGACCATTTGGGGATTTTGTAACATCAGCATATACCGAAGTCTTCGAACTGCCCGTGAACTTCCCGATCCACGAACATTCCAACTTAAGAGTTTCATTGCGACCGATCGGCTTGCCTCTTGGCAGCCACCGATATACATTGGTTACCTTCCAACATTCTCCCCCTCTACCCTACAGATGCTTTCTCACCTCCTTCCCCTATCAGACTATTCATCTCCCCTCTAGTACGTTTCTTCCCTTCTTCTCCAATCAGAAACCCTTCCTCCTTATCCTGCTCCATATCAACTATCGAATGGTCAATTCTTTGATTAACCTCTAGCTGTTTCTCCCAAGCCTTCATACCTTCAAAATTAAAACCCAAAATTGGATCAATGAGTTCTCCATATTTTTCCATCTGACTATTCCCAACTCTAGCGTCAGTTTCTACTATAGTCTTCTCTTCAGTATTGCCTCTTGTTTGTCCAATTTCTTCCTCCCTCAGCCACACACTGCTTGGTGGTACTGCCCTCCTTGATTGCGCCCTTAATGATAAATCCCAGTCCATTTCCGTCACTTCCATTCCTAACATCATCTTTGCATCATAGAATGAGTCATTATGCCCAGTCTCCCACAAAAGAAGCAAAAAAGTGAAAGCCTCTCATATCTAAACTTTACATATGAAAGTCGCCCATAACATAAGATTTGTTTCCTCCTCTTCAAAAGACGTCTAACATCAATCTTAACTCTTATTCTCATATAATTCCTATTCTCCTTACCCAAGCTAGAGCCATCATATTCCATAAATTCCCCTAGGAAGTTACCTAGTTGGATCGCCAAATTTTCAGAATAAAAACCAGTAGGGATGTCGTGAATTTGAATCCAAAAGGGAGCCTTAATTAAAGGAATTCTAAGAGGATCTTCACCCCATTAAATCACATGAAGCACTAACAGATGGTTATTAAAAGTCCACGGGCACCCTTTTAACACTCTCTCCAGATCCATTTTATGATAAAATTGGAACAAATATCTCTTTTCCCCCAGATCCCTAATATTCACTCCCCTTACAGGATGCCACAAATTCGCCATAGTATTCTTCATTGCAGCAAAATTAATAACACTAGCAGTCAAAAAACATCCCACTAACCTGAAAGTTTCTTCTCTACTTTCTTCAACTTGTTCTGATTAGATCTGTAGAACTGCATCTTCCTCTTCATCTAATGATAATCCTGCTAACCCGTTCTCCATCTTTTGCAGATGAATCCTTGCACACAGCTACAATATGACCACAGAAAGTCAGGACTGTTGACCGTGTTCCAACTTTTCCACCGGAAAACAGTTAAGAGAACAAAAAATCACAAAAACTCTAGACAAGAAACGTGCCACTTCGGTAGACCAGAGACGAGCCAGAGGAAGCAGACTTTTTACTAACAATCAATATTTTATCATTTAAATAATAACAATTTTATAAAACACATAACTAATCCATACATTGCACACAGGATAAAAAAAAACTAGTTATATATAAAACAAAGTTTTTACATAAATATGGAAATTAAACTTTGTTGGCTTAGTTCATTGTTTAATGGATAGTTGAAAATAAAGAATTCTTTTTTATAAGGAAAATTAGGCAGTCAAATTGTTTTAATCAACAAATTCTTACATGAGGTACCTCTTTTATCTTCTAATAGTAGTTTCTTAACATGAAAATTAGAGAAATCAATAATTCTAAATTTAACATCCTCACTAATACAAGTTTTAACTAATCAATCCGCCACCATATTCTCTTTTCATGGAGTATATTGGAATTTTACCATTTGAATATGCTTTGTTACTTTGTTAATCTTCCTAATAAGAGTAGTAGATGGATAATTCACGTTGCTCTCCTTTATCATTTCAATAGTCATCAAACAATCACTTTCTATGACTACCTTGGTGTAGTTTCCAATTCGAGCTATTTCTAACCAATGTAAGATAGCTTATAGTTCTGAATTAACCATATTTTCTCAACCAATAAATTTTCTAAACCCTGCCACCCAGTTGCCGTGAGAATCTCGTATCACTCCTGCAGTTGCCGATCTATTTCCATCATTATTAGAAGCTCCATCTGTGTTTATTTTAACCCAACCTGAATTAGGCGGGCACCATTTGATCCGCACAACCAGAGTTGCTCTTAATCTATCCTTGTTTGTAGCAGCATCCTTGATCCAATCGATAAAAGACTTTGACCTGTGAATTATCTCCTCAAGAGTGCTGCTACATTGCTGGAAAATAAACATATTCCTATTATTCTACAGTAACCAACACAAAACAGCAAAGCTTGTGCTAGAGTCAACAATCCCATCCCAAAATTCAATCTCGCATTTCAAATTAGATTTAATCCAACCTAACAAGTCCAAGGTAAGAAATACGATAGATAATTTTGAGAAATCACCTGACTCAACACAACAACCGCACCATGGCAATCCCTTAAGGCATGGAGTATGGTCTCTTGTGTCACCTCACACAGTGCATGATACGAACTCGCCTCTGTGTTCATTCGAGTCGTTTAGGTTACCCGATCATAAAATTAAGTAAGAACAAGTTGTTTCGAAAATGGCTATGAAAAGGTTACAAGATAGGTTCAAAACAAAGATAAGAAATGGTTGTGATGATGGATGGGTGAATTTGACTAAGGCTAAGGCTGAACCAACAATATAGATGATTGTTGACCCGAGTCTTAAACAACACTTAGGTGAAATCGGTGGAAATGGTGATGGAAGTGAAAGTAAACCTTGACCCACTATCTATATTAGATAGGAACCACAAGTATAAATGAACGTCACACTTAAACAAGTGATAAGTTCGAAACAAAAGGAAGGAATGACGCCACAAGACTAGTCTTGATAAGTCAATTCAGTCCTAGAGAGAACAAGGAGAATTGAATTCTTACAAGAACAAAATTGTTCATCAAATTGATCAAAAAAGTCCTTTACAACCAACTGAAAACAAAGTGTTTATAGGCCTAAATTAAGCCTAGCCGAATGGTCACATGTAATCAGCTCAAATTAAGCTTTTAATGAGCTGATTTATTCCTAAAATAATTAACAAGGCTTTTAGCAACTCCAAGACCTAGGTAACTCCACTAGCCAAGGCTTTTACATTCCCAATCAGCTTAATTAAGTTCACTTAATGAGCTGAGCTGAACCTTGCTGATAATTGATATTCCAACGAGTTATGAGCTTCTTTAATCCTCCATTGGTATAAGTCACGATCAACTCTTCGTGAATAATCCTCCGTGGATGAGTACTTTGATGCTCTTGAAGAGATATATCTACCTTCTAGTTTGTCATCTTGAAAGACCTCAGACTTGAAGCTTTCTTTCTTTCCACTCGAATGCCTCGATAAGTAGGAATCACGGTATGGATCTCTTCTCGAATAGTCATTGGATGTTTGTCTTCGTGATGATCTTGACTCCATCTTTTCACTTGGAGACAGTCGTTCCCATTGGTCTCTTTCCTCCAATCGGTCCATTCATTCATGCAACCTTTGAAATTTAGATCTCACAATTCTACGCATTTCTTTCATCACATATTGAAAATCTGATTCGGAAAACTCTTCTTGAAACATGATTTATTGATGGAAAACAAAAGAATTTAAAATAGAAAATGAGTACCTCACCAATACAAACCTCACGAATCCACTCACAAAGAAAAATAATATGGCACTCCACTCGTGTTTGCACTCTTCACTTGGCTTTTATTCTCTCTAATGCTCTCACAACTCTCGTGCCTTTTACCACTTGATTCATCTCTCGAAGTTTCGTAGAAGACTTGTTTAGACTTAACTACTAGTCTAGGGGTCGGTTTCAAAAGGGTTAGAAGGGTAGATGACGTTTTTGGTGTTAGGTGGGCTGAAAAAAAGAAAAGAAAAGAAAAAAAAAAAGTATATGGTTTTGGAGTGTGGCGAAAATGGGTTCGATGAGAGAATTTGTAGATCGGGAAAAAAATGATCAATTTCAACAACTAGCCCCTTTTTTTTTCAATAACTTCGAAACTTTTTTTTTTCTTTTTTTTTTTTTCACACAATTTTTTTTTTCCGACTTTCTTTCTTTCTTTTTTCCAATACAAAAATTCTAATGTATATATTCCATTGCAAACGAAATAATTTTTTTTTCGATTTGCATTTAAAATGTTTAGATCATGACACATTTAATAACTTAAACTAAATAACTAAATTAACTAAAACAAATTAAATATTTTATTCTAGCAAAATAATGTGCAAGTTAAAATGAACTAAAACGATCTCATTGAGCTAGGAACGAGCTGGATGAGCTTGGGGAAAGTTGCAAGGAACGCTTGGATTGCTGGTCCGAGATTGTTCGATTAGACCCTCAATGGTTTCCAAAGGTTCCACGCCAGCAACCACATTAACAAGCTGAAATTAAAGTTTCATTTTGCACTTGGGCCCTTCGTGCTTGGGCCAATTTCGATGGCATCGAATTGTATCATGACATGATGCAGCCGGGATCGCATCAGTGCACATCCGGCATCAAGTTTAAATTCCTCCTAGCTCTTTCTTCATTCGTTTGACATTTCCGATGCATCACCAACCACATGAAATGTTTAATTCTCGGTGGTAAATCATTCTCCCAAACTACTCTCCAGTCTTCATTAACAGTGACGCCATCCATTGGAACTAAACTATTATATGCCTTCTTAACTGAGAATTTGCCAGTTCCATTCGATTTCCACAGACAGCCATCAACACCCAACTCGACATGTAGAGGAGGGCACCTTGCAATGTACTCCAAAACTTGTAAAATAGCTCTGCAAAACAGTCCAGCTCCAACAACCATCTGAGTCGACCAAATCAGCTACCTTAAGATGAGCGGGAAAAACTGATCCATCTAGCACATGATTGCTAAGCGGCCCTACCTCAGGAATCCAACAATCATACAAGAAATTAGCCGTCTGCCCATCACCAATACTCCAACAAGTGTTATTCCTAAAACGTTCCCAAATTCTAGATAGAAAACGCCAAACATATGAGGAATTGGATTTATATATTGATTGAGGAAAAATACCATCAATCTTAGACTTAATGCGCAAGATTCTGACCCAAAGTGAATCCAAGTTAGTGACTAATTGATAAGCAAGTTTCATGAGAAAGGATATGTTCTGGGGAACTAATGTTCCCAACCCAAGTCCCCCAACCTTCATCGGTTGGCAACAAGCATCCCATTTACAAGATGCATCTTTCTTTCACTCATCGTTGATCCCCAAACAAAATTCCTTACAATCAGCTCAATCTTCTCGCACACTCCAACAACCAGTACTGGTTGCATAAAATACCAGGAATGGCCAGCAAATTCGATTTAGCCAGCATGACTCTACCTGCCAATAAAAGTAACTTAGCATCAAACTCATTCATCCTAATTAAAATTTTTGGTGAA
Organism: Gossypium australe; assembly: GCA_005393395.2. Classification (NCBI taxonomy): domain Eukaryota; kingdom Viridiplantae; phylum Streptophyta; class Magnoliopsida; order Malvales; family Malvaceae; genus Gossypium; species Gossypium australe. Next base: position 122,840,217 of record CM016624.1, on the reverse strand, counting down.
TGTCCACCTGCTAATTAAAACTTTTTCTCTATAAGAATGCTGAATTAATGAATGAAATTCTTCGAAACTTTTGTGCTTACTTGGGTCACAAAATGAATTCTGGGAAATCTAAGATCTTTTTCTCGGCTAATATGGAGGAATCAACTAGAAGTTCTCTTAGTTTTAAACACATGAAGATGATCCAGTAAAAAAATTCAGTTTTATTAGGATGATCCTTGAATCATGTTTCAATTACAAATAGCATTGTGAACATAATTACCAAATTTCAATAGAAAAGCCAATCACACGCATAATTATGTTCCATTGTAAACATAATTCCCCTTTTATAGGGTACATTAATTTACAATAATAAAAAAACAAATTTGTTGTTAATTTATGAAAGCATTAAATTGCAGACTTTAAAAATAAAACAACCAAATAAAAAAGAAAGAAAAGAAAAGAAAAGAAATAATTACAAATATATTCTGTTTTTATCCTATAAATGGGGTAACGTTTAAAATGAGATCTTTATTTAGTAATATATTATGAGATCCAAAGCAATCAATAGCTGAAATTAAATATCAGAAAAATAAACTTCACTAAACCTTTCATCTTGTCACATCGGATTTATGAGAAAAATGTTGTAAAATTAGGAAAATGTGTGGTAACCTTTTAATTAGATAACAAGTAAGAGTAAAAAGAAAAGTATTTAATATATATTAAATATAAAATACAATAAATAAAATTTAAACCTTTCACGGCGAATATTTAAATGTTTTTTCATTTAAAAATAATTTCTTTTTTAAATTTTATTTATTTAAAAAATTATGATTAAATCTTTCCCTGCTTATATATTTTTAATTTTTTTTAAAAAAATTTATCCATACATTTAATTTAATTTAATTTCACATTTATATTTACAAAAATATTATAAAAATAAGTGTTATTTAAGCATATAATGCGGTTTGACTTTTAAAAATTTATAAGTTATTTATATTTTAATTCAAATTCACTTTAATGTTTTTAATATATTTATTAAGTTAAATTATTATTACTGATAATTATTTCATGCTAATTTCTTTCAGACAAAAATAGTTATTTCATGCTATCATTTTTTGCTTGTATATGACTGTAACCATTATTATATTTTTCTTCACAATTTGACATATAAGTTAAAATTAGTGTAACGGTAAGAAGGTGAGAATATAATTGTTAGGTTTTGGTTTAAAAACCCATCAATTGAAAATGAATATTTTCTAAGAAGAAATAATTTGTTATTGGAAGTGAGAAAATTAAGTAATTTTTTTTCTAAGTATGAATAATATGTCTGGAAGTGGGGAAGTTAAGCGGAAAGAATATTTCTATAGACTAAATTAAGTAATTTCAAATTCACCACATTTTTATACACTAAATATTAACTATATTACAATTTGTACTTATTTCATTCTTTGTAATAGTAGAATGACTAAATTGATCTATTTAATAATAAAGTGACTAATTTGATCATGTCCTTATGATACAAGGACCTCTCAGGTACTTTAACCCAACAATTAATATTCACAAAACTAATAAGTGTTGAGTGTAATGACAAGACATTTTTAAGAGACGCAAATTCAAACTTTGAAGATGACATTATTGGGAGGGGATTATATCTCAACAAGTAAAAAATTATATCTATTATTTTTTTAGCTATGTTAATAATTTTAACTTCTCACGTATGGTACATTTGTTATTCTTTTTTAAAACAAATATAAATTAATCTATATATTTTTCTTGTTAAATACAATACGTTAAAAGTTAATTTAATATATATTTATTAAAATATAAATTCAACTAGTGCATTGTGTCACGGGCCGCGGATCAAAGCTTGTGACCAATGCATAAGAAACATCCTATGGAGGTCAACCGATTAAATAGGGCTCATTTGGACCCACTTGAACTGACCCGATTCGTGAAACATATAGAGAAGCCCATCTACTTGAAGCATTTTGATCCAGTGGAGCACTTCAGTAAAACTAGAGTTACTATGGTTAATATTTGTGAACTTAAGGTATAAGATTGTATAGAGTTTAAATCCCTTAGGACTCTCATCTTATAGATAATCTTTAATCATAACTGTCAATGTAATTTAAACTGTATTGTTGGATTTGGGAGAGCTTAACCATAATTAGAGGCCTTGCCTCTTAATTGTAATCCTATTCATAGTTATTGAATATATTTGAGAGCATTACTCAAACACCTTGTGTACATTGCTTTCTTGTGGCTTTTCTATTCGATTCGAGCTCGTTTGTCTTTTGAGTTTGCTTTCGCTTTATTTTGGTGCCTTAGATTGTGAATTCTCATTTTTGAGAGTAAGGCTGACTTAGGCAGATTTGAAGCAAAAAAATTGCCTAAGGCAACATGGTTTTCCAGACTTACGTTTTCACCCCTGTCACAATTGGTACCCAAGCTAAGGCTCGAAGGCGCCAGTTAAGATGACGAAAGGAGTAGATGAGCAAATCGAGTTTAGGGAGACCAGTGGTAGGGACAAGAAAGCTATCATATCAAGGTATATGTTGTCAGCTTTGGAAGGTCAAGTGACTAATCTCGAAGAATCCATGGGTAATGTGAAGGAAACACTCGAGGCAGTTGAGGGATATACCGATAAGTTGGACTTGGTGAAAGAGCTGCTCAAGGAATTTGTGGTGGATGCTTTTGGTTCCAATGTCGAAACGATACAAGGGATACTCAGTTCCAATGTGGATAAGCTCACAATGAGGGATAATGCTTTCAAGGCCATGGTGACGGCTTTGAAGGAACAGGTTGTGAAGCTCAAGGGGGAGCTTGCTATTATAAAGTTGCTTTGGGTAATGAGGTGTTGGTTGCGACACCCCAGGCCTAAGGTAGATGTCCTTAAGCTGAAAGAGTTTAATGGGATGAAACTGACAAAGGATGTGGACAACTTTTTGTGGGGAATGAAGTAATACTTCCGTACTAAAGACATCGTGGATGATGCTACTAAAGTAATTACTGCTGTTATCCATTTTACTGATGTCACTCTTTTATGGTGGTGTTGTAGGTCCACTGATGAGAAAATGTAACACCCCTAACCCGAGTCTGTCACCGGAACAGGGTCATAGAGCATTACCAGAGTTTACAGATCAGATAACAGACACTTCACATCATACAGTATTCATATCAGAAATCAATCATAAAGTCCCTTATATGAGCCCTCGAGGCACAAAATACACATTAGAAACAAGTCGAGACTAAACCGGGAGCTCAGAGAATTTTTCGTGAAATTTCAAATTTTTTTTCCTAGGTGCAGGGTACACATGCTCGTGTGGTTAGGCCGTGTGGCTCACATGGCCAAGTGACACGCCAGTGTCCCAGGCCATGTGGAAATTTGAAATAGGACACACGGTCGTGTTCCAGCTCGTGTCTATACCCGTGTAACTCTATGACTTAGGTCACACGGCCAAGTCACACGCCTGTGTGCTAGGTCGTGTGAAAATTTCTGAGCATTCTGTTTTGAATTTTAAAGATGCAGGGGACACATGACCAAACCACACGTCCATGTGCTAGGCCGTGTGTCAGACATGGCTAAAAGACACGCCCGTGTCTCTACCCGTGTGAACGAAAATAGGCCATTTCCAAGGCCACATTTCTCACCCAATTTGTCTTCTACCTACAATGACATTTTAACACATTCCCAAGCCATTACAAAACATTCAAATCAACCAAGATCAAGTCTTTTATATGATATAATATCTCTTATAACCAAGTGTGCAAACTTACCAAAACAACCATACTTACATATAGGCATGATCTACCAAATTTATTCTATCTCAAATCAATCCTCAACATGCCTATATGATTTCCATCCTTTATCCATTTCAAACAATTATCAACATATTAAGGCCACTTTTTACATATCAAAACATACCAATTACAAGCCATACCAATGGCTAATTTTAACCAAACACATTCATGCCATACTTGATCACTTTTAGCCTATACATGCCATTATAACCTATAATTTAATTTACTATTTATACCAAAACGAGCTGATGGATAGTGTGATGTTGCTCCGACCGGCTTCCAACCTTTACGAGCTTCCGAGTACTATAAAATAGAGGAAATAAACAGAGTAAGCATTCAATTCTTAGTAAGTTCGTATAACGAGAATTTAACTTACCATTCATTTACATTTAAGGTAAGCTAACTAAATATGCTCAAACCAATTTGGCCAATTTCCTAAACACATTTCCTCATCAAGCATGTAAGTCATGTAATTCACATAAATACCAAGAAACATGAATGAGCTCATCAATATTAAATTTTCACATACATGTATTTATCACTTCAAGTGTCCATGAACAAGTACATATCAAATCTTTGTACTTCAAATATTTCTCATAGTAATTCATCTTGAATTCATTTAATCTCATATCGGAAATTTACCCGTTGAATCATTTAAAATATCGATGAATACAAGGGTAGTACACATGAAGTGTACAAATTTGAAATTTGTCAATTGATATTCAGGGGTGCTCATTTAACCACATAAACGGGAAACCCTCTCTCGAGCCATATAACAGGAAGCTCTGTGAGCCATGTAACGGGAAGCTTATCTGGGCTGTATAACAGGAAACTTATAAGAGCCATAATCAGGAAGCTCATGCGAGCCAATAACGGGTAGCTCCGAAGAACCATTAACGGGAAGCTCCGGATAGCCATATATTAGGAAGTTCAAGCGAGCTATATCGGGTAGCTCCAGAGAACCATTAATGGGAAGATCACAAAGAGCCATATATCAGGACGATCATAAGAGCTGTAGTGTGTCCACAACACATGCAGAATCACAACCAATCAGGATGCTCCGAATAGATATTATCGGGAAGCTCATAAGAACCATATAACGGGAAGTTCAAGAGGGCCATATATCAGGATGCTCATAAGAGCTAATAATGGGACGCTCTTTCAATCTATGGTGTGTTCGCAACATATGCACCACAACCAATTCGGGAAATCCTGTATCCATCGAATTTCATTTATTCAAATGGGACTTGATATTTATCGGGCTTTGTTGGATATGTAGTCAATTTCATACAAGACAATTACACATTTCACATACATAACATTCATTTCAAACATATAAATTCTCAATTTAGTTACACAAACTTACCTCGACAATGTTCATGAACTTGTATGCTACTAATCCGTTACTTTTTCTTTACGATTAAATTTAGCTCAATTTATTACAATTCATATTCAATTCAATTCAATTCACATCTTAGGAAAAATTACCATTTACCCCTATACTTTTAATTAATGACGATTTCATCCCTAAGCTCCGTATTTGGTCCATTCGGATCTATACGATTAAATTTAGCTCAATTTATTACAATTCATATTCAATTCAATTCAATTCACATCTTAGGAAAAATTACCATTTACCCCTATACTTTTAATTAATGGCGATTTCATCCCTAAGCTCGGAAAATAAAATTCATGCAATTTAATCCTTATTCCAAGCCTAGCTGATTTTTACATGTCACATTTACAGCCCATATATTTCATAAAATTTATAATTTTTCCATGAATTTTATAACTTTTCAATTTAGTCTCTAAATCACAGTTTCATCCAAATTCACTTTACAAAAGTTGTTTATCTATTAACAACCTTTCATTTTCTACCATAAATTTCATAATTCATACATAATCATCCATGGCAAAACCCTAGTACTTTGATAACTTTGCAAATTAATCCCCGAGATGGCTAAATTAAGCTATTATGATCTTGGAAATATAAAAATTACTAAAAATGGGACAAGAAAATACCTAATTGATCAAAATAAGTTTGTCTATCTTCAAGATCTCAAACTAGGGTTTCCATGGCTTTTTATTTAGGAAAGATGATAAAAATGATGATATTTTCATTATTTTATTACTTATGATCTTTAATTATTTTTACTTTCCAATTTAGTCATTTTCTTTTCTTAATTTTCCATGGATGAATCATCATCCTTATCTACTAACTCCACTAATTGGTCTATTTTCCATATAAGGACCTTAGATTTTGAATTCCATAGCTATTTGATCCTTTTAGCTACTAGAATTCAACTTTTGCATTTTATGCAATTTGGTCCTTTTACAATTAAACATGTAATCGGTAAAATTTTCTTAACGAAATTTTTATACGACATTCGTATCATAATGCGGACCATGCAATATTATTAAAATAATTTTCATTTCGAACTCGAATTTGTGGTCCCGAAACCACTGTTCCGATTTCACTGAAAACAGGCTGTTACAACTCTCCCCCTTAAAGAATTTTTATCCTCGAAAATATTACGAGTAAAGAAGTTTGGATATTGCTTGCTCATAGTTTCCTCCAGTTCCCAGGTAGCTTATTCTATTCCGTGTTGTTGCCAGAAGACTTTTACTAAAGCTACCTTTTTATTTCTTAATTTTTTTTGTCTTACATGCCAGAATTCTGATTGGTTCTTCATTGTAAGTCATGTCAGGCTGGAACGACGAAAATGTGCAAGTGTACACAATCGCAACAAGTAATAAAGTGACAAGTAAATGTCGAGTTATCGTACCCACAGGGACTGTGAAAAGAATTATTTATGAATGCAATTTAAAACACTTTGGTGAAGAAAAATAATTTGATTTGAGAAATGATTAAAAACTAGGAAACAAAGTAGAATAAATAAAATAAAATAAAGTTCTAATGCACGATTTCAAAAGCTGATTTAATCAAGATGACATAATTGTGCTAGGCTAATTACATTTCTTAACATAGAATTATTAAACTCATGTTTATGTTGTTACGAAATAATTCACGGCAACTCGGTAATTTGCTAACTTATGAACATACTTACTTACCAAAATCCATTTATCTCTTGACTATATCCCTATGTCAATTCATCCGATTAAACAAACTTTAGTAAACAAATATGTTATTGCACATACATACTTATGGAATCAAAATACTCTCTTTTACATATCCCTATGCCAATTCAAATGATTAATTCAATCACATAAGCACATAAAAGATTAAGTGAGGTAACAATGTATTCCTACCTTGAAACAGTTTAATCACAATAATCTTGCAAGTTATGCAAGGCAATTGTATCTCTCGATACCATTGCTAATTTAACCCTCAGCTACCTTAGATGATTAAACATGCACTGATTAAGTATCGTGTCAATTAATTACAATTTCAATCTGTTTAAATAATTAATTCATTAGTTAACTTACAATTGTAATGCAAGAATAACTTAGTCATGATTTTACTTAATCAAACATCTTACCGAGGCCTATAACAACACAAACACAATTTTAATAAATTAAGAAGACGAAATGCAATCAACCTAACACAAATTAAATTTAAGTCATATCAATTAAATTAAACATACCAACATCACAAATATTCATAGACCTGTTCATCATAACAACAACAAAAATTAAAAGGATAGGGAATAAGAAGCAAATCCGGTGTTCTCCGTGGCTTGACTAGTTGCTCTACTCTTCCTTCTCCGTTTGTTCTTGTCAAACCGAGGCCTCTACGAACACTTGAACGTTGCTCCAAATGATGGAAGAATGGCTCTTTTCCAAGAGATGAAATCGGCAAGAGGACAAGGGAAAAATGGATGGGAAATAAAGAGAGAAAGTTGAGAAAGGAGAGAAAAGATGAGAATGTTGTGGTGTGTTTCAATTGACCAGCCTAAGGGGGGTTTTATAGTTTAAGAGGGCTGCTAAAAATAGCTAAAATTATCAGCCAAAGAGCCCTCACTTGGCCGGCCACACATGTGGCAAGGTTGATAGTTTCAACTTTGCTAATTTAGGCTTGGGGCAATCTATAAAGCCACCAATTGTGGAGGGGTTTGTTTGCAACTTGAACAAGTCTTCAAGAGCCTCTTTGCAAGCTAAATAATCAGCCAATAAGCTGATTTGGGTTAGCATATGGATGGTTTTAGGCTGTCCACTTCTTTGTCAGTTCGGTTCACTCGGTTCTGCTCAATTGGATTACTTTTTCATAATCAATTAATAATAATTTATTTAATCCAAATTAAATTAGATATAAATTAAAATTAATTATATCATGAATTAATACACATAATTGGGCCGACTTAGGCTGAAAATTAATTCGCCTTGATACTTCAAATTGCTTCTTGGTTTTGAACTTCTAGTTGTGTCTGTCGAGTCATTTTTTTCCTTTGTGCAAATCTGTCGAAAAATGATTAAAATTAATCAAAATTACTTATAAAATTAATTAAAATTCAACATGTTCATAATTAAGTGCAATTTAATTATTTTATAAAAGATAATTATTTTTCGATAAGAATTTTATGAAAACTGCATGAATTTAGTTAAAAAAGGCATAAAAAAGTGTGTATATTTTTGTGTTTCCACAGGCTGAATCTCAACCTCTATCGGGGAGATAACATGTGAAGGATCTGATTGATACCGTCGCAATACTTAAAATTTTATCAAAACTACATGAATTTAAGTTAAAAAGGGCATGAAAAAAGTGTGTATATTTTTGTGTTTCCACAAGCTGAATCTCAACTTCTGTCGGGGAGATAACATGTGAAGGATCTGACCGATACCGTCGCAATATAGACATGTGGAAAACATTGTGAATTCTGTCAAGCTCTGGCGGTAATGCCAACCGGTATGCTACAGGATCGATTCTTTCAGTAAATGACCCAGTAAATAGCAGATTCAATTTGCCTTTACGGCCAAACCAAAAAACTTTCTTCAAGGCGATACTTTCAAGAATACCTTATCGCCAACTTGAAATTCTTTTTCTTTACGTTTCAGATCTGCATAAGATTTCTTATGATCAGAAGCTGCTTTTAAACTATCTCGAATCACTTTTACCTTTTTTTTTTCAGTCTCACGGATCAAATCAACTCCATATATCTTTTTCTCACTGAGCTCAGTCTAATACAACGGAGTTCTACTTTTACGACCATACTAAGCTTCGTACGGTGCCATTTTAATACTTGACTGATAACTGCTATTATATGCAAATTCGACTAAAGGTAAATATTTCTCCCAATTGCCTTCGAATTCTAAAACATAACACTGAAGCATATCTTCTAAAATCTGTATTAGACATTCAGATTGACCATTAGTCTGAGGGTGGAATGCGGTACAGAAATGTAATTGAGCACCCAGTGCTTCTTGCAACTTGATCTAGAATCGGGATGTAAACCAAGGATCTCTATCAGAAATAATGGTGACTGGCACTCCATGTAGCCTGACAATCTCAGAAACATATAATTCAGCCAATCTGTCCAGGGAGAAATCCATATGTACTGGATAAAGTGTGTAGATTTCGTCAAATAGTCGACGATTACCCAAATAACATCTTTCTTTTTCGGAGATAGGGGTAATCCCGACACAAAATCCATGGTAACTCTTTCCCATTTCCATTTCGGTATCGTGACTGGCTGTAATAATTTTGAAGGTCCTTGATGTTCAGCTTTTACTTGTTGACATATCAAACATCTAGATATAAATTTAGAAATATCACACTTCATTCCCGACCATTAGTACATCTTTTTCAAATCATTGTACATTTTATTGCCCCCAGATGCACAAACATAGTACCACCATGGGCTTCATGTAAAATCTTCTATACAAGCTCTGAATTCTTCGGTACACATACTCTGCGTCTAAATAACAGACAGTTATCAGTTCCAATATGAAATTCTGAATCAGATGTCGATTCACCCTGTAATTCACTATCACTTTTCTGAACTTCACAGATCTGTTGGAAAAATGTTAGCTTAGCTTTTAATTCAGCTATGATTGAGCCATCATCAGGCAATGATAATCGAGTATTCATCGCTCGCAAGGTAAACAAAGATTCTCTACTTAGAGCATTTGCAACTACATTTGCTTTTCCTAGATGATAATCAATAACCAAATCATAGTCTTTTAGCAGTTCAAGCCATCTCCGTTGTCTCAAATTCAAATCTTTTTTGTGACATCAAATACTTTAAGCTTTTATGATCAGTGAATATATGTCATTTTTCACCAAACAGATAGTGTCGCCATATTTTCAATGCAAAGACAATAGCTGCCAATTCTAAATCATGTATCGGGTAATTCTTTTCATGTGGTTTAAGCTGTCTAGAAGCATACGTTATTACTTTACCTTTCTGCATCAGAACACAACCTAAACAATTCAATGACACATCACTGTAAATTACAAATTCTTTACCTGATTCAGGCTGAATCAGAACTGGTGCTTCGGTCAAAAGGGCTTTCAATCGATCAAAGCTTCGTTGGCATTTATCAGACCATTCAAACTTGACATCTTTTTGTAATAGTCATGTCATTGGTGAAGCTATCATTGAAAACCATTGTAAAAATATCCGATAATAACCGGCTAATCCCAGAAAACTTCTGACTTCAAACATACTTTTCAGTGGCTTCCAATTAACAATAACTGAAATTTTATTTGGGTCTACTCTGATGTCTTCAACCAACACTATATGTCCCAGAAAATCAACTTCCTAAAGCCAAAATTCACGTTTACTAAATTTAGCATATAGTTGTTTCTCACGCAGAGTTTGCAGAACAATTCTCAAATGATCCGCATGTTCAGTCTCATCTCGAGAATATACCAAAATATCATCAATAAACACCACTACAAATTTGTCTAGATATGGTCTGAAAATTTTATTCATCAAATCCATAAATACCGCAGGTACATTTGTTAAGCCAAACAGCATTACAAGGAATTCATAATGCTCGTACCTGATTCTGAAGGCTGTTTTCGATACATCTAAGTCTTTTACTCGTAATTGATAATAACCAGAACGGAGATCAATCTTTGAAAACACAGTGACACATTTCAACTGATCAAACAAGTAATCAATGCGGGGTAGTTGATACTTATTCTTGATTGTGACTTTGTTGAGTTGACGGTAGTCAATACATAATCTCAAAAATCCATCCTTTTTCTTAACAAATAGAACTGGTGCACCCCATGGTGAAAAATTAGGTCGAGCAAAGCCTCTGTCAGTTAGTTCTTGCAACTGTGCTTTTATCTCTTTTAATTCAGTAAGAGCCATTCTATAGGGTGCTATAGATGTTGTTGTTGTTCTTGGTACAAGATCTATAGAAAATTCCACTTCTCTGACTGGCGGTAATCCGGGTAACTCCTCCGGAAATACATCAGGATACTTACAAACAACTGGCACTGGCTTAATCTTTGACTCAGACACTCTAGTATCCAACACATAAGCAAGATAAGCATCATACCCTTTTGTGGCATATTTTTGTGCTGACATGGCTAATATCACATTAGACAACCCAAACAAATTATCAGATTCAATGCAGAGTAATTCTCTGTTCTGACATTTCAACACAATATGTTTTTGTTTACAATTTACCACAGCATCATGTTGAGTCAACCAGTCTATACCTAGAATCACATCAAATTCATCAAATGGAAATAACATTAAATCAGCCAAAAAATAGTAACCCCGTATCATGAAAGGAAAATTCTTGCAAATTTTATCCACCATCACATACTGGCCTAGAGGGTTCGATACTTTAACTACGAATTTAGTGGACTCAATAGGTAAATTTTTAATAGACACTAAATTCATGCAAATATATGAATTAGTTGAACCGGGATCAATTCACGTGCACGAATAGCATATGTTCTGGCTGGTGCCCGTGTTTCAAATTTTATGGTCAAATCTTTTGTCGTGCCTCGACTACCGCTCACATTAACTGTATTTTGAGGTGGTATACCTCTAGTAGCTATATTGTTAGGCCTTGAAATTTGAACAATATTCTTTTCAAGCCTTTCTGGGAAGTCTCTAAGATAGTGGTCAAAGGAACCACATCTAAAACAAGCTCCGCTTTTCATGCGGCACTCTCTAAAATGCATTTTATTACAGCGCTTGCATCGGGGTTTGGGGATTCCAACACTACCCGCAATTGCTATAGATGTAGCATGAGATCTTGGATTGGAACGTTGAATACTTCTGTCTTTCCTAGAATATCCTACAGAGGTAACAGAACGGTCAAAATTTTTCTTTGATTTCTTTAAAGCCAATTAACATGACTTTCCCGTAAATCTTTTACTTGAAGTTCTAGCTTCCATCTCATCATGTCTCTTCTCTTTACTAAGCTCTTCGGCATTGTATGCCCGACCAACAAGTACAACAAATTCTTTTATTTCAAGAATCCCAACTAATAATTTTATATTTTCATTCAAACCCTCTTCAAACCGCTTACACAGTGCAATTTCAGTCGGAATGCATTCTCTGGCATATTTACTCAGTCGGACAAATTCTCTTTCATACTCAGATACAGTTATATGTCCTTGTTTGAGCTCTAGAAATTATTTCCGTTCCTGATCAAGAAATCTCTGACTGATATACTTTTTTTTTAGATTCAGTTTGGAAAAATTCCCAATTAACCCTTTCCTTCGGTACAACAGAAATCAGTATATTCCACCACTGGTAAGCCGAGTCTTTTAGCAAAGATATAACACATTTTAGGCATTCGGTAGGTGTACAAGATAATTCATCCAAAACCCTGATAGTGTTTTCTAACCAGAATTCAGCCCTTTCCGGATCATCTTCAACGATAGCTCTGGATTCTTCTGCCCCATATTTTTGAATTTTATCTACAAGATGCTTACCAATTCTAACAAGTTCAGTACCTTGAGGCATTTCGGGAACCGATTGAGAAACATGAAGGGGTGGAGATTGCTGTACAGCTGGATTTGTTCTTACAAATTCTGTAAACCATTCGTTCATCATTTAGAAGAAGGTTTCTTTTGCCTCTCCTCCTCGGCCCTCAGATACTGGCCTTCTACTACTAGATGCTGCTCTTTGTACTAAAGCTTGAGTATTACTCTCAGCTTCTTCAGATTCAACTCGGTTGGATGACATTACTATATGAAAAAAATGTTTAAAATGGTCAGGAGATATCAAACTATCACAGGTTTTATAATGGCATGTATAGCTAGACTCGTACTTGTTACATTAGTCCGAGAATCAACAAAACCGTAACTCTGATACCAATAAATGTAACACTCGTAACCTGAGTTTTTCACAGGAATAGGTTTACGAAACATTACCAGAGATTACAGATCAGATAACAGACGCTTCACAAATGTAACAGCCTGTTTTTAGGTCAAATCAGAACAGTGGTTTTGGGACCACAAATACGAGGCAAAAATATTTATTTTTTATTTTATTGAAGTTTACAGCATGATAAAATTATTGTGTGAAAGTTTCGTAAAGAAATTTTATTGTTTGAATGTTTAATTCGGTAAAAAAAACTAAATCGCTTAAAGTGCAAAACTTGTGCTCTATTAGCTAAAAGTGTCAAATAGCTATAGAACATTAAAGTAAAGGTCCTTAAGTGGTAAATAAACCAATTATAGGTTAGTGGATGATGATAGCATGCCAATTGATGTGTATTGATCGGTAATACCTCGTAACCCTACTTCGGCGATGGATATGGGTTAGGGGTGTTACATTTATTGGTATCAGAGCTACAGTTTAGTCGATTCTTGGACTAACGTAGCGTATGCTAGTCTAGCTATACATGCCATATATATAAACTGTGATAGTGTGATGACTCCTGACATTTTTAAATGTGTTTTTATATAGTAAATGGATCTTGATCGAGCCGTAGTTGATGAGGTCGAGAGTAACGCGCCTGCTCCCGCGCAAGGGACAACACCATCTGACTCTAGACCCGTAACGAGTAGCCAATGAGGAGAGTTTAAAGAAGCCTTCTTTCAAATGATGAACGAATGGTTCACACAATACATTCGTACAAACTCGGCTGCTCAACAACCTCCACCCCCACCTATTCCCCAACCGATCCCTGTAGTTCCTCAAGGTATGGATCCTTTGCGATTGAATAAGCCACCTATTGATAAGATACAGAAACATGGGGTGGAAGACTTTAGAGCTACTATTAGCGAGGATCCTGAGAGAGCCGAGTTTTCACTTGAGAACATGATTCGGGTATTTGACAAACTGTCTTGCACACCTGAAGAATGTTTAAAATGTGCTGTATCATTATTGAGAGACACTGCGTATCAGTGGTGGAATACCTTGATATCAGTAGTTTCTCGAGAAAGAGTTACTTGGGAATTCTTTCAAGTTGAATTTAGAAAGAATATATTAGCCAAAGGTTCATTAATCAGAAAAGAAATGAATTTCTTGAATTGAAACAAGGTCATATGTCGGTAATGGAATGCGAAAGAGAGTTTGTATGCCTCAGCAAATATGCTCGTGAATATGTTTCTTCTAAGGCTATAATGTGTAAAAGATTCGAAGATGGGTTAAATGAAGAAATCAAACTATTAGTGGGGATTCTTGAGTTGAAAGAGTTCGTCGTTCTATTTGATAGAGCCTGCAAAGCCGAAGAGCTTAGCAAAGAGAAAAAAAAAGCCGATTCTGAGGCTAGATACTTTAGAAAGAGATTTGCTGGCAAATCACATCAGTCAACATCAAAGAAATCTAAAGAATATCATCCTCTTTCTATTGCTTCTACGGGGATTTCAATCAGAGATAAAGATGCAAGAAATTTCAGCACTAAACCTCAGACGTCATCTATTGCTAGTGCTGGTAGTGTTAGAAATTTATATCTGAATGTAAGCATTGCAACAAGCGACATTACAGTGAATGCGGAATAGTGAGCTGAGCTTGTTTTAGATGTGGATCTCTTGATCATTATCTACGGGACTGTCCAGAAAAGTCTATAGCTGAAAGTGATCAACTAGCGAAAGTGAGTAATACGACTACTAGAGGGAGACCACCCCTAAACACTGGAAATATGAGTGGTAACAGAGGTGCTACAAGAGATTCTGCTGTGAGATCTGAGGCACGAGCACCTGCCCGAGCTTATGCTATCCGTGCACGAGAGGAGGCATCATCGCCAGACGTTATTACTGATACTTTTTCTCTTTTTGATATTGATATAGTTGCGTTTATAGAACTTGGATCAACCCATTCATATATTTGTATGAATTTAGTATTTAAAAAGAGTTTATATGTCGAGTCTACAGAGTTTGTAATTAAAGTATCGAACCCTTTAGGCAAATCTGTGTTAGTTGATAAAATTTGTAAGAATTGTCCTTTGATGACTCGAGCTTACTATTTTCGGGATGACTTGATGCTTTTACTGCTTGATGAGTTTGATGTGATTCTGGGAATGGACTGGCTGACTATGCATGATGCAGTTGTGAATTGTAGATGAAAGACTATTGAATTGAAATGTCAAAATAGTGAAATTCTTCGGATTGAGTCAGATGATTCAAGTGAATTACCTACTGTGATATTGTCTTTGTTAGCCCAAAAAAGTATGAAAAAGGACTGTGATGCATATCTTGCATATGTATTAGATACTAAGGTATCTGGATCAAAGATTGAATCTGTACCTGTTGTTTGTGAGTTTTCGGATGTATTTCCAGAAGAATTACCGAGTTTGTCACCGATTAGAGAGGTTGAATTTGGTATTGAATTAGTACAGGGAACAACACTGATATCAACAGCTCCATATAGAATGGCTTCAAAAGAATTAAAAGAGTTGAGAGCTTAGCTGCAAGAATTGACAGGCAGAGGTTTTGCACGACTGAGTTATTCGCATTGGGGTGCACTGGTATTGTTCGCGAAAAAGAAAGACGGCACAATGAGAATGTGTATCGATTACAGACAGCTAAATAAAGTGACTATAAAGAACAAATACCCTCTACCATGGATTGATGATTTATTTGATCAATTGAAAGGGGCTACAGTATTTTCAAAGATTGATTTGAGATCAGGTTATTATTAGTTGCGAGTTAAAGAGTCGGATGTGTTGAAAATCGCATTCAGAACGAGGTACGAACATTATGAATTCCTTGTTATGCCTTTTGGATTAACTAATGCTCCAGCAGTTTTTATGGATTTGATGAACCGAATATTCAGACCGTATTTAGACAGATTTGTTGTTGTATTTGTAACGACCCGATTTAGGGGTTAGTCGGAATAGTGATCTCGGGATCATTAATCTGAGATTTGAGAAATTTATTCTCATTTCATATTATGAGTTAGAACATGATAGCACATATGCATGAAAATTTTGGTACTTTAATTTTAGCGATTTCGTGTTCAATCGTGAAAAAAAGGGGACTAAATCGCACAAAGTGCAAAAGATCCATTTTTATTTCTAAAGGTGCCAACTAGCCATAAATTTTTAAATTGAGGTTTTTAAAAGGCAATTTAGCCCTTGTCATGTGCTTGGCCGGCCATAAACTTAAAGGGAGACAAAGATGGACAAATTTGGTCAAAGTTAGTAAGAGTTGGTGACAAAAATTTGACTAGTTTAATATTAGAATAAAGAAAAAGAAAATATCATCTTCCTTGTTCATCTCTTCCACCGAAATTGCAAGCTAGAATAGGGGTTTTGAAGGCTTAAATTTTCTGCAAACTTCCCTCCATTGTTGTAAGTGATTTTGATGATTTTTCTTAGTAATAGTTGTACTTTTGAGACCCCTAAAGCTTAAGCTTTCAAATGAGGGGACTATTGTGCAATATTGTGTAAAGTTTAGAGTTTTTCCATGAGAATTATCATTGTTATTTGCTGCATTTTTATGGAAGAAATTGAGTCTTAATTGTTAGATGAACAACTTTTGTGAAAGGTGTTAACATGAAAATACCAAATAGGACTTTAATGAAAAAGGTTACAAATTTTGTAATAAGTATGTGAAATATTGATTTTTGATGATAACTTTAAGAGCATTAAATGTTTACCTAGGCTTATTGAAGGTAGAAATGTGATTAGAATTTATTTCCGAGCCTAGGGGCAAAATGGTCAGTTTACCAATGTCTAGGGGCAAAAAGGTAATTTTGCTTAAGCATGATTAATGAAATGCTTATATTAATGTAGCGATTAAAATGAGCTAATTTGCTATTATAGAGCAAGAGGAGTCGAGGATCTGCCTCGATCGGGGAAAGAATAAAGTCTTGGACTGAACCGAGGAACTAGCTCATTTTGAAAACGAGGTAAGTTGTATGTGATTTATGCAACATTCATATTAGCATGTTGAGAAATGCTTGGCATGATATTAAAGCATGATGCATTACTAAATTGAGTAGTTAACGTGAATGAGATGTTGGAGTCCTAATGGGCCATATTGATTATATAAATGTTATCATCGAAATATGAAATAAATAAGGTCCCGTATAAGACCATGTCTGGGACATGGCCTCGGCACCGAGTTGAGATCTCGTATAAGACCATATCCAGGATATGGCTTCAGTGATAACATGGAAATCGTATAAAACCATATCTGGGATATGGCATTGATACATGAAGGGTAATCCCATATAAGACCATATCCGAGATATGGCATTAGCACCTAGAGGTAATCCCATGTAAGACCATGTCCGAGATATGGCATTGGCATCTATAGGAGACTCCATGTAAGACCATCTCAAGGATGTGGTATTGGCTTTATACTTATAGTAGTGGCTATAAACACACGTATTTGACTATCCTTTGTGAGTGGTGGGATAAGTAGATGAATTTAGAAGTAGAGATGTGAATGATAGTTAAGTCATGTAAATGAATGAATACAGGTACTCGTGAATGAGTCACAAAGAATCGATTTAATATGTGGCACGATATGTGCTAGATAAGGGCAATTGTAAGTAAGTATCGTCAAGAAGCCTTAACTTATGTACAGTTAACTAATACCGTGGATGGATTATTTTATGAGCATTATGATTGTTATTTATTTCCATACAACTTATTCAGCTTTATGCTTACCCCATTTTTCGTTGCCTTTCTTTCTTGTAGTATTGACAAGGTAACTCGAGGATCGTGGCCGTAGGAGTTTGGAAGTCACACTACCGACAGCACTTTGGTAGAACAATTTTAGACTTATTTTGAGTATGGCATGTATAGGACTTGAGTATTTTGTTAAGTTGTAATTGTTAGTCAAAGTGTTGGCTATGTAAGTCAGTAAAAGTCATTTTGTAAATGGCCTTATGAGTTAGGCAAATACTTGACGAACCCTTTTGTTCAATGAAGATGAAATTCATGAAGTGTATGTCCCTTTAATCATCTTGTATGTTGGAAATGAGTTCTTAGACTTGCTTATGGGATAGGAATTGTATTATTTTGAGTAGAAATACATATGTGTGCATTCTACGGTGGCAAGGGCTTGGTATATAGCCTGCTAATTGCCCACTTAGCTAGACACACGGGTGTGGGTCTAGACCGTGTGGGAGGCACAGCTAGCACATGGGCGTGTACCCAAGCCGTGTGAAGTCTACACCCTGCACTTGGGACTTAAATCACCACACGGCTGGGGTACACGGGCATGTGTATAGGCCATGTGGATAAGTCAGAATGCCAAGGATTGGCACACGGGTTAGTGATACGAACGTGTCAAGACCGTGTGAAAGTAGCCAATGTCGACCACGAGTGGGAGACACGGGCATGCCTTAGGGGCACACGGGCGTGTGGCCCCTGTTTTATTAAAAAGTTCATCGAACTCGTGAAAGTTCCCGGATAAATTCTGATACTTGTCGGAAGTATATTTAGGGCCTCCTAGGCCGGATATGTGCGAGTGATAGGGTTAAACGAAATTTTATAACCTTATTTTATATGTTTAAGCAAGATTAGCTATGTAATGCCTCGAACCCTGTTCCAACTCGGATACGGGCAAAGGGTGTTACATTTATTGGTATCAGAGCTACGATTTAGTCGATTCTGGGACTAACGTAGCGTAAGTACGAGTCTAGCTATACATGCCATATGTAAGAGTGTCTAAGTAATAATAGTGTGAGGGCTCCTGACGTATTAAATTGTGTTCTATGTAGTATATAGATTTCGATCCGGACAGAATTGCAGCTGATGATGCTATGAGTAACGCGCCGGCTCCCGCTCAAGGGACCGCGCCAGCTAATAGTAGACCCAAGACCTTGGGTTAGGGGGAAGAGGCTCGAGAAGCCTTTCTCCACATGATGAGCAATTGGTATATGAAGTATATCTGAGCAAATCATAATGCTCAACCCCCTCCACCCCCACCAATTCCTCAACCCGCTCCAGTAGCCCCTCAAGTAGTTAAGGTGGTGAGAAGAGAAAGGCCCCCGGTGGATAAGATCCGGAAGCAAAGAGCCTAGGAATTTTGAGCAAATGAGGATGATGACCCGGAGAAAGTGGAATTCTGGCTCGAGAATACGATCCGGCTATTCGATGAGTTATCCTGCACGCTTGAGGAGTGTTTAAAGTGTGTGGTGTCTCTCCTGAGAGATTCAGCCTACCGATGGTGGAAAACCCTGGTGTCAGTGGTGCCAAGGGAGAGAGTTAGTTGGGAATTCTTTCAAGAGGAATACCGGAAGAAGTATATCAGCCAGAGGTTCATCGACCACAAGAGAAAGGAGTTCTTAGAATTGAAGCAAGGCCGTATGTCAGTGACCGACTAGAATGGGAGTTCGTAAGGCTTAGCAAGTATGCAAGAGAGTGCGTGTCTACCGAGGCCATCATGTGCAAGAGATTTGAGGATGGATTGAATGAAGATATCCGCCTATACGTGGGGGTTCTCGAATTAAAGGAGTTTGTAGTGTTGGTGGATAGAGCCTGTAAAGCCGAGGAGTTGGCTAAAGAGAAGAGAAGAGAAGAGCTGAGTACGAGTCTCGTGACTCGAGGAAGAGACAACTGAACAAGTCTCACCAATCCTCATCTAAGAGATCGAGAGATTTCACTACTCGATCAGTCACTTCAGTGGGGCTTTCAACCCGGGATAAAGGCAAGTAGTTTTCGGGGTCGAAAGGGCAAACCACATCAGTTGCTAATGTGGGCAACATTCGACCAAGTAGACCGAAATACCCTCAGTATGGCAGGCGCCATTCTGGTGAGTGTCAAGCTAATGAGAAAGCTTTCTTCAGATGTGGATCCTTAGACCACTTTATCAGAGAATGTCCCGAGGTAGACTAGAAAGAAAAGCCTCAGAATGTAAGATCGGAAAGTACCACTAGGAGAAGACCTTTGAGAAATCCGGGGATTGAGATGGGAAGCAAGAATCTTTTTACTGCTAGAGTCGAGGGTAGAGCACCGGTGAAGACATATGCCATTCGTGCTCGTGAAGAAGCATCTTCCCCCGACGTGATCACGGGTATCTTTTCTCTCTATAATACTCATGTTATAGCTTTAATTGACCTGGGATATACCCACTCATACATATGCATGAGATTAGTCTCTAGCATGAGCATTCCTATAGAGTCTACCGAATTCATCATAAGAGTGTCTAATCCCCTAGACAAGTGTGTGTTGGTTGATAGAGTTTGCAAAAGGTGTCTTTTAATGATTAAGGGTCATTGTTTCCCGGTCGATCTTATGTTATTACCGTTTGATGAATTTGACGTCATTCTCAGGATGGATTGGTTAGTTACCCACGATGTAATTGTGAATTGTGGGAAGAAGCATATCGAGTTGAGAGATGAAAATGGTAATTTTATTCGTGTTGAATCAGATAAGCTGGATAGATCACCAATGGTGATATCAACCATGTCAGCTCAGAGGTACCTAAGGAAGGGATATGAGGCTTATCTTGCCTTTGTGTTGTACACTAAAGAGACTGAATTTAAAATTGAGTTAGTACCCATAGTATGCGAGTACCTAGATGTTTTCCCGGAAGAGTTTTCAAGGCTACCTCCGGATAGAGAGATTGAATTTGGGATTGAATTAGCCCCGGGTACTGCCCCTATTTCTATTGCTCCCTATAGAATGGCCCCAACTGAACTGAAAGAGTTGAAAGCACAGTTGCAAGAATTAACGGATAAGGGTTTTGCGAGGCCTAGTTTTTCTTAATGGGGAGCTCCCGTTTTATTCATGAAGAAGAAAGATGGTTCCATGAGACTATGAATAGACTATCGGTAACTCAATAAAGTGACGATAAAAAATAAGTACCCGTTGTCGAGAATCGACGATCTATTTGACCAACTGAAGGGAGCTACAGTATTTTCCAAGATAGATTTGAGGTCAGGGTACTATCAGTTGAGAGTCAAGGACTCGGATATACCGAAAATCGCATTTAGAACAAGGTACGGCCACTATGAATTTTTGGTCATGCCTTTTGGTCTAACAAATTCCCCCGCGATCTTCATGGATTTGATGAATCGCATTTTTCGACCGTACTTGGATAGGTTTGTTGTGGTCTTCATCGACGACATATTGATCTACTCTCGAGATGAGAACGATCATGCAGAGCATTTGAGTATGGTTCTACAAGTTTTGAGAGAAAAACAATTGTATGCCAAATTCAGTAAGAGTGAATTTTGGCTCAAGGAAGTGGGATTTTTGGGGCATATTGTCTCGGAAGATGGGATTAGAGTCGACCCCAGTAAAATTTTGGCAATTGTTGAATGGAAACCACCGAGGAGTGTAACTGAAGTGAGGAGTTTTCTAGGCCTAGCAGGCTATTATAGGCGTTTTGTCAAGGGGTTTTCCATGATAGCTACACTGATGACGAGAATTCTGCAGAAAGATGTAAAGTTCGACTGGACAGAAAAGTGTCAATAGAGTTTTGAGAAACTGAAGACACTGTTAACTGAGGCTCCTATTTTGGTGCAACCAGAATCGGGAAGAGAATTTGTGGTTTATAGTGATGCGTCCTTGAACAGATTGGGCTGTGTACTTATGCAAGAGGGTAAAGTGATTGCATACGCCTCTAGGTAGTTGAAGCCACACGAGAAGAACTACCCGACTCATGATTTGGAGTTGGCTGCAATCGTGTTCGCACTGAAAATTTGGAGACATCATTTATATGGTGAAAGGTGTCGAATTTTCACTGACCACAAAAGCATAAAATATTTGATGACTCAAAAGGAATTAAATTTGAGGCAACGAAGATGGTTAGAGCTGATTAAAGATTATGAGTTGGTAATTGACTACCATTCGGGAAAGGCAAATGTAGTCATCTATGCTTTGAGCAGAAAATCATTATTTGCACTAAAAGCCATGAACACTCAAATGACCTTGTTAGATGATGGTTCCGTTTTAGCCGAGTTGAAAGCTAAACCATTGTTTCTCCAAGAGATTTGTGAAGCTCAGAAGGATGATAACAGTTTGCAAGCCAAGAGAGTTTTATATGAGCCGAGCGTTGAGATAGACTTTCGAGTAAATCATGATGGATGTCTAACATTTCGAGATCGAGTATGTGTACCCAGGAAAGATGAGCTCATTCGCAAAATTTTGCATGAAACACATAACGAATGTTTGAATGTATACCCAGGCAGCACAAAGATGTACCATGATTTGAAGAAAAAATAGTATTGGTGGTTGGGTATGAAGAAAGATATTTCCGAATTTATGTCAAAATGCCTGATTTGTCAACAAGTAAAGGCTGAACATCAAGTACCTTCGGGTTTACTTCAGCCCCTTATGATTCCTGAGTGGAAGTGGGACCGTGTTACTATGGACTACGTGACAGGTTTACGTTGACTCCTAAGAGGAAAGATGCAGTATGGGTAGTGGTTGATAGACTCACTAAGTTAGCCCACTTTATACCAGTGCGAGTTGACTATTCACTCGATAAATTGGCAGACTTGTACATGTCTGAGATAGTAAGACTTCATGGTGTACCGTTGTCAATCATTTCAGATAGAGATTCGAGATTTACGTCACGGTTTTGGAAAAAGCTACAGAAAACTTTGGGCACGAAATTGAGTTTCAGTACAGCTTTCCATCCACAAACTGACGGGCAGTCAGAGAGGGTAATTCAGATACTAGAAGACATGCTTCGGTGTTGTGTTTTGGAATTCCATGGTAATTGGGAGAAATACTTACCATTGGTGAATTCGCCTACAACAACAGCTTTCAATCAAGTTTGAAGATAGCGCTTTATGAGGCGTTGTATGGGCGTAAGTGTCGAACGCCCTTGTATTGGTCAGAACTTATAGAGAAACAGATACACGAGGTGGACTTGGTTAAGGAAACTGAGGAGAAGGTAAAAGTGATACGTAATTGCCTGAACGTCGCCTCAGATAAACAGAAGCCCTATTCAGATTTAAAAAGGAAAGAGATATAATTTAAAGTCAGTGATAAAGAGTTCTTGAAAGTATCACCTTGGAGAAAAGTCCTCAGATTTGGCCGGAAGGGCAAATTGAGTCCGCGCTTTATCGGACCTTATGAAGTTACTGAAAAGATAGGACCGGTAGCTTATCGGTTAGCCTTGCCACCTAAGTTAGAAAAGATTCATGACGTCTTTCACGTATCCATGTTACATCTACACCGCTCAGACCCTTCGCATGTTATAGAGCCGACAGAGGTAGAGATACAACCGGATTTGACATATGGTGAAGAACCAGTTAGAATTTTGGCTCGTGAAGTCAAACAGTTAAGGAACAAAAGCATAGCCCTAGTGAAAGTCCTATGGAAAAGGCACGGTATAGAAGAGGCTACATGGGAGTCCAAGGAATCAATGAGAAACCAATAACCCAATCTTTTCACTGGTAAGATTTTCGAGGACGAAAATCCTTAAGGGGGAGAATTGTAACGACCCGATTTAGGGGCTATTCTCGGTATCATTAATCCGAGATTTGAGAAATTTATTCTCATGCCATATTATGAGTTAGAACATGATAGCACATATGCATGAAAATTTTGGTGCTTTAATTTCAGCGATTTCGTGTTCAATCGTGAAAAAAAAGGACTAAATCGCATAAAGTGCAAAAGTTTCATTTTTATTTCTAAAGGTGTCAAATAGCCATAAATTTTTAAATTGAGGTTTTTAAAAGGCAATTTAGCCCTTGTCATGTGCTTGGCTGACCATAGACTTAAAGGGAGACAAAGATGGACAAATTTGGTCAAAGTTAGTAAGAGTTGGTGACAAAAATTTGACTAGTTTAATATTAGAATAAAGAAAGAGAAAATATCATCTTCCTTGTTCATCTCTTCCACTGAAATTGTAAGCAAGAATAGGGGTTTTGAAGGCTTAAATTTTCAGCAAACTTCCCTCCATTGTTGTAAGTGATTTTGATGATTTTTCTTAGTAATAGTTGTACTTTTGAGAACACCTAAAGCTTAAGCTTTCAAATGAGGGGACTATTGTGCAATATTGTGTAAAGTTTAGAGTTTTGCCATAAGAGTTATGATTGTTATTTTCTGCATTTTTATGGAAGAAATTGAGTGTTAATTGTTAGATGAACAACTTTTGTGAAAGGTGTTAGCATGAAAACACCAAATAGGACCTTGATGAAAAGGTTACAAATTTTGTAATAAGTATGTGAAATATTGATTTTTGATGATAGCTTTAAGAGAATTAAAAGTTTACCTAGGCTTATTGAAGGTAGAAATGTGATTAGAATTTATTTTCGAGCCTAGGGGCAAAATGGTAATTTTACTTAAGCGTGATTAATGAAATGCTTATATTAATGTAGCGATTAAAATAAGCTAATTTGCTATTATAGAGCAAGAAGAGTCGAGAATTTGCCTCGACCGAGGAAAGAATAAAGTCTTGGACTGAATCGCGGAACTAGCTCATTTTGAAAACGAGGTAAGTCTTATGTGATTTATGCAACATTCATATTAGCATGTTGAGAAACGCTTGGCATGATATTAAAGCACGATGCATTACTAAATTGAGTAGTTAACGTGAATGAGATGTTGGAGTCCTAATGGGCCATATTGATTATAGAAATGTTGTCATTGAAATATGAAATAAATAAGGTCCCGTATAAGACCATGTCAGGGACATGGCCTCAGCACCGAGTTGAGATCCCATATAAGACTATATCTGGGATATGGCTTCGGTGATGAACATGGAAATCGTATAAGACCATATCCGGGATATGGTATCGATACATGAAAGGTAATCCCATATAAGACCATATCCGGGATATGGCATTGGCACTTAGAGGTAATCCCATGTAAGACCATGTCCGGGATATGGCATTGGCATCTAGAGGAGACTCCATGTAAGACCACCTCGAGGATGTGGCATTGGCTTTATACTTACAGTAGTGGCTATAAACACACGTCTTTGACTATCTCTTGTGAGTGGTGGGATAAGTAGATGAATTTAGAAGTAGAGATGTGAATGATAGTTAAGTCATGTGAATGAATGAATACAGGTACTCGTGAATGAGTCACGAAGAATCGGTTCGATATGTGGCACAGTATGTGCTAGATAAGGGCAATTGTAAGTAAGTATCGTCAAGAAGCCTTGACTTGTGTACAATTAACTAATACCGTGGATGGATATTTTATGAGCATTATGATTGTTATTTAATTCCATGCAACTTACTAAGCTTTATGCTTACCCCCTTTTCCATTGCCCTTCTTTCTTGTAGTATTGACAAGGTAACTCGAGGATCGTGGCCGTAAGAGTTTGGAAGTCACTCTATCGACAATACTTTGGTATAACAATTTTAGACTTATTTTGAGTATGGCATGTATAGGACTTGAGTATTTTGTTAAGTTGTAATTGTTAGTCAAAGTGTTGGCTATGTAAGTCAGTAAAAGTCATTTTGTAAATGGCCTTATGAGTTAGGCAAATACTTGACAAACTCTTTTGTTCAATGAAGATGAAATTCATGAAGTGCATGTCCTTTTAATCATCTTGTATATTGGAAATGAGTTCTTAGACTTGCTTATGGGATAGGAATTGTATTATTTTGAGTAGAAATACGTATGTGTGCATTCTACGGTGGCAAGGGCTTGGTATATAGCCTGCTAATTGCCCACTTAGCTAGATACACGGGCGTGGATCTAGACCATGTGGAAGGCACGGCTAGCACATGGGCGTGCACCCAGGCCGTGTGAAGTCTACACCCTGCACTTGGGATTTGAATCAGAACACGGCTGGGGTACACGGGCGTGTGTATAGGCCGTGTGGATAAGTCAGAATGCCAAGGATTGGAACACGGGTTAGTGACACGAGCGTGTCAAGGCCGTGTGAAATTAGCCAGCGTCGACCACAGGTGGGAGACACAGGCATGCCTTAGGGGCACACGGGCGTGTCCCTAGGCCTACACGGTCGTGTGGCCCCTGTTTTATTAAAAAGTTTATCGAACTCGTGAAAGTTCCCGGATAAATTTCGATACTTCTCGGAAGTATATTTAGGGCCTCCTAGGCCGGATATGTGCGAGCGATAGGGTTAAACGAAATTTTATAACCCTATTTTATATGTTTAAGCAAGATTAGCTATGTAATGCCTCGAACCCTATTCCGGCTTGGATACGGGCAAGGGGTGTTACAGTATTCATTGACGACATTCTGATCTATTCACGAGATGAATCTGAACATACTATGTAACACCCCTTACCCGTGTTTAATGTCGGAACAGGGTACGAGGCGTTACCTAACTCAAACACATACTAACATACATTTCTGGATCATAAAAAGGTTCCTACAAATTTAAAAGTTTTCAAACTTACTCATAATATCCTTAATATGGGCCTAAGAGGCCCCATACATGCTTCCGAAAAGATTCGGTACCAAACCAAACACTTTAGAAACTTTTGGAAAATTTCACTAGAAACTAGGGCACATGCCCGTGTGGCAAGGGACACGCCTGTGTAGGTAGACTGTGTGGTCACACATGCCCATGTTCCTAGCCGTGTGGATTTATTTTTCAAATTCGAACCTACACGGCTTTTCACACGGCCGAGCACACGCCCGTGTCCATGGTCCGTGTCCCTCACACGGCCATGACACGCCCGTGTGTAAAAACCTTGACATTCTGTTTCTGACGTCAGCAACTCAATAAGGTCACATGGCCAAGGCACAAGCCCGTGTCCTTAGGCCGTGTGGCGAATTAAATTCCTAAAATCAAGTGCAGACTTCACACGTCATGAGCACATGCCCATGTCCTAGGCCGTGTCTTCCACACGGTTGCGGCACACGGTCGTGCCTCATCCCGTGTGGTTACTACTAGGCATTCTGTTTTGCCAACTTAAGATGTAGGGGGACACACGGCCAATCCACATGCCCATGGGGCGAGCCGTGTGTCACGCACGGCCTAGGCACATGCCCGTGTGTCTACCCGTGTGGATAAAAACAAGGCTATTTACCAAGCCCTTTTTGCCACCCTTACTTGCACCAATATAAACAACATCAAGACATACACACATCAAAGCCACTACACTCTATTCTCATTCAAAACTTATCACATACTTATTAATCCAATCATGCAATTTGATCACTCATGAAAAACATTATCATTTGCATAAGTCAACAACAAATATTGGCCATCATCCATTGCTATATACAAAATGAATTCATCTTTAAGACAAGCGAACACATTTGGCCAAATCAATAAGACACTTGACAAAAGACCAAGCCCTATAAATGCCATACTCAGAGCTAGCTTGACGGTTCTATAAGAAAATAGGAAAAGAGAGAGAGTAAGCATAAAGCTTAGTAAGTCACATGTAAATGATTAACGACAATTGCCATGCATTATCATACTCATATAATATTATAGACTTGCACATAATTCTTGAATGAATAAAGACATAACTTACTCATTTGCACCCTTACTAATCATACAACATAATTTGGGCTCATTTTTTATGAATTCCACAAAGATACCTGCCTCACTTACAACATAATCGTAACGTTTCTCATTTTTGGCACAATCTCTAAATTACCAGTTAAACCAATTGGAATACCAAATGATACCCGGCAAGCCTCACACAAGAAGGTAAAATGCCGATGCTATGTCCCAGACATGGTCTTACACTGGCTTACAAATCGAGGCTGATGCCATGTCCCAGACATGGTCTTATACTAGCCCTGATCTCAATGCCGATGCCATGTCCCAGACATAGTCTTACACTGGCTCTCGTATTGTGGCCGACGCCAAGTTTCAAACATGGTTTTACACTAGCACACACATCAACACCGATGCCATGTCCCAGACATAGTCTTACACTTGCTCTCATAATGTGGCCGATGCCATGTTCCAAACATGGTTTTACACTAGCACACATATTGCTCAAATGTCAAGGCTTGGGTATCCAATCTATTCCTAAGGTTCAACAGGGAGTATATCACATCAACTTTCATCATGCATATTCATAGCAATAGTCAAACATTTTATGCAATATCAATTGTTTAATGCATAAATACAATAACGTTGTAATATTTACGTACAACTTACCTCGATATACAAAATATGGGCGACTAATTTGATTTTAGTCTACTAGCTTGGTTTTCCCCTGGTCTAGGTCCGGACTACGTTTTTATTGATCTATAATGATAAAATTCACTCGTTTAATCATCAGATAATTCAAGTCATTCCAAAATTCCTATTTTGGCAAAATTATCGCTTTGCCCCTTGACTTTCACAAAATTACAATTTTGCCCCTAGGCTCGTAAATCGATTCCCATCAAGTTTTCTCATTAACCAAGCCTAGCCAAATCTATCTTATGCTTATAGCAACTTACAAATCCAATTATTTCATACACTTACCACCTATTTTACAACCTTTACATAAATGTCCTTTTTAGGTGTTTTCATGGAAACTCCTTTCACAAAAGTTGTTTATTAAACCACCAAGATTCATTTTCTTCCATAAAAATTCAGAAAACAACACTAATGTTCTCATGGAAAAACCCTAGACTTTCAACCAAGTGCAAAATAGTCCCCTCATTAGCTAGATTATGCTACAATGGTTCCAAAAGTAAAAAAATTATCAAAAATGACCACCAAAATCACTTACTTGAAAGGGTTTAAGTTGCTGAAAATTTTCAAGCTTCCCAAAGCTCTTCTTTGCTGAAATTTTCGATGGGTGTAGAAAGAAGATGAAAGGTTATATCATTTTCTCTTTATTTTATTTCATCAATTAGTCATCTAATTCACCTACTTTGACCAATTTTTTTTTATTTTCTTGTCCCCTATGGCCGGCCAACCCTTTCCTAAGGGCCTAATTGCACATTAAGGACCTCCAATTTAAGGTTATATAGCTATTTGTCACTTTTAGCTTGTAGAACAAGACTTTTGCACTTTATGCGATTTAGTCCTTTTTCAAAATTAAGCATGCAATCGCTAAAATTAATTCACCAAAATTTTCATGCACTCATATAATCATGCTATAACACATAAAATAATACAAAAAATAATTTCTCTGATCTCGGATTAGTGTTTCCAAAACCACTGTTTCGACTAGCCCCAAAATCGGGCTGTTACATACTAAGCACTTGAGAGCTGTGTTACAAACTCTACGTGATAAGCAATTATTTGCAAAGTTCAGCAAATGTGAGTTGTGGCTCTGAGAGGTTGGATTTTTGGGACATATTATTTCAGCCGACGGTATTAGAGTTGAGCCGAGTAAGATTTCTGCTATTGTTGATTGGAAACCTCTAAGAAATGTGTCAGAAGTCCGTAGTTTTCTGGGTTTAGCGGGCTATTACCGGTTATTCGTGAAAGGATTCTCAATGGTTGTAAGACCGATAACACGACTGCTTCAAAAAGATGTGAAGTTTGAATGGTCAAAAAAATGTCAGCAGAGTTTTGAACAGTTGAAAATGCTGTTGACTGAAGCACCAGTTTTGGTTCAACCGGAATCGTGGAAGGAATTTGTGAAGGAATTTGTGATTTATAGCGACGCGTCATTAAACGGTCTGGGGGTGTGTTCTAATGCAAGAAGGAAAAGTTATAGCTTATGCTACTCGACAATTGAAACATTATGAAAAGAATTACTCGACGCATGACTTAGAGTTGACTGCAATTGTGTTCGCATTAAAAAGATGGCGACGCTACTTATACGGTGAAAAATGGCACATTTATATGGATCATAAAAGCTTAAAGTATCTGATGTCACAGAAAGATTTGAATCTACGACAACGAAGATGGCTCGAGTTATTAAAAGATTATAAATTTGTGATTGATTATCACCCGTGAAAAGCTAATGTTGTTGCTGATGCTTTGAGCCGAAAATATTTGTTTGCATTACGAGCAATGAATACCCAATTGATGATTTGTGATGATGGGTCTATTTTAGCTGAATTAAAAGCTAAATCAGTATTTCTTCAACAAATCTGTGAATCTCAGAAAAATGATCGTGAATTGCAAATTAAAAGAATTCAATGTGAGAATATCCCCAATTTAGAGGTTCAGATTGGGACCGATGATTGTTTAAGGTTCCAGAATAGAATTTGCATACCGAGAAATTCAGAACTCATTCAGAAGATTTTGCATGAAGCACACCATAGCTGCTTATCTGTTCATTCGGGAAGTACCAAAATGTATAATGATTTGAAACAGTTTTATTGGTTGCAAGGCATGAAAAGAGACATATCAAAGTTTGTTTCTAAATGTTTGATTTGTCAGCACGTCAATGCTGAACATCAAGTGCCATCGGGTTTACTGCAGTCTATGATGATTCCTAAGTGGAAATGTGATAGAATTACAATGGATTTTGTGTCGGGATTGCCCCTAACTCTGAAAAAAAGACGCTATCTGGGTTGTCGTTGATTGACTAACGAAATATGCTCATTTCATACCGGTACGTACAGATTACTCACTTGATAGATTAGCTGAATTGTACATCGATGAGATTGTTTGGTTACACAGAGTGCCACTATCTATTATTTCTAATAGAGATCCGAGATTTACATCGCGATTCTGGAAGAAATTGCAAGAAGCGCTAGGTACGAAGTTGAATTTCAGTGCTGCTTTTCATCCTCAGACTGACGGTCAGACTGAGAGAGTTATTCAGATTCTCAAAGACATGTTGAGATGTTGTATTCTAGAGTTTGAAGGAAGTTGGGAAAAATACTTACCGCTGATTGAATCGAGTATAACAACAATTTTCAAACGGGTATAAAGGTGGCACTGTACGAAGCTTTATATGGTCACTGATCGCTGAAATCAGAGCTCTAAAATTTATAAAACGAATGATCAAACCTGGAAACTAACTCTGACAATGATTAAAGGCAAGTTTACCTATCGAACAGTAGTATAGTTTAGGCAAGACCAGATTGTCGAACCCAAAGGAACTAAAAGTACTAATACTAACTTTTTTTTTATTATTTAGCCTAAAATAAAGTGAAGTTGCTTTAATCTAATTTAACAACTACTAAGTTAAAGACGCGAAGACAAAAAGAACGAATTGGGAAATAACTTGAAGAAAAACCTAGTTGATTACGACGATACCCTCAGGAAGAATCCACCTAGACTTCACTTGTTATTTAACACTGAACCATACGATTTATTCACTTAGTTTGATCCGTAGGACTCCCTAACATATATTAAACCCTCTCTCGAGGCGAATAACGTCTAACCCTAGGTTAATTAGTGGAACTCTCATTCTCTTATAATAACCCCCTGGAATAGCAGTAAATCGATCTACGGATTCCCATATTAGGTTTCACCCTAATCCGGCAAAATCTCATAACCCTATCTCTAGGCATTCGATCAACTCCGCTTAATTATGCTAGATCTACTCTTCAGCAGGGTCTATTCCTCCTCCACCTAAGCGCATCAAATTTGGATTAAGAACACATAATTAAGAACAAACTAAGTATTTATCATATAATTCAGAAAAAAATAACAAGATTTATCTAGGTTTCATCCCCTTCAGGTATCTGAGGGGTTTAGTTCATAACAAATAAAGAAAACATCTCAAGAGAAAAGATAAAACAAAACATAAGAAATCCCTAAACCTCCCTGAAGGAATTGAAGGAGAAATCCACCGTCTTGAGTAGAATTCTGGCTTCTTGGGATGGATCAACTAGCTAACTTCGAGTAATTCCCTCAATTCTGACCTTTCCGACTTGGCTCCTTGGCCTAGCTTGACGCTTTCGGCTTCTGCCGAACTCCCCTTTCAAGTTGACCCATTGGGTGTTTATATAGACTTTGAGATGCCTTACTTGGCCCCTAAGTATCCTAATTTAAGTAGAATTCCTACTAGGGTGTTTGAATAGGCTTTAGAATGTGTTTCTTTTCCTCCAAGTATCTTTTCCCGAATGAAATTACTCTTTCCAGTGACAGGGACACGGCCATGGAACACGCCCGTGTGGATTGTGGCCAGGCCGTGTGGTCTTTGGTCTAGGCCATTTCGATTTCTCTCTTGGCCCAATTTGGTCCATTTTAAGCCCGTTTCTTATTCTTTTCATCCTTGGGTGCTTTCCTGAGTATAAAATATGAAAAGAAAGGATTAAAAGCACCTTTTTACATAAATCAAAGGATAAACCATCCAAAAGTATGCTAAATGTGGGACTAAAATATGTTATTTTTACAGTTTATCAAATACCCCCACACTTAAGCTTTTGCTTGTCCTCAAGCAAAATTCTCAACTTACAATTAAAACGAACTTCCTTGATTCATAACATTCATCAATAGTGTTTCATCATAATTCAAAGATAATTCATACATGGATAATTCAACTCAAAGAGTCCTAAAGATGTAAACAATCAAAGTCATATATTTGTAGCATGAAAACATAGGTGTCTCCCCTTATCTAAATAATTACCTTTAATTCAAAACCTATAAGGACTGACATCCTCACAAAAGATTCACTCAAATTACTCAAAGTGTTTAAGGTTCATGAAAAGAGCACTCAAGAGTCGAACATGAAAAGTTAATCCCATAGGCTTGCATGAAAATCATATCTCCACCACTATAATATAACATGATACACAAATCAAAAGGTCTTTAACAGGGTTGTAATGGGGCTTAGGTTAAGGGTGTGGATAAAGGCTGAATTAGAAGGTTAGAATCGAGATCGAATTTGACAATTTACCTAACTAGAAAAATGAACTAATCTTAAATAATTACATCAATTGAAACTTAAAAATACGAGCTTTTTCTTCAAGACTTGAAATTTACAAGCATAAGCTCCTCTAACATAGAACTAATAATGAATATACTTCATTTTTTTTAAGAACAAACTATTATAATAATAAGAAAGAACTTTTACAACTGAAATATAGAACATAGTTAGGAAATTGTTAAAAATCAAATCTCGACAAAAAGGGTAGTTAAAAAGGAATGGTGATAACAAATACAAAGGGTTTTGGGTTAATATTAGTGGGTGAGTCAATAAAAAGGGTTGTTAGGATTAAACGGGGTTCACTAGATGTTACTTGTGAAGGTAAGCTTTTTAGTGGAGTGAGTGGGTTAGATCCTAAGTGCCTTTATCATCTCTGTATATCAAATCAAAGGTGTGGCCTTAACATGTATAATTGAAGCAAGTTCTAGAATAACAAATCAATGTTGACACACTCATAATAAAAAGTGAGCATGAAAGGATGTATGCTCTAAAAGGCTCAAAATCTCACAAAAATTATGGGTATATTGATGTCAACCTCTTAAATTTCAAACTTCAAGGTAATATTCAGATTCAGGTAGACAACTTAAAAAAATTTTAATTCTGAAAAATAGACTTATCATGCTTGATTCTCTAGTATCCTTCAATTTTAATCATCAATGTACAATTATCAATGTCTTACTCCAAAACATATCAACAAAGATCATAAATCATAGGAAATTTCATTCTAATCATAATATGAGAGACTTTACTTTTGAGCAAGGCATAATTCAGGGATTTTCAAATAATACTATAGTTAACCCCCCCACACTTAAGATGTACATTGTCCTCAATGTACAAAGATGGATAATAGAAAAATAATAAAATCATAAGATGAGGAGAGAAGTGAAACTTCCTGAATTTTGGATGAAGTCAATGAAAAGAAACTGGATAGGATTGGAGGTGAACTTGGGGAAGCGTATCGAACCGTTTGAAATTGAATCCTCGAAGCAGCTGTTCTGATTTTATTGAATCCTAAGCTAAATCTAAATATCATAAAGAATAGGAAGAAAATAATAAAGAAAATAAAATAAAGTAAAAAATAAAAAAATAAAAAAATAAAAATAAAATAAAATAAATAAAAATAAAAAACAACATTAAAAATAATTAATGGAAAATAAAAGAAGAAAAACAACTAGAAAAGAAAAAGGAAGAAGGAGGTTTAAATATAGATGTAGCCCATGTTTTGCAAAAAATTTTGTCCTGTTGCCACACGTCTATGGTCACGCCCTTTTACCTACTTATGGTGCCCACACGGCCACGGCCACGGCCGCGTGCAAGGCCGTGTGGGTATGGATACCTACGCCTAAATACGAAAAGAAATAAAATGAAACTAGTTAGTAGAGTTAGGGTGGAGAGTAGAGGAGAAGAATGGGGAAGGGTGGTTGGGTTTAAATAGAGGCTTGATTCTAGTACTTTCCCACGCCCGTGGGCTGAAGGTGTGTCGATTCACACGGCCGCCTCGCACGGCCGTGTATTTGAGCGTGTTGTTACTCCATGCCCGTTTTTCAGCCAGCCACGCCCGTGTCTGAGAAGTCAGTATGTTGGCACGGTTTGAAAGCACGGGCGTGTTATGCCCGTGATTGGCAAGTCAGTAGCTTCACATGGCTATAAGGCATGGCCGTGCCACTTTGTCGGTACCCATGGTTTATTAGTCGCAAATGTCGAACTCCGCTATACTGGACTGAACTAAGTGAGAAAAAGATTCACGGGGTTGAATTGATCAGGGAAACTAAAGAAAAAGTGAAAACGATTCGCGACAGTTCAAAAGCAGCTTCAAATCGACAAAAATCATATGTAGATTTAAAATGTAAAGAAATTGAATTTCAGGTCGGGGACCGAGTGTTTTTAAAGGTGTCACAGTGAAAAAAGGTTCTTCGATTCGGCCTTAAAGGGAAGTTAAGTCCGCAATTTATCAGACCTTACGAGATTATTGAAGTAATAGGGCCTGCAGCATATCGACTAGCTTTACCGTCAGAACTTGAAAAGATTCATATTGCTTTCCATGTTTCTATGTTACATCGATATAGATCCAATCCGTCACATGTCATTTCTCCGGTAGATGCTGAGATACAAGCAGATTTGACATATAGCGAAGAACCGATAAGGATTTTAACTCGTGAAATCAAATAATTGAGAAATAAACGCATAGCCCTAGTAAAGGTTCTTTGGCATAAACACGGGATCAAGGAAGCTATGTGGGAACTCGAGGAAGCTATACTAAAATAGTACCCTAAGCTATTTACTGGTAAGATTTTTGGGGACGAAAATCCCTAAGGGGGAGAGTTGTAACAGCCCGTTTTTAGGTCAAATCGGAATAGTGGTTTTGAGACCACAAATTCGAGGCCAAAATATTTATTTTTTTATTTTATTGAAGTTTAAAGTATGATAGAATTATTGTGTGAAAGTTTCATAAAGAAATTTTACTGTTTGAATGCTTAATTCGGTAAAAAGGACTAAATCGCGTAAAGTGCAAAACTTGCGTTCTATTAGCTAAAAGTGTCAAATAGCTATAGAACATTAAAATAAAGGTCCTTAAGTGGTAAATAGGCCAATTATGGGTTAGTGGATGATGATAGCATGGCAAGTGATGTATATTGATCGGTAATACCTCGTAACCCTACTCCGGCGATAGATACGGGTTAGGGGTGTTACAGAGTCTATCACCGGAACAGGGTTACGAAACATTACCAGAGATTATAGATCAGATAATAGACACTTCACATAATATAGTATTCATATCAGAAATCAATCATAAAGTCCCTTATATGAGCCATCGAGGCACAAAATACACATCAGAAACAAGTCGGGACTACACCGGGAGCTCAGAGAATTTTTCACGAAATTTTAAAATATTTTTCCTAGGTGCAAGGTACACACGCCGTGTGGCTCACACGGCCAAGTGACACGCCCGTGTTCCAAGCTGTATGGGCATTCGAAATAGGACACACATCCATGTTCCAACCCATGTCCATACCTGTGTAACTCTCTGACTTAGGTCACAAGGCCAAGTCACACACCCGTGTGCTAGGCTGTGTGTAGGTGTAAGGGTTACACGGCCAAGTCACATGCCCGTGTGCTAAGCCGTGTGAAAATTTTTGAGCATTCTGTTTTGAATTTTAAAGATGCAGGGGACACACGACCAAACCACACGCCCATGTGCTAGGCCGTGTGCCACACACGACTGAGACACGCGCCCGTGCCTCTGCCCGTGTGGACGAAAATAGGTCATTTCCAAGGCCACATTTCTCACCCAATTTTTCTTCCACCAAAAATGACATTTTAACACATTTCCAAGCCATTACAAAACATTCAAATCAACCAAGATCAAGTCTTTTATATGATATAATACCTCTTATAACCAAGTGTGCAAACTTACCAAAACAATCATACTTACAAATAGGCATGATCTACCAAATTTATTCTATCTCAAACCAATCCTCAACATGCCTATATGATTTCCATCCTTTATCCATTTCAAACAATCATTAACATATTAAGGCCACTTTTTACATATCAAAAACATACCAATTACAAGCCATACCAATGGCTAATTTCAACCAAACACATTCATGCCATTCTTAATCACTTTTAGCCTATACATGCCATTATAACCTATAATTTAATTTACTATTTATACCTAAACTAGCTGATGGATAGTGTGATGTTGCTCCGAACGAGTTCCAACCTTTACGAGCTCCCGAGTACTATAAAACAGAGGAAATAAATAGAGTAAGCATTCAATACTTAGTAAGTTCGTATAACGGGAATTTAACTTACCATTCATTTACATTTAAGGTAAGCTAACTAATATGCTCAAACCAATTTGGCCAATTGCCTAAACGCATTTCCTCATCAAGCATGTTAGTCATGTCATTCACATAAATACCAAGAAACATGACTGAGCTCATCAATATTAAATTTCCACATACATGAATTTATCACTTCAAGTGTCTATGAACATGTACATATCAAATCTTTGTACATCAAATATTTCTCATAGTAATTCATCTTGAATTTATTTAATCTCATATCGGAAATTTACCCGTTGAATTATTTAAAATATCGATGAGTACAAGGGTAGTACACATGAAGTGTACGAATCTGAAATTCGTCAATTCATATTCGGGAGTGCTTATTTAAGCACATAAACGGGAAGCCCTCTCTCAAGCCATATAACAGGAAGCTCATGTGAGCCATGTAACGGGAAGCTTATTCGGGTTGTATAACAGGAAGCTCATAAGAGCCATAATCAGGAAGCTCATTTGAGCCAATAACGGGTAGCTCCGAAGAGCCATTAACGGGAAGCTCTGAATAGCCATATATCGGGAAGTTCAAGCGAGCCATATCGGGTAACTCCAGAGAGCCATTAACGGGAAGCTCACAAAATGCTTTTAATCGAGAAGCTCACAAAGAGCCATATATCGAGATGCTCATAAGAGCTGTGGTGTGTCTACAACACATGTAGAATCACAACCAATCGGGATGCTCCGAAGAGCTATTATCGGGAAGCTCGCAAGAACCATATAATGGGAAGCTCGAGAGGGCCATATATCAGGATGCTCATGAGAGCTAATAACGGGACGCTTTTTCGAGCTATGGTGTGTCCGCAACATATGCAGGACCACAACCAATTCGGGAAATCCTGTATCCATCGAATTTCATTTATTCAAAGGAGACTTGACATTTATCAGGCTTTGTCGGATATGTAGTCAATTTCATACAAGACAATTACACATTTCACATACATAACATTCATTTCAAACATATAAATTCTCAATTTAGTTACACAAACTTACCTCGACAATGTTCGTGAACTTATGTGCTACTAATCCGTTACTTTTTCTTTACCTCGATCTAGCTCCGTATTTGGTCTATCCGGATCTATACGAGTAAATTTAGCTCAATTTAAAACAATTCATATTCAATTTAATTCAATTCAATTCACATCTGAGGTAAAATTACCATTTTGCCCCTATACTTTTAATTAATGACTATTTTTCCCTAGGCTCAGAAAATAAAATTCAAGCAATTTAATCCTTATTCCAAGCCTAACCAATTTTTCCATGTCACATTTACAGCCCATGTATTTCATAAAATTCAAAATTTTTCCATGAATTTTACAACTTTTCAATTTAGTCCATAAATCACAGTTTCATCAAAATTCACTTTACAAAATTTGTTTATCTATCAACAACCTTTCATTTTCTACCATAAATTTCATAAATCATACATACTCATCCATGGAAAATGTAACACCCCTTACCCGTATTCGACGCCGGAACAGGGTATGAGGCATTACCGAACTTAAACACTAGTATTCATACCAAACCAAGACATGAATTTCCATCCAAATTTAAAAACCTTTCATAAAAATTCATATCGTCTCTTAAACGAGCCTACTCTCACACATTTTCCAAGCCATTTTGTCACCCTTACTCTCACACATTCACACAACATCACATGACACAAATCATGGCATATAAATACCTTCAAAAACAACTACAATCAAGCAATAACTTATCATTTTTATACCATCATCTATCAAGCAAATATAAACCACATCACCAAACATTGACATATGCACATACATACTTATATGGGCTTACAACCATTTAGCCAATATGAGTCAAATTGCATGGCTACAAATTACCCCTAACTTTTAGCCATCACAGGTTAATACATTTAGCCAAGTCATAATGATTCATACACCAAATGACTAAGTCTCTATACATGCCATAAACTCACAGGGGTTTGCATTCATCTATACCCAACATGATAGCTTGATAATGTGGTAGCATCTCCAGCGATCTCCAACTCGAGCTAGCATACAACCCTATAAGATATGGGAAAGGAAGGGGAGTAAGCTATAAAGCTTAGTAAGTAAATATGCAAATAATAAACTATTTATTAGCATAATTTTAACAATTCTCATAATATGTACTCAAGATAATAAAATCATAATTGCACAAAGTTCCACTATTCACTTATGTTCATTTTAAGCTGTCTACTCAAGTCATAGTCACTAAATTATTTATGTCTTTAGCTACGGAACTCCAAATTAAGATCAACTAATTTTACCTAAAACTAGACTCAAATGTATTCTTACCATAAAATTTTCAGAATTTTTGGTTTAGCCAATAAGTACAATTTATTCATTAAAGTCTCCCCTGTTTCGCTGTCTGATAGTTCTGACCCCTCTTCACTAAAATTTTATTATCTCATTGTACAGAACTCTAATGATGTTCTCGTTTATTTATCTTGAAAATATACTCATTAATAAATTCAAGCATATAAATTTTACCCCATAATTATTTTTTTACAATTTTTAATGAATTTCCCAAGTCAGAATAGGGGATTCAGAAATCATTCTAACTTTGTCTCACAAAAATTCAAATATCTTAGAATATTAAATTCTTTTGCTTAAACCGTTTCTTTAATGTGAAAATATACTTAATAATATTTAATCTCATATCTTATTCAACCTCTAATTCGATTTCCACCATTTTTGGTGATTTTTTAAAGTCACACAACTGCTGCTGTCCAAAACTGTTTTATTTTTAAATTTCACTCTTTCATGTTTTCTTTATAGTAACTTTCATTGTAACACTTACTCCGTATCAACCTTACCAAATTAGGATCACATATCGAGCACATTGCTCATAAGTTTACACACACATACCTGCACTTATTCATCACATAATCATATTTGTTTGCACTTAGTCATTTCCCGTTGAACGCGTCGGTATAATAACGGATACACGTAGTGCCACACTTGTAGTTAAAGATACTTCATATCACACTTTTCACATAGGCTCGCTCTCGAGCTAATCACATTTATTTACACTTTAGTCATTTTTCCATCTTTAACATGAACTTTAATTCTTT
This sequence comes from Gossypium australe, assembly GCA_005393395.2. Lineage (NCBI taxonomy): Eukaryota > Viridiplantae > Streptophyta > Magnoliopsida > Malvales > Malvaceae > Gossypium > Gossypium australe. Next base: position 122,800,558 of record CM016624.1, on the reverse strand, counting down.
ACCCCGTTGAACCACTTGGAATATCGAAGGATACTCGAAAATTGTCATACACGTAGTAAGATGCCAATGCCATATCCCAGATATGGTCTTACATGGGATCACATGTCGATGCCGATGCCATATCCCGAATATGGTCTTATATGAGATCTCATATTGATGTCGACGCCATATCCCAGATATGGTATTACACGAGATCGTATATCGATGTCGATGTCATATCCCAAATATGGTCTTACATGAGATCGTATATCGATGCCATGTCCCAGACATGGTCTTACACGATTTCATACCGAAGCCAAGTTCTAGACGTGGACTTACACGGAATCACTACTCGGTGCCGATGCCATATCCTAGATATGGTCTTACACGGGATCTCAATTCGGTGCCGAGGCCATATCCCAGATATGGTCTTATACGGGACCTTATTAATCTCATGTCTTGACAAGGGTATCCTTTCTATTCCTAATGTGCAACCGGGACTTCTCATTCTTTGATTTTTTGCCAAATCATCATCAATCGAATCCGTAGAAACATATATATACAATTCATGCAATATCAAAATATTAAATACATAATACAATGTTGTATTATTTACACACGAACTTACCTCGATACTAAAATGGCAGAAAGGGACCTAATAGTCAATTACTTGTTTTTCCCCCGTTCTAAGTCCGAACCTCGTTTTCTTTGATCTATAACATCACATTTAGCTTACTTATTAGTCACATTATTCATTGTGACCCAAAAATCCTACTATGGCAAAATTATGTTTTACCCCTAAACTTTGTCATATTTACACTTTTGCCCTTAGGCTCGTAAAATGAAATGTGTTCAATTTCTTTACTACCCATGCATAGCTGAATCATTTTCATGCTTATAGAAGCCCAAATTTTCCATAAAATAGATTTTTAACACATATTTCTTAACTTTTACAAATAGGTCCTTTTTTACATTTTTACCGAAAATCACTTAGTAAAAGTTGTCTCTCTAACCATAAACATGCGTAATCTACCATTAAACATCAAAATACACAAATTTCTAACATGGGTCAAACCCTAGACCTTCATCATATCTCAAATAAATGGTGGAAATAGGTAAGTCATGATACAAGGATTTCAAAAATGTGAAAATCATAAAAACGGGACTACAACGGGCTTATTATGGAGCTTGGAAAGCTTGAACAAAACCCTAGCCATGGCTTCCATGGTATATTCGACCAAGGCATGAAAAAAATGAAGAAGATGGCATCTTTTCTCATGTTATTTTGGCTTTTTTAGCCAAATTACTAAAATACCCTTAATGAAAAACAATTTAAAACATACCTTACTATGTCTATATTTTTCCACAACTTAACTAATGGTCTAATTACCATCTAAGGACCTCCAATTTAAAATTCCATAACAATTGGAAACCTCTAGCTTCTAGAACTCAAGTTTTGCACTTTTTTTGATTTAGTCCTTTTGACTAAATTGAGTGCCCAAACGTCGAAATTTTCAAACAAAATTTTCACGAAATCGTTTCGTGAAATCGTAGACCATAAAAATATAATAAGAAATAAATTTTCTTACGTCGGATTTGTGGTCCCGAACCACTATTTCGACTAGGCCCAAAATCGGGCTGTTGCAGAAAAATCCTAGTACTTTGATAACTTTGCAAATTAATCCATGAGATAGCTAAATTAAGCAATTACGATATCAAGAATATAAAAATTACTAAAAACGAGACAAGAAAACATACCTAATTGATCAAAATAAGTTTGTCTATCTTCAAGCTCTCAAACTAGGGTTTCCATGGCTTTTTATTTAGGAAAGATGATAAAAATGATGATATTTTCATTATTTTAATACTTATCATCTTTAATTATTTTACTTTCCAATTTAGTCCTATTCTTTTCTTAATTTTCCATGGATGAATCATCATCCTTATCTACTAACTCCACTAATTGGTCTATTTGCCATATAAGGACCTCAAATTTTGAATTCCATAGCTATTTGATAATTTTAGCTACTAGAATTCAACTTTTGCATTTTATGCAATTTGGTCCTTTTATCAATTAAACATGTAATCGGTAAAATTTTCTTAACGAAATTTTTATAAGACATTCCTATCATAATGCAGACCATGCAATATTATTAAAATCATTTTCATTCCGGACTCAGATTTGTAGTCCCGAAACCACTGTTTCGATTTCACTAGAAACAAGCTGTTACAGAAATGAGGTGGAGATATAATTGGGACATGGGAGGAGTTCTAAAAGGAACTCAATGGGCATTTTTACCTAGAGTATGTCGAGGATGAGGCTCGAGCTAAATTTCACAGACTTACACAACAATGTACAATTAAGGAGTATGTGCTGGAGTTGAGTGAACTCATGCTCAAATTTCCAGTTTGGGTGAGAATAAGGCATCTTTCTCCTTTATGGATGGGCTAAAGCCTTAGGCAAAGAAAGAGTTGCAATGTTGAGGGGTTAAAGAGCTTACCAGAGTCATGACTATAGCGGAGTTATTAATTGAACTTGTTGTGATAAAAGACAAGTTTGAGTATTCCAAGCCCAGGGAGAAGAGCAATGGTGATGGAGATGATGAAGGACATGTTAAAAATGAAAATAATGGAAATGGTGGTAATGGAAAACCACATAATGAAAGTGGAAGCCCAACAAAAAATTGAAGGAGCCAGTAAAGTGCTTCTTATGTTGTGGTCTGTATAGGATGCCGGACTGTCCAGAGCGATCCAAGTTGCCCACGACCAGTAAAGAAGATGAAGCGGAGCCTGATTAGGAAAAGTTATTAAAGCTTAGGTCAATAATACTCAATTCTGTGAAAGCGAAAGGGGATCACAAGTAGAAAGGGTTTATGTTTATGGACATCAACATCACAGGCTGAAGGAAGAGTGCTCTTATTGATACAGGAGCATCTGGTTTGTTCATATCGGAGAAAGTTGTAGGTAAACTTGGTTTCTCAATTAGCAAATCGACTAAGAAGATCAAAACTGTAATTTCCAAAAATATCTCAACTATGGGAGTAGCACAAGCAGTAGAGCTATAGATCGGTCAGTGAAAAGGCAAAGAAGACTTCGAGGTAATTGTAAACTAAAAAATGTATAGGAATTTTCCTATGCAATTTATCACTTTTTTTACTTAAATTCGTTGTTAAAACTAAGTAATTGTTTAATAAATTAATGAAATATGTGAAAATTTGAAATTAGGACATAGAAATTATTAAAATGTGATTTTATGCTTTATTATATAGTTTTCATGCATAAAATGGCTTATTTTATATTTATTTGAACATATTATATTTTTAAAACATAAAATGGGTTATGCATGATTAAATTAAATAATAAAATATAAAATTATATTTAATAATTCATTTTAAATATTTCATTAATAATTTAGGTTTTAATTAATTATTTAAATTGGATAAATTTTGTTCTTTGGTCCTTTAATTTATTGATTTATTTTGGACAAGTATGATAACTTTGTTGGATTACAAAAACTGTCCAAATTGAAGACCAAGTCAACCCAATTTTGGCTACACATGGCTGTCCACATAAACCACTTTTTGGTTTAATTACACAAGGTCCTTGCAATGTTGAAGAAATTAGAGATTTGCCCGAAGATTTACATTTGACCGAGTCTCATTACTGAGTTGTTATGGCATTTAAATTACTTAAAAATCAAGCAAAATTCAACTCAAAATCCACTAGTCATGGCCGGCCACTCATTGAAAGAGGTTGAAGAGACTAATCCTCTCTATTTTTAGCAAACTACTATACTCTTTTCACCTATAAGTAAGACTTCATTTCACCATTCCCTCATCCCTCATCCCTCATCCCTCATCCCTTATCATTCATCCCTCATCATTCTTTCTTTTCTCTCAATTCTCTTTAGCATTTTCCATTCTCCACGCCTAACATCATCACTTTATAGAGATTTTAGCAATTAAGCCTCTTAAAGAGCCCTTGGTCGACCACCTTGGAAAGCCATCAGCAAAGGAGCAAAGCGAAGGAGCCTCGTCGGTCAGAGTCTTGGGTGACAGCCACTTTGATTTGGGTTTAATCTTTCTTTTCTTTGATTTAGTTTGAAATTTTTTGCTATGCGTTCTTTGTTCTTGTTACAACAATGTTAGCTTAATTTTATTTAAGCTAGGATGATTGCTTTGGTTAAATAATATTTATTTGATTCATGCTTATAATGTTTGTGCCTCAATCGATCATGTTTTCAATTAAAATCAAGTCTGTATTTCGTTCATACGTGATTGAAATGCACCTGAATTAGCTGAGCGATCCTAACCAGACGACAACTAGTAGACACATAATTGAAATGTGCATGCTCAATTTAGATCCTAACCCGATTAAATTCCAGGTTGCATAACAACTCTAACCAAGCTCTGTTATCTGCATAGTTGCTAGATTTGTGTGATTAAACTGTTCCAAACCTAACACGTCCCTATCACCTCCCACGAATGTTAAGAAACCCTTAGTAAATAAGGATCAGTAAAATGCATATTTACTAAGTAAAGGATTCCAAAAGGACCTAATGTGGTTTCCAAACTCATGAAAGATTGAGTTGCCATGGAATGTTTTTCTGAATGTTATTAAGCATGTTGATAATAAATTGAGTTTAATTAAAGTAATTGTTCTAGTTTATTTATGTTATAATTGTTGCAAATTGTGTTTAATTTTGCTAAAATCTATTTCATTCATATAGTTTGCATATTTAGGATAATTGGCATTGGGGATCATTGCATTTAGTTTAATATATTTAATTTTAATAATCACTTTTCAATCATATTGTGCATTTATTTACCAAGTTGTTAATATAATTTTACAATTAAGTGATTTAACACAAATACAAACCCTGTGGAGACGATAACTCGATACTTACTTATTACTTGATAACGACTGTGTACACTTGCAGAAACCTATGTGTTACTGTAACACCCCAAACCCGGCCTAGAAATCTAGACCGAATCTGGGATGCTACATTGATCATCGAAGTGGTCATGGGAAAACTTTTACAATCCAATTTATCTCAGTGGACCAAGATTATCTAAAATCGTTTAAAAACCAACCAGTAAGGATTTACAATAAAACTCAAATAAAACCTATTTAAAATATACGAATAAAATCATAAAACAGAAACTGTACCATAGCATTATAAAATTCCTTATAGTTCAAACTTAAACAAATAATAGAAACTGGAAATCACAACCGGATAATCCACTCCATCGAAACTGTCCGAGACCTCCGTGTACCAGGCCCAGCTTTAGAAAATCAAAAGGATACATGAAATGGGAAACGGAAGGGGGTGAGCTACTCGAGCTCAGTGTGAGATCAAACAAGTTAAACTATAGAAGCAGAAACAGAGAACTAGAAACAGTTCCGAAGAAGATCACACTTACAGATAGATAACAGTTAAGCGAGTTCGCCCAACCTCAAACACACAACATATGTACCTTACAGTCATATAAAACAAACAAACACACCTAACTTCACATGCTATTCAAATACAATAGCAACAGTTCATAAGTCAATCACACAACCCCAATAACAGTTTAGTTAGACATTTATAGAGAAATTCTACAGAAATCGCATAGGCACACGTGCCTTTCAGTCGATCAGTAACAGATTCAGTCATATTATCCCATTCATCCAAACTGATCATTCAGACATTTCAGTCGAACAGTACAGTCACATTCATTCACATAAATTCATTCGGATGCATATGAGTGCAAATGAGTTATAAAATAATCCACCTATCTAGTCAACACACCATCTTCGTCCAACCCTGCACTTACTGTGGGGATTTAATCAACCCACCCATCCCTACACTCTGAGTTGGACCTCAAAAAGCCCATCCAACCTTATACCCCATAGGATGTCATCCCGGGTTGCCCAGCAATGATGATTATCAGCATTGTCCTCGACCCTCAGGGAATTGGGACCGCCCTCGACCCTTTGGGAATTTGGGGCTAACAGTGTACAGATAAACTGCCAGTCTCATATATTACGCAGCAAAGCTAGCGTATAAGTTGTACTATGCAATACGGTAAACCGCGGTACAGACATGTAGTATGAACTGCCAGATTAGATAGTGGTACGTAGCGTAGCTAACGTACATGCGGTAATCCGCTATACCGATGAGTTGTAGTAAAACTGCCAGATCAATCAATGATACGCAGCGATGCTGACGTATGTGCTGTACAGTGCAGTGCAAAAATCCGCAGTACAGTCAAATCGTCCACGACCCTCAGGGCATAGGGACTTCCCTCGACCCTCTGGGTATTAGGGGCTTCAGTATGCAGTTAAATTGCCAAATCGTAAATCTTCCTTCTCTTCAAAATCCCAACCCAAAATACTTTATATGCAGATGTATGTATGCAAATATATGTATGCGGATGTATGAATGCAGATGCACCAACTAGAATACAATTTCAGGCAGTCATTCAGAAGTAGTCACTTACAGTCAGTCAATCAGTTACAAAAACGTGCACACTTATGCACTCAGATTCAGTACCTAACATAGCACACATTCACTTACAAGCAGTACATAATTCGAAGTTAGAACAGCATCTTCTTCACCCTCAATAAGCTTAGACGAGGGTTGGGACACAGAGACTCACAATGGCATTCGATTTGCCCTAAAATTAGAATCTGGAGAGTTAGGGCTACACGCCCGTGTGCTCCGGCTGTGTGGAGCAATCCAAGTCGTGTGGGGATCCAAACGCCCGCGTGAGGGGTGGCACACGACCGTATGACAGAGGCACACACCCGTGTGGTGCAGGGACACGCCCGTGTGAACAGGCCGTGTAACTCACTATCCAATTTCCCTAATATTAGGTGCAGGGAAAACACGATCGTGTGAAGGTGTCACACGCCCGTGTGGCCATCAGACACGCCGTGTGTCCCATAACACACTCCTGTTCGGAATCCCTAGGCTCCAAATCCGCCACACAGCCGTGTGTCCTGAAGCACACACCCGTGTGGGAACCCTAATTTTCCCAAATCTGTCACATGACGTGTGGCCAGGTCGTGCGACTCCAAATCCCTAATTCCCAAATCCACACGCCCGTGTGCCCAAATGACACGGTCGTATGAAAATTGACAAAATCCCCAAAAACTGCCACACGGCCTTGTGGCACCCAAAACTGGTTGAAAACCCTAGTTCCCAAATCCACACGGCCGTGCGCCTCGGTACACGCCCGTGTGGCCATCGGGGAGGCTACGAAACCACCCCAATTCAGCTCTGAAACCGCCGTTCTGGCCACCAAACTTGTCTCCAACCTTACCCACATCAATATGTGACATATTTCCCTCACTTTCAATTTTCAAAACCCAACATAAGGGATTACCAGCAATACAAAACTTGTCGAACTGAAAATTTACAAAAAAACCAAAATTGTAGTGAAGGTTAAGACCCTACACCTGGTTTGTGAACATCGATGACGATGAACGTATGATAATCCCAGTATCCGCAGATAAAATCATTTTTGAGTAAACTTTTAGGAAGCAAAAAGTGAAGAGAAGTGTAACATCCCGAAATAAGGCCTAAACGGAACAGTGGTTTCGGGACCACAAATCTGATGTTGAGAAATTTTTTTTATTTATATTTTTATGGTCTACAATTTCATGGAATGATTTTGTGAAAATCTCATTCGAAAAGTTTGACGTTTGGGCACTCAATTTAGTCAAAAGGACTAAATTGTACAAAGTGCAAAAGTTGAGTTCTACATGTTAAAGGTGTCCAATTGTTATGAGATTTTAAATTGGAGGTCCTTAAATGATAATTAGACCATTGGTTAAGTTGGTGAACAAAAATGGACATGGATGGGTATGTTTCAAAAGATTTTTTAAGGGGCATTTTGGTAATTTAGTGAATTAAATGAATTAAAAACAAAATTTAAATGCCAAATATGTCCATCTTCTTCATTAGGACGAAATTACAAGGGTTCTCCATAGTTAGGGTTTGTTTCAAGCTTCCAAGCTCCATAGTAAGTGATTCCAAGCCCCGTTTTTAATGTTCTTTACGTTTTTGGAGTCCCGGTAACTTAATTTAGCTTATTCTAGCAATAATTTAACCTAGGGTTCATATTTGGAAAAATACCCATAGGTGAAATGTGTCTATTTTGATGTTTTATAATAGAATATGAAGGCTGAAATAATGTTAAACAACTTTTACTAAGCGATTTTACGTGAAAACGAGTAAAACGACATAATCGGTAAAAATACCTAATGTTCATAAGTACATGTTAGAGTGAGAATTTGATGTTTCCATAGAAGAGAAAAATGATCAACATGTTATAAAACATAAGAATAAGGGCTGAAGTTTAATTTTCGAGTATTGGCGCAAAAGTGTAAATATGTAAAAGTTTAGGGGCAAAATTGTAATTTTTCAAAAGTTGAGTTAAGGACTGTTTTGAATATTAAATTAATTAAATAAGTGAAATGTGATGTTTTAGACCCTGAAAAATGAGATTTGGACCTAGAACGGGAGGAAAATTGAAAATCGGGAAAGTTGGTAAAATGGCCGTTTTGGTATCGAGGTAAGTTTGTATGTAAATAAATCATCTTTTTTACTTAAGTTTTCATATTTTGATAAATGGTATGAACTGTGGTTGAATATTTGATGTAATTGACAAAATATCGACAAGTGAGAAATTTCCCGGTTGAACCTTAGGAATAAAAATGGATACGAGTGACATGTTCACTAGAAACCTATGTGAAATCTAAGTGAAATAAGTGATCCGGGTGCTGGTCTATACGTTCTACCGGTGGCTGAGTTATTCGGCATGTGTTACGGATACTCGACAGCTTATGTGAGCAGCACTGAGTAGTTACGTATTGACCGACAGCTTGTGTGAGCAGACCCGAGATTGTCATTATGTGAAACGGGTGTTGGTCTTATAAGTTCTACCTGTGGCTGGGTAATCCTGCATGTGTTGCGGATACCTGACAGCTTGTGTTAGCAGCACTGAGTAGTTACGTATGACCGACAGCTTGTGTGAGCAGACCCGCAAATATGAATAGCTCGAGAACGAGCCTATGTGTGATAACTGATATGAAGTAGCTTTGGCTACAAGTTGGCACTATGTGCAATATTCCGATGTATCCGTTAATATTTCGATGAGTTCAACGGGAAATTGACTAAGTGAAAATACAATGTGGCTATGTAACGACTAAGTGTAATTGAATATGATTATGTGATGAATAAGTGCAAGTATATGCGTGTAAACTTATGAGCAATGTGCTCGTTATGTGATCGAACTTTGGTAAGATTGATATGGAGTAAGTGTTCCAATGAAAGTTACTATAAAGAAAACATGAAAGAGTGAAATTTAGAAATAAAACAGTTTTGGACAGCAGCAGTAGAGTAACTTTGAAAAATCACAAAAAATGGTAGAAATGGAATTAGTAGTTGAGTGAGATATACAATTAAAGCTTATTGAGTCTATTTTCATATGAAAGAAACAGAGAAAGCAAAGAAATTCTGTATTTTGAGATATTTAGATTTTTGTGAGACTGGTTCAGAGTGATTTCGAGATCCCCTGTTCTGACTTGGAAAAATCATTAAAAATTCTACAAAAATAATTTTGGAACATAATTTATATGGTTAGATTCCTTAATGAGTCTAGTTTCAAATGAAATAAATTATAACATCATTTTAATTCTGCACAAGGATAAAATTGATTCGTAGTGAAAAGTGTTCAGAATAGACGAATAGTGAAACAGAGGAAATTTTAATGAATAAACTGTACTAATTGGCTAAGCCAAAAATTCTGGAAATTTTATGGTATGAAGATATGTGAGTCTAGTTTCAGAGAAAATTAGCAGTTTGAAATTTCGAGCTCTGTAGCTCAAGAAGTAAATAATTTAGTGATAGCGATTCAAGTAGACAGATTAATGTGAACATGAGTAATAAGGTATAAGCATGTGATTTAATGATTGTATCAATTTGAGAACTTGTTGTGAGGATTTTTCATGTTGAGGCTTTGATAAGGCTACAAATGAGTAAGTTGGGAAAGTAAAAACTTAGCATTATTTATGTAAGTTATGACAACTTAGTAGTAAGCTAAATTCATTGCTAATGCTTATTATTTTTACATGTGAACTTACTAAGCTTTATAAGCTTACCCCCTTTCCTTTCCCATGATACAGAGTCCTACTAAACAAGCTCGGGTTGGAGGTCGTCGGAGATTGCTTCACACTATCAAGCTATCTATGGGTATCTTTATTTATAAATGATTTAAGTTATGGCATGTATAGGGACTTGACTAAGTCATTTTATATATGTGTTAATTAATTTGACAAAATGTATTGTTAAGTCTGGTAATGCCTCGTACTCAATTCCGGCATAGGATACGGGTAAGGGGTGTTACAAGAAGAGAGGAGAAGAGGAGAACGTAACAACCAACAGAGAATAATGCCCCCCAAATAAAAATAAAAAGTAACCTCAATCAATAATAACATAAAGAAAATAATTTAAGTAGCACTAAGTAATAGCTTAATAAAACAAAATAAAACGTCCTGAACGCTTAGGGATTCGAACTTTAGACCCTCAGCATACTAACACTCAACTTAACCACCAGACCAACAGGCCTATTCTGACACTAAATTGCATAATTATGCACATATGTGCCACCTTCTCACTAGCCCTAGGCTCAAAGACCTTAAACTTTTAGGCCCCAAAATTCGGGGCGTTACAGTTACAATAATTCATTTAGCTGAGTATGACTTTGTTCTTAGCTTGAAATTTCTTGAAAAGATTAATGCTCTGTTGATTCTTTTTGTTGATTGCATATGTATCTTGGACACTCGTCAACGACAATGCGTTGAGCTGGTGAGTCGTGATGAGAAAGGTGGAACCAAGTTATTGTCAGCAATCCAGTTAGCCGAGGATGTTTATTGTGGTAAGAACATTGACTTGGTAGATCGGAGTGCTATGAAGACCCTATTGAAAAATACTAAAGATGCGGCAAATCGATGTGAAGCCTGTTGAGTTATCATTGAGGCTACCACCTATGAGAGAGGTTGGTTAAATTTCAAACTTTGTAGGAAAAGTGGTGATGCAAACTGAGCAGTTAAATAGAGTAAATGTTGGGTTGAGTGTCATTGGCTTGTCAAAGACATAAGGACCCTTTCAAAGTTCTGAAGAGGGTAAGCCGAGGGGCTTACAAACCAAAGTTGATGGCAATACTCAAGGTTAACCCGTGTTCAATGTGGTTGTACCAAAGCTCGTTTGTGAGGATCAAAGGGATCCTAATTGAGGCAAGTCATAATGGGGGCAAGTAAGAGCAGTGGCCTCTTACAATTGATATGTACAAAAGAGAGAAACGATTCGTGTTAGACGACGACAGAGACATAAGCCAAGGTAAATGTTTCGAGGGATGAAACTACCCAACATAGAGAATCGTTGGGAATCAATCCAGGCATTGTGATAATTCTGAGACAAGTTGAACCTGTGTAATTCTGAGGACGTGACGAGGGCATCGTCAAAATGGGTAGGGAAGAATGTCACTGGTTGTAGATTAAAGTCCATGACGAATGCACACATAATGTCTCATGGAGGTCAACTGATTAAATGGGGCTTACTGGACCTACTTGAACTGGCTTGATTCTTGGAACACATGAAGAAGCCCATCTACTTGAAGTCTTGGTGGCCTAGTGGAACATTCTAGTAAAATTAGAGTTACCATGGTTAATATTTGTAATCCTAAGAGAGTAATCCTAAGAGATAAGATTGTATAAGTTTAAATCTCTTATGACTCTCATATTGTAAATAAGCTTTAATCTTGACTATCAATGTAATTTAAATTGTATCGTTGGATTTGGAGGAGCTCAACTATAAATAGATGTCTTCCCTATTTGAGAATATTTACTCAAACACCTTGTGTACATTACTTTCTTGTGGTTTTTCTATTCGATTTGAGTTCCTTTGTCTTTTGAGTTTGCTTCCGCTTTATTTCAGTGTCTTAGAGAATTTCCTTTAAGAATCTTCATTTTCGAGAGTAAGGTTAACTTAGGGGATTTGAAGCAAAGAAATCGCTTAAGGGCACGCGGTTTGCCAAACTTAAGTTCTAGCCTAGTGACAATTGCGTGAGTATGCAAACTAGTTTTTTTTACTATTTTAATATTTTTTTACTAAATTTAAATAAAAAGAATTAATTTTCATCATGCGGTACAATCCTCAGGACACGTGACAAAAATATGTCAATTTTTATTTTTTTTTAAAAAGACAATTGTTATACTTTAAGGGTCAATTATTAAAATTAACAGTTAAAGAAATTAATTGATGAAAATTTTAATGATAAAAAACTCTAAGTAAAATTTTGTTTTTTTTTAAATATAACATCCTTCAACTTTTTATCATTTATATAAATATGCTCATCCTTCTATTTATCCACATATTATTTTGCTTCTTCGATCTATTCATAATCAGATTGGTTTTGTCTTTTACTTAATGCAAAAAAAAATTCAGTTGCTATAATGATATGACCAATATATTATATCTTGACTGATTCTTTGGATTCAGATAATCCGAAGCGATGAGTTGGTTCTTAGTGCTATAGTTATTAGCTTATACTGTGGTCGGCCCTTTTTTTTTTTGAATAACATTGTTATAATTTCAAAAAATACCAAAAAAAAAAAAACAAAGAAATTCGAAATAAAAAAATTGAAAATTACAGAAATAAATAAAATCCAACTGCTCCATGGGATAATCCTAAGTCAAACAACAAAACCATCCCTTACCGTCATCACCGAACCTCATCTTCAATGCCAAGCCAAACCAATACTCACCATCAACCTCCCATTCTGAGTTACCAGACATTCATCCCCATCACCATTAATTTTACAAGCAAAATTAAAATTTTACAACATATTTTATTTATTGTTTTAGTTTTTAAAATACAAAGTGTGCCAAACAATTATCTATTTTGAATTTTTTTCCATACAGATTTTTAGCAATGTAAATTCGAAATGAAACAAAAGAAGCAGAAACAATGGTTTTCAGGTGATAAACAACTTGTTTCATTTCCAAAGATGACCACTAGCTACGAACCACATACAGCAAAATCATACAACCCTGCTTATTTGTTTTATTTTGGTAATGTACTCTTCTTATCTAACTGAACCCCTCCTATATACCCAAAGCTTACTAAGTTATTGATACAAACATCTAGTTTTTCAATCTGCAGAGCCCATTTACCCCAAACCGCAGATTTTGCTGCAGACTTTGCATCCATGGTTATTTCAAGTTGAAACCTTGCTCCCCTTTGGTGGTGTATTGCTAAACTTCCAACTGAATCGACTTAAAATATCAGGCATAGGATTACCTGCTACCTCATTAATCGGAACTGCATCCGAAATTTCTTTCAAATCTTCTGCTGTGAGCTTTACTTTTAGTGAACCAATGTTACTATCCAGATTTTTTATCTTGGTTGTTCCTGCGAAGAAAATGAAAGAAAGGGTCAAAACTCTAAACAAGCATAATTTCGCTACAAGATTTTTAGGCCAATTATGCTACTTCTGCTGTGATTTTTAGTTGAAATGTCTGGTGGCCATCAAAAAGAGAAAATAGATGTTGAAAATTACATAATGTGACTCACCGGGAATCGGTGCTACATCATCCCCTTGATGAAGGACCCAGGCAAGTGCTACTTGTGCAGAGGTACATCCATGCTTCTTGGCCAACTTCTCGGTTTTCAAATATAACATCTTATTTTTGTCCAAGTTTTCCCCTTGAAATCTTGAGATATATGTCTTAAAAGTAGACGTTGGCTATCAGTCTACTATACAAAAATTAAGGATAGTTTAAAGACATATAAGTAAGTTCCTATACCAGAACACTATTTGCAGGAACTGTTTCCATCACTCCTCTTCCGGCAAAGAAACCGCTACCGAGAGGGGAATACGGAACAATGCCAATTCCAAGTTCCCTGCATAGATGAACATATGTAGATAGGCATTACATTTTAAATGTTTGAATGGTTTAAGATGCACGAACAAACCTGCAAAGAGGTACTATTTCATCCTCGATATCACGAGTCCACAGTGACCACTCCATCTGTAGAGCAGTTATGGGATGTACTGCATGTGCTCTCTTTATAGTTTCAGGGCTAGCTTCAGATAAACCTATGTACTTTATTTTCCCTTCTTCCACCAGCTTCTTAAGTTCAGACATCTAAAAAGAGAAAGTTCAAGCAGCTAAAGATTCATGTCCCACAAATAAGATTATGAAACAAGGAAATTCTATGACATGGTATTATGCATTGAAGAAATAATTTTAAGATGCTTTCAAGTTTCAACTGAAGCACTTACAGTATCCTCTATTGGAGTGTTGGTGTCAACCCTGTGCTGGTAGTAAAGATCAATATAGTCTACATCAAGGCGCTTCAGGCTAGCTTCAATACAGGTACGGACATATTGGGGAGTACCATTTACTATGAAACCAGTCGAATCCATATTTTCGATTCCAAACTTTGTGGCTAACTGTACCTTCTCTCTTGGTAGCTGCTTCAATGCCTGGAAAAAAGACAAGAACAATAGTGGGAACATAAAATCATATCAGTATGATCAACAAAGTAGCAAAATGGGGAAGCAGTTGCAGTAGAAATTGAAAATACAAACAGCTTGTCCAAGCAATGTTTACCTTTCCAATCAAAATTTCATTAGTTTTGGGTCCATAGAAATCAGATGTATCAAAGAAAGTGATTCCTCTGTGGAATGCATGCTTGATAATCGATATGCCAACTTCCTCAGGGACAGGATCATTGTAAACTCCAGTGAGCCCCATACATCCAAACCCAAACTTTGAAACCTACAAAATGAAAAATAAGTTACAGAAGAAGTGAGACATCAGACAAGTAAATCCAGCTACAGACTGCATATCTTGGAAGAACAGATATAAAAACGACAAATATTCAGGGCATATTTAGAAACAGCCTTTGTCATGAGTAGTGTAAGAAGAACAGAATCTAACCTCAAGTCCTTGAGTTCCCAGTTTGACTCTAGGAATCTGAATTCTCTGCTGCTCACCCATCTTTTTTTTGGTACTTTCTTGTGTTAATTTGTGTACAGCTAAAAAATACAGCAAGTATAAGAGATTTAGCAGATGCTATTATTTTGTGGATAACAGAGGTTTGAATCGTTTACTTGTTCTATTTCTTGCTAAAGCAAAAAAAGGAAAACAATTTATACCAATTGCTTAACCCTGTCAAAATATAATTAATAGTCAATATCGATGAATAAACTATTGTTCATCATATGATTATTTTATTGATAATCTTCGTCACTTCTTTATACAAATTCAGGACTATTGTTCATTGTGTTATTTTCTTTCTCTGTTGAGAATGGGACCCATGCAAGAGAAAGAAATCATGCAGAATTTTGCTCAGTATCTGAACCCTGCAAGAGGTTTTCGAGAAAGGTTAATGCTTTACCATTTACTTAACCAGGTGAAAAGATTACCTTTTTATGCAAATTTTTTGTCAATAAAAGATTAATCTAAAGATAATGAATCAACCCAATCATTAAACCTCCCAAAACACATCTGATAATTTTTTTTTTGGCGAAAAGAAATAAGAACTTCTCTGGGGAAGAGAAAGAAATCAAACTCTGATAAAGTCCTTCATGTTCTCATCCTCAATAATTTTTCAGAGCTCTTCATACTTATTTTTTAAGGAGGGAGAAGGAGAACTAATCGGGTGTTATAAATTATTTTCCTTTTTTTGTTTTTTGTTGGATTCAAGGGGAACTGATAAGGTAAACGAAGTGTAATGTTAAAAGTCATACCTCTATTATCAATAAAAAAACATAATCCAGTTAGGGGCAGAGGAAAGCAACCTTAAACTACCGAATAGTACAGGGGCAAAAATATAATATTAAAGAATGCAGAACCACGGAGCACAACTTTTTGGACCTTGAAACACAGCCACCAAGGTTGACCGCCATGCACCCTTTTATTATTATTCAACTAAAACTAATTTGTAATCTCTTTTTTAGTCTGCTCAAGTTTTTTCTTTTGCCCTTTTTCTCTACTCAACTGTTACGTACATCTACGTGATTAACTATGAAAAGATGAGAATTTTCCTATTCCCATTTAATTCCATATTTGAAGTTGCGATTGAATTGATTCATTAAAATGAATCGATTTAATATTTTTTTATATACTCGTAGGTGTTATATTAGATTTGAATCAAATTTCGGATCAATTTATCTTGATTGACTGCTTTAATTATTTTGTTGTTAGTAAATACCACTATTTTTGTTTTAGATCTTTCAAATCATTCTCGCAGAAAATCTGGACCCTTTCTTTTTTTTCTTTTTTTTCTGATCCTTCGATACAAAGATTTATTTTCTTCATAAAAAATAGAAGGTAGAGTCAATAAAGGTTTCTTTTTTGATTCATCTCTGGAGTTGAATACCTAATTCAAGAATTGTTTTTGATAAACATGAAAGAATTGAAATCTTATATCAAAACACTATGTATGGATGGTATGAACTGCCTGAAAAAGAATTCTTCAACAGCGAACAACCAGATCTATTACTTACTCCATCAAAAAAATTCCATTAATGAAAAATGTAAATTCATTGGAAAATAAAAAATACGCATGTCGGATAAAATGGTTGTTGCTATCTACTCCAATAATGAATCATTGTTTTAACTGAATAACTAAATAAAATAGATAGACCTTTTTCTTCATCTTAGGTCGATGGATCTTCTAAACCGGAGGATCCTGTCTTGAAAAATTTTTAAGGCACGGAAATAAAGCGGAAGCAAACTGAAAAAAAAAATAGCAAAAAGCGAACAAAAAGCAACAAGAAAGCTAAGCACACCAAGTGTTTGAGTAAATGCTTTCAAAATATATTTAATAACTTTGAATGAGATACAATGGGATTATCACAAATGAAGGGGGAGGATTCTATTTGTAATTGAGCTCCTCCAAATTCAATGATACAGTTTAAATTATATCGATGATTAAGATTAAAACCTATCTACAAGTTTATAAATTTAATATATCTTTTGTGTGATATTTTACTATAAACGATAACACGTTTATAGACAATCACCGACCCAATCGCCGGATCTGAGCTACAGGAGGTCATATTCGTTGCCGGAGCGTCTACGATCATTTCCATTCAAATTATACCACTAATTAATCAAATTCATTCAGAACATGCATTAAACATGTTAAACAATCATTACGACATCTGGACCAAATATATAGCCCCTAAAGATCCATATCTGAGTTATAGTACTTATGTATTTAAAACATCACTCCTAAACATCATTTACTTCTATTCATCTAATCAATTCATTAAGTAACATTACTTAACCTATTAGGTACATGCTTTTTAACCAATAAAAAGGTAGTTACAAAAACATTGTTGAGTCCGGGATCTTGATTGGATGCTAAGGTAAATACTCGAAATCTCAAATCGAACCTAACCCGGGCATGGAAAACAAAAATCGCACGTTGAGTAATAAAACTCAGTTGTATTGCTATAATTCAAATCAAATAATATAAACAATAATCAAAATGCATACAATTTCAATGTTTATTCTATTAATCAATACAAGTGTATCTTATAACCAATTATTGTTCAACACATTTATGTATATACATACATAATTCATAGTGAATCAATAGTTAAAACAAATTATCAAATACTTCATATCATTATCACAATGCTAAACCAAGTTGTGTAATTACTTAAATTGCAACATGTAATCATGTTCCATTACATTACGACATCAAATGATTCATTCCTTATCTTATCAAATTGGCTCTTCCGTTTATAGCCGACTCACAATTTTTTTTAATATTTATTCTTGATATCCAATATTATATATAAATGCTTGCATTTCAAGCTTACAACGTTTAATCATTTCCAAATATCTTTATCACATTCATGCACAATTTAATACTTCTCACATATAATTTATTATCATCACAATTAAGCTCATATATTTCCTTTCATTTTAACATTTCAATTACTTCCGAGTCTAATAGCTCTTCCCTACTTATTTGGCCCCCAGGGCTCATTTTTGGTTATTTGGCATATTGATACTTACCTCGATTCAATATCATTTCTTTACTTATAACATTTAACTAATTTAAATATTTATAATCCTATTAACTCATCACAAGCTCAGAATGGACACATAGATCCAACCAATACACCAATATGATTCGATCACGTATAATAAACTACTAATTCATTTTATAACTCTTCTAATATTTCCCTTCTCCTCCTCTCTATTCTACATCCTATATGTACATGTATTTATATAAAAATCTTTGGCTTTTAGTAACGCATTCTTATATATAACATTAATTATTCTTTTACTATTTACACATATACCTTTAACTAAGTTGTCTTCTTGAATAATAATTACTAAATTATTTATATCTTGGCCTACAGAATTTGAAATTAAGATCCGCTTGTTGTTTTTAAAACTAGATTCAATGAATTTTTTTATAAAAATTTTATAATTTCTACTTAAGCTAATTAATATAGTTTTTTTCTTCAAATCTTTCCCTATTTTGCTGCTAAGCAGTTCTGACTTTTCTTCACTAAAAATTAAATATCTTTTAGTACAAGTCTTTTATTATGCTTCCGTTTGTTTCCCTTGAAAATACATTCACTAAGATTTTAGGCATATAAATTTCATCTTCTGAAATTTTTCGTATAATTTATAATCATTTTTCAAAGTTAGAATAGGGGAACCTAAAATCATTCTGACCTTGTCTCATAAAAATGATTAAATCTCATAACCTACAATTCCATTTCTTACGCAGTTGCTTTTATGCAAAACTAGGCTAAATAAGATTTTATTTCATGTTTGATTCAATCTCTAACTCGATATCTAAAGTCCATAAAGTGTTTAGTGAAACATTTTGCTCTTCCATGATTTAATTAAGTTAGTTCTTCTTATTTCATTATATAACATAATACATTCCAACCAAATTCAATGTCAATTCACATAATAACTAAGTTAAAAAAAATTTCATTTTTGTTCAAATCAATCCTCTAGTTCGATAATCAATCTCAAACATAACATTCTAAACTCAAATAATCATTTTCAATTTACCTCGATATCGTACTTTACAAAACAAAATAAATATATAATAAATATAATGATTAAATAAAAACATAACATGAATTAGCTTAGTAAGTTCCATATGAAATTATTTGACAAAAATAACAACAAACAAAACATCAAAGACTAATCCGTAATTTTCTCTTCTTTCTTTTTGCGATTATCTTTCGATTGATTTAAATCTCAATCTATACAAAAATTTAGTGTAATTTGTCAATCACAGACACTTTATATCATCCTATAATAAGCATAAGTCAGTTCAATTTTAATTTTTGAAAGTTTCCTAAAGTTTTTTATTTTATTCAATTTAGCCCCTATAATTGAAATAGCTATATCTTTCAAATTTGAGCTTCATTTTACAATCCAATTTCAATTTCATCCTTCAATAGCCCTCTATTAACAATAATTAGATAAATTTTGTTTCAATTTCAAAATATTTACACTTTAGTCCTTATTTTTCAAAATTAACAACTTTCACTTTACAAATCAACCATCTTTCATTTCTAAGCTTAAAAGCTAACCTTTTAACATCAAAACTTCTAGAATTCATCAATGGTAAAATTTTGAAACTTCAACAATTTTGAAATTTAACATACAGGTTAAGTAAACCAACCTTCAACGATTTTAAAAACATAAAAATGATAAGAAATTAACCAAAAATGGCTTACCATGCAATGACAGATTCTTGAGAGCTTAAAAATGGCTTCTTCTTTATGTTTTTCTTTGGTGTTCAGTTAGTAAAATGAAAAAGATGAGCATTTCAAGGCTTGTTTTCTTTTCCTTTATTATAATATATGTTATAATATTATAAATATAACTTTTTTAATATTAGTCTTAACAAATAGCACCAAACTGTCCATTATCTGGCTTAATTGCCAATTTGAGCTTTAGCTTAATTACCATTTTAGTCATTTAGCAATTAAAACTTATATCATTTAATTTTTGCATTTTTTGTGATTTAGTCCTTGTACATTAATTAGTCATCAATTCAGCAAAATTATCAATCCAAAATTTAATTCACCTATATAACAAATTCATAAATATTTAATAAAAATATTTAGGGGTTTGGTTTATGAAAATGAGGTCCCGATACCTCATTCTCCAACACCATTGACTTAATTAACAAACTTAAAGGACCCAACTCTAATTAAACTTCAAATTGACCTTGTAAATATTAACACACTCTTCGAAAATGAGATTCCAAAACCGCCGTTTCCTACACCACTAAAAATTAGATTGTTACAAAATATATCATATTTTCTTTTACTTTTATGTTTTTTATACATTACTTATTTAATAAAATAAAAACTTAACTTACCAACCATCCATCATTATTAAAAACCACCAAATAAGTAAGAACAATAGTTTAATAAGCATTGTGGTCCTCAAGCCTTTTATAAATTATAATTCTATAATATTTAAACTTTTTATGATTTAGTCACTGAAGCTTAATTAATAACTAATTCGGCCAAGTTACTAATCCAAAATTCAATTCACTTATAAAATAACTTTGTAAATATTATAATAATATTTACAAAGCTTAATTTACGAAAACAGAGTCCTGAAACCATATTTTTTTGACACCACTGACTTTCAGGTTGTCACATAAACTGAATTAAAAACTCACCCTTATTTGCCCTTGATCTTAAAATGCATTATGAAATGGACGTTTGGGCCATGGATGTTGAGGGTTAGGTAGAGACATTTTTGTAGTTTCAAATTGTTCTTGAGAGAAAAGAGAAGAGATTGTTTGATATGGTGAGTGAACAAAAGCAATGTGATGGTTAAAAGCAAAGTGAGTGGAACAAAAGTATGGTTAGTGACAAAAGCATTGTGAGTGAAAATCATTAGAAAGCACTTAAACGAAAATCACTTTTGAGCTTAAAAGAAATCTTTCATTTTTTTGGAGAGATAAGGAAGGTGAGAAAAAGAGAAATAAGGTGGTGAGCTTAATGACTACTTTGGGGATGAATAGGGAACAATCTCATGTGTTTTATTGTTTCTAGTGCTTAAAACCATTTTGAGCTATCTTTTCATTTAAAATTCAAACCGTCCTAAGCCTCAAAACGTTACAAGCCTAGAATACCTATGTGACCTAAACATTTCTTTTACATGATCTGCTTGATTTGTTTATAATTAGCTTAATGAATATTTTTTATTCACATTTTATGTCTACTACATATCTATATAGTTTATGTTGATGGATTACATAATTGAGTATTTATTAATTTGAATTGGCTTTGGGTTTGTTATTTATTTAACTTAGTGAACTAGGTATATCTGCTTTAGGAGTACTTAAGTTAGCTAAACATCAAGCTTAAGTTGCACGCAAGAAATGTCCTATACAAATTCAATATTTGATTGCTATGCTTCTCACTGATCAACATATTCCAAGGGTCGTTTTATGCATGTTATGTATGTTTGCTTGAGGATAAGCAAAGACTTAAGTGTAGGGGAGTTTGATTTTCCGTAATTTGATACGTAAAATTAGCCTCTCCATTACACTCGAAAAGCTTATTCTCAAGCAATTTAAGTGTCTTTTATATGTTTTTTTAATCAATTTAATTTCAAACCTTAATAAACAAATTTGCTTAGTTTTGTCCATTTTAAGACCCAAATTGGTCAAACGGTGCCATGGGGAACTTAACAATGTGATTGAGTTTGTGTAGGGAGACGATAATGACCTAACCTCGAGGAAAACATTATTCAGAGTGGATGTCACGACACTGATGCTATGGAAGCCGCAACACCATGACCTTTCATCTTGAGGATGGAAAACTTCAACAAAAAATCAATTAAATAGGAATATTTATGGAGTTAGTATAAAAATTTATTGAAGTTAAATTAAGTAATTTAGCCAAAAAAAAAAACGTGGTTAATTAAGGCTCAATGACTAAATTGTAAAAGTCCAATCGCTATAAAGTTTAAATTAGGAAAATGCTTGAGGGCCTAAATAGCAATTATCCAAGGGACTAAAATGTTTAATAAACCAATTTAAAATAGATATTAGTGGATGGTGGTGGTGGATGTCATTAGAATTAATTAATTGATGATTAATGAATAATTAACTAAGATCAAACTAATTAATTGTGTTTAATTATTAAACTAATCTAAGTACATAGGTAAAATTTAGTAGAGCAAGATGACATAAGTCAAATCTTCATCCTTCAACCACCTTCCCCCATAACCAAAAGAAAGAAGAAAGCTTGAAAACCCTTTAATATTTGGCTAAAAATTCAAGTAAGTTTTTAAACCACTTTTCTTTGATATTTATAGATTTATGATCATGAGAACTTGATTTAGCTAGCCTATGTATCAATTTTTTCAATTGTTGATATTTTTAAAGAATTGGGCTTGAGATTGAAAGAAATTAAGCTTAGATTATGAAAAAGACTAAATTGTAAAGCTTAAATAAGCTTAGTTCTTAGCTTTGCCACATTAGGGACCAAATTGAATAAAAATAAAAACATGTTATGAAATTATGTTAGGAATAGAAAGTATGGGATCCTTAATGAGTAAATATGAAATTAGATTTTAATCTAAAGCTATATATAGAAAGTTGTTCAAATTGCGAGTTTAGGAACTAAATTGAATAAAATAAAAAATATGTTTGGCTTTATATTAAATGTGTATTGGATGAAATTTGATATTTTTTATTTGTTGAATTATCATTCATACCTAAAGATGACACTGAGCCGTCGAGAGGGAAAGGAAAAATGAGAGTCGTCGATGAGTGATGCGCGATTCCGAATTGTATTTCTATGATTCGAGATCAAATTAATTATTGCATATTCATTATACTTTGCATAATGTAGTATTGAGGTGAGTTGATAATGGTTGTTTGAATTGAATTGCTATGATTGAGATTGAATATCATAATAGTGGACTAATTAGAATAAAATAGAATATAAAGTAACATGACTTAATTGATATATGATATGTGGTATGGGATTGAATTGAAATATGTTATATGATCTGATGAAATTATGATGAATTGAGGATATTGGAATATTAATTGAATTATGTAATGAAATTGGAAAATTGATTACCCTATTAGTTGTTCGGACAGGGCCGAATATAGTTGGCATGCCATAGGGATAGGATATTGATTTGAAACCATCATTGCCAAGTAACCCGAGGTGGTAGTATGTACATGTTCAGAGTCATCGTTGCGAGCAACCCGGAGTGATAGGTCCGTGTATCCATTCTAATTCCATGTATGGTTAATAAGGTTATAAAAACATTTTTCGACTATACAGTAATTGAAATGAAATGTGAATGGTTTGGTATACTTGTGATAAACCATAAAAGTAACACATTTTAATCCCATGCTTAGCGTATTTTTGGGTTTTTATTTATACAATTTTGTGAATTTGTTGCTCCTAATCTTGTAAATTCGTATTTCTATACTTAGGAGAGCATAGGGAAGCGAAAGGAAAGAAAAACTGGCTAAAATTAAACAAAACGGGCCATTTTAAGGATCCACACGGCCAAGCTAGAACCATACAGGCCACCCAAAATTCCACACGGCCTGGGCACTCCCACGCGGGCTGATCACACGCTCGTGTCCCTATCGCACCCTGCTTCGTTTTCACGCAGAAAAAAGCCAATTTTTAGGATTTCTGGGCATTCTAAAGTCTATAAATACACACCAGAAGAAGACCTAGGGGGACGCAGAGTAGAACGAAGATATTACTCGAGGGAAGCCGTCGGATTCATCTCGGAAGCATATCCACTCCAAGATTGAAGATCTCCATCAAGTTCCTTAGAAGTTTTTGGGTTCTTTATGTCTTGTCGTTTTCTTGATTCTGAGATGTTTTCCTTCTACGTTATGAATTAAACTCCCTAAATACCTAGGGAGGATGAAACCTATGATGAATCTTATTATTTAATTATCTGAATTACATGATAAATACTTGTTTTTTTTCTTAATTATGTGTTCTTAACCCTTGCTTTAATATTTTCAGGATATTAATTCAAGATTGATGTGCTCATTCAGTAGAGCAAAAGTCCATGTTTAAGAGTAGATCTAGCATAATTAAGCGGAGTTGATTGCAACCCTAGAAATAGGATGACATAAATCTACCGGATTAGAGTCAAATCTAATAAGGGAATCTATAAATTGAGTTAATGCGACGATAGGGGTTTTAATTAGAAAGAGATTTCAATTAATCAACCTAGAGTCAGTTATTCTTAGTATTGAAAAAGATGTTAACATAATTTAGGGATTTCTACGAATCAAGGCAAGTGAATAAATCGTTTAATTCAGAGTCGGAATAATAAGTGAAGTCTAGGTAGATTATTCCTTGGGTATTGTCTTTATTCATTGGTTTATTCGATTACTCTCTTCACTCTTTGTTGCGTTCATAGTAAATTAGTTAGTTAGAATTTTAGATTAAACAAAACCACTTAATTATTAGGCTAAATAATAAAAAGATAGTTATTACTAGTAATTTTAATCCTTGAGGATACGATATTCCGGACTCATCAAAGCTATACTACTGTTCGATAGGTGCGCTTGCCTTTGTCGAAATATTAGTTAGTTTCGAGCCCATCAAGTTTTTGGCGCCGTTGCAGGGGACTAGAATATTAGGAACGCTTAATTTTTATTACTTTAACTATTTTTATTTTATTACAATTTATTTGTGTTTTTATTTTAATTTACTAACTTTTCTTTTATTTGCTTATGGCAAGTATTTTTAGTTTATGACTAGAAGGAACTCGTCAGGACCATTGCTTTTTGACTGTGAGATAGAAAGTACCGCTCCCAGAAACTGTAGAGAAATAATGCGAAGTCTACAGTACATAGAGGAAGAGCAAGAGGACGATACCAATATTTCCAAAGAGATGGCTGATAATAATAATCTGCTGCCCCCAGTGGTTGCTGCAAATCCTGCTCCTCGTACTATGTACGACTATGTAAGCCCAATCTGAATGGGGCTGAATTGAGTATTGTGAGGCCTACTGTTGCTGCAAATAACTTCAAACTAAAGTCGAACACTATTCAGATGATCCAACAATGTGTTCAGTTTGATGGTTTACAAGATGAGGACCCAAATACTCATTTGGCAAACTTCCTAGAGTTTTGCGACACGTTTAAAATTACTGGCATTTATGACGACACCATTCGCCTTCGGCTGTTTCCTTTTTCCTTGAGAAATAAAGCTAAACAGTGGTTGAACTCGTTACCACGAGGTTCTATCACTACTTGGGAACAGATGACGGAGAAATTTTTATTAAAATATTTTCAGCCGGCTAAAATGGCAAAGTTGAGGAATGATATCTCTTCTTTTGTGCAGATGGATTTAGAAACTCTTTATGATGCATGGAAGAGGTATAAAGACTTGTTGAGAAGGTGCCCACACCATGGGTTACCTCTATGGTTACAGGTTCAAACCTTTTGCAACGGTTTGAACCCCTCAACTAGGCAACGAATTGACGCAGCCGCCAATGGAACTCTAAATAACAAAACACCTGAAGCGGCTTATGAGTTTATAGAGGAGATGTCAGTGAATAACTATCAGTGGCAAGTCATGAGAACAAAGCCGACAAAAGTCGCCGGTGTTTTCAACCTCGACGCGGTCACCATGTTATCAAACTAGGTAGAACTCTTAAACAAAAAGATTGATGGTTTATGTGTTTCTACGCAGGTACATCTGGTGATGCAATGTGATACAAATGGATGAGGGATAAACACCACAGAATATCAATCTTACAACCTGAGCACAGAGAATGAACAAGTTCACTATATGGGTAACAATTCTAGACCTCAGAATAATCCTAATAGCAACACTTACAATACAAGTTGGAGAAACCATCCTAATTTACCATAGGGTCGTCAGGGAAATCAGAGACAACAACCCCCTCCAAGCTTTCAAAAATAACCCTACCAATAGGAGAAGAAGCCGAATCTTGAGGAGATGCTAAAAAAATTCATCTCGGTGTCAGAAACCCATTTTCAAAACACTGAAACAACACTCAAAAATTAGCAAGCGTCGATTCAAGGGCTCAAAAACCAAATAGGTTAGCTTACTAAGCTGATCTCATCAGAATGACCACAAGGTAGCTTGTCGAGTAACACCGAACCTAACCCAAGGGAGCAACTCAATGTCATCACCGTACGTGACGAAGAAGGGTTAGTGGAATCTGAATCTGAACTGAGGCAAAAAATCGTGGTAAGTAAAGGTAAGGTTGAGGTGAGCCACAATGCACAGAAACAGGTGAGCAAAGAGTATATACCTCGTGTGCCATATCCCAACGCGATAAAGAAAGACCATACCAATGAGCAATTTATTGAAACTTACCGTTTATTGAAACTTTTTTCACAGATGCCCAACTCAGTTAAATTTTTAAATGTGCTTTTAGTAAACAAACGGAAGTTAGATGATGCGTCACACGTGGAGCTAAAAGCAGTCTGCTTAGCCATTTTACAGAATAAACTACCCAACAAATTAAAGGATCCAGGGAGTTTTACTCTTCTTTGTTTAATTGGTAGTTTAGAGGTTAATAATGCCTTAGCTGATTGAGGGCGAGTATTAACTTCATAGCCTATAAAATGTTTAAGCAACTAGGTCTTGGGAAACCTAAACAAACTAGGATGAGCATTCAACTAGCAGATAAAACTATTAGATTTCCTAGGGGAATTGTTGAGGATGTACTTGTAAAAATGGAAAAATTTATATTCCCAGTTGACTTTGTTGTTCTAGACATGGATGAGGACAGTGACGCACCTTTAAATTAGGACGACCCTTTTTAGCAACTGCTAGAACTATCATTGATGTTGGCACAGGTGAATTGATACTTCGTGTAGGGGATGACACGATTAAACTCCAAGCTCGTGATTCTATTAGAATATCTAGTGATCGAAATGATATTACGAGTTCTGTTAATGTGAATAACGTTGTGGCTCAAACTTCTTTGCAGGAAATCCCTAGGAAGAACATGATGAAGCCACATTCTATCCTATGTGACAAACACAGAACGACTCATGAGGAGCGAAGGCTTCAGATCGATGAACTAGACGAATGGAGGACACAAGTCAAGGAGAAACCGAGAATACACAAAGCAAAATCGAAGCGCCTCCATAACGAGTTTAAGGATGGAACGAACCACTTCAAGGTTGGGGACCAGGTACTGCTAGATGAAACCGACCCTCGAATAACTACTTCAAAGCTTAATGCCAAACGGAGCGACTCCTTTCACGGTACTCAATGTCTTCGCATACGGAATAGTCAAGGTAACTCATCCTAATTTCAGCACTTTTAAGGTAAATACTACTCGACTCAGACCGTATGTTGATAGAATTGATAGCAAGAAAGAGGAGTCTCGACTCCGTGAACAACCCTAACTAAGAGAAAACGAGGTAAATTGAGCTTAGACTCTAAACAAGAGCTTCTCGGGAGGCAACCTGAGTATTAAAATGCCTAATTTAATAATTATATTTTATGATATTTTCGAAATTAAAAAAATGGTGTTTTAAAACCCACACGGCCTGGACACACAGGCGTGTCCTTGGCCGTGTGGATCCTAGAGCTTAAAATCCCTAAAAATTGACAGAGACACGGCATAAATATAGTCCACACGAGTGTGCGACACGGTCGTGTGAAACTAGAGCCTAGTTTTTCAAATATTAAAATTTTAAAACAAGTTAGTGGGCTCCACGGGCCATACACACAGCCATGTATGAGGCCACACTGGTGTGTGAAATTCTACACAGGCGTATGAGAAGTGAAGGACTTCGCACACGGCCATGCGACACGGCTGTGTGGACCACACGGCCTGGACACACGGCCGTGTGAATACTGGGCTTTCAAAATTCGAGACGAACATGGGCCGGGGGCTATATCACACGGGTGTGTAACACGGCCGTGTGGCCCAACACTGGCTGTTACACGACTGTGTCACTTATAAAGTGCCCATTTTTGTAACACCCCCTACCCGTATTCGTTGTCAGAATAAGGTACGAGGCATTACCAGAATTTACGAATTTTTTTTTAAACCGAGACCATTCCAATTCAACATATTTTCAAAATAATTCATGCATATTTATAAGATAACTTCAACACATAATGGCTGACCTTATATTCATTTCATATTAACATTTATTTTATTAGCTTATACATGCCATTAATTTCCAAAATAAAGTTTTCTAAAATACCGAAATCTTGGGGTTGATAGTGTGATGAGTCTTCCACCGATCCGACCTCCGAGCTCTTAATACTACAAAACAAGGGAAAGGAAAACAGAGTAAGCACTTTGTGCTTAGTAAGCCCATGTAACAAGAATTATACTTACCTAATATTTACAATACAAGCGATAAACATTCATATACTCATTCAATGCATTATTACCCTAACATTTACAAACTCAACATTCAAGTCAGTCCAATAATTTCCATATATCAATAATATATATTATGATTGATGAGCTCATCAATACCATGATTTCCATTTCTTTAATATTTTCTTTTTATATTTATCCCGTTGAATTACTCAGAATTTCGATGGATTTTCAGAGGTACACTTTAGTGTACAAATTCGGGTCGGTCAATTTATTTTCATGTGCGCACATTTCCATTTCAGAGAGCACACTCCCACGAACCTCATCCTTACAGCGGGATTACCAGTCCAAGGCTAAATCCCCTGTAATATAAACTCATAGAGTATTGCCGGGATTACCAGTCCAGGCTAAATCCCCTGCAACGACAATTACTCTAATGAGCTTGGATCTGAATTACCAGTCCAGGCTAAATTCAGACCCTAATTCGGATTACCCGTCCGGGCTAAATCCATTTTCCACATATTCTTCGGGAGGGCTATATCAAGATAGGATCACCCGTCCGGGCTAGATCCTTTTTACCGTCAATTCCTTTTTCAGAGATCCATCGAATTTTCCTTTCATTCATTCCGGATTTCTTTCCCTTTTTATCAAATATATCAATGTTTCATCAATCTTCATACAATGAACATTCAAATTATATTCACATCAATAACATACATTTCAAGAATTTAAGAATATAATTCAAGTTACACGAACTTACCTCGATACTTGTTCGTACACAAAATCTACTAATCCGGGACTTTTTCCTTTCCTCGATCTAGCTTCGTATTTGAGTTTTCCGGATCAAATTAAACTCCAAGCTTCAAACTTTCTATTTTTCCTTTTTCTTCTCTTTCTCTTTTCTTTCTCTGTTTCGTCTTTACTCTCTGTTTCTTTTCTGTTTCTAACTCTTTCCTTTAGTTTGTTTGTATATATAATAATATAATAATATAATAATATAATAATATAATATATAATATAATAATATAATAATATTCTTTAAAAAAATCTCAGATTTTCATACTTAACCGCCTCAACTTTACAAAATGGTATAATTGCCATTTTGGTCCTTCATAATTTCTTTTAATCTATAATTTAACTTTTACTTTCATTTCAATCTAGTCCTTTTCATTTAATTTCCTACCCAAACGATAAAATTTTCTAACGAAAATTTAATACCACATTACTAACATTTTATAAATATTTATAAAAATATTTCCTATCATATAAATATTCATGCAAATATATTGAAATAAATTTCTATTTAAATCAGATTTATGGTTGCGAAACCATTATTCCGATAACCTTGAATTTAGGCCATTACAACTCTTCCCCCCTTTTAAGGATTTTCGCCCTCGAAAATCTCAGTAAAGAGGTTTGGATATTGTTTCCTCATTGCCTCCTTCGGTTCCCATGTCGCTTCCTCAATCCCGTGTTTTTGCCACAATACTTTCACCAAATTTATTTTTTTATTTCTAAGCTCCTTTGTTTCCCATGCCAATATCTTGATCAGTTCTTCACTGTAACTCATATCCGGTTGAATCTCCACTTCTATCGGAGAAATAACATGTGAAGGATCTGACCGATATCGTCGTAGCATAGACACATGAAAAACATTATGGATTCTATCAAGTTCTGGTGGTAATGCCAACCAATAAGCGACCAGTCCAATTCTTTCTATGATCTCATATGGCCCGATAAATCTTGGACTCAATTTACCCTTTCGACCGAACCGGAGAACTTTCTTCCAAGGAGACACTTTCAGGAATACCTTGTCACCAACCTGAAATTCAATCTCTTTTCGTTTAAGATCGGCATATGATTTTTGGCGATCGGAAGCTGCTTTTAAACTATCCCGAATAACCTTCACTTTTTCTTCTGTTTCCCGGATTAAATCAACCACATGTATCTTCTTTTCACTAAGCTCTGTCCAATATAATGGTGTTCTACATTTTCTACCATACAAAGCTTCATATGGAGCCATTTAATACTGGACTGATAACTGTTATTGTAAGCAAATTCAATCAAAGCCAATTACCTTTAAACTCTAGTGTACAACATCGGAGCATATCTTCCAATACTTGAATTACACGCTCAGATTGGCCATCTGTCTGAGGATGAAATGCAGTACTGAAATACAACTGAGTACCCAAAGCTTCTTGCAATTTATCCCAGAAACGAGACGTAAATCGGGGATCTCTATCTGATATAATGGAGACAGGCACTCCATGTAGCCTGACAATCTCAAATATGTACAATTCAGCCAGTTTATCTAAAGAATAATCCATACGTACTGGAATAAAGTGTGCTGACTTTGTCAATCGGTCAACAATCACCCAAATAGCATCTTTTTTCCTCGAAGACAATGGTAATCCCGATACAAAATCCATAGTGATTCTTTCCCATTTCCATTCTGGTATAGTAATTGGCTGAAGTAACCCTGAAGGTACCTGATGTTCTGCTTTGACCTGTTGACATATCAGACATCTTGATACAAACTCAGAAATATCACGTTTCATACCTGGCCACCAGTACATCTTCTTCAAATCATTATACATTTTATTACTTCCCGGATGTACAGACATAGTACCACTGTGAGCCTCGTGTAAAATTTTCCGTATGAGCTCTGAATTCTTGGGTACACATACCCTACCTCTGAATAATAAACAATCATCAACCCCAACTTGAAATTCAGAATCAGTACCTGACTCACATTGTGCCCGTTTAACCTGTAACTTCTCATCATTCTTCTGAGCTTCACATATTTGCTGTAGAAATGTCGATTTAGCTCTCAATTCAGTTATGATTGAACCATCATCAGTCAGTGACAATCGGGTATTCATAACTCGTAAAGCAAACAAAGATTTTCGACTCAAAGCATCAGCCACAACATTAGCCTTACCCGGATGATAATCAATAATCAAATCATAGTCCTTTATCAGTTCAAGCCACCTGCACTGTCTCAAATTCAAATCTTTCTATGTCATCAAATATTTCAAGCTTTTATGATCAGTATAAATATGACATTTCTCACCGTACAAATAATGCCGCCATATCTTCAATGCAAAAACAATAGCAGCTAACTCAAGATCATGTACCGGATAATTTATTTCATGTGGTTTAAGTTGTCTTGAAGCATAGGCTATTACTTTACCTTCTTGCATCAAGACACAACCTAAACCATTTAATGAGGCATCACTGTAAATAACAAATTCCTTACCCGGTTCAGGCTGCACTAATACTGGTGCTTTCGTTAGTAGATCTTTCAATCGGTTGAAACTCTGCTGACATTCATCAGTCCACTCGAACTTTACATCTTTCTGCAATAATCGAGTCATCGGAGAAGCTATCATAGAGAATCCCTGTACAAATCTCCGATAATAACCAGCTAAACCCAAGAAACTTCTAACTTCAGATACAGTCTTCGGTGGACTCCAATTGACAATAACTGAGATTTTACTTGGATCTACCCTAATGCCTTCAGCGGATACAATATGTCCAAGAAAACCCACTTCTCGAAGCCAAAATTCACATTTACTGAATTTAGCATATAACTGATTTTCTCGTAAAATTTGCAACACAATTCTCAAATGTTCTGTATGTTCTTCTTCATCTCGAGAATAAACCAAAATATCATCAATGAAAACTACCACAAACCTATCTAAGTACGGTCTGAATATCCGATTCATCAAATCCATAAATCCTGCAGGTGCATTAGTCAACCCAAACGGCATAACCAGAAACTCATAATGCCCGTACCTGGTTCTGAAAGCTGTCTTTGGCACATCTGACTCCTTTACTCGTAACTGATAGTAGCCCGATCGGAGATCAATCTTTGAAAATACAGTAGCACCTTTCAACTGATCAAATAAATCATCAATCCGGGGCAACGGATACTTATTCTTTATAGTTACCTTATTGAGCTGTCGATAGTCAATACACAATCTCAAAGACCCATCTTTCTTTTTCACAAACAGAACCGGAGCACCCCAAGGTGGATGACTCGGTCGGACAAAACCTCTATCAACAAGTTCCTGTAACTGTGTCTTTAACTCCTTTAATTCTGTAGGAGCCATTCGGTACGGAGCTATGGAAATCGGAGTAGTTCCCGGAATCAAATCTATAGAAAATTCCACTTCTCTTTCTGGTGGCAACCCTGGTAACTCCTCTGGAAACACATCAGAAAATTCGCATACCACTAGCACTGCTTGAATCTTCGACTCAGATACCTTGGTATCTAATACATAAGCAAGAAAAGCATCATACCCCTTTTTGACATACCTCTGAGCAGTAATAACTGAAATCACATCAGATAATCCTTCTGTCTGACTGGATTTAACCCGAAGTAATTCACCATTCTGACACTTCAACACAATATATTTCTGTTTACAGTTTACTACTGCATCATGCTGAGTTAACCAATCCATGCCCAATATCACATCAAACTCATCAAATGGCAGTAACATCAAATTAGCCAGGAAACAATAACCTCTTACCATCAGTGGACAATTTTTACAAATTTTATCCACCAAAATAGATTGGCCAAAGGGGTTCGAGACTTTAACCACAAATTCAGTAGATTCAACAGATAAATCTTTAACGCATGTATATATGAATGCGTAGAACCGGGATCAATTAATGCAGTAATATTAGTATCAAGTAAAGAAAATGTACCAGTAATAACATCGGGTGCTGAGGCATCTTCTCTGGTACGCATGACATATGTCCTAGAAGGCGCTCGTGTCTCAGGCCTACTTGCAGTATCTTTTGTAGCTCATCGGCTACCACTGATATTACCGATGGTCGAGATGGTCTACCCCCCAAAGATGGATTACTTGGCTTCGATATATATTCAACTTCTTTTTCACTTCTTTCTGGACAATCTCTGAGGAAATGGTCAAAAGAACCACATCGGTAACAAGCCCCGCTCTTAAATCGACATTCACCAAAATGAGCGTTATTACAATACTGGCATCTCGGATTAGGGGTACCAACACTGCCAACACTGGTCACTGATAGAGTGGAAGGTCTTGAATTAGTGCGTTGTGAACCTCGCACTCTATCTGAATACCCAGTGGTTGAGGTAGAACGATCCTGGTACTTCTTCAATTTCTTTGGAGCAGAAAACTGATATTTTCCCATTGGCCTTTTACTAAAAATTCGAGCTTCCCTCTCAGCCTGTTTCTTTTCTTTGCTCCATTCTTCTGCTTTATAAGCTCGCTCTGCTAGTGTAGCAAACTCTCGAATTTCAAGAATTCCAATAAGTAGCTTAATTTCTTTATTCAACCCTTCTTCGAATCGTTTGCACATTTCAGCTTCCGACTGTACCCATTCTCTGGCTGATATATCTCTTTTTGAACACGGTCTGGAAGAATTCCCATATAATTTCTTCTTTCGGAACAACTGAAGCTTTAGTATTCCACCAATGATAAGCTGTGTCTTTTAGCAGTGAAACGGCACATTTCAAACATTCTTCTGACGTGCAAGATAATTCCTCCAAAACCCGAGTAGTATTTTCTAACCAAAATTCAACTCTTTCAGGATCATCATCAACTGCTGCTCGAAATTCTTCGGCCCCATATTTTCAGATTTTATCGACCGGAGCTTTTCTTTTTCTAACAGATTCAGTACCTGTACCCTGTGGAATCTCGGGAACCGGTGGAGGAACAGGAGGGGGAGCTTGAGTTTGTTGCACTGTAGGGTTAGTTCTTATGTACTGGGTAAACCATTCATTCATCATTTGAAAGAAGGCTATTTTGCCTCCTCCCCTTGACCCTCTATACCGGGCCTTCTACTGCTAGTTTCTTCTCTTTGTACTGAAGCCGAAACATGACTTCCAGCTTCTTCAGATTGAGCTCGGTCAGATGACATTACTATAAGGAAAACACAATTTAAATGGTCAGGAGATATCACACTATCAAAAATAATTTAAATGGCATGTATAGCTAATCCGTATTTGCTATATCGATCCTAGAACCGGCTAAACCGTAGCTCTGATACCAACAAATGTAACACCCCCTACTCGTATTCGTTGTCAGAATAAGGTACGAGGCATTACCAGAATTTACGAATTTTTTTTTAAACCGAGACCATTCCAATTCAACATATTTTCAAAATAATTCATGCATATTTATAAGATAACTTCAACACATAATGGCTGACCTTATATTCATTTCATATTAACATTTATTTTATTAGCTTATACATGCCATTAATTTCCAAAATAAAGTTTTCTAAAATACCAAAATCTTGGGGTTGATAGTGTGATGAGTCTCCCACCGATCCGACCTCCGAGCGCTTAATACTACAAAACAAGGGAAAGGAAAACAAAGTAAGCACTTTGTGCTTAGTAAGCCCATGTAACAAGAATTATACTTACCTACTATTTACAATACAAGCGATAAACATTCATATACCCATTCAATGCATTATTACCCTAACATTTACAAACTCAACATTCAAGTCAGTCCAATAATTTCCATATATCAATAATATATATTATGATTGATGAGCTCATCAATACCATGATCTCCATTTCTTTAATATTTTCTTTTTATATTTATCCCGTTGAATTACTCGGAATTTCGATGGATTTTCAGAGATACACTTTAGTGTACAAATTCGGGTCTGTCAATTCATTTTCATGTGCGCACATTTCCATTTCAGAGAGCACACTCCCGCGAACCTCATCCTTACAGCGGGATTACCAGTCCAGGCTAAATCCCCTGTAATATAAACTCATAGAGTATTGTTGGGATTACCAGTCCAAGCTAAATCCCCTGCAACGACAATTACTCTAATGAGCTTGGATCTGAATTACTAGTTCAGGCTAAATTCAGACCTTAATTCGGATTACCCGTCCGGGCTAAATCCATTTTCCACATATTCTTCGGGAGGGCTATATCAAGATAGGATCACTCGTCCGGGCTAGATCCTTTTTACCGTCAATTCCTTTTTCAGAGATCCATCGAATTTTCCTTTCATTCATTCCGGATTTCTTTCCCTTTTTATCAAATATATCAATGTTTCATCAATCTTCATACAATGAACATTCAAATTATATTCACATCAATAACATACATTTCAAGAATTTAAGAATATAATTCAAGTTACACGAACTTATCTCGATACTTGTTCGTACACAAAATCTACTAATCCGGGACTTTTTCCTTTCCTCGATCTAGCTTCGTATTTGAGTTTTCCTGATCAAATTAAACTCCAAGCTTCAAACTTTCTATTTTTCCTTTTTCTTCTTTCTTTTCTCTTTTTCTTTCTCTGTTTCGTCTTTACTCTCTGTTTCTTTTCTGTTTCTAACTCTTTTCCCTTTAGTTTGTTTGTATATATATAATAATATAATAATATAATAATAATATATAATATAATAATATAATATACTTTAAAAAAATCTCAGATTTTCATACTTAAACCGCCTCAACTTTACAAAATGGTATAATTGCCATTTTGGTCCTTCATAATTTCTTTTAATCTATAATTTAACTTTTACTTTCATTTCAATCTAGTCCTTTTCATTTAATTTCCTACCCAAACGATAAAATTTTCTAACGAAAATTTAATACCACATTACTAACATTTTATAAATATTTATAAAAATATTTCCTATCATATAAATATTCATGCAAATATATTGAAATAAATTTCTATTTAAATCGGATTTATGGTTGCGAAACCATTATTCCGATAACCTTGAATTTAGGCCATTACAATTTTTCTTTTCTTCTTCTTCTTTTTTCCCCCAAAACTTCCCCCAAACCCTAGCCACCACTCCCCACTTTCAGCCACCGTCGAGCCTTCTTTCTTTCTCTTCTTCCCTTCTTTTCCAACCCGAAAACCCCCTTCTCCCTTACTTTTCTTCCCTTTTTCTCCTTTCTTTTTCTTTTTCTTTTTCCCTCATTCTCCTCTTTTTCTTTAATCCTTCACTGCCACGAACCCCATTGCCCCTTTCGGCCACCATCGATACCTCACCTATTCTCCTTTCCCCTCTCCCTCTTCTTTTGTGCAGCCAACCCACCCCCTGTCGGCCTCCTTGCCGCCCCCCAAAAAATGCCCCTCACCCCAATTCGACTATTCGTCGTTGACCACCAGTCACGCATCACTTCAGCCACCACCCTTGCCACCGTCGATTCTTTCTTTTCTTCCATTTTTTCCCATTTTCCTATTTTCTTTATTTTCTTTATTATTATTTTGTTATTAGTTATTTTATTTGCTTTATTTCTTTTCTATCATATATTATTTTCTTAGTAATATTATGTTATATTAGTCCTATTTACTTATTGATATTATGATAATTTGATACCAGTTCTTATATTGACTACTTTGCTCTTTGTTTTATTTACTATTAGTTGTTGATTTAGTTCTCATAATACTTATTTCTTTATTCTTACTTTCAGAAAGTAACTTTTAGTTATAACTTTGTTATTTGATTTTACTCAACTAGTATTTTTCACCACTGTTATTCTTGATAGCTGCGATCTTTTTAATTTGATATTCGACTACACTAGTTTAGGAGCAATTTCTTAGAACTAATTGGATTTTATTTGGTGACATCTGAGTGATACATTGTTTTTCTTTTTCAGGTACACCATAACAAATACTCGAGGTAAAACCAAAGTCGTTGTTCTCGCTTCGAAAAAGCGAAAGGGTTCTGGGGCGACTTCGACATCTTTACCTAAGATTTTCCGCGGACCCACCGAAGGACTTATTTCAGCTCCTACGTGTACGACCCCTAGGTTTGGGTCGATGCATTGACTGGGCCACGTTGGAGCAGGTCCACCCCGCTGATGAGGTCCACGCCTTCATTATCATAGCCCCATGGGACCATTTCTTTCGTATCATCGAGCCTACATATATGGAGCTTACCTTGGAGTTTTGCTCGATGTTTCACCTTCTGAACATCATGTCAGTCCATAACGAGCCAGGCACCATCATCTTTCGCCTTGGTGGTTTGGTAGGCCACATGAGCGTCCCAGAATTTGGTGCTGCTTTGGGACTTTATACAGAGGAATTCATGAGTGTCGAGGACTTTCTTCAACTCCATCGCCATATTCATTACTCGCCCTCGCTTTGTTGGACTGACCTCACGAGTGGCCTGACGAACTATGACACTAGTCGCTCGAAGGCGACTTCTCTCTCTCCAGCTCTCAGGTATCTTCACACCCTTTTAGCTCATACTTTGACAGGATGGAGAGAGGGCACCGAAGTTGTGAGCACACACGATGCATACTTCTTATGGAACATGGCATATGGCCATATATTTGATCTGGCATACTTCATCGCTTTATCCTTCCGCCATCAGACTGACTGCCATAGGAAGGGCCCCATCTGCCTAGGCCCTTACGTGAATCACCTCGCTCGACACTTCGGTCTCCTCGACACACCGGAGCAGTCCTCCATACTCACACTTGTCTGCCAGATGTCCCCTCAGGGCA
This sequence comes from Gossypium australe, assembly GCA_005393395.2. Lineage (NCBI taxonomy): Eukaryota > Viridiplantae > Streptophyta > Magnoliopsida > Malvales > Malvaceae > Gossypium > Gossypium australe. Next base: position 122,762,692 of record CM016624.1, on the reverse strand, counting down.
TCTCGACCATGCTACATATGAAGATGATCAAGCGACATCGTGGATTTGATCCTCTACAGTACCGATTGTCTCGTCCTGACGATCAGAATGATCCCGAGGACATCACTGAGGATGTTTCTCTCCCTCACGAGGATCCACCTCAACCTCCACCTCCAAGTCACCAACCTCCTTCTTATGCTCCTACTTTGATAGATATATCCGAGCGTCTCACTCGCTTCAAGCAGCAATGCTTCCGGTGGTTCAACAGTCTCAAGGCCACATTACAGTAGCTCTGCCACCATCTTCATATTTCATCTTTGGTGCCAACGAATCACGATGCGTCTGACGATGAGGACTTTTAAGTCCATTTATTTTATTTTATTTTTATCTTTATTTTTATTTTTCTTTTTAGTTTATTTCACTTTTCTATTTATTATCATCTTTTTAAAGAATTGTCTTTTATCTTTTGAACTTTATTTTCATTTTTCTAATTGTTCCTAATCAAGTAATCCCTTAATCTTCTTCCATAATTGTGTTTATTTTCTTAATAGTTGCTCAGAAATCATGCACTTCACTCGGCTATATCCACAATTTCGCTTTTACTATTTCACGGATTTCATCCAAAAATTTAGGAAGTTTCACTTCTCTCCTTCTCTTATGATTTTCCCATTATATTGTTATTATCTATTTTGGTACATTGAGAACAATGTACATCTTAAGTGTGGGGAGGTTAATTATATCATTATTAGAAAATCCCTGAATTATGTCTTGTTCTTAAGTAATTTTCTCATATTACTATTAGAATGAAACTTCTATTGACTTATGATTTTTATTGATATATTTTGGATTAAGTCATAAGTAATTGTGCATTAATTGTTTAAACTTTAATACATTAGAGAATCAAGCATGATAAGTCTATTTTCAGAATTAAAATTGCTAGGTTGTTTCCTTAAATTTGAATATTACCTTGAAGTTTAAGATTTGCAAGATTGACTTCAAAAACTATATTTTTTGTGAAATTTTGAGCGTTTTAGAGCATACACTTTTCTTGCTCGCTTTATTATTGGTTATGAGTGTGTCAATATTGATTTGTTATTCTAGAACTTGCTTCGATTATGCATGTCGAGACCAAACCTTTGATTTGATAAACTGAGATGATAAAGGCACCTAGGTTTTAACCCACTTATTCCATTAAACAGCCTACCTTCATAATTAACCCTTAGTGAACCCCTTTGAGCCTAATAAATCGTTTCTTGACTCACCCATTAATATTAACCCAAAACCCATTTTTGATTCGTTATTCCCATTTTATTGACTCATTTTTTGTCAAGATTTGATTTGGTTAGTTGCCTAACTATGTTCTTTTCAGTTGTTAAATTCTTTCTTATTATCGAAAAAAAAACACAAAAAAATGAAAATATATATATTCATTTATGTTATTTCTAGTTCTTTAGTTTGAGCTTAAGTAGTTAATTCATATTCTGAGAAGAAGCTCGTGATATTCTTTAATAATTTCAATTGATGTAGTTATTCAGTATTGGTTTATTTTTCTAGTAGGTAATTTATCAATTCGATCTCGATTCTAACCTTCTTTTTCAGCCTTTATCCACACCTTTAACCCAAGCCCCATCACAACCCTTAAAGACTTTTTGATTTGTGTATCATCTCATTTTATAGTGGTTGAAACTTGATTTTCATGCAAGCCTATGGTAATAACTTTTCATGTTTGACTTTTGAGTGCTTAATTTTTGAACCTTAAACACTTTGAGTGATTTGAGTGCATCTTTAGTGAGGATGTTTGAATTAAAGGTAATTATTTAGATAAGGGGGACACCTATGTTTTCATGCTATAAAAATGTGTGACTTGGGTTGTTTGAATCTTTAGGACACTTTTAGTTAAATTATCAATGTGTGATTATTTGTGAATTATGATAAGACATTATTGATGAGAATTATGAATTGAGGAAGTTTAATTTTAATGGTGAGTTGAGGATTTTGCTTGAGGACAAGCAAACGCTTAAGTGTGGGGATATTTGATAAACCATAAAAGTAACACATTTTAATCCCATGCTTAGTGTGTTTTTTGATGTTTATTTATACAATTTTGTGAATTCGATGCTCCTAATCCTATAAATTCGTATTTCTATGCTTAAGAGAGCATAGGGAAGGGAAAGAAACAAAAAATGGGCCAAAATTGAACAAAACGGGCCATCTTAATGATCCACACGGCCAAGTCAGAACCACATGGGCTGGGAACATGCCCATGTGAACCACACGGGCTGGACACATGCTGGTGCACCAGCCCGTGTCGATCACGAGCCACCTAAAATTCCACATGGCCTGGGCACTCCCACACGGGCTAATCACACTCTCGTGTCCCTGTCACACCCTGCTTCATTTTCACGTGGAAAAAAGCCAATTTTTAGGGTTTTTGGGCATTCTAAAGTCTATAAAAACACACCAGAAGAAGACCTAGGTGGACGCAGAATAAAACAAATAAATTACTCGAGGGAAGCCGTCGAATTCATCTCGAAAGCAGATCCACTCCAAGGTTAAAGATCTCCATCAAGTTCCTTAGAAGTTTTTGGGTTCTTTATGTCTTGTCGTTTTCTTAATTCTAAGATGTTTTCCTTTTACGTTATGAACTAAACTCCCTAAATACCTAGGGAGGATGAAACCTATGATGAATCTTATTATTTAATTATCTGAATTACATGATAAATACTTATTCTTGTTCTTAATTATGTGTTTTTAACCCTTTCTTTACTATTTTTAGGATATTAATTCAAGATTGATGTGCTTATTTAGTGGAGCAAAAGTCCCTGTTTAAGAGTAGATCTAGCATAATTAAGCGAAGTTGATTACAACCCTAAAAATAGGATGACATAAATCTGCCGGATCAGAGTCAAATCTAATAAGGGAATCCATAGATCGAGTTAATGCGACGATAGAGGTTTTAATTAGAAAGAGATTTCAATTAATCAACCTAGAGTCAGTTGTTCTTAGTCTCGAAAGAGATATAAGCATAATTTAGGGATTTTTACGGATCAAGACAAGTGAATAAATTGTTTAATTCAGAGTCAGAATAATAAGTGAAGTCTAGGTGGATTCTTCCTTGGGTATTGTCTTTATTCATTGGTTTATTCGATTACTCTCTTCACTCTTTGTCGCGTTCATAGTAAATTAGTTAGTTAGATTTTTAGATTAAAACAAAACCCCTTAATTATTAGGCTAAATAATAAAAAGATAGTTATTACTAGTAATTTTAGTCCTTGAGGATACGGAATCCGGACTCATCAAAGCTATACTACTGTTCGATAGGTGCACTTACCTTTATCGAAATATTATTTAGTTTCGAGCCCATCAACTTGTATACATATGAAATGTTACATTCGATGGCATTTGAAAGACTATGCAAATTAGTTAAAAATGAGCCCTGGGGGCCGATTGAGTATAAATGGGCCAATAGGCTCGGAAATGATTGAAATGATTAGATGAAATTGAGTTTATGTATATATATGTTGACTATTGTATATGAATAAGTGCATCCTTATAGATGATAATATGAAAAAATTAGGTAATATGTGAAATGAGTGAGATATGGTATGACAAGTAAGAAAAATATGGTATGGTTCAATTATATGAATTGATCGCTAAGTTTATGGTACTAGCTGATATATTATAAAATTAAGAAGTAATATCTTAATGTTGAGTAGCATGAATGGTAAGTTTAGGTGCATATGTAGTGAATTGGTGTGCAAAATGATTATATGCATATTCATATGGTAATGGAAACTTTTGGTATGAAATTGTATATGAAATGGCTATAAGTTGAATGTGAATTAAGTGTATGCAATTGACTTTAACTTTTATTGTATTGACTTGAATCATGGACGTATGATTTGTTTATTCCGTGCGCAAGTATAGGTAATTCTCATAGTTTCGGGGCATGATCTAGCATCCAAACAGTGATCCTCGACTCAACAATGTTTGTATAGTCCTATTTTGTCAAACATATGGCATGTACCTAAGTTGAGTCGATTTTTTGGCATAATATGTGAGCATGCTAATATTTGAAGCATGAATTGGTATATTGCAAATGGTCAAATGGTTGGATTGTGTATTTAAGTTTGTCACAAGGTTAGAAATGCATGAAATTCTTCTATGCTTATGACTTATTTGAGTATGAATATATGTCAAATGTTTTAAATGGATAACATCATGAAATTAGCTTAAATGTTGAATGGAAATGATGAAATGGTTGTACTGTAAATGTACATATATATGTAGATAAGGTATTATTCTTTAGAATTGAACCTATTAGAGATGTGCTTTTGGCTGGAAAAGTGAATGGAAATGTGTTTTGGTATGCTTAGCAAATTGCAAGTTGGTACCATATTGGACCATTTGCAAATAGATACTCACTTCGCGATGTCGAGCCATTATCGTCGTGACGAGACCTAGTCAATGAATTGCATTGCAACGAGCAAGCCCCTTAAGTCGTGATGTCAACCCAATTTTTTACAAACATTACAATTTGGTTTCAATTCAACATCGGGTTAGCAAAAGAGCTTTCGTAAGCTTGTGTAAGATTCGTAAATGATTATGCATCATATTATGATCGTGTAATATAGTTATTTGCATGTTCAAATGTTTACATTATGTAGTTATTTGATCATAGTTTCTTTGACAACGGATGTGACATCCCATAGCATCAAACTCGACGATCGGGTCATGTATGGAGTGTTACAAAAATTACAGCTAAATACCAAAATTTCTAACTCGATACCTATATTTCTAATGAAAATAGTTTGATATTTTGATATACTAAAATTTTTCTTTTCTCACCTGTGTATGAAGACCAATAACATGTACCAAAATTTTTAATGTTATACCATGATTTCCAATAATCATTCCAAATTTTTTCATCAAACAAACAAAATTTTCTCATCAAGCAAATAAAAGATAAACTATGAAATTGTTAAAATTTCACTTGTAATTGAAAGTTTCAAATTAAAAAAAAACATAAGCTAAATGAATAAAAAATCATATAAAATATAATCCCAAGAAAGAAAATTCTTAAAAAACCCAAAAATGCAAAAAAAAAAGAAAAAGAAAAAAGAGCTCTCTGAGGATTGAAGTTTTTTTTTCTTTTGGCAGTGATTTTGGAGCTTAAGGATCGATTTTTGTGTATTTTACTCTTTTTTTTATCAAAATTGTCTTTGTACATTTTAAGCCTTCGTTCCAAAATGGTTACAATAAAGAAGCTTGTTGGATGGTGGCGATGTCACTGATAGCAATAAGAACTCGGAAGTTTCTTGGCTTTCAGCTTGGAGGAACCAAAAAATAGGAGGAAGAAAAGTCTTCTGGTGGTGCTATTCACCGGAAAAGATGTCAGAATCTGACATTGATGATAAAGGCGACAACTATTGGAAGAATGGAATTGGAAAGCGTAGCGGAAAATAGGTTTAAGGGAAAACCAGAATTTTAAACTTTTTCCAAAACAAGATCTTGGTTGTGTTATCTAAAATAATAAACACTTAATCAAAATTCATACATTTTTTATTCGTCTAGGATGAACGCTTCGGCCAAGTGGTCTTTTCCACTATCTTCAAGCTCACGTCTGCTGAGCATGGGCTCACTTCGAATCAATTTTTTTTAACAAAATTATCAATGGGACAATTTCATAATTCTCTAAATTTTTGGGGTTAAATTGTAAATAACAAAAAAATATCTGAATTTTTTTTAGAATAATTTCTTTAGAGATTTTTCTCTCTATAACTTTTCTTGAATTCAAATGTGTGAGAATAATGACATAAGCTCTCTTGAAGAGTTTAGAGAGAGTTCAACTAGTATTGAAATTACTCACACTAATATTAAATTAATAAAATAATATCAACATAAATATTAAATTAAATTTAACATTAAATTTATTACATAATATTATTTTTGGATAAGCTAATTTGAAATCAAGTTACCCAATAGAGTCCAATTAGGAGTATAATTTTTCCACTGCTCTACCGTCGAAGAACCGTTGCCGCTGACCATCTGTTGTTCGCTGGATCGCCATTGTGTCCAATTGTAACATCCCGAAATTGGGCCTAGTAGGAATGGGCCCAATGGGCCTTGGGCATAGGAGTGTTTAAAATTTTTGAGAACAAGAGAATGACATTATTTCAAGTTGGACTTATTAAGAAGATGATTTTAGAAAGTTACCGGATTCTATGAAGTTTCGAGTTCAAGTTGGGCCTTAGTAAAATTTTGTGTTTAAGCCTAATAAGGAGAGATAGTAAGTGGCATCAAGGCTTATGGAAATAAAAGAGTAAATTGCTAGCATAAATGAGCATATGGCAAGGAGGTTATGTTATCAAGTGAAGTACCTTGAGGGAAGAGGTTCAAATCTCATTGTGTGCAAATTTTGACTATTATTTTTGTACTATTTCCCTAAATTTCGGCCAAGCTTGTAAATATGGCAAAATTGGATTTTTAAATTATGGTAAGGTGGACTTATTAAATTGTGGAAAAGTATGGTAAGGGGGAAAATAAGGAAAAAGAAAAAAAAGGAAATAAAAGAAATAAAAGAATTTGGAGAGTGGACTAGGTGGATGAAAAAGAAATAAAAGAATTTGAGGAGTGGAGTAGGTGGATGAAAAAGGAATAAAAGAATTTGTGGAGTGGAGTAGGTGGAAAAAAAAAAGAGATAAAAAAAAGAAAGAAAGAAAGAAAGAAGAGATAAAAAAAAGGGTTATGAAAATAAAGAAAAGAGAAGTATCATCTTTTCTTCTCTTCATCACCACCTAGAATTGGTAGCAAACAAGGGTTGGAGAGCTCAAAAAATTTCAGCAAACAAATCCTTTAGCAAGTAAGTGATTTTGATGACTTTAGTTGATAATTTTTGTATTTTTGGAGCCCTCAAAGCTTAAGCTAGCTAATGAGGGGACTAATTTGTAATATGGTTGAGAGTCTAGGGACTTGCCATGAGAGAGTTTATGCTGGTTGCAAGGTCTCGAAGTACTTTATCAAAGGTTCAATCGAAAACCTATCCCTCGTTATAAGTGACTCAGATTTTTGGTGCCGCGGAGAGCATCCCGTTACGGATTCCGAATAAGGTGTGTAATCTCATACTCTTCCGAATATATGTTTGAAATGGTGAGAAAATCTCACATCTCTCTGAAAGTTTACATGAAATATTCTGTGATTCGGTAGAAATATCGAAAAAAATTGATAACCGGTATCCGTGATCAGTCGGACGTGTGTTTGATGGTAGTGATAATCATGTTTTGTAATAAAACAGTTTCGGTTAGAAGCAGTGACGTGTTTTTGAAAAATCACTAAAAATAGGAGAAAAGGAATTAGAAAGTGAATAAGATATCAAATTAAAGCTTATTGTGTCTATTTAATATGGAAGAAACGGAGAAGGAAAAGGAATTTTACATTCTGAGATATCTTGATTTTAGTGATACTGGTTCTGATTAACTTCGGGGTTCACTGATCTGTTTTGGAAAAATCATATAAAATTGTACAAAATTAATTATTGGTTATAATTTATATGTATGGATTCTTTAGTGAGTCTATTTTCAAGAGAAACAAGTTGGAACAGTATATGAAAACCGTACAGTGAGATATTTGAAATTAAGTTAAGAGAGGTCAGAATCATTGGACAGTGAAACAAGGGAAACTTTAAGGAATAAACTGTACTAAATGGCTAGGCCAAAAATTCTAGAAAAATGTAAGTAAGAAGATACATGAGTCTAGTTTCAAGGAAATTTTACGGATCTAGATTTCGAGTTTTCTAACTCGAGTTATATGCAATTTAGCCAGTATGACGCAAATGGACAGTTTAAATTTGTATGCCCCAAATTACTAGTTAAGTTTTAGTTGCGAAATTACCCCGTTTGGGCTTAAAATGGATTTTTGACCCAATAGTTCCGTAGAGACCCAAATAGAGTTCTGTATCACTCGAGGCGATAGTGAATCTTCGAAAACACCGTTAAATATGAAATTACCGAATTACCCTTAGAGAGTAAATTATCGAATTACCCTTAGTGGGTACGATTACTGAATTACGAAAATGCCCTAATGGGCCGAATTGTTATAATTGCTATATGGGACAAATGTTATATTTGCTACATAGGCCATGTTTGGTATAAGTGATGACCGATTGTGTATTTTGGTTTTTAAGGGTAAATCGACAGGCATAAGGAAGTTCCGGGATCGTGTTAAATTCAAGTAGCTAAGGATTTCGCTAAATAGTAAGGTGTGTGATTAACCCACTGTTTTCCGGGTTTATGTTATATTGTATGTGTGGTGTAAATGCTAATGTGTGCAGTGACAATTATGAATGGATACCCTTAAGGGGTATATCGAAAATTAGGTCAGTGTTAAATATTAAGAATGTGAATATGCCAATGAGAATATGTTTGTATGCCGAATAGCATGTGCATGCATTATTTTATTATGTTATGACATTATCATATGTTGCATGTGCATGGGATGGGATCTGAATGTGAAAGAAGAAAGGGTGTACATTATGTACGTGGTCTAATGTTAGCCTTGTGCTACATTAGCGCTTGATGTTAGCTATGTGCTTCATCAAGGGAGGTGTTGGCTAGGTGTCACATCTCGGCGGTTGATAGCTGTGTGCATCACCGTAGATTGATTGATATGTGGGATCACTTATATGATCGGTGGCCTAGCCACGGCCTTGAGCAGCAAGTCTGCCAAGGTAAGATATGTGGATCACTATGTGATCGGTGGATTAGCCACGGCCTTGGGCAGGGGGTCTGCCAAGGTATGTGTAAAGGATGGACCCTAGGCTGGGTTGGGTGCATTTTGCATAAATCTGTCCGCTATGTGAATTAATGTGGAAATGGGCCAAGCCCAGTATGTGGAAACATGTGGTTGATTACACCATTATAAGAATGTGATGTGGTTGTGGGCCAAGCCCAATAAGTGAAAACATGTGATTAAATTATCTTAATATCTGTTATATGGGTTATTATATGGTTTGACATTTGGATGGAATTCAGTGGTCTAATTACACACTGAGTCTGTATGACTCACCCAATTTTTTACCAACATCGCAGGTGACGCATAGTGCTTGGACCGGGTTGGAGTGGATACGAGGTGGCCCATGCAGATGATAAATTTATTTGTTTTACACATTTTATTTATGAAAGGTTATTTATTGTAATAATGGCCTTTTAAAGTATTTACGGATTATTATTATGTTTTAAGTTGGATTGTCAATTATATTATCATCTGGAAATGTTTATTTTTAGCAACTTAAATTTTAAAAATATGTATTAAAGTTTCAACCCGGATATTTTGTAATAACTTAGTTTTATTTGGAATTTTAAAATACCAAGATTTTACAAACAAGCAAAATTTTTTTATGTTTTTACTTTAAGTCAAAATATTTTTCAAACGTTTTCCGCAGTGACATACCAGATCCGGTCAAGGCTCGTGGGCCGGGTTTGGGGTGTTACACCAATGGTGCCATCACTGGCGCAACTTTCCTCGACACCCCAAACTGTTGTTAGTTTTCCCGAATGGGCCTAACCAGCTCGACAGCTCCTCGTGAGGCCGCTCGTGTCGTTGTTGGGGTGGGGCTAGCCGTTCGAACGGCTGGCCCTACACCCAACCACCCCTTTTTCCCAATTGACAGGTGCTTGCCCAGGTCGATCATTCGCGCGACCAACTGCATGGGATGTAGCATCCCTCGACTAGGCATTCAAACGCATGGCCTAGTGCTACTGATAGGGTTGGATAAGACCCCTAGCAGGATGTTTAAACAGCCTGCTGCCATGGCTGGGGCACAATTAGCGAGGCATTCAAATGCCTGGCTGGTGCTATAATTGGTTTGGCTACTGTTGATTCAGTCTGGGCCAGTGACGACCTGACCAATCTAATCCAACCACCGGTTGGACCATCGGCCTAGTTTTACACTCGAGTTCGGTTCAACTAGCTTTGGGTCTCGGTTTCGGTTTTTGGTTCTCAGGTTCAATTTCAAGTTCAATTACCTATTAGGCCAGTTGTCTGACTTGAAAATTAATTTCTAAGAATATCATATTTATTTTAATTAGTTTGTTAATTTAATTTTACTTAGTAAAAATTAATTTTTTCCAAAAATCATTAAGATTTTCTAAATTAATTTTTCAAGAAAATTTTTAATCAAATTCTCTAATTGAACAAATTCTCACGACCCCCTAATTTAATTTCTCATCAAATAAATTGATTCATTGAAATTATTTCCAAAGTCGTATTCTTCTGATTCAAATGCAGTCCAATCGAGCTTTTTTGAGCTAACAAAGGGACCAATCGAACATATAAAATTAGACTTGAGCAATTGCAATTATGTCTAGAAGAATCATTTTGATAATTCACAATTTACTTAATCATGGAGTTAGTCTACAAGAAGTACCATGATTGAAAACTCCTTATTGTATACTCTTTATGAAAAAAATTCATCTAACTGCTTTGTCCAATGACCTCGTCATGTATGTGTTACCCTCATATGATATTCTTGATTCCTTTGAGTTAAATCTGTTCACTCAATACAATCCTATTTTATCCCATTTTCACTATTGTATCTTCTTAATGATTAATATGATCACTACCAACTAATGACTGTGATAAATTACTCGTTCGAGAATAATCAATTTGTGGCCATGTTCCATATTTATCAACCCACATAATGCCAATGAGAGAATATCGTTAACTATTTAACCGAGCTACGAATTTCATTGGTTCTAGTAAAGTCATGCCATACACAAGTCATGTACCCAACATACCGACTATCGGCTCAATCATCTTTACAACAAAAGCCTCCACTTATATCAAAGCACATGAGTTACATACGCATGGTTAGTGACTAACTCAAGATTTAGTTAAGTCGCACTATGAATGTCACAAGTGAATCAATTCACAAACAAATTCAGAATTAATTCAACTCGGGTTCAGTCCAATGTATCATTCTTCCAATGAGTACAACTATGTCTCTACCTGTGGATTCAATTGCTCCAATAGCCAAGACTAATCATCTCCCTAATTGGAATTGTAGAGACACAACAATCCTTCTAAATATTTGAATAAAATGCTCACTTTGATTCTTTCACGGAATTACGGACTCATTTCGATTATCACTGAAGTAAGTTGTCTTTCTCGTAATGTAAACATTCTTACAATGTCACTTATCATCAATTTGAACTTAGACAATCAATTAGCTAATATTTTTTTTGTCACAATTTCTCTATATATGCAAAACATGAAAGATAGAAACACAAAAGATGTAATAGCGAAATGTGAAATTAACTTTATCTATTTATTCATCGTTCAAATACATAGAAAACAGTTACATGTTTACTACACTATGGATACATTTTCCAACAACAATATCAATAATTTGGTAAAGCAAAGAAGATTAAGAGAGTTTGGGTTTTTTCTAGGGCAGGGAAGAGAAAAATAAAGGAAGAAAATTTTGTTTAATTTAATTTCTATAATTTTGTAAATTTTTAATATATTTAATATATTTTATTTATAACATTTTAGTAAATTTAATAATTTTTTATTTTTAAATAAATTTATATGTGTTTATAAATTTTATGTTTTTTTATAGATTTTAAATTATTTGCATATGTGGCATACCAAAATTTATAAAGGTATATCAAAATATTTGAAGAAATACTGAAATTTCTAAAAAGATGTCAAAATGTTTTGACAGATACCAAAATTTGTAATCAAATTACCAAAATTTCTAATGATTATCATTAGTTATTTTGGTATACCAAAATTTTTCTTTTCCTGCGGGCGTGTGAAGACCAATATGGCTAGTACCAAAATTTATAACAATATATCAAAATTTCTGACACAATAACAAAATTTCTAATGGTTACCAAAATTTCCAACCAAACTCCAAAATTTTCTCTTCCCTGCCTATGTGTAGAGATCAACATCTGTAATGGCCAATTACCAAAATTTGTAAGGGATACTAAAATCACTAACCAAAAGACTTGGTCTTTTTTCACCGGAAGCTGGAAATTTCTTTAAGAATATTTTGTTTTCAAATACTTTTGGTTTCCTTAAAGATTTCTTCTTTTTCTTTTCTCGAGCTTAAATCCCAAAAATTGTATCTGTTCTGTTAGAGATTTTGATATTTGGTTACAAATTTTGGAATCCATTAAAATTTTTGGCAGCTTATGAGAATAACCAATTACAATTTTGTTTTATATTGAAGCTTATGGAAAGCGTATATTAAGAAGCTTACGCTAGAATTTTCGTCACTTTTCCAGTCTTCCTTTTCTTTTGATTTACAATATAGATCGGATGATCAAGGCTAGTCTTCCTTAAGGGAGAGATGGCTTTTGTATTTCAAAACATAGCTAAAATTTAGTTCCAAAGATACATGTACCCTGTGTGGTATTAAGACCTGACTCATTGTTTTGACCCTAAAACATCGCATTAGGACCTATTTGATTTTGAATTTCAACTATAATGGTATATTACTGCCTGGAATCATTTTTATTTTATTTTAAAGCATGATTGATCATTTGAGTTGTTTAGACGACAAATATAGTGTTCTGTATTCGATTATTTTTCGGATTGGGTATAGATGTTACATTTTGAACTTAAAATAATTAACGAAATCTATTGATGGGTTTTGAATCCACCAATTTAAATATTTTACACCCTAAGACAAAATTAAAATTTTAAAATTATAGACATGATAGTATGATTGAATCCCATGTAAATTCAATCAATTAGATTTGATTTATTCAACAATCAATGTTGTCATAAGAAGAGTCACGTCCAAAACATAACGGTATTGTAAGAAAAATAAAATGGTATTAAACACTATGCATTTGGACGAGCTTACTACTTCAAATTCTATAGCAAGTTTGTCCCCTAACACGTTACTTTCAAGATCAAATTTCTACCTTCTTCAATGAAGCATGATTGGAGAATGAATCTTTTTTAGCAAGGGAGAATGATACGAGTATGGTTGAGCTTAATCTTTTACAAAGCCCATGTGACAAACCCAAAAGACTACAAAACGTGAGGTCCAACTTTGAATGGGAACAAACATCCTTGGAGTTGATTTCAAGAAATTCAAGAAAACAAATTTTGGTTTAAAACCAACAGATCTCATGATTTTAAGTTTCAAAAAAATCAATATTCCAATATTTGAAAATCTTGGTTGAAGATGGAATTTCTTGAAGCAGGACTTGCTTGGAGGATCTCCTACAAGCTTCATAGAGTCAAAGCCTTGAAGAAATCGATATCCAACAAGCTATACCAACTTCCATGGTGTTTTGAGCCCATTTAGACATCATTAGGATTAGTTATGCTTTATTTTGATCTAATATGCTTTTAGCCCATTTGAGTAATTTTATTTACGCCCAATAATGTGATTTTCATGTTAAAATTCGACCCAGTAGCCCATTCATATAAGCTGGCCGAATTTCACCTATGAGGTTAAGTTTATTCTTACTTCTTTTTTTCTTTTTTCTTGTTACTTGTGGTTCAGATAATTTTCCTTTAGTTTTACCCTAGTTTTTGCGCATAAAAGGTAATAAATGCCCCCTATGTACATAATTTATTTGCCATTCTTTTATGAATAAAAACTTCAGAATTTTTCCATCACCCAACATCTATCATCTCCCTTTCTATACAAAGTAAACGTTCCGTTGAAGTACTGTATAAGGGATTGCTCTAAATTATTCTGTTGTGGGTAGTTTGTGCACAATTGTTTTTTGAACATTTCCTAATAATTATATAGTGATCTAAATCTTTGTGCTTTTAGAAATTTGCCTACCAATTCTCATGACCCTAGAAGTTGGAAAAAAATCTTTTAAGAAATAAACAAGTCATATTTAGCCGGTGGTGGAGTAGGGGTTGGTTAGCCCTGACCCTCCTAAGATAGAAAATTTTTATTTAGACTCTCTATAATTTATAAAATTTTAAATTAGTAATAGTAAAATTATATTTTACCTCTCAAAAATGATAAAATTTTGATTTAATTCTTTAAAAATTATAAACATATAGACTACTAAAATGATAAAATTATAATTTTACTATCATAAAAATATATAATTTAATCCTAAAATCTAAAAATTATTTTTGCTCCAGCACAGTATCTAGCGAAGTGGCAACCCAACCTGACAGTAAATAAAACCACTCCTTAGTTGAATCGGCTAAGGAAAGTGGAAAAGTTGTAATTTTGTTTGTTCTTCAATTACAGCTTAGGGCTTCATGCTTGAACAAACAATCTCAAATTCTTTTAAATGTTTGTAGGTTAAAAAATTACTAGTTTTAAAAATTATTAGAAATTAGAAAATTATTAGAAAATAATAAATGTTATTAAAAAGTATTAAATGTTATAAAAATTTAAATATTACCACTCCTTTTATAAATATTATATTATTTTTTATAAAATTTTTGAGATTTTTTATATTAAAAATCATTTAACCTCTCTTAAAATAATTAAAATAAGTTAATTAAGTTCTCGTAAAATAATTAAAAAACCAATTAAGTATTCCACGTCATTATTTTTCTATGACAAATATCACATCATCAAAATTTTCTTTGTCAGATGTCATATCACCTATCACATTAGCACTTAGCTTACAAAAAACCATATTACAAGGATTTAATTGATTGCAACTTTTAATTAAAGGGTTAATTAATTATACTTTTCATCGAAGAGCTCAATTGATTTTTGAACTAGGGGTTTCTTTTAACACTTAAGATTAATTAATTTTAAATGGCAAATCCCTTGTATTTTTCTAATTAATTGCTTTGAAAAGGTATAAAATGAAGAGATATTTTTTTACTACTTTTTCATAAACAATATCTCTTCAAATATGGTAAGTAAATCACACTAAAAATTTTTGAAATAAGATTTCGTCGAATAACTTGTCACTCAAAATCTTTAAAAAGAGATAAGTGAATAATCAAAATATTTAGATTAATATAATAAATTGCAATGTAAATTACAAATAACAATGCAATTGAAAGTATTAACACCAAGACTATTGCACGAAAATGTTATCTTTTATAATCCAGTATATACATACAAATAAGTCAATTTGGAGTCAAAAGTTGATTTATTGATGACTTTTAAAAAGTTGCAACCTTTGAAAATTTTTTGAATACAAAGAAAATCTCTCTTGATTCTTCTCTTCACTTTGAGCTTTGATCCAAGGGCCGTATGATTTAAACTGGGACAGATGTGGATTGCTTAAAGGATCATGTTGACTTGTTCTTGAAATAGGTTTGGACCTCATTTCTTCAGTTTATTTGGATTGAAAGGTAGCTTTCTTCAGGAACAACTTTTGGCTTCTTCTCCATGGCTGAACAGGATTGGAAGGCAGCTTTTCTTTAGAACTAATGTGGCGTTCTTTAGATTTTCTTCAAGTTCTTCGACTTCTTCGACTTTTTCAGATATTTTTGCAAAGATCTTTTGGCCTTCTTGAACTTGTATATGTGTAAAATGGCTTCAGTGACCCATTTTTATAGCTCTAAATAGGGATGTAAATGAGACACTGGTACTCGCAAGCTACTCACATTCAACTCGAAAAAAAAACCGAACTCGATTAAGTAATTATCGAGCCAAGCTCGAGCAGCTCAAGCTATTGATTGTAGGGGTGATCGTTTGATCGAATCGAGTGAAAAATTTTCGAGTCCCACTTCATCATCCTAACTTGCTTTGACATTTTTTCGAATAGAATTGAGTAAAATGAAATTTAAGTCGAGTTGAATTGAATGAAATTGTTCGAGTTAAATTAAAAAAAAAAATAAAGATGTCAAATTAAAATCTCATTACAATATAACTAATTCTATGTTAGAGCACATAAATTTACAACCATATATTTTTGAAAACTCTTTCAAAACAAAATAAGAGAAAAAAAAAGATATTTTAGTATAATAATCATTCATTTACTTATTTATTGTTTCCTGTGTTTTTAGTTTTTTTTTTAAATCCCTTCTTTTGAGATTTTAATAAAAGCTCCAGCTAAATTTTATTTTAAAAAAAAAAGTCCCAAAGAATATTATTGTAGAATTTTTTAAAATTTTTTTATATATTCTATAGATTTTTTAATATTTTAATATTTTTTGAAATATAAAATTTGAAATTTTTATAAATATTTTAAATTTTAAAAATTATTTTATATTTTTATGTAATTTTTGTTGAGAGAGAGATCACTTTGCTCATTTTTAAAATTGACAGGGATCAAATGTGCATTTACATCAATCTATTATTTTAGTTAATCAAATTATTTGAGATATTCAAATCGTAAAATTTAACTCGATTCAAACTTGAAACTCAAATTACTTATTTGAGTTGACTAAAAAAAATAAAATAACTCGATTCGATTAATTCGATCGAAATTCGATTTTTTTTTTTCAAATTTTCAAGTCAAATAGAGTTTTGCTCACCCCTAATCAATCGAGCCAAATTCAAGTTTAGTAATACTTGACTCTAGCGGCTTGCGAGCCTTATCGAGCTTTTCATATTTTTATATTATTAAATTATACTATTGCCCTTAATATGTATTATTAACCCCAAGCTTAATTATTGAGCCGATCTCGAGCTTGGGTTCAAGCTTAAGTATAAAAATTGGCAAGTGAGGTTAATCGAACTCGATCTCAAGTAGTTTGATTATATCTCAAGCCGAGCTTAAAAATAGATGTTCGATCGAACTCAAGTTTGACAATATTCAACCTCAGCTCGGTTCAATTACACACCTAAATTACTAAATATTTGAATAAAAGAGAATTCTTATAGAATTTAATTGCTTCATTTCATTGTCTAACAAGAATTTGAACTATTTTATTTATTATTTCTCTCTTATTAATTTAGTTAATTAGAAATAAAATGTATTTAATGTTATTATCCAAGTATTTTATTTTAATGAGTGATAATATTCTTTTATTATTATTATTATTATTATTATTATTATTATTATTATTATTATTATTATTATTATTATTATTATTATTATCTCTTAATTTATGATAATTTTGACATTACCAACAATAATTTTTGACACTTTATAATTTTTTCAAAATTTTCTTCTAATCAAGCCATTCCTATAAGCAAAACTACCATCTAACTGACCTACCAAAAAACTACCATCTAGCTGGAAAAACAAAAAAACTAAATAACAAATTGGGATGTAATATCGCAGAGGAGAAGTGATTGTATGAAATTGTAATTCCATATTATCTCTGTCTCTTTTTAATAGGAGAATGATAAATGAACTTTTTTTCTCTTAAATTTTATTATTTTTAATTAGATTTGGATATAAAGTAAAATCACAATCATCTATTTATGGCAAAGTCTGAGTCTACCACTAAATCACCAAAGCTTCGACAGCAACATTTTCTAACAATTTCCATAGTTTCATTGCTTTGTATAATTTTGTTACTTTAGATAGTTATTTTCTAAAGATTTTACCAATGTAAATGTGAAAATATTAGTTGAAACAAAACAATAGAAGAGATCAAGGCAACATACACATCTCAAATAACATTATTTTCTGGAAAAAATTATGATTTTTATTTCTCCAAGACAAACAGGTGGTAGCAACCTGCACTGCTGTAAGTAGCTGAAACAACAGTATTCAGGTGATAAACAACCTGTTTTATTTCCAAACTATATAACTTGGAAAATTACTTGCTACAATCACAGACAGCAAAACCATTGATACAAATTTTCAATCGTTTGAGTTGTTGGAGAGAGTCCATTCATCCAAAACCTCATTTTTTGCTGCAGACTTTGCATCCATGGTTATTTCAAGTTGAAACCTTGCTCCCCTTTGGTGGTGTATTGCCGAACTTCCAGTGGAATTGACTTAAATTATCAGGCAAAAAATCACCAGCTACCTCATTTATCGGGACCGCATTAGAAATTTCTTTCAAATCTTCTTCTGTGAGCTTTACTTTAAGTGAATCACTGTTACTATCGAGATTCTTTATCTTGGTTGTTCCTGTGAAAAAAAAAAATGAAAGAAAGGGTCAAAACTTCGGTCCTAGTCCTATTATCTAAACAAATAATTAAGTATATATGCATTTGTACTTGGTACAAGATTTTCAGGCCAATTATGCTACTTCTGCTGCGACTTTTAGTTGAAATGTCTGTTGGCCATCAAAGAGAGAAAATAGATGTTGAAAATTAAAGAATGTGACTCACCGGGAATCGGTGCTACATCGTCCCCTTGATGAAGAACCCAGGCAAGTGCTAATTGTGCAGGGCTACATCCATGCTTCTTAGCCAACTTCTCGACTTTCAAATATATGATCTTATTTTTGTCCAAGTTCTCTTCTTGAAACCTTGGGAAAGTTGGCTTAAAAGTAGAAGTTGGCTATCAGTTTACTATACAAAGATTAGGGATAAGTTAAAGACATGAATGATGTTAGTTCCCATACCAGAAAACTATTTGCAGGCATAGTTTCCATTACTCCTCTGCCTGCAAAGAAACCGCTACCAAGAGGGCCATATGGAACAATGCCAATTCCAAGTTCCCTGCATAGATTAAAACATTTATTCAGGCATTTATTGTGCTTTGGCTTGTAGCAGATGGAGGGGTAAGTAATGGTTGATAGCATGAGTTTAGCAAGTCTCTTAGGAAACGAAAAGACTAGCAACATTAGAGTTTGGATATGAAGTAAACATTACTTTTTAAAAGTTTGAATGGTTTAAGATGCATGAGCAAACCTGCAAAGGGGGACTATTTCTTCCTCAAGATCACGAGTCCATAGCGACCACTCTATCTGTAAAGCAGTTATGGGATGTACTGCATGTGCTCTCTTTATAGTTTCAGGGGAAGCTCCAGATAAACCTATGTACTTTATTTTCCCCTCTTCCACCAACTTCTTCAGTTCAGACATCTAGACATAGAAAGTTCAAGCAGCTAAAGATTACTGTCCCACTATAAGATTATGAAACAAGGAAATAATTTTAAGATGCTTTCAACTGCAGCACTTACAGTATCCTCTATTGGAGTGTTGGTGTCAACCCTGTGTTGGTAGTAGAGATCAATATAGTCCACATCTAGGCGCTTAAGGCTAGCTTCAATACAGGCACGGACATATTCGGGAGTACCGTTTATTGTGACACCGGCCGAAACCATTTTTTCGATTCCAAACTTTGTGGCTAATTGTACCTTCTCTCTTGGTAGTTGCTTCAATGCCTGGAAAAAGGACGAGAACAATAATGGAAACATAAAATCATATCAGGGTGATCAACAAAATAGCCTTTTGTTTAAGGAATGGAATCGCATTTAGAAGCAAAATCTGGAAGCAGTAGCAATTGAACTTAAAAATATAAACAGTTTGTCCAAGCATGTTTACCTTTCCAACCAAAATTTCATTAGTTTTGGGTCCATAGAAATCAGATGTATCAAAGAAAGTGATACCTCTGTGGAATGCATGCTTGATAATCGATATCCCAACTTCTTCGGGGACAGGATCATTGTAAACTCCAGTGAGACCCATACAACCAAACCCCAACTTTGAAACCTACAAAATGAAAAATATAAGTTACAAAAGAAGTAAGACAAGTAAGTTACTCTGCATATCTTAATACACAATTCTACAGTCTTCATATCTTGGAGGAACAGATATAATCCTTTAAGAAGAACTTAATCTAACCTCAAGCCCTTGAGTTCCCAGTTTGACTCTGGGAATCTGAAATCTCTGCTGCTCCTCACCCATCTTTTGTCCCTTTTTTTCTGTCCTTCCTTGTGTTAATGAACTGAGGCTTTCTTGTTTGTGTACAGCTGAATAGAAAGTACAGTAAGAATAAAAGATTTAGCAGATGGCTATTAGCAACCTTGAACCCTGAATCTGCATCTAGTACTTGGTGACTCCTCTAAATATGTCACCCAATAGGTCATCCTTTTGACTGTTTTGTTAAAAACATAGAAATTTTTGCTGCAAGAATTGTTAAATATCAAAAGGCAAACAATTAGTCAAAAATGGCAGAATAATGATGTTATCAGATGATACACCTTATTTTGCATTCCCGACAAATTTAATATTTTTCAAGATTTTCAACATCTTTGGAATACCTACCAATGTTTGTATAGGCCATAGGCTAGAGAGTCAAACACGGTACTTCGAACAAATCACTATTTCCAGCCTTCTTTCTTCAGAGACCATTAAGATTCATATATTGGTATAACTTCATAAATTTTCGAAACTACCATTTTTGTTTTTCCAACAGCAAGTTGAACCACACTTTGCATATAATATCATTGAGAAAGATAAATAGAAGCCATGTGTTTGAAAACTTTGAATTGTTTATGATGGATGTTATTAGATTATACACCGTTTTAATATTAAAGAATGGAGAACAACAAAGCACCAACTTTTGGAATTTGGAAACAGCCACCAGCGGCATTATTATTATTATTCAACTAAAACTATTTATAATATATTTTGGGTTAATATGCAAATCGGTACCTGAACTGTACCTTATTAATCAATATGGTACCTATGGATTTTTCTCCCAATTTGCTTCCTGTAAAATTACGCGGTTAACCGCTTAAACCCAAATCGCGATGGAGTTCAGACGTGGCATTATGGACCAACCTAGTGATGCCCGCTGTGTCATTTTTTAAAATTAAAAATGCTTTACTTTTCTACGTCAATACTTGTGTTGGTGAAGCGTAGGTGAAGCGTAGAAGCTAACAAAGAAGCAATGGTTGTGGCGAAAAAGATAATTTATTTAAGTTATAAGAAAATAATCAAAATAAAATTTTCACTAAAATTCGGTAACAAGGGGGCCAATTAGGTCTCACAAATTTGACTGTTGTAATGGATAAGAGCTCTCACTCGTCCTCTCATCTTTAACGAAATAGCCTACTGATAAACCGTAAAAGTAACAAATTTTAATCCCACATTTAATATGCTTTTGGATGATTTATTCCTTGTTTTATATAAGAAGGTGCTTGTAATCCTTTCTTTTCATGTCTTATATCCAGGAAAGCACCCGAGGATGAAAAGAACACGAAACAGGCCCAAAATAGAGTAAATGGGCCTTAGCACGAAATTGACACGGCCTGGCCCAAAGTCCACACGGCCATGCCTCGATGAACACCTGGAGCACGGCCTCAACTCCGTCACACACGGCCGTGCCTCAAGTTAGAAAACCGAACACGGTCAGGTCTCGATCCACACGGGCGTGTGCCATGGCCGTGCCTCTGTCGCTGGAAAGAGCAATTTCAGTCGAAAAAGGATACTTAGGGAGAAAGAATCGCATTCCAAGAGCCTATATATATCCCCCAAGTACCACCTTTGAAAGGCATCGAAAGCTAGGCCAAGGAGCCAAGCCGAGAAGGTCAGAGTTAGGGAATAACGCGGGGATAGCCAATTGATCCATCCCAAGAAGCCGGAATTATACTCAAGACGGCGGAATTCTCCTTCAATTCCCTCAGGGGGTTTTAGGCTTTTCTTATGTTTTGTTTTATCTTTTCTCTTGCGATGTTTTGTTTATTCATTATGAACTAAACCCCTCAGATACCTGAAGGGGATGAAACCTAGATAGATTTTGTTATTTGATTTTTAAGTTATATGGTAATTACTTAGTTTGTTCTTAATTATGTTGCTTAATCCAAATCTAATATGCTTAGGTGGAGGAGGAATAGACCCTGCCTAAGAGTAGATCTAACATAATTAAGCGGAGTTGATCGAACGCCTAGAGATAGGGTTACGAGATTTTGCCAGATTAGGGTGAAACCTAATATGGGAGTCCGTTGATTGATTTACTGCTATCCTAGGGGGTTATTATAAGCGAACGAGAGTTCCACTAATTAACCTAGGGTTAGACGTTATTCGCCTCGAGAGAGGGTTTAATATAGGTTAGGGAGTCTCACGGATCAAGCTAAGTACAACATAATTTAGGGTTAGATAATAAGTGAAGTTTAGGTGGATTCTTCCCGAGGGTATCGTCGCAATCAACTGAGTTTTTCTTCAAAGTTATTTTCCAATTCGTTCTTCTTGTCTTTGTGTCCTTAGTTTAAGTCTTCGACAATTTAGTTTAAAGCAACCTTCACTTTAATATAGGCTAAATAATAAAAAGAAAGTTAGTATTAATACTTTTAGTTCCTTTGGGTTCGATAATCCAGTCTTGCCTAAGCTATACTACTGTTCGATAGGTACACTTGCCTTTAATCGTTGTCAGAGTTAGTCTCCAGGTTTGATCATTCTTTTATAAATATTTAAAGCTCTGATTTTGACACGATCAAGTTTTTGGCGCCGTTGCCGGGGAACTAAAATATTAAGAAAACTCTATTTTTATTATTTTAGCCTTAATTTTTGTTTTTCGCAATTTATTTCTTATTTTTGTTTTTATTTTTACTTTTAACTGAAATTTTCTTTCTTTCTTCTTTCTAGCAGGTACCTCTAGTTTATGACTAGAAGGACCCCGAGAGGACCTTTGATATTCGATAGTGAAATCGAAGCTACCGCTCGTAGGAATCGTCGGGAAACCAGGCGAGCCCTAGATTACACAGAAAGAGAGGAAGAAAACAGATCCAATCCTATTGAAAGGATGGACAAAAACAACCTACAACCACACGATGTGGGGGAAAATAATGCTCCACGTACAATGTTTGATTATGAGAAACCGCATTTAACAGGAGCAGAATCTAGTATTGTTAGGCCTGCTATATCTGCTAACAATTTTGAATTAAAGCCTAACACAATACAAATGATTCAACAGTTTGTTCAATTTGATGGTTTACAGGACGAAGATCCAAACACGCACATAGCTAACTTTTTGGAGTTCTGTGATACCTTCAAAATAAATGGTGTTTCTGATGATGCCATACGTCTTCAGTTATTCCCTTTTTCATTGAAAAAATAAAGCCAAACAGTGGTTAAACTCGTTACAACGAGGGTCAATCACTACATGGGATCAGATGACCGAAAAGTTTTTAATGAAATATTTCCCACCGGCCAAAACGGCCAAATTACGGAATGATATCTCCTCTTTTGTGCAGATGGATTTAGAGATGCTATATGACGCATGGGAGAGATTCAAAGATCTCTTGAGGAGGTGCCCACACCATGGTTTATCCTTGTGGCTACAAGTCCAAACTTTCTAGAACGGAGTAAACCCCTCAACGAGGCAACTAATAGATTCAGCCGCCGGTGGAACGCTGAACAACAAAACTCCTGAAGCAGCCTACGAGTTCATTGAGGAGATGTCATTAAACAATTTCAGTGGCAAGCCTCAAGGACCAAACCGACAAAATTGGCAGGAGTTTTCAACGTCGATGCCATGACCATGCTATCAACGCAGCTAGAGATGATGAATAAAAAGCTTGACAGCTTATGTTCTTCACAAGCACATCCAGTCATGCAGTGCGACGCAAGTGGAAACATGGCGAATCCTGAGTACCCACCTTCTCAACCAGGAGCAGAGGACGAACAGATGAACTATATAGGTAATAATTTTCGATCCAATAATAATGCTTATAGTAACACTTACAATTCAGGTTGGAGGAACCACCCAAATTTTTCGTGGGGAGGCCAAGGCAATCAAGGAAATCAAAGGCAACAACCTTCTCAGAACTTCCAAAATTTACCTTATCCACAAGAGAAGAAACAAACCCACGAGGAGGAATCGGCAAATACAGAAAAACACCTGCACGATATCGAGAGAACCCTTAAAGATCAACAAACGTCAATTGAAAAATTTACAGAGTCATTTGGGGAACTCACTAAGACGGTTGGAATGCTTACTAAGATGATCTGTGAAATACAAGCAGAAATTTTTCCTAAGGGGACAGAACAGGTCAAAGCAGTCACACTAAGAAGTGGAAAGGAATTAGGTGAACTGAAGAAACAAAGCCCAAACGAGAACGACAAGGCAATAGATGAGGGGATGGAGGATGTAACTCCATTACGAAATGAGAACAAACCACCAATCCCATATCCAACAAAGTTAAAAAAGGAACGAATTGATGCACACTACGGTAAGTTTCTTGAACCTTTTAAACAAATATATATCAACTTACCTTTTGTTGAAGCTATTTCACAGATGCCAAAGTACGCAAAATTTCTAAAGGAACTGCTGACGAATAAACGAAAACTTGAAGAGGTGTCAACGGTGGAACTTAATGAAGAGTGTTCAGCCATCCTCCAAAATAAGCTACCAACCAAGTTAAAAGACCCAGGAAGTTTTACTATCCCTTGTTTAATTGGTAGCTCGAATATTAAGAAAGCATTAGCTGATCTAGGTGCCAGTATAAATTTAATGCCTTATAAAATGTTTAAACAACTAGATCTTGGGGAACCAACACCCACTAGGATGAGTATTCAGTTAGCAGATAGATCCATTAAATATCCTAGAGGAGTTATCGAAGATGTCTTGGTAAAAATTGATAAATTTATTTTCCCTGTTGATTTCGTTGTGTTAGACATGGATGAAGACATTAATGTTCCTTTAATATTAGGGCATCCTTTTTTAGCTACTGCTAGAGCCGTTATTGATGTAGGTGATGGTAAACTCACACTGAGGATAGGTGATGAAGAAATCATTTTTCAAATTTATGATGCCATGCGATATTCTAAAAGCAAGATGATTCCTGTTATTTTGTTGATACTACTGATCATATCGTTCAACATTCATTACAGGAAATCATACATGACGACACGATGGAACTGTGCCTAACTCAAGAAGAGGGAGAAGAAGATGAGGACGATGAGTTGAATCTGAATACATCATCATTCAAACAAATTAAAGAAGAAAACATAGAAAAAGATGACAAATTAAAACAGAAACCCTCCATCGAAGAGCCCCCTAAATTGAAATTAAAACAGTTACCAAAACACTTAAAATATGCATTCCTCAGGGACAATTTTACGCTACCAGTAATCATCTCTGCAGAAATAGAACCCAAAGAAAAAAAGGAGCTGATAAAGGTACTAAGAGAGCACAAAAAAACCATAGCTTGGAAAATTTCTGACATCAAGGGAATAAGCCCCGCATTCTGCACCCACAAAATTGTAATGGAAGAAGAATATAAGCCGTGTGTGCAACCTCAGAGATGGTTAAACCCCAACATGAAAGAGGTTGTCAAAACTGAGGTAATTAAACTTCTAGATGCAGGAATAGTTTATTCTATTTCTGATAGCACTTGGGTAAGTCCTGTGCAGGTAGTTCCAAATAAAGGAGGAATGGCGGTAGTGCCCAATGAAAAGAATGAGTTAATTTCCACAAGAACAGTTACAGGTTGGAGAGTCTGTATAGACTATAGAAAGTTAAATTATGCCACTAGAAAAGATCACTTCCCTCTGCCCTTCATAGACCAAATGTTGGAAAGATTATCCGGGCACATGTACTACTACTTTTTGGACGGACTCACCGACTACTTCCAAATTCCCATAACTCCTGAAGATCAAGAGAAGACGACATTTACATGCCCATAAGGTACGTTCACTTATCGTAGAATGCCTTTTGGATTATGAAATACTCCTGCTACGTTTCAGCGTTGCATGTTGGCAATCTTTGACGAACTCGTAGAAGACATCATGGAGGTATTTATGGATAATTTATCGGTATTCGGTAATTCTTTCCATCTTTGCCTTAAAAATTTAAAACGAGTTCTAATGAGATGTAAGGAAACAAACCTTGTTTTGAACTGGGAAAAATGTCACTTTATGGTTAGAGAAGAAATTGTGTTAGGACATAAGATTTCTAGTAAAGGGATTAAGGTAGATAAGGCAAAGATTGAAACCATAGAAAAACTACCTCCTCTTAGTTCTGTTAAGGCTATTAGAAGCTTTTTAGGACATGTAGGGTTCTATAGAAGATTTATTAAAAACTTTTCTAAAATAGCTAAGCCTTTGACAAAATTACTAGAAAAGGATGTTCCTTTTGATTTCAACCAGGAATGTTTAGATGCATTTAATATCCTTAAGGATAGATTAATAAATGCGCCGATCATAGCTGCACCTGATTGGAATTTACCCTTTGAACTAATGTGTGATGCAAGTGATTTTGTAGTAGGTGCAGTTTTGGGACAACGAAGAGACAAGCATTTCCAGCCAATTTACTACGCTGGCAGAACATTAACACCCGCTCAAGAAAATTACACCACCATAGAAAAAGAATTACTAGCTGTAGTTTTTGCTTTTGATAAATTTAGACAGTATCTAATACTGTCTAAAGTTATTGTTTACACTGACCACTCAGCTCTTCGTTATCTTCTAAACAAACCTGATGCAAAACCCAAACTCATACGATGGATTTTACTTTTACAGGAATTCAATTTGGAAATACAAGACAAGAAAGGAGCCGAGAATCTCACAGCAGATCACCTTTCTAGACTTGAAAATCCACACACCAAAGAGCTCGATGAAAGTGAAATAAATGATTCGTTTCCTGAAGAACAACTCTTTTCTATAACACATTCTGAGGTACCATGGTTTGCAAATATTGCGAATTATTTAGCTGCTAACATCTTACCAAGAAAATTAACACATCACCAAAAGAAGCGATTCTTTGCTGATGTGAAAATTTATTTTTGGGAAGATCCCTTTCTTTTCCACATTTGTACAGATCAGGTAATTCGAAGATGTGTTACAAAGACAGAAGCAAACAAAATCTTGGAGCATTGCCATTCAGGACCATCAGGAGGACACTACAGTGGTATTAAGACAGCACACAAAATACTCGAATCAGGTTTTTATTGACCTACTCTATTTAAAGATGCCAACAGGTATGTTACCTCGTATGATAGATGCCAACGAATAGGTAATATTTCTAAACGAGATGAAATGCCTCAAACATATATGTTATCATGTAAAATATTTGATGTATGGGGTATCGATTTCATGGGACCATTCCCTAGTTCGTTTGGAAACAAATACATCCTAGTGGCAGTCGATTACATATCAAAATGGATGGAAGCGGAAGCTTTACCTACCAATGATGCTAGGGTAGTAGTCAAGTTCCTCAAGAAACTGTTTTCCAGATTTGGCACACCTAGAGCAATTATTAGTGATAGGGGTACTCACTTCTACAATACACAATTTGAAAAAGTCCTAAAAAAATATGGAGTATACCACAGAACAGCAACCCCATATCATCCTCAAACCAGTGGGCAAGTTGAGGTGGCAAACCGAGAACTTAAGCGCATTCTAGAAAAAACTGTTGAATCAAATGGAAAAGACTGGGTAGATGATGCGTTATGGGCCTATAGGACAGCATATAAAACACCTTTAGGGACATCCCCATACAAACTTGTATACGGGAAAAGCTGTCATTTACAATTCGAATTAGAACACAAAACTTTTTGGGCAATAAAATTTTTGAATACTGACCTCAGAATTGCAGGAAAGAGGAGAATGATGCAGATAAATGAGCTAGACGAGTGGAGAACGGAAGCCTATGAGAACTCAAAACTGTACAAGGAAGCAACAAAGCGACGCCACGATGCTCGACTTAAGAGATCAAGGCAATTCGAAGTAGGAGACTTAGTCCTACTGTACAACTCAAGGCTTAAACTATTCCCGGGAAAGTTGAAATCAAGATGGTCAGACCCATTCATGATCAAAACAATATTTCCATACGGCACCATCGAGGTAACTCATCCCACTAAAGGAACATTTAAGGTAAATGGTCACCTACTTAAAATTTATAATGGTGCAGATGTTGGAAACATGAGAGAGGAGCTTATGCTTCATAAGCCTTCCTTTAGAACTGAAAACAGGGAGAGTCTAGCTTAATACTATAAATGAGCGCTTCTCGGGAGGCAACCCGAGCACTAACACATTATCGTTGTTCTTATTTTCTTTCTTATCTTTCTCTCTAACATCACAGAAAAGCAGGATTTGTAATACGGCATTAAACACGGGCGTGTTAATGACCGTGTGTAACAGGGGACATGCCACGGGCGTGTCAAGAGCCGTGCACAAATAGGGAAAAGAGACCCTTCAACAACATGGGTTGCGATACCAGCCACGCCCGTGCTATCCAACCGTGGGAGAACATTGATTTGACGAACACAGGCGAGACACGTCCATGCTTCAAACCGTGTGAAGATACTGACTTGTCGAACACGGGCAAAACACTTCCGTGCCTTCAAACCGTGTGAAGCTACTGACTTGTCAAACACGGGAAAGACACGCCCGTGTTACCTCACCGTGCTAATAGTTTAACTTATAGAGCACGGGCGTGCCAAATAGACACACGGCCGTGCCATGAAACTTGAACGCGCCCAAACCTAAAAAACGCGAAAAGCATGGGCGATTTTAAAATGACACGGGTGTGTCATCGGACCGTGCCCCCTATAAATAAAAACTAACCGTCATCTTCTCCAAAAAAACAAACCCTAAAATCATATTTAAACCCCCTTCTCCCCGAATCCGGCCACATAAACACTCCCCTTCCACTAAAACCGCCCCCTGCTTTTTCTTCCAAAAATCAACCAAAACCTTTCCACACGGCCGCACCAAGCAGTGCTACCAAGCCGCACGCCCACGACACTGCCGTGTTCACACTACAGCAACCCACGCCACCGCCGTGTCCCACCCGTGCTGATCGTCCCACCCACCCCTGGTTCTATTTTCTTGACATAATCCTTGATGGCATTTGTATTTAATTTCAGATTTTATTAGTTTTAGTTTTGAAAAGCATGATCTGTTTCTGTTTAAGTACCCATAATCCTTTGATTATAACTTTATTTTTTTCACTTTTGTTTAAAATTAACCTTGATTTTTTAGTGATTGTTCTCACAACATACATGAATAAATTGATTTTGGTTGCTGAATTGATTCTGTTCTTAGACATAAAGGTTACTAATTTTCTTGAACAGAAGAATCACTAATATAGAATGAAATGTATAGATGATATGAGATACATTGGTTGTATTTTTTATTAAGGAACTTGTTCCTTTTATTATCTGCTCATTTTTTAGGTACCATGTCGTCGTCACGAACCAAACGATCCGTCCCAAGCAAGAAAAGAAAGGGACTCGGATCATCCTCCGCAAGTGCCTCCACTGAAACTCGACACCCGTTTCTCCGATTCCCCCAAGCAACTCAAGATGAAAGGTACAAAGCAATTCAGAGTAGACCCATAGGCACCGGTAGACGCATCTACTGGAATGCCGTGCGACAAGTTGGGCTCGAAACTGACATTCAAGCACTCCTCTCAACCGAACCATGGGAGAACTTCTTCAATATCGACGAACCCACATATATGGAGCTTACATTAGAATTTTGCACCACCTTTATTTTGCAAGCGGTGACAACCCAATTCGACGAACCAGGTGCTATTCAATTCCGTCTAGGGGGCTCAGTGCGTCGATTAAGTGTACCACAATTCGACACAGCTCTCGAACTTTACACGTCGAACTTCATAGAAGAATACCCATTTGCTGAATTAAACCGCGAGCTCCACTGCACCTCGCTTGAATGTTGGCACAGCCTACGCCCCAATACAAGCCAATACGACCCCAGTCGCTCTAAGGCGACGGCATTTCCCTCGGCTCTAAGGTATATTCACGCCATTCTCGCGCATACCATCACAGTTCGCAGAGAAAGCATTGGCGTCGTAAACAAGCACGATGTCTACTTCCTATCATGCATGTCTAAAGGACATGTTTTCAACTTGGCGTATTTTATTGCATGCGCGATTCAACATCAAACGGAGCCGCACAGGAAAGGGATTTTGTCAATGGGGCCATACATTACAAGGCTAGCTTGGCACTTCAACCTCCTCAACACCGACGATCAGATCACATCCCTCACACTGATTGGCAACATGGTTCCTCAAGGCATCCAGACAATGCTACATTTGAGGATGATCAAACAACGTCGAGGGACCAATCCCCCTCAGTACCAACTAAAGACACCAACCAACGAGGGAGAAGACGAGAACATTCCTGATGATGTCCCACTACCATCAGAGGAGGCACCAAACCCGAGCTAGCATCCATACCGAGCGGCAATATCATTAGCAGACATCTCGGCTCGACTTGATCGGTTCGAGATGCATTTCGCTGAAAACGCACGGCGCTTTGATGGATTAGAGGCGATGCTCCACCAAATATGTCAGCACCTCCACATTTCATCATCAGCACCACCACCAGCTCCGACCAACGATGAGGACCTCTGAGTCCTTTTAATTTGTTTTCTATAAATTCATTTTCTTCATTTTTTAAGACTTTATTTTACATTGTTTAATTTGAACTTTTATTGCAAATTTTTATCATTGGTTATCCAATTATTCAAGCATCCCTAACAACATATTGATGTCATCGAAAAGATCATTAACAAGTGACTTTTGCAAAATAAATCATATATTCCACCTACACACAAGCACAATTAGGCGAAATACAAAAAGTCACCTGATGCCACACACTGTCCACATCCTCAAGGATCTCGTCAGTAAATCCAAGAAGTACACTTTTCCCTCCTATCTTTTTGATTGCTCACTAATTAAAAATATCTATCTTTGTACATTGAGGACAATGTACATCTTAAGTGTGGAGGGGTAAAAGGACCTAACTTTTTGCATTATTCTCAAATCCCTGAGGGTAAAAGTGGAATAAAAGTGCCTAACTTTTTTCATTATTCTCAAATCTCTAATTTAGTCTTGTTTTTATGCAAAGTTGTCATATTACTAATTAGGATGAAATTTCTGATGATTTATGATAATTATTGACATGTTTTAGAATAAGTCATAGTTAATTGTACATTGATGTTTAATTTAAGGAATACTAGAGAATCAAGCATGATAAGCCTGTTTTTCAGGAATTAAAATTTTTGCTAGGTTGTTGACCTAAATTTGAATACTACCTTGAAATTTAAAATTCATAAGGATGATGTCAAAACACCCATAATTTTTGTGAGTATTTGAACCTTATTGAGCATACATTCTTTTTTGTGCTCATTTTTTTATTACGAGTGTGTCAACTATGAACTGTTATTCTAGAACTTGCCTCGTTTATACATGTTGAGACCATAGTTATGATTTGATATACAGAGATGATAAAGGCACCTAGGTTTTAACCTACTAATTCCACTAAATAGCCCACCTTTACAAATAACCCCTAGTGAACCCCGTTGATCCTAACAAACCCTTTTTATTTGACTCACCTACTAATATTAACCCAAAATCCTTGTATTTGTTACCTCCCTTTCTTTTGATTACCCCTTAATCGAGACTTGATTTGATCAGTTACCGAAGTTTATTATTCTAATAGTTAAATTTATGTATTACTTAGTTTGTTCTTAAAAAAAAATTCCAAGTTATTCAATATTAGTAGTATGAAAAGAGAGCTTACACAATCAAAGACTATTTTCAAAAGAAAAGCTCGTATTAGCAGGATTACTACTTTTCAATTAGTAAAGTTTCGGTAAAGTTTTAGGTAGGTACTTGTCAATTCAATCTTGATTCTAACCCTTTAATTTCAGCCTGTGACCACACCTTTTACCCTAGCCCCGTTACAACCCTAACAAAGACCTTTTGATCTGTTTGTCATCTCATATTACAGTGGTGGAGATTTGATTTTCAGGCAAGCCTATGGGATTAACTTTTCAGGTTCGACTTATGAGCGATCTTTTTCGGAACCTTAAACACTTTAGAGTGATTTGAGTGAATCTTAAGTGAGGATATCAATCCTTGTCGGTTTTGAATTAAAAAGGTAGTTATTTAAAAGAGGGGAGACACCTATGTTTTCGAGGTACAAAATTATGACTTATCTCGTTTGAATCTTTAGGACGCTTTGAATCAAATTATCCATGTATGAATTCTCTATGAATTAGGATAAGACATTGTTGATAAGAATTATAGATCATGGAAAGTTCATTTTAATTGTAAGTTGAGAATTTTGCTTGAGGACAAGCAAAAGCTTAAGTGGTGGGGTATTTGATAAACCGTAAAAGTAACATATTTTAATCCCACATTTAATATGCTTTTGGATGATTTATTCCTTGTTTTATATAAAAAGGTGCTTGTAATCCTTTCTTTTCATGTCTTATACCCAGGAAAGCACCCGAGGATGAAAAGAACACGAAACAGGCCCAAAACAGAGTAAATGGGCCTTAGCACGAAATTGACACGGCCTGGCCCAAAGTCCACACAGCCATGCCTCGACGAACACCTGGAGCACGGCCTCAACTCCGTCACACACGACCGTGCCTCAAGTTAGAAATCCGAACACGGTCAGGTCTCGATCCACACGGGCGTGTGCCATGGCCGTGCCTTTGTCGCTGGAAAGAGCAATTTCAGTCGGAAAAGGATACTTAAGGAGAAAGAATCGCATTCCAAGAGCCTATATATATCCCCCAAGTACCATCTTTGAAAGGCATCGAAAGCTAGGCCAAGGAGCCAAGCTGAAAAGGTCAGAGTTAGGGAATAACGCGAGGATAGCCAGTTGATCCATCCCAAGAAGTCGGAGTTATACTCAAGACGGCGAAATTCTCCTTCAATTCCCTCAGGGGATTTTAGGGTTTTCTTATGTTTTGTTTTATCTTTTCTCTTGCGATGTTTTGTTTATTCATTATGAACTAAACCCCTCAGATACCTGAAGGGGTGAAACCTAGATGGATTTTGTTATTTGATTTTTAAGTTATATGATAATTACTTAGTTTGTTCTTAATTATGTTGCTTAATCCAAATCTAATGTGCTTAGGTGGAGGAGGAATAGACCATGCCTAAGAGTAGATCTAACATAATTAAGCGGAGTTGATTGAACGCCTAGAGATAGGGTTACGAGATTTTGCCAGACTAGGGTGACACCTATTATGGGAGTCCATTGATCGATTTACTGCTATCCTAGGGGGTTATTATAAGCGAACGAGAGTTCCACTAATTAACCTAGGGTTAGACGTTATTCGCCTCGAGAGAGGGTTTAATATAGGTTAGGGAGTCTCACGGATCAAGCTAAGTACAGAAATCATATAATTTAGGGTTAGATAATAAGTGAAGTCTAGGTGGATTCTTTCCGAGGGTATCGTCACAATCAACTGAGTTTTTCTTCAAAGTTATTTTCCAATTCATTCTTCTTGTCTTTGTGTCCTTAGTTTAAGTCTTCGACAATTTAGTTTAAAGCAACCTTCACTTTAATATAGGCTAAATAATAAAAAGAAAGTTAGTATTAATACTTTTAGTTCCTTTGGGTTCGATAATCTGGTCTTGCCTAAGCTATACTACTGTTCGATAGGTACACTTGCCTTTAATCGTTGTCAGAGTTAGTCTCCAGGTTTGATCACCTACTCTACATGTTTAAAACCGAGAAAATAGTAAAAAATATAGTGCTCATCACCCAAAACCCTAAATCTACACGTAAATTAACGAATTACCTTTGCTTCGACAACAATGTAGGGATGAAATTCAAGTTTTCAAGACAACTCCAATTACTCCTAGTGCCAAGTATCCTTCATATCAATAATTTGGTTCGAATGTTGGTATGGAAAATTAAAGGTCTATATTGAGTTCTTTTTTTTAAAGCTCTTTTGTGAGGGAGAAAACACTCCCCCATAGAAGCATGGGATAGGGAAAAAATTCTTTTTTATCCCTGAAATCTCGGGTTGTAGGAGATCAGAGGTTGAAGTAATGGAGTTGGTTGGGGGTTGAAATGGCCAAAGAGAAAACACTCCATGCAGGTAGTGTTTTCATCTGACACGGTAGTGAAAATGCTCCCTGTAGGTAGTGTTTTCAATTGACACGTGGCAGGAAAACGCTCTTTGTAAGGAACGCTTTCACTTGTATGTCAGATGAAAATGCCTCTTGCAGGGAGCGTTTTCTCTCTGGCCATTCAACCCTCAACCAACTCCATTGTTTCTGCTTCTAAGCCCTTACAACTCAGAATTCCAGAGATAAAAAAAATCTATTTTTATCCTGCCTCATCCCTTATATAACTGCACGTTCCCATCCCTTAATTCAGCATTCTAAATTGTTTTTTTTCTTTTTTCTTACATGTACAAATTTCCGTGTTATAATGATTTATTTCTCTCTCACTTTGAGGGAAACGTAGTGTAACAATTTGTTTTCAGTGAAATCAGAACAGTGATTTTGGGACCACAAATCTAAATTCATAAGAAAAATTATTTTAATATTATAGCATGATCTGCATTATAATAGGAATAACGTATGAAAATTTTGTTAACAAAGTTTTACCGATTACATGTTTAATTGATAAAAGGACCAAATTGCATAAAATGCAAAAGTTAAATTCTAATAGCTGTAGGTAGCAAATAGCTATGGAATTCAAAAATTGAGGTCCTTATATGGAAAATAGACCATTAAATGGTGTTAGTAGATAATTATGATGATTCATCCATGAAAAATTAAATAAAGAAAAGGACTAAATTGGAAATTGAAATAATTAAATAGGATAATAATATAATATCATCTTATTTCATCATCTTCCCCAAATTTTCTATGGAAACCCTAGCTAAGAGAAAGATATTCAAGCAAGCTTAATTGGGTAAGTAGTTTGTCCCGTTTTTAGTAATTTTTATATTTCCGATATCGTAATAACCTAATCTAGCTATTTTGGGGATAAATTTGTAAAGATATCAAAGTGTTGAAATTTTTCCATGGATGAGTATGCTGAAATTTTGAAATTCATGGTAGAAAATGAAAGGTTGTTGATAGATAAACAACTTTTGTAAAGGAAATTTCCATGAAATTGTAATTTAGGGACTAAATTGAAAAGATGTAAAATTTATGGAAATTTTCTGATTTTTGTGAAATACATAGACTATTGTTGTTATATGTAAAAATTGGCTAGGATTGGAATAAGTATTAAATTGCATGAATTTTATTTTTCGAGCTTAGGGACGAAATTGTAATTAATCAAAAGTATAAGGGCAAAATGGTAATTTTGCCTAAGATGTGAATTAGATTGAATTGAATATGAATCGGATTAAATTGATGTTAAATTCATTCATATAGATCTGGAAAGATTAAATAAGGAGTTAGATCGAGGAAAAGAAAAAGTATTGGATTAATAGATTTTCATACATGAGTAAGTGTTGAGGTAAGTTCGTTTAACTAAATTGTGTATATTTTCATTGTTTAACTTGAATGTAAATGTTGTATATGTGAATTATGAAATTGTTATGTATATGAAAATAATTATATATCCGACATGCTAGATAAACGTTAAATTCCGTATGAATGAATGAAATTCAATGGATATAGGGTTCTCAAATTGGTTGTGGTCTTACATATGTTGTGGACACACCATAGCTCAAAAGAGCGTCCCGTTATTAGCTCTCATGAGCATCCTGATATTTTGCCCTCTCGAGCTTCCCGTTATATAGTTCCTGTGAGCTTCCCGTTAATAGCTCTTCGGAGCATCCCGATTGGTTGTGATTCTGCATGTGTTGTAGACACACCACAGCTCTTATGAGCATCCTGATATAATGGCTCTCTGAAGCTTCCCGATATGGCTCGCTTGAACTTCCCGAAATATGGCTATCCAGAGCTTCCTATTTAGCCGGATAAGCTTCCTATTACATAGCTCACATGAGCTTCCTGTTATATGCTCGAGAGAATACTTCCCAATTATGTGCTTTAATGAGCACCCCCAGATATGAATTGACGGATCACTGATTTGTACACCTCGTGTGTACTACCTGGGTATCCATCGATATTTCAATGATTCAACGGACAAAAATCCTTATGTGAGAAAATATAAGTTTTAAATGAATTATTTCTCCAATATCCCTAAAATACCTGGAAATTGTTACACGATGAGCTCATTTCTGTTTTCTTGATATTCATATGAATTACATGACTAACCTGTTTGATGACAGCATGTGTTTAGGCAATTGGCCAAAATGTGTTGGATGCATGTTTTGTATGCTTATTTTAAATGAACATGTTTGGTAAGTTAAATTCTTGTTATACGAACTTACTAATCATTAAATGATTACTAAATGTTTGGGTCGGAGCAATATCACAATTTCAGCTCATAAATGTTTGGTCATGTATAAGCTAAGTTTAGCCATTGGAAATGTAAATTACTTGTAGTTGGTAATAGTGTTTAACCAATTGATGAAATGTTTTGGTTGTATATATGCATGAGGTTGTATTATGTTTGATCTATGAGTGTGCTTGGATTAGTTATTAGGTATAAACATACTTAATTGAGTATTTGATCAAAAGGGGGTAAGTTGAACACTTGAACATATGTGATAATATGTCATGCATAAATCTTGATTTTGGCTTGATTTAAATGTCTTGAATTGGTTGGTAAAAGTGTTGAAACATTTATGTAGGTGGAAGATAAGTTTGGGTGAGAAATAAAGCTCGAAAATGGCCTTATTTTGTCCACACGGGCAGAGACACGGGCGTGTGTCTCAGCCCTGTGTGATACACGGCCATGCGCATGGGAGTGTGGTTTGGTCGTGTGTCCCTTGCATCTTTAAAATCACAAAACAAAATGCTTAGGTATTTTTACACGGATGGAGACATGGGCGTGTGTCTCAGCCGTGTGAGGCACACAGCCTGGCACACGGGCGTGTGACTTGGCTGTATGGCCCCTGCACCTAATTAATGTAATTAAAATGTTCACATGGCCTAGCACACAGGTGTGTGGCATGGCCGTGTGACCCAAGTCAAAGAGTAACATGGTATGGACATGGGTTGGGACACAACTCTGTGTCTTACATCATATGCCCACACAGCCTGAGACACGGGTATGTCACTTATGTCACTTGGCCGTGTGAGCCACACGGCCTGGTCACACGGGCGTGTGTCCCTTGTATCTAGGCAAAATTTTAAAATTTCGTGAAAAATTCTATGAGTTTCTAGTTTAGTCCCGACTTGATTCTAATGTGCATTTTGGGCCTTGAGGGCCCATTTAAGGGACAATATGATTGATTATGTTTGATCTCATATACGAATAAAGAATGATAAGAGTTAACTATATTTGATCTGAAAACTTTGGTAATACTACGTAACCTTGTTCCGACGATGGATATGGGTTAAGGGTGTTACACTTAGTCATAGTTTTAAGTTGTGTTTGAGTTCACAGTAATATCATGGAGCTCGGTAACCTACAAATTTCACTTACCGTGTAAGTATGGAGCCATCACCTGAGAAACCGAGATAGCTTTGCAACTCAAGGTCCAAATTGACAGTGATTATATTGTTTCGGGTTGAAGTGTAACTATGACTTCAAGTTTACAAAGGTTATGATGTGAAATGATGGAGCATAATTGGGGCCTTAGTTGGTGGTGGTTATGCGGGCACGACAACCAGTTCCTCTTCGTCAGGGGAGCATACTTTATAAAACTCACACGGAAGTGTGAGGAAGAAAAACGCAAGGGCTTTCCAGTATGATCAAGTAATTCATGTTGTCCATCTCCACTAAAGGTAGTGACCCTGTTAGTAAAACTTGTTACACCCCAATTATGTCACAAGTTATAATAATGGGGTCACCGCCTTTGGTGGATATGGATAAAATAAAATACTTGATTATATTAAAACGCCATTTTTCTTCCTCGTACTTCTGTTTGGGTTTTATAAATCATCCCCCTCTGATGAGGAAAAACTAGTTGCCATGCTTTCATAACCATTGCCAATTGGGGTCCTGTAACAACACGTTTTTAGTTAAATCGTAATAGTGGTTTTGGGACCACAAATTTGAGGTTAAAATATTTATTTTATTATTATTTTAATGTCTACAACATGATAGTATGATTCTGTAAAAATTTCGTTAAGAAATTTTATAGTTTGAATGCTTAATTTGATAAAAAGGACTAAATTGCGTAAAGTATAAAAGTTGAGTTCTATTAGCTAAAGGTGTCTAATAGCTATAGAACTTTAAAGTGGAGGTCTTTAAGTGATAATTAGACCATTAGTATGTTAGTGGATGATAATGGCTTGGCATTATGTGTAATTATTAAAGATTATATATAAAGGTTATATTAGTAAAATGGTAATTAAAGGTAAATTAAATAAAACAAAAGGAATAAAAAATTATCATCATCTTCCATTATCAAAATTCAACCAAAATTAACAAGAGAAGAAGCCATTTTAGGGTTCTTCATTCGACCAAGGCATTATTGTCCAATTAGGTACGATTTTTGTTCCGTTTTAATGATTCCTATGTTTTTGGAGTCGTTGTAGCTTAATCTAGCTAGCCCAGGGACTAATTTGCAAAACTGTTAAAGGTCTAGGGTTTTACCATTGATGAATATGTGTGTATTTTGATGTTTGATGATAGAAAATGAATGATTGTTGTTAGATAAACAACATTTGTTAAGTGATTTTGGTTGAAATTACAAATTAGGGATTAAATTGAGAAATGTGATAAATTGTGTGGTAAATGTGTGAATATATGAAATTTATGGGCTGATATAAGTATGTTTAATATTTGGCTAGGCTTGGGTAGGGATAAAATTGAATGAATTTCATTTACAAGCCTAGGAACTAAATTGTAAAGAAGTTGAAATATTAGGGGTAAAAGTGTAAATTTTCAAAAAATGTGTATTTTGGGCTATAAATTGAATATAATGAATAATAAATTAATTGAATTTGATTATATAGATCAAGAAAAGCCTCGTACGGAACTAGATCGAGGGAAGATAAAGTTTTGGACTAGTTGATCCTATTACGTCGTTTTTGTGATCGAGGTAAGTTCGTATGTTAATAAGCATTAATATAATTGTGTTTTAAATGCTTTATAATTGTATTATTGATGAATAAGACCTTGCAGAAATGTTTGACGAAGAATTGCCTAAATGTGAAATCTCAGTTGAACCTTAGGAATATATTAGGATATAAATGACATGTTGTTAAGGGTTATTGTGTTTTGGGTGCTGGTCTGTATGTTCTACCGGTGGCTGAGTTTTCCAACATGTGTTGTGGATTCTCGTCAGCTTGTGTGAGCAGCACC
The DNA here is from genome assembly GCA_005393395.2 of Gossypium australe. Classification (NCBI taxonomy): domain Eukaryota; kingdom Viridiplantae; phylum Streptophyta; class Magnoliopsida; order Malvales; family Malvaceae; genus Gossypium; species Gossypium australe. The sequence goes on along the minus strand of CM016624.1, from coordinate 122,723,837 downwards.
GTGTAGCTACGTCTTGATCGTCAGCTAGTGTGAGCAGACCCGGTGATAGCTCGAGATGAGCATTTGCATATAAGATATGAGATTGAGATGGTTTTGACCATGTATTGGCACTTAGGGTGTGAGATTCTCGAGTATCCGATAATATTTCAAATGGATCAACGGGTATATCAATGATATGAAAGAGTATGAGATTGATACATATCGGTGCAGGTATGTATGTAAACCATATAAGCATTGAATCCATGAAATTGATGAGTTCCATGATTAGCTATGTGAATGAATATATGTTAACTTTGTGATTAAATGGAATTGTGGTATATTATATTTATCTAACCTAAATTGTGAATGACTGGTAAGTTATATTTATTAGCAATACGAGCTTACTAAGCTTTATAGCTTACTCTGTTTACTTTTCCGTATTTTATAGTGATTTTGAAGCTTGCTCGGATTGGGAGTTGTCAGAGATCTCATCACACTATCCAGCTTTCATTTTGGTAATTTTGAGCTTGTGTACTTGGTTATATGGCATGTATAGGTGTTGTGGTTAATATGGCCTAAATGTTGTTAATGTATTTAGCCAATTGTTTTGGCTTGTAAATGATAATGTTTAGTTATGTGTATAGCCGTGTGATTTGGCTTATTTTGGTATACTTGGTTATGTATATATATGTGCAAATGGCCTTTTGATATGTTGTGTATAGTTGATTTGTGAATGCCTTGTTGTGGACTGGTATCTTGTATAGCAAATGGTTGGAATTGAGATGAGCATATATGTTAAGTTAGGCACAAAGTCTAAAATAGGTAATTGACCATTTAGGTATACTTTGGAAGCATTTTTGGTATGTTTAAAATTGGTCAAATGAATGTGCTTGTGAATATCATGTTGTATGTGTGTTTAGTGCATGATATAAACTTGTTATTGGTTGGTTTTGAAGTCCTATTATGCCATGGTTATATGCATATTGAGGTGTGCAAGTTGGAAACTCTTTGGGTGAGAAAAATGGCTTGGAAAATAACCTATTTTTGTCCACACGGGCAAAGACACGGGCGTGTGTCTTAGCCGTGTATGAGACACGGTTAGTTGACACGGTCGTGTGTCCCCTGATACTTAATTAGGAAACAAGTCAGTAGCTCCACACAGCCCAGCACACGGGCATGTGACTTGGCCGTGTGGCATAAGTCAGTATACCCTACAGTTTTAGCACGGCCTGGCACACGAGCGTGTGAGGCCATTTCGAAAGGTACACGGGCTAGTCACAAGGGAGTGTGGTTGGCCTTGTGACCCAAGTCAGGGAGTTACACGGGGTTGAACACGGGCTGGAACACGGCCATGTGATCTCATTTCGAATGTCCATACAGCCTGTGACACGGGTGTGTGTCCCCTGTATTTTGAAAAATTTTCTATGTTTTCCAAAATTTTACTGAGTTCTCGATCTAGTCCTGAACCACTTTAAGGCTTGTTTTTGGCCTCGAGGGCTCGTGTTAGGGACTATATGATTGTGTTGGAATGGTTTTTAATTGATATGAGAATTGTAATTCGAATTGTATGATTGTTTATGAGATTAGTCCGGTAATGCTTCGTAACCCTATTCCAGCGACGGATACGAGTTAGGGATGTTACAAGCCCCCATTTATGCTCTATCTTTTGACAAGATAACCTTTGTAAACTTGAAGCCCTAGTTACACTTCAACCCTAGACTGTATAATCACCGTCAATTGGGACCTTGAGTTGAAATGTGATTCGACTTCCCGGATGATGGCTTGGACTCACATGATAGATGAAATTTATAGGTCACCCAACTCCACGACACCATCGTAAATCAAACATTCCTTAAAACTATAACCATGTTTATTTCAAATACTGATAAAAATCTACAAACGTTTAATTTCTAATCGTAAGAAAAAAAAACAGTTTTTTCCTATTGAAAATGCATCATACAGGGCACGTTTTCACTGATGTGGCAATGAAAACACACCTTGTAACATGCATATTCTTTTCTTTCTCAAAAAAATAGTGTAGATTAGTAAATTTGTAGAAATTCAGTCTAGTTTCTCAATTTTTTTTCCAGCATATATGTATAAATTAACCATTGTATTTTAAAGAAATTAATTTGCATAACAATTAATGAGTTGATTTAAAATTTATAACTCACTTGATGGAAGAATTAATTAAGTTATTTTGCTAGGGTAAAAACACGATTCCCTCTCTCAAAAATATTTAAAGTAATTTAGTTTTTATTAATTTTAGAAGGGAGTAACTAAAAATATTTAATCATGATAGTTAATGTTTTTCCGTTAACTGTACATAATTTTTATTAATACAATAATAAATTTAGCTCTCAATGTTTATATATTTTGTAGGAGCCCAATTTTGACCGGGCTTGGAAATAAACAATAATACCAAAATTTTTTAAACAGTCCATGGTACAAAACCAGACCCTTGGCCCAAATTACCCATTACCCATTACAGCCAAACCTAAACCGACCCACTACCCAATTAGCCCAACAGACTTTAAATAATCGTGGCCTAAAAAGGCGCAATGATTAAACAGAATCAGCAATGGCCTAGGGTTTCTGAAACCCTAGGCGCCACAATGGCAAGAACCCAACAATTGCGCCGCACTCCTTGCACCCACGCCAAGCCTCCGGTCACGCCACGTTCAGCGCACATCACCACTGAGATTCTCTCCATTCTCCTGCACAAAAAAGGAAGTAACAGCAGCAGATTGTGACAGAAAACTGGACAAAATATTTTATTCCTTTTTTATTTTTATTTTCAAGGGTATAAAAACCCAATCTGTAAACAGAGAAAGGGGGAGGAATATATACAACAGACAGAGAATACACAGATACAAACAAGAATACAAAGAATAAAAGAAAAAAAGTTTATTGAAACAGAATATAAAGTTTTTTTTTCTACAGAGGTGATTTTCTTTTTTTTTTATTTGTCATTTTGTGTATATTTTATATTAAATCGTACTAAAATAAAGGAAAAACGAAGAAACTACCATTAAAACGGAGGTTTTTAACCTCCGACCACCGTTTCCAAAGTCGCTTGAAGCGCGTGGAGACGATAGCCTGAAGTTCAACGACCGAAGCCAGACAGGGGAGGGGAAACCTCAAAGCATTTTTGAAGTTTTTTTTTTTAAACTGTTTTAAAAATGTTTTTTTAAGCCAAATTTTTACCTTTATAATATTTTGAAAATGACGCCGTTTTCGCTTAAGCCCATAAGCATTTAAACGACGTCGTTCCCCGTGAAGACCCGCGTGTTGACCCGGAGACCCGAACAGGATCCGCGTGTTTTCAGAAAATGGGAAGTTTATCCATTTAGTCCCTCCGCATTATTCCAGTTTTATAATTAAATCTGTTTATTTTCTTTTATTTATAGTTTAACCCCGTTATATTTATTTTTATTGTTATTTGATCCTTGTTTCTTTATTTATTTTTCCTTTTTTTTTAAATCTAAATTATTCTAATATTATATTGAAATATTTATTATGCCAAAATTTTTATTTTTTTAATTATTTGTATATTAATCTGTTAATAGTATAAATTTATATATATTTACTATTTTTATATTTTATTATTATATATTATTTTACTTATTTAATAATTTATATATTATTCTATATTTTTTATATTTTTTATATTATATTTTGTATATTATATAGTATTATGTTACATTATATATTATTTCTAAAAGCTTTATTTTATACAAAGTTTATTTATATTATCTAATCTATTTATATTGTTTATATTATGTACTACATATATACATATATTTTCATTATTTATTATTTTATTTGTTTAATATTTTTTATTATATATTATTTTTATATATTAGTTATTATATTATATATTTCAAAAATTTTATACATTGTATAATATATATATATCACATATTTTTATTTTCATATTATAAAATATGTTTCGTTTATATTATTATATTATATTTTTGAAAATATCTTTATTCAAAATTATTATATATATATTATGTATTATTTTTTATATGTATTAAATTATATATTTATTTAGTATTTTTTATTGTTTTATATATATTGCTTTATATATTTTATTTGTCCACGCAATGCCCTTTTATTTATTTATTATTTTATGATTATTAGTGTAGTTATTTTAGTTGTATTTTATATTGTCTATAATAAATGCTAATGTATTATAATTGTTTTTTAATATTTGTGTACAATAGTTTATAAATGCAATATTGTCACATGGATTATTGTTCAAAATAAAAATACATTTTTTGCAAGATTACTATATTTTAAAATAAGGCAATGTTTTGTATTTAGAAATTCAGGAAATAGTGCCCTAACGTGCTGGGTTGCGATTTTTTGTTTGGCTAAATAATTAAATATCCTTTTAACAAGCTTTTGAAAATCATGAGATGTTTTTTAGTTACGAGGGTTTAAAAATATCGTGTCCTATCGTGTTGGATGTGATGTTTATATTCTTTCGAAATAAAGAAATCTCAAGTTTTAAATCAAAGAAATTTATTCTTGGGAATTCAAAACGTTGTGTCCTAACTTACTGGATATGATGTTTTGTGTCTCGAGATAGGGATTTTCTAAAGACGTGCCTAGTTTCGAAGTCATGAGATGCTATATCCTAACTTATTGGGTATGGTGTTTTATTTCTTTGAGATAGGTAAGTCTGGGTTTTTTTTCTTCAAATAAAAGGACCATTTTCTAAAATTTTTCAAAGTTTCAACATTAGGATATGATATTATCAATTAGGTACCAATTTTGGGCGTTATGAGGGTGCTAATCCTTCCTCATACGTAACCGACTCACGAACCCATTTTTTATTTTTTTCATAGACCAAAATCAGTACTTTGAAATAAAACATTTTTTTTAAGGTGATCCAATCACACCAAAGTAAAAGGATTGATGGAGACTCCATTTCCGTTTTCTTAAAGTCGATCTCGTTTTTAAAATCAAACTTAAAAATGGTTTCGACAGCTTGGTGACTCCGCTGGGGACGTAAGAGAGTCAAGCCGTAAAATTGATAATTTCATGTCCTTTTGTCTGAATTTAAAATTTTGGTTTTTTAAAAACATGATCCTTTCATTGCATGTGGTTCTAAATATATTTCCCTGCATTGCACTGCATGACCGTTGTGGTCGCACCCTTAAGTGGGAGCGAGAAGCTATGCTTTCGAGAGGTTTTCACCTCCGCAGGGGCTAGTGGACTGCTTCTGGGATACATCCGTACCTATGTGTTCGTGAGGTTTTCACCTCCGCATAGCCATAGGGAAATGTATTCCCCTGAACCGAACTCGGTTCGTATGAGCCTATAATGGGTGAGGATCGAGGAATCTGCTGGTTCGGGTATCTCAACTTTAGAACTAAACCACATATAGTGAACCCTAAGAGCTCACCTTAGGTAGAACTCTGTCCAACCCTAGTGGTCACCCTGATAGGTGTTCTATGTTATTTATTTCTCCTGTGCTAACGTGTTCGCTTTTGATTGCATTGCATTCAGATCATAGAAAAGAGGTGTTGATTTCAAATTCGATTGCTAAATAGAAAAGTTGGTCATAAGAAAATGGATTTTTTGATAAAGTGGATTATAATACGATCGTCCAAATATAGTCCAAGTGAACACAACGAGAGAAGACTGATAGTCCGTGAAGGAATACAAAACCTTATCACCCAAGGATTCAAGTTGACAAAGACTATTCGAGAATTACCACGTCTCGGCTTTCTTGAAGAGGCTAACAAATGAACAGGAGTTGCAGTCCAGATTAAGCAAAAGGAGCTAGATGAGGCATCTATTAGAAGTTTGCAAGATTTGACTTTTGCGAAGAAGGGGATTGATGTTTTCACTTGGACTATAAGGACAACGCCGCATATGTAATCCATTTTGTGTAAAGAAATTTATTTTCTAGTAAAGTTTTTCTAATGTAACTGAATTCAGAGTCAACGCCTCTCTTTCTTTGCTGATAAACCGAAATTATAACATATTTTAATCCCACATTTAGCTTGTTTTGGGATGAATTATTCCTCAGTTTATGTAAAAAGGTGCTCTTAATCCTTTCTTTTCATGTCTTACACCCAGGATAGCACCCGAGGATGAAAAGAACATAAAATGGGCCCAAAACGGAGTAAATGGGCCATATCACAAAATCGACACGGCCTGGCCCAAAGAGCACACGACCGTGCCTTGTCAAGCATCTAGAACACGGCCTCACCCCCGATCTACACGGCCATGCCTCAACTTAGAAATCCAAACACGGCTTGAAGACGAGTCACACGGGCGTGTGATATGGCTGTATCCCTGTCGTGGCTTTAGACAATTTCAGTCGGAAAAGGATACTTAGGGAGAAAGAGTCACATTCCAAGAGCCTATAAATAACCCCTAAGTACCACATTTGAAGAGGCATCAAGCTAGGCCAATGAGCCAAGCCGGAAAGATCAGAATCGTGGAAATCACTCGTAGTTAGCCAGTTGATCCATCCCAAGAAGCCGGAGTTCTACTCAAGACAGCGGATTTCTCCTTCAATTCCTTCAAGGAGTTTTAGGGATTTCTTATGTTTTGTTTTATCTTTTCTCTTGATATGTTTTCTTTATTTGTTATGAACTAAACCCCTCAGATACCTGAAGGGGATGAAACCTAGATGAATCTTGTTATCATTTTCTGAATTATATGATAAATACTTAGTTTGTTCTTAATTATGTGTGCTTAATTCTTGAGTTAATATTTCACGGATATTGATTCAAGTTTGATGTGCTTAGGTGGAGGAGGAATAGACCCTGCTTAAGAGTAGATCTAGCATAATTAAGTGGAGTTGATCGCACACCTAGAGATAGGGTGACGAAATTTTGCCGGATTAGGGTGAAACCTAATATGGGAGTCTATAGATCGATTTACTGCTATTCTAGGGGGTCATTATAAGAGAACGAGAGTTCCACTAATTAACCTAAGGTTAGACGTTATTCGCCTCGAGAGAGGGTTTAATATACTGATACAGGCACACCCGGGGCACCACCAATTTTTAAATTTCTGGAGCAACTCAATATTCAAACTTCAATCCTCTTGAGCTCAGATTCTTGCCTTTGCCTGCTTAGATTGTCAAGTTTTTCTCTAAGAAGACGAACGACATTTGCTTGCTTATATTCCTAGTGTTTTACAAAGTATACTAACTGAGACAAGCCATTATTTGTATAATTAGTTAGCTCTATAAGATGTTGGAAAATCAACTATAGTTGGCTCCCCCACAATTGTTACCTCCTCCAACATATCTTGGTCATCTCTTGGATTTTCTACATTAAACTGCTTCCCAGCTTCATGCTCAATTAGCTTGATTCGCACCTTTCTTCAAGCTGATTTAGTCGTGTTAGCTTAGTTTAGCTTCATTCGGCATTCAACTAGCCCAATGCCTTTTGGTGAACATGAAGAGACAAAGTTGTCAGGTGGCTTTTGGTGAACATGAAGAGACAAAGTTACCAGGTGCCTTTTGGTGAACATGAAGGGACAAGGTTGCTGGTGCCCTTTCGAAAACCTAAGGGTTAAGGGATAAGGTTACTAGTGTCTTTTCAAAAACTTAAGGGTTAAAAGGTTGTTAGGTGCCTCTTCAAAAACTCAAGGGTTAAGGGTTAAAGGTTGCTGGTGCCCTTTCAAAAACTTAAGGGTTAAGAGGCAAGATTAGAAGACTATTTGGCTAGCCTTTGTTCAGCCTATAAAAGGGCTGTGTAATTCTCATTTGACATAATTCAGACTTTAAGAAAATTTTATTAACTTTTGTTCATTTGAGTGAGTTCATCTCCTCTTCATTTTCGTACAAGTTTCGTTAGACTTATCAAGCTTGCTTGTGGCGTCTTCGACTTGTTTGAATTTATCACCAAATTGCCTTTGGTGTGGCGTTCATCAACCTATTTTCATCTTTCCACCTTAAACATTATAGAATCCGGGGTGACACTCTTTAGTGTCGAATCGCTTCTTGTTTAAGTTCGTTTATCCACCCCCATCAAAATTATCCTTTATCTATTTTTTTTATTCTATTTATCCATTTTTCATTTCTTTTCATCAAACCGAACCATTTCTTATTTTTATTCACTTAAAACTTCCGCAAACGCATCCATATTTTCCAATTATTTTCCAAAGGCTTGATTCCTCCTCGTAGACGATTGGGCAACCTGCATACGTTTCGACTCATCCCGAGCCGGCCCGTATCATATACGTCAGGGAGTCCTACGAATCAAACTAAGTGAATAAATCGTATGGTTCAGTGTTAGATAACAAGTGAAGTCTAGGTGGATTCTTCCCGAGGGTATTGTCGTGATCAACTGAGTTTTCCTTCAAGTTATTTCCCAATTCGTTCTTTTTGTGTTTGCGTTTTTAGCTTAGTAGTCGTTAATTTAGATTAAAAGCAACTTCACTTTATTTTAGGCTAAATAATAAAAAGAAAGTTAGTATTAGTACTTTTAGTTCCTTTGGGTTCGACAATCCGGTCTTGCCTAAGCTATACTACTGTTCGATAGGTACACTTGCCTTTAATCGTTGTTAGAGTTAGTTTCCAGGTTTGATCATTCGTTTTATAAATTTTAAAGCTCTAATTTTAGCGATCAAGTTGTTGGCGTCGTTGCCGGGGAACTAAAATATTAAGAACGCTCTATTTTTATTACTTTAGCCATTATTTTTTTTATATTTTGCAATTTATTTTTTTTAGGTTAAATTTTAATTTTTTTCTAAATTTTCTTTCTATCTTTTCCTAGCAGGTACCTCTAGTTTATGACTAGAAGGAACCCGACAGGACCTTTGGTATATGACAGTGAAATCGAAGCTACCGTTCGTAGGACTCGCAGAGAAATCAGACGAGCCCTAAATTACACAGAGGAAGAGCAAGAAGGCAGATCCAATCCTACAGAAGGGATGGACGAGAATAATCCACCACCACACGATGTGGGGGAGAATAATGCTCCACGTGCAATGTTTGATTATGCTAAAACACATTTAATAGGAGCGGAATCAAGTATTGTTAGACCTGCTATAGCTGCTAACAATTTTGAATTAAAGCCTAACACAATACAAATGATTCAACAGTTTGTTCAATTTGATGGTTTGCAGGACGAAGATCTAAACACGCATATAGCTAATTTTTTAGAGTTCTGCAATACCTTCAAAATAAATGGCGTTTCTGATGATGTCATATGTCTTCGGTTATTCCCTTTTTCATTAAGGAATAAAGCCAAACAGTGGTTAAACTCGTTACCACAAGGATCAATCACTACATGGGAACAGATGATCGAAAAGTTTTTATTAAAATATTTCCCACCAGCCAAAACGGCCAAATTACGGAATGATATCTCTTCTTTTGTGCAAATGGATCTAGAGACATTATACGACGCATGGGAGAGATACAAGGTTCTCTTGAGAAGGTGTCCACACCACGGTCTACCCTTGTGGCTACAAGTCCAAACATTTTATAACGGTGTAAACCCCTCAACGAGACAACTAATCGATTCAGCAGCCGGTGGAACTCTGAACAATAGAACTCCTGAAGCAGCCTACGAGTTCATTGAAGAGATGTCACTGAATAATTATTAGTGGCAGGTTACAAGGACGAAACCGACAAAATCAGCCGGAGTTTACAACCTCGATACAATAACCACACTATCAACACAGGTAGAGATGATAAATAAAAAGATTGATAGTTTGTGTTCCTCGCAGGCACATCTAGTCATGCAGTGCGACGCAAGTGGAACTATGGCGAATCCTGAGTACCCACCCTACCAACCGGAAGCAAAGAGCGAACAGATGAATTACATAGGTAATAATTTCAGATCCAATAATAATCCTTATAGTAATACTTACAATCCAGGTTGGAGGAACCACCCAAATTTTTCATGGGGAGGTCAAGGAAATCAAAGGCAACAACCTCCTCAAAACTTCCAAAATCAGCCTTATCCACAAGAGAAGAAGCCAAACCTCGAAGAGATGCTGACAAAATTTATGACAAACATGGAAAACCATTTCCACGAAACTAAAAGAACAATTAAATACAACGAGAAACGAGTTGGGGAACTTACTAAGTCAGTCAAGGAAGTCACTAATGCAGTCGAGCAACTCGCGAAGCTAATGTCTGAACGACTGCATGGACGTCTACCAAGCAACACCGAGATTAACCCTAAGGAGTAAATTCAAGCCATCACAGATCATGATAGCAAAAGGTCAGACGAACCAAACTAAGAGGTAGATGAAGGTAAAATAGAGGTAACGCAAGAAAAGTTGAAACCGGTAATCAAAGAGTACCAACCTCGTATACATTACCCTGAAGCAATAAAAAGAGATGATTCAGAGGAAGAGTTCGGTAAGTTTCTTAAACTTTTAAAGAAATTACATATTAACTTACCTCTTCTTGAAGCTCTTTTTCAGATGCCAGACTCGAGGAAATTTCTAAGACAGCTGTTGACAAACAAACGCAAAATAGATGAAGAACACTATGTGGCATTAAACGCAGCATGCTCAGCAATGTTACAGAATAAACTACCGTGAAAGCTAAAAGATCCAGTGAGTTTTACTATTCCATGTTTAATTGGTAGTTTAACTATTGATAATGCGCTAACTGATTTAGGGGCAAGCATAAATGTCATGCCTTATACATTGTTTAAATGACTAGGTCTAGGGAAGCCCAAACAAACTAGGATGAGTATACAATTAGCTGATAAAACTATTAGAATTCCTAGGGGCATTATCGAAGATGTTCTTGTCAAAATTGATAAATTTGTTTTCCTAGTAGACTTTGTTGTCTTAGACATGGATGAGGATAGTTCAATCCCCTTAATTTTAGGAAGATCTTTTCTAGCAACTGCCAAAACTAAAATTGATGTTTCCACAGGCGAACCCATTCTTTGCATAGTGACGAATCACTCAGTCTCCAAGCTCTTGACTCGGCCAGGACAACAGTCGATGAAGGTAAGAAAGTCACTTCATTTGATAATCAAATTGTTCAACTTTCATCGCAGGAAACACCACAGGAATACAACCCTGAGCCAAACCTTAGACTCCAACCCAACAAAGATGAATTACATAAGGAACAAAGACTTAGGGTTGAAAAATTAAAAGAGCAGAAGACACATGTCAAAGAAGAACCGGAACCACACAAAGCAAACCCTAAGGAACCACCTGAAGAACTCGTAGGAACATCAAATCACTTCAAAATAGGAGACCAGTGCTGTTAGACAAAACCGATCCTCGCATCACCACATCAGACCTAAATGTAAGCGAGGAAATTACTCTAAAGGTACACGATATCTTCCCTCACGGAACAGTCGAGGTAAGCAATCCAGCATTCGGCATCTTTAAGGTAAACGCTTCTCGACTTCAACTTTATCAAGAAAGCAGAACTGTAAGCATAAAGGAAGATATTCAAACCTTTAAACCTCCCTATTTTTTTTAATTTCGAGGAAAGTCTAGCTTAAGACTATAAACGAGCGCTTCTCGGGAGGCAACCCGAGCACTAACACTATTTACTTTCAAATTTATTTTCAGTTCCTTTTCTTTCTTTTCTTTTAAACTAACATAAAAGTACAGAATTCCAGACCACACGGTCTTACACACGGCCGTGTTCATGACCGTGTAGACCACCAGAATCTCTATACTGACTTATCAGAGGCCGTGCGAATCAGTCCCAACCACTTTTCGACGTCACAGATCCGACCACTACAGCACGGGCTCCGTAAAAATGGCACGCTCGTGCCTTGAAGCTGTGTGAAGCTACTGACTTGCACATCACGGACAGAACACGCCCGTGCCTTCCAACCGTGCCAACATACTGACTTCTCAGACACGAGCGTGGTTAGCTGAAAAACGGGCATAGTGAATCAACACAAACATACACACGGCCGTGCGAAACGGTCATGTAATTCGACATGCCCCTGGTCTACGGGCGTGGGAACATACCAGAATTGAATTTCTATTTAACCCCACAGCCCTCCCCATTCACCCCAACTTCTCTCATCCTCTTTCTTCCTTCTTTTTCTTTCAAAATTTCACTTCTTTCCTTAGAAAAGGTGTTTAGATCCTTGAGCTATCACACATCATGTCAAAGAAGAGTAAGAAGGCCAACCACAGTCTCCTCAAAGGAGATCCTATACATAAGTTCATGCCGGCCGCTTCATCCAAACACCAAGCCAGGGGTCTTTGAGACCAATTAGTCTTTGTTTTTTCTTTTTCTTTTGCTTCAATTTCTTTCTCTTTGACAATCTTATGCTTAGTCTAGTTTAACTTATTTTAGTTTCTTAGTGTCAGGTTCACCAGGCTGCTAGGGAATCACGCCACTTCCGCCACCGCCAGCACCTCCTTAGCCCTTGAAGTCACACCCACCTCGCGAACCATCCATCAATAAGGACTCTCCGGTCCATCCACCTTTCCTTTTATTTTTATTTTTCTTCTTAGTCTCCTTACCTTTTTCTTTCTTGTCTTAAATTATATAATTAGGTTATTTTAAATGTGTCTTAATAATCCCTGGCTAATCCTCTACGAGCTCCCCAATTTCTTCATCTAGCACAGGTTCGTCATCCATACCGACCTCTTCAAGGACACCATCCAAAATTCAGGGAGTATTCTTTCCCCTTCTCTTTTGATTTATCCCATAAATGTTATACCTATCCTTGTACATTAAGGGCAATGTACATCTTAAGTGTGGGGGGTGAATATTTATCCAAAGAAGGGCCTAACTTTCTGTATTATTCTTAATCCGGCCAAACTTTTTTCATTATTCCCAAATCCCTGAACTTAACCTTGTTTTTAAGTAAATTTTTCATATTACTAATTAGGATGAAATTTCTGATGATTTACGATTTTTATTGACATGTTTTAGATTAAGTCATTAATAATTGTGCATTGATGGTTGAATTTTAAGATACTAGAGAATCAAGCATGATAAGTCTATTTTTCAGAATAAAAATTTTTGCTAGGTTGTTAACCTAAATTTGAATATTGCTTTGAAATTTGAAATTTATAAGATTGATGTCAAAACACCCATAATTTTTGTGAGATTTTGAGCCTTATAAAGCATATATTCTTTTTCGTGCTCACTTTTTGATTATGAGTATGTCAACTTTGAACTGTTATTCTAGAACTTGCCTCGTTTATACATGTTCAGACCACATTCATGATTTGATATACAGAGATGATAAATGCACCTAGGTTTTAACCCACTCCACTAAATAGCCTACCTTCACAATTAACCCCTAGTGAACCCCGTTGATCCTAACAACCCTTTTTATTGACTCACCTATTAATAACCCAAAAACCCTTTGTATTTGTTATCACCATATCTTTTGACTACCCTTTAATCGAGATATGATTTGATTAGTTACCGAATTATATTAGGTTATGGGTTGAATTCATCTTTTATTATTAGTTTGTTCTTAAAAAAAATCAAAGCATATTCAGTATTAGTGGTGAGCTTATACAGTTAAAGTTTATTTTTCAGAAAAAGAAAAGTTGTATTGTTAGGATTATTATTAGTTGATATAAATATTATTTCAGTATTCTTAGGTAGGTACTTGTCAATTCAATCTCGATTCTAACCTTCTAATTTCAGCCTTTATCCACACCTTAACCCTAGCCCCGTTACAACCCTAACAAAGACTTATTGATCTGTTTATCATCTCATTTTTCAGTGGTGGAGATTTGATTTTCAGGCAAGCCTATGGGATTAACTTTTCAGGTTCGACGTATGAGTGCTTCTTTTTATGAACCTTAAACACTTTGAGTGATTTGAGTGAATCTATAGTAAGGATGTCAACTCTTGTCAATTTCGAATTAAAGGTAATTATTCAGGTAATGGGAGACACCTACGTTTTTGAATTACAAATGAATGACTTATCATTGTTTGAATCTTTAGGACTCTTTGAATTGAATTATCCATGTATAAATTATCTATGAATTATGATAAGGCATGGTCAGTAGGAATTGTGAATTATGGAAAGATTATTTTAATTGTATGTTGAGAATTTTGCTTGAGGACAAGCAAAAGCTTAAGTGTGGGGGTATTTGATAAACCGAAATTATAACATATTTTAATCCCACATTTAGCTTATTTTTGGATGAATTATTCCTCAATTTATGTAAAAAGGTGCTCTTAATCCTTTCTTTTCATGTCTCACAACCAGGATAGCACCCGAGGATGAGAAGAACATAAAATGGGCCCAAAACAGAGTAAATGGGCCATATCACGAAGTCGACACGGCCTGGCCCAAAGAGCACACGGTCGTGCCTTGTCAAGCATCTAGAACACGACCTCACCCCCGATCTACACGGCTGTGCCTCAATTTAGAAATCTAAACACGGCTTGAAGACGAGTCACACGGGCGTGTGACATGGCCATGTCCCTGTCGTGGCTATAGACAATTTCAGTCGGAAAAGGATACTTAGGGAGAATGAATCGCATTCCAATAGCCTATAAATAACCCCTAAGTACCACATTTGAAGAGGCGTCAAGCTAGGCCAAGGAGCCAAGCCGGAAAGATTAGAATTGTGGAAATCACTCGTAGTTAGCCAGTTGATCCATCATAAGAAGCCAGAATTCTACTCAAGACAGCGGATTTCTCCTTCAATTCCTTCAGGGAGTTTTAGGGATTTCTTATGTTTTGTTTTATCTTTTCTTTTGAGATGTTTTCTTTATTTGTTATGAACTAAACCCCTCAGATACCTGAAGGGGATGAAACCTAGATGAATCTTGTTATCGTTTTCTAAATTATATGATAAATACTTAGTTTGTTTTTAATTATGTATGCTTAATTCTTGAGTTAATATTTCGCGGATATTGATTCAAGTTTGATGTGCTTAGGTGGAGGAGGAATAAACCCTGCTTAAGAGTAGATCTAGCATAATTAAGCGAAGTTGATCGCACGCCTAGAGATAGGGTGATGAGATTTTGCCGGATTAGGGTGAAACCTAATATGGGAGTCCATAGATCGATTTACTGCTATTCTATGGGGTTACTATAAGAGAACGAGAGTTCCACTAATTAACCTAGGGTTAGACGTTATTCGCCTCAAGAGAGGGTTTAATATACGTTAGGGAGTCCTACGGATCAAACTAAGTGAATAAATCGTATGGTTCAGTGTTAGATAACAGGTGAAGTCTAGGTGGATTCTTCCTGAGGGTATCGTCGTGATCAACTGAGTTTTCCTTCAAGTTATTTCCCAATTCGTTCTTTTTGTCTTTGCGTCTTTAGCTTAGTAGTCGTTAATTTAGATTTAAAGCAACTTCACTTTATTTTAGGCTAAATAATAAAAAGAAAGTTAGTATTAGTACTTTTAGTTCCTTTGGGTTCGACAATCCGGTCTTACCTAAGCTATACTACTGTTCGATAGGTACACTTGCCTTTAATCGTTGTCAGAGTTAGTTTCCAGGTTTGATCATTCGTTTTATAAATTTTAAAGCTCTGATTTCAGCGATCATTTGCATTCATGTATTTGCATTACATCACATCATATGCATTTAAGTTTATAGAAAGTGTCTAATTAGTTGAAATTAACAGAGAGAGAGAGAGCGAGAGAAAGAGAAGGGAAATCTAGAAGCTGAACACCCTTACGGTACACGCACCAAATCAAGGAAAATGGATCAACGATTAGAACAATTCCAAAGATACATTCAAGACCAGATGCAAGAGCAAATGGCAAAACTCCAACAAGAGATGAGGGACCAGATGTTGGAGGATCAAAGGAATATGATGGCCCAAATGGCCCCGATGCTAAATGGGGCAATGGACAAAGGGAAGGGTCCCATAGTTACCACTGAAGACAATGAGGACTTCCCTCGGGGTTTCACCCCACCGCATGTACAACCGGAAGAGTACCCCCAAAGGCCACCTGTCACGATTAGGCTTCAACAGGGGCAAGCTGATAATAGACCACCCATGAACTTCCAAATGGGCTCAGGATCTAACCCAGGAGATAACCCTGCCAATCCTGTTATCATTGATTTAGACATAGCGGAGAGAGAGGGAATAAGAATTGAATCTTCAAGGAAGTTGGAGGATCACTGTAGATGGTTGGAAGAAAAGTTCCAGGCTCTAGAAAATGCTGATCATCACCATGGTATTGATACAAAAGACTTGAGTTTGGTTCCAGATTTTGTGCTTCCTCATAAATTCAAGATGTCAGAGTTCAAGAAGGACAACAGGACTAGCTGCCCTGAAGCCCACATTACAATGTTTTGCAGACGCATGACCGACTATGTTAACAATGATCAACTCTTGATTCATTATTTCCAGGATAGTTTGGTGGGGGCAGCGTCTAGGTGGTACAATCAACTCAACCGCACTAACATTAGCTCCTAGAAAGACTTAGCTCAAGCCTTCATGAAGCAATACAACCATGTCACGGACATGATGCCTGACAGAATCACTTTGCAAAACATGGAGAAGAAACCAAATGAAAGCTTCAGGCAGTATGCGCAAAGATGGAGAGAGGTCGCCATGCAAGTTCAGCCACCACTCCTAGAAAAGGAGACTACAATGCTCTTCATTAATACCTTGAAGGCTCCATTCATCACTCATATGATAGGAAGTACTACTAAGAGCTTTGCGAATATAGTGATGGCAGGAGAGATGATTGAAAATGCCATAAGGGGTGGCAAGATTGATGCAGGGGAAACCACTAGAAGGTCTACTCCCAGGAAAAAGGATGACAAAGTGAATAATACGAGTACATACAACAAAGGGTACTCAAAATCAATTACTGTTAATTAGCCAAAGGTAATCACTGCTGGGCAACAAGGGTCGAGAAGACAAGAATCAGACACCAGGCAAAACTCTGAAAGACTCCAATTTACGCCAATCCTAATGACGTATAAGGAGCTATATCAAAGTTTTTTGACGCACGCGTAGTATTTCCATTTTATCTAAAGCTGTTACAACCCCCATATCCTAAATGGTATGACTCAAACGCTAAATATGATTACCATGCAGGAATATCGGGGCATTTCATAGAAAATTGCACTGCCTTCAAAAAGGTAGTTGAGAGGCTCATCAAAATGACAATTGTGAAAGTCGACGATTCATCAAAATCTGATCACTTTGACGAGGCAGTAAATGCGACCCCTTAAAGAAATCGAAAGCGAAAAGGGAATTAGGGAACAATGTTTCCAAACCTTTGGATACTTGGGAGTGTCATGAATAATGGGATTGAGGAAGAGATCTCTATATTTTTAGAGCTGATCTATAGTAATGTGCAAAACATGCTTGTTGCCTTAAGCCTAGAGGCAATAAGACCCTTTTTTGTGAAATAGGCTTATGTCCGAAACTTTATTTCAATGAAATGCATTTTTTTAAGCAAATATTCTTTTATTCTTTCCATTTCATAATGTATATTCTTTTATCATATTCTTTCATTCTTTATTCAGACCATACTATCCTTAGAATCATTTATTCTTTGGATTTGTTTGCCTTCGTACCTAGGTACCCAGATATCAACGATATGAGCGACATTGTTACTGACTCCCTTTTTGAATGAGATATGGGTCTAGGGGATCTAAAGACTTTGAAGATAATAGATATTGTAACCTATCTTCTAATTTGTTAAGAATGGTGAAACAAGATGAAAAATAGATCTTACGCTACAAAGGGTCACTGGATATTGCAAGCCTAGGAAAGGAGTGAAGATTGTAGCCTAGCTCATCACAGAAATAAGGCGAGACATTATTGAGTTATCTTCGAGAATTCAAAGATATTTTAGCACGATTATATCAGGACATGCCTGGGCTAATAAGAAACGGGCTAAACAAGAGGATCGGGCACTTTTGATCCACCATAGAAGGGGATTGCATCAGTCATACCGCAAATACTGAATTGAAGAAGATGGGATTTATGTGACTCTTCTATTTTCTTCACAGATTTTTCTATATGTGGGGCATGGATATTATGGGTCCAATCTCGTCAAATACTTCTAGTTGACATCGATTCACTGTCATGGTCGTCGTTTACTTCACTAAGAGGGTGGAAGTAGCTTCATATGCTAATGTTGTAAAGTCGAAGTCATTAGTTAAAAAAAAAGGATCAGATGCCTGCAAAGAATGCCATAAAGGATCACTGTACAAAGTCAAAGTTTACAGTTTGTCCAAAAATCAGGCAACATATCACAGTGCAGCAAAAGTTGCCAAAAGAAAAATACAAAAAGAAAAATAATGAAAGGTGACTAAGACTTGTAAAGATTGGCATAAGAAGCTACCATTTACCCTCCGTCTTATTGAACATCGGCCAGAACCTTCACTGGAGTAACATCTTACCCATTATAGAATTGAAGCGTTTTTTGCCAATTGAACCTAATCGAAGAAAAGGTTAAAAGCTATCCATCACGGTCGGATGATGCGAGCTTACGACAAATAGGTTCATCCTAGAGAATTCCACAAGGGGAACCTGATGTTAAAACAAATTTTTCTTCTACAAAATGATTATTAGAGGAAAGCATATGCCAAACTGGGAAGGACTTATATAGAGCCTATTCTAGAGGAGCATTGATATTGATCGAGACGGATGGCGAAGACTTGCCCAATCTGGTGACTTCAGGTTTAACCGAAAGATATTTTACCTGAAAGAGGAAAGATCAAGGTGAAAACCCGTAAAGGGTGCCTCGAAAAAAAAATGAGAGGCCAAGGCAAAAACTCGCAAAGGGCGCTTTGAGACCAAAGAGGATTTGAGTTGAAAACCCGAAAGGGGCGGCTCAAATTTTGACCAAAAAGTGGGGCATACAGTAGTTTTGCTACGTCTGAATTAGCAATGAGAAAGTATGTTATGTCTTGGGGCATTGACAAAGTACTCCGGATCCCCTAAACACATATTGAGCTTAAAATGGTCCTCAAGAAGCTTGAACAGAGAAGCTCAGACTGCGGTATCTGGGGCACCTAGCTTCATTCTTACCCATTTTTGAATTCGTTATCTTTGATTGCTTTATTCTTTTTGAGATACACCCAAATCAATCTTCTTTTATTGCCTGGGTTATCTTTGATTAAATTATTTTTCGGAGCTATGCTCCTGACTAATTTCCTTCTCGTCCATTTTTGTGACCCTTTTAGCTTTTTATATTGAAATAACGATTTATGGGCTAGTAACACTTTCATAAAAAGAGTTTCGCATATTACTCTAGAAGCTTCTAAATAATATAAGGAATCTAAAACATGGTCATTGTTCAGAACTCACCAAGCCTAAGTGCTCGAAACATTGAAAAATGATTATCTCTTCAAATTCTTATAAGACAATTTTGTTGGTAACACCATATCGACAAATGACGAATAAGGTCAATCCAAGTATAAAAGGGAATCATTATCGGGATACCTTGCATTCATTCAAACACATACATCTAGTCATTACACCCAAGGAATGGTGTAACAGATAAAATTAATTGAAAGTGATACAAGTTCTGTACCTCTGAATGGTAACAGAAAGACGGAAGAAATCGAATGTTATTCCCCTGAAGTTGCAGTGGGAAATACCAACTTCATGTCCCAAGGTTCAAGAAGAGAGGACTCGGAATTACCATGGGGCAAATTATTTGAACAGAACATGATTGATGAACAAGAATGAAAAACAAATGAGTGATAACACCTAGAATAGGAATCATACTCATGACATTTTTGTATCATAGCAAATTTCATTAGGAGCATTTGATTCATTTCGGCCATTGCATCCTAATCCTTGAAACAGGAATCATCTTCATAACATTTTCATATTCGTATATTATAACATGTTTAATTAGAGGCATTTGATGCATTTCGATCAAAGCGTCCTAATTATAGGGCATAAGCATATACCCATTCTACAGGTTATGTAGCAAGGTAAAAGATAGCAGTCTGGCATCCCTGAGTTTGCAGAGAGCAGATTGAAGAAAGCAGATTTGGCAATCCCTGAAGTTGCAGGGAGCAGATCGAAGACATCAGTCTGGCAATCCTTGAGTTTGTAAGGAGCAGATTGAATATAGCAGATCTGGCAATTCCTGAAGTTGCAGGAAGTAGATCGAAGACATCAGTCTAGTAATCCCTGAGTTTGTAGGGAGCAGATTGAAGATATCAGATCTGGCAATTCCTGAAGTTGCAGGAAGCAGATCGAAGACATCAGTCTGGCAATCCTTGAGTTTGCAGGGAGCAGATTGAAGATAGCAGATCTGGCAATTCCTGAAGTTGCAGGAAGCAGATCGAAGACATCAGTCTGGCAACCCCTGAGTTTGTAGGGAGCAGATTGAAGATAGCAGATCTGACAGTTCCTGAAGTTGTAGGAAGCAGATCGAAGGCATCAGTCTGAAAATCCCTGAGTTTGTAGGGAGCAGATTGAAGATAGTAGATCTGGCAATTCCTGAAGTTTCAGGAAGCAGATCGGAGATATCAGTCTGGCAATCCCTGAGTTTGCAGGGAGCAGATTTAAGATAGCAGATCTGGTAATTCCTGAAGTTGCAGGAAGCAGATAGAAGACATCAGTCTGGCAATCCCTGAGTTTGTAAAGAGCAGATTGAAGATCAGACATTCCTGAAGTTGCGGGAGCAGATCGAAGATACCAGTCTGGCATTCCTGAGGTTATAGGAGCAGATTGAAGATAGCAGATCTGACATTCCTGAAGTTGCAGGGGCAGATCGAAGATACCATTCTGGCATTCTTGAGGTTGCAGGAGCAGATCAAAGATACAAGTCTGGCATTCCTGAAATTGCAGGAGCAGATCAAAGATACAAGTCTGGCATTCTTGAAATTGCAGGAGCAGATTGAAGATAGCAGATCTGGCATTCCTGAAGTTGCAGGAGCAGATCGAAGATACAAGTCTGGCATTCCTGAAGTTGCAGGAGCAGATTGAAAATAGCAGATTTGGCATTCCTAATTTGTAGGAAGCAGATCGAAGACTTTAGTTTGATCTCCCTGAAGTTGTAGTGGAGCAGATTAAAAGATAGTGGATATTGCCTTTCTGAGATAGCAGTAAAGCAGATTGAAGCTATCAAACTTACTGAAATCAAGATGAAGTTCCAATACCGTTGAAGTTGCAGTGGAGTTGGAGTCATTTGAAGAAAACAAGGATCAAGAAGTCGAGGCTTGGCCAAGACCGGTCAAAATTGGTCCTTTTATAGTCTTTGCTCTATTCTCGTTACACGACAATGAGCAAAGAGGGGCAGCTGTAGGAGCCCAATTTTGACCGGGCTTGGAAATAAACAATAATACCAAAATTTTTTAAACAGCCCATGGTACAAAACCAGACCCTTGGCCCAAATTACCCATTACCCATTATAGCCAAACCCAAATACTAAACAAACCCAAATTGACCCACTACCCAATTAGCCCAACAGACTTTAGATAATCGTGGCCCAAAAAGGCCCAATGATCAAACAAAATCAACAATGGCCTAGGGTTTCTGAAGCCCTAGGCGCCGCAATGGCAAGAACCCAACAGTTGCGCCGCACTCTTTGCACCCACGCCAAGCCTCTAGTCGCGCCACGTTCAGCGCACATCACCACCGAGATTCTCTCCATTCTTCTGCACAAAAAAGGAAGTAACAGCAGCAGATTGTAACAGAAAACTGGACAAAATATTTTATTCCTTTTTTATTTTTATTTTCAATGGTATAAAAACCTAATCTGTAAACAGAGAAAGGGGGAGGAATATATACAAAAGACAGAGAATACACGGATACAAACAAGAATACAAAGAATAAAAGCAAAAAAGTTTATTGAAACAGAATATAAAGTTCTTTTTCTACAGAGGTGATTTTCTTCTTTTTTTTTATTTGTCATTTTGTATATATTTTATATTAAATCGTACTAAAATAAAGGAAAACGAAGAAACTACCTTTAAAACGGAGGTTTTTAACCTCCGACCACCGTTGCCAAAGCCGCTTGAAGCGCGTGGAGACGATAGCCTGAAGGTTCGACGACTGGAGCCAGACAGGGGAGGGGAAACCTCAGAGCATTTTTAAAGTTTTTTTTAAACTGTTTTAAAAATGTTTTTTAAGCCAAACTTTTACCTTTATAATATTTTGAAAACGGCGCCGTTTTCGCTTAAGCCCATAAGCGTTTAAACGACGTCGTTCCGCGTGAAAACCCGTGCGTTGACCCGGAGACCCGAACAGGATCAGCGTGTTTTCAGAAAATGGGAAGTTTATCCCTTTAGTCCCTCCGCATTATTCCAGTTTTACAATTAAATCTGTTTATTTTCTTTTATTTATAGTTTAAACCCGTTATATTTATTTTTATTGTTATTTGATCCTGGTTTCTTTATTTATTTTTCTTTTTTTAAATCTAAATTATTCTAATATTATATTGAAATATTTTATTATGCTAAATTTTTATTTTTAATTATTTGTATATTAATCTATTAATAGTATAAATTTATATATATTTACTATTTTTATATTTAATTATTATTATATATATTATTTTACTTATTTAATAATTTATATATTATTATATATTTTTATATTATCTATATTATATTTTGTATATTATATAGTATTATGTTACATTATATATTATTTCTAAAAGCTTTATTTTATACAAAGTTTATTTATATTATCTAATCTATTTATATTGTTTATATTATGTATTACATATATACATATATTTTCATTATTTATTATTTTTTTTTTTAATATTATTTTTATTATATATTATTTTATATATTAGTTATTATATTATATATTTCAAAATTTT
Organism: Gossypium australe; assembly: GCA_005393395.2. Lineage (NCBI taxonomy): Eukaryota > Viridiplantae > Streptophyta > Magnoliopsida > Malvales > Malvaceae > Gossypium > Gossypium australe. The sequence goes on along the minus strand of CM016624.1, from coordinate 122,701,188 downwards.
TATACATTGTATAGTATTATATTATATCACATATTTTTATTTTCATATTATAAAATATGTTTCTTTTATATTATTATATATTTTGAAAATATCTTTATTCAAAATTATTATATATATTATTATGTATTATCTTTTATATGTATTAAATTTGTTTTATATATATTGCTTTATATATTTTATTTGTCCACGCAATGCCCTTTTATTTATTTATTATTTTATGATTATTATAGTGTAGTTATTTTAGTTGTATTTTATATTGTCTATATTAAATGCTAATGTATTATAATTGCTTTTTAATATTTGTGTACGATAGTTTTTAAATGCAATATTGTCACATGGATTATTGTTCAAAATAAAAATACATTTTTTTGCAAGATTACTATATTTTAAAATAAGGCAATGTTTTGTATTTAGAAATTTGGAAAATAATGCCCTAATGTGCTGCTTTGCGATTTTCTGTTTGGCTAAATAATTAAATATTCTTTTAACAAGCTTTTGAAAATCATGAGATGTTTTTTAGTTACAAGGGTTTAAAAATATCGTGTCCTATTGTGCTGGATGTGATGTTTATATTCTTTCGGAATAAAGAAATCTCAAGTTTTAAATCAAAGAAACTTATTCTTGGGAATTCAAAACGTTGTGTCCTAACTTACTGGATATGATGTTTTGTGTCTCGAGATAGGGATTTTTAAAGACGTGCCTAGTTTCGAAGTCATGAGATGCTATATCCTAACTTACTGGGTATGGTGTTTTATTTCTTTGAGATAGGTAAGTCTGGGTTTTTTTTCCTTCAAATAAAAGGACCATTTTCTAAAATTTTTCAAAGTTTCAACATTAGGACATGATTTTATCGATTTGGTGCTAATTTTGGGCGTTATGAGGGTGCTAATCCTTTCTCACTCCCGAACCCATTTTTTATTTTTTTCGTAGACCAAAATCAGTACTTTGAAATAAAACGTTTTTTTAAGGTGATCCAATCACACCAAAGTAAAAGGATTGATGGCGACTCAATTTTCGCTTTCTTAAAGTCGACCCCGTTTTTAAAATCAAACTTAAAAATGGTTTCGACATATTTTGTGTAAATGTTGAAAGAATGTGTATGTAAGCTAAAGTTGTTAAATCAAAACCAAATTGACAGAATATATAAATATTGAAGATTAAATTTGTTAAATCAAGACTAAATTGATAAAATATGTAAGCTTTGATGGCTAAATTTATTATACTAATAGAAAGTATGTACAATTTGAAAAAAAAAATAGTGATTAATTTTCTTTTGTTACCCACTTTTGAAATTGATAAAAATTAAATTGCTTTAAAAAAAAATTTGAGAGAGATGAAATTAGTCAAATTAAAATCAAGAGTGACCTGAGAGGAGTTTTTACCTTTTAGTCATTTTCTAAAAGTATGTATACAAAGTTGTTTGCGTATATTATATATATATATATATATATATATATATATATATACAGCGTATATGTTAATTTACAAATCTATTTAATATTTCTAATCAACCCACTGGGAAAAGAAAATTAAAAATTTGTTTTATTGATATTTTGAGTTTTTAATTTCTAAATGGTATATTTAAAGTAATTGATTATGTGTTGATTCAAAGTATCTACACAAAAAGATATATTTTATTAATTATTTTATTTTTATTTTTAATTAATATGTTTAATTTGTTGGCTTGCACAAGCCAGATGACTTGCATACTCATTTATGATATATATTTTTTGGAGGTTATTTTTTTGGGAGGTTCATGATGGATGTGTACAACAAATAACTTCAATAATGATGGTTAGTGTGTAAATGAAATTTTTAGTTGTAACATCCTGGAAAGGGCCTATGCATTTTCGGTTTAATTGTACGAAATGACAAGTTTTAAGTATTATGAATAAATTTTTGATATTTTTGGAAACTCAGAAATGTATGAAAATAAATTGGAAATGAACATTTTTGGAAACCTGGAAATGCATTGGACATGAACATTTTTGGAAACCTGGAAATGTAAGGAAATGGTTCAAAAATGGAAAGTGAACATTTCTGGAAACTTGGAAATGTAAGAAAATGGCAAGTATACAGAGCCGATCGAAAATTTTAGGAAACTTAGAAATGACCTAGAAATGTCGAATTTTAAAGTTTAAAATAGGAAATTAGGGCAAGGAGGCCTTAAAAGAAAAAGTTGGTAAGATTTGACACACAAACAGGCTTGGAAAAGTGGCCTGAAGATGTCACTTAGGGCCTATGGAAATGGCGCCATGTGCAAGAGGAATGGGCCTGGGTTCGAGTCACTTGGGAAGTAAATAAATAAGGTTTTATTTTGGCTTCCAGAAGGCTGAGGTGGAAGGCACATGCTTCTAGAAAAGGAGGTGTTTTATTTTCATAAATATGTGATTAATAAGGTGATAATAAAGGATTTTTATTGGATTATTTTTTGAAGAGATAATAGATGGATAAATATGGATTTATCCCTTTTATTATGATAGATAAGGAAGAGATAAAAGAGGATTATTATTAGTATTATTTTTATTAAGAGATAAGAGATAATAAAGGATATTTCTTTAATTATTTTAAATTAAAGAGATAAAGCTATCAAATAAAGAAGAGTGGTGGCCAAGTAAGGGACTCTAGCCTAGTAAATTTGGCTATAAAAGGAAAAGAGAGGCCATTCATTCATTCACTTTTCCTTTGCCGAATTTCTTAAGCAAATTCTCTTCTCTCTGCCGAATTCTCTCTATCATTGTTCTTCTTTCTCTTTTCAATTCTTCACAAAGCCGAAAGCAGAATCCCCCTAGTCTTGCCGAATTTTCCTAAGTTTTATATCTTCCTCTTCTTTCTTTGAAAAACCAAAAATCCTCTACTGTTCATCAAGAAGCCGAAATTTTAATCCACATCAAGGCCATAGCCGAATATTGTTAAAGGCTCAAGCAAGGATTGTCAATTCCTAAAGTAAGGAGATCTTTCGGGATTTACTAAGTGTCGACTACAAGGAAGGAGAAGTTATTTTCCCGAAGGTACACCATAAGCCGCGTGTTCCCTAGTTATTCGGTGAATTTCGGGATTTAAGAATCTAAGGTAAGTCATATTTAACATACGGCTAAGGGTTATTTGTTGTGAATAAATGTTAGAAATTGATCTAACATGTAGTTATAGGGATTTCGACAGAGGGATACAAGGATTTCGGGATTTGAGAATTTCAAGGTAAGTTTTAAGAATACTAATCCTACTGGGATTTGGATTTATGGCCGAATGGCTTTTTATTAAATTAGTAAGTGATTAATCAAATGTAGGAATTTGAGATCTAAGGCAGTAGATCAGATTTCGGGATTTCAAGGAATTCGTTAAGCAAATCAGGTGTGTACCCTACCCTAAGTTTTGATAGGTTCATGGCTATGTTTAAATTAAATGTATTATTAAGAATGTGTGTACTCCACACTACTTTGTAATATGAATTATGGTTGCATGTATTAAAATATATGTTAATGAAAATATGAGCATGGCTAAGGTACCATGTTAAGGTACTAAGTACTCAGGTACGTTTCCTACTTCTACTAGGAATATGAAATATGTTATTCATAACATGAGAATATGATAAGAATGTGAACTATGGTATATTATGCATATTAATGTTTATGGGGCATATGGTTGTATATTGAAAGGGGAAGTGAAAAGTGGTGATTTAAGACCACAGTAATCTGAAAAGTGGTGATTTACGACCACAGTAATCTGAAAAGTGGTGATCTAAGACCACAGTAACCTGAAAAGTGGTGATCTAAGACCACAGTAATCTGAAAAGTGGTTTCCTAAAACCACAGATGCGGAGCCTTAAGCCCGCAAATTGGTGTGTAGTGGAAGGAGGGTCGACTTAGTAGTCCCCACGGTGTGTTTGGCAGGTACGGGGGTGTGTAGCGGATGGACAATTAGGTTTGGGTTTGGGAATGCATCATTAATTGTATTCTATGATTTGAATGTGTATCATTTGTATGCCTGATTCTATTATGACTTAGTGTTGTGTACACATTGAGTCTGTTGACTCACCCCGTTGGGGAATATTTTTCAGGTGATGAGCAGTAATGGACCGGGTCGGCAGGAGCTTAAAGGTGGCCATGCATAGCAAGAAATTTATGATTTGGACTTTCAATTTATTTTAAGTATTTTAAGTTTTACTTTGGGATCATTGATATAATAAGGCCATTGTGGTTTACTTTATTTTTTTTTTCTTTATTTATTATGTTTATGGATTTTTATCAATTAAAGTTTAAGTAAATTCCTTTTAAAATTAACTCTAAATGTTTTTGTCACCTTAAATAAATGGGTTTTAACATAAGATAAATTTGTTTTCAACTCAAGCCCAACCCAAGCAATATTTTTTTTAAAAATCACACAAGTTTTTCCTAAGTAACAAAAGAATTTTGAACCGGTTTACTTGAGGAACATATCAAATCTGGTCAAAGCTCGTGGGCCGGGTTTGGGGTGTTTCATTAGTTTTTATGAATTTTTTTATATTTATATTATTTTGTAAATTTATTAATTTATTAATATTTTAAAATATTTTTCTTAATTTTTATAATTGTTTATTTTTTTGTAATTATATATTTATATAGTTTTAATTATTTTAATACTTTTTTTTGCATTTTTTGTATTTTTAATAAATTTCTATATTTAAACCCAAAGATTTGATAATTGGACTCTCTCGAGAGTTCCAATAAACCAAGTTTATAAGAAAACAACTTTTAAAACTTTAAAGGCCTTTTGTAGTTATGTTATAAAAACAAAATAAAGAAGTTTACTTATTCAAAAAGAATATGAAACAATCCAATTATTAGATAAGGTCATCATTAATTAACTCAAAGAACAAAAATATAAATATGTCCATTTTGAATTGGTCTAAGTTGGTGTTAAACCTCTTAGTGTTGAAACCGCTAAAAATATCTCAATTTTAATTGTCTTAAGAGACCAAAGGCGCATTATGTTTAATGATTCTTTAATAAAAAATATAGAAAATAAGTCTATATACTAACCCAATATATTTTAATTGCTACTCAAATTGTATGGTTTCTTTAGTTGATAAAAGCATTTTACCATCTTTGACCCTTTAAATTTATATCCATAATTACAAAATGCTTCCTGAATTTGAAGTACTAACTATAGTTTATCGGCTCCACTTCAAAGCTATGTATTCTGTAGTTAATACCAATGCTTTACTTCAAAACCCAAAAGGAAAAATCTTTTTAATAAAAATAAGTAACTCAAAATCTCATACCACAATCTCAAAAATAATACAATGACATAAAATTAACATTCCTATATCAAACCAGGACTATCTAGTATCGGTGTTTGATATCAGAAAAATAAAATAGTAAATATCTGATATCATTCTGATAATTGGATAGCTAAATCAAACATCTCGAATAATGGAATAATCATATGTTAAATTTATCTTTTTGTTATTAATCATCAATAGTTTGCTACTAGTATGATTGATTATACATTATCATTTTACTCTTATTTATATTTGTATTACGAAATTTATTACCAATATTGTTGAGGTAGTTTTTGAGCAATACATGAACCAGTACCAACTGGTTTGTAACATTGTCTGCTCAAAAAACTTGTCATGTTTAAGTAGCAAATTTTGGCAATAAAAAATTTTTGGGCTTTGATTTTTACTGATACTTTAGATGTTAGTCAACCTATCTTTGATATTTAAACTACATGCAAACAACATATTTTGGAAATTGATTTGGATTTGGACCGAAGCAATCAATTTCTTAAGTTTGATGAATTAGATTGAATTGGGTAAAACTTGGAAGTATATCTTAAAAATTCAAAACTTATCCTGAGGTGATTGAAGATATTCTTTATGCTTATTATCTTGTTTGTTTCGAGGGAAGATTGACTGTAATTGATATGGTATGTTACTAAGTCTCAATTCTTTATAAATGTAGGTTATAGGTGAGATACTGAATCGAGAGCACTTATTCTTATTCATTGAATTTTTTTTTAAGTGCATTGTCCCAAAGATCAAATATGTTATTTAATAAGAGTGTTAGAGCATAACCCAATTTTTTTTCTTTTTTGCAAAATTAGATCTTAAAGGAATTTTGGAAGCTTTTAACACTTATAAAAAATTTTAAGCATTTGACCAAATTTGAAAATTACTTGAATACAATTTCCCAAAGTTTAACATGAAGTTTTACAAAATTTGATTAAGGAAATATTTTGTTATATAAAACCATTTGAAAAATTAAATCTAGCACCAACAATAATTAAATAAATAATTAAAAATTCATAAAAATTCAAAAAAAAAATATTAAACCAATTCAATTGTTGATTTTTGTCCCGTTTTTATATTTTTACCAATTTTATGTAGTTTCCCAATCAAACATTTCAATCCCTTTATTTGAATTATTATATTAATCAATTCTTAATCCGTTCGACCCGGTTTTGTTTTAGTAACACTAGTCATATCATTAAATATAAATAATTTCCATGTCGGGATCAAAATGGATCTAATTATCAAGTTTAAAGATTAAAGTAAATAAAAAAATTACAAACACCAAATTAGACCTAATTACGAGGTTAAGAGGCAAAAAAGGATATTACCCCTAAATATTTATAAATTCTTGCAACATAAATATCAATGTTTTTAACAGAACAGAAAAAAAAGATGACCTATGGGATGACATATTAGGAACATATTATCAAAGTTTATAAATTCTTGCAACATAAATATCAATGTTTTTAATAAAACAGACAAAAAGATAACCTATGGGGTGACATATTAGCAACATTAATAATTCTTTACATATTTAGAGTAGTGAACTAAGATGGAGATTCTAACCTTCATAGCCATCTGCTAAATCTTTTATACTTGCTGTTTCTTTTGAGCTGTACTAAAACAAGAAAAGCTTCAGTTCATTAACACAAGAAAGAATAGGGAAAAAAGAAAAAGTAACAAAAGATGGGTGAGGAGCAGCAGAGAATTCAGATTCCTAGAATCAAACTGGGAACTCAAGGACTGGAGGTTAGATTCTGCTCTTCTTACACTAATCATGACAAAGGTTGTCTCTAGATATGCCCTGAATTTTCGTCATTTTTATATCTGTTCCTCCAAGATATGCAGATTGTAGCTGGATTTATTTGTCTCAGTTCCTTTGTTTTGTAGGTTTCAAAGTTGGGGTTTGGCTGTATGGGTCTCACTGGAGGTTACAGTTGTCCAGTCTCTGAAGAAGTTGGGATATCGATTATCAAGCATGCATTCCACAGAGGAATCACTTTCTTCGATACATCTGATATCTATGGACCCGAAACTAATGAAATTTTGGTTGGAAAGGTAGACATGCTTGGACAAGCTGTTTGTATTTTTAAGTCCAACTACCCAAGCTTCTGTTATTGTTCTTGTCTCATGAACCTGTAAAACCAATATCTTCCTTTTTCAGGCATTGAAGCAGCTATCAAGAGAGAAGGTACAGTTAGCCACAAAGTTCGGTTTCGAAAAACTGGATTCAACTGGTATCAAAATAAACGGTACACCTGAATATGTCCGTGCCTCTATCGAGGCTAGCCTAAAGCGCCTAGATGTGGACTACATAGATCTCTACTACCAGCACAGGGTTGACACCAACACTCCTATAGAGGATACTGTAAGTGCTGCAGTTGAAAGCACCATAAGATTATTTCTTCAATACATAATACCAAGTCCTAGATTTTCCTTCTTTCATCTTCTTATTGTGGGGAAACTGTCTTTTAACTGGTTGAGCCTTTTGACTTTAGATGTCTGAACTCAAGAAGTTAGTGGAAGAGGGGAAAATTAAGTACATAGGTTTATCCCAAGCTAGCCCTGAAACTATAAAGAGAGCACATGCGGTTCATCCTATAAGTGCTTTCCAGACGGAGTGGTCGCTGTGGACTCGTGATATCGAGGATGAAATAGTCCCCCTTTGCAGGTTCGTTCGTGTATCTTGAACCATTGAAACTTAAAAAAAAATGTAAAGTTTACTTCAGATTCGAACTCTAATCTTGCTAGTCGTGTTCTATGCAGGGAACTTGGAATTGGGATTGTTCCTTATAGCCCTCTTGGTCGCGGTTTCTTTGGTGGCAAAGGAGTGGTGGAAACTGTGCCTGCAAATAGTCATCTGGTATGGGAACTAACTTATTTATGTCTTTAACCTATCCTTAATCTTTGTATAGAAAGTAAAAATACCCTCCCAACTTCTACCTTTTAAGCTATATTTCCCAAGGTTTCAAGGAGAAAACTTGGACAAAAACAAGATGTTGTATTTGAAAGTGGAGAAGTTGGCCGAGAAGCATGGATGTAGCCCTGCACAATTAGCACTTGCCTGGGTTCTTCATCAAGGGGATGATGTAGCACCGATTCCCGGTGAGTCACATTCTGTAATTTTCAACATCTATTTTCTCCTTTCGATGGCCTTTTGCCAAGTACCAATGCATATGCCTTGTTTAGATAATAGAACTAGGACCATAGTTTTAACCCTTTCTTTCATTCTTGTTTTCACAGGAACAACAAAGATAAAAAATGTGGATAGTAACATTGATTCAGTAAAAGTAAAGCTCACATCGGAAGATTTGAAAGAAATTTCTGATGCGGTTCCGGTAAATGAGGTGGCAGGTGATCTTTTACCTGATACACTTAGTCAATTACACTGGAAGTTTGGTAATACACCACCAAAGGGGAGCAAGATTTCAACCTGAAAAAACCATGGATGCCAAGTCTGCAGCAAAATATGAGGTTTTGGATGAATGGACTCTCCAACAACTCAAACTATTGAAAAATTGTATCAATGATTTAGTAAGCAATTTGGTTAAAGTACTAATGAAGGGTTGAGTGAGAGCAGAAGCCTGCATTACCAAACGAAAACAAATAAGCAGGTTTGTATTGTGTTTCTGTCTGTGATATGTAGCTAGTAATCTTCCAAGATACATGGTCTGAGAATGAACCTGGTTGTTTGTTTATCACCTGAATGCTGCTAGTAACAGCAGTATTATTGTATTAGGTTTCTACTACCTGCTTTACTTGTAGATTCAATCTAATATTCAAGCTAATGTTGATAGAATCTAGTAATTAAGAATATAATAGTTCTGTTTAATTTTTTATTTAATTCTAATTATTTAATTCTATTTGATTATATTTTAATCATATTAAAAATTCGATTTTAATTTAATCATAACATAATATATTATTAATATTATATATTATAATATTATAAATATAAAAATTCATTATATTATAATAATATTATAAATTTTTTATATATATATTATGGATTGTATAAACTGCCTAAACAATAATTCTTAAACAGCGAACAACCAAAGTTATTACTCACTACATCAAAAAATTTTCACTAATGAAAGATATAAATCCATTGAAAAATAAAAAATATGCATGCCAATAGTTGTTGCTCTCCAATAACGAATCATTGGTTTAATTGAATAACTAAATAAAATAGATAGACATTTCTTTTCGTCTTAGGTCGATGGTTCTTCTCAACTGGAGAATCTCTTATATAGATAATATATGGTTAATACACATTCCAGTTGACCGAGTTTAATTCTATTCTAATTATTTTGTTCCAAAACAAAGATATCCATTAGACGATTCGCCCTATTTAGATATTCACAATTAAGAAGTACTGGATTCTCTTTTGAATAGATCTTAAAAGGAGAAGGAAAGCTAGAATGCCACTAAGTGTCTATTATTGAATTCACCCGATCAGATAATATCCATTTCTAGAATGTTTAATGCCAAAATCATGGAATGGGTAAGTCGCCAAACCTGAGAGAAGTAAAAATATTTACTTTTTCAAGAAAATTTAACACAGTATATGCGTCTGTTGCTCTAAATCTATTACAATTATTGATCCCTTCTTTTGTTTCATTTCACATTTACATTTGTAAAATATGCTTACACAGAAACCTATATAAAATGTTAAAACACATAAGCAACGAAGCACCAGTGGTCTAGTGGTAGAATAGTACCCTGCCACGGTACAGACCCGGGTTCGATTCCCGGCTGGTGCATCCTGTTAGAGCGATGATGAGAGCCGCGTTCTTGCAATGGTTAGGGTCCATTGCTGTCTCTGCTCTAACGATGAGAAATTGCGCCCCTGAGCTCTTTTTTCCTTGTTCTTTTTTTTTTTTAATTTCTCAATTAGATTCTAAATATCATTTGCCGGGTGATGTAAATTTATTTGTGCAAATCTTTTGCTTATAAAATGATGAATAATTGATTTTTTCTATTTATATATAAATTCTTGAATTTTTGTTTTTTAAGCTTGTAATTTAATGGGTAGGTTTTGGTTACGAAATTGGATTAACTTATTATTTTTGGTAGAGTAAGAGGATCAAATTTAAATATATTAAAATAGAGGGATTAATTTATTAAATTTCGTAAAGTTGAGGGATGAAAAATCAAGAGGTGGAAAAAAGAAAGCAAGAAAATTCTTGGAAAAAGAAGCAGCAAAGGTCTTTCTCTCTCTTTTTATTTTATAAATTTAATTCAGAAGCAACAAATTTTTGGAAAGAATTGTCAAACTTATATTAAGAAAACAAGAAAAGAAAAATGGTAGCTCGCAAGTTGCTGGTTCGCCATGACGACTCCACGTTTACCGTTGATTACGACACCGACGACGGTTTTGAAGTCTGTTTCTCTGTACAAAAAAATTTATTTTGTCATTTCCTATTATTTATTTTCTCTCTACAACTTTTTCTAATTTCAGGTATTTCAGTTTCTGCTCTACTCTCTCACTTCAATTCCTCCCGATCAGCAAAAGGTCGAATGGCTCTCTCTCACGCTCTCTATCTCTCTAATGAGCTCTTTTTTTATTTTATTTTTTTATGGTTGATTTTGGATAATGCAGATCGTCGGGGAAGATAATGACATGATTCCGATCTGACCGCCGTTTCGGAGAAACTCCAATTGGTATCGATCGCCAGAGGAGGTAAAAGAAACCGGAGAAACAAGAAGAACCGACGAGTAGCAGCGCCGGTGCGGCGAACTTCGACTCTGGGACCACCGTTATGCGCGATGTGGAATTGGCGCCAAAGTTGCAGGTTTTAAAATTTGCTTCTTAGCTATGAACTGGCTTTAGTAACTTTTATTGAAACTCTTTAGTTTTTTTGTCAATTTTAGGCAGGCAAAGATGGTGGACAATTTGAAAAGCAAGTTCTGGCCTGGATTAGCGGAGTTCTCATGGTAATATCATTCATTTCCTCTTTCTATACGTGCAAATTTGGTTTATTGAGATGGTTATTAGTTAATTTGGTTTATGAGAAATAAAGAAAAAATCGATTTCTTTTACTGCTGAATAGTTACTTCATTGACCTTCTTTGGTGGAAAATTGTTAGGAATGGAGGAAACTGTAGTATCTGTCTAGTGTCAATGCTATTGTGATAGTGAGCTCTTTTCTTTTCTTTTTAATTATTATTTTGAACTTGTTAGAGTATTGGAGAAGATAGTTATTAATTTTTTTAGGATAAATATATACACATTGATACACAATATTAACGGAGGTAAAGATGGAGAGGGAAATGGTGTTCTGGTTCGGAAAATAGAGTTGGAGCCCCCCTCTCAAATGGAGTGTGTGAGATTATTTGAATCATAGGTATTCCAAGTTGGATCATCGGGTCAGATCCCGAATCAGATCCCGGATCGAGTTATTATATATTTTTATTATAATTATATAACAATTTGTTCTTCATCTTGTCGAAGAAGAGTTATAAGGTGGCTCTTTTGAGACAAGCTTACACTTGTAATTTGTGTAATTTTGGGCTAACTATATAGGTTTTAACTTGAAATTTTATTGAGCAAATTTTGTTTATACACAGTATCAACGGAGGTCAAGATGAAGAGGGAAATGGTGTCCTGGTTCTGAAAATAGAGTCTGAATCCCCCTCCCAAATGGAGTGTATGAGATTATTTGAATCATAAGTATTTTGGGTCAAATCCCTAATCGGATCTCGAATAGGTTATTATATATTTTATTATAATTATATAAATATATATTTTCGCTTTCACCTGCAAAATGACATGGATCTCTAATTACACTTCATTACACTTCACGTTACAAATTTTTGATAATTCAATCAATCTTTTTTGGGCAAAACAGAGGAAATCTCGATCGGGCGAGAGAATAAGAGAATCCCATATAATCTAATATATTTGACAAGTTGCACTATACGTCAACTCAAATTGCATCTTCCTCTACCGGATTTCAAAAAAGAACTTTTGGAACACCAATAAGTATTAAAGGAAAGAAAATGAATTAAATACTATAATTCACTTTGATTTGGAAGCGTAATAATGGCCTTAATAATATTGGTCTCATATTTTATACATAGATAGAATAAGGCCATAAAATAAAGAAAGATAGGATCAACCTTATATAGAGAATTTTTACCAATAGGTCATTTGAATGATGAACAAATAGGGATGAGTTGATTCATAAAAAAATAGGATCAACCTCATTGCGTGTTGATATTTATCGGGTATAGAATACATTTTCTTTTCTTTTTTCTTCTGAACCGAATTTTTCCCTTAATTACTAATAGAATAGAACAAATATTAATCCTTCTCTGAAAGAATCCACCGAAAAGGAGAGGTATTCCAATGCAATAAAGTTACATAGTGTCTATTTTTCGTCGATAAAGAGGTATTTCCATGGGTTTGACTTGGTATCATGTTCATATTGTCGTATTGAATGATCCCGGTCGCTTGCTTTCTGTTCATATAATGCATAAGGCTCTGGTTGCTGGTTAGACCGATTCAATGGCTCTATATGAATTAGTCGCTTTCGATCCCTCTGATCCCGTTCTTGATCCAATGTGGAGACAATGTATGTTTGTTATACCCTTCATGACTCATTTAGAAATAACCAATTCATGGGGCGATTGGAGTATTACAGGGGGGATTATAATAAATCCGGGTATTTGTAGTTACAAAGGTGTGGCCGGAGCACATAGTGTTTTCTGGCTTGTGCTTCTAGGCAGTTATCTAACATTAGGTATATTGGAATCTAGAAATTTTTTGTGATGAGCGCACAGGAAAACTTTCTTTGAATTTGCCCAAGATTTTTGGAATTCATTTATTTCTTTCAGGAGTGGCTTGCTTTGGCTTTGGCTTTGGCGCATTTCATGTAACAGGATTGTATGGTCTTGGACTATGGGTGTCAGACTCTTATAGACTAACTGGCAAGGTCAAACTTATAAATCCGACGTGGGGCTTGAAAGGTTTTGATCATTTTGTTTCGAGAGGAATAGTCTCTCATCATATTGCAACAGGGACATTAGGCATATTAGCGGGCTTATTCCATCTTAGTGTAATATTCCATCACAAGTACAATATATTTTTATCTACTTTTACTATTTAAATTTAGCAACTAAACTTATTTTGTTCTCTAATGTGGTACCATTTCCGAGTCTCACTTAATAATTTTATATTTTTTACAAATTTAAGTATAAAAATGAATGTGCCAAATTTCCGTTAACCCAATTTCTTAACTAAGAATGAGTAACCGCATTCATTGGGTTTTAAAAAATTAAAATTAAAATTTATTATATTTTGCATTCAATTATGTTCTTAAATATAAAAATTTCAATAAACTAATCGTCTATAGTTAAAAGGTAACAACAGATGCTTTGAGGGTTGTTTTCATTAAATGGCATTTCATAGTGATGAAATTGGTGGTTTTATACTTAAAACATATAAATATATAAAAAAAAAAATTATTTTAAAAATTATAAAATATATAAAGTGAAAAAAATTTTAAAATAAAAAATAATTATTATATATGAAAAAAATATATAAATTATTAAGAAATTGCAAAAAATTAAAATTTATTAAAATAACAAAAAAAAAAAGTTATAGATTATAAAAATATATAATAATAGATATTTCCGAAGTAATATAGAAAATTGTTCAAAAGGTAAGATTACCTATAATAAACAGTAAAAATTTTCTGTAATAAATAGCAAGATCTTCTGCAATGAACATTGAATCTTTCACTGTTCATGGAAGAAAATCTTTCTTCAATTTTACAAAAATTAATAAATTCCTAAATTTTAATGTGTTTAAATTTGGTCCTCTTACTCTACCAAAACTAATAAGTTAATCCAATTTCATAACCAAAACCTACCCATTAAATTACAAGCTAAAAAACCACAATTCAGAAATTCATATATGAATAGGGAAAATCAATTATTCTTCAATTTATATGCAAAAGATTTGCACCAATAAATTGACTAACATTTTTTTATTTTTGTAAAATTGAAAGGTGAGATGATAAATTAAAGTATACTAAATTTTCAATTTTTTGTCAATGAAATTCAGAATTAGAATTTTCTTAAATTCCTTTTCTTCACCTGGAAAATGATATTTAGAATCTAATCTAAAATCGAGAAAAAAAAAATCAAGGAGCTCAGGGGCGCACTTTCTAATCGTTTGATCAGTGAAAGAAATGAGCCCTATCACAAAGGAGAGAAGTTACCTTCTTTGCTCAAACACCACGCAGCAGCCGGGAATCGAACCCGGGTCTGTAATTTGGTAGAGTACAATTCCACCACTAGACCACGGGTGCTTCGCGGTCCACTTGTTTCAACATATTTTATACTAATTCTCTATAAACGCAAAAGATTGTTTTTTTGTTTTCTGAAAGATATTTCAGATGGTTATTTGATACAGATTTTACTCATGTAAATATGAAATGAAACAAAAGAAGAGATCAATAATTTTAATAGATTTAGAGCAAGGGACGCATTCACTTGTGTTAAATTTTCTGGAAAAAGTAGATATTTTTTTATTTCTCCAAGTAAAGCAGGTAGTAGAAACCTAATACAATAATGCTGCTGTTACTAGCAGCATTCAGGTGATAAACAAACAACCTGGTTCATTTTCAAACCACATAACTTGGAAGATTACTAGCTACATATCACAGACAGAAGCACAATACAAAACTGCTTATTTGTTTTGGTTTGGTAATGCAGGCTTCTACTCTCACTCAACCCTTCATTAGTACTTTAACCAAATTGCTTACTGAATCATTGATACAATTTTTCAATAGTTTGAGTTGTTGGAGAGTCCTTTCATCCAAAACTTCATATTTTGCTGCAGACTTGGCATCCATGGTTTTTTTCAGGTTGAAACTTTGCTCCCCTTTGGTGGTGTATTACCAAACTTCCAGTGTAATTGGCTAAATCTCTCAGGCAAAACATCACCTGCTACCTCATTTATCGGAACCGCATCAGAAATTTCGTTCAAATCTTCTGCTGTGAGCTTTACTTTTACTGAATCAATGTTACTATCCAGATTTTTTATCTTTGTTGTTCCTGTGAAAACAAGAATGAAAGAAAGGGTTAAAACTATGGTCCTAGTTATATTATCTAAACAAGGCATATGCATTGGTACTTGGCACAAGGCCATCGAAAGGAGAAAATAGATGTTGAAAATTACAGAATGTGACTCACCGGGAATCGGTGCTACATCATCCCCTTGATGAAGAACCCAGGCAAGTGCTAATTGTGCAGGGCTACATCCATGCTTCTCAGCCAACTTCTCCACTTTCAAATACAACATCTTGTTTCTGTCCAAGTTTTCTCCTTGAAACCTAGGGAAATATAGCTTAAAAGGTAGAAGTTGGGAGGGTATTAGTTTACTTTCTATACAAAGATTAAGGATAGGTTAAAGACATAAATAAGTTAGTCCCCATACCAGATGACTATTTGCAGGCACAGTTTCCACCACTCCTTTGCCACCAAAGAAACCGCGACCAAGAGGGCTATATGGAACAATCCCAATTCCAAGTTCCCTGCATAGATCAACACGACTAGCAAGATTAGAAATCGAATCTGAAGTAAACTTTACATTTTTTTTTTTTAAAGTTTCAATGGTTCAAGATACACGAACGAACCTGCAAAGGGGGACTATTTCATCCTCGATATCACGAGTGTACAGCGACCACTCTGTCTGGAAAGCACTTATAGGATGAACCGCATGTGCTCTCTTTATAGTTTCAGGGCTAGCTTCAGATAAACCTATGTACTTAATTTTCCCCTCTTTCACTAACTTCTTGAGTTCAGACATCTAAAGTCAGAAAGCTCTACCAGTTAAAAGATAGTTTCCCCACAATAAGAAGATGAAAGAAGGAAAATCTAGAACTTGGTATTATGTATTGAAGAAATAATCTTATGGAGCTTTCAACTGCAGCACTTACAGTATCCTCTATAGGAGTGTTCGTGTCAACTCTGTGCTGGTAGTAGAGATCTATATAATCCACATCTAGGCGCTTTAGGCTAGCCTCGATAGAGGCACGGACATATTCAGGTGTACCGTTTACTTTGATACCTGTTGAATCCAGTTTTTCGAAACCGAACTTTGTGGCTAACTGTACCTTTTCTCTTGGTAGCTGCTTCAATGCCTGAAAAAGGAAGATATTGGTTTTACAGGTTCATGAGACAAGATCAATAATAGAAGCTTGGGTAATTGGACTTGAAAATACAAACAGCTTGTCCAAGCATGTCTACCTTTCCAACCAAAATTTCATTAGTTTTGGGTCCATAGATATCAGATGTGTCAAAGAAAGTGATTCCTCTGTGGAATGCATGCTTGATAATCGATATCCCAACTTCTTCAGAGACTGGACAACTGTAACCTCCGGTGAGACCCATACAGCCAAACCCCAACTTTGAAACCTACAAAACAAAAGAACTGAGACAAATAAATCCAGCTACAGTCTGCATATCTTGGAGGAACAGATATAAAAATGACAAAAATTCAGGGCATATTTAGAGACAACCTTTGTCATGAGTAGTGTAAGAAGAGCAGAGTCTAACCTCAAGTCCTTGAGTTCCCAGTTTGATTCTGGGAATCTGAATTCTCTGCTGCTCCTCACCCATCTGTTGTTCGTTTTTTTCTGTTCTTTCTTGTGTTAAGGAACTGAAGCTTTTCTTGTTTGTGTACAGCTCAAAAGAAACAGCAAGTAAAAAATATTTAGCCGATGGCTATGAAGGTTAGGATCTTCATCTTAGTTGACTTGTCAACTTTGCGACTAGTCTAAATATGTCATGAATTCGTAATATGTTCCTAATATGTCACCCTATAGGTCATCTATTTGTCTGTTTTATTAAAAACATTGATACGTATGCTGAAAGATTTTATAAATATTTAGAGATTAATATAATTTTTAGCTTTAATGATGTTATTAATGTTACTAGAATAAGATCTGATTGGATGAACTAAAAATTGATCGATATAAGAGTCCAAACAAAAGGGTTGAATCGATTGATTGGGAAATTATATGAAATTAGTAAAAAATTTGAAAAGTTGAATTTTTAATAATTAATTAATTATTATTGGTGTTAGCTTTGATTTTCAAATGATTTGAACTGGAGATTCATATTAGGCAAAGGGCATTTGAGATTCAGTACCAGTGGAGGATTCAGGGCTTGACACATTAGGAATGTGAGGAAGCCCAACATTAGGACGTGGTTTTGAAGAAAAATATTGACGTATTGCCTCAAATTCCAGTGGCTGAACATGACAAACACGGGGCCCTAGGCTTAGTGGACCAAGGCACTTGCGGTCCAACTGAGGCCAGCTGATCATGGCTCCTTGGAATTGATATTTGATTGCCCAAATGAGACATAGGCAGCCCACCATGGTCATAACCCACATGGCTAGAGTTTTGAAGCCCAAATTAATGTGGAAGAGTCAGCCCATTATCACCAAAGTGGACATGATGAACCGCTGGCCTAAATGAAGAAACATTAGGGTTAGTATCACTATTAGGAAAATGAGAAGGAGAAAACAACCCAATTTTGTTTCTGCCAAAATCTGATGACGGCACTTGAGGCACCGATTGTGGCTGGTAACCAATGTAACAATCCATTTTCAGTGAGATTGGAACAGTGGTTTCGGGACCACAAATCTGATGCCAAAAATAAAATTTATTTTATTTTTATTTTATGGTTTGCGTCATGTTATGAAGGTCACATGAAAATTTTGATATAAAAATTTTATCGATTGTGTGGTTAATTAGGTAAAGGATTAAATTGCATAAAATGCAAAAGTTGGATTCTAGTAGCTATAGGTATCAAATAGCTATGGAATTCAAAACTTAAGGTCCTTATATGGTAATTATACCATTGAAGAGTAGTTAGTAGATATTTTTATGACTCATCCATGGAAAAATTAGAAAAGGCAAGGGACTAAATTGGAAATTAATAAAATTAATAGATGACAATTAATTAAAAAAAATCATCTATTTTCATATCATCTTCCCCAAATTTTCTATGGAAACCCTAGGAGAGAGGAATACAACTTTTCAAGCTTAAAAAGGTATGAAATCAATTCCCGTTTTTAATTATTTTTATATTTTTGAAACAAGGATAGTCTAATCTTTCTATTTAGGGGATTAATTTGAAAAGTTATCAAGGTAAGAAATTTGGGTCATGGATGAATATGTTGAAAATTATAAATTTATGGTAAAAAATGAAAGGTTGTTCATAGATAAACAACTTTTACAAAACAATTTTTAATGAAAACTTGATTTAGGGACTAAAATGAAAAAGTGGTAAAACCCATGGAAAATTCTAAAATTTGCAAAATTTATGTTCTGTAAATGTAGTATATAAATTTCGGCTAGGCTTGGAAAAAGGGTTAAATTTCATGAATTTCATTTTCAGAGCCTAGGGACGAAATCAGAATTTTTGAAAAGGATAGGGGCAAAATGGTAATTTTGCCTAGGAAGTAATAAAATGCAAATGTATATGAAATGTGATAGATTAATAGTTAAATTTATCCATATAAATCCAAAAAGACCAACTATGGAACTAAATCGAGGAAAGCAAAAGGTTTCAGATTAGTTGAAATTGAAAAATGAACTATTTTCAAAGTAAGTTCGTGTAATTTAAATATGTGTGTTAAATGCTTGAATCGAATTGTATGATTGTGTTGATATGTATGAGATGATATACATAATGAAATAATCATAAGTTGTGAAATGTGGACAAATTGTCATGTTCCGATTGAACGTTGAAATTCGATGGATTAAGGTGATATTCTTGAATGAGAATAATATTACACATGTTGTATAAAGGATTTAGCCCGGACGGGTAATCCTGATGTAAGCCGTTCGAGCATATGCTATAGGTTGGATTTAGCCTGGATGGGTAATCCAGATTAAACTCTTCAGAACATATGATATGAAAAGGATTTAGCCTGGACTGGTAATCCTATAACATAATATGTGGATCGAGAGTGCGCTTGTTAATTTTGTGCCCTAATGGATACTTTTGGGTATACTAACCGGATGTCGATCGACATTTCAATTGCTCAACGGAAAGGATTCTCGAAATGTGGAAAGGTGAAATTAAATGAAAGCTTATTTTATGATGAGCTCATCTATGTTTATTAGATATTCATACGAGATTATGTAACTAACTTGTTTGAATAAGTGTATGTGCTTAGGTAACTTACCCAAAATTGATGGATTGTGTATTTGTGTATGCTTGTATTAATAAATATAATCAGTAACTCTATTTCCCGTTATACGAACTTACTAAGCATAAAAATGCTTACTCCGTTTAGTTTTCCCTGTTTTATAGTGCTCAAAGCTCGCAAAGGTTGGAAGTCGGTCGGAGCAATCATCACACTATCCACTATCTCATTTTGATACAAATAGAAATCTCATTTTGGTATAATGGCATGTATAAGCTTATTTGGCCAATGATGGTTTGTAATTGTTGTTTTGTAATTTAACCATTGGAGTGGCTAGTGATAATCTATTTTGGTTATCTTGAAAGTTATGTTTTCGTAAACACATAAGTGCCTATTGTGTATTAGTTTGATGGAATTGTATCAAGTATATAGGTTTATGACAAGAGTAAGTTTATGCTTATGAATACATGAAATGATCCAACATGGTTGATGGCTAATTGTATGTGATTATTATATTTGGATTGGTGGATATATGTTAGTTAGTTTTGGTGCAGGAAAATGGTGAGTTTTGGGTGACAAATGAGGCTAGGAAATTGCTTTATTTTGTCTGCACGGGTAGGCACACAAGCGTGTGTCTTGGCCGTATGTGACACATGGCCTGTCCCATAGGCATGTGGTCCGGCCGTTTGTCCCCTACATCTTAAAAATAAGAAACAGAATGCTCAAAATTGGGCACATGGGCAGAGACACGGGCGTGTGCCTCAGTCGTGTGGTTGACACGACCGTGTGAAAACTGCACCTAAAATTTGAAAATTAAAATTCGCCACACGGCCTGGCACACAGGCGTGTGACTTTAATTTTTTCATGCCTTAGAAGTCAAAGAGGTACACGGGTTAGGGACACGGGCGTGTGTAGTCACGCAGCCCGACCACACAGGCGTGTGAGCCCTGCAACTTAGAAAATTTTTTTAATTTTGTGAAAAATTCTTAGAGGTCCTAATTTAGTCCCAATTCGTTTCTAATGCTCGTATTGGGCCTCAAGGGTCCATTTAAGGGACGATATGATTGTTTTCAGAGATGAATAGTATTTTTACTTGATTTATCTGTGATGATTCTGTAAACTCCAGTAATACTCCGTAATCTTGTTCTAGCAATGGATACGGGTTAGGGGTGTTACAACCAATGCCATTACCGATGATAACATTTGGCGCTGATGCATCTTTACGAGCGCGAATGGCATAAGCTCTGGCTGGCGCTCGTGCCTCACTTCGGTATCCCTCGTAGCACCTCGACTACCACTCAAATTTCCTGTGTTTCGGGGTGGTCTCCCTCTAGAAGTTGTATTGCTCGGCCTCATGGTTTGAGCTTTTCCTTTCTCAGACTTCTCAGGGCAATCTCTAAGGTAGTGGTCGAAGGAACCACACCTAAAACATGCTCTACTCTTTACCCGACACTCGCCATAATGTGGCCTGTTACAGTGTTTGCACTCGGGTCTAGCATTTCTAACACTATCCACACTAGCTACAAATGTAGCCTAGGGTTTAAAACTAGAGTATCTTGCATCACTATCTTGACTAAAATGCCCCGTAGAAACAACAGGGCAGTAGTGATGTTCTTTAGATTTCTTCGACGTTGATTGATGAGACTTCCTAGTAAATTTCTTCCTTGAATCTCTAGCTTCAAATTCAGCCTTCCTCTTTTCCTTGCTAAGCTCCTCGGCTTTGGAAGCTCTTTCAACTAAAACTACAAATTCTTTCAGTTCAAGTATCCTGACTAAAAGCTTGATGTCTTCATTTAACCCATCTTCAAACCATTTGCATATAATTTCTTCAGTGGAGACGCATTCTCGGGCATACTTATTTAGTCTCACAAATTCTCTTTCATACTCGATTACGGTCATACGACCCTGTTTCAAGAAATTCCTTGTGTTTTTGGCAAGAAATCGTTGGCTTATATATTTTTTCTAAACTTGGTCTGAAAGAATTCCCATGTGATTCTATATTTCGACACTACGGATTTCAAGGTATTCCACCACTGACAAGCTGAATCTCTCAGAAGGGACACATCATATTTGACACATTCAATTGGAGTGCAAGACAACTCATTGAAAACCCTGATTGTATTCTCTAGCCAAAACTTAGCTCTTTTAGGGTCATCATCAACTGTAGCCCTAAACTCTTCGGCCCCATATTTTCTAATTTTATCAACAGGCGGTTTGCTTAAATGTACCGGTTCTAAGGCTTGAGGAGCCATGGGAATTGGTTGGGGAAAAGGTGGGGGTGGAGGTTGCTGAGCAGTCAAATTCGCTTGAACATATTCAGTAAACCACTCGTTCATCATTTGGAAGAAGGCTTCCTTAGCCTCTCTTTCACAACTTTCAGACACGAGTCTAGACCCAGATGACGCTGCCCCCCGAACTGAGGCAGACGCGTTACTTTCAACACCATCGGAATCTACTCGATTGGGATCCATTGCTATATGAAAAATATAATTTAAAATGTCAGGAGATGTCACACTATCACAGGTAAATAAATGACATGTATAGCTAGGCTCACACGCGCTATGTTAGTCCTAGAATCGACTAAACCATAGCTCTGATACCAATAAATATAACACCTCTAACTTGTATCCATCGCCGGAACAGGGTTACGAAGCATTATCGGACTTATAAGTCAAACAATCGTATATTTCATAAGCATTTATCATTCATATCAAAACCATTCAAATACATTTATACAGTCTCTAATACAAGCCCTTAAGGCCCTAAATAGACATTAGAAGTGGTTCGGGACCAAACCGAGTTCTCTACTAGTTTTTGAGAAAACATGGAAAATTTTTCAAAGTGCAGGGGTCACATGCTCATATGGCCAGGAGACACGCCAGTGCTTCAGGTTGTGTCCAACCCCGTGTAACTCTCTAACTCGGGTCACACGACTAGACCACACGCCCGTGTGTCAGACCGTGTACCTTTTGAAATGGCCTCACACACTGTGTGCTAGGCCGTATGCTAGGCCGTGTGAAAACTAGAGGGTATACTGACTTGTGTCACAAGGCCAAGCCACACGCCCATGTGCTAGGCTGTGTGAAGCTAGTGACTTGACATCAAAAGAAGCATTAGGGGACACACGGCTGTGTCACTTGGTCATGTGTCACACACGGCTGAGACACACGCCCATGTGGATGAAAATAGTCTACTTTTCAAGCCATATTCCTCACCCGCAATGGTACCAACCTATACACATCAATTGGCGTACAACCATGGCATAGATAGGTACTCAAAACCAACCAATATCAAGTTCATAACATGAACATTCACACCACAACATGATATAACAAACAAATTCATTCGACCACCTTAAAACATACCCAACATACTTCAAAGGTTACCTACATGGTCAACTACATGTATGAGACATTATGTCTAACTTAACATTCATAACATTCTCAAATTTCAACCACTTGACACTTTCAATACCAATTCATCAACATGACTTTCACATAGCAAATATGCACAACATACCAAAAGATCATTTATACATATTTACAAACCAAGTATAACAAATTAAGCCAAATCACATGGCTATACATATAACCAAAACAACATAAGACATATAGGCCACATTAGCCAAAACACCTATATATGCCATTTAGCCTCAAAATATAAAGTCCAAAATACCAAAATGAGTATTTGATAGTGTGACGCGATCTGCGACGACTTCCAAATCGAGCGAGCTTCCAAAATACTATAAAACATGAACAAATAAACAGAGTAAGCAATTAAGCTTAGTAAGTTCGCAATTCAAAGAATAAAACTTACCATATAACCACAAATTTAGGTAAAAACCCAAACATAACTCAATTTAATTTGAATAAAGTCTATCATACAATCCGTAATCATTTTAGTCATATGTTCACATAAAACTGAAAACTATCTATGAATTCATCAATTAATTGGATTCCATGTACATGTAACATCTATGCTATGATTACATATCTCAAACACTAATCATTTCCATGTGAATATCTGTACTTGTTCATATTGAACTTGTATAATCCCATAATAACATTATGCCCATTGAACCATCTAGAATATCGTAGGTTACGCGGGTGGTACACATGAAGTGTACTGAATGGTAAACCGTCAATTCTTATACATGTATGCTCATACGAGCGATAAACGGTAAGCTCCTCCGAGCTGAATATTAGTAAGTTCCTCCAAGCTGAATAACGGTAAGCTCTTATGAGCTGAGAATCGGTAAGCTCATATGAGCTGCGGTGAGTCTGCAACATGTAGGATCTCAACCAAAATTGGTAACCCTAATGACAAGACATGTCATTTGTATCTTACGAATTTCTAGGGTTCAAATGGGGCCCGATATTTATAGTACTATATTAGTTATGCATTCCATATTTATACACCGTAATTATTAAATTCACATACATATAATTCAATTAAAGTATATAAATACACAATGTGATTATATGAACTTACCTTGAATTAATACGGAGTAAGTCGATCGTTCAATCTACTACTTTTTCTTTTCCCCGGTTTAAATCCGAATGTGGCTTTTCTTGATCTATATAATATCAGCTTTAACTAATTTAATAATTATTCTATTCAATTTAGTCTAATTTTATAATATGACAAAATTACCATTTTGCCCCTAACATTTGACTTCTTTACAATTTAGTCCCAAGGCTTGTAAAAATGAAATTCATGCAATTTCATCTATAAAAAGCCTAACCAATTTTTATATGTACCTATATCAGCCCATATATTTCACAATTTCACACATTTGACACTTAAATTTCACATTTCTCATTTTAGCCCCCAATTGACAATTTCACTTAAAATCCTTTAACAAAAATTATTTATTAAACAACCAATATTCATTTTCTTCCATTATACCTCAAGAACAACAAAAATGCTCTCATGGAAAAACCCTAGACTTTCAATCATATTGCAAATTAGCCCCCTAATTAGCTAGCTTAAGCTACAAGGGTTTCAAAAACATAAAAAATCAACAAAATAAACACCAAAATAACTTACATGCAACGGTTTTTGTTGCTGAAAATTTGAGCTCTCCAATGGCTATTTTCTTCTACTAGAAACGATTGATGAAAAAAGAAATGAAAAAGATGATAACTAGCTTTTTGTTTTATTTTTTTATCAATTAAATCACCTAATCCAACCTAACTTTGACAATTTCATGATTTTACTCCATGTACATCCACTAACTCAATTAGTGGTCTAATTACTTAATAAGGACCTTTACTTTAAAGTTCTATAGCTATTTGACACCTTTAGCTAATAGAGCACAACTTTCGCACTTTATGCAATTTAGTTCTATTTCACAAATTGAGCATACAAACGGTAAAATTTCTTAACGAAATTTTTATTCCATGATTCTAACATGCTATGGATATTAAAAATATGTTAAAACAAATTTTATGACTTCGGATTTGGTCCCGAAACCACTATTTCAATTTAACTGAAAACGGGCTGTTATAGGAATGATGCAACATGGACTTTTCATTTAAAGCACTATCTACTCTCCTACCATCACCACTCGACCTAGAAGAAACAGTGAGCACATCTCCAGTTCTACAGACAAGTCTAACAGATAAACAAGGACTAGTCTTAGATAGTTCACCAGCTTTTGGGGAAATTCCATGTATATGAAATTTACTATCACATCGCCTGAAAATGTGTGGCATGGATAAAAGAAAGTTGGAGAACCTTTTATACCTATAAAAGTTATTATCAAGGCTAACATTACTCTTCTTTGACTCAGAACGAAGGTTGGTTATAGAAATTTCATTTGGGTATGACTTTAGAATCTGTCGTATATGCTTTTAACTGCCTTTGGAACTATTCGAGGCATAGAATCTGAAAAACTCAAAGAAATTTTTTTAGTCTATGTGTATGCTGGTTGTTTAACTAAAAATGGATCATCAAGAGGCCCCTTGTAATTTCCATACAAAGTACCATCAGGATCATCAGAAGGATAGTTATAGTGCTTTCCAGTTAGGTAATGTAACACCCCTAACCCGTATCCGTTGCCGGAACAGGGTTACAGAGCATTAACAGAAATTCAAAACATTTTTTAGATACTTCAAATAGTTATTATTCATTCCCCGAGATTTATTCATAACGTCCCTTAAATGAACCCTCGAGGCCCAAAATAAGCATTAGAATCGAGTCGAGACTTAATCAAAAACTCTAAGAATTTATCGTGAAATTTCAAAATTTTTCCAAGTTGCAGGGCTCACACGCCCGTGTGGTCCGAGGGACACGTTCGTGCTACAGGCGGTGTTCGACCCCGTGTAACTATCTGACTTGTGCACATGGCCATGCCACACGCCCGTGTGCTAGGCCATGTGGTTAATAAATTCTTTCAGAATTAGGTGCAGGTTTCACACGGCCAAGAATCATGCCCGTGTTCCAGGCCGTGTAGCACACAAGGCTGAGACACACACCCGTGTCTCTGCCCATATGCTTAATTTTGAGCATTTTGTTTCTCGATTTTAAGATGCAGGTGACACATAGCCTAACCACACGCCCATGTACCAGGTTGTATGTCACACACGGCCTAACCACACGCCCGTGCGTCTGCCTGTGTGGACAAAATAAAGCCATTCCTAGCTTCATTTCTCCCCCAAAATCATACCAAATTCCTGCACCAAATTTACATACAAATACCAACCAATCCAAGTATTGAATTCAAGCAATTTATAACATCTAACATGATATGTTGTTACATGCATTCATGCTTAAATCTTACTTTTTATAAGCATACTCATTGAACCTTTCTCAATCAATCAATAATAAACACTTACGTTATCTCCATAAAATAAACTTAAATACTTATATACATGTACTAAACATAATCATCACTAGCCATTATAATGGCTAGATTACAATAATCATTTACATTTACATGCCAATATGACCAATATAACCTATACATGTCATTATAACTACAATTGATTTACCATATTGTACCGACCAGGGCTGATGGATAGTGTGAGTAATCTTCGCCAAGCTTCCAATCCAACGAGCTTCCGATTTACTCTAAAACATGGAAATAAAACTAAGTCTCCGGCAACAGCACAAAAATTTGGTGTGTCGTTGAAAGTACAAAAAATAACCTATCCCTAAGAAATAACGAAAAGAATAGTATAAGAGAAGTAGGGTCAAATCCTCAGGTACTGGATCACTATAGCTTCTTGTTTCTTGAAATCTTGAGCGCAGTCGTGCCCAAGAGAAACAGTTGAGTTGGGGAAAAAATAAAATAAAATAGAATTAAAAATGTGGATGAGTCAAAATTAAATAAATTGAAATCGCAATTGTGAAAGAAACAATATTTAGAAAAAAGGGTTTTTCGATTGAGAGATTCTAGCCTCCGATTATCTCGATCCTCCTTTGGTTCAATCATCGGCTTTTAAGTGATCCTTCTCATGATCGAATAAGCCAGTTATAGTGGAAGAGGATGACTATGACCACCAACTCCACTTAGGTTATATCCTTACAATCTAGAAGAACCTGACTCTAGCCAACTATCACTTTTGTGGGACCGTCTTACACTAGATCATTGTTTCTTAATGGTGAATACCACACCATTTTGTCTCTTAGGCTCGACAACCTCTGACGTAGTAAGTTAACGAACCGACTGTGCAATCTTCCCAAAATATACAAAGCGGCCGTTCCTTGCACAAGATGAAAAGATTGCTTTTGGAAGGACATTCTAATACCCCTTACCCGTATTCGACGCCAGAATAGGGTACGAGGCATTACAGGAACACATACACTTGTAAACGCATTAAACCGAGTCATAAAATTTTATCCAAATTAACGCTTTTCAATTTTCATCACAAAGTCCCTAATCTGGACCTACGAGGCCCAAAACATACTTTGGAAATGGTCCGGGACTAAGCCGAGAACTTTGGAAAACATTAAAAATTTCTTGAAAAATAGCGGCACACGCCCGTATCTAAAGTCGTGTCCTTCTCACAACCATTCACATGTCACACTTTTTCTTATTTAACCATCATACACTCATTCACCCAAATTATGCATCTAATAAATTTCATCATCACAAACATATAACTTGAATAATACTAGCCAACATCAATGGCCTTATACAAAATGAACTACTAAATATTAAAGGCCAACATTTTAGGCCAAACCAATTATGACACATACAAATGACTATGTAACGTCCCTAACCCGAATCCGTCACCGGAATAGAGTTACGGAGCATTACCAGAGTTACAAATTTATTTATCAGACATTTTATTTCATCTAGTATTCATATTTGGAACCAATCAAAATCAAACATATTGTCCCTTAAACATATTTATTTTTCTCGACATGTCTTAATTGAATTTATTACTCATCTCAACATACTTAATTTCCTTGTATCAACGTATCAAATATAATCACATATTTACATGTCATGATAAATATCATTCTCTTGCCGTTTCTTCATAAACATAAATCAACTAATTCTTTATATCAATATTTCATGTACCATCAACTCCTATTTCCTTATATCACATAATTAGGTTACACGAACTTATTTGGCTAAATTACAGATATACCAAGATTCAAGGGCATTTTAGTAATTTTCTATTTTCATCGATCTTTCAACCGATCTTGATCTAAATTAATAATTTCATTCAATTTATTAATTTAGACAATAAAATAATTCATTTCACTCAATTTGGTCATTTTTGATATTTTTACAAAAATTGCCCCTAAAGTTTTACTTTTATTCAATTTAGTCCCTGAGTCTAAAACTTGCAAATTATCCATTTAACATAAATCCATGCTAGTTGATTATTCATATACATATTTTTCCTCCTCCTCCTCTCCATACCACATCCTTAATGTATATAATTCCATTATTTACTTATGTAGTCATATCAAGCTGTCCACTTGAGTTATAGTCATTAAATTATTTTTATATTGAGCTACAAAACTCCAAAATAAGATTCGTTAATTTTACCTGAAACTAGGATCACATATATTTTTACCATAAAAGTTTCAAAATTTTCGGTTTAGCCAATAAGTACAGTTTATTCTTTAAAGTCACACCTGTTCTGCTATTTGACAGTTTCGACCCTTCTTCACTAAAAATTAATTATCTCATCATACGGGATTTGAATGAGGTTTCTGTTTGTTTCTATTGAAAATAGACTCATTCAGGATTTCAAACTATATATTTAAGACCCTAATTATTTTTCTCCAATTTTTTAGGATTTTCCAAATTCAGAACAGAGGAACCCGAAATCATTCTAAACTTGTCTCACATAACCTATTATATCTCATGATTTACAATTCCATTGCTACAAAGTTTCTTCTATAAGAAACTAGACTCAATAATATTTAATTCCATATTTTATTCATCCTCTAATTCAATTTTTACAATTTTTGGTGCTTTTTCAAAGTTAGACTACTGCTGCTGTCCAAAACTATTTTAGTGCAAAGTGTTAATTACCAAGTTTGTAACACCTTTATTTACTTTCCCTACAATATTTCCCATCACTTTCTCTTATTTTCCTTCACTAACATATCAAGAACATAGGACCATATATAAGAAAACTCTACTATAATATCATTTCCATGCTTTTTCAATAATAACAAACTTAAAAATATATTGAAATCTTGATGTTCTTACCTTGTTGATTTCAATCTTTAACTTGATTTTCTCTCTCCTCCAACTTCTATTTCTTGAATTTAACTTGATATTCTTGCTCCCCATAATCTCCTTGTCATCTTTCTCTCTTGATGGCTATGGAAATTCTTTTGAATTCTAAGTGAAAATGGTGGATATTTGGTGAAAGAACCAAATTGTAAAGAAAGTAAAACTTTCTTTCTTTCTCTCTTCTTCTCACGTTGGTGCATGAGAAAGATGATGGATGGTGTGTTGTTGTTTTTTTCTTCTTTTTTTCTTTCCCCCCACACATATATATACTAAATAAAATAATAAAATAATAATAAATATCTTATTTAAATATTAAAAAAATAAAAATATCATCAATATAATCACTACATTCTAGAACTCTCTCTCTTGCTAATTGATCATTTTGCCCTTCATGATCTTTTAAAATTCCATCATTGAGTCATCACTTAATTTGCAAAAATTACAATTTAGTCCCTTATAATTCTTCACCTATTCGATTTGGTCCTAATTCATCCATTTCCTTAGTTTCTAGATTATTCCACCCCTAAAATATTTATACTATTGGTCCTTTAACTTTTCATATTTACACTTTAACCCCTCAAATTTTGAATATTTACTCTTGAGCAACAAAACTTTTCTCACTTTTACAATTTAGTCATTTCTTGAATTAATAATGTAATATATCATAATATACTTCCCAATGTTGACATAATCCAAAATTTCCCTTTTTGTCACTTTATTTCCTTACTTACCTATATCAAGGATAATATCTTACTTTCTTACTGTAGTAATTTTCAGGGTATTACAGATATGGACGGAAGCGTCAGTCTTGTAATGAGGAGAAATGATGAATACTCGTTGAGAAGGCTAAGTGCGGATTCTAAGCCTCATGAACTCTTTTGGAGGAGTCTTGATAACCTTTGGCTAGATGAGTTTAATGGCTTATGATTTTCGGAAAAAAAAAACACAAGTGTAATGGAATGAAATTTTATTGAAAAATAAACAAAAAGGCTAGAGCCTTGGGGGGAAGGACTTTTTTATAGAAGTGATGAGTGAATAATTATGTCACTCCATCCCCTATTTATAGTACATAAAAGTCCTCGTTTATTCCTATTTAAACTCTAGATGATAATGTTTAAAAGATATAATTTGAAATTAAATCTAAACAATATCATAATAATCCTAAAAATAAAATTCAAATTAAAATAAAGTTTTATGTTCATAAATCTCTTTTTTGAAAAATTTCTCCAAGTCTTCTACACTTTGTATTTTCGGTACTATTTCTTCCTTATTTCGCATGCTAACACATTTTATCTTTAAATTCATGCTTTTTGCCCCCAAATTTCCTTTTGCCGTCAATTTAGTCCATACAATATAAAAAACCATGAACAGTCTAAATTAGTAGGATCATACTCAAAATATATATGTAATTAACACATAAAAGTATGCCATTTTAGAGTATTATCAGTATCTTTCAATAATAAGAATTTATTATTAACAATAAAATGCTATAACTTTTTAATTTAAGAGACAAAACTAATCACTATAAATAACAACTTTTGGTTAATAACCAAGTGACATAATTGTTTGTTATGTTACTTTTCATTTGCAACTGTTGGAACATTATATATTTTGAAAATATTCCAACATTAATTTTATGTATACACAAATATCAGTGTATTTTGATGTACTGTTTCAGGTTTATGAAATGACATGATATGTGTAGATACAATAACTACATAGTTGCAATAAATTGTTCTTAAAATAGCATCTTAATCATTGCTCTTTGCAAACATATTCTTAAAAGAACCATACAGTTGCAAGCATTCAACGGAAAATAGCTTGCTTATTTGATTTTATTTTTGGTAATGTTGAACTGACTTCGGGTTTCAGTGAACCCTCTATTTATACTTCTAATACTTCAATAGCTTCAGTGGCTGGAGAGCCCATGGGATATAAGCATTATAATATTCTGCTGCGGGTTTCGCAATCAGTGGTACGTTTAACTTCCAGTCGTCGTCTCCTTTGTGGGTGTATTAGCAAATTTCCATGTTAGGTGACTCAATCTATCTAGTGTCCTGGACCCAGCTATCTCATTTAAAGGAACCACGGCAGTAATCTCTTTTAAATCTTCTTCTGTGAGCTTCAGTCGTAGAGCATCGATGTTGCTATCGAGATTTTTTATCTTGGTTGCTCCTACAAGAAGAGTCAAAAATCATATTTCTAATGCAACATCAGAAAAACAAGGCTCATACAGGATGTGTATTTATACAATATTATAGGCAAATCATTCTGCTGTGATGTACTTGAAAGATCTATATTATCTGATATCAAAGAAGCAAATTGGATGTTGAAAATAGGGAAAGTGACTCACCGGGAATGGGTGCTACATCATCCCCTTGATGAAGAACCCAAGCAAGTGCTAGTTGTGAAGGAGTACATCCATGCTTTTGAGCCAACTTCTCTATTTGCAAATACAATTTCTTGTTCCTCTCCAAGTTTTCTCCTTGAAACCTGGGGTGAAATGTCTTGAAGAGGTTGGAAACAAGTACAAAAAAAAAAAAAAGAAAAAATCTACCAATTAGAAGAATTGTTTGTATGCAAATCCCATATAGATTAAAGAAAAAACAATTGAGTTTCCATACCAGATAACTATTTGCAGGAACACTTTCCGCAACGATCCTGCCACCGAAGAAACCACGACCGAGAGGGCTATATGGAACTATCCCAATCCCAAGTTCCCTTCATATGGGGACACATTAAACTACTTAAGCATTCCTTTTTACTTGAATTTGAGAAGTAAAAAGGAAATAAAATTCTAAACAACAGGTAACAGAGGATATAGTTCACCTTCACTACAATAAGAAGTAGGATGGACAGAACATCAAAAACCAAAGTTCAAATTCCAGGCAACTTATACTTTTAATGATTCAGTATACTAATTTTCAACGAAACCAGTATGGGGTTTTTGAGGAAACCTGCACAGGGGGATTATTTCGTTCTCGATATCACGACTCCAAAGCGACCACTCCATTTGTAGGGCAGTGACGGGATGAACAACATGTGCCCTCCGTATGGTTTCAGGGCTAGCTTCTGATAAACCTATGTACTTTATCTTTCCCCTCTTCTACCAACTTCTTCAGTTCTCCCATCTAAGATTGAATTAAGAAAAGCAGCTTAACATCATATTTCCTCTATATATTGACCATTTAAATCACGAAAAATAAAGGATGTGTTAAGTTACAGCACTTACAGTATCCTCTATTGGTGTTTTAGTGTCGACCCTGTGCTGGTAGTAGAGATCAAAGTAATCGACATCAAGGCGCTTCAGGCTAGCCTCGATCGAGGACATATTCGGGGGTACCATTTATTACAGCACCAGCTGCAGGATCCATCTTGACAACACCAAATTTTGTGGCCAATTGTACCTTCTCTCGTGGTAGTTGCTTCAATGCCTGAAAAGAGATTGGTTTTTACTCATGGAATCATTATAAAATATGTTGTTGCAACTTGCAATTAAACTCAAAAGCTACACACTAAACTATATTGGAATTTTGGTAAATATGCTACCTTTCCAACCAATATTTCATTAGTTTGGGGTCCATAGATATCTGATGTATCAAAGAATGTGATTCCTCTGGCGAATGCATGCTTGATGATGGAGATGCCAACCTCATCAGGCACTGGATCATTGTAAAATGCGCTAAGCCCCATACATCCAAACCCCAACTTGGAAACCTACGAAATAATAGATTTTACAGCAGAAATGAAATGAGACAGGAAGATACTTTTTGAACTAGAAATTGGCTTGAGTTCGGATGGAGTTAACAAGGAGTTCAGGCATGGTTTGAAGTGAACAAGAAGTTGAAAAGAACAGAAGGACAAACATCATACCTCAAGTCCTTGAGTTCCAAGTTTCACTCTAGGAATCTCAACACCCTGATGCTGCTCAGCCATCTTTTCTCTTTTATTGTTGGATCAATGCTTTCTCTTGGCGTAGAGCTGAAAAAACAAGTAGATGTATGTGTATTTGTAGTGGTCCAGAATCTTGGATAGAATTGATACATATGTTGTATTTCTATTAGTCCAGAATCTTACATAGAGTTTGATTGTCAACATTGTGGCGTCACTATCTATGTAACCTCAGATGCATGCATCACCCCATATCCAATTATATGAAACGAAATTATGGGTGTAATATCTTGAGAAAAGTCCCATATAAAATCAAGGACGGAACTATTTTTAAAATTGCAAATAATGAATGCCTTTGATAATTTTAAAATTTAACTATTCAAAATATTAAAACTCTTATTTGAAACTAAACGTTTTTCAATTTTTATTATTGCTGCCTTTAAAAAACAAAAAATATATGTTTTAGATTAGGCTTGAAATCGTTGCATTGTTTTTCATTTTTTATTTTAAATATTATTTTTAATTAAAACTTGGATTTTTAAAAATTTTAATACTATTTAATTTGAAATTGGTGTTTTGTCTAAATTATTTTTTTCCAAATATTAAATATTAAAAATCACCTTTTTATCAAATCCTAAATGGGTTTATCTAATTTTCATTATAATTCTATTCAAAATCTAAAAATAAATAAATAAATAAATAAAATCGACTTTCATTATTAATTTAATTTAGCGGAAAATCACATCCATAATTAAAAAAAAAAATTACAAATCAAGGTTTGATTCCTATGCCCATCTTATTTATTTAGTAGACAATATATACCCATTATTTATTTTCATTATCGATAGTATGAATTTCAGTTTGTTGAATCGAATCACATCCATAATTTTGGAGAAAAAATGTCGACAAATAAAGATCCAATTCCTATACATATGCCTGAATTAATTGTCGGGTCAAAGTTACAGAATGCCATATTTATTGTCGAGTAACTACAATCAAATGTATTCAATTTATACTATTATACATTTAAATATGAGCAATACATGCATATGGTATGATTTACAATCATTTCTGAATCTTACACGAGCTTACAAAAGTTTTATTGCTAACCCAAGTTCAAATTAAGACCACGTCATAAAGATTTCAAAATCTCGAGTTGACGTCCCAATTTCGAGATTCCTCATTGCAACAACAAGAGTTCGACGTGGCGACTTGAACGTCTATTTTTAAATGGTCCAAATTAGTACCTATTCCATTCATTCAATCTAGCCAAAATATCATAATTCCATATTCTTTCCTAAGCAATTAACACAACTTATATATATATATATATACTTCCATTTCACCATATCATTCAAATACATAAGTAAATATTATGTTGTAATCCATTTAACCCTTAGTGACATACTTACATATACATATGATCACAATTTTGCATCATCTCATGCATTTTAGCCATACCAAACTCATCTATTCAACTATTCATTTTGCCCTTACCAAAATAACAATTCTAGCATCTAAAGTTAAGAAATTCATACAATATACAAAAATTGACCCAACCTAGGTACATGTTATATAATGAATAAAAAGAGACTATCCAAACATTCCTGAGTCGAGGATCATTGGCTGGATGCTAGATCTCGCCCTGAATTTCAAAATTTACCTATACCTGCGCACGGAGCAAACAAATCGTACGTTGAGTGCTAATGCTCAGTGATACTTTTATGATTCAAGTCACAAAATGAATCTATTCAATATAACAATTCAATCCAAAATATGCTACTATTCAACTAAATCAATTTGCAAATTCAATACTCAATTGTCATTCTTATACACCATTCCAATTAATAATCAAACTAAACATGTGATGTAACAGCCCGAATTAGACCCTAGTCGAAATAGTGGTTTCGAGACCACAAATCCGGGTTTGGAGTAATAATTTAATAATATTTTCTGTGTGAATAGTATGTGATATAGCCTGTGTGAAAATTCTGTGCGATAATTTTATTGACTGTGTGTCAAATTGTGAGAAAGGACTTAATCGCATAAATGTGAAATGCTGTGTGCTGATTGTTCAAGTGTTTATTTGTCATGGCTTTTTAAATGAGGAGTCCTTAAGTTGTTAATAAACCATTTGGTAGAAAATGGATGATAATGGCATGGCATTAGTTGTTATTATTAATGTTCATTAAGGGCATATTGGTAAATGGTGCATTATTGTATAATAAAATAAAACAAAACAAAAATTTGTGCTCATCTTTGTTGTTTCCACCAAAAGTAAGAACCAAAGAAGAGAGTTTGAAGCTTTGATATTTTCGACTAGGGCTTAGCTTGATTGAGGTAAGTTTTGACTCGATTTTTGATAATTTCTACGTTTTCGTGATCGTTGCTTTGTGCTCTAGCCAACCCATGTTTTAATTTTAGAATTTGATGGTGATTTTGAGATATGCCATTGATGAATGTTTGAGTTTTGTGATAGTTGTTGTTGAAATATGAAAGCTTAGTGTTGGATTAACATATTTTGTCTTTGAATTTTTGGTGAATTTGAGTAAATTGGGCCAAATTGAGAAAAGTGTAAATTGGAGGACTAAAATGTAAAATAAATGAAATATATGAGCTTATATGAGCATAGTAAAAATTCGGCTAAGCATATGTGAATGGAAATTTTGTGTATTTTGTAGTTTGATGAATTAGGGACTGAAGTGTCGAAATGTGAAAATGTGAGGGCTATTTTGTAAAATGCCCTAAATATGTGTGTTTGGACTAACATGAATGATTTGGTGATTGAATGGTTTGAATTTGAATGTGTATAGACCAAGAAAGGAGAGGTTCGGATTGAGATCGAGGCAAAGATAAAGTGCTCGATTAATCGACCGTTTCGCTATTTAACGTCCGAGGTAAGTTCAGATATAATACTAGTTATTAAATTATAGCTATGTGATATGAATTGAATGAATACATCTATACATATTTATGAGATTAGAAATGCAACGAGCGGAATGGAAATTGATGGCATTATGTGTGCGAAATTAGAAACGAGACAGAGTTAGCTAGCATTGTATGTGCGAAAGGGTAAAAGCTTCGGCTTAATGATTTGGCACTGTGTGTGCGATACTGATATAAGTTCGGTCTAATGTATTAGCACTGTGTGTGCGATGTCAAATATGTTTCGATCACCAATTGGCACTAAGTGTGTGAGTAATTCAAAAGAATAGCAAAGGTTGATCGTAATGTAAAATCGAGCAGTTGAGTAGCATGATGGGTGTGTAACTATGTGTTGGCAAAGGTATGTATGATACCTATGTGGTTGAGGAAAATTGAAAGTAGATGAATAGAATGCTATGTGAATATTGGATACAGATGAATTTGGTGTATCATTGTTAAATTATCTATGTGATGGTTTATTTGTACATTGATTTGATTTAATGAGTTTATGATATTGTATCACGAACTTACTAAGCTTTGAAAGCTTACTGTGTGATTGTTTCTCTATTTTACAGTGTCAGTAAAGCTAGCTCAAATTTGGGAATCATCAACATCTCAATCACACTATCGACAATCTATTTTGATATTTTTGGAAAGATGTATAAAGTTGACATATGGCATGTATAGGCTAGTTGTTTTGAAACGTATTTGAGATGTGTAAATAGCCATGTGAGATGGCTAGATAAATACTTGAAATATGCTAGTATGGATTTGGTATGTGAAGTGAGTTTTGGTATGTGTTGATAGCAATAGTTATGTCTTATGAATGGTAATCTTGGTGATAGATTGGTGCTAGTATGATTAAGTGAATTTGAAGAGGAACCATATTTGGCATTGAATGTGTTCAAGTAGTGCAATTTAGTTCATAAGTTAACATGGTTATAAATGAGATTGTATGAGATGTTATGCTGATCACTTGACATGAGATTGGTTGCCAAATTGTGTGTGGGATTATGCTTAAATGTTCTTGTAGGATTGACCCTTTTGTGGGTGGCAAATTGGCCTTGCAAATGACCTATTTTGTCACACGGTTGTGGCACACGGGCGTGCTTAGTGACCGTGGGGCTAAGTCAATAGCTGGTTAAGAGTACATGGCCTTAGCACACGGACGTGCCTGGTAGCCGTGTGGTTTCAACAGGATCGACCACGGCCAAAGTACAAGGGCGTGCTTGGTGGCCGTGGAGCCAAGTCAGAATTGACCACGGCCAAGGTACATGGGCGTGCTTGGTGGTCGTGGAGTAAAGTCAGGTTCGACCACGGGGAAGACACACGGGGGTGTCTATTAGCTGTGGGAGGCACACGGCCTGCCCACACGGGCGTATAGCCCCTGAAACTTTGAAAAGTTTAAAATTTTTGAGAACTTCTGTAAGTGTTTGGTTTAGTCCTGACCCCTCTCTAGCATGTGTTAAAGGTCTCGTGGGCCTCAATAAGGGACTATTTAATTATGTTTTGATGTACTTTTATGATGATGGACTTTGTGTCGTAAATTGAATGAGAAATGTTTTGACTGTTCAGTAATGCCTCTTAACCCTATTCAGGCGACGGTCTTGGGTTAGGGGTGTTACATGTGATATCATGCATTCTATAACAAAATGCCACCATATCCATTTTTCTTTACATATACTCATATAAGCATTAATATGACATTCAATCTCAATTTTCATCTCATGTTATTTAGTCATTCATTTTACTATTCAATTCTCTTTCTCGAGTCTATTAACTCGTTCAATTTCAATTCAGCCCCTAAGGCATGTATAAACTGATTCGCATGATCTATCACATTGTATATCACATTTCATATGAATCCGAATATACCAAATCCAATCACAATTCATATGAATTACCATATAGCCAATCTGTTTTCTCTAATAATACAAATTTGTATTATCAATTCAATTTCAATATCATTCTTCAAGTTCATACTTTATATTCCCTATTAATTGAACTCAGATTTAAGACAGAAGATACAGGAATTGACTAGCCAACACACCATGTAACACCCCAAAATAGGCTCAGAAGTTTTGACCGAATTTCGGAGGTCACATTGATCACCGAAGTTATTGTAGAAAAATTTTAGTTTAACAAACTGAAAAACATAGTAATACTTAAGTTACATAAAATTATCAGTTATAAAACCCTGAA
This sequence comes from Gossypium australe, assembly GCA_005393395.2. NCBI lineage: Eukaryota > Viridiplantae > Streptophyta > Magnoliopsida > Malvales > Malvaceae > Gossypium > Gossypium australe. The sequence goes on along the minus strand of CM016624.1, from coordinate 122,663,014 downwards.
ATTCAAAAGAAAATACAGTCCCAATGACACTTACATGCTTAAAACACAAAATTCCGTACCACAGTTTTCAGAACAGTACTTACAATTCATGGTGATTAATTATAAACTCAGAAATTATTAAAAATACTATTAAAGTCTATTTTTAACCGTGACTGTTCGAGACCTCCACATATCGAGTCCAACATTAGAATTCAGAAATGTACCTGCAAGGGGAAACACTATGTGGTGAGCTGCATGAGCTGAGTGTGAGTTCAAAACGCATCTAACAATGGAATTACAAATCAGAAACCAAACAATAGTTTGATAACAAAAAGTACTTATAGAGGTATGCAGAAACATATAACAAGCTCGGAACCAACGTCCCAAACAAGCATAACAGTCAAAGCACACCAAATCACACACATAATACTCAACAGATAAACCCATCAACGAGACGATACAAAAATACTTATCATCGCAATCCAAAATGTCACTATGCTAACACCTCAATGTGCGCAGAATCAATCGTAAATGTTATGAAGAACAAATAGATTACAGACAAGTAGCTCACATCCAAATGCATATGAATGCAGTCAAGTATTAAAAAAACCCACCCATCCAGCCAAAACACCTCTTCGTCCCCTGATCGCACCCCAAAAAGAGCTGTTTAAGCTCATCCAACCAAACACACCACGTAGGACCTCGAAAGGCCCATCCAACCCTACACACCAAGTATATGGACTAAGCTACTCAGATAATAATACGCAGCAAGACCAGCGTATATGCAATTTAGTGTATTACGGTAAACTGTTGTATAGACATGTTGCAGATTAAACTGCCAGATCAGAGAATAGTATGCAGTAAAGCTGACATACATATGATACAGTGCAGTAAACCACTGTACTGATAAGTTTACAGTTTAAACTACCAGATCAGATTAGAATCAGTCTTCCTTCTCTTCATAACCAACCTAAAAATTTACTTTACGCAAGTTCATGTATTCTTACAACCTCACAGAAAAAATAAACACATTGACAGACAGTCAGACAGTAACAAACATGTACACATCCAGCTAACCGGGTTCAGAATCAGATATCTCACACAACAGTAACAAATAACACATAAGTCGAAGCCCAGATCAGAGTCTTAACTACCGTCACTAAAGCCTAGCCAAGGGTCGGAACACACAGACACATTCTTAGATAAAAAACATACACAAAATTAAAATTGGTGACTTAGGGCCATACGGTCGTGTGCTCTGGCCGTGTGGAAATGTCTAGGCTGTGTGGGGGTCAACACGCCCATGTGAGGGGAAGACACGCCCGTGTGAGGGAACACATGCCCGTGTGGGAGAAGGCACACGACCGTGTGGCTGAGGTATAGGCCCGTGTGAGCCAGGGAGATGGTCGTGTGAACAGGCTGTGTAACTCTCTGTCCAATTGTGCTAAAATATGGTTCAGGGCGGACACGACCGTGTGAGAGTCTCATACGCCCGTGTGCCCACCAGATATGGCTGTATATCCTAACACACGCCTGTGTGGGATCCCTAAGTCGTGTGGCACCAAAACACCCAAACCCTAATTCCCAAACGCACACACCCATGTCCCCAAGGGACACGGCTGTGTAGATATCGACTAATTTCCCCAAATTAGCCACATGGCTGTGTGGCACCTAATCTTGCCCAGAAACCCTAATTCTTAATTCCAAATAGCCGTGTGAAAACACACACGCCCGTGTGATCACGAAACCATATCAGAACAGGCTGAAATTGCAGTTTTAGCCATCGAATCAGTCCCCAACCTTTGCTATAACAAAAATACATCAGAATAAGCAGTATTCCCCATACTTCCTCAACAACTAATACCCAAAATCAGCGATTTAGAGCACACACAAGAATTACCGAATCAACAATTCACAAATAAATTAGATAAGGTTCGAATCCCGCACTTGATTCGCAATCAAAATGCCTCGAACTCAATCGACACACGTCGATGACCTCAATACGAACCCGAAGCTTTTGTTGACAAAAAAAATGTAAACGAACCGATGCAACAAAAACAATCCAAGAAGAAAATGAAAGAAAAATTGATTGTGCAAAAAAGAATTAAGAGAAGAAGAAGAAGAATAGCAAAAGAAAAACGTGTGACAGAGCAAAAAGAGAACGTGAAAAAAGAAAAACTTTTTACTTCCTTTTCCAAAATAATAAAAATACAATTAAAAATAAATAAGTAAACATTTTTAATTTAAAACAAATTGAAGTTGCATAAAAATAATTCCTCAAAACATGCATGAGGACTCGAACCCACAACCTCAAGGTGCACTAACACTCAACCAACCACCAAACCGACAAGCCCATTCTGACATTAAAGCGTGGAAACTAACCCAATTGTCCGATCTAGCCACTAACCCTACTTATAAATCTCAAAACTCCTAACCCCAAAATCTGGTATATAATGGCACACATAGTGCATCATTGGACAAGCCGAAGCAATTATATTGGCACACATAGTGCATTATCGAACAAGCTGGAACAATTATACTGGCACACATAGTGTATCATCAAATGAACCGAAGAAATTATATTGACACACGTAATGCATCATCGAATAAACCGAAGCAAATATACTTGCATATAAGTGCATCATTGCCTATAACGAAGTATAGACTCATACACAATCTAATCCTATGTCAACTATATCCGACTCTACCTGAATAGTTAATAGGGTAATAGTTAGTAGGGTATCCATTTCCTAATTTCATCACATAAATCAATTTACATTCCATTATTCTCAATTCACCATTCCAACACATCGTAAAATATGTTTCAACTCAATTTCATACCAAATATTATATATCTATTAATCAAGTTATTTTTTATTTTATTCAATTTAGTCCTTTATCTCGATATACCATATCAATCACCACAATTTAATTCATACAACCATTATATACTTACCTCATTACTAAATCATGCAATTTAACATGAATAAGCAATAATTAGATTGATCTTGAATCATAGAAATACAAATTGAAATCTTGCGTCACTCGTCGTCAGCTCTCACTTTCCTTTTCCTTCTCAACTATCATATGTTGTTTTTTGGTAAATTATGGCAAAATGAAAAGTTGAAAACTTTGGTTTTTCTTTTTCAATGGTTACGGTTGACTTTGGGAAGATGATGACAATATGTCATCTTAGGCTTGTATTTGTGCGGATGTCAATCGCCTTACTATGCAATTGATTATTTTTATTAAATTAATTATAGATAGACATATATTTATATTAAGGGTAAACTATCAAAATAGTTAGTTTTATTTTTCTCATGTTACATTTTAGTCACTTATGTTTGAAATGTTATGTTTTAGCCACTTATGTTAACATGTTGCAGCATTTTAGTCACTGAGCCTTTAATTGCCGTTAACGATGTAATAGTAAGTTGGCGTGGCACGTTAAATAACCATTTTAAACAAAAATTTTAGGTTAAATTATGTTATTGGTCCCCATACTTTTTCATTTTGAGCAGTTTATTTTTTTCTTTTATGTTCTTTTAACTTTCCTTTCTTTTATTTATTTTTCATTCTCTTCTGCTTCTCCCTCTACTTTACTCCCTTATCCATCTCTTTTAATGTAAAAGAAAAAAAATTAAATTGCTCAAAACAAAAAAAAAATAAAAAATAAAAAATAGAGAGACCAATTATATAATTTAACCTAAAATTTTCGTTTGAAATGATGATTTAACATGCCACGTAAGCTTACCGTTACACCGTTAATGACAACACTCAGTGACTAAAATATTACAACACGATAACGTAAGTGACTAAAATGTAACTTGAGACAAACAAAAGTGGCTCTTTTGGTAGTTTACCCTTATATTAATGTATAAATAAATTGTAATATAATGAAACAAAATAAATTTATAAGTTTTTTTAATAAAATTTTTGTTATAAATCACTAATGAATTTTCGTTAATGAAATATTAATTAATATTAATTTAATATATTATAGAAATATAATATCAATTATTTAATTTAAAATTAAGTATTTATCTAGAATTAATAGTTTGAGTAAATTGAACTCGAATAAAAAAATATTATTTTAAGCATTTTAATAAAGGATTATAATTAAAATAAAAAGAATATGTTATCACTACATAGATTACCATACTTAACAAATTTTGATATATTTTATATATGTATCTGGTGTGTTATTGAAAGCACAAAAAATAACATATCCCGAAGAAATAACGAAAAGAATAGTATAAAAGAAAGTAGGGTCAAATCCTCAGGGACTGGATTGGTACAGCTTATTGTTTCTCGAAATCCTAGGCGAAATCGTGCCCAAGAAAAATAGCTTACCTAAGGAAAAAAATAGAACTAAAAACGTGGATGAGTCGAAATTAAATAAATTGAAATCACAATTTGTGAAAAGAAATAGAATTGAGAAAATGGGTTTTTTGATTAAGGGATTCTAGCCTTCGATTATCTCGATCCTCATTGGGTTCAATCATCAGCTTTTAGGTGATTCTTCTCATGATCAAATAAGCCAGTTATAGTGGAAGAGGACGCCTATGACCACTAGCTCCACTTAGGTTATAACCTTACGATCTAGAGGAACCTGACTCTAGCCAACAATCACTTTTGTGGGACCGTCTTACAATAGATCATCATTTCTCAATGGCGAATGCCACACCATTTCGTCTCTTAGGCTCAACAACCTCCGATGCAGTAAGTTAACGAACCGGCTGTGCAATCTTCCCAAAACATACAAAGCGGCCGTTCCTTACACAAGATGAAAATATTGCTTTTGGAAGGACATGGACAGAAGTGTCAGACCTGTAATGGGGAAAAATGATGAATACTCGTTGAGAAGGCTAAGTGTAGATTCTAAGTCTCATGAACTCTTTTGGAGGAGTCTTGATAACCTTTGGCTAGATGGGTTTAATGGCTAATGCTTTTCGGGAAAAAAAACAAGTGTAATGGAATGAAATTTTATTGAAAAAGAAAATAAAATGCTAGAGCCTTAGGGGGAATGATTTTTTTACAAAAGTGATGAGTGAATAATCATGTCACTCCATCCCCTATTTATAGTACATAAAAAACCTAGCTTATTCCTATTTATACTCTAAATGATAATGTTTAAAAGATATAATTTGAAATTAAACCTAAACAAGATCATAATAATCCTAAAAATAAAATTCAAATTTAAATAAAGTTTTATGTTCATAAATCTCTTCTTTGAAAAATTTCCCCAAGTCTTCTACACTTTATATTTTTAGCACCATTTCTTCCCTATTTTGCATGCTGACCCATATTGTCAGAGCAACTACAATCAAATATATTCAATTCATACTATTATACATTTAAATATGAGCAATACATGCATATGGTATGAGATACAATCATTTCTAAATCTTACATGAGCTTACAAAAGTTTTAATGCTAACCCAAGTTCAAATTAAGACCAAGTCGTAAAGATTTCAAAATCTCGAGTTGACGTCTGATGGACCTCGAAACTAACTAATATTTCGACAAAGGAAAGCGCACCTATCGAACAGTAGTGTAGTTGTGGTGAGTCCAGAATATCGTATCCTTAAGGACTAAAATTGCTAGTAATAACTATCTTTTTATTATCTAACCTAATAATTAAGGGTTTTTGCTTTTAATCTAAATTAACTAACTAATTGACTAACTAGTTGACTATGAACGCGACAGAGAGCAAGAAATAATCGAATAAACCAATGATAAAGATAATACCCAAGGAAGACTCCACCTAGACTTCACTTATTATTCTGACTCTGAATTAAATGATTTATTCACTTGACTTGATCCGTAGAAATCCCCAAATTAGGTTAATATCTCTTTCGAGACTAAAAACAACTGGCTCTAGGTTGATTAATTGAAATCTCTTTCTAATTAAAACCCTTATTGTCGCATTAACTCGATCTATGGATTCCCTTATTAGATTTGACTCTAATCCGGTAGATTTATGTCGCCCTATTTCTAGGGTTGCAATCAACTCCACTTAATTATGATGGATCTACTCTTAAACAGGGACTTTTGCTCCACTGAATAAGCACATCAATCTTGAATTAATATTCCTGAAAACATTAAAACAAGGATTAAGAACACATAATTAAGAACAAGAACAAGTATTTATCATGTAATGCAGATTTATTGAATAATAAGATTCATCCAGGTTTCATCCTCCCTAAGTAATTAGGGAGTTTAGTTCATAATGTGAAAGGAAAACATCTTAGGAATAAGAAAACAACAAGACATAAAGAACCTAAAACCTTCTTAAGAACTTGATGGAGATTTTCAATCTTGGAGTGAGTCCACTTCCGAGATGATTCTGATGGCTTCCTTCGAGTAATCTCTGCAATCTACTCTGCGTGTTCTATCTATCCTTTAGGTCTTCTTCTGGCTCATATTTATAGACTTTAGAAGGCTCAAAAACCCTAAAAATTAGCTTTTTCCACCTGAAAACAAAGCAGTGCAGTAGGGACACAGGCGTGTGCTCAGCCCGTGTGAGAGTGTGCAGGCCGTGTGGGAATTTGAGTGAATCGCGACCGACACGGACTGGCACACGGGCATGTGTCCAGCCGGTATGGGTCACACGGGCATGTGCCCTACCCGTGTGGTTCTGTTCTTGTCCGTGTGGATCCTTAAGGTGGCCCGTTTTGACCAGTTTTGGCTCGTTTTCCACTCCTTTTGCTTTCCTATGCCTACCTAAGTATAGAAATATAAATTTAAAGGATTATGAGCATCGAATTCACCAAATTATATAAATAAACATCCAAAAACATGCTAAGCGTGGGATTAAAATGTGTTACTTTTATGGTTTATCAAATATTCCCACACTTAAGCGTTTGCTTGTCCTCAAGCAAAATCCTCAACTCATAATTAAAATTAACTTCCTCAATTCATAATTCTCATCAATAATGTATTATCATAATTCACAAATAATTCATACATTGATAATTTATCTAAAAGAGTCCTAAAGATTCAAATAATCCAAGTCATAAATTTTTTTATAGCACGAAAACATAGGTGTTTCCCCTTATCTAAAGAATTACCTTTTATTCAAAACCGACAAGAATTAACATTCTTACTAAAGATTCACTCAAATCACTCAAAGTGTTTAAGGTTCAAATTAAGCACTCAAAAGTCAAATATGAAAAGTTATTACCATAGGCTTGCATGAAAATCAAATCTCCACCACTGTAAAATGAGATGATACACAAATCAAAAGGTCTTAAAAAGGGTTGTAATGTAACACCCCAAACACGGCCTAGACGTTATGGTCAGATCTAGCATGTCACATCAAAAGGTTGTTTAAAAGCTTTGCATTCGTTAAAAACTTTGTATTCTTTTGTGATACTCCAAACTTTGTTGCTTGTGAAAACAAGATTTGCTTAAAATGTTTTCTTGTAAAGATGTTATTATTATTTTCAAAAACTTTATTCATAGCAGAAATCAGATTCAAAGAATTGCGAAAATGTGATATTTTGAAAACAGTTATTGTCGTTTTAAGAAAACCCAGTGTTTAAACATCTAATAGTTTGATAATAACCAAAATGAAAGTTTAAAAGGAAAATAAAATCCATTGGCCTTATTACAAAATATTTACCCCGAAATAAATGACATAAAATAAACTTAAAAACGGGATTTACTAATTTTTGTGAGAAGTAACTCTAATGTATGGCCATCACCGAGTCCTCCGCAGCTCCAAATCCTCTAACGCTGGGGATTACCTGCAAGGTTAAGGGAAAGGGGATGAGTTACGAGAACTCAGTGTGTAATCCCCTAAACAGTCACTATCTGGGCCTGAGCCCTTACGGTATCAATTTGGGCCTAAGCCCTATAAACCTGATAATGCAAAAAGAAAAAAAATGCAGCCCAACACAGCCCAATCCAACCAACACACCACCCGTACCAACCCTACACTCCTGTGGGGACCAAGTCAACCCACCCAGCCCTACACACCAAGAACGCAGCCGAGCTGCCAGAATATAAGCGGCTTAAAGTCGTCGATAGGTCCACAATCGTCTCGGGCGACCCGTGCGACCCTAACAATCAAATCGGTGGTCCACAGTCGTCTCGAGTGACTCGTGTAACCCTAACAATCAAATCGGTGGGTCCACATTCGTCTCGGGTGACCCGTGTGACCCTAGCAGATCAATCACTTCCTCCAATCATCAAACCCAACCCATGCAACATGCCGTGTATGTTATGCTCAATCATTACACGTGTATGCAAAATGGCCATGCTTAGTAACAGTCATTTCAACACATATTAACTGCAAATCAGACACACGCCCACAGTCAAGTCAGTTAAAACGCAGTCATACAATCACAGTCAAATCGGTCAAATTATAGCACAAGTTAATCATTTACCCACAAAGGCAAATCAGTCATTTTACCCTATAAGGGTATTCCGATATCCTACCCTACAAGGGGTATTTCGATAATTCTACTCATAACTAATCCATGTATGTAGTGCATCTCAAACATAATCAATCATACAATTAACACAAACAACATTAGTACTACCACGAGGGTACAACGGTCATTTAATCGGTTAGGGGTAAAACGGTCATGTAACACCCCAAACCTGGCCTAGACGTTACTACCGGATCTAGCGTGTCACATGGGAAGGTTGCTTAAAAAAACTAATGATAATTTCAAGATTTAGTTCAATTTAAGAAAATAGGCTTGGTTTGTTGATGTTTGCAAAACGTTACAAATACTACTAATCCCGGAAAGTTGTTTGGTGATACGTAAATTGAACTAGAGGATTCCAGAATCGTGTCCTTTTTGAAAATAATATTTGTAGTTCTAAGGAAATCCCAAGTTTAATTATTTATTGCTTGCAATCCGGTTGTTAATCATTTTTGGAAAGCCGTTAATTATGTTTTTGGTAAAACCCCGTTTTAAGCAATTCATGATAAATAATAAAAGTGTTAAAGCAAAAGCAAATTAAAATCCCAGAGGCCTTATTACAAATTTTAAACCCACGATAATAAAATAAGGAAATAAAACAGAAAGGAAATTTACTAAGGTTTGAAATCAACGTTCCTAAAGTATGGCCTCTACCGAGTTATCCATGGCCCCAAATCCCTACTGCTGAGCATTACCTACAAGGATAAAGAGAGAGGGGGTGAGTGTAACATCCTGAAATTGGGCATAGTAGGATTGGGCCCAATGGGCCTTGAGCGTAGTAGCATTTAAATTTTTGGAGAACAAAAGATCGGCTTAAATGCAAGTTGGACCTATTAGATAAGTGATTTTGGAAGGTTAGAGGGCTTCTATGAAGTCCCGGGATCAAACTTTGGCTTTGGGGAAATTTTGGTTTTAGGTGAAAAAAACCCTGGAAGTTGGCAGGTAGGCCTTAAGAATAAAATGTGGAGGAAAATGACACAAGTGGAGTGTGTGGTGTTGTGGCAAAGTGACGCCACATAAGAGACAAGGGGGTGACGCCATAAGGAAGGAAGGAGGTCTAAGGTTCAAGTCTTGGCTCTTGCATTTTGGTTTTCTTTTTACATGGACTTTAGAATTTGGCTATAGATTCAAATTTAGTTGCGCATGGTTTAAGACACAAGAGGAGCTTGTGGCCAAGTGGTTAGTGGCGTGGATTATGCTACAGGGGAGCCTGGGTTCAAATCTCATGAGAAGCAAGGGAGTATTTATTTTGCGGATTGGACGGCAAGAGTTTCAGTTGAATTTAAACTCTACTGACGAAGGGATCCCACATCGGAAAGATACAAAGAAGGAAGGTGAAGAGCTAGCTATATAAAAAGCATTCCAGGAGGAGAGTTAACATACCTTGGTAGGCGTTTGGGTACAGGAGTGGTCACAGCGCGGTTTAACACCAGATTCCTATCAGGTGTGTAACTCTCTCTACTTTAGCTGTAGAGCGGCAAAAGCCGAAATGCCGATCACACGGCGATCGTAGCCGCACGGGCGTGCGAGCGCACGTGTGGGGGCTTCGACTCGATAGTTGAGGCCATCAGTAGTGTTCTGGTGGGCTGGGGCTGCTTGGGCCACGGTGGGCCGAAGTGGGCCCAATGGGCTCGTGGGCCCACATGAGTAAATTGTATGATTATTTAGTACATGTTGAACTAGACTAGGTGGAACTTATATACATGGCTAGATTAGTGCTAAGTGGGCCACACGAGCGTGTGGGCCCAAATGGGCCAAAATTGGGTTTTAGGCCCAATAGTCCGGTAACGACCGAAAATGGTAGTTGAGTCGCTCGTGACGACATTGGGCCTTCGGAAAGGCCATTACAGGTGCCAAATTACTGATATACCCTTGGAAGGGTGAATTACCTAAATACCCCTGAAAGGTAGATTACGAAAACACCCTTGGTGGGTAAATTACGAAAATACCCCTGGTAGGTAAAATTACTGTTATACCCTTAGAGGTTGGTTAGCTTGATTATGTTGTATATTATTATTCTGATTATGATGGTAATTTGTTTCATACGTTATATTTGTTATATGATTTGCATACATATCATACCGCATACACGAATTATTATGTCATGACATGTTGCATGGGCTTGAGATATGATATTGAAAGGGGAAGTGCAAATAGGATCGCATGGTCGCTTGACGACTGTGGATCCACCGAAGGCTTTTTAGCCACCGAGCAGCTATGCTGCACCGTTAAGGTAATGCCGCAACCGGTGTTACATAAGGAGTGTTCGGATGGGTGGGTTGATTAAATCCCCACATGAGTGCACGGTTGGACAGGAGACGGAGTATTCGACTGGTATGGGCATTAATGCATTGCATATATGGATTATATTACTGAGATGGGCTTAGGCACAGATTTATATATGATATGTGACATGATATGGGTTAAGGCCCAACCGAGGCTATTTTGGGCTAAGGCCCAATTGCCACCGTTATTGTAATCGGCTTCGGCCCGGATTGTTTTGATGCATGATCTTACTATGAGGGTGTACACACTGAATTTTCGTAAACTCACCCCCTCTTGTTATTAAATGTTTCAGGTAATTCCCAACGATAGAGGATTGGAAGCCGTGGAGGACTCGAGGTGGCCATGCGTTGCTATTTCTTCCGTAAAATACATTACCTTATTTTGAACTTATTATATTGGGATTCTGTTATGTAATAAGGCCTATGGTATTTTATTTGATTTTAGCTTTTAATTTGGTTACTGCTTATTATTGTTAAATGTTTAATTCGGGATTTTCCTAAAATGTTAATAAACTGTTTCTTATTCAAAATTACTTAAACTCGATTTTTCACAACAAATATAAAGAATACGAACTTTTTAACAAACGCATAGTTTTTAGACATTCCTTTCATGTGACATGCCAGATTTAGTCGTAACATCTAGGCCGGGCTTGGGGTGTTACAAATGTGGTATCAGAGCCTAGGTTCAAAAACTCGGCTGTGGGTTTGGGTTCAAAAATGTTTTCAAAGGATGGTTTGGAAAATGGTTGAGAAAAATGTATCTCTTTTCTGGAAGTATGGCACCCGAGTCTTCGGCACCAATCTGCACTGTAAGTTTCCTGATACTTTTCTCTTTATATGCTGTATTTCTGTTATCTATTCTGTGTGTTTGGTTTGGATGTGATGTTCAAATATAGAGTTGGTTGCGTATGAAATATTCGTCTGTTTTAATGCCTAGGTGTTTTTGAGTATGTGTAGGAGTTCTAAATTCTAGTTAAAAGTATATTAGTTTTATTAAGATCAGAGTGCGCAGCAAGAGCGCAGTGTGGTAGGTTAGGGTGTGTGACTGTTAGTTAGTTGGAAATTTCGAGGACGAAATTTCTTTAAGGAGGGTAGATTTGTAACATCCTGAAATTGGGCCTAGTAGGATTGGACCCAATGGGCCTTGAGCATAGTAGCGTTTAAATTTTTGGAGAACAAGAGATCGGCTTAAATGCAAGTTGAACCTATTAGATAAGTGATTTTGGAAGGTTAGAGGGCTTCTATGAAGTCCCGGGATTGAACTTTGGCTTTGAGGAAATTTTGGTTTTAGGTGAAAAAAAACCCTGGAAGTTGGCAGGTAAGCCTTAAGAATAAAATGTGGAGGAGAATGAAACAAGTGGAGTGTGTGGTGTAGTGGCAAAGTGACGCCACAAAAGAGACAAGGGGGTGACGCCATAAGGAAGGAAGGAGGTCCAAGGTTCAAGTCTTGGCTCTTGCATTTTGGTTTTATTTTTACATGGACTTTAGAATTTGGCTATAGATTCAAATTTAGTTGCGCATGGTTTAAGACACAATAGGAGCTTGTGGCCAAGTGGTTAGTGGCATGGATTATGCTACAGGGGAGCCTGGGTTCAAATCTTATGAGAAGCAAGGGAGTATTTATTTTGCGGATTGGACGGCAAGAGTTTCAGTTGAATTTAAACTCTACTGACGAAGGGATCCCACATCAGAAAGATACAAAGAAGGAAGGTGAAGAGCTAGCTATATAAAAAGCATTCCAGGAGGAGAGTTAACATACCTTGGTGGGCGTTTGGGCACAGGAGTGGTCGCAGCGCGGTTTAACACCAGATTCCTATCAGGTGTGTAACTCTCTCTACTTTAGCTGTAGAGCGGCAAATGACGAAATACCGGTCACACGGTGATAGTAGCCGCACGGGCGTGCGATTGCACGTGTGGGGGCTTCGACTCGATAGTTGAGGCCATCAGCAGTGTTTTGGTGGGCTATGGCTGCTTGGGCCACGGTGGGCCGAAGTGGGCCCAATGGGCCCGTAGGCCCACATGAGTAAATTGTATGATTGTTTAGTATATGTTGAACTAGACTAGGTGGAACTTATATACATGGCTAGATTAGTGCTAAGTGGGCCACACGAGCGTGTGGGCCCAAATGGGCCAAAATCGGGTTTTAGGCCCAATAGTCCGGTAATGACCGGAAATGGTAGTTGAGTCGCTCGTGACGACATTGGGCCTTCGGAAAGGCCATTACAGGTGCCAAATTACTGATATACCCTTAGAAGGGTGAATTACCTAAATACCCCTGAAAGGTAGATTACAAAATCACCCTTGGTGGGTAAATTACGAAAATACCCCTAGTAGGTAAAATTACTGTTATACCCTTAGAGGTTGGTTAGCTTGATTTTGTTGTATATTATTATTCTGATTATGATGGTAATTCGTTTCATACGTTATATTTGTTATATGATTTGCATACATGTCATACTGCATACACGAATTATTATGTCATGTCATGTTGCATGGGCTTGGGATATGATATTGAAAGGGGAAGTGCAAATAGGATCGCATGGTCTCTTGACGACTGTGGATCCATCGATGGCTTTTTAGCCACCGAGCAGCTATGCTGCATCGTTAAGGTAATGCCGCAACCGGTGTTACATAAGAAGTGTTCGGATGGGTGGGTTGATTAAATCCCCACAGGAGTGCACGATTGGATAAAAGACGGAGTATTCGGCTGGTATGGGCATTAATGCATTGCATATATGGATTATATTACTGAGATGGGCTTAGGCCCAGATTTATATATGATATGTGACATATGATATGGGTTAAGGCCCAACCGAGGCTATTTTGGGCTAAGGCCCAATTGCCACCGTTATTGTAATGGGCTTCGGCCCGAATTGTTTTGATGCATGATCTTACTGATGAGGGTGTACACACTGAGTTTTCGTAAACTCACCCCCTCTTGTTATTAAATGTTTCAGGTAATTCCCAGCGATAGAGGATTGGGAGCCGTGGAGGACTCGAGGTGGCCATGTGTTACTATTTCTTCCGTAAACTACATTACCTTATTTTGAACTTATTATATTGGGATTCTGTTATGTAATAAGGCCTATGGTCTTTTATTTGATTTTAGCTTTTAATTTGGTTACTGCTTAAATTTGTTAAATGTTTAATTCGGGATTTTCCTAAAATGTTAATAAACCGTTTCTTATTCAAAATTACTTAAACTCGATTTTTCACAACAAATATAAAGAATATGAACTTTTTAACGAACGCACAGTTTTTAGACATTCCTTTCATGTGACATGCCAGATCCGGTCGTAATGTCTAGGCCGGGTTTGGGGTGTTACAGTGAGTTACAGGAACTCAGTATGCAATCCCCTTACCGTCATCCACTGGGCCCAAATTAGCATAACATCAACTTGGGCCTAAGCCCGTTAACAAAATAATGCAAATAATGAATTGATACAACCCAACTCGTCCATCCAACACACCCCCGACCAGCCAATCACACCTGTGGGGATCAAGTCAACCCACCCCGCCACTCACACCAATGTGCAGTCCAGCTGCTAATAATAGAGTATTTGTGGCTGAGCCACTGAAGTCATTATTATGCATGTAAATAGATAAATTGTGGCTATGCCACCAGGCTACACTGCTCTTCATTCAAATTCCCGCCCCATGCAATATGATAAGATGCAACAAACATAACAGAACACCCAAGTATAAAACAAAACATTAAACCCTGCGAGGGTAATTGGTAAATTGGCCCATTAAGGCATTTTGGTAATTCAGCCCATTAAGGGTATTTCGGTAGTTCGGCCCGTTAAGGGCATTTTAGTAAATCGGCCCGTTAAGGGCATTTCAGTAAATCAGCCCGTTAAGGGCACTTTAGCTATTTTCTAAGATGGCATTGTTTAGCCGTGATATTCGATTTCATGCAATAATCCGGTTCATTAATCTTACGAGAAACGATGGTTTAGTTTTACCATCATGGTAGCGTATACGAAACTAAGCGATTACAGTGTGAGATCACACACCTGATTACGTAGAGAATTATACCCTCATGGTCGCCGTCACCTATGCCATCACAACACTCAATCAACTAACAAAAGAGAGATCTTTAATCCAAATCTAATTGAATGATTTACAACACTTACCCTTCCTATTGCACACTACCACGATTTGCCTATTCGCACCGGATGTTGGTTCCCTTCCACAACCCAGTGGGAAATCCCGAACTGTAGACACTGCCCTACGTTTGAACTTGGGAACATGGGTTACGGGACTACTCTCCTTGGGTTCCCCTAGCGTTACCCCCTTCGACTGATTATCTGTTGCATCCACGAGGAAAACCCGATAAGCAAAGTACCACAGTGAAATCGACACACAATGGGTTTCGGCTCTTACCACTATTTTCAAATGACCACAGAGCAGAAGAGAATAAGTTGTTTAATCCCTAAAATAAACGGTTAGACAAAATAGTCGATTCGATTTAGTAGAGTAACCGAATAGAGAGAAATCAAAATGAATCAAATAGAAATCCCCTACCTTGATCAAAGATGAACCCAACTTCCACAGATTCAGCTTATGCTTACAGATGAGTAGATAAGAGAGTGAGATTCGGCTATCTTCGCTTAAGCCACTACAAGATGAAGTCACAAGGAAAAGAATGAGGGGAAAGGAGTTTCGGTTTAGAGATAACACGAAACAATCGAATGATAAGGGTCAACATTCGGCTATGGAGAAGAGAGGATGAGAGGAAGAGGAGGAATCTACTTACCAGATTCGGCCAAGGAAGATGATGCTAAACGCGCAAAGAAAGAGGAGATAAAGTGTTGAAGAGGTTCAGCTATTTGGAGAAAAAGGGACTAGAGAGGGATTCGATCACCAATTGCTTGTCAACTAGCAAAGAGAAAAGAAAAGAAAACTAAGGAAAAAGAAAAAAGTCCCTTAGTGGTCACGATTTTCGGCAAGAAGAGATGCACCGAATGGTAAAAAGAAATAGAAGCTCCTAATGCACCAAAAACTCAACAAAAAGCCTAAGAAAATTTGGCACATGAACACCCTACCAAAACCGAATGCACAATTCACCCCCAAAGACCTCTCTTGACCGAAATTCTTCCCCCTTGCACTTCCCCAAATTCGGCCAACACCTCCTCTCACCTCAATCCCTTAATCCGCTCATTGAATTTCTCCTCAAACTCCTCTCCATCCCACATTCAAATGCATTTGACTGAGTCTTCAACTCTTCCTATTGAGTCCAAGCTGAACTCTGCTACCTTCACCTGCTTAGCACAAAATAATTTAGATAAGTTGCAGCAGTTGGGATTCGAACCCAAGCTCTCCTCTTTGCCCTTTTCACGCCACAGCCACCTTGCCACACGCCCAGCTGGTGCTAACATTTTACCAACCTTTTCCCATATGCCTTGACGCCACTTACCTTTTCCCCCTTAAATGCCCAAACACCAAAATTTTACCAGGGCCCAACTTTACCCCAGGCCTTTTTAGGCCCCCCAAACATACCCAACTGACATACATAGCTAGCCTAATGCATGGAATAGTGCAAAATACA
Source organism: Gossypium australe (assembly GCA_005393395.2). Classification (NCBI taxonomy): domain Eukaryota; kingdom Viridiplantae; phylum Streptophyta; class Magnoliopsida; order Malvales; family Malvaceae; genus Gossypium; species Gossypium australe. Next base: position 122,646,761 of record CM016624.1, on the reverse strand, counting down.
AAACCCTATATTTTAGGATGGTACAGGTCATTTCGCCCCGTAAGGGTATCTCAGTAATTTTACCAGTCGAGGGTATTTCGGTAACTTTACCCATAAAGGGTATTTTAGTAATTTTACAAACCAAGGGTATTTTGGTAATTTCACAAACTAGGGATATTTCGGTAATTTTGCAACCCAGTGGTATTTTGGTAATTTTGCAAACTGAGGGTATTTTGGTAATTTCGCAAATCGAGGGCATTTCGATAATTTCATAAACTGAGGGTATTTTGGTAATTTTGGAAACCAAGGGTATCTCGGTAATTTCATAAATCAGAGGTATTTTAGTAATTTTATAATCAGAGGGTATTTCAATAATTTTAGAAAATAAGGGTATTTCAGTAATTTTGGAAACTAGATTTTGCAAATCATGGGTATTTTGGTAATTTTGTGAATCGGGGGTATTTCGGTAATTTTACAAATCGGGGGTATTTTGGTAATTTTGTAATTCGGGGGTATTTCAGTAATTTGAAAACTAAGGGTATCTCAGTAATTTCATAAATCAAGGTATTCTGAACAGAGATAACGATGTGAATGGGCTTAGGGCCCATTTCTCAGCCCAAATGGACCCACACGTTTGTGTGGCTCATTTAGCCCAAATTAGCCACAGATATGAGATTCACATAGACCAGTTCAATATCTACTACACAATCATACAACTTATTCATATGGGCCCACGGGCCCATTAGGCCCCTTTCGGCATTTGCCGCTCTACAGCTAGAGTAGGGCGAAATACACACTTGATAGGAGTCTGAAGCTAATCCGCGCTCTGAATGTTCCTATGCCCAATGCCAACCAGGTATCCTTACTCTCATTATAGATTGCTCTATTTAAAGCCAGCTTCTCACCTTCCCTCTTGATAGCTTTCCGATGTGGGATCCCTCATTCAGTAGAGTTTAAATCCAACACAAACTCTGGCCGTCCAATCCGTAAAATAAACACTCCCTTGCTTGTCATGAGATTCGAACCCAAGCTCCCCTGTAGCTTAATCCACGCCGCTAGCCACTAGGCCATAAGCTTCTCTTGTGCCTAAAATCATGCGCAACTAAATATAAGTCTATGGGCTAAAGTCTAAGTTCACTTAAAAAATAAATCAAAATGAAATGCAAGCACCAAGACTTAAACCTTGGACCCCTTGCTTCCTTGTGGCGTCATTCCCTTGTCTCTTGTGTAGTGTCATTTGCCACTAGACCACAAATCCTTTTGCGTCATTTTTCTCCACATTTTATTCTTAAAGCCTACTTACTAACTCCCAGGGTTTTATTCACCTAAAACCAAAATTTTCCTAAAGCCCAAGTTTGATCCCGGGACTTCATGGAAGCCCTCTAACCTTCCAAAATCACTCACCTAATAGGTCCAACTTGCATTAGTGCCGTTTTCCTATTCTCAAAAATTTTAAACGCTCCCATGGCCAAGGGCCAATGGGCCCAATTCTACTAGGCCCAAATTCGAGTTGTTACATGTAACGGGCTTGGGTTAAAGGTGTGGATAAAGGCTGAATTAGAGGGTTAGAATCGAGATCGAATTGACAATTTACCTAACTAGAAAAATGAACTAATACTTGAATAATTACATCAATTAAAAACTTATCACTAATAACACGAGCTTCTTCTCAAAATGTGGAATTAACCGTTTAAGCTCAAAAAACATAGAACTAATAATGAATATATTTCCAACTTTTTTTTATGTACAATAATAAGAAAGAATTTAACAACTGAAATATAGAACATAGTTAGGCAACTGATCAAATCAAATCTCGACAAAAAAAGGGGTTATTACAATAGGGAAAATTCTTAATGAATAAAAAAGAATGAGTTTTGGGTTAATATTCAGGGTATATCAAGAAACAGTTTATTAGGATCAAGGGGTTTACTAGGGGTTAGTTATGAAGGTAGGCTTTTTGGAATAAGTGGGTTAAAACCTAGGTGCCTTTATCATCTCAGTATATCAAATCAAAAATGTGGTCTCAATATGTATAATCGAAGCAAGTTTTAGAATAATAAATTAATATTGACACACTCATAACCAATAATAAAGTGAGCAAGAAAAGTATATGCTTATAAAGGCTCAAGATCTCACAAAAATTATGGTTTTTGATGTCAACCTTGCAAATTTCAAACTTCAAAGTAATATTTAAATTTAGGGAAACAACCTAACAAATTTTTAATTCTGAAAATAGACTTATCATGCTTGATTCTCTAATATCTTAAAGTTTAAACCATCAATGCACAATTACCTATGACTTAATCCAAAACATATCAATAAAAATCATAAATCAATAAAAACTTTACTCTAATAGTAATATGAGAAAATTACTTAAGAACAAGACATAATTCAGGGATTTTCTAATAATGCTATAATTAACCTCCCCACACTTAAGATGTATATTGTCCTCAATGTACCAAAATAGATAATAACAATATAATAAGAAAATCATAAGATAGAGAGATAAGTGAAACTTCTTGTATTTTGGATGAAATTCGTGGCATAGTTGACACGGAATTGTAGATATAACAACGTGAAGTGTATAATTCTGAGCAACTAATAAGAAAATAAACACAACCATGGAAGACGATTAAGGGATTACTCGATTAGGAATAATTATAAAAGCTAAAATATAGTTCAAAATCTAAAAAAAAACAAGTCTTTTAAAATAAAAAAACATAAAGAGAAATAGACTAAAAATAAAAATAAAAAGAAAAAGAAAAATAAAGATAAAGATAAAAATAAAATAAATGGACTCAAAGGTCCTTATCGGCAGACGTGTCGCGAGGTGGCGATGCCGAAGGTGAAATATGGAGATGGTGGCATATCTACTGTAAAGTGGCCTCGAGATTGTCGAACTGTTGATAACACTGTTACTCGAAGCGAGTGAGTCGCTTGGATATGTTGTTCAAAGTAGTAGCAGAAGAGGGAGGTCTTTGACTCGGTGGTGGAGGGTGTGGTGGATCCTCGTGAGGGAGAGGAACATCCTCAGTAATGTCCTCTGGATTATCTTAATCATCAGGTCGAGATAGTCGGCACTGGGGAGGATCAGAACCACGACGTTGCTCTATGATCCTCATATGTAGCATAGTCGAGATGCCCTGAGGGGACATCTGGCCAACAAGTGTAAGTGAAGAGGACTGCTCCGGTGTAAGGAGATCGAAGTGTCGAGCGAGGCGAGTCACGTAAGGCCCTAAGCAGATGGGGCCCTTCCTATGGCGGTCAGTCTGGTGGCAGAAGGATAGAGCCAGGAAGTACGCCAAGTCGATGACATGGCCATGAGCCATGCTCCATAAGTAGTAGGCATCGTGTGTGCTCACGACGCCGGTGCTCTCTCTCCGACCTGTCAAAGTGTGAGCGAGGAGTGCGTGAATATACCTTAGGGCAGGAGAGAGGGAAGTCGCCTTCGAACGACTAGGATCGTAGGTCGTCAGGGAGCCGATATCGTTTCAACAGCTTGAGGACGAGTAGTGAATATGATGATGGAGTTGAAGAAAGTCCTCGGGGCTCATGAACTCTTCCGTATAAAGTCCCAAAGTAGCACCAAATTCTGGGACGCTCATGTGGTGCACCACACCGCCGAGGTGAAAGACAATGGTGCCGGGCTCATCGTGGGTTGACATGACGGTCTGAAGGTGGAACGTCGAGCAGAACTCCAAGGTAATCTCCACATAAGTGGGCTCGACGATACTGAAGAAGCGATCCCATGGTGCTTTGATAATGAGGCACGAACCTCGTCAGCGAGGTGGACCTGCTCCAACGTGGCCCAATTGATGTAGCAGCCCAAACTTAGGGGTCGTGCTCGAAGGAGTTGAAATAGGTCCTCAGGTAGGTCCGCGGAGAATTGGAGGTAAGGGTGGCGCACTTCGGCGGAGGCGCTCGAGGAGGTTGCGTCGGGAACCTTCCGCTTTTTCGAAGCGAGGACGACGACTTTGGTTTTACCTCGAGTATTGATCATGGTGTCTGCAAGAAAGCGATTAGGAGAAATTAAAATGGGCTAACAGACATGCTAGAGATATGCGAATAAAAATGGAAACTAATCTAAATGAAGTTTATCAACAGGATTAAGTAATAACATTATTGTGAAAAGAGAAAGCTAATTATCAGAATACAGAAAACCAGAAAATATCAAAACGAGATAAATCTAATTAATAAATAATTAAATATCTAAAAATAGTATAAATAAAATCAAGTATGTGGGATATTACTAATAATTAATAGCAAACCAATTAATCAGAATATTCAAATGTAAGAACAAATAGACAATTAAAATTAAGAACAAAAAAACAATTAAAATTAACTAAAGAGAACAAAATATGGGATGAATAAATAAATAAAATTAATAATAGACATAAAATAATAAAAAATATAAATAAAATAAAGTGGGGTAAAGGGAATGTAACCGGCGGCAGTGAGGGTGGTGGCCGGCGTTAGGGGCGGGCGACGAGGCTGGGCACGATGCGTCGGGTGAGGGAGAAGGGCTGGCGGTGAGGGTTTGGGAAAAAGAAAGGAGAAGAAAGAAAAGGGAATTGGGGGTTTTATAAGTGACACGATCGTGTAACGGCCCGTGTTGGGTCACAAGGTCGTGTCACACGCCCATGTGGTCGAGTCTCTAGCCCGTGCTCATCGCGATTTTAAAAGCTCAATTTTCACATGATCGAGTCGTACGCCCGTGTACTAAGCCATTTGCTTCTCCCACGCCCATGTGGATTTCCACATGCCCGTGTGATCACTCACACGGCCGTATGTCCTGCCAGTGAAGCCCTCTGACTTGTTTAAAATTTGAAAAAATTATGCTCCAGTTTTCACACGGCCTTGGACACACCCGTATGGACTATATTTAGAATGTGTCTCTGTCGATTTTTGAGAATTTTAAGCTCCAAGGTCCACATGGCCAAGGATACGCCCGTGTGTCTACGCCGTGTGGGTGACACGGCCATGTCGCCAAGCCGTGTAGCCCTCTGTCGATTTCTTTGAATTTTAAAAACTAAGTCCCCAAATCCACATGGCCAGGGACACGCCCGTGTGTCCAGGCCGTGTGGGTAAAAAACCTGCATTAAAACATGAATAAAAGTAAAAAATAAACTAATTAATAGGGTTAGTGCTCAGGTTACCTCCCGAGAAGCACCTGTTTAAAGTCCTAAACTAGACTTACCTTGTATTCATCTCTTTATGAAGGTTCACGGAGCAAAAGCTCCTCTCTATTATTTACATATGGTTTGAGTCGAGTAATGTTTACTTTAAAAGTGTCAAAATTAGAATGCGTTTTAAAAGTGCCAAAATTAGAATGCGTTACCTCGACTGTCCCGTATGGAAAAACATTGAGTACCGTAAGAGGAGTTGCTCCATTTGTATTTAGCTCCGAAGTGGTTATTTGGGGGTCTGTTTCATCTAACAGTACCTGGTCCCCAACCTTGAAGTGATTTGTTCCACTTTTAGGCTCGTCATGGAGTTACCTCTGTTTTGCTTCGTGTGTTCTTGGTTTCTCCTTGGCATGTGTCCTCCATTCGTCTAGTTCTTCGATCTGAAGTCTTCGCTCCTCATGAGTTATTTCATTGTTGGCACGAGAACTAGGATGTGGCTCATTTGTGTTTTTTCAAGGTGCTTCCTGAAAAGAAGGTTGGACCAAATGGTTATTAATAGAATTTATATACTCACCTTTATTACTCGATGTCCTAACCGAGTCACGAGCCTGAAGAGTGATCGTTTTGTCACCTGCACGAAGTGTGAGGTTACATGTACCAATATCAATTCTAGTATTAGCAGTTGCTAAAAGGGGTCACCCTAGGATTAACGGTGCGTCACTGTCCTCATCCATATCTAGAACAACAAAGTCAACTGGGAATATAAATTTATTAATTTTTACAAGCACATCCTTAACAGTTCCCCTAGGAAATCCAATAGTTTTATCTGCGAGTTGAATGCTCATCCTAGTTTGTTTAGGTTTCCCTAGACCTAGCTGCTTAAACATTTTATAGGGTATGACGTTAATACTTGCCCCTAAATCAGCCAAAGCATTATTAACATCTAAACTACCAATTAAGTAAGAAATAGAAAAACACCCTGGCTCCTTTAATTTATCGGGTAGTTTATTTTGTAAAATGGCTGAGCAGACTGCATTTAGCTCCACGTGCGATGTGTCATCTAACTACCGTTCATTTGCTAGAAGCTCCTTCAAAAATTTAACTGAGTTGGGCATCTACGAAAGAGCTTCAATAAACGGTAAGTTAATATGTAGCTTTTTTAAGAGTTTAAGAAATTTACCAAATTGCTCGTTAGTATGGTCTTTCTTCGTCGCATTAGGGTATGGCACACGAGGTACATGCTCTTTACTTACCGGTTTCCATGTATTGTGGCTTTCCCCACCCTTACCTTTACTTACCACAGGTTCTTGCATTGGTTTAGATTCAAATTCTACTAACCCTTCATAGTCGCACACCGTGATGGCATGGAGTTGCTCCCTTGGATTAGGTTCAGTATTACTCGGCAAGCTACCTTGTGGTCATTCTGAGATCAGCTTAGCAAGCCGACCTATTTGGTTTTCGAGCCCTTGAATCGATGCCTGTTGGTTTTTGAGTGCTGTTTCAGTGTTTTGAAAACGGGTTTCTGACACCGAGATGAATTTTGTTAGCATCTCTTCAAGGTTCGTCTTCTTCTCCTGTTGGTAGGGTTGTTGTTGGAAGCCTAAAGGGGGTTGTTGTCTCTGATTTCCTTGACCACCCCATGAGAAATTGGAATGGTTCCTCCAACCTGGATTGTAAGTGTTACTATGGGGATTATTCTGAGGTCTAAAATTGTTACCCATATAGTGAACTTGCCCATTCTCAGTACTCGAGTTGTAAGGTGGATATTCTATTGTGTTCGTCCCTCCTCTATTTGTGTCGCACTGCATCACTATATGTACCTGCGTAGAAATACATAAACCATCAATCTTTTTGTTCAAGAGCTCTACCTAGTTCAATAGCATGGTGACTGCGTCGAGGTTAAAAATGCCAGCGGCTTTTATTGGCTTAGTTCTCATTACTTGCCACTGATAGTTATTCAGTGACATCTCCTCTATAAACTCATAAGCCGCTTCTGGGGTTTTGTTATCCAGGGTTTCACCGGCGGTTGCATCAATCAGCTGTCTAGTTGAGGGGTTCAAATCGTTGTAAAAGGTTTGAACACGTAGCCATAAAGGTAACCTATGGTGAGGGCACCTTCTCAACAAGTCTTTGTACCTCTCTCATGCATCGTAAAGCATTTCTAAATCTATCTGCACAAAAGAAGAGATATCATTCCTCAACTTTGCCGTTTTAGCTGTTGGAAAATATTTCAATAAGAATTACTCGGTCATCTGTTCCCAAGTAGTGATAGAACCTCTTGGTAACAAGTTCAACCATAGTTTAGCTTTGTTTCTTAATGAAAAAGGGAATAATTGAAGGTGAATGGCATCGTTAGAAACACCATTTATTTTGAAAGTATCATAGAATTCTAGAAAATTGGCTAAATGAGTATTTGGATCCTCATCCTGTAAAGTCGAACTGAACACATTGTTGGATCATCTGTATGGTGTTCGAGTTCAGCTCGAAGTTATTTGCAGCAACTGCAAGCCTCACAATACTTGATTTAGCCTCAGTTCAATAAGGCTTAGCATTCATACATAGTACGAGGAGCGGGATTTTCGGCAACCACAGGAGGTAGCGGATTATTATCAGCCATCTCCTTAGTAGTATTAGTATCATCCTCTTGCTCTTCCTTTATGTATTGTAGACTTTGCCTTATCTCCCTATGATTTCTTCGAGTGGTACCTTCTATATCACTGTCAGAAAGTAATAGTCTTGACGGGTTCCTTCTAGTCATAAACTAAAAATACCTACCAGAAGCAATTAAAAGAAAAGTTAGTAAATTCAAAAAAATAAAAATAAAAATAAATTGTAATAAAAATAAGAATGGCTAAAGTAATAAAAATTAAGTGTTCCTAATATTTTAGTCCCCGTCAACAGTGCCAAAAACTTGATGGACCTCGAAACTAACTAATATTTTGACAAAGGCAAGTGCACCTATCGAACAGTAGTATAGTTGTGGTGAGTCCATAATATCGTATCCTCAAGGACTAAAATTACTAGTAATAACTATCTTTTTATTATCTAGCCTAATAATTAAGGGTTTTTATTTTAATCTAAATTAACTAACTAATTGACTATGAACGCGATAGAAATTGAAGAAATAATTGAATAAACCAATGATAAAGACAATACCCAAGGAAGATTCCACCTAGACTTCACTTATTATTCTGACTATGAATTAAATGATTTATTCAGTTGACTTGATTCGTAGAAATCCCTAAATTATGTTAATATCTCTTTCGAGACTAAAAACAACTAACTCTAAGTTGATTAATTGAAATCCCTGTCTAATTAAAACCCCTATCGTCGTATTAACTCGATCTATGGATTCCCTTATTAGATTTGACTCTAATCCGGTAGATTTATGTCGCCCTATTTCTAGGGTTGCAATCAACTCCGCTTAATTATGATGGATCTACTCTTAAACAGGGACTTCTGCTCCACTGAATAAGCACATCAATCTTGAATTAATATTCCTGAAAACATTAAAACAAGGATTAAGAACACAAAATTAAGAACAAGAACAAATATTATCACGTAATTTAGATTTATTGAATAATAAGATTCATCTAGGTTTCATCCTCCTTAGGTGTTTAGGGAGTTTAGTTCATAATGTGAAAGGAAAACATCTTAGGAATAAGAAAACAACAAGACATAAAGAACCCAAAAACTTCTCAAGAACTGGATGGAGATCTTTAATCTTGGAATGAATCCACTTCCGAAATGATTCTGATAGCTTCCTTCAAGTAATCTCTGCAATCTACTCTGCGTGTTCTGTCTGTCCTTCATGTCTTCCTCTGGCTCTTATTTAGAGACTTTAGAAGGCTCAAAAACCCTAATAATTGGCTTTTTCTACGTGAAAACAAAGTAGGGTGCGGTAGGGACACGGGTGTGTGCTTAGCCCGTGTGAGAGTGCGTAGGCCGTGTCAGAATTTGAGTGAATCACGATCGACACGTACTGGCACACGGGCATGAGTCCAGCCCGTGTGGGTCACACGGGCATGTGCCCTACCTGTGTGGTTCTGTTCTTGGCCGTGTGGATCAGTAAGGTGGCCCGTTTTGACTGGTTTTGGCCCGGTTTCCACTCCTTTTGCTTCTCTATGCTCACCTAAGTATAGAAACACAGATTTAAAGTATTAGGAGCATCGAATTCACCAAATTATATAAATAAACATCCAAAAACACGCTAAGCATGGCATTAAAATGTGTTACTTTTATGGTTTATCAACGTCCCAATTTCTAGATTCCTCATTGCAACAACAAGAGTTTGACGTGGCGACGTGAACATCTATTTTTAAATGGTCCAAATTAGTACCTATTCCATTCATTCAATCAACCCAAAATATCATAATTCCATATTCTTTCCTAAGCAATTAACACAACTTATACATACATATAAATATATATATATATTACTTTCATTTCACCATCTCATTCAAATACATAAGTAAATATTATGTTGTAATCCATTTAACCCTTAGTGAGATACCTACATATACATATGATCACAATTTTACATCATCTCATGCATTTCAGCCATACCAAACTCATCTATTTAACTATTCATTTTGCCCTTACCAAAATACCAATTCTAGCATCTAAAGTTAACAAATTCATACAATATACAAAAACTGACCCAACCTAGGTACATGTCATATAATGAATAAAAATAGATTATACAAACATTCCTGAGTCGAGGATCACTGGCTGGATGCTGGATCTCACCTTGAATTTTAAAATTTACCTATTCCTACGCACGGAGCAAACAAATTGTACGTTCAGTGCAAAAGCTTAGTGATACTTTTATGATTCAAGACACAAAATGAATCTATTCAATATAAGAATTCAATCCAAAATATGCTATTGTTCAACTAAATCAATTTGCAAATTCAATACTCAATTGTCATTCTTATACACCATTCCAATTAATAATCAAACTAAACATGTGATATCATGCATTCTATAACAAAATGACACCATATCCATTTTTCTTTACATATACTCATATAAGCATTAATATGACATTCAATCTCAATTTTCATCTTATGTTATTTAGTCATTCATTTTACTATTTAATTCTGTTTCTCGAGTCTATTGACTCGTTTAATTTCAATTCAGCCCCTATGGCATGTATAAATTGATTCGCACGATCTTTCACATTGTATATCACATTTCATATGAATCCGAATATTCTGTAACACCCCAGAATTTGGGCCTAAAAGTATTAGGCCTTGAGCAAGGGAACGGTTAGGAAACTATGCATAAAAGTTTATGTGAGCTAGGAGGTGACGCAATTAAATGTCTGCTCAAGTGGTTAATGGTCCTGAGAGGAGTTGGAAAAGTCCTGGGTTCAAACCTGGGCTTTAGTAAAAATTTTGGTTTTAAGTGGATAAAACCCTGGATGCTTGGATGTAGGCCGTTTAAATTATTATGTTAAAAAATGATGCAAGGAAACATGTGGTCTAGTGGTTGTGGTGTAATTGAGGTTGCAAGGGGGCCTGGGTTCAAGTCTTGGCTCTTGCAATTTATTTTGGTTTTCTTTTAAAGGAACCTGGACTTTGGCCTTTAGACCTTTTAATTAATTGAAGTTAAAATGTGACACAAAAAGGGATTGTGGCCTAGTGGCAATTGGAGTGTTGGGTATCTATGAGGTCTGAGGTTCAAATCCTGGGATAAGTATTGGAGAGTTTATTTTGCTGCTTGAGCTGGGAAGGTGGAAAAGCTGGACTGAAACACTGCTGATGAGGTGTTTGAATTGGTCATAGAGAGATTGTAGGAGCAAATCGTGGAGAGGATTAAGAGAGAGTATTGTGGAGAGAATCAAGGAAATTCAAAGTTGGTGTGTTGTAGCTAACCAAGGAGTCTGAGCATGCAAATTCGACTAGGAGGATGTTTCTGAGTGTTTTCTCTGTTTTTGTTCGGTTTTGGGCACTTTTTGGGTGTGCCGAATTTCCCTGCTAAGGAGTTTTCCTCATTTTGATAAGTTTTGTCACTGATTTTAGGACTTCCAATTCTTATTTTCTTCCTTTTCTCTCTAGGTGCCGAAATTGCAATACCACTCGTGCATCTTTTTGTTTGGTTCCTGCTGTTCTTCTCTGGCAATTGACCATTTCCTTTCTTCCTCTTTTGCACCAACATTTGTTGAAACCTCTCTTCTTCTCTGTTCTTTTTACAAGTTTCAGCCAACTCCCTTCTTGCCTATTGAATCTTTCGGCCGAAACTACCACCCTAGTCTTAGGATTCTTTCACTTCTTCGGTTTGTGATCGAAAGCTCTCCCCTCTTTGGTTCGTTTCTGCAACGGCTCTGTCAATCGGTAAGTCTCTCAGTTCCTTTCAGTACTCTATTTTACTATTTAAAGCCAAATGGTGCGATCCCTTATAACAGATTCTTCTTTTTTCTCCTATGTGTTTGTTCTTTTGGGTTCTAGAACTTCCGATGTGTGAGGAGGGTGCTAGTAATAAAGCGATGGCAAATGTACCGGCTGAGTTTCCACGCTTAGCCTTTACTTCCAAGTTTAAGAGGCTTGCGGTGTCGGCTATTTGGGATTTTCCGCCAGGATGAGAAAGGGTGGCTGCACCAAACTCTGGTTCGAGTCGGCTAATCACAGTCGACCGATCTAGTCAAGGCAAGTGGTAGTCGACCTCTCAGTTAAGTGGTTGTTAAGAGTTTTTCTAACACACTATTTGATAAGTGATTAACTGAATGTTATGTTTGAATATAGGTTCTGGCGATCATGAATTTTTAGTACTCTACGTGATCAGGTGTGTAACAGTACCTTGTTTTCGATAGTCGGCGAGAAAGTCGATAGAGTGTATGTATTTGTATGCGGTATTCGATGATCGGCTGAAAAGCCGAAAGTATGTGTTGTTTACATTGCTATGACTGTAGTTCGGCAAAATGCCAAAAATCCAGAAATATGGCGTATGATGCCACACAAGCGTGCGATCGTACGTGTGGTGAATCGAGCCCACGAACATGGGCGTTAGTCTGTAGAGGCCACCACGAGCGCTCTAGTGGTCTTGGGCCAAAATGGGCTATGTGGGCCCACACGGATAAAATGTATGTGATGTGGTAAGTGTTGTTTGGACTGTGACGTTTGCATAACTGTGGCTATTTTTGAGCTAAATGGGTCACACAAGTGTGTGGGCCCACTTGGGCCGAGTAATGGGCCTTAGGCCTATTTACACCGTTGTGACTGTTTAGGTTACTTAAGTTGCTCGAGGCGACGGTGGACCTTCTGTTGGGTCACTGAGAACCCAATTTGTAAAATTATTAAAATACCCCAATTTGCAAAATTACCAAAATACCCTCAATTTGTAAAATTACCAAAATACCCCTAATTTACAAAATTATCAAAATACCCCCGATTTGCAAAATTATCGAATTACCCCTGATTTGCAAAATTACCGAAATACCTTTGATTTGTAAAATTGCCCTTATGGGTAAATGACTGACTTAGACTGTGTTTTAACTAACTTGATTGTGGTCATGTGATTGATATGCTTTTAATATATGTTTAAATAATTGTTACTGAGCATGGCTATTTTGCATACACATGTAATGATTGAGCATGACATACACGACATATTGTGTGGGGTTGGGTCATTGATACGGAGGAAGTTCTGATAGGGTCGCACGAGTCGCATGAGATGACTGTGGATCCAGTATTGATCTGTTAAAGGTCGCACGGGTCGCATGAGACGACTGTGGACTGATGGATGGCTTAAATCTGCGTAATTTGATTATGGTTCTGTGCCAACCTAAATATGGCTCTATGCCATCTTGATTATGGCTTTGTGCCAATCGTATTTACCATGGCTATGTGTCTAACATATATATTGATGCCTCTATGTCGATCGTAATTACCCGTGGCTGTGTGCCGATTATATTACTGTCGCTGATGGCTATGTGCCAAACTTATTACAGTTACCTATAGCTTTGTGCCATCCTGATTATGGTTTATAACCATTTTGTTTATGGCTTTTAGTCGTTCTGTCCACGGCACCGAGCTGTTTTGTTGACTTAGTGCCGTAACTGGTGCTAAGCTTGGTGTGTTGGCTGGGTGGGTCAATTTTATCCCCACGTAAGTGTAAGGTTGGTACGAGTGGTGTGTTGGCTAGATTGGGGTGGGATGCATCCTTATACTGTTGCATATCTGTATTTGATATCTGTCACTGTACTGGGCTTAGGCCTGCTTGTTTTGTTATTGGTTTGGGCTAGGCCCAATTGGTTCTGTTATGAGCTGTGACCCAAATGATATTGTAGTAGGATTTGGCCCAAGTATGCTCTGAACTGGACTGTACTGTTACTGTTAAAGGGTTTGGCCCAGATTGTTTCGATTTCTGTATACTGACTGTTACTCTAGTGAGGGGATTACACACTGAGTTTTCGTAAACTCACCCCATTTTTAACTGTGTAGGTAATCCCCAACATTAGGAGGATTGGTGCTGCGAGGGAGTCGGAGGTGACCACACGACTGCGACTGTTATGTTTTGGACTTTATATATGATTTAAATTTCGTTTTGGCTTTTTAATTTCTGCAATAAGGCTTCTCTGGATTTAATTCTGAAATTAGGATTTTGCTACGTTTTAGATCTGTTAGACGTAGACAAGTTTTCAACCCAACTACTGTTTTAAAGAAACATACGTTTTAAACTTCTTTACCTTAAATTAGCTTCCGCTGCTAAAAGAGATTTTTAACAAAGTTTATAGCATTTTTACAAGGGATTAACTTTTCAATGAACCACATTTAGAAATTGAACGAACACAAACCGAGACTTTAGTTTTTAAATATTAAGGAGGGTTTTCAATGAAAACATGGTTTTTGAAAAACACTTCAATGTGACACGCCAGATTTGGGCCTAACTTCTGGGCCAGGTTTCGGGCGTTACATATACCAAATCCAATCACAATTCATATGAATTACCATATAGCCAATCCATTTTCTCTAATAGTACCAATTTGTATTATCAATTCAATGTCAGTATCGTTCTTCAAGTTCATACTTTATATTCCCTATTAATTAGACTCAGATTTAAGATAGAAGATACATGAATTGACTAACCAACACACCATGTAACACCTCAAAATAGGCCTAGAAGTTTTGGCCGAATTTCGGAGGTCACATTGATCACCGAAGTGACTGTAGAAAAAATTTAGTTTAACAAACCGAAAAACATTGCAGTACTTAAGTTACATAAAATTCTTAGTTATAAAACCCTGATAATCAAAAGAAAATACAGTCCCAATCACACTTACATGCGTAAAACACAAAATTCTGTACCACAGTTTTCAAAATAGTACTTACAAGTCATGGTGTTTAATTATAAACTTAGAAATTATTTAAAATACTATTAAAGCTTGTTTTTAACCGTGACTGTTTGAGACCTCCGTATACCGAGTCCAACATCAGAATTTGAAAATGTACGTGCAAGGGGAAACACTATGGGGTGAGCTATATTAGCTCAGTGTGAGTTCAAAACGCATCTAACAATGGAATTACAAATCAGAAACCAAACGGTAGTTCGATAATGAAAAGTACTTACAGTGATACGCAGAAACATAAAACAAACTCGGAACCAACGTCCCAAACAAACATAATAGTCAAAACACACCAAATCACACACAAAATACTCAACAGATAAACCTATTAATAGGACGATACAAAAATACTTATCATCACAATCCAAAATGTCACTGCGCTAACACCTCGATGTGCTCAGAATCAATCGTAAATGTTATGAAGAACAAATAGATTACAGTCAAGTAGCTCACATCCAGATGCATGTGAATGCAGTCAAGTATTAAAAAAACCCACCCATCCAGCCAAAACAACTCTCCGTCCCCTGATCACACCCCAAAAAGAGCTGTTTAAGCTCATCCAACCAAACACACCACATAGGACCTCGAAAGGCCCATCCAACCCTACACACCATGTATGTAGACTAAGCCACTCAGATAATAATACACAGCAAGGTTAGCATATATGCAATACAGTGTATTGTGGTAAACTATTGTACAGACATGTTGCAGATTAAACTATCATATCAGAGAATAATATGTAATAAAGTTGACGTAAATGTGGTACAGTGCAGTAAACTGCTGTACCGATAAGTTTGCAGTTTAAACTATCAGATCAGATTAGAATCAGTCTTCTTTCTTTTCACAACTAATAAACCATAAATGTAACATATTTTAATTCCATGCTTGGCATATTTTTGGATGATTTACGATGAGAATTAGTGAATTTCATGCTCCCAATCCCTTAAATTCATGTTTTTATACTTAAGAGAGCATTTGGGAGCAAAAGGAGTGAAAAAGGGGCCAAAATCGGAGTTTTCAGGATCCACACGGGCTAGGCACACGCCCAAGTGAGCCACACAGGCTGGCCACACGCCCATGTGCCAGCACGTGTCGATTTCACACCCTGCTTCCCTGTTACGTGGAAAAACCCAATTTTTAGGGTTTCTGAGCATTCTAAAGTCTATAAATACACATTAGAAAAGGACCTAAAGAGACACGCAGAGTAGAATGAAGAAATTACACGAAGGAAGCTGTCAGAATTATCTCGGAAGCAGATCTACTCCAAGATTGAAGATCTCTTGTCGAATTTCGTTCGAAGTTTTACTGGGTTTTTCATGTCTTGTTGTTATTCTTATTTTGAGATGTTTCCCTATATGAGTATGAATTAAACTCCCTAAATACCTAGGGAGGATGAAACCTACGATGGATCTCATTATTTAATTTTTTGAACTACATGATAAATACTTGTTCTTGTTATTAATTATGTGTTCTTAATTCTTTTTTTAATATTTTCAAGATATTAATTCAAGTTTGATGTGCTTATTCAGTGGAGAAAAAGTCCCTGTTTAGGAGTAGATCTAGCATAATTAAGCGGAGTTGATTGCAACTCTAGAAATAGGATGACATAAATCCGCCGTATTAAAGTCAAATCTAATAAGGGAATCCATAGATCGAGTTAATGCGACAATAGGGGTTTTAATTAGAAAGAGATTTCAGTTAATCAACCTAGAGTCAGTTGTTCTTAGTTTCGAAAGAGATATTAACATAATTTAGGGATTTCTACGGATCAAGACAAGTGAATAAATTATTTAATTCAAAATCGAAATAATAAGTGAAAATCTAGGCGGATTCTTTCCTGGGTATTGTCTCTCTCATTGGTTTTCTTAAAGTATTTTCCCAATTCACTCTTTGTCGAGTTCACAGTTAATTAGTTTAGTTTTAGATTAAAAACAATCCCTTTAATTATTAGACTAAATAATAGAAAGATAGTTATTACTAGTACTTTTAGTCCTTGTGGATACGATATTTCGGACTCACCATAACTGTACTACTGTTCGATAGGTGCACTTGCCTTTGTCATATTTTAGTTAATTCGTGACGTCATCAAGTTTTTGACTCCGTTGCTGGGGACTAAAATATTAGGAACACTTAATTTTTATTACTTTAGCCATTTTTTTATTTTTTTTATTGCAATGTGTTTTTGTTTTTATTTTAATTTACTAACTTTTCTTTCATTTTGATTCTGGTAGGTATCTTTTGTTTATGACTAGAAGAAACCCGTCAGGACCTCTATTATTTGATAGCGAAATTGAAAGCACAGCTCATAGAAATAGTAGAGAAATAAGGCAAAGCTTATAGTATATAGAGGAAGAGTAAGAGGATGATACCAATATTATCGAGGAGATGGCTAATAATCAGAATAATTCGCTACCTCCTGTGGTTGCCACGGAATCTATGAATCAAAATCCTGCTCCTCTTATTATGTACGATTATGCTAAGCCCAATTTAACTAGGGCTGAATCGAGTATTGTTAGACCTGCTATTGCTGCAAATAATTTTGAACTGAAACCTAACACTATTCAAATGATTCAACAGTTTATTCAGTTTGATGGTTTGCAGGATGAAGACCCAATACTCATTTGGCTAATTTCTTAGAATTCTGTGATAATTTTAAAATTAATGGCGTTTCTGTGATTCGCTTACGGTTATTTCCCTTTTCGTTGAGGAATAAAACTAAACAGTGGTTGGACTCGTTACCACGAGGTTCCATCACTACTTGGGAACAAATGGCCGAAAAGTTTCTATTAAAATATTTTCCACCGGCTAAAATGGCAAAGTTGAGGAATGATATCTCTTCTTTTGTGCAGATGGATTTAGAAACTCTTTACGATGCATGGGAGAAGTATAAGGACTTATTAAGAAGGTGCCCCTACCATGGGTTACCTCTATGGTTACAGGTTCAAACCTTCTACAACGGTTTGAACCCCTCAACTAGGCAACTAATTGATGCACCCGCCGGTGGGATTCTGAATAACAAAACACCTGAAGCGGCTTACGAATTTATCAAAGAGATGTCACTGAATAACTATCAGTGGCAAGTCATGACGACAAAGCCTAATAAAGCAACCAGTGTATTCAACCTTGACGCGGTCACCATGTTATCTAACTAGGTAGAGCTTTTAAATAAAAAAAATTGATGGTTTGTATGGTTTTACGCAGGTACATCCGGTGATGCAGTGCGATACGAATGGAAGAAGGGGTGAACAACATAGAATATCTATCCTACAACCCTAGCACAGAGAACGAACAAGTCAACTATATGGGTAACAATTTTATACCTCAAAATAATCCCTATAGTAACACTTATAATATAGGTTGGAGGAACCATCCCAATATCTCGTCGGGTGGTCAAGGTAATCAAAGACCACAACCTCCTCCAAGTTTTCAACAACCACCTTACCAACAGGAGAAGAAGCCGAACCTTAAGGAGATGCTAATGAAATTTATCTCGGTG
Organism: Gossypium australe; assembly: GCA_005393395.2. Lineage (NCBI taxonomy): Eukaryota > Viridiplantae > Streptophyta > Magnoliopsida > Malvales > Malvaceae > Gossypium > Gossypium australe. The sequence goes on along the minus strand of CM016624.1, from coordinate 122,628,814 downwards.
TCAGAAACACGTTTCCAAAACACTGAAATAGAGCTTAAAAATCAGAAAGTTTTGATTCAAGGGCTCGAGAATCAAATAGGTCAGCTTGCTAAGCTGATCTCAGAAAGACCACAAGGTAGCTTGCCTAGCAACACCGAAACTAACCCAAGGGAGCAGCTCCATGCGATTACTGTTCGAGATGAAGAAAGGTTTGTTGATTCCGAACCAGAACCAAGGCAAGAAAGCGTGGTAAGTAAAGGTAAGGTTGATGAAAGCCACAGTAAACAAAAATTGGTAAGTAAAGAGTATACACCTTGTGTGCCATATCCCAACTCGACAAAGAAAGACCGCACAAATGAACAATTCGGTAAATTTCTTAAACTTTTGAAAAGTTGCATATTAACTTACTGTTTATTGGAGCTCTTTCGCAGATGCCCAATCAGTTAAATTTTTAAAGGAGCTTTTGGCAAACAAATGGAAGTTAGATGATTTGTCGCACGTAGAGCTAAATGTAGTGTGCTCAACTATCTTACAAAATAAACTACCTAACAAATTGAAGGATCCAGGGAGTTTTACTATTCCTTGTTTAATTGGTAGTTTAAATGTAAATAATGCTTTAGCTGATTTAGGGGTAAGTATTAATGTCATGCCTTACAAAATGATTAAACAACTAGGTCTTGGGAAACCCAAACAAACTAGGATGAGCATTGAATTAGCAAATAAAACCATTAGATTTCCTAGGGGTATTGTTGAAGATGTACTCGTAAAAATTGATAAATTCATATTCAGTTGACTTTGTTGTCCTAGACATGGATGAGGATAGTGATGTCCCTTTAATTTTAGTACGCCCCTTTTTAGCAACTACTAGAACTATCATTGATGTTGGTACAAGAGAACTCACATTTCGTGTAGGTGATGATACGATCACACTCCAAGCTTGTGATTCGATTAAGACATCAAGTAATAAAGACTATTCTATAAATCCTGTTAATAACACTAATCATTGGATTCAACCCTATTTATAGGAAAATTTTTTGAAAAACACAAATGAACCATGTTCTGGTTCATGCGCCAATAATGGAACCATCGATGAAAGACGAATGCTACATATAGATGAACTAGACGAATGGCGGACTTATGTCAAAGAGGAACAGAAGCAACACTATGTCAAGCTTCAGGATAGAACCAATCAATTTAAGGTTGGGGACCAGGTATTGTTAGATAAAATGGATCCTTGAGTTGTCACTTCAAAGCCTAATGCAAACAGAGCAACTCCCTTTACGATACTAAATGTCTTCCCATACGAACTGAGATTAGGAGAGAGGAGTTTCAACTCCTCAAACCACCATGACCATGCGAATGAGAGGTAAGTCGAGCTTAGACTTTAAATAAGTGCTTCTCGGGAGGCAGCCCGAGCACTAACCCTACTAATTAGTTTATTTTTATTCCTTTTCATGTTTAAATACATGTTTTTGACCCACACACAACCTGGACACACGGGTGTGTTTTTGGCCGTATGGAAACAGGGCTAAAATTTTCCCAAAAATGAACAAAAACACGGCCTTAAATTAAACTACATGGGCGTGCGACACGGCCGTGTGGACCACACGGCCTAGACACACAAGCGTGTCTTAGGCCATGTGAAACCTGGAGCAAATTTTTTTTTGAATTTTAAAACAAGTCAGAGAGTTACACGGGCAAGGCACATGGTCGTGTGTGAGACACGGGCTAGCCACATGGGCGTGTGGGAGGTCACACGGGCGTGGGAAAAGCGAAGGACGATATACATGGCCGTGCGACTCGGCCGTGTGAACCACACGGCCTATACACACGGGCGTGTCCAAGGCCGTAGAAAGACTCGGCTATTTTTTTCTCTTTTCCCTCGATGAACACGGGTTGAAAACAAGTCACACGGCCACGCCCGTGTGGCCCAATAGGGACCCTCACACAACCGTGTCACCTCATAAAAACCTTAACCCTTTTATCTTTTCTTATTTTGTCTTCTTATTTTATCTTATTTTTATTTTTATTTTCATTTTATTTGTCTGTTATGTTTCTTATTATCTTTTAAAGACATGTCTATTATATTTTGAACTATATTTTAGTTATTATGGTTGTTCCTAATCGAGTAATCCTTTAATTTTCTCCACCAGTTGTGTTTATTTTCTTAATAGCTTGCTCAGAATCATGCACTACATTTAGCCATCTCTACAATTCTCCATCTCTTATGATATTGTACTTATACTGGTCATTATATATATTCATACATTGAGGACAATGTATATCTTAAGTGTGGGGAAGTTATTTATATGATTATTAGAAAATCCCTGAATTATGCCTTGTTCTTAAGTAATTTTCTCATATTACTATTAGAATGAATTTTTATTGATATGTTTTGGATTAAGTCATAGATAATTGTGCATTGATTGTTTAAACTTTAAGACATTAGAGAATCAAGCATGATAAGTTGATTTTTCAGAATTAAAAATTTCTAGGTTGTTTCCCTAAATTGAGGTATTATCTTGAAGTTTGAAATTTACAGGATTGGCATCAAAAGCCATAAATTTTTGTGAGATTTTGAGCCTTTAGAGCAGATATTTTTCTTGCTCACTTTTTTTATCGGTTATGAGTGTGTTAATATTGATTTGTTATTCTAAAACTTGCTTTGATTATACATGTTGAGACCACACCTTTGATTTGATGTGCTGAGATGATAAAGGCACTTAGGATTTAACCCACTTGTCCCATAAAAAGCCTACCTTCATAATTAACCCTTAGTGAACCCCTTTCAAGCCTAAAACACCATTCTTAATTTACCCTTAATATTAGCCCATAACTCATTCTTTTTTATTCATTGAGAATTTTTCCCGTTTTATTGACTCCCTTTTTGTCGAGATTTAATTTGGTTAGTTGCCTGAGTATGTTCTTTTATTTTAGTTGTTAAATTTTCTCTTTTTATCCATTGTTCTAAAAAAAAGTGAAAATAATATATTCATATATGTTGATTATTACTAGTTCTTTAGTTTGAGCTTAAGTAGTTAATTTCATATTTTGAGAAGAAGCTCGTGATATTCTTTAATAATTTTGATTGATGTAATTATTCAGTATTAGTTTATTTTTCTAGTAGGTAATTTATCAATTCGAACTCGATTCTAACCTTCTTTTTCAGCCTTTATCCACACCTGTAACCCAAGCCCCTTACAACCCTTTAAAGACCTTTTGATTTGTGTATCATCTCATTTTATATTGGTGGAGATTTGATTTTTATGCAAGCCTATGGTAATAACTTTTCATGTTTGACTTTTGAGTGCTTAATTTTTGAACCTTAAACACTTTGAGTGATTTAAGTGAATATTTAGTGAGGATGTCAATTCTTGTCGATTTTGAATTAAAGGTAATTACTTAGATAAGGGGAAATACCTATGTTTTCATGATTTAAAAATGCTGGACTTAGATTGTTCGAATCTTTAATGCTCTTTTAGTTGAATTATTAATGTATGATTATTTGTGAATTATGACAAAACATTATTGATGAGAATTACAAGTTGAGAAATATTAATTTGAATTGTGAGTTGAAGATTTGGCTTGAAGACAAGAAAATGCTTAATTGTGGGGATACTTGATAAACCATAAATGTAACATATTTTAGTTCCATACTTGGCATATTTTTGGATGATTTACGATGAGAATTAGTGAATTTGATGCTCCTAATCCCTTATATTCATGTTTCTATACTTAGGAGAGCATTTGGGAGCAAAAGGAACAAAAAGGGGCCAAAATAAGAGTTTTTAGGATCCACACGGGCTGGGCACACGCCCATGTGAGCCACACGGGCTGGCCACGCGGCCATGTGCCAGCCCGTGTCAATTTCGCACCCTGCTTCCCTGTTACACAGACAAACCCAATTTTTAGGGTTTCTGAGCATTCTAAAGTTCATAAATACACATTAGAAGAGAACCTAAAGAGACACGCAGAGTAGAACGAAGTAATTACTCGAAGGAAGCCGTTGGAATCATCTTGGAAGCAGATCCACTCCAAGATTGAAGATCTCCAGTCGAATTTCCTTCGAAGTTTTGTTAGGTTTTTCATGTCTTGTTGTTATTCTTATTTTGAGATGTTTCCCTCTATGAGTATGAACTAAACTCCCTAAATACCTAGGGAGGATGAAACGTATGATGGATCTCATTATTTAATTTTTTGAATTACATGATAAATACTTGTTCTTGTTTTTAATTATGTGTTCTTAATTCTTGCTTTAATATTTTCAAGATATTAATTCAAGTTTGATGTGCTTATTAAATGGAGCAAAAGTCCCTGTTTAAGAGTAGATCTAGCATAATTAAGCGGAGTTGATTACAACACTAGAAACAGGACGACATAAATCTGCCAGATTAGAATCAAATCTAATAAGGAGAGTTGATGGTGGTCTGAAAGCTTTAATATTTATATAATGAATGATCGAGCCTAAAAACTAACTATCACCACGGTTAAGGCAAGCGCACCTATCGAACAGTAGTATAGCATAGTGGTAAGACCGGAATGTCGAACCCAAGGGAACCAAAAGTACTAGTACTAACTTTCTTTTTATTATCTAGCCTAAAATAAAGAGGATTGATGTCTATCTAACTAATTACTAAACTAAGGATGCTAAGACACAGAGAATGAATTGGGAAAAATACTTTTGAGAAAACCAATTGATTAAGACAATACCCGAGCAAGAATCCACCTCGACTTCACTTGTTATTTAACTCTAAACCAGACGATTTGTTCACTTGACTTGATCCGTAGGATTTCCTAATTTATATTAATACCGCTTTCGAGGCTACTAACATCTAACCCTAGGTTGATTAATTGAAATCTCTTTCTAATTAAAACCCTAGTGTTGCATTAACTCGATCTATGGACTCCTATTGTAACACCCCAAACCCGGCCTAGAAGTTAGGCCCGAATCTGGCGTCTCACATTGAAGAGTTTTTTGAAAACCATGCTTTCATTAGAAACCCTTCTTACAAACTTTTTACTATTCAAAACCTCAGATTTCGTTTGCTTATTTTCAAAACTTGGTTTATTAGAAATCATTCTTGGAAAACATTATTATCTTTAAAACCTTGTTTGTTGCAGAAAGCTTAATTTAAAACAGTTGCGGAACGTGATATTTTGAAAAACAGTAGTTATTTCCGATAAATCCTGTTCTACTTCTAGCAATTATAAAACAATCAGTAAAATCCCAAAACTTAAAGTTCAGAAATCTTAAGGCCTTATTATAAAATTTATAACCCAACAAGTTAAACTAAAATAAAAATAGGACGTGTACTCTAAAGCCAATCGGACGTGTGGTCACCTCCGAGTCCCTCGCAGCTCCGATCCATCTAAGGCTGAGGATTACTCGCACAGTTAAAAACGGGGTGAGTTTATGAAAACTCAGTGTGTAATCCTCTTACTAGAGTAACAGTCAGTGTACAGAAGTAGAAACCTAAACAGTCTGGGCCGAAGCCCTTTCAACAGTCACAGTACAGTACAAATCAGAGCTTACGTGGGTCAAAGGCCACTACGAAATTATTTGGGTCATAGCCCATAACAGCATCAATTGGGCCTAGCCAAACCAATAACAGAACAAGTGGCCTAAGCCCAGTACAGTGATAGATCTCATAAATAGATATGCAGCAGTATGAGGACGCATCCCATCCCTATCCAGCCAACACACCACTCGTACCAGCCCTACACACCATGTGGGGACCAAGTCAACCCACCCAGCCCTACACACCAAGAGCGCAACCGAGCTGCCAATATCAACGCAGCAAAACTGCCAGTAATAGTATACATGGCTGAGCCACTAAAATCAGTATATCGTGGCAGAGCCACTGAATCAGTATAACGTGGCATAGCCACTAGTACAGTACTTCCTCCATAAGCATAACCCAACCCAATGCAGTATGTCGTGTATGTCATGCTCAATCATTACACGTGTATGCAAAATGGCCATGTTTAGTAACAGTCATTTCAACACATATTAACAGCAAATCAGACACACGCCTACAGTCAAGTCGGTTAAACCACAGTCATATAATCACAGTCAAACGATGGCACCAAAATCAGTCTTTTACCCTCAGGGGCAAAATAGTCATTTTACCCTATAAGGGTATTTCGGTAATCCTACCCTACAGGGGTAATTCGGTAATTCTACTCATAACTAATCCATGTATGCAGTACATCTCAAACATAATCAATCATACAATTAACACATACAACACTAGTACTACCACGAGGGTACAACGGTCATTTAATCGGTTAGGGGTAAAACAGTCATTTCGCCTTGTAAGGGCATCTCGATAATTTTATCCATCGAGGGTATCTCGGTAACTTTACCCATAGAGGGTATTTTAGTAATTTTACAAACCAGGGGTATTTCGGTAGTTTTGCAACCCAGGGGTATTTCAGTAATTTCACAAACTGAGGGTATTTCGGTAATTTCATAAATCGAGGGTATTTCGATAATTTCATAAACTGCGGGTATTTCGGTAGTTTTGCAAACTAAGGGTATTTCAATAATTTCATAAATCAGCGGTATTTCAATAATTTTCCAAAATGAGGGTATTTCGGTAGTTTTGCAAATTAGGGGTACTTTGATAATTTTGTAAACTGAGGGTATTTCAGTAATTTTAAAAACTGGGGGTACTTCGGTAATTTCACAAGTCGAGAGTATTTCAGTAATTTTCTAAACCAAGGGTATTTCAGTAATTTTGTAAACCAAGGTATTCTAAATAGAGATAACGATGCGAATGAGCCTAGGGCCTATTCTCGGCCTAAATGGGCCCACCTGCTCGTGTGGCCCATTTAGCCCAAATCTAGCCACAGATATGAGATTCACATAGACCAGTTCACTATCTACTACACAATCATACAAATTATTCCTATGGGCCCACGGGCCCTACATGGCCCATTTCGGCCCAAACAGCCTAACCCACAAGAAAACTCATGATGGCCTCAACTATCGCGTCGAAGCCCCCACAAGTGCACTCGCACGCTCGTGTGGCTACCATTGCCGTGTGATCGGCATTTCGGCATTTGCCACTCTACAGCTAGTGTAGTGCGAAATACACACCTGATAGGAATCTGGAGTTGATCCGCGCTCCGAGCACTCCTATGCGCAAATGCCAACATAGGTATGCTTACTCTCCTCATAGATTGCTCTATTTAAAACCAACTTCTCACCTTCCCTCTTGCTAGCTTCCCGATGTGGGACCCTCCTTCAGCAGAATTTAATTCCAACACAAACTCCGGCCGTCCCAACTTAGCAAAATAAATATCCCTTTTTGCTTGCGATGGGATTCAAACTCAGGCTCCTTTGTAACATAATCCACACCGGTAGCCACTTTACCAACTAGCTCCTTTTTTGTCTTAAAACATGCGCAACTAAATTAAGTCTATGGCCAAAGTCTAAGTTCATTTAAAAAAAAAATCAAAATGAAATGCAAGCGCCAAGACTTGAACCTTGGACCCCTTGCTTCCTTGTGTGGCGTCATTCCCTTGTCTCCCATGTGGCGCCATTTACCACTAGACCACAACTCATTTTGTGTCATTTTTCTCCACATTTTATTCTTAAAGCCTACTTACTAACTTCTAGGGTTTTCCTAAAGCCCAGGTTTGATCCCGGGACTTCATGGAAGCCCCCTAACCTTCCAAAATCACTTACCTAATAGGTCCAACTTGCATTAGAGCCATTCTCTTATTCTCAAAAATTTTAAACGCTCCCGTGCCCAAGGCCCAATTCTACTAGGCCCAACTTCGGGTCGTTACATTTAACCCATAACTCATTTTTGATTTATTGTTCCCTTTTTATTGACTCCCTTTTTGTCGAGATTTGATTTGGTTAGTTGCCTAACTATGTTCTTTTGTTTCAAGTTGTTAAATTTTCTCTTATTGTTAAAAAAAAATTATACTAGTTCTTTGGTTTGAGATTAAAATTTCATATTCTGAGAAGAAGCTCATCTTATTCTTTAATAATTTTATTAATGTAAGTAATTCAGTAGTAATTTATTTTTCTAGTTAGGTAATTTACCAATTCAATCTCAATTCTAACCTTCTTTTTCATCCTTTATCCACACCTTTAACCCAAGCCCCATTACAACCCTTTAAAGACCTATTGATTTGTGTATCATCTCATTTTATAGTGGTGGTGATTTGATTTTCATGCAAGCCTATGGTAATAATTCATGTTTGACTTTTGAGTGCTTAATTTTTTAACCTTAAACACTTTGAGTGATTTGAGTGAATCTTTAGTAAGGATGTCAAATCTTGTTGGTTTCAAATTAAAGGTAATTACTTAGATAAGGGAAAATACCATGTTTTCATACTTTAAAAATGTGTGACTTGGATTGTTTGAATTCCTAGTGCTCTTTCAGTTCAATTATCAATGTGTGATTATTTGTGAATTATGATAAAATATTATTGATGAGAATTATGAATTGATAAAGTTTAATTTTAATTATAAGTTGAGGATTTTGCTTGAGGATAAGCAAACGCTTAAGTGTGGGGATATTTGATAAACCATAAAAGTACCATATTTTAATCTCATGCTTAGCATGTTTTTGGATGATTTATTATATAATTTAGTGAATTTGATGCTCCTAAACCTTTAATTTCATGTTTCTATACTTAGGTGAGCATAAGGGAGCAAAAGGAGCAAAAAAGGGGCCAAAATCGGACAAAACGGACTGTCTTAAGGATCCACACAGCCAAGCTAATCCCACACAGGCTAAGCACATGCCCGTGTGCTGGCCCGTGTTGATTTCGAACCCTGTCAGATTTGCACATGGCCTGGGCATTCTTACACAGGCTGATCACATGCCCGTGTCCCTATCGCACCCTTTTTTGTTTTCACGCAGAAAAAGATAATTTTTAGGTATTTTGAGCATTCCAAAGTCTATAAAAACACACCAGAAGAAGACCTGAAGAGATACACAGAGGAAAACGAAGAAATTACTCGAAGGAAGCTGTCGGAATCATCTCGAAAGCAGATATACTCCAAGATTGAAGATCTCCAGTCGAATTTCCTTCGAAGTTTTATTGGGTTTTTCATGTCTTGCTGTTATTCTTATTTTGAGATGTTTTCCTTTACGAGTATGAACTAAACTCCCTAAATACCTAAGGAGGTTGAAACCTACGATGGATCTCATTATTTAATTTTTTGAAATATATGATAAATACTTGTTCTTGTTCTTAATTATTGTTCTTAATTCTTGCTTTAATATTTTCAGGATATTAATTCAAGTTTGATGTGCTTATTCAGTGGAGCAAAAGTCCTTGTTTAAGAGTAGATCTAGCATAATTAAGCAGAGTTGATTGCAAGTCTAGGTGGATTCTTCCCTGGGTATTTTCTTTATCATTGGTTTATTCGATTATTTCCTTCACTGTCTGTCACGTTCATAGTTAATTAATTTGTTTTAAATTAGAAACAAATTCCCTCAATTATTAGGCTAAATAATAGAAAGATAGTTATTATTAGTCCTTTTAGTCTTTGTGGATACGATATTCCGGACTCACCATAGTTATACTACTATTCGATAGGTGCGCTTGCCTTCGTCGAATTATTAGTTAATTTCGTGACCCATCAAAAACCTTATGGAAAAAATTATATTTTTGCCCTTAACTTTTCAACTTTTTACATTTTAGTCCTTAGGCTCATAAAATGATTTTCATTCAATTTCATCACACCCAAGCCTAGCCGAAACTATTTCTTACTCATAACAGCCCACATTTTTCATTTATTCATATTTTTACACACATTTTACAACTTTTATAAATAGGTCCCTATTTGACATTTTCATATCACTTGGTAAATGTTGTTTATCTAACAGCAAACATACATTTTCTACCATTAAACATCACAATACACAAATATCTAAAATGGGTAAAATTTTAGACTCTTATTTTCTTTCAAATTAGTCCTTGAAATAGCAAGATTAGGTTGAGACAACTTCAAAAACATAAAAATCATGAAAAACGGGACAAAGATGGACTTACAATCAAGCTTGAAAGTGGCCAAAACCCTAGCTATGGACTTCTTTCAATTTTCGGCATAGAAAGATGAAATTGGGAAGATGGACATCTTTTTATTTGATTTATTTTTTTATTTACCAAATGACCAAAATGCCCTTCATGCATAACTTTGAAATTTCACCTAACCATGTCCATTTTTGTCCATCTTAAAGTATAATGGCCTAATTACCATTTAAGGACCTCCAATCACTACAGCAAAACAGACTTTTAGCGGCACTTATAAGTGCCGCTAAAACTATTTGCAACATTTTTACAAGCACCGCGAAAAATGCTGCCATAGACGATGCCGCTAAAGAACATTACCTGTAGCGGCGCTTTTATCAAAAATGCCGTTAAAGAACATGACCTTTAGCGGTGCTTTTTTCACAGACACCGCTAAAGAACATGACTTTAGTGGCACTTTTTGCAAAAACGCCGCTAAAGAACATGACCTTTAGCAACGCTTTTTTCACAAATGCCGCTATAGAGCATGACTTTTAGCGGCGTTTTTTTTGTTCAAACGCCACTAACTTTGGTAGATTTGCAACATCTCATTTTCATCCATATACAACCCTTCCTGTAACATAAAATCCAACCAAAAATAGCAAATATAAATTATACTTCAAATTTAACAAAAGACATATGATATAAATTAATAAATGAAGTATAATTCAAAATATTATTGCAATAATGTTAAAAGTTACAATGTTAAAAATATTCTTACAATAAGAAAACAAATGTCTAAGACGGCAGATTTTGCGATTGCTGAAACGTTTTCATCATATTCTGAAGCTGTAGCTGGAGCGCGTCGTACTTTTTGCTTTGCTCTGCTTCCCTCGCTGCTGCCTCCGCTTTAAGTTGAGCAATTTGCTCAGTTGTGCTCGCTTGTATCTGAGCCATTTGTTCTTTTAACCTCCGAACTTCAGCTTGAGCTTGACTCCTCGAAGGCATGTATTGCTGCAGCTGGATCCAAAATATTAGGTTGGGTTATCAAAAGATCCTTGAAATCGAACCCGACCATACCTTTTAGGACCCAAAGCTTCAGTATTAATTCTGTTATCAATGTCGACAAGATTAACAAAACTATCACTCAAAGCAATTGCTTCATACTCCTCATTTTTATCCTTTAGTTTCTCCTAATAAATCAATCAAAGAGTTATAAACGAAATATATAATAAAAACAAAAGCAACATAACTTAACATTATTTAGAACTACTAATGACGAATTAAACCATTATAATTAAACATTATATATATTTAAAATAAATCAAATTTTATTAAGTAAATATACCATAATTTCTCCAGCTTCAGAAGTCATAGGAAATCCATTTTTCTTCCTATGTGTAATGTTTAAAAGTTGAAGGCGTCCAACTTTTTGACCAAACGAGAGTTCCTATAATATAGTAGTAAAAATATAATTTAATAGAAAGTAATTAATATATGACACAATTAATAAATTCAAAATACCTCGGCCTCAGCTACACAAGCAAAAATTTTCGACCCTGTTGTGTGTGTGAATTTTTTGTTTTTGCCTGCTTGTTGTTCCAACTCGCTCACGATCCTACATTATGAAATTATTATTACGTATATAGTAAATATTATAAACCGAAATAATTATAAGAGTTTAGAAGTAAGTAAAACCTTTCATTTCTTTGAATTCTAGAATCTAACTGCATCTTCCCATTGGTACCTCAGCATTTCCGGCAGGACATTTCGCAATTTCTCTTCGAAGCTTATATTTTTCTTAAAATATTCTTTCTTTAAAGTGCTTTTATGGTCTCTCCATTTTTTTCCCAATGCCTTCTTGACATAATTATCCGAGACCTCTAAAGCAAATCTCTCATACAAAAAACACAAGTTTAGAAAGTAAATATAAATGAAACTTAAACCAAAGTATTATAAATTACATTCACGTTTTGTTACTTTAATATTATTGAGAGCTTGATTTTTGTTACTATCAGGCATTTGATGCCATGACTCGTAGTTGATAGGCAACATATTGGCATTTCGTGCTATAATGCCCAAATATCCTGCTAAAAGTCGAGCTTCTGATCCAACAGGCTGTCCATGATTGTTTCTAGATACTTTGACATGCTCAACATGATTTAATTCGTATAATTCTTTTAGTAGCGTATGTCCTTGAGCTTTGCGCGTCCCACCACTTTTAGCTAAAAAATGGTATATTATAATATAAAAAGTTGAAAAAGAAATCAATAATAAAAGTCAACACGCATGTAAATTAAAGTTAGCATTTACTTTGAATTTCTGCAGGTTCATCAGATGTATTCGGAACATTTGAAGATCCAATGGCAGTCTATTGTTCACTATTTGTTTCTCTGAATTTGGAGTATTCTAAACAATACTTAGATCTTGCAATCTTCTTCTAGGCATTTTTTCTGCAATACACATTAAATAGTTGAAATTTTTGCAACTAATTGCAACAAGAATAGTACATATAAAATAGTTGAAATATTTAACAAGACCAAGATTTAAATTATAATATTACATATAATTAAAAACCGTAAAATCTTACTACATCATAATTCATAAATATCTTCATCCACATCATGATGAACCCATTGAGATTGTGTACTAGCACTAGGGATATTTTCATTTAAGTTTTGTTCTGGAAAAGGCAAAATTTCTGATCTTTCGAATATGTCATCTCTACTTCCATTGCCCATGTCAAACAATTCTCTAGGGGTGTTTACCAAACCTCATTAGTTGGATCTTTCGAGTAAAAAACTTGTTTCACTTGAGAAGAAAATACATACGGCTCATATATCAATTGTTGTCCAGTGTGAATCAATCGAGAGAAGTTCACCATTGTAAAACCAAATTGATATTTTTTAATTCCGCGAGCAGTATTAACATCAGCCCAATCACATCGAAATAAGACAACTTTCCATTTGCCGTAGTAATCCAACTCAATAATGTCAGTAAGAAGCTGTTAATACTCCACATTTCCCTCAACAAGATTACTTTCCCTAGCACTAGCATAACTTGTAATTAAAAATTAAAAACTATTCCACAATTTTGAGTTCTCCTCAATCTCTCACGATATTTTGTATGAAATCTGAATCCATTGATGAGGAAGGCACTATATCTTTTTACTACTCTATTCGGACCTTGGGAAAGCCATTTAACTTCGTCATTGACGTCCTTTCCACTCCAAACCTATTGAATCGAAAGCAAATTTAGTAATGATAAATGTTATGAGAAAACATTATTTGTCAATGAAAGCTTCAGTTGCATACAATTTGGCTTAACCATTCATGAAAAGATTCTGTGAATAACTTATTAATCTCTCGATGTTGTAATCTTCGAGAGCGTGAACGAGATCTCAAGATTTGTTTGTACTCGCTATGTTAAGAAGTGGATTACTTGGTTAGAAGATAAAAAAATAAAAAATATGAATATTTATCAAATCCTAAAACTTACTTGCGTAATGGTTCAATCTAATCGTGGTGAAAAAGAACATATCGGTGTGCTTGTACCCAAGATATATCATCTAATTCTGCAATTTCAACTTTACCGATTGGTTCCATATAACTTTGAAATAAATAAGTTTTGGCCAAGTTATGATCAGTGAGCCCAGCATTTCTACTTGGTCTATTCAATCTTTTTCAACATCTTCTAAATATCTAGAACAAAAAGTCATACACTCATCTGCCAAGTATCCTTCAACTATTGATCCTTCTGGATAACGCTTATTAGGACAATAAGACTTCAATTTGAATAGGAACCTAAAGACGATATACAACATTATCAAAAGTTGTAACTCAAGGTATATTCATGAATGAATAAAAAACTTTACAAATAAATTAGCACCTCTCTATAGGATACATCCACCGATAAAAAACCGGTCCACCAAGTTTTGCTTCGTGAGGGAGATGGATTATCAAGTGCACCATAACAGTGAAGAAGGAAGGTGGAAAGATCTTCTCCAATTTGCATAAAGCCAAGGTGACTCGATCTTGTACTTTCCCAAGTTCTTCAAAATTCAAAACTTTGCCACAAATAGCTTTCATTATATTGGATAGTTTAATTATACAAGACGTCACCTTTTTTGACATACAACACCGTAAAGCAACTAGTAGTAAATCTTGCATCAAGATGTGATAATCGTGTGATTTTAGGGAATACAGTCTTTGATCTTTAAGACTCACACATAATGCATACGCATTTGGGACCTTTATATCCTTCAACATCGTGCAGAACAGTTTTTTTTCTTTCTTCGACATTGCAAAAATTGAAGGTGGCAACCTATATTTCCCATTTGGAAGTACTTGGGGATGAAGTTCACACCTAATCCCCATGTCAACTAGATCAAATTGACACTAAAGATTGTCTTCCAATTTGCCATCGACATTCAGAATTGTCCCAATGATGTTCTCGCAAACATTCTTCTCAATATGCATAACATCAAGATTGTGTCACAAAATGTGATTCTTTTTTTTCACAAGTCCGCCTCATTAGGATCATCGCCTTCATCAGATTCATCATCAATCTACTCATCAACATCACCAACATACGCCTCCCTCAGTCTTCTCTTTGCTTTCGTGTTATGTGGTTGATTCATCTTCCCATAACTGAAATTGATATCTTTTAACATGAACAAGATTTTAGATCCAATGGTCTGCTCTGGAGCTTCTTTGAACTCTTCAGTACCATCAAATAGAGTCATCTAAAATCTAAATCTATGATTTTCATCTAAACACCGACAATGCCCCATATAAGGGAACTTCTTCCCATTATATAACCACTTCGAACATGTTTGCACCGCACAACAAGGACAAGCATAACGTCTTTTGGTACTCCAACCAGATAAATTGGTATAAGCCTCAAAATCATTAATAGTCCACAACAAAGTAGCACGTAAAAAATAGTTCTCTTTTCTCCAGACATCATATGTTTCAACACCAACCCATAACTGTTTCAACTCTGCAATAAGTGGCTGCATATAAATGTCAATATCCTTTTTGGGACCTTACTCTCCAAGGATAATCATAGATAAGATAAAAGAAGATTGCTTCATGCAAATCCACGGAGGCAAATTGTAAGGAACAAGCACTACATGCCAAGTACTGTACGAAGTACTCATGATTTTATAAGGATTAAATCCATCAGATGCTAGCCCAAGCCTCACATTCTTAGGATCAATTGCAAAGCTTGGAAATTTATTGTCAAATGATTTCCAAGCTAAAGAATCCATAGAATGCCTTAATAATCCATGATCGGTTTGTTGATCATGATGCCACCTCATAGACTTGGTTGTCTTTGACGACATGAAAACCCTTTGAAGCCTTAGTATTAGTGAAAAATATCGTAAAATATTTACTGGTTTATTTCTTGATTGTGCCTCACATTCATCCTCATTCACATCTTTTGTATTCCTATTCATCCAACAAGAGTTACCACAAACATGACAAGACTATTGGTTTTTCCGATCACCCCAATACAACATGCAGTCATTTGGGCAACTATGAAATTTTTCGTACCCAAGGCCTAAATCTTTTATCAGTTTCTTCATATCTTTGCATGAATGAGGGATTTTTGTAAATGGAAACATTTCTCTCAAAAACTCTAATAGCATTGTAAAAGAGTTTCCGATCCACCCTCCCAAACATTTTAAGTGAAATAGGCAAATGCATAAGGACATTTTTGAATATTTTGATCTCTTGTAAAGTTATTCATTCATTTCATTAAGTAACTTGTACAACATCGCCGCTTCTCTATTTGACTCTTCATCACGTATACTTCTTCCTGTTTCGATAAAAGCATTTCCACCAATATTACAATCATCGGATGCAATAAAGTCAGGTGGAAACGATTGCAACCCATGACTGTGCATATTAAATTCATCCCGCAACATACCTTCCATGTTATCTTCTCTAACAGACCGATGGTAAGCACTATGAGGATAAGGCGAATTAATCGTTGAAGAGGTTCTACTAGGTGTACACTCTCAATGGAAAATCCATTTTTTATACCCCCGAATAAAACCATCAACAATTAGATGTTTGTAGACAACTTCACGAAAATGCCAATTAATGTTGCCACACTTCTTACATGGGCAAAGAATCATATTCTCTTGGCTTGCATTTTGAAATGCAAAATTTAGAAAAGTTTGTACTCCATTTCGATAGTCGTTGCTTACCCTTGACAATTTCATCCAACTCTTATCCATTTCGTAGTTCTTGAAGTCTAAAGTTGACAATAAATTACGGTTACTTAAATGTTCTCAATTGATTGAAATCATGTCATTATACTAAAATAGATAATACATATCAAGTTTCAAGTATCTAATGGGTGTAAACTAATTCAAGTAAGTTGCGGGATTTTCAAGTATATATTTATGTATTACGTAACTTAAGTAAGCTTTGTAAGTTATGTAAGTTATGATATGATATATATTTATGTAAGTTATGCTATGGTATATATTTATGTATTATGTAAGTTATGTAAGTTATGATATGATATATATTTATGTACGTTATGTAAATTATGTAAGTTTTGTAGGTCCATAGATATGATATATATTTACGTAAGTTATTTAAGTTATGTAAGTCCATAGATATGATATATATTTATGTATTATGTAAGTTATGATCCAATGTTTTCTTTAAATGTTTATGTAAGTTATGATTATCATCTTTAATTTTTAAATTTAAATTTTAACCATTTAATTATACTCTTTTAATTTATAAATTTTAACTTGTCCATGTGCTTGAACCCCGAAAGTGCTCAGCTCAATTTGTGGTTACTCATTTTGGGGGTTAATTAGGTGAGTTCATCATCTAATATCTTGTCAGAGAAAGTCTGTAACGTCCCAAAAATTAGGGGCTATAATTTTGCTTGAAATTCATGTTGCGCTTGAACGACTCACTATTTGAGTGTATTTGGGGGTTCTAAGGAGGCTTGGGTTCGAGTCTGAGCTTTGGAAAAATTATAGTTTTTGGCCCTTAAGAGGAGAGGGCTGTTTGTAGTAGGAGTTAAGTATATTTGTGCGCGTTTAAGTGACACAAGTTGAGCATGGGACCTGGTGGATGTGGCGTCACTAGGATAACAAGGGGGAGTGGAGTTCGAATCCCTTGGCAAGCAAATGAAGGCATTTATTTTATGCCTTGGGAGTGGAAGAATTAGAGTTTGGATCAAACTCTACAAGGGAGGTTGAGGACTTGGTCAAATGTTTCAAACGGGAGGTGGAGGGCAATTCTAGGAGATTTCGATGGAGAAAATCAGGGAAGTGATGTGTGTGGGAGTGTTGCTCGGACTTGGGAGTGTGGCTAAGTGAGAAATTTGGCTAGGGGGTCATTTGGAAGTTTTCGGCAACCTTGAGTGTTAGTAGAAACTGAAACCCCTTTTTTCTTTTGAAGTTCTCCTTTTTGTTCTTTTTGGGTTTTTTTATCTGAAGCATTTCATGCACTTTTCTTTACCTTTCGTGCATTTTTTCTTTTATTCTTCTCTTCTTTCTAATAGCCTTTCATAAACTTTCTTCATTCGTTTTAGCTTCCACTTGGTTGGCCGAATCTTACTCTTCTTCCCATCTCTCTTCACACTTCATTCGTTTTTCTTTTCTTTTCCTCTAGGTTATATAGCTACACTTCTCCTTTTTCGATTTCTCCTTTAGCCGAACATCAATTCTTCTTAAAGTATTGGTTCTCTTTCTGCTGGCCAAATCTTGTAAGCCTAATCTTCATACTCTCTTCATCCCGAATATTTTTGTCCTTGGTGGTTGGGGCCAGATCCTGTTGACAAACAACTGACGATTGTCGTCGTCCATCGGCATTGGTAAGGGTGGAGTAATTCAAATGCTTTCTTAATTCTTTGCTAGTTGGTATTCTTATGACTTCATGAGTAAAATTTAGTCTCCCTCTTTTCTCTGTGGGGGGCCGAATGTTGGATGGCTACTCACTCTCTCTTGTTCATAAAATATTTCTAGGGACTTGTTTTCATTAGCCAAGAAATAGGGCTGATTATCGTTGCATTGTAGGGGATCGCGTCTCGTGGTAAGTGAAGTTAGTTGAGTAGGGTATTTTAATATTATGAATCTACGAGAGCGTTGAGACTATCAAATGAGAATTGTTATCATAAGTTCCTCGGAAAGTGTCTCAAACGGCAATCCAAAGCAGGTGTGTAATCGTACACTCACTTTAGATCAGTCTATGCGTTGAATGGAGGTGTGTATTCACACCCTAATAAACTGTAAATCGGCTAAAGCCGAAAATCGATAAGCCGAATCTTCTGTAACCGAGATCATTCGAGCGTGTGAGTGCTCGCAAAGATATACTGAGCCACAGACGTTGGCGATAGACCGTTGGGAGTGCCACGAATTCTCTCGTGGGTTTAGGCCGTAATGGGCCTTGTTGGTCCGTAGTAGGCCAAGTGGGCCCAATGGGCTAATGGGCCTACAACGACGAAATCCTTGGTAAGTGTCGGATGATAGATGTGGCTGTGAGGTTCGCAGAACCGTGACCGAAAATGGGCTGAATGGGCCATACGAGCGTGTGGGCTCGCTTGGGCCGAGAATTAGGCTTTAGGTCCAATTTCACCGTTTTGACCTGAAAGGGTATCTCTGTCGCCCGAGGTGATAGTAGGCCTTTGGAAAGGCTGTTAAATGTCTGAAAATACTGAAATTACCGAAATACCTCCGAGGGGTAAATTACTGTTTTACCCTAACCGACTTAGTGACCATTATACCCCTAGTGGTAGTATCAGCGATGTATGTGTAATAATTGTATGATTGATTATGATTGTAATGCACTGCATACATGGGTTGGTTAGGACATGGCATACTGCATTGAGTTGGGTTTTTCTGATTTGAAGGAAATACTATTATAGTGGCATCGCCACGTATTCTGATTCTTGTGGCTCATCCACGTATATTGTTATTAGCAGCTTTGCTGCATTGTTGTTAGCAGCTAGGCTGTGTAATTGGTGAGCTGGCTGGGTGGGTTAACTTGGTCCCCACATGGTGAGTTGGTTGGTATGGGTGGTGTATTGGCTGGTGGGTCGACTCGGTCCCTACATGGTGAGATGGGTGGTACGGGTGGTGTGTTGGCCTGACAGGGTTGGGTTACATGTCTGTTTTGCATCGATATGAGTTAGGGCTTAGGCCCAGATTGTTACTGAATAGGGCTTATGCCCAGACTGATACCATATGGGCTTGGGCCCAGACTGTGACCGTAATAAGGGATTACTCACTGAGTTCTCGTAACTCACCCTTTTCTTTAACTGTGCAGGTAATCCCCAGCCATGAGGATTTGGAGCTGCGAGGGACTTGGAGGTGGCCACACGTCCGATATGCTTTAAAGTTAAACTTAGCGATTTTATTTTATTTTATTGGGTTAATATCTTTGTAATAAGGCCATTTGGGATTTTTAACTTTTATATGGTGTTTGTTTTAATTTCAACCCGCTAGTCTATTAAACATGGGTTTTTAAAACAACAACTACTGTTTTCAAAATATCACGCATCTGCAACTGTTTTGAATTAAACTTCCACAACAAACAAGGTTTTAAAAAAAAAATATTTTGCAAGGGATTGACTTTGAGTGAATCTAGTTTTAAAAATAAGCAACGAAATATGATGTCTTAAATCGTAGAAAGTTTTAAATTGTAAGAAGAGTTTCTAATGAAAATGTAGTTTCAAACAACACTTTGATAGGACACGTTAGATCCGGTCAGAAAGTCTAGGCCGGGTCTGGGGTGTTACATTTAGTGGTATCAGAGGCAGGTTACAAAACTCGGCTGTGGAATGGGTTTTGAAAATTTTTTGAGTTTAAATTTTTGTTTGGGAAGTAATGTTGTTACTGAAAGTGTGGTGCACCGAGTCTCTGGCACCAAATTTGTAAGTTCTCTGACACTGTACTCCGTTATATACTGAAAAGATTATACTAGAGATAGTAGTAGTACACTGAAACTCCTTAGTTAGAGAAACTGAGACTATAGGAGACTGAAAATTGTAGTAAGAATTCGATCTGCGAAAATAACCCTAATTACTTTTTTTCATAAAATATTTGTTAATAATTATGAGAACTATAAGATGATTCATAAAAATTTTAAATCAGATAAATACGTTACATCGATATGAGCACAAGAGGTCATGGAAGGGGTACACGTGGCCGTGGTAGAGGCCGAGGTGCTAGGGCTGGATCGTCAGCATCAGGATACATGTCAGATAGGAAGCACCAACCCCACTAGTGACTGAGACGGGGTCTCATGACCAAGTTGGTGGGGATGATGCCTTGTCCCAAGCGATGTTATGGGGTTCTTGAAAGGGTTATTGGAGCAAGTTCTAGGTCAGTGGGCTGAGGGTCAATCTTTAAACGACTCCAGTCGAATGGGGCGGAAATTTTCAGGGGCATTTTTGGTGTAGCTCTGAATGTAGCAGAATATTGGTTGAAGGTCGTCAAGTGAATAACGGATGACCTCGATTGTATGGTGGAGCAAAAACTGAAAGGAGCAGTGTCTTTACTGAGAGATGAGGCATATCAATGGTGGCTTACCATGAGAGAAGGCACGTAGGCCGATCGTTTGACATGGGACTTCTTTAAGACAGCCTTCCAAGGAAAATATGTTGGGGCGAGTTATGTGGATACCCGGAGGAAGCAATTCTTCAGTCTGTCCAGGAAAATAAGTCTGTATCAGAGTATGAGGCAGAGTTTCTACGGTTGAGCCGGTATGCTCGGGGCAAAGTCGCGACTGAGTATGTGCGCTGCGTGCATTTCAAGGATGGTCTCCGGGATGAGTTGCGGGTACTGATAGCCCAACAGAGGTAAAGAGACTTTGCTGCCCTGGTTGAGAAGGCAAATATTGCCGAGGATGTGAAACGCTCAGAGCGTCAGAACCATGAGAAAGATAGGGGTAGAAGTTCTTCTGGTGGGCCTAATAAGGGGCCAATGTTTGATTGGCCAGCCTGAGTTGGGGTTCCTGTTGTTGCTGTTCGATCGCAGCCTTGCGCTGAGTGTGGGAGATCTTATTTGGGTAAGTGATGGAAAAGAACTGGGGCGTGCTTCAGATGTGGGCCCAGGGATCGTCAAGTTAGATATTGTACTCGGAGGCCCGTTGAGATGCAAGCTGTAGGTCAGGGCTATGTGCAGCCAGGGAGAGGTGGTCAGCAACCACCGAGAGGCCGTGGTCCACTCAGAGGGGGAAATGGGTTCGGACGAGGTCGTGGAGCACCGGACAAAGGTGCTGGTTACACTGAGGCAAGACAGCCAGCATTTATGTATACTGCTCGGTGCCAAGAGGATGGCGACGCTCCTGATGTCATAACTGGTACATTCCTCATTCATAATGAACCATATACCGCTTTAATTGATATTAGGTGTACGCACGTATGTCGCATGTACTTTGTCTGGAACATTGGGCATACAGTTCAAAATTGCTGATAGGGAAATGTCGGTGATTAGTCCACTAAGACTTTCGGTTAGAGTGAATAAACTATTTAGAGATGTGCCCCTAGAGGTCCAAGGGGTTGTCTTTCCGGCGAATTTGATGGAACTGCCGTTGGGCTAATTCGATCTCATTTTAGGCATGGATTGGTTAGTGAAACACCGTGCAAATTTGGATTGTGCTATTGTAAACCGTAAAAGTAACATATTTTAAGCCCACATTTAGCATGTTTTTGGATGATTTATCCTTTGATTTATGTAAAAAGGTGCTCTTAATCCTTTCTTTTCATGTTTTATACTCAAAAAAGCACCCTAGGATGAAAAGAATGAAAAATGGGCTTAAAACAGACCGAATTGGGCCAAAATAGAAATCGACACGGCCTGGGCCAAACACCACACGGTCGTGCCTCATTAAAAGTCCGAACACGGCCTAAAGACGACTCACACGGGCGTATGCCATGGCCGTGTCCCTGTCGTGGAAAAGAGCAATTTCACTCGGAAAAGGATACTTAGAGGCAAAGAAACCTATTTCAAATGCCTATATAGGCCCCCTAAGTATAACCTAGAAGGGGGTGGTTAGCTAGGCTAAGGAGCCAAGCCAGAAAGGTCAGATTTGTGGAGAATCACTCGAAGATAGCCAGTTGATCCATCTCAAGAAGTCGGAATTCTACTCAAGACGGAGGATCTCTCCTTCAATTCCTTCAGGGAGTTTTAGAGATTTCTTATATTTTGTTTTATCTTTTCCTTTGAGATGTTTTCTTTTATTGTTATGAACTAAACCCTCAGATACCTGAGGGGGATGAAACCTAAGATGAATCTTGTTATCGTTTGCTGAACTATATGATAAATATTTGACTTGTTCTTAATTATATGTTCTTAATTCTTGTATTGATATTTCTGGGATATTAATTCAATTGTGATGTGCTTAGGTGGAGGAGCAAAAGTCCCTGCTTAAGAGTAGATCTAGCATCATTAAGCGGAGTTGATCGCGCGCCTAGAGATAGGGTGACGAGATTTTATCGGATTAGGGTGAAACCTAATATGGGAGTCCATAGTTTGAGTTAATGCAATTCTAGGGGTTTTAATTAGAAAGAGATTTCAATTAATCAACCTAAGGTTAGACGTTAGTCGCCTCGAGAGAGGGATTAATATAACTTAGGGAATCTTACGGATCCAGTCAAATGAATAAATCGTCTAGTTCAGAGTTAGATAACAAGTGAAGTCTAGGTGGATTCTTCCTTAGGTGTCGTCTTAATCAATTGGTTTTTCCTAAAAGTATTTTTCTCCAATTTCATTCTTCTTTGTCTTAGAGTCTTTAGTTTAGTAGTTAGTTAATTTTAGATTAAATAAAAATCACTTTAATTCTTAGGCTAAATAATAAAAAGAGAGTCAGTATTAGTACTTTTGGTTCCTTTGGGTTCGACATTCCGGTCTTGCCTTAACTATACTACTGTTCGATAGGTGCGCTTACCTCAAAAATCATTGTCAGAGTTAGTTTCCAGGTTCGATCATTCTTTTTATAAATTTTAAGAATCGACAGATACGATCAAGTTTTTGGTGCCGTTGCTGGGAAACTAAAATATTAAGAACGCTTAATTTTTATTACTTTAGCCATTTTTATTTTTTGCAATTTACTTTTATTTTTAACTTTGCTAATTTTCTTTCTTTTGTTCCTTTTAGGTACCTCTAGTTTATGACTAGAAGGAACCCGACAAGACCCCTACTTTACGATAGTGATTTTGAAGGTACCGTTCGTAGAAATCGCAGAGAGACAAGGCGAAGCTTAAACTACATAGAAGAAGAGCAAGAAGTCAAAATTAATACTACAGAAGAGATGGCAGAGAATAATCCGCCACCTCCAGAGATGGTCGAACGTCATGCTCCACGTACTATGTATGATTATGCTAAACCTAGTTTAACAGGAACTGAGTCTAGTATTATTAGGCCTACTATTGCTGCAAATAATTTTGAACTGAAACCTAACACTATACAGATGATACAACAATTTGTTCAGTTTGATGGTTTGCAGGATGAAGATCCTAATACACACTTAGCGAATTTTCTAGAATTCTGTGATACCTTCAAGATAAATGGCGTTTCTGATGATGCCATCCGTCTTCGGTTATTCCCCTTTTCTTTGAGGAATAAAGCCAAACAGTGGTTACATTCTCTTCCATGAGGGTCAATCACTACATGGGATCAAATGACCAAAAAATTTTTATTAAAATATTTTCCACCGGCCAAAATGGCCAAATTGAGGAATGATATATCTTCTTTTGTGCAGATAGATTCAGAGACACTTTATGATGCATGAGAGAGATACAAAGATTTGTTAAGAAGGTGCCCACACCACAGATTACCTTTGTGGCTACAGGTCCAAACTTTTTACAATGGTGTGAAACCTTCAACACGACAACTAATCGATTCAGCTGCCGGCGGGACCCTGAACAACAAAACTCCTGAAGCAGCCTACGAGTTTATAGATGAGATGTCACTGAATAACTATCAGTGGCAAGTTACAAGGACAAGGCCAGCCAAAGCAGTCGGAGTTTTCAACATTGATACAGTGACCGTGCTATCAAATTAGATAGAATTGCTAAATAAAAAAATTTGATAGTTTCTATGGTTCTTCGCAGGCACATCCAATAATGCAGTGCGAGACAAGTGAGGGCATGGCGAATCCTGAGTACCCACCCTACGGACAGGGCATGGAGAGTGAGCAGATGAACTATATGGGTAACAATTTCCAATCTAACAATAACCCTTACAGTAATACTTCTAATCCAGGTTGGAAGAACCACCCCAATTTCTCATGGGGCGGTCAAAGAAATCAAAGGCAACAACCTTCCCAAAACTTCCAACAATAGCCTTACCCATAGGAAAAGAAGCCGAACCTTGAAGAGGTGCTAACAAACTTCATAACAGCCTCAGAAACACGTTTCAAAAAGATAGAACAAAACTTGAGGCATTGTCACAAGAGTTCAAGGATCAAATTAAGCAATTTACTAAGTTAATCTCTGAAACACGATCAGAAAGCTTAATGAGGGAAACAGAGCAGGTAAAGGCAGTGACACTAAGAAGTGGAAGGGAGTTAATAGAAATGAAGAAAGAGGCACCACATGAAATTGAGAAGGTAAAGATAACACCAACTCGTGAGAAAATCAACCCAACAATTCCATATTCAACAAAGTTAAAGAAAGACCACTTAGACGCACAATATGGTAAATTTCTTGAACTTTTTAAACAGTTACATATTAACTTACCTTTTATTGAAGCTATTTCGTAGATGCCAACATACGCAAAATTTTTAAAATAGCTTCTAACAAATAAAAGTAAGTTCGAGGAAATTTCAACAGTGGAACTTAATGAAGAATGCTCAGCTATCATCCAAAACAAGCTGCCAACCAAATAGAAAGATCCAGGAAGTTTCACTATACCTTGTTTAATTGGTAGTTTCAGCATAGAAAAAGCATTAGCTGATTTAGGTGCCAGTATTAATCTAATGCCTTATACAATGTTTAAACAACTTGGTCTCGGGGATCCAACACCCACTAGGATAAATATTCAGTTAGCTGACAGATCTGTTAAGTATCCTAGGGGAATTATTGAAGATATTCTGGTAAAAGTAGATAAATTTATATTTCCCGTTGATTTTGTTGTGCTTAACATGAATGAGGACGTAGAGGTACCTTTAATTTTAGGACGACCCTTTCTAGCTACTGCTAGGCTATCATTAATGTTGGTGATGGTAAACATGCACTAAGGGTAGGAGATGAGGAAATTGTTTCCAAATTTATGATGCCATGCAATATTCTAGAGAATAAGATGATTCTTATTACTTTCTTGATGCCACTGATCTTATTTTTCAAGAATCTTTGCAGGAAATCATGCACAATGACACGATGGATCTGTGTCTTTCCCAAGGTGAGGGGAAAGATGACGATACCAATGAAGAGAATCCCAATGCATCATCCTCTAAGCAGATGGAAATAAAGGACATTGAGATCAATGACAAATTAAAATAGAAACCCTCTATCAATGAGCCACCCAAGTTAGAACTAAAACAATTACCAAAGTATTTAGAATATGCATTCCTAGGGGATAATTCTACGCTACCAGTAATCATCTCTTCAGAACTAGGAACCAAAGAGAAAGAAGATTTACTAAGGGTACTAAGGAAGCACAAAAAGACCATAGCATGGAAAATGTCAGACATTAAAGGAATAAGCCCATCATTCTGTACCCACAAAATTTTAATGGAAAATGAGTAAAATCTTGTGTGCAACCTCAGAGACGTTTGAACCCCAATGTGAAAGAAGTTGTCAAAGTTGAGGTAATTAAACTTCTAGATGCAGGAATAATTTATCCTATTTCTGACAGCACCTGGGTAAGACCTGTGCAGATAGTTCCAAAGAAAGGAGGCATGACTGTTGTAGCCAATGAAAAGAATGAATTGATTCCTACAAGAACAGTCACAGGTTGGAGAGTCTGTATTTGATCGTTGAAATTAGAGTCTTAAATTTATAAAGAAAATGATCGAACCTAGAAACTAACTTTGACAACAATTTTAAGGCAAGTGCACCAATCGAACAGTAGTATAGTTTAGGAAAGACCGGAATATCGAATCTCAAAGGAACCAAAAGTACTAATACTAACTCTCTTTCTATTATTTAGCCTAAGAATTAAGTGAATGGTTATCTAATCTAAATTTAACTATCAACTAAACTAAAGACGTAAAGACAAAAAGAATGAATTGGGGAAATACTTGGAAGAAAAACTCAGTTGATTAAAACGACACCGTTGGGAAGAATCCAACTAGACTTCACTTATTATCTAACACTGAACAAGACGATTTATTTACTTGACTTGATCCGTAAGACTCCCTAAGTTATATTAAACCCCCTCTCGAGGCGAATAACGCCTAACCCTAGGTTGATTATTTGAAAAACCCTAGAATCGCATTAACTCGATCTATAGACTCCCATATTAGGTTTCACCCTAATCCGGCAAAATCTCGTCACCCTATCTCTAGGCGTGCGATCAACTCCGCTTAATTATGCTAGATCTACTCTTAAGCAGGGACTTTTGCTCCTCGACCTAAGCACATCACACTTGAATCAATATCCCAAAAATATCAACACAAGAATTAAGCACACATAATTAAGAACAAGTCAAATATTTATCATATAGTTCAGAAAACAATAACAAGATCTATCTTAGGTTTCATCCCCCTCATGTATCTGAAGGTTTAGTTCATATCAAATAAAGAAAACATCTCAGAAGAAAAGATAAAACAAAACATAAGAAATCCCTAAAACCCCCTGAAGGAATTGAAGGAGAAATCCACCGTCTTGAGTAGAATTCTGGCTTCTAGAGATGGATCAACTGGCTATCTTCGAGTGATTCCCACAAATCTGGTCTTTCTGGCTTGGCTCCTTGTCCTAGCTAATCGCCCCCTTTCAGGTAACACTTAGGGGGTTTATATAAGCTTTCGAAATATGTTTCTTCACCTCAAAGTATCAAAATCCGAATGAAATTGCTCTTTGCCATGACAGGGACACGGCCATGTCACACGCCCGTGTGACTAGTGGTCAGGCCGTGTTCGGACTTCTTTAATGAGACACGACCGTGTAAGTCGAGATTAGGCCGTGTTCTAGTAGATTGGCATGGCACGACCGTGTGGTCTTGGGCTCAGGCCGTGTGGATTTCGTGATATGGCCCATTGACTCCGTTTTGGGCCCATTTTCCGTTCTTTTCATCCTCGGGTGCTTTCCTGGGTACAAAACATGAAAAAAGGATTAAGAACACCTTTTTACATAAATCGAGGCTTAAATAATCCAAAAGCATACTAAATGTGGGATTAAAATATGTTACTTTTATGGTTTATCAAATACCCCCACACTTAAGCTTTTGCTTGTCCTCAAGCAAAATTGTCAAGTCGCAATTAAAACGAACTTTCCATGATTCATAATTCCTGTCAACAATGTCTCATCGTAATTCATAGATAATTTATACATGGATGATCTAACTCGAAGAGCCCTAAAGATTCAAACAATCAAAGTCATACATTTGTAGCATAAAAATGTAGGTGTCTCCCATTGTCTAAATAATTACCTTTGATTCAGAATTGACAAGGATTGACATCCTCACTGAAGATTCACTCAAATCACTCAAGGTGTTTAAGGTTCAAAATTAAGCACTCAAAAGTCAAACATGAAAAATTAATCCCATAGGCTTGCTTGAAAATCAAATCCCCACCACTGTAAAATGAGATGATACACAAATCAAAAGTTTTTTATCAGGGTTGTAACGGGGCTTCGGTTATAGGTGTGGATAAAGGCTGAATTAGAAGGTTAGAATCGAGACTAACTTGACAAATTACCTAACTAGAAACACAAACTGATAATAAATAATTACATCAAATGAAAACTAATGATACGAGCTTTTTCTTTATGATTTGGAATTTTTCGTATAATCTCACTTACATAGAACAAATACTGAATATACTTTGTTTTTTAATAACAAATCACAAATAATAATAACGAACTTTAACAACTGAAATATAGAACATAGTTAGGTAACTGCTCAAAATCAAATCTCGACAAAAAGGGTAGTTAAGAAGAATGGTGATAACAAATACAAAGGGTTTTGGGTTAATATTAGTTGGTGAGTCAATAAAAAGGGTTGTTAGGATCAACGGGGTTCATTAGCGGTTAATTATGAAGGTAGGCTTTTTAATGGAGTGAGTGGGTTAAAACCTAGGTGCCTTTATCATTTCTGTATATCAAATCATAGGTGTGGTCTCAACATGTATAATCGAGGCAAGTTCTAGAATAACAGTTCAAAGTTGACACACTCATAATCAATAAAGTGAGCATGAAAAAGAATATATGCTCTATAAGGCTCAAAATTTCACAAACATTATGGGTATTTGATGTCAACCTCGTAAATTTCAAACTTCAAAGTAATATTCAAATTCAGGTAGACAACCTAAAAAAAATTTTTAATTCTAAAAAATAGACTTATCATGCTTGATTCTCTAATATTCTTCAAATTTAATCATCAACGCACAATTATCAATGACTTAATGCAAAACATATTAACAAAAATCATAAATCAGAGAAATTTCATTCTAATCATAATATGAGAAACTTTATTTTTGAACAATGCATAATTCAGGAATTTTCAAATAATACTATACTTAACCCCCCACACTTAAGTTGTACATTGCCCTCAATGTACAAAGATAGATAATATCAAAATAATCATAAAATCATAAGATGGGGAGAGAAGTGAAACTTCCTGAATTTTGGATGAAGTCAATGAAAAGAAACCGGATAGGATTGGAGGTGAACGTGGGGAAGCGTCTTGAACCGTTTTAAATTGAATCCTCGAAGCAGCCGTCCTGATTTTATTGTATCCTAAGCTAAATCTAATTGGCATGAAGAATAAGAAGAAAGCAATAAAGAAAATAAAAATAAAAATAAAAATAAAAGTAAATAATGGAAAATGAAAGAAGAAAGATATTGGAAAAAGGAAAGGAAGAAGGGGGTTTAAATAGAGATGCATCCCACGCCCGAGTTCCTTCCTGTGGTGCCCACACGGCCACGGCCACGGTCGTGTGCAAGGCCGCATGGGTATGGAAATCTGTATTTTGGTTAGTTTATGGTTAGGTTCTAAAAGGAAAAATAAAAGTAAAAAAATAAAAAATGTAAAAATTAATGGGGTTAGTGCTCGGGTTGCCTCCCGAGAAGTGCTCGTTTATGGTCTTAAGCTAGAATTTACTAGTTATTCGCACAATCATGGTGGTTTGAGGAAGTGGAAATCCTTTCTCATGCGATCTATTCGGTTATGGATATAAAGTTTAAGTCGAGTAGTGTTTACCTTAAAGTGCTGATTTTAAGACTAGTTACCTCGACTGTTCCATCTGGGAGGATTTTGAGTACCTAATCTCCTATCTTAAGCTGCGTTGTCCAATCATTAAGTTCTTCGTGGAGTTGCCTCGTTTTTGCTTCGTGTGTTTTTAGTCTCTCCTTGAAGTGTGTCTTCCATTCGTCTAGTTTATCGATCCAAAGCCTTCGCTCCTCATGAATTTTTCTTTATCGACACGAGGTCTAGGATCTGGCATCTTCGAAAGAGCTTCAAGAAACGGTAAGTCGATATGAAATGTTTTTGAAAGTTTAAGAGACTTACCGAGTTGCTCCTCTGTGTGGTCTTTCTTTGTCGCATTGGGGTATGGTACACGGGGTTGGTACTCTGTAATTACCGAGTTTGGTAAATCATGGCTTACCTTAATCTTACCTTCACTTACCACAAGCTCTTGCCTCGGGTTAGATTTCACTAACCTTTCACTGTCATGAGCTGTTACAACTTGAATTTGCTCTTTTGGGTTAGTTTTAGTGTTGCTTGGCACGTTTTCTTGTAGTTGTTCTGAGATCAGCTTAGCAAGTTGCCCGAATTGATCCTTGAATTCCTATGACAATGGCTCAAGTTTTGTTTCTACCTTCTGGAAACGTGTTTCTGAGGCTACTATAAAGTTTGTTAACACTTCTTCAAGGTTCGGCTCATCTTCCTGTAGGTGAGGTGGTTGTTGAAAAGCTGGAGAAAGTTCCGGTCTTTGGCTACTTTGATCATCCCACGAGAAATTTGGATGGTACCTCCAACCTTTATTATAAGTGTTACCATAAAAATTGTTTTGAGGTCTAGAGTAGTTACCCATATAGTGGACTTGTTCGTTCTCCATGCCATATCCGTAGGGTGGGTACTCAGGATTCACCACGCCTCCTAGATTCGAGTCATATTGCATTATTGGGTGTACCTGCGAGAGACTATACAAACCATCAAACTTTTTATTCATCATCTCTAGCTGGTTAGATAACCTGGTGACCATGTCGAGGTTGAAGACACTGGCTGCTTTAGTAGGAATTGTCCTCATGACTTGCCATTGATGATTATTCAATGCCATCTTCTCTATAAACTAAAATTATCTGCCAAAAGCAAATAGAAGAAAAATTAGCAAAGTAAGTAAAAAAAATAAAAATAAAAATAAAAATAAAAAAATAATAATGAAAATAAGTTGCAATAAAAAAATGGCTAAAGTAATAAAAATTAAGCTTTCTTAATATTTTAGTTCCCCGACAACGGCGCCAAAAACTTGATCGCTGAAATTAGAGTCTTAAATTTATAAAGAAAATGATCGAACCTGGAAACTAACTCTGAAAACGATTTTAAGGCAAGCGCACCTATCGAATAGTAGTATAGTTTAGGCAAGACCAGAATATCGAATCCCAAATGAACCAAAAGTACTAATACTAACTCTCTTTCTATTATTTAGCCTAAGAATTAAGTGAATGGTTATCTAATCTAAATTTAACTATCAACTAAACTAAAGACGCAAAGACAAAAAGACTGAATTGGGGAAATACTTGGAAGAAAAACTCAGTTGATTAAGACGACACCCTTGGGAAGAATCCACCTAGACTTCACTTGTTATCTAACACTGAACCAGACGATTTATTCACTTGACTTGATCCGTAAGACTCCCTAAGCTATATTAAACCCTCTCTCGAGGCGAATAACATCTAACCCTAGGTTGATTATTTAAAAACCCCTAGAATCGCATTAACTCGATCTACAGACTCCCATATTAGGTTTCACCCTAATCCAGCAAAATCTCGTCACCCTATCTCTAGGCTTGCGATCAACTCCGCTTAATTATGCTAGATCTACTCTTAAGCAGGGACTTTTGCTCCTCCACCTAAGCACATTACACTTGAATCAATATCCCGGAAATATCAACACTAGAATTAAGCACACATAATTAAGAACAAGTCAAATATTTATCATATAGTTCAGAAAACAATAACAAGATCTGTCTTAGGTTTCATCCCCCTCAGGTATCTGAGGGTTTAATTTATATCAAATAAAGAAAACAACTCAGAAAAAAAGATAAAACAAAACATAAGAAATCCCTAAGACCCCCTGAAGGAATTGAAGGAGAAATCCGCCATCTTGAGTAGAATTCCGGCTTCTAGAGATGGATCAATTGGCTATCTTCGAGTGATTCCCACAAATCTGGTCTTTCTGGCTCGGCTCCTTGGCTTAGCTAACCGCCCCCTTTCAGGTAACACTTAGGGGGTTTATATAAGCTTTCAAAATATGTTTTTTTGCCCCAAAGTATCCAAATCTGAATGAAATTGCTCTTTGACACGATAGGGACACGACCATGTCACATGCCCGTATGACTAGTGGTCCTGCCGTTTTCAGACTTCTTTAATAAGACACGACCGTGTAAGTCGAGATCAGGCCGTGTTCTAATAGACTGGCGTGGCACGGCCGTGTGTTCTTGGGCCCAGGCCGTGTGGAATTCGTGATATGGCCCATTTACTCCGTTT
The DNA here is from genome assembly GCA_005393395.2 of Gossypium australe. Classification (NCBI taxonomy): domain Eukaryota; kingdom Viridiplantae; phylum Streptophyta; class Magnoliopsida; order Malvales; family Malvaceae; genus Gossypium; species Gossypium australe. The sequence continues at coordinate 122,597,005 of CM016624.1, read as the reverse complement.
TGGGCCTGTTTTTCGTTTTTTTCATCCTCGGGTGCTTTCCTGGGTATAAAACATGAAAACAAAGGATTAGGAGCACCTTTTTACATAAATGGAGGCTTAAATCATCCAAAAGCATACTAAATGTGGGATTAAAATATGTTACTTTTATGGTTTATCAGTATTGACTATAGGAAGCTGAACACGCCACTAGAAAAGATCACTTCCCTTTACCCTTTATTGATCAGATGTTAGAGAGATTATCTGGGCATATGTACTACTGCTTCTTGGACGGACTCTTCGGCTACTTCCAAATCCCAATAGCTCCTGAAGATCAAGAGAAGACAACATTCACATGCCCATACGGTACGTTTGCTTATTGTAGAATGCCTTTTCGATTATGTAATGCTCCTGCTACGTTTCAGCGCTGCATGTTGGCCATCTTTGATGAACTTGTGGAAGACATTATGGAGGTATTTATGGACGACTTCTCGATATTCGGTAATACTTTCTACCTTTGCCTTAAAAATTTAGAACGAGTTCTAATAAGATGTGAGGAAACAAATCCTGTCTTGAATTGGGAAAAATGTCACTTTATGGTTAGAGAGGGGATTATGTTAGGACATAAAATTTCTAGTAAAGGGATTAAGATAGATAAAGCTAAGATTGAAACCATAGAAAAATCACGTCCCCCTAGTTCAGTTAAGGCTATTAGAAGCTTTTTAGGACATGCTGGGTTTTATAGAAGATTCATTAAAGATTTCTCTAAAATAGCTAAGCCTTTAACGAGATTACTAGAAAAAGATGTTCCTTTCGAGTTTGATCAGGAGTGTTTAGATGCATTTAAAATCCCCAAAGATAAACTAATAAATGCTCCGATTATAATTGCACCTGACTGGAATCTGGCTTTTGAACTAATGTGTGATGCAAGTGATTTTGCAGTAGGTATAGTTTTGGGACAGCGAAGAAACAAACATTTTCAGCCAATTTATTATGCTAGCAGAACATTAACACTGGCACAAGAAAATTACATCACCACAGAGAAAGAATTACTAGCCATAGTTTTTGCATTTGACAAATTTAGACAGTATCTGATATTATCTAAAGTTATCGTTTACACTAATCATTCAGCTCTTCCTTACCTCTTAACTAAACCTGATGCAAAACCTCGACTCATACGATGGATCTTACTCTTACAGGAATTTGATTTGGAAATACAGGATAAGAAGGGAGCTGAAAACCTTGCAACCGATCACCTCTCCAGACTTGAGAACCTACATATCGAAGAGCTCGATAAGAGTGAGATAAACGACTCGTTCCTTGAGGAACAACTCTTCTCTATAACTAACACCAAGGTACCATGGTTTGCAGATATTGCGAATTATTTAGCTGCTAACATCTTACCAAAAAGACTAACACATCATCAAAAGAAGCGATTCTTTGTTGATGCGAAAAGCTATTTTTGGAAGGATCCTTTCCTTTTCCGCATATGTGCAGATCAAGTAATTTGGCAATGCGTTACAAAGGTGGAATCAAGTAAAATCTTAGAACATTTCCATTCAGGACCTTCAGGAGGACATTACAGCGAGATTAAGACAGCATACAAAACACTCGAATCAGGATTTTGTTGGCCAACTCTTTTCAAGGATGCCAACAGGTATGCCGCTTCATGTGATAAATGCCAAAGAACAGGTAATATTTCTAAACGCGATGAAATGCCTCAAACATATATGTTATCATGTGAGATATTTGATGTATGGGGTATGGACTCCGTTCCCTAGTTCATTCGGAAATAAATACATCTTAGTAGTAGTAGATTACATGTCAAAATGGGTGGAAGCCCAAGCTTTACCTACTAGCGATGCTAGAGCCGTAGTAAAGTTTCTTAAGAAACTTTTCTCTCATTTTGGAACACCCAGAGCAATCATCAGCGATAGGGGCACTCACTTTTGCAATACTCAATTTGAAAAAGTCTTAAGGAAATATGGAGTACACCATAGAATAGCTACCCCTTATCATCCTCAAACCAGTGGGCAGGTGGAAGTGGCAAATCGAGAACTTAAGCGAATCCTAGAGAAAACAGTTGAATCAAATAGGAAAGATTGGGCAGTAAAAGTAGATGATACTTTATGGGCCTAAAGAACGACATTTAAAACCCCTTTAGGGACATCCCTGTACAAACTTGTTTACGGAAAGAGTTGTCATCTACCATTTGAGTTAGAGCACAAAGCCTACTGGGCTATAAAATTCTTAAATTACGATCTTAAAACCGCAGGTGAGAAGAGGATGATGCAGTTAAACAAACTAGATGAATGGTGAGCTGAGGCCTATGAGAATTCACGACTATATAAGGAGGCAACCAAACGATGCCATGATGCTCGTTTAAAACAATCAAAGCAATTTGTAGTAGGAGACTTAGTCCTGCTGTATAATTCAAGGCTCAAACTATTTCCTGGAAAACTAAAATCGAGATGGTCAGGACCATTCGTGATAAAATCTATTTTTCCTTACGGCATAGTCGAGGTAACCCATCCAACTCAAGGAACATTCAAGGTAAATTGTCATCGACTGAAACTTTATAATGGTGAAGATTTCAAGGAATTGAGAGAGGAGCTTCAGCTCCGTGAACCTTCTTTTAGGAATGAAAACAGGGTGAGTCTAGCTTAGGACTTTAAACAAGTGCTTCTCGAGAGGCAACCCGAGCACTAACTTCACTAACCCCATTAAATTTTCACATTTCAATTTTATTTTAGCACCTAAATCAAACTAACTGATTCAGTAAAGTGCAGGTTTCCTACCACACGGCCTTACACATGGGCGTGCCCGTGGCCGTGTGGTCGCCATGGGAAAGAAAATGGGCGTGCAGATAGACGTGTGAGAAGAAGAAGACAAATTTTCCCCAACACAGTCTGCGATAAAAAGACCACGGCCGTGCGATGCGGCCGTGGTCTATACTGAGTAAACCAACACGGGCGCGAGCCACGCCCGTGCCTACCAATCGTGTGCGACACTGACTACTTGTACATGGGCGTGGCAAACACAACACGGGCGTGGGAGAAGCAAACATTATAGCACACGCCCAGGGAACACGGGCGTGAGGAACATATCAAACGCGCCCAAATTTGAAAATTGTAAAAAGCACGGCCTGAATAAATAGACACACGAGCGTGGCTGTTGCCTGTGTCGCCTTCCCTATTTAAAGAAACACAACCCCATTTTTCCTAATTTTCTTCCCCAAAACCCAACCCTAGCCGTTTTTCCCCAAAAACTTCCCCCAAATTCGGCCACTAGCAAGAAACTTCTTCACCATTGCCTTTCCACACCCTAAATCTTCCAAACTTTCAAATACCCATACAAAAACGAAGCCACTCCCGTGTTAACAGGAGCCCACGCCCACTCCACCGCCGTGTTACTCAGAATTCTTACAGCACACGACTATGCACCACCGTTACACGCCTGTGCTTCGCTCGTCCACATTGCCACGCTCAAAAGTACCACTGGTCACCTTTCACTATTTCATTCCCATCTTTTTACTTATTATTAAGACTTCATTTTGATTAGTCTCTTTTTACTAATATTATTTTTTTCTATTTTTATCAAATTAAACTTTAGAAATTTAGAACTAATTTGTTTACTACCTTAAGTATGTTAGTCATTGTTTAGGTAGTTAATTAGAACTAGATAGAACTAATCACTGTCGAAATGGTTGCTCATGGTTGAAATGTTATTATTTAGAGTTTGAATATTTTGGGAATTGATCCAAATACTTGCTTTATTTTGGTAGAAATTACTTGAATATCAACTATTTTCAGGAACAATGTTGTCATCACGACGAAAGCGAACCATAGCCACCACTTCTAAAAAATGAAAGGGACCTGGTTCATCCTCTGCTAGCGCAACCACCGAAGTGCACCACCAGTTCCTCTAATTCCCTCAAGCCGCCCAAAAGGACTGTTACAAGGCACTACGGGTGTGACCTCTCGACACCAGTAGATGCATTGATTGGGCCGCTTTAGAGCAGGTCCATCTTGACGGTGACATACGGGCTCTCCTAACCACTGATCCGTGGGAGAAATTCTTCAACATTGTCGAGCCCACATACCTAAAGCTCACTTTGGAGCTCTGCTCAACATTTCAACTTCAAACAGTGATGAGCCGTTATGATGATCCAGGCACAAAACAATTCTGTCTCGATGGCACTATACGACAACTGAACGTGCCACAATTCGAGGCTGCTTTAGGACTTTATACGGACGACTTTGTAGTAGAAAATGACCTTTCGGAGTTGCATCGCCATATACATCTCAGCCCCACCCAATGTTGGCACAAGATAGCTACCCACTACCATAATTATGACCCCAGTCGCTCAAAAGCGATGGCCCTGGCTCCGTCTCTGAGGTACGTACACGCTATTTTAGCTCATACTTTGACAGGTCGACAAGAAAGTACCGGCGTCGTCAATACTCATGACGCCTACTATCTATAGTGCATGTTGAATGGACATGTTGTCGACTTAGCATATTTTATAGCCCGAGCTATTCAACATCAGACGGAGTAGCATCGACGAGGGATCATATCTATGGGTCCCGACATCACACGCTTGGCTCGGTACTTCAGGCTCCTCAAGACCGATGCACAAACCTCCTCACTCACACTGATAGGGCATATGGCCCCACAGGGCATCCAGACGATGCTACATATGAGGATGATTCAGTGTCGATGTGGGACCAACCCTCCCCAATACCGACTCGCACCCCTACCGATGAGGACGACCCCGAGGACATTACTGATGATATCCCTTCATCACAGGAGGCACCACCACCGAGCCATCGCCCATCCCATGCGACAGCATCTTATTTAGACATATCCGAGCACTTCACACGTTTTGAACAACAATGCTTCCAACGCTTCGACCATATCTACAACACCCTCCACCTGATATGTCAGCACCTTCACATCTCACCGCCGCCACCACCACACGATCCAGCAGACAACGAGGACCTTTGAGTCCCTTTTCTTTTTTTTTTTGTTTTTAGTTCTCATTTTAATTTTTATGGTATTTTATTTTTCGTCTTAATTTAAACCTTTTGCCTTTTATATTTCAAACTTTATTTTAATTATGTTATCACTGGCTGTCTACCCCTTGAGTATCTATAACAACTCTCATTAAATATTTCTCCCTAAACTTTTAATTGATAACTTCGCAGGTTAAATAGATTAAATATACAACTCAAGGAACGAAAACATCAATTATACATGGAACATACTCCAAGAATTTCATCCATAATTTAGGAAGTTTCACTTCTCTCCATCTCTTTTGATTTTCTTACTACATGATCAATTATACCTGAATTATGCCTTGTTCGAAAAGTAAGTTTCTCATATTATGATTAGAATGAAATTTCCTTTGATCTATGATTTTTATTGATATGTTTTAGATTAAGTTATTGATAATTGTGCATTGATGATTAAATTTAAAGAATACTAGAGAATCAAGCATGATAAGTCTATTTTTCAAAACTTAAAAATTCTTTAGGTTGTCTACCTGAATATGAATGTTACCTTGAAATTTGAAACTGATGAGGTTGATATCAAAAACCCATAAATTTTGTGAGCTTTTGAGCCTTATAGAGCATACATTCTTTTTTCGTGCTCATATTTTTTTATTATGAGTGTGTCAACATTGATTTGTTATTCTAGAACTTGCATCGATTATTCATGTCGAGACCACACCTATGATTTGATATACAAAGATGACAAAGGCACCTAGGTTTTAACCCACTTGCTCCATTAAAAAGCCTACCTTCATAATTAACCCCTAGTGAACCCCGTTTAATCCTAACAACCCTTTTATTTGACTTACCCACTAATATTAACCCAAAACCCTTTGTATTTGTTATCACCATTCCTTGACTCCCTTTTTGTCGAGATTTGATTTTGAACAGTTGCCTAACTATGTTCTATATTTCAGTTGTAAAAGTTCTGACTTTTTTAAAAAAAAATTGAATTATATTCATTATTTGTATGATTAAGTGAGCTTATGCATTAAAATTCCAATTATTGAAGAAGAAGTTCGTATTAAAGTATTATCAATAGTAGTATTATTAGTTTCCAATTGATGTAATTATTTAGGATTAGTTCATTTTTCTAGTTAGGTAAATTGTCAATTCAATCTCGATTCTAACTTTCTAATTCAGCCTTTATCCACACCTTTAACCAAAGCCCCGTTACAACCCTTTTAAAGACCTTTTGATTTGTGTATTGTCTCATATTTTAGTGGTGGAGAGTTGATTTTCATGCAAGCCTATGGGATTAACTTTTTATGTTCGACTTTTGAGTGCTTAGTTTTGAACCTTAAACACTTCGAGTGGTTTGAGTGAATCTTTAGTGAGGATGTCAATTCTTGTCGATTTTGAATCAGAGGTAATTATTTAGGTAAAGGGAAACACCTATGTTTTCATACTATAAAAACTATGACTTTGATTGTTTGAATCTTTAGGACCCTTTGAGTTGAATTATCCATGTATAAATTATCTATGAATTATGATGAAACACTATTGATGAATATTATGAATCGAGGAAGTTCGTTTTAATTTTGAGTTGAGAATTTTGCTTAAGGACAAGCAAAAGCTTAAGTGTGGGGGTATTTGATAAACCGTAAAAGTAGCATATTTTAAGCCCACATTTAGCATGCTTTTGGATGATTTATCCTTTGATTTATGTAAAAAGGTGCTCTTAATCCTTTCTTTTCATGTTTTATACTCAGAAAAGCACCCTAGTATGAAAAGAATGAAAAACGGGCTTAAAACGGACCAAATTAGGCCAAAATAGAAATCGACACGGCCTGGGCCCAACACCACACGACCGTGCCTCATTAAAAGTCTGAACACGGCCTAAAGACGACTCACACGGGCGTGTGCCATGGCCGTGTCCCTGTCGTGGAAAAGAGCATTTTCAGTCGGAAAAGGATACTTAGGGGCAAAGAAACCTATCTCAAAAGCCTATATAAGCCCCCTAGTATAACCTAGAAGGGGCGGTTAGCTAGGCTAAGGAGCCAAGCCAGAAAGGTCAGATTTGTGGAGAATCACTCGAAGATAGCCAGTTGATCCATCTCAAAAATCCAGAATTCTACTCAAGACGGAGGATCTCTCCTTCAATTCCTTCAGGGAGTTTTAGGGATTTCTTTTGTTTTGTTTTATCTTTTCTTTTGAGATGTTTTCTTTTATTGTTATGAACTAAACCCTCAGATACTTGGGGATGAAACCTAAGATGAATATTGTTATCGTTTGCTAAACTATATGACAAATATTTGACTTGTTCTTAATTATGTGTTCTTAATTCTTGTATTGATATTTTCGAGATATTAATTCAAGTGTGATGTGCTTAGGTGGAGGAGCAAAAGTCCTTGCTTAAGAGTAGATCTAGCATAATTAAGCAGAGTTGATCGCGCACCTAGAGATAGGGTGACGAGATTTTGCCGGATTAAGGTGAAACCTAATATGGGAGTCCATAGGTCGAGTTAATACAATTCTAGGGGTTTTAATTAGAAAGAGATTTCAATTAATCAACCTAGCGTTAGACGTTATTCGCCTCAAGAGAGGGATTAATATAACTTAGGGAATCTTACGGATCAAGTCAAATGAATAAATCGCCTGGTTCAGAGTTAGATAACAAGTGAAGTCTAGGTGGATTCTTCCTTGGGTGTCGTCTTAATCAATTGGTTTTTCCTTAAAGTATATTTCTCTAATTTTATTCTTCTTTGTCTTAGAGTCTTTAGTTTAGTAGTTAGTTAATTTTAGATTAAATAAAAATCACTTTAATTCTTAGGCTAAATAATAAAAAGAGAGTCAGTATTAGTACTTTTGGTTCCTTTGGGTTCGACATTCCGGTCTTGCCTTAACTATACTACTATTCGATAGGTGCGCTTGCCTAAAAAATCATTGTCGGAGTTAGTTTCCAGGTTCGATCATTCTTTTTATAAATTTTAAGACTCGACAGATACGATCACGCTGCTAAGCGTATGGTATTGAAGTCTTTGGAGGTTGAGGAGGTGGTCGTGATAGGGGATCAAAGGGATTATTTATCTAATGTAATCTCAGCATTAAGGGCTGAAAAACTGGTTCGCAAAGGTTGCGAGGCGTTCCTAGCTTATGTTAGCATATCTGATGTTAAAGGTTTGTTTGTTAGGGGTGTCAGAACGGTAAAGGAGTTTTCGGATGTATTTTTTGAAGAGCTTCTGGGGTTGCCTCCAAACTGTGAGGTCGAATTCGGCATTGAGCTCCTACCGGGAATGGCTCCGGTGTCCATCGCCCCTTATAGGATGGCGCCAAAGGAGCTGGTAGAATTAAAGGCTCAGATCCAAGAGCTACTGGACTGAGGATTCATTTGGCCGAGTGTGTCTCCGTGGGGAGCACCGGTATTGTTCGTGAAGAAGAAGGATGGGTCCATGCGCATGTGTATTAATTATCGTCAACTGAATAAACTGACGATTAAGAACAAGTTCCTATTGCCAAGGATAGACGATCTGTTCGATCAGCTGCGAGGAGCTTCGATTTTCTCTAAGATAGATCTTAGATCGAGATATCATCAGCTAAGGGTTAAGGAGGCAGATGTGTACAAGACTGCATTCAGGACTCGTTATGGACGAGTTTCTGGTCATGCCGTTTGGGTTAACGAATGCACCAGCTACTTTTATGGATATGATGAATCGGGTTTTCCAACCCTATGTGGACCGGTTTGTGGTGGTGTTTATAAATGATATTCTGGTGTATTCATGAACAAAAGAGGAGCATGATTCACATTTCTGAATTGTTCTGCAAATATTGAGAGAAAAGCAGCTTTATGGCAAATTCACCAAGTGCGAGTTTTGGCTGCGAGAGGTGACATTTTTGGGTCATGTAGTGTCTGTCGAGAGGATTAGGGTTGATCCTCAGAAAGTTGAGGCCGTATTAGACTGGAAGCCACCGAAGATGGTATCTGAGATTCAAAGTCTGGCTGGGTATTATAGACGGTTCGTTGAGGGGTTTTCACTGATTGCTGCACCCCTAACTAAGTTACTGGTACCATTTAATTGGACTGATAAACAGCAAGAGAGTTTTGAGAAACTGAAGAAGATTCTGATTGAAGCCCTAGTATTAATACAGCCAGAGGCTGGAAAGAAATTCATTGTCTACTGTGATACGTCGCACACGGGTTTGGGTTGTCTGCTGATGCAAGAGGGTAAGGTGGTGGCTTATGCGTCTCGTTAGCTTAGGCTGCACGAGTTGAATTACCCCACTCATGACTTGGAACTAGCTGCGGTGGTGTTCGCACTAAAGATTTGGAGACATTACTTGTACGGGGAGAAGTCGATCGTTTATACCGACCATAAAAGTCTCAAGTACCTCCTTACTCAGAAGGAGTTGAACCTTAGGCGATGAAGATGGATAGAGTTGCTTAAGATTATGATTGCTCTATTGAGTACCATCCGGGAAAAGCTAACGTAGTAGCGGATGCATTGAGCCGTAAGGTTGTATCTGATCTAAGAGCAATGTTTGCTCGTCTTAGTCTGTTTGAGGATGGTAGTCTGTTAGCTGAACTTCAAGTGAAACCGACTTGGATTGATCAAATTAAAGAGAATCAGTTGCTGGATGAATCGTTGATTCCTCGTTTCCAATTGGTGAAGAAGAGAGACACTGTGGATTTTGGGCTGAATAATAAAGAAGTATTATGCTTCCGTGGGAGAATTTGTGTATCGAGAGATTCTGAGTTAAGGCAGTCTATACTACGGGAGGTGCATAGTAGCCCATATGCTATGCATCCTAGTGGAAACAAGTTATACCGAGATCTACGTGAACTGTACTGGTGGCCAGGACTTAAGCGTGAAGTTACTGATTTCGTAGGTAAGTGTTTGACGTGCCAACAAGTGAAGGCTGAGCATCAGCCGCCTTCTGGATTACTGCAACCTGTTAAAATTCCACTCTGGAAGTGGGAGAGGGTAACCATGGACGTTGTTAGTGGGCTACCCCTGACGCCTACTAGGAAAGATTCGGTATGAGTAATTGTTGACCGACTGACTAAGTCCACTCATTTTATACCAGTTCGCACTAATTACTCATTGCAGAAGTTGGCCAAGTTATATGTGGTAGAAATTGTGAGGTTACATGGGGTACCAACGTCTATCATTTCGGACAGGGACCCTAGATTCACATCACTGTTCTGGAGAGTGTTACACGAAGCTTTGGGTACAAGGTTAGATTTCAGCACGGCATTTCATCCTCAGACTGATGGTCAGTCGGGAAGGGTAATACAGATTTTGGAAGACATGCTAAGGAGCTGTGTGATTGATTTTAAAGACAGTTGGGAAGACTATTTGCCATTACCAGAATTCGCTTACAACAACAGCTATCAATCCAGTATTCAGATGGCACCGTACGAGGCGTTATATGGTCGCAGGTTTTGTACCCCTACTTGTTGGACAGAACTGGGTGAGCGGCGAATATTGGGGCCAGAACTAGTTTCTAAAACCGAGGAGAAAGTGAAATTAATCCATGATTGGTTAAAAGAAGTATTTGATAGGCAGAAGTCATATGCTGATTTAAAGTGTAAAGAGATGGAGTACACAGTGGGAGACTATGTCTTCTTAAATGTCTCACCATGGAAGAAGATTCTGAGATTTGGGCGAAAAGGCAAGTTGAGCCCTAGATTCATCAGACCTTACCAGATATTAAAACGGGTGGGACCGGTTGCTTATCAGCTGGAGCTACCTCCTGAGTTAAATCATTTACATAATGTGTTCCACGTTTCTATGCTGAGGCGATACCACTTTGATCCTTCGCATGTAGTGCCGGTGGAGGAGATCAAAGTTAGACCTGATCTGACCTTTGAGGAAGAACCGGTGCAGATACTGGATTGAGATGTTAAAGTGTTAAGAAGAAAATCTGTCCCGTTAGTCAAGGTGCTTTGGCGTAATCACGGTTCAGAGGAAGACACGTGGGAGCCTGAGGAGGCAATGCGACAGCAATACCCTCACCTCTTCTGATCAGGTAAGTTTCGAGGCCGAAATTTCTTTAAGGGTGGTAGAGTTGTAATGTCCCAAAAATTAGGGGTTGTAATTTTGCTTGAAGTTCATGTTGTGCTTGAACGGCTAGCTATTTGAGTGCATTTGGGGGTTCTAAGGAGGCCTGGGTTTGAGTTTGAGCTTTGGAAAAATTTTAGTTTTTGGCCCTTAAGAGGAAAGGGCTGTTTGCAGTAGGACTTAAGTATATTTGTGTGCGTTTAAGTGACACAAGTTGAGCATAGGACCTGGTGGGTGTGGCATCACTAGGATAACAATGGGGAGTGCAAATGAAGGCATTTATTTTATGCCTTGGGAGTGGAAGAAGTAGATTTTGATTATGCCTTGGGAGTGGAAGAAGTAGAGTTTGGATCAAACTCTACAAGGGAGGTTGAGGACTTGGCCAAATGTTTCAAACGGGAGGTAGAGAGCAATTCTAGGAGATTTCGGTGGAAAAAATCAGGGAAGTGATGTGTGTGGGAGTGTTGGCCAGACTTGGGAGTGTGGCTAAGTGAGAAATTTTGCTAATGGGTTATTTAGAAACATTTTCGGCAACCTTGAGTGTTAGTAGAAATCAAAACCCCTTTTTGCTTTTGAAGTTTTCCTTTTTGTTCTATTCGGGTTTTCTTCTCTGAAGCATTTCGTGCACTTTTCTTTACCTTTTGTGCATTTTTTCTTTTTTTCTTCTCTTTTTGCTAATAGCCTTTCATAAACTTTCATCATTCGTTTTAGCTTCCACTTGGTTGGCCGAATCTTACTCTTCTTCCCATCTCTCTTCACACTTCATTCGTTTTTCTTTTCTTTTCCTCTAGGCCGTATAGCTACACTTCTCCCTTTTCGATTTCTCCTTTAGCCGAACATCAATTTTTCCTAAAGCTTTGGTTCTCTTTCTGCTGGCCAAATCTTGTAAGCCTAATCTTTAAACTCTCTTCATCCCGGATCTTTTTGTCCTTGTTGGTTGGGGCCAGATCCTGTTGACAAACAACTGACGATTGTCCTCATCCATCGGTATTGGTAAGGGTGAAGTAATTCAAATGCTTTCTTAATTCGTTGCTAGTTGGGGGCCGAATGTTGGATGGCTACTAACTCTCTCTTGTTCATCAAATATTGCTAGGGAACCGTTTTCATTAGCCAAGAAATAAGGCCAATTACCGTTGCATTGTAGGGGATCGCGTCTCGTGGTAAGTGAAGTTAGTTGGGTATTTCAATATTATGAATCTCTGAGAGCATTGAGACTAACAAATGAACATTGTTATAATAGGTGCCTTAGAAAGTGTCTCAAACGGCAATCCAAAGCAGGTGTGTAATCGTACACTCACTTTAGATCAGTTTATCCGTTGAATGGAGGTGTGTATTCACACCTTGATAAATTGTGATTCGGCTAAAGTCAAAAACCGATAAATCAAATCTTCGGCAACCGAGATCACTCGAGCGTGTGAGCCCTCGTAGAGATATACCGAGCCACAAATGCTGGCGATAAACAGTTGGGAGTGCCACGAATTTTCTTGTGGGCTTAGGCCGTAATGGGCCTTGTTGGGCCGTAGTATGCCAAGTGGGCCCAATGGGCTAATGGGCCTATAGGGGTGAAATCCATGGTAAGTGTCGGATAATAGATGTGGCTACGAGGTTTGCAGAACCGTGAACGAAAATGGGTTGAATGGGCAATACGAGCGTGTGGGCCCGCTTGGGCCTAGAATTGGGCTTTAGGCCCAATTTCACCGTGTTGACCTGAAAGGGTATCTCTGTCACTCAAGGAGACAGTAGGCCTCTGGAAAGGCTGTTAGATGTTTGAAAATACTGAAATTACCGGAATACTCCCGAGGGGTAAATTACCGTTTTACCCCAACTGACTTAGTGACCATTATACCACTAGTGGTAGTATTAGCGATGTATGTGTATTAATTGTATGATTGATTATGATTGTGATGCGCTGCATACATGGGTTAGTTATGACATGGCATACTGCATTGGGTTGGGTTTTTCTGATTTGAAGGAAATACTGTTATAGTGGCATCGCCACGTATTTTGATTCTAGTGCCTCAGCCACGTATATTATTATTAGCAACTTTGCTGCATTGTTGTTAGCAGCTAGGCTGCGTAATTGGTGAGCTGGCTGGGTGGGTCGGCTTGGTCCCCACATGGTGAGTTGGTTGGTACGCGTGGTGTGTTGGCTGGGTGGGTCGACTTGGTCCCCACTTGGTGAGATGGGTGGTACGGATGGTATGTTGGCCGGACGGGGTTGGGTTACATGTTTGTTTTGCATCGATATGATTTAGGGCTTAGGCACAGTCTGTTACTGAATAGGGCTTATGCCCAGATTGATACCATATGGGCATGGGCCCAGACTGTGACCGTAATAGGGGATTACAAACTGAGTTCTCGTAACTCACCCTTTTCTTTAACTGTGCAGGTAATCCCAAGCCTTGAGGATTTGGAGCTGCGAGGGACTCGTAAGTGGCCACACATCCGATATGCTTTAAAGTTAAACTTAGCGACTTTATTTTACTTTATTATGTTAATAACTTTGTAATAAGGCCATTTGGGATTTTTAACTTTTATATGGTTTTTCTTTTAGTTTCAACCCGCTAGTCTATTAAACATGGGTTTTTAAAACAACAACTACTGTTTTCAAAATATCATGCATCCGAAACTGTTTTGAATTAAACTTCCGCAACAAACAAGGATATAAAAAATAATAATAATATTTTGCAAGGGATTGACTTTGAGTAAATCTGATCGTGTCCAAACTAACTATGACAACGAATAAGGCAAGTGCACCTATCATTTGATAGTATAGCTACGGCAAGACAGGAAATATCGTATCATCAAGGACCAAGAGTTCTAGTAATTACTATCTTTCTATTATTTAGCCTAAGAATTAAGGGAATTTTCGTTTAATCTAAAACTAACTAATTACTAAGCTAAAGATTCTAAGACACAGAGAATGAATTGGGGAAATACTTTTGGGAAAACCAATTGATTAAGAAATACTCGAGGAAGAATTCACCTAGATTTCACTTGTTATTTAACTCTGAACCAGACGATTTATTCACTTGACTTGATCCGTAGTATTCCCTAATTTATATTAATACCTCTCTCGAGGCTATTAACGTCTAACCCTAGGTTGATTAATTGAAATCTCTTTCTAATTAAAACACCTAGAGTTGCATTAACTCGATCTATGGGCTCTCATATTAGGTTTGACCCTAATCCGGCAGATTTTCGTCGTCCTATCTCTAGGAGTGCGATCAACTCCGCTTAACTATGCTAGATCTACTCTTAAACAGGGACTTTTGCTCCACTGCCTAAGCACATCAATACTTGAATCGATATCCTAAAATATCAAAGCAAGAATTAAGAACACATAATTAAGAACAAATCAAGTATTTATCATATAGTTCAGAAAACAATAACAAGATCTGTCTTAGGTTTCATCCCCTCAGGTATTTGAGGGGTTTAGTTCATGTTTATAAAAGAATACATCTTAGAAGAAAGTATAAAACAAAACATAAGAAAAACCCTAAAACCCCCTGAAGGAAACTGAAGGGAAGATCTTCCATCTTGAGTATAATTCCGGCTTCTTGAAATGGATCAAATGGCTGTCTTCGAGTAAATCCCACAATTCGACCCTCTCTGGCTTCGCTCCTCGGCCTCCCCCTCTAAGTTACCCTCTAGAGTGTTTATATAAGCTTTGGAAATATCTTTCTTTGCCTCTAAGTATCCTTTTTCGAGTGGAATTAAAATAGGTCACAGCAGGGACACGCTAGGGTGAATCGAGCCCTGGGTCGTGTTCGAGTTTGCTAAAGTGGCACGGCCATGTGGCGAACTCCAGGCCATGTGGATTTCTTACTTTGGCCTATTTTCTTCATTTTTGGCCCGTTTGTCGTTCTTTTTTACTCCCTAAGCTCTCCTTAGTATAAAACATGAAATTAAGAGATTAGGAGCATCAAATTCCACAATTCAGGGGATAAATCATCCAAAAGTATGCTAAATGTGGGATTAAAATATGTACATATTACGGTTTATCAAATACCCCCACACTTAAGCATTTGCTTGTCCTCAAGCAAAATTATCAACTCACAATTAAAATGAACTTCCTCAATTCATAATCTTCATCAATAGTGTTTCATCATAATTCATAGGTAATTCATACATTGATAAATTAACCAAAAGGGTTCTATATATTCAAACAATCAAAGTCATAGTTTTTAAAGTACGAAAACATAGGTGTTTCCCCTTACCTAAATAATTACCTTTAATTCAAAATTGACAAGGGTTGGCATCCTCACTAAAGATTCACTCAAATCACTCAAAGTGTTTAAGGTTCAAAATTAAGCACTCAAAATTCGAACATGAAAAGTTAATCCCATAGGTTTGCTTGAAAATCAAATCTCCACCACTAGAGAATGGAATGATACACAGATCAAAAGGTCTTTTAAGGGTTGTAACGGGGCTTCGGTTAAAGGTGTGGATAAAAGCTGAATTAAAGGGTTAGAATCGAGATTGAATTGACAAATTACCTAACTAGAAAGATGAACTAAGACTCAAATAATTACATCAATTAAAATTTCATAACACGAGCTTCTTCTCAAGATGTGGAATTTAAACGTATAAGCTCAATTAACATAGAACTAATAATGAATATACTTCGATTTTTTTAAGTACAAATCAAGTAATAATGAAGAATTTAACAATTGAAATGAAAATCATAGTTAAGATAAGTAATCTGTTCAAATCAGATCTCGATAGAATAGGGGTCAAATTAATTAAAGGGATTTCAACAAAATGTTTTTGGTTAATGTTGAGGGTAAATCAATGAAAGGGTTGTTAGGATCAAAGGGGTTTACTAAGGGTTAAACATGAAGGTAGGCTTTTTGGGAGTAAGTGGGTTAAAACCTAGGTGCCTTTATCATTTCAATATATCAAATCAATGATGTAGTCTTGACATGTATAATCGAAGCAAGATCTAGAATAACAAATCAATGTTGACACACTCATAATCAATAAAGTGAACAAGAAAAGAATGTATGCTCTAAAAGGCTCAAAATCTCACAAAAATTATGGGTTTTTGATATCAACTTTGTAAATTTCAGACTTTAAGGTAATAATTAGATTCAGGTAGACAACCTAACAAATTTATAATTCTGAAAATAGACTCATCAAGCTTGATTCTCTAGTCTCCTAAAGTTTAAATCATCACTGCACAATTATCAATGACTTAATTCAAAACATATCAATAAAAATCATGAATCAAAGGAAATTTCATTCTAATAATAACATGAGAAAATTACTTAAGAACAAGACATAATTCAGGGATTTGAGAATAATGCAAAAAGTTAGGAACTTTTCAAAATAAAATTCACCCCCCACACTTAAGATGTACATTGTCCTCAATGTACAAAGATATATATCTAGAGATTAATAGCATGAAATCATAAGAGATAGGGAGAAGTGAAACTTCCTGAATTTTGGATGGATTTCTTGAGTTGGCAGTGGCCGTGGTGTGGTGATTCCCAAGCAGCCTTTAAAACCTAAAACCAAGAAACTAAAATAAAATAGACTAAATTAGGCATAGGAGAAATAAAGAGAAGAGAAAAGAAAAAGAAAAATTAAATGGATTCAAATGTCCTTAGCTTGTCGGATAAATGAAGCGGCCGGCATGAACTTATGTAGATCGGTCTCGCACGGGGAGATTTTGCTAGGATCCTTTCTTCTCTTTGACATGAGGATGGTGGTGAGTATGGTGAAGAAGGAAGAAAAATTATGGTGACTAGGGTTGAGAAAAAATGTTTGGTGGAGAAGATGAATAGTAAAGGGTTTATATAGAAATAGTGGTACACGGGCGTGTCGCACGCCCGTGTGAATCTTTTTGAGCCCGTGTGCTTCGAATATTAGGGTTTTAGCACATCTGGTTTTGCGACCCACGTCCATGTGCTGTGGACGTGTTGGCCCGCACGACCGTGTCGCGTGGTCGTGCTGAGCTTCGTTCGCTTCTCCCACACCTGTGTGCAGGGCACCACGCCTATGTTGAAAAATCAGTGTTGACTACGGCTGTATCGCACGGTCATGGTGTTTAGTCGGAGCCCGTGGCTTGGGGGAGAATTTTATCCTGTTTCTGTAAGAATTCTGCTATGCCGATGTGTAAATCCGTGGTGTCTACACGGCCATGGCCACGCCTGTGTTAAAGGCCGTGTGGTAAGAAAATTTGCGTGGTTAGTTTGTAGTTAGATGCTAAGAATCAAAAAATTAAAAATTAATGGGTTTAGTGCTCAGGTTGCCTCTCGAGAAGCGCTCGTTTAAAGTCTTAAGCTAGACTTACCTCTCATTCGCACATTCATGGTGGTTTGAGGAGTTGAAACTCCTCACCCCTGCTATCAATTCTACGATTTCTATATAATTTGAGTCGAGTAGTGTTTACCTTAAAAGTGCCGAACTTGGGATTAGTTACCTTGACTGTTCCATGTGGGAAGATATTCAATATCTCAAAAGGGATTTCTTCGTTGGTATCAAGGTCTGAAGTGGTGATTCGATGGTCTGTTTTATCCAACAATACCTGATCTCCGATCTTAAATTGGTTTGGCTCATCCTTAAGTTTGACATGGTTTTTCTTTGGTTCTGCTTGTGTTTCTAATTTCTCTTTAAAATGTGTCTTCCACTCGTCTAATTCATCGATCTGAAGCCTTCATTCCTCATGAGTTATCTCCTTGTTGGCATGAGGTCTAGGATCTGGCTCAGTTGTGTAATTCCATGGTGCTTCCTGAAAAGAAGGTTTAACCGAATAGTCATTAATAGAATTTATTTTCTCACTTTGATTATTTGATGTCCTAGCCGACTCAAGAGCCTGAAGAGTGATTGTCTCATCACCTACACGAAGTATGAGTTCACTTGCACCAACATCAATTTTAGTTCTAGCAGTTGCTAAAAAGGATCTTCCTAAAATTAAAGGAATATTGCTGTCCTAATCCATGTCTAAAACGAAAAAGTCTACTAGGAATATGATTTTATCAATTTTCACGAGTACATCTTCAATTATACCCCTAGAAATTCTAATAGTTTCATCAGCTAATTAAATGCTCATCCTAGTTTTTTTGGGTTTCCCTAGACCTAGCTGTTTAAACATTTTATAAGGCATAACATTGATGCTTGCCCCTAAATCAGTTAAAGCATTATCAACAGATAAACTACCAATTAAGTATGGAATTGTAAAACTCCCTGGATCTTTAAATTTTCATGGCAATTTATTTTGCAGAATTGCTAAGCACACTGCGTTTAGCTCCACATGTGACTCCTCGTCTAACTTTCATTTGTTTGTCAAAAGCTCTTTTAAAAATTTTCTTGAATCTGGCATCTGCGAAAGAGCTTCAAGAAATGGTAAGTTAATATGTATTTTCTTTAAAATTTTAAGGAATTTACCGAATTGTTCATCTGTGTTGTCTTTCTTCATGGCATTAGGGTATGGCACACCAGGTTGGTTTTCTTTAATTACCGGTTTTGGCTTATCATGACTTACTTCAACCTTACCTTCCTCTACCACATTCTCTTGCCTCAATTTTGTTTCATCTAATCCTTCACTATCATGAGCGATTATTGCTTGAAGTTGCTCCTTCGGATTAGTTTCAGTGTTGCTTGGCAGGCTTCCTTGTGATCATTCAGAGAACTGCTTAGCAAGTTGCCCTAATTGGTTCTCGATCCCTTGAATCGATGCTTGTTGATTTTTGAGTGCTGTCTCGGTGTTTTGGAAATGGGTTTCTAACACCGCTATAAATTTTGTTAGCATCTCCTCAAGGTTCGGCTTCTTTTCTTGTGGGTAGGGTTGCTATTGGAAGCCTGGGAGGGGTTGTTGTCTTTGGTTTCCTTGGCCACCCCATGAGAAATTAGGGTGGTTTCTCCAACCTAGATTATAAGTATTACTATAAAGGTTATTTTGAGGTTTAGAATTATTACCCATATAGTGAACTTGCTCGTTTTCAGCACTAAGGTTGTAAGGTGGATATTCTATATTGCTCTTCCCTCCTCCATTCATCTCGCATTGCATCACTGGATGTACCTGCGAAGAACCATACAAACCATCAATCTTTTTATTTAACATCTCTACCTGATTTGATAGCATGGTTACTGCGTCGAGGTTGAAAACACTGGCGGCTTTTGTTGGCCTTGTCCTCGTGACTTGCCACTGATAGTTATTCAGTGACATCTCTTCAATGAATTCGTAGGAAGCCTTAGGTGTTTGTTATTCAGGGTTCCGCCGGCGGCTGAATCAATCAACTGTCTGGTTGAGGGTTCACACAGTTGTAAAAGGTTTGGACCTATAGCCACAAGGGTAACCCATGGTGTCGGCACCTTCTCAATAGATCCTTGTATCTCTCCCATGCATCGTTAAGTGTCTCTAAATCCATCTGCACAAAAGAAGAGATATCATTCCTCAACTTAGCCATTTTAGCTGGTGGAAAATATTTTAACAAAAAATTTTCGGTAATCTGTTCCCATGTAGTGATTGATCCTCGTGGTAACGAGTTTAACCACTATTTAGCTTTGTTACTCAACGAAAAGGGAAACAACCAAAGATGAATGGCATCATCAGAAACGCTATTTATTTTGAAAGTATCACAAAATTCTAGGAAATTCGCCAAGTGATTATTTGGATCTTCATCCTGCAAACCATCAAACTGAACAAATTGCTGTATCATCTGAATTATGTTAGGTTTCAATTCAAAATTATTTATAGCAATAGCAAGTCTAACAATACTTGACTCAGTTCCTGTTAAATTAGGTTTAGCATAATCATACATAGTACAAGGAGTAGGATTTTGATTCACTGGGTTTACGACGACCACAGGAGGTAGCGGATTGTTATCAGCCATCTCTTCGATAGTATTATTATCGTCCTCTTGCTCTTCTTCTATGGATTGTAAGATTTGCCTTATTTCTCTTCTGTTTCTGCGAACGGTACATTCTATATCGCTGTCAAAAATCAAGGGTCTGGATGGGTTCCTTCTAGTCATAAACTAGAAAAAACCTATCAGAAGCAAAGAAAAGAAAAGAAAAATTAGAAAAGTAAAAATAAAAAATAAAAATAAATTGCAAATAAAAATAATGGCTAAAATAATAAAAATCAAGTGTTCCTAATATCTTAGTACCTGGCAACGGCGCCAAAAACTTGATCGTGTCCAAACTAACTATTACAATGAATAAGGCAAACGCACCTATCGTTTGATAGTATAGCTATGGCAAGACCGGAAATATCGTATCCTCAAGGACCAAGAGTACTAGTAATTACTATCTTTCTATTATTTAGCCTAAGAATCAAGGGAATTGTTGCTTAATCTAAAACTAACTAATTACTAAGCTAAAGATGCTAAGACACAGAGAATGAATTGGGGAAATACTTTTGGGAAAACCAATTGATTAAGACAATACCCGAGGAAGAATTCACTTAGATTTCACTTGTTATTTAACTCTGAACCAGACGATTTATTCACTTGACTTGATCCGTAGGAATCCCTAATTTATCTTAATACCTCTCTCGAGGCTACTAACGTCTATCCCTAGGTTGATTAATTGAAATCTCTTTCTAATTAAAACACCTAGAGTTGCATTAACTCGATCTATGGACTCCCATATTAGGTTTGACCCTAATCCGGCAAATTTTCGTCGTCCTATCTCTAGGAGTGCGATCAACTCCGCTTAACTATGCTAGATCTACTCTTAAACAGGGACTTTTGCTCCACTGCCTAAGCACATCAATACTTGAATCAATATCCTGAAATATCAAAGCAAGAATTAAGAACACATAATTAAGAACAAATCAAGTATTTATCATATAGTTCAGAAAACAATAACAAAATTCGTCTTAGGTTTCATCCCGCTCAGGTACTTGAGGGGTTTAGTTCATGTTTATAAAAGAATACATCTTAGAATAAAGTATAAAACAAAACATAAGAAAAACCCTAAAACCCCCTAAAGAAATTGAAGGGAAGATCTTCCATCTTGAGTATGATTGCGGCTTCTTGAGATGGATCAACTGGCTGTTTTCGAGTAAATCCCACAATTCGGCCCTCTCTGGCTTCGCTCCTCAGCCTCTCCCTCTAAGTTACCCTATAGGGTGTTTATATAGGCTTTCGTAATGTCTTTCTTTGCCTCAAGTATCCTTTTCTGAGTGGAATTAAAACAGGTCATGGCAGGGACACGCCCGTGTGGCACGCCCGTGTGAATCGAGTCCTGGGTCGTGTTCGAGTCTAATAAAGTGGCACGGCTGTGTGGCGAACTCCAGGCCGTGTAATTTCTTACTTTGGCCCATTTTCTCTGTTTTTTGTCCCGGTTCTCTTTCTTTTTGACTCCCTAAGCCCTCATGAGTATAAAACATGAAATTAAGAGATTAGGAGCATCAAATTCCACAGTTCAGGGGATAAATCATCCAAAAGTATGTTAAATGTGGGATTAAAATATGTACATATTATGGTTTATCAAAATCTTGTTTTGAAAATAAGCAACGAAATCTGAGGTCTTAAATGGTAGAAATTTTTAAATTGTAAGAAGGGTTTCTAATGAAAGCGTAGTTTCAAACAACACTTTGATGGGACACGTTAGATCCGGTCACAATGTCTAGGCCGAGTTTGGGGTGTTACAAAGTCATACAACAGTCAATTTTTTAAAAAATATACTAGTACGATAAATCCATTTCATATGCTTATATTTTTCTTTATTTAGGATAAGAATGAGTTATAATTTGATAGTTAACAAAAATAACTTTTCATTTTAAAAAGCTTTTAAATCATTTTTTTTGTTAAAAAGATAAGTAATTTGATTTTTATATAAAAATAAATTTAATTAATGGTAAATATTATTATATTGATAAAATTTTATTTTTTAGTTTTTGCATACAATTAAAAATATTAAATATTAAAATCAATCATTATAATTTTCAATATTATTAAACATATACATTAATTAGAATTAAATATATATTTTTAGTCAAAAAAAGAGTATTTAATCATGTAATAAATTAATATTTTTAGTCAAAATGTTGAAAAATCATGTTAATATTTTAATAAAATATTGATCTCTATAACAGTGAAAATAATAAAATAAATGACAAATATAAGAGTATAATAGCGAAAATAATAAAATAAATGTAAGAATTAATTTCAAAATATGTATAGTAATAAACTTGAAAATAATTTATAGACTAAAATGGAATAAATTAATTTGTTATCATTTAATTATCACATGTAATGTATAACATGATATTTTTTTGCAGTTTTTCAAGATATTTATTGAATCGAGCCAAAAAATGATAGATTAATTTACTTCACAATATCTTGCATTTTCTAGATGCATAAGAAAGACTCTAAGATTTTGATCTATTAAAAGGAAACTACTACAGTTATCCTTCAACGTAAATTTAAGATAACTTTTATTTTAATTATAGAATGCATAAATTTAATAGAAAAAAGAAAAGATAAGAAATATGAAATTATACCTGTTAACTTGTTATTGGTAAGAGAAAATGTTTGGAGAGAAAGTCAAGTTTTCAATAACGGAAAAAATTTCGCCTAAAACATATAATTAAATTAATCAAAATTTAAAAATAAATAATCCAAAACTTACAAATAGCAACACAAACTTAAAAGGGAGAGGAAGCTAGTTTTTTTTTTTCATAAAGTTGAGTTAATAATTTGATTGTAAGGAAAGGGTATAAGACAAATCAATATATTACCAACTATTATATGATTAAATATTAAGGTTTAATACAAATCAATAAAATGAGAAGAGAATAAACTATGAAAAAATACCCATTATCACAAGTCACAGTAACTGAGCAGAAACCCCAAAACCATGCCCATTCTCCCAGCCCAAAAAACCAGGACAACTATCCCAAGTAACAAAAAACCAATGGCCCAGTAGGACCAGAACAAAAAGAACACGAACTCGATCCAAAAACCACGAAACTGTCCTGGGTAAGAGACCAAAAGAGAATCCGCGAAGTATGAGAAGGAAGGAAGAGAGAATAATGAAAACATTTAAGAAAGAAGGAATGGATGGAATGAAGCATACATTACCTTAATTGGCACCAATGGACACCATTTAGATCTAATAACACATGCAATACTATCAAGCATTACAAGCTTCTCAACCAACTATCATCCTTACAACAATTCATATCATTCTATTTAATTTATGGTCATATCATTTCTTAGCAACTCATTTGGACAGTGTAAATGAATATTCAGACAGCTTACAATGACAACATAACATGTTTTAAAATAACATCAAGTGCAATTTTGTTTTCTAACTTATTTTCAACTGCATTTAATCACCAAAAATCCAATGCAATAACTAATTTTAGACTCATTTGTACACCACAACTTGCAGCACTTAAACACTTCAATTTACATCATTTGAGCACCTCAATTTACAATAATTAAGCACTTCAATCTACAGCATTTAAACACCTCAACTTACAACACTTTAACATCCCAATTAACAACACTTATACACCTCAATTACAATGATAAACATCTCAATTTCCAGGAACTAAACAATTCAATTTGCAGTACTTAAAACACTTCAATTTACAACATTTAAACACTTCAATTTGCGGCACTTTAACACTTCAATTCATAGCATTTAAATACTTCAATTTGCAACACTTTAACACTTCAATTTACAACATTTTAATGCTTCAATTTGCAGCACTTTAACATCTCAATTAACAATATTTATACACCTCAACTTCCAGCAACTAAACACTTCAAATTGCAGTACTTAAATAGGGCTTTAAAAGTAACAAAACGAGTAGCAACAACATCTACTTTGCTTGAGCAACAGGAAATTTTTGCACTCAATCCGTATTAAAACTCAATCCTTGATCAATCGTTAAGTGTTCTTTTCAACTTTTTATTTTCTTTCTCTTATTGCCAAATCTATGTTTTGGTTTGGGATGGTCATTTTGACCGAGATCAACACCTTATTCTCTCTCAAACAAGATCTTTTTCTTCTCCGTAGTGATATAGTAGAAGGCCGAAACCTTGACTCTTTCGAAGTCATCGTATAATCGTTGGGAATCGGTCCTAAAAATCTTCAAGGTAAGGAGTTATTAAAGGATTCTATAAATCGTTCTTTATTCGTTAAGAGGTTATTGGAATGCTGATGATTAACCGATTATAATTATAGGGATTAAATCGCTTGATCTATCCAACCGTTGATCACTCGGAATTAGTGGTAAGCCGATCTTTACCCTTTTGATAATCCATATTTTATCATAATATCGATCTATATAAGATCTAACCGAATGGAGGCTTGTGGTACCGATTCGAATGGAAAGTCGAGTAGAGATCTCAAAAGGAGCGGATTAATGATCCCTACTCCTAAATTCAAGCGAAGGGCGGTTTCGGTGATTCGGGACTTTCCACCGGGTTGTGGACCCTCATCCGGTGAAAATCAACTATTCAAGGTTATTCACAATTTTGAGGCATCAGTGATTCGGGATTTTCCATCGGGTTGTGGACCGTCAACCGGGGAAAATCGACAAATCGTAGTCGTTCACGATCCCGAGGGTAAAATTTTAGATCGTTTGTTTTAAAGTAGATTTATTAAATCGCTTATGTTGACTAATCGAGCGTTATAATATTTTAGGTGTCGACGATCAAGAAAGCTTAGTGCTTGTAATCAGGTGTGTAATCTCACACCGTATTCCGTGGGTTAAAGATTAATATCATATTGGTAGTAAATCACTTGATTAAAATCGTATTAAGGTGAAATCAAGAACATTGGGCTTAAATCTCATTATTTTGATAAAATTGACAAATTCGGTATTAACACCGTGAAAGATTACGAAAATGCCCCTAATGGGCCGATTTGTTAATTTGTTGTATGGGCCGATTTGTTAATTTGCTATATGGGTCGATCTATTAATTTGCTATATGGGCTGATCTATTAATTTGCTACATGGGCCGATCTGTTAATTTGCTATATGGGCCGATCTGTTAATTTGCTATATGGGCCAATCTGAAATTTTGCTTAATGGGCCTATTTGATAAATTATTATAATGGGCCATGGTTTTGTAATAAATATCCGAATAAATTACTGTTGTTATATGGTGATTTGTCATGCATTATATACATGATTTTGCATGGGATGGGACAATATTGAAGAGAAGTTCTGGTGGCTCTGCCACAAATCTGTATAGTGGCAATGCCACGTAAATTCTGTTATTCTGGTGGCTTGTCCACAATTATATTTGTTATAAATGGCTTAATGCCTGTGATTGGTGTGTTGGCAGGGTGGGTTGACTTGACCCCCATAGGTGTGTTGGTTGGTACGGGTGGTGTGTAGCGAATGGATTACTAGGTTTGGTTTGGGAATTGCATTTCATATACATGTTATATTCGATACACTATTATTGTAAATGGGCTTAGGCCCAAATTATTGTTTAATGGGATTTTGGTCTAGTGGATAACGGTAAGTGGATTATACACTGAGTTCTAGTAATTCACCCCGTTTTTCCTTACCCCTTTCAGGTAATGATCAGTGATGGGGACTTGGGCCATGGATGACTCGATGGAGGCCATACAACAAAAATGATTTAAATTGGAATTTGGATTTCTTTTTAGTACTTTTAATTACTTTGTTATTTTGAGTTAAGGTTGTAATAAGGCCTCTGGATTAACTTTTGTTTTGATTTATGTTTGACGAATTTATAAATTGCTCGAAGTATTTTTTATTGAGATTTTTCTAAAAACTAAAATAATCATTTTCTTAAAATGGATAAACAAAAAGGGTTTCATAATAAACTTTTATAAATATATTTTTCATCAACACTTTTCGAGAATTATTTTCAAATTCTTTTAAATCTTCTCGAACTATTGACGATATTTTCAAAGCTACGGTTTTGTAAGATTTTTATATATCAAATTTATCGATTCATCAATCAAACTTTTATTCAATAATACTTTATCAAAAATGTTTAAAATGGGAGTTTGTTTTAATTGATCTATTTATTAAAAAGGACTTAATAGTATTTTTCTCATGTGACATGTCGGATCTGGCCTTAATGCATGGGCCAGGTTTAGGGTGTTACATTTTATGGTATCAGAGCCCGGTTCAAAACTCGGCTGTGGTTTGGGTTCAAAAATATTTTCCAAAGCTGTTTTAAATTTTAAACGTATGTTTTAAAAGAAGTATGGCACCACAGGTATCCGACACCAAGTCAAGTAAGTATGTTATTGTATGATTATGATTATTGTGGTATGACTGTAGGAATACTCTAGAACTTCTAGTTTTAGGTATTGAAACTATAGAGATTGAGACTATAGGATGCGTTTATGAAAACGACCTTACTTCTTATACCTCATAAAATATTGTTTAATAAATATCGAAATAGCATACTGATTCATAAGACTTCTAATCAGATTAAATCGAATTAGCCAATATGAGCGCTAAAGGACGTAGACACGGTAGACGTGGCCGTGGTAGAGGCCGAGGTGCTAGGGTTGCGTCTGAAGTGTCGGGACATATGCTGAAAATGGACGCACCTGCGTCACCCATGACTGAAACTGAATCACATGACCGTATGAGAGAGGACATTGCTCTGTCCCAAGCGATGTTGCGGGTCTTGGAAAGGGTTGCTGGGGCTAGAACTGGGCCAGCAGCTCGTGGATCAATTTCAGAAAGACTTAGATCAAATGGTGCTGAGGTTTTTAGGGGTATCTCGGGTGTAGTCCCAAATGTAGCGGAGTATTGGCTTAAGGCAGTGGAGCGGATCATGGATGATCTGGATTGCACCACCGAGCAGAAACTGAGAGGAGCTGTGTCTTTATTGAGAGACGAGGCGTATCAATGGTGGCTCACTGTTCGGGAAGGCACTCAGGCCGATCGTGTTACTTGGGATTTCTTCAAAACTGCATTCCAAGGAAAGTATGTTGGGGCTAGCTATGTGGATGCCCGAAGGAAGGAATTCCTAAATCTAGTCCAAGTAGTTAAGACTATGGCAGCTTACGAAGCAGAATTTCTGCGTCTGAGTCGTTATGCTCGGGGTATAATGCCAACTGACTACGAACGCTACGTGCGTTTTGAGGATAGGTTGAGTGATGAGTTGCGGGTACTGATAGCCCCACAACAAGAAAGGAATTTTGCCACACTTATGGAGAAAGCCAAGATAGCTGAAGAGGCTAAGCAGTGTGTTGGCTTGATTGGGTTGGGTTGCATCACTGTTTTGTACTGTTATTATTTTGGGCTTATACCTACACTATTACTATATTGGGCTAAGGCCCACACTGTACTGTTATGAATAGGGCTCTGGCCCAGACTGTTACTGTATGATAGAGGATTACACACTGAGTTCTCGTAACTCACCCTTTTCTTTTAACTGTACAGGTAATCCCCAGCCTTAGATGATTTGGAGTTGCGAGGGACTCGGAGGTGGCCACATGTTCGCGAGTGTTTTTATTTATACCTAGCTTTTTAAATATTTTATTTTGGGGTTGATATTTATGTAATAAGGCCATTTGAGGTTTTAACTTTTATTTGGTTTTAACTTCTTCCTTCAACTTGCTAGATTAGGAAACACGAGTTTTCAAAATAATAATTGTTTCCAAAGGAAATCACGTATTTCAAATTTTAAAGTTTACAATTAGAAAAGCTTCTGTGGTTTTTAATCCCGATTAATAAACTTGTAATAAATGATATGACCAAAAAGTGATTAACAAGTTTTGATTTTACAACCCCAACGTTTTCAATAGCAATTAGTTTTAAAAAAGATTTAAAACTTTAGTCACGGATTTTCTTCGACAAAACCAATTTTCAAATCAACATTTCGATGTGACACGTCAGATCCAGTCGCAACGTCTAGACTGGGTTTGGGGTGTTACATTTAGTGGTATCAGAGCCAGGTTTGCAAAACTTGGCTGTGGAATAGGTTCTTGAAAATTTTTCTAAAATTGTCTAAATTTTGGTTGTGGAAAGAAAATTGAAAGGTTGTTATTGAAAGTGTGGCACCCCAAGTCTCCAGCGCCAAATCTGTAAGTTCTCTGACACTGTTTACTACTATAGATATAAATGTTATAATGAGAAGCTACTATAAATAGTAGTACCTTGCTAAAACTCTTTTGTTATGGTAAACTGAGACTATAGAAGACTAAAATTTGTAGGGAGATATCTCGATCGACGAAAACAAAAACTTTAAATACTGATTTTCATAAGACATCCGTTAATAATTATTGGAATTATGAACTGATTCATAGGACTTTTAAAAGAGATAATACGCTATATCGTTATTAGCACAAGTGGTACTCGCAGAAGGGGTACACGAGGCCGCGTTAGAGGCCGAGGTACTAGAGCTGGGTCTTTAGCATCGGGTCCCATGCGTGCTAGGGAGCCACCAGCCTTACCAGTAACGAAGACAGGGTCTCATGACTGAGTAGTTGGGGATGATGCTCTCTTTCAAGCAATGCTGCGTGTTCTTGAAAGGGTTGCTGGAGTGAGTACTGGGTCAGTAGGCCAAGGGTCAATTTCTGAGCGACTCCGGTCTAATGGAGCGAAAATCTTTATGGGTGTTTCTTGTATAGCCCCGAATGTAGCGGAGTATTGGTTAGAGGCTACCGAGCGGATAATGGATGGCCTCGACTGTACTGTGGAATAGAAATTAAAAGAAGTAGTGTCCTTACTGCGAGACGAGGCATACCAATGGTGGCTCTCTATAAGAGAGGGTACGCAGGCCGGCCGCTTGACGTGGGATTTCTTCACAACAGCCTTTTAAGGCAAGTTATATGGACACCCGGAGAAAGGAATTCCTGAGTCTGACCTAGGGGAATAAGACAGTGGCAGTATATGAGGCAAAAATTTTACGGTTAAGTCGTTATGCTCGCAGTATAGTCGCAACTGAGTATTAAAGTTGTGTGCGGTTCGAAGATGGCCTCCAGGATGAGTTACATGTGCTGATCGCTTAGCAGAGGGAGCGAGACTTTGCTGCCCTTGTTGAGAAAGTAAAAATTACTGAGGATGTGAAGCGCTCTGAGCGCCAGAATCGTGAGAAAGATAAGGGTAGAATTAAAAGGGATTCAGGGCCCTCGGGTTCTTCTAGAAGGCCTATAAAAAGGCCAGATTTGATGGGTCAGACCGAGCATTTCCTGTTACTATGGTTAGACCCCAGCCTTGCACAGATTATGGTAGAGCTCACCAGAGTGAGTGCTGAAAACGAACTGGGGCGTGTTTCAAATGTGGGTCCATGGATCCTCAGGTTAAGAACTGTACTAAGAGCCCTATCCAGATGCAAGTCGCAGGTTAGGGCCATGTTCAGTCAGGGAGAGGTGGTCAGCAGCCATCGAGAGGTCGTGGTCAGGCCAGAGGAGGAAATGGTTTGGGAAGAGGTCGTAGAGCACCGAGCAAAGGTGCTGGTAACACGGAGGCTAGACAGCCAGCTTTGGTCTATGCTGCTCGTCCCCGAGAAGATGGCGACGCCCCGGACGTCATAACTGGTATGTTCCTAATTTATAATGTACCATACACTAATTTAGCTGACATTGGGTCTACACACTCGTATGTTGCATGCACTGTGTCTGGGACGTTGGGTTTTCAGTTTGAAATTACTGATAGGGAGATGACTGTGTTAAGTCCACTGAGACAGTCGGTTAGGGTGAATAAGTTGTTCAGAAACGTGCCCCTAGAGGTCTAAGTGGTTGTCTTTTTGGCAGATTTGATGGAATTTTCGTTTGGTGAATTCGATCTTATATTGGGCATGGATTGGCTAGTGAAACACCATGCGAATTTGGATTGTGCTGCTAAGCGCATGGTGTTGAAGTCTATTGAGGATGAGGAGGTGGTTGTGTTAGGGGAGCGAAGAGATTATCTTTCTAATGTAATTTCAGCATTAAAGGCTGAGAAATTAGTTCGCAAGGGTTGCGAGACATTTTTAGCTTATGTCAGCAGTTCTGATTCTAAAGGTCCTTCGGTTGGAGATCTCAAAACTGTTAAGGAGTTTCCGGATGTATTTCCCGAAGAGCTTCTTGGGTTGCCCCCAGAGCATGAGGTCGGATTCGGTATTGAGCTCCTACTTGGAACAGCTCCGATGTCCATCACCCATTATAGGATGGCACCGAAGGAGCTAGTAGAGTTAAAGGCTCAAATTCAAGAGCTGCTGGATCGAGGATTCATTTAGTCGAGTGTGTCTCCATGGAGAGCACCGGTTTTATTTGTAAAGAAGAAGGATGGATCCATGTGTATGTGCTTCGATTATCGTCAACTGAACAAACTGACTATTAAGAACAAGTACCCTTTATCGAGGATAGATGATCTATTTGACCAGCTACGAGGAGCTTCGGTTTTCTCCAAGGTAGATCTTCGATCTGGGTACCATCAGCTAAAGGTTCATTATGGTCATTACGAGTTTCTAGTAAT
Organism: Gossypium australe; assembly: GCA_005393395.2. NCBI lineage: Eukaryota > Viridiplantae > Streptophyta > Magnoliopsida > Malvales > Malvaceae > Gossypium > Gossypium australe. Next base: position 122,566,601 of record CM016624.1, on the reverse strand, counting down.
GACATTTGGATTGTCGAATGCACCAGCTACTTTCATGGATATGATAAACCTAGTATTCCAGCCCTATTTGGATCGATTCATATTTTTTGTTTATAGACGACATCCTGGTGTATTCTAGAACCGAGGAGGATCATGATGCACATCTTCGAATTGTTTTGTGAAGTCTGAGGGAAAAGCACTATATGCAAAGTTCAGTAAGTGTGAGTTCTGGTTGAGAAAAGTGTCGTTTCTGGGTCACGTGTTGTCCGACGAGGTGATTAGCATTTATCCTCAAAAAATTGAAGCCGTAATGAATTGGAAACCACCAAAGACTGTATCTAAGATTCAAAGCTTTCTGGGTCTGGCTGGGTATTACAGACGTTTTTTCGAGGGGTTCTCTTTAATTACTGCACCTCTGACTAAGTTGCTGCGTAAAGGAGTACCGTTCAATTGGACAGATAAGCAGCAGGAAAGTTTTGAAAAACTAAAGAAATTTCTGACTGAAGCCCCTGTGTTAATACAGCTAGAGTCTGGGAAGGAATTCATTGTCTACAGTGATGCGTCGCATACCGGATTGGGTTGTGTGTTAATGCAAGAGGGTAAGGTAGTTGCTTACATGTCTTGTTAGCTTAAGCCTCACGAGGCAAATTACCCCAATCACGACTTGGAGTTAGCTGCAGTGGTATTTGCACTGAAGTTTTGGAGGCATTACTTATACAGTGAGAAGTCTATTATTTACACGGATCATAAAAGCCTCAAGTACCTACTTAGAAGGAGTTAAATCTTAGGCAACGAAGATGGATAGAGTTGCTTAAGGATTATGATTACTCAATTGAGAACCATCCTGGTAAAGCTAACGTAGTAGCCGATGCACTGAGCTGTAGGGTTGTATCTGATTTGAGAGTAATGTTTGTTCGTCTCAGCCTATTTGAAGATGGTAGTTTGTTGGCTGAACTCCAAGTGAGACCAACCTGGATTGATAAAATTAAGGAGAAATAGTTGTTGGATAAATCATTGGTTCCTCGTTTTCGATTGGTTGAGAATGAGGAGACTAAGATATTTTGGGCTGAATATCGGAGCAGCAAAATCGAGAAAAAGATAGAGGCAAGAGCAAGAGGGACTTTAAGTACTCAGGTCCTGCTAGAAGGTTTCAGAAAAGGCCCAAGAATGATGAGCCAGCTCGAGCTAGAGTACCAGCTACTACCAATCAGATACAGCCATGTGCGGATTACGAAAAATGACACCCGGATGAATGCTGGAAGAGAATCGGTGGTTGTTTCAAATGTGGTTCCAAGGACCATCAGCTTAAAAATTGTCCTCGACAGATTGCTCAGATTCAGGATGCTCGTAACAATGATGCACAGCCAGCTAGAGGCACTCAGCAGCCACCAAGAGGCCGTGGGCCAGGTCGAGGTGGTAATGGCGTAGGACGAGGTCAGGGTGCACCGGGTAGAGGTACTGGTTTCAAGGATAACGTGGAGGCGAGGCAGCCAGGGTTGGTTTATGAGGTCAGACGCCGAGAGGATGGCTATGCACCTGATGTGATAACCGGTACGTTCTTCATATCTGATGTACCTGTTACTGCTTTGGTAGATATCAGATTCACCCATTCGTATGTTGCTAGTGCTGTATCTGGAAATCTAAACATTAGATTTGAGATTACTGCTAGAGAGATGACGGTAATTAGTCCTTTAGGACAGTCAATGATAGTAAATAGATTGTTTAGAGATGTACCCTTAGAAGTTTAGGGAGAAACATTTTTAGCAGATTTGATGAAACTGCCATTCAGCGAGTTCGACCTTATTTTGGGCATGGACTGGTTGGTGAAACACAGTGCAAATTTGGATTGTGCTGCAAAACGGATGACACTAAGAACTTCGGAGGATAAGGAAGTGGTGATGATAAGTGAAAGGAGAAACTATCTATCAAATGTGGTATCTGCTTTAAAGGCAGAAAAGTTGGTGCGAAAAGGGTGTGGAGCATTCCTAGCCTTCATCAGTGCGTTGGATGCTAAGGAATTGTCAGTGGAAGGTGTTAGAACGGTGAAAGAGTTTTCAGACGTCTTTCCCGAGGAACTTCCTGGATTGCCCCCGGATCGAGAGGTAGAGTTTGGCATTGAGTTATTGCCAGGAACGGCTCTGGTGTCCATTGCTCCTTATAGAATGGCACTGAAAGAGTTAGCGGAGCTTAAAGCTCAAATTCAGGAGTTTTTGGATCAGGGATTCATTCTACCGAGTGTGTCACCGTGGGTAGCACCAGTCTTGTTCGTCAAAAAGAAGGATGGGTCGATGCGTATGTGTATCGATTATAGGCAGTTGAATAAGTTGACGATCAAGAATAGATATCCGTTGTCGAGAATCGACGATCTGTTTGATCAATTGTGAGGAGCTTCAGTTTTCTCGAAGATAGATTTGAGATTGGGTTATCACCAACTTAAAGTCAAAGAGGCGGATATTCATAAGACTGCGTTTCGAACTCGTTATGGACATTATGAGTTCTTGGTGATGCTGTTTGGGTTAACCAATGCGCCAGCTGCATTTATGGACATGATGAATCGGGTCTTCCAACCCTATTTAGACCAGTTTGTGGTGGTGTTCATAGATGACATCTTGGTGTACTCGAAGAATGAAGAAGAGCACGATTCGTATCTGCGGGTAGTATTGTAGATATTGCGGGAAAAGTAACTTTATGCCAAATTAAATAAGTGTGAATTTTAACTGAATGAAGTGACCTTCTTGGGGCATGTTGTGTCGATCGAAGGAATTAAAGTTGATCCCCAGAAAGTAGAGGCTGTGTTGGATTGGAAACCACCGAAGTCAGTGGCTGAAATTCGGAGTTTCCTAGGATTGGTTGGTTACTACAGGCGGTTCGTTGAGGGATTTTCGTTGATTGCTACACCTCTAACTAAACTGTTGCGCAAGGGAGTACCATTTGTGTGGTCAGATCAGTAGCAAGAAAGCTTTGAGAAATTGAAGAAGATTCTGATGGAAGTGCCAGTATTGATTCAACCTGAGGCTAGAAAAGAGTTTATTGTTTATTGCGATGCGTCACACACGGGCTTGGGATGTGTGTTGATACAAGGTGGAAAAGTGGTGGCTTATGCATCTCGTCAGTTACGACCGAACGAGATGATATATCCCACTCATGATTTGGAATTGGCTTCAGTGGTGTTTGCTTTGAAGATTTGGAAACACTACCTGTACGGTGAGAAGTCGATCATCTATACGGATCATAAGTGTAACACCCCTAACCCGTATCCGTCGCCGGATTAGGGTTATGAGGAATTATCAAAGAAAATACAACTTTCGTACATTCACATAATCACATAGAACATTTTCGCAAATATATATAATTCATGAGCTTATCACTATAATGACATTTAAACATTTAATAATTAGTAATTACTTATTTTCATAAATAAGTATACGTGAACTTAATAGAACAAACAAAACATTTCACAAAGCTTAATATCCAATATCACAAGTGCATAGTATATATATATATGTATACTTAATATGCTAAGATAAAACATATTTAATATAATCATACACAAATACTAAGTGATCAAATATTATACTTCAATCCTTAATACTGACATATTTATCAAACTTATTTTATGATACAAACACCTTAGTATTCATTAAATGCAACATGCCACACATGCCATTTTATTTCGAACCAAAAACACCAAACCCTGTAGTTGAGCTACTATTAAAAATCATTATGGTTACATGCAATTATCACTTGCTTTCACACTTATGGACTAAGATACAAAACACTTCAAATATAATTATAAGTATATATAACCGAATATGCATAACCTTAACTCTTATAATTACGCACAATATATGTTACTACTTCTTACCATAATTGACCTTTCATTACCATAAATCTCAACCAACTTAACCTAGAAATACAAACATATAAACCATACCTTGACCAAACATACATATCGCATTTTCATAATTTATAACTATCTATACCTTTCGTTAACAATGAACCTAACAATTAAATGATATACACATACTACTTTGATTAGTAAATCACTATTATGGCATCACCGAATCTGCTATATTAAACAACAACGACCCAAGTCAAGTTTTTCTCCAACTGAATAGATAATATTAGTAACACTCATTCATGTATTACGTAATACCTAAACCACATCCAAATGCAATCAATCGCTCATAGCATGAGCAAAATATTTCATCAAAACACATAAGCAATTTAGCCAAAACAAATAGCCATCTTCGCCTGGCTAATACATATACATGCTTAAGTATCATTAGTACACATCATAGTTAGCCTATACATGCCTTTTCGAATAACAACCAAATTTATCAATACCAAAAGAGATTCGACAGTGTGGTTGACTTCTTCAAGGATCCGTCGAGTCCGTAGCTTGAACCAAAATCTATAAAATAAAAGTAAACAAGAACACACAGTAAGCTTGCTAGCTTAGTAAGTCTTAAGCAAAACATTATCACCTCAATGATTCCACATTTAAAACAACCAACTCATGAACTTAAATAAACATTTCTTATCTTATACATATATACATTATGGCCGAATATGCATATACAAACATAACACCTCCTCGTACCTTCCTTTTCTCAATGGCATCACATTCATACATCTATACATTCCCATATGCATGTTCATAGATCACTTAAGTAGAGATAGTACATACCTTACAACCAAATTACAAATTCACTCCCAAATGATTAGGCATACTTAGTTTATTAGCTAGATCTTACTAAACATTACTTGAATCTCACACACCGGCACTAAGCCTGTTGAACTCGAGGTCCGAAATCATAACACCGGCATTAAGTCTGCTAGGCAATAAGCCCGAATTATATCACCGGCACGAGGCCTGCTAGGCACAAAGCCCGAAATAGTTCAATATGGTTATTCTTCAATTCACAGTTCATAGAGCTAACTTTACAACTACTCATATATCACCTATTATTTTCACATATCCAACCAAAATCACATTTGTTCACATCACATTTTATAATACTTCAATCAATTCAATTTAGCACCCTTGTATTCGGCTAGTTCACATATTCATGCCAAAAGTATTCAAATTTTATCATTCAATAGAATTATAAATCATTTATTAACATATATTCGCTTAAAGACTTACCTCGGCTATTCGAGAACCTTCGTCTTTCCCCGATCTAATTCCGCTTTTCTTTGCTCTTGATCTAAAACACATTAGATTCAACTTATTCAAGTACAATTCACTTCAATTTAATCCCAAAACACATCAACATGCAAATTACCATTTTACCCCTACTAATTCACATTTTTGCATTTTGGTACTAATTACACAAAACAAAAAATACTCACAATTTGCCAAGACTATACAAGGGCCGAATATTCCTAGGGACTTTGCAAGCCCTCCCACTTTATTTATTTTGCATTTAAGCCCTCTCAAATTTTCATTTTTGCAATTTAGCCCAAAATACTAAAATTCACTAAAATTTCTAATACAAAACATATCAATCCTTAACACATCTTTAATTTAAAAATCATCAAACATCAAAACCTCAAGAATTCATCAATGGCCGAATCATATATACACACTAATCTTAGAAATTCTAGCATGGGTCGGGTAATATACTAAGCAACGATCTCAAAAACGTAAAAATTAACAAAAACCGAGCTAGATTTCATACCTAAATAAGCTTGAATAAGGCCGAATGCTTCAAAGATTTTCTCCTTTGTTTCTCTTTTATTTTCGGAAAGATAAGCATGCAAATGGCTTTATTTTATGAATTGTTTAACTATTATTAACATAATTTAATAATTACCATTTTAACCTTATGATATAAAATATTAAACATTATAATTTAAGGCTAGTTGTGTACTTGGCCGGCCACTTACTATAGAAATGGGCAATTTCTCCTTTTAGGACTTCAATTTAAAAAGCCACTATCACATTAGGACTTTTCACTATAATTTGCAACTTTTGCACTTTACGCGATTAAGTCCTTTTTCTAAATTAAACACATAAACCATAAAATTTTTCTACGAGACTTTCAAACACAGTAATTCACATATAATAAACACAAAATATACTATAAAAATATTCCTCGGACTCAGATTTGTGGTCCCAAAACCACCGTTCCGATTAGGGTCAAATTCGGTCTGTTACAATAAGAGTCTAAAGTACCTCCTTACCCAAAAGGAGTTGAACTTAAGACAGCAGAGATGGATAGAACTGTTGAAGGATTATGACTTCTCAATCGAGTATCATCCCGGAAAGGCTAACGTGGTGGCAGACTCGTTGAGTCGTAAGGTGATATCGGATTTGAGAGCGATGTTCGCTCATCTCAGCTTGTATGAAGATGGTAGTCTACTAGCCGAACTTCAGGTGAAGCCTGCGTGGGTAGGTCAGATTAAGGAAAAGCAGTTATCAGATGAAAAGTTGGGTTCCTTACTTCAGCAAGTGGAATATGGTGTGATAGGGGATTTTGGATTGAATAATGACGGAGTATTGTGTTTCCGCGGAAGAATCTGTATGCCCAAAGATTCGGAGTTGAGGCAAATGATTTTGCGTGAGGCGCATAGTAGCCCATATGCTATGCACTCCGGGGGAAATAAAATGTATCGAGACCTCCGTGAGCAGTATTGGTGGCCAGGGTTGAAACGGGAGGTTACTGATTTAGTGAGTAGGTGCTTAACATGTCAACAAGTGAAGGCGAAACCTCAATTGCCGTCGGGATTGCTTCAACCGGTGAAGATTCCATTATGGAAATGGGAACGGATAACGATGGACTTTGTTAGTGGGTTACCCTTATCGCCTACTAAGAAAGACTCCGTCTGGGTAATAGTGGATCGGTTGACGAAGACTGCCCATTTTCTACCTGTTCGTACGGATTACTCATTACAGAAGTTGACCAAGTTGTACGTAGCAGAGATCGTGAGGTTACATAGGGTATCGGTGTCTATCATTTCGGATAGGGACCCTAGGTTTACATCACGGTTTTGGAAAGCCTTACATGAAGCTTTGGGAACCAAGTTAAATTTCAGTACGGCATTTCATCCTCAGACGGATGGTCAGTCGGAGAGAGTAATCCAGATTCTGGAAGACATGTTAAGGGGCTATGTGATTGACTTCAGGGGTAGTTGGAGGATTTCCTACCGTTGGCAGAGTTTGTTTATAACAATAGCTATCAATCTAGCATCCAGATGGCACCCTACGAGGCGTTGTATGGTCGTAGGTGTCGTACTCCTACTTGTTGGACCGAATTGGGGGAGCGACAATTATTGGGTCCTGAGCTGATATCAGAGACGGAGGAAAAAGTAAAGGTAATTCGGGCACGGTTAAAGGAAGCTTCGGATAGACAAAAATCGTATGCGGATTTGAAGCGTAAGGATATTGAGTTTGCGGTGGGAGATCAAGTCTTTCTAAAGGTCTCACCTTGGAAGAAGATCTTCAGATTTGGAAGGAAAGGCAAGTTGAGCCCTAGGTTCATCGGACCGTACCATGTTTTGAAGCGTGTTGGGCCAGTGGCTTATCAGCTTGAGTTACCTCTGGAATTGAGTCAGATACATTGTGTATTTCATGTCTCAATGTTAAGGCGTTACCAATCGGATCCGTCTCATATAGTACCGATAGAAGAAGTTGAGATAAGACCTGACTTGTCTTTCGAAGAGGAGCCAGTGCGAATTTTAGATCGGGACGTCAAGGTGCTGAGAAGGAAGTCGGTACCGTTAATCAAGGTATTATGGTGCAATCACGGAGCGGAGGAAGCTACGTAGGAGCCTGAGGACGCGATTCGGTAGCAATACCCCCATCTCTTTTAACCAGATAAATTTCGAGGTCAAAATTTTCTTTTAGGGGGTAGAATTGTAACATCCTAAAATTTGGAATTTATGTGTTGCATTATGTTTGGTGTTAAGTTAGTTAAATTATTAATTTTGTATGTCTAAGAGAGGTCCGAGAAGGCTCAGGGTCTATTTGGACCTAGTAAAAATTTTGGCATTTAGCACTTTAAGGAGATAGAGTAAGTGACCTTAAAGCTTATGGAAATAAATGAGTAAATAGCTAGCATAATTGAGCAATGAGTAAAGAGGTTATGGCACCACATGATGTACCTGAAGGGAAGAGATTCAAATCCCATTGTGTGCAAATTTTGACTATTATTTTGTACTCTTTCCTTAAGTGTCGGCCAAGCATGTAAATAAGGTAAGGTGGACTTTTTTTTATTTTTGGCAAGATGGCTAAGGAGAATAGGAAAGAATGAAGGTGAGGAAAGAAATCAAGAGAAAGGGGAAAGTAAGGGGAACATGTGGCCTTTTTCAAGGGTAATGTGATGGAAAGTTTGGTTGGCAAATTTTTGACCATTATGGTCATGCATGTGGACGGTTTTGTGTGTTAGGGGGGATAGCCGAATTTTCCTTGGTGTTTTGGTAAAGTTTTAGTGCTTGTTTTGGTCAAATTCCTTTAGCATCAAGTGTGCCATTTTTCTCCAAATTACTATTCTCGTAGCCGAATTTTGTCTTTGGCAGTTGGTAAAAGTTTTGGAATTGTTTTTGGCCAAAATTCCTATATGCAACTTTGGTGTCATTTTTCTTTTCTCTCCAAATTTCTTTCTTGCTAAATCTTCAAGCCATTGGTGAGCTTATTCTCTTCTTTTCTTTCTTTTTGTTGCCGAATGTACCCAAATCTTTGAGACCAAAATTTGTTCACTCATCACCTTTTGAAAACCAAAACTAGTGAACACCCATTTTCTCTTTTTCTTTTCTTTTAATCATCCTTTCAACCCTTCTTCCATTTCTTAAAAGCAAAACTTCATTTTGATCAAATCTTTCTCTTTTATTCGTTCTCCCTATAGCCGAATATCAATTTACACTTTCCTCTATAACCGAACTTTCATCTTTTCTCTATCTCATCTTCTCAACCGTATTAACACTCAATCCTTGATCAATCGGTGAGTGTTCTTTTCAACTTTTTATTTTATTTCTCTTATTGCCAAATCTATGTTTTGGTTTGGGATGGTCATTTTGACCGAGATCAACACCTTATTCTCTCTCAAACAAGATCTTTTTCTTCTCCGTAGTGATATAGTGGAAGGCCGAAACCTTGATTCTTCTAAAGTCATCGTATAATCGTTGGGAATCGATCCTAAAAATTTTCAAGGTAAGGAGTTATTAAGGGATTCTATAAATCATTCTTTATTCATTAATAGGTTATTGGAATGGTGATAATTAACCGATTATAATTATAGGGATTAAATCACTTGATCTATCCAACCGTTGATCACTCGGAATTAGTGGTAAGCCGATCTTTACCCTTTTGATAATCCATATTTTATCATAATATTGATCTATATAAGATCTAACCGAATGGAGGCTTGTGGTACCGATTCGAATGGAAAGTCGAGTGGAGATCTCAAAAGGAGCGGATTAGCGATCCCTTACTCCTAAATTCAAGCGAAGGGTGGTTTCGGCGATTCGAGACTTTCCACCAGGTTGTGGACCCTCATCCGGTGAGAATCGACTATTCGAGGTTATTCACAATTTTGAGGCATCAGCGATTCGGGATTTTCCATCGGGTTATGGACTGTCAACTGGGGAAAACCGACAAATCGTAGTCGTTCACGATCTTGAGGGTAAAATTTTAGATCGTTTGTTTTAAAGTAGATTTATTAAATCGCGTACGTTGACTAATCGAGCGTTATAATATTTTAGGTGTCGACGATCAAGAAAGCTTAGTGCTTACCGTAATCAGGTGTGTAATCTCACATCGTATTCCGTGGGTTAAAGATTAATATCATATTGGTAGTAAATCGCTTGATTAAAATCGTATTAAGGTGAAATGAGAAAAATTTGGCTTAAATCTCATTATTTTGATAAAATTGACGAATTCGGTATTAACACCGTGAAAGATTACAAAAATGCCCCTAATGGGCCGATCTGTTATTTTGCTATATGGGTCAATCTGTTAATTTGCTATATGGGTCGTTCTGTTAATTTGCTATATGGGTCGATCTGTTAATTTGCTATATGGGCCAATCTATTAATTTGCTATATGGGCCAATCTGAAATTTTGCTTAATGGGTCTATTTGATAAATTGTTATAATGGGACATAGTTTTGTAATAAATATCCGAATAAATTACTATTTTTATATGGTGATTTGTCATGCATTATATACATGATTTTGCATGGGATGGGACAATATTGAAGAGAAGTTCTGGTGGCTCTGCCACAAAATTTTTGGTGGCTCTGCCACAAATCTGTATAGTGGCAATGCCACGTAAATTCTGTTATTCTGGTGGCTTGTCCACAATTATATTTGTTATAAATTGCTTAATGCCTGCGATTGGTGTGTTGATGGGGTGGGTTGACTTGATCCCCACAGGTGTGTTGGTTGGTACGGGTGGTGTGTAGCGAATGGATTACTAGGTTTGGTTTGGGAATTGCATTTCATATACATGTTATATTCGATACATTATTATTATTGTAAATGGGCTTAGGCCCAAATTATTGTTTAATGGGATTTTGGCCCAGTGGACAACAGTAAGTGGGCTATACACTGAGTTCTAGTAACTCACCTCGTTTTTCTGTACCCCTTTCATGTAATGATCAGTGATAGAGACTTGGGCCATGGATGACTCGGTGGAGGCCATACAACAAAAACGGTTTAAATTGGAATTTGGATTTCTTTTTAGTACTTTTAATTACTTTGCTATTTTGAGTTAAGGTTGTAGTAAGGCCTCTGGATTAATTTTTGTTTTGATTTATGTTTGACGAATTTATAGATTGCTCTAAGTATTTTTTATTGAGATTTTTCTAAAAACTAAAATAATCGTTTTCTTAAAATGGATAAACAAAAAGGGTTTCATAATAAACTTTTATAAATATATTTTTCATCAACACTTTTCAAGAATTATTTTCAAATTCTTTTATATCTTCTCGAACTATTGACGATATTTTCAAAGTTACGGTTTTGTAAGATTTTTATATCTCAAATTTATCAATTCATCAATCAAACTTTTATTCAATAATACTTTATCACAAATGTTTAAAATGGGAGTTTGTTTTAATTGATCTATTTATTAAGAAGGACTTAATAGTATTTTTCTCATGTGACATGTCGGATCTGGCCTTAACGCATAGGCCAGGTTTGGGGTGTTACACCCATGGCATGCAAGTTGGAGGTTTTATTTTATGACTCTGTGGCGCGAGAGGTAGAGTCTGATTCAAACTCTGCAAGAGGTGGTTGGAGACTTGGTCATCAAGTTTGAATGAGTTTGAATGGGGGGTGTGGAGTGAATCAAGGAGCAATCAGTGGAGATTTTTAGGGAATTTGAGTTAGGGGGAGTTTAGCCAAATTTGGGAGAGCTTGAGTAGGGGGCTTTTGGCTAGAGGGATTTCATTTGTGCAATTTCGGCATTTAGGATGAGTGAAGAAGTCGAATTTCCTCTTTGGCATTTTAGGTTTTTCTTTTATTGCGTTTCGGGTTTCGCTCTCTATGGCATCTCGTGCATCATTTTTCTTACCATTCGGGTCTTACTCTCTTCAACTTTCTTTCTCTCTCAACTGTTATTCACTTTTGCCAAACACTATACCAATTGCCAATTTTCAAAATCTCCATTGAAGCCTTTTTTGTATAGTGTTTGGCAAAAGTGAATAGTGTTTGGCAATTGGTGATTTCGAAATTGGTGATTCGAGGGTCTTCCGTATTCAACAATACCTGATCCCCTAATTTGAAGTGATTCGTTGTTCCTATTAGCTCGTCTGAGGGCTCCTTCAGTTTCACTTCGTGCGATTCCTGTTCTTTTAGTTTGTCAACCCTAAGGCTTTGTTCCTTATATATTTCTTCTTTTTTGGCACGAGGCCTAAGATCTAGCTCAGCTAAGTGATTTCGTGATGCTTCCTGTAAAGAAGACTGAACCAAATGATTATCAATATAATTAATGTTCGTACCTTTATTACTCGATGTCCTAGCTGAGTCAAGAGCTTGAAGAGTGATTGTTTCGTCGTCTACACGAAGTGTGAGTTCGCCGAATTCTTCCTCTATGTGGTCTTTCTTTATTGCATCGGGGTATGGCACACGAGGTTGGTACTCTGTAATCACCGGTTTTGGTAAATCATGGCACACCTCAACCTTATCTTCACTTACCACAGGTTCTTCCCTTGGGTTTGGTTCGTCTAATCCTTCACTATCGTAAGTGGCTTGATTTTGCTCTCTCGGGTTAGTTTCAGTATTGTTTGGTAGGTGTCCTTGTGGTCGTTCTGACATTAGCTTTACAAGTTGTTCGACTGCATTAGTGACTTCCTTAACTGACTTAGTAAGCTCCCCAACTCGGTCCTCGTTCCCTTCAATCGATGTTTGTTGGTTTGTTTCAGTGTCTTGGAAACGAGTATCTGTGGTTGCCATGAATTTTGATAGCATCTCCTCAAGACTCGACTCCTCTTCCTATTGGTGAGGTGGTTGTTGAAGAATTTGAGGAAGTTCCTGTCTTTGGCTACTTTGATCATCCCACGAGAAATTGGGATGGTACCTCCAACCTGCATTACAAGTGTCTTTATAAAAATTATTTTGAGGTCTAGAATAGTTACCCATATAATGGACTTGTTCATTCTCCATGCCATAGCCGTAGGATGGGTACTCAGGATTGGCCATGCCTCCTGGATTCGAGTCATAATGCATTACTGGGTGTACCTGTGAGAGACTACACAAACCATCAATCTTTTTATTCATCATCTCTAGCTGGTTAAATAACCTGGTGAACACGTCGAGGTCGAAAACACTGGTGGCTTTTGTGGGCGCTGTCCTCATAACTTGCCACTGATAGTTATTTAGTGCCATCTCCTCTATAGACTAAAATTACCTGTAAAAGAAAAATTAGCAAAATAAAAAAAATAAAACTAATAATAAAAAATAAATTGCAATAAAAAAATGGCTAAAGTAATAAAAATAGAGCTTTCTTAATATTTTAGTTCCCCGGCAATGATGCCAAAAACTTGATCGCTGTAAAATCAGAGTTTTAAATATTTATAAAAGAATGATCAAATCTAGAGACTAACTCTGACAACGATGTTAAGGCAAGTGTACCTATCGAGTAGTAGTATAGCTTAGGAAAGACCGGTTATCGAACCCAAAGGAACTAAAAGTATTAATACTCACTTTCTTTTTATTATTTAGTCTTAAAGTTAGAGTGAAGATTACTTTTTAAACTAAATTGACGACAGCTAAACTAAGGACACAAAGACAAGAAGACGAATTGGAAAATAACTTTGTGGAAAAACTCAGTTGATTTTGATGATACCCTCGGGAAGAATCCACCTAGACTTCTCTTATTACCTAACCTTTAATTATATAATCTCTTTTACTTAGCTTGATCCGTGAGATTCCCTAACCTAAATTAAACCCTCTCTCGAGGCGAATAACGTCTAACCCTAGGTTAATTAGTGGAACTCTCGTTCACTTATAATAACCCCTAGGATAGCAGTAAATCGATCAATGGGTTCCCATATTAGGTTTCACCCTAATCCGACAAAATCTCGTAACCCTATCTCTAGGCGTTCGATCAACTCCGCTTAATTATGTTAGATCTTCTCTTAGGCAGGGTCTATTCCTCCTCCACCTAAGCACATTAGATTTGGATTAAGCAACATAATTAAGAGCAAACTAAGTAATTCATCATATAACTTAAAAATCAAATAATAAAATCCATCTAGGTTTCATCCCCTTCAGGTATCTGAGGGGTTTAGTTCATAATGAATAGAGAAAACATCGCAAGAGAAAAAATAAAACAAAACATAGAAAAAAATCCTAAAACCCCCTGAAGGAATCGAAGGAGAATTCCGCTGTCTTGAGTATAATTTCGGCTTCTTAGGATGGATCAACTGGCTATCCTCGCGTTATTCCCTAACTCTGACTTTCTCGGCTTGGCTCCTTGGCCTTGCTTTCGCTCCTTCCGGCTTCTGCCGAACTCCCCTTCCAAGTTGCCCCCTTGGGTGTTTATATGGACTTTGTGATGCCTTACTTGGCCCCTAAGTATCCTAATTCAAGTAGAATTCCTAATAAGGTGTTTGAATAGGCTTTGGAATGTGTTTCTTTTCCTTCAAGTATCCTTTCCCGAATGAAATTTCTCTTTCCAGCGACAGGGACACGACCATGGCACACGTCCGTGTGGATCATGGCTAGGTCGTGCTCGGACTTTTAATGAGGCCAGGCCGTGTCAATTTCTTTCTTGGCCCAATTTGGTCCATTTTAAGCCCGTTTCTCATTCTTTTCATCCTTGGGTGCTTTCCTGAGTATAAAAACATGAAAAGAAAGGATTAAAAGCACTTTTTTTATAAAACAAGGAATAAATCATCCAAAAGCATATTAAATGTGGGATTAAAATATGTTACTTTTACGGTTTATTAGACAAATCGAGCCACAATCATTGGCAATGTAGAGGCCGCCACAAACGTTCTCGTGGGCTTAGGTCGTAATGGGCCTCGTTGGACCGAAATGGGCTATGTGGACCAAATGGGCTCATAGGCGCCACAGGGACGAAATCCACGGTAAATGACTAATAAGGGATTGGACTACGAGGTTTGCATAGCCGTGACAGAATGTGGGCTAAAAGGGCCACACGAGCGTATGGGCCCACTTGGGCCAAGTAAGGGGCCTTAGGCCCAATTACACTATTTTGGCCATATAAGCTATCCAAGTCGTTCAAGATGACGGTAGTCCTTTGGAAAGGTCATAAATTGTACCGAAATACCCTCGAATGGTAGAATTATCGAAATACCCTCAAAGGGTAGAATTACTAAAATACCCTTGAAGGGTAGAATTACCGAAATACCCTTGAAGGTTAAAATTACTAAAATACCCTCGAAGGGTTGAATTACCGAAATACCCTCGAAGGGTAAAATTACCGGAGGGGTGAAATTATCGTTTTACCCCTAACCGACGAAATGACCCTTATACCCCTAGTGGTAGTTTAGTTGATGTGTGTATGCTATCTATATGACTGGTTGTGAATATGACATGCTGCATACACGTAATATTTATGACACGACATTCTGCATTAGGGTTGGGACTTTGATTTGGAGGAAGTACTATACTAGTGGCTCTGCCACGTTTTTACTATTCTAGTGGCTTGGCCACGTTTATTGTTGTTAGCAGCTTTGTTGCGTTACTATTAGCAGCTATGTTGCGATATTGGTGTGCTGGCTGAGTGGGTCGACTTAGTCCCCACATGGTGTGTTGGTTGGTACGGGTGGTGTGTTGGCTGGATTGGGTTGGGTTGCATTTCTGCTCTGTACTGATATTATTTGGGCTTAGGCCCACACTATTACTGTATAGGGATAAGGCCCAGACTGTACTGCTATTGAATAGGGCACAGGCCCAGCCTGCACTCTTATACTGTTTACTGTTTGTTTGTTAGGGGATTACACACTAAGTTTTTCCAAACACACCCCTTCGCATTTAATTGTACAGGTAATCCCCAGCCTTAGAGGATTTGGAGCTGCGAGGGACTCGGAGGTGGCCACATGTTCGCGAGTATTTTGATTTATACCTAGTTTTTTTTAATTATTTTTTGGGGTTGATATTTTTGTAATAAGGCTATTTGAGGTTTTTAACTTTTATATGGGTTAACTTATTACTTCAACCTGCTAGACTAGGAAACACGAGTTTTCAAATCAACACTTCGATGTGACACGTCAGATCCGGTCGTAACATTTAGGCTGAGTTTGGGGTGTTACAAATTATAACTATGACATCTTCTAATTGCAGCTTAAGACCTTAATATTTAATCAATTCCAGCAGTAGGTTATCTTAATCTCATTACAAAAAGTCATATTCGGACAGCATCCATGGAGTTTGGATGCCACATAGTTCACTCAACAACTAACAATCATCAAGACTTTTCCCTCAATTTTCATCACATTTACCAGCATCAGAGTACAACCAATGATTCAAGAAATAACCCTAAACTCACACCATAACCAAACAACAGCCATTTTTTTATTTACAACCATTTCTTCAATTCTCCAACATGATTTATTTGCTCCTAACTAAAAATCAACAGCAAATAATTGACAGTTTAATCATAAAATTCAGATGACTTAATTGAAGAACCAACTAGTTAATTCGACTTGACAATTAACTAAACAAGTAAGTGTGTGTGTAAATTTCAAGGGAAACTTACTGAATTCTTCCCCAAATTGCTGTTATGAGCACAAACTTTCTCCTCCCCTTTACCAATTTGACCGTCTCCCACCTCTCAAACTTCTTAATATGAAGAAACAACAATTTAATATGCCAAATCCATGGCCTCTCAAGCTTCTTAATATGAAGTTTTCCCCTTCCTTTCACCACCGATTTCCCTTCTCAAGGTCAAGGGAAAGAAATTTTAAAGAATTTCCTTCTCCCCTTTTCTCCTCTGCAGTTTCGGACTTTTTGAGAAAGATGGAGAGAAGAAAAGAAAAGAAATATATATATATTTATATATGTTCTTCTCCTTTTTGTAAAGCAGCAAAATAGTAGCAACCATGAAATTTGTAAAGAACAATTTTTTTCCCTATTTAACTATCGCCGAATCAACCATGTAAAACTCATAAGAATTTCAAGCATGGAAATAATAAAGTTGGGGAAGAAGAACTTGGGGGAAATTGGGAAATTAGGGGAAAAATTTGGGAACTTGGTTGAAAAAATCGGGGAAATCTGATTTGGGGGAAATTCGCGACTCCATAAAACGACGTTGTTAAGTTGTGTAATAGGATTTTTACGGCGTTTTACAAAAACGCTACTAATGACAACCTTTTGCGGCGTTTTACACAAAACGCCACTAAAAAAAAAAGCATAAGACGACGCCGTTTGTTTGAACACTTTGTGACGTTTTCAGTGAAAACGCCGGTAATGCATACCTTTTGGGGCGTTTTATAAAAAGCGCCACTAATAACAAAGCTAAAACGGGGTCGTTTAAACAATTAATACTTTTTTGCGGCATTTTTTTGAAAACGCAACTAAATATGCAACAAAAAATGGCACCGTTCTTCAATCTTTTTAATATATTAGCGGCGTTTGGAGAAAAACACCACTATTGCTCAACCTTTTGCGGTGTTTGGACCAAAAACGCCGCTCAAGGCCTATTTGAAATTATTTAATATATAAATTAAAAAACAATCAGTCATATACCCAAAAAACTTTAAAATTATTTTAAATAATAGTATTTCAAACTTTTAACATATATTTTTCACACTAATTAATCTAAACCCTAAACCCTTATCCCTATCCCTTAAACCATACACCATTGACCCTTAACCCCTTAGCCCTTAACCCTTAAACCCATAAGCACTAACCCCTAACCCCTAACCCTAACATTTAAACCCTTAAACCCTAAACCCTTAAAATAGTAACTTTTAAACCCTAAACCCTAAACCATAAACCCTAAACTATAATGATAATTAATTCAATATTTTAAAATTAATATTATATTTTTTACGATTATATAGGAATTTATTTAATATATAAACTAACAAACAGTCAGTCATATACCCAAAAAACTTTAAAATTATTTTAAATAATAGTATTTTAATTTTTTTCATTTTTAACATATATCTTTCTATGCTTTTACTTTCAAAATTTTTTCTAAGTGTCATTTTTTTCTGAAGAATTTAAATATTCAATTAAAAATAAATTGTATTTTAATTAATATAAATAAACCATTTAAATAATAAATAGACAGATAAATGTTTTTTGCATCGTTTTTGACAAAGTGCCACTAAAGCTCAATCCATAGCGGCGCTTTTAAAAAAGCGTCACTAATGCTCGACTTATAGTGGCATTTTTCATAAAGCACCGCTAATGACATTAAAGCTCAACATAAAACGACGGGGTTGTTCTTAATTTTTTGTGGCATTTTTCATAAAGCGCCGCTAATGATCGACATATAGCGGCGTTTTTAAAAAAGAGCTGCTAATGCTCAATCTATAATGGCGTTTTTAAAAAAGCGGCGCTAATGGTCAATCTATAGCGGCGTTTTTAAAAAGCGTAGCTAATGCTCGATCTATAGCGCATTTTTCAGAAAGTGCCACTAATGCTCGATCTACAACGGCGTTTTTTTTTCCAAGCACTGCTAAAAACTTGTTTTGCTGTAGTGAATTTAAGAATTCATTACAATTAAACACCTCTAGCTTCTAGAATACACATTTTGCACCTATTGGAATTTAGTCTTATTAGTCAAATTGGACACCCTATTGATAAAATTTCTGAACAAAATTTTCACACAATCATTCAATTATACTATAGACCTTAAAGAGATAATAAAATAAATATTTCTACTTTGGATTTGTGGTCCTGAAACCACTATTCTGATTTGACCCAAAAATGGGTTGTTACATAGATTCCTACTATGATTTGGTTCAGTACTTTTCCACTTGGCAACGTCATTGCATTTGTGTGTTGTCTTGGGTTAGGTTCTATTTGTGACGGTAACTTTCCCTATGAGTTTATTTTCTCAATTGATGTGGTCATTTCTTTTATAAATGGCTCTGTTTACTGTTGAAAATCCACTATTCTCTTTTGGAAATCCTCTGTTTTCTTTTGAAAATCAATAGTTTGCCATTGTATTTGCTATTGGAATTCAAGCACATTAGCTGCTAATTTATTTACCATGGTTTCTAGAGAGGTACTTGAATCTTTCATTTGTTGTGGAAACCAGTTTTGGTATGGCTAGTTATACTGTGGGTTAGCTCCATAACTCAAGTTAGGATGGTCTATCCAACCTGGGTTATATGTATTAGTGTAAAGGTCATGTCGCCTTTGGGGCAGCCAAAGAAAGTTTCCTACAACATCCAAATGGGCCATAGTATCGTCACACAAACTAGGGCATGCATCAGTTGTATGTTTGGGTGCTACATAAGTTCCGCACAGTCTAGCTGGTCCTATTTTTACCGCAAAAAGAGAATTCATGATATTAGTAAGTTTTTCAACTTTATCTTCTAAAGTTGAAATACTTAGATGGTGAACCCTTCTAGTGGGTTCACGATTGGCTCAAAATTGTTGAGTATTTGAAGCCATCACAGATATCAAGTCCCTTGCTTGTTAGGGGGTCATGTTAA
The DNA here is from genome assembly GCA_005393395.2 of Gossypium australe. Taxonomy (NCBI): domain Eukaryota; kingdom Viridiplantae; phylum Streptophyta; class Magnoliopsida; order Malvales; family Malvaceae; genus Gossypium; species Gossypium australe. The sequence goes on along the minus strand of CM016624.1, from coordinate 122,547,537 downwards.
CCAATACCCCTCTACTGGCGGCATTTATCATATTCATTTCCATGGACTTCAAGCAGTCATAGAAGTATTGGAGAAGAGACTATTCTGTTATCCCATGTTGTGGGCAACTTGCACACAACTTCTTAAATCGCTCCTAATAGTAGTAAAGAAACTCCACATCCTTTTGCCTTATCCCAATAATCTTCCTCCTTAGCTCAGTTGTGTGCGATGCTGGGAAAAATCTGCTAAGAAACAAACGGGAAAGATCAGTCCAGGTTGTGATAGATCTAGGAGGTAGATAAAATAACCATTCCCTAGTAGAGTCTGCAAGGGAAAAAGGGAAAACATGTAATTTGATTTGATCCTTAGTTACGCCCTAAGGTTTTATACTAAGACAAACCATATGAAATTCTTTTAGATGTTTGTGTGAATTTTCATTTTGTAATCCATGAAAAGTCGACATCAACTGGATTAATCCTGACTGAAGTTCAAAATTAGTATCCATAGTAGGACACGCAATGCATAACGGCTATTCTTCTGCAGGAGCTTCGACCATTTGCCAACTCGTTTGAGCCATAGGTTGTTGTGCTAGATTCGAGTTCATATTAACCCTAGCGTTAGACACTTCTTCCCAGGGACTGATGTAACACCCCTTACCAGTATTTGACACCAAAACTAGGTACGAGGCATTACCAGACTTAACATACTTAATCAAACAAAATCGAGACATGAATTTCCACTCAAGTTTAAAACTTTTCATTCATGTTCATGATGTCCCTCTTATGGGCCTATGAGACCCGAAACATACATATAAAGTGGTTCAGGACTGAACCAAAAGCTTATGAACACTTAGAAATTTTTTTCTCAAAATAAGGTCGCACGCCCTTGTCCTTCACATAGCCATGACACATCCGTGTGCTAGGCCGTGTGGCGAATTTAATTTTGGCAATTAATGTGCAGACTTCATAAGGCCTGGGCACACGCCCATGTCTTGAGGCCGAGTCCTCCATGCGGCCGAGACACACGGTCGTGTCTCTGTCCGTGTGTTTACTACTGGGCATTCTGTTTTGCTAAATTTGGATGCAGGGGACACACGGCCTATCCACACGCCCATGGGGCTGACCATGTGTCACACACGGCCTAGACACACACGCCCGTGTGTCTACCCGTCTGGACAAATATAAGGCTATTTACCAAGCCATTTGCCACCCTGAAAAGCAACCACACTTGTACCATTTCCAACAACACATAGCATAACAATATTGCACTTCTAATATTCATATTAAGACATCCACACTTTAATTTCACACTACTCCACCATGCATATACTTCACATATTACTCATACAATTGCGCAAGTTTGCACTTCATGAATTTCATCATCATTGAATAGATATAACTTAACTAATATTGGTCAATTCCAATGGCCGTTTACAAAATGAAATGAGTAACATTAATAGCCAACACATTGGCTAACCAATATGATATATAACAAAATGACCAAGTTCTTATACATGCCATACCTAAAATAATCAAACTTACTATACCCAAAAGAATAGCTCGATAGTGTGAATCGAGATCCAATGTCCTACGACCCTCGAGCTAGTTGGCGATAATACAAAAAAATGGAAAAGAGAGGGAGAAAGTATAAAACTTAGTAAGTTTACATGTAATAGATAACAACATAAAATCCTGTATAACATCCAAATATTTCATTATGAATTAACACAAAATTCTCAAGCAACACTGACATGGCCTACTCTTGCTTACTCTTACCAACCACATATCACATACCGGACTCATTTCTGGTGAGTTTCACATATGTACCTGTATCACTCCATCACATAACTTTAGCCCTTTTTCCATATTTAACATAACCTTAATTCCTTACCCTGTTGAACCACTTGGAATATCGAAGGATACTCGAAAATTGTCATACACATAGTAAGATACCAATGCCATATCCCAGATATGGTCTTATGTGGGATCACATGTCGATGCCGATGCCATATCCCAGATATGGTCTTATACGGTATATCATATTAATTTCGACGCCATATCCCAGATATGGTCTTACACGAGATCGTACGTTGATGCCATGTCCCAGACATGGTCTTATACGATTTCATACCGAAGCCAGGTCCTAGACGTGGTCTTACACGGAATCACTATTCGATGCCGATGCCATATCCCAGATATGGTCTTGTACGAGATCTCAATTTGGTGTCGAGGTCATATCCCAGATATGGTCTTATATGGGACCTTATTAATCAAATGTCGTGGCAAGGGTATCCTTTATATTCCTAAGGTTCAACCAGGACTTCGATATAATAAAACTTCATCATATTTTTCATGAAAACCTCATTAACCAATTTCATAAAAAGGATATATGTTTCATGTAATATCAAGCATTTAAATACATAATAACATAATGTTCATTTATCACACACAAACTTACCTCGATACCAAAATATGTATAGTTGTTCAATTTAGTCCACTACCTTGTTCTTTCCTCAGTTTAGGTCCGAACTCCATGTTTCTTGATCTATAATGAAAAATTTCACTTATTTAATTATCAAATTGACTAAAACAGCCCATGAATCATACTTTGGCAAAAATTATAATTTTACCCCTAAACTTTCACATATTTGCAAAATGGTCCCTAGGCTCATATGATGAAATGTACTCATTTTCTTGGTTACCCAAGCCTAGCCGAACCTATCCTAAGCTTATAATAGCTCACATTTTCCTTCAAAACTGATTTTTACTACACATTTTATCACTTTTACAAATAGGTCCATTTTTAGGTGTTTCCATGAAAAATCACTTAGAGAAAGATGTTCATCACACATCATATTCCTTCATAAAAAAATACATGCATGTCATACGTGGGTAAATTTTTGAACTTGAACTCTAGCTTAAAATATGGCTAGAAATAGTTAAATCGAGCCACGAGGATCTCAAAAATGTAAAGAACATAAAAAAAGGGGCTAGGATGCACTTACTTTGAGCTTGAAAATGATCAAAAACCTTAGCTTGTCTTCTCTTCAATCTTCGACACTTAGGGAAGAAGATGGACACCAATTTTGACTTCTTTTTCCCTTTTTATTAATTTATTAACCATATGACCAAAATGCCTTTAAGGCCATTCCTTGAGATTTTTCCCTTCCATGCCCATTTTTGTCCATCATGAGATATAATGGTCTAATTACTAAATAAGGACCTCTAATAAATTTTCTAAAGCTATCTCATACTTGAAACTTCTAGAATCTCATATTTTTCAATTTTTGCAACTTAGTCCTAAAAGATAAATTGATCACTAAATCATAAAATTTCTTCATGAAATTTTCACACAACCATCCAAACATGTCATAGACCTCATAAAAACCATAAAACATATATTTCTACTTTGAATTTGTGGTCTCGCAACCACTATTTTGACTGGGCCCTAAATCGGGCTGTTACGATTCTCCCCTCTTAGGGATTTTTGTCCCCGAAAATCTTACCGGTAAAAAGGTTTGGATATTGGTTTCTCATATCCTCCTCAGGCTCCCAAGTAGCCTCTTCTACCCCGTGTCTTTGCCCCAACACTTTCACAAGAGCGATACTCTTATTTCTTAATTGTTTGACTTCTCGAGCCAAAATCTTAATCGACTCTTCACCATAAGTCATGTCCGGTTGAATTTCAACCTCTGTCAGTACAATCACATGCGAAGGGTCTAATCAGTAATGACGTAACATAGACACGTGGAATACATCATGAATCTTTTCCAACTCAGATGGCAAAGCCAACCGATATGCTACCGGCCCTATTCTTGCGATAATCGTATATGGTCCAATAAAGCATGGACTTAATTTGCCTTTCCGACCAAATTTGAGAACTTTTTTCCATGGTGACACTTTCAAAAATACTTTATCACCCACTTGAATCTCAATCTCTTTCTGTTTCAAATTCGCGTAGGACTTTTGTTTATCCGAAGCAGCTTTTAAACAATCACGAATCACTTTTACTTTCTCTTCAGTTTCTCTAACCAAATTGACCCCGTGAATCTGATTTTCTCTAAGTTCGGTCCAATACAAGGGCATTCGGCACTTGCACCTATACAATGCCTCATAGGGCACCATTCTTAAACTCAACTGAAAACTGTTATTGTAGGCAAATTCCACTAACGGTAAATACTTTTCCTAATTACTTTGAAATTCCAAAACACAGCATCAAAGCATGTCTTCAAGTATCTATATTACCCTCTCCAATTGTCCGTCGGCTTGCAGATGGAAAGCTGTACTAAAATTCAACTTTGTGCCCAAGGCTTCTTGTAACATTTTCCAAAACCGTGATGTAAATCTCGGATCTCTATCCGATATAATCGACAAAGGCACTCCGTGCAATCTCACAATTTCAGAAATATACAATTTCAACTAATTTATCAAGTGAGTAGCCAGTACGTACCAGAATAAAATGAGCTAATTTCGTAAGCCTATCAACCACAATCCAAACGACATCCTTCTTTTTCAGTGTCAAAGGCAAACCCGTCACAAAATCCATAGTAATTCTATCACATTTCCACTCGGGAACCATCACCGGTTGAAGTAAACCGGAAGGTACTTGGTGTTCAGCTTTCACTTGTTGACAAATCAAGCATCTTGATACGAACTCTGAAATATCTCTCTTCATACTCGGCCACCAATACCATTTCTTCAAGTCATTATACATATTTGTACCACCGGGGTGAATAGACGAACAACTACTATGCGCCTCATGTAGAATTTTCTGAATAAGCTCACTGTAATATCCCGGGTTAGGGGCTATTTTGTTGTTGCATGATATTGCATGTGTTTAGTGTGCTGTGTTGTTGTTTGTGTAGTCTCAGGGTTTAAATGTAGGCTGGAAGTGTGCCTGAGTAGGTAGGAAAAATTTAGTTTTTGAGCCTTAGGTGTAGGGAGCTGGAAGAGTTGGGGTTTAAGAAAATAATTTGGAGTTTTATTACACAAAATGAAGAGCTGGCAAAGTGGCAAGGCATGTGCTACTTGGGAGCTTGGTGTGGCGTCAAATGCATGGGGTGGAGGTCTAGTGTTCGAGCTGCAAAGACCTCACATTTTGGCTCATTTTGGACGGCATAGGAGGGAGGAGTTGGATGAAGTTCAAATTCCTCCTTGGACTTGGTCAAATGGTGGCTTGGATGGTGGAGAGCAAATAGTGGAGGAAGACTTGGTAAACACTTTTGAATTGTGTGGAGTGGAGTGATTGGGGGGATTATGGCCGAATTTGAGGGAGTGGGGAGTGGGGAAGTGACGGCTTAGTGTGGGATAGGGGTAGGCCGAATGTACCTTGGCATTTTGGTACATTTTCGGTCAAGCTTTTAGTAAGCAAAAACTCTCTTTTGTCCACTTTGAAAACCGAAAGCTTTAGCACACTTGCCGAATTTTTTCTTTGTTTATTTTCTCCTAATTTTCCCTTGTTAGCCGAATGTCACCTTGAAGACACACCCTTGGTTTGTTTTCTTTCACTTTTGCTTTTGGCCGAACTTAGCATTCCACTTGCATTCTTTTTTCTCTTTGAAACTTCAGTAGCCGGAAGTTCTCTCCAAAGCCTTATTCTCCATTTCTTTTTCTTTCCAAAACCGAAGGTGTTCTCTTCTTATTTTCTTCCCATTTCTTTTCTCTCAAAAACCGAAAAGCATCTACCTCTTATTCATTTTCTTTCTTCTTCTCAAAACCTTGGCCGATTATCAATTCATTTCTTCTCATCTACCTTTGTTCTTTTCTTGTTGCACAAAGCCGAATTTCCCTTCTTTCTGTTGAAGCTTTGGCCGAATATCAACCCCTCCCTTCTCCATCTTTTCTTGCGTTCTTTTTGTGAGTAAGGCTGAATCTCCATTCCCTCCTAGTGTGGTGTTGGCCGAATCTTTGTTGGTGTTGGGGTAAGTGATTGGCCGAATGGCCATTCTTCTCTTCTCTAAGTACTAGGTTGTTTGCGTTTTGTTCAAAGCCTATGATCGGCTTTGGTTGGAAGGAATTGACCATTGGTTATCACCTTGTATAGGGCTTTTGGATAGTGGAGGCGATCAAGAGGAGTCTTCCTTCCTTGCTAATCGATTAGTAAGTGAAGGGTAAGTAATTGGTATACTATTGTTAGTTCAATCTTTAGATTTCGGTTAAGTTAAAGGTGGTTGGAGATTAACTATTTGTTTATTAGGGTGCCGATTGTTAAAGGGGAATCACTGCTTGATTCGAGATTTGGTAGGAAACCAAATCAAGTATAAAGGAGCAAGTCAATCGAGGGACCTAGATCGATTCGTTGGTATCTTTAGACTCGTAATAACCAGGTGTGTAAACTAACACACTTCTGTTTAGTAATGTGGTTGATAACCTTGTTGTAATTAGTGAAACAGTGATGATTGATGTGATACCCTGTTGGGTATGATCTTGGACTCGGGTAAGTCAGTATTATTATGAGCTTACTGATGATCTATATGGTACCATGATTATGGATGTATGTGATATGGGATAATGATGTTAAACATATTAGCATGATATGTATGACTTGTATGATATGCATGATCACATGAGTTGGTATGATGATGGGTGATATGAGTGGAGGGGGCAGTGATATTTTGTGCTGACGAGCACCAGTGTTTTGGTAACACAACTTTGTGACTTTGGGTCACCAGAGGTTTGGCACCTCCAGAGGTTTGGCACCTCAGCGTCTCGTCCCCGTGGTTTCGCACCACAGTGGGTTGGCCCCACAAGGCGGTATTGAGGGATTGACGCCAGTGATTTGGTATCACACGATGGGTTGGCCCCATCACTCGATTATTGTGACTACGGTCACCAGTGGTTTGGTACCACATTTGTGTCTTTGGGACACCAGAGGTTTGGCACCTCATTGCGACTCGTCCCTGTGGTTTGACACCACCGTGGGTTGGCCCCACTTGAGATATGGGATCGTCTGCTAGTGATTTGGTATCACACGATGGGTTGGCCCCATCATCGGATTTGTGACTGCGGTCACCAGTGATTTGGTATCACAATCGTGTCTTTGGGACACCAGTGGTTTGGCACCACATTGACGGATATTGTGTCTTTGGGACACCAGTGTTTTGGTAACACATTGTGACTATATGTCACCAGTGGTTTGGCACCACCAGTGGTTTGGTACCACACGGGGTAGAAAAGGCGTTACGGATGGTTAGGATCGGGTTGCATTAATTATGTTGCTATGTATGATGTGTGTTAGCATGTTGTTTTACCGAGAGCGGGATTTACGCACTGAGTCCTGTGACTCACCCTCTCCTTTGACATTTCAGGTGACTCGTAGACGCGGACATGGAGCCGGGATGGACTCGGGGTGCTCATGCCATGTTTAATAAAGTTTTACTCAGACTCTATCATTTGGGTACTTTAGTTTAATTACTTTTATTTGGGTTTATTTTGGGTTGTAAAAGGCCTTTAAATTATGGTTTATGATGTCTATGCTGTAAGATAGATTTTTAACGTGCTTTAACAAAATAAGTTGGTAGGAATTTTACTAAAACTTGGAAAGACAACGTTTTCAAAACTGTAACGCAATGTGTTTTCAACTATACCATCGGGTATCACCCTACGTTTTGATATTAAGTAAACTCTAATGATTTTTTTAAATCAAACTCGATGTTCTACTAAGTTAAAAATGTTTTAAGAAACACTAAGAAACTAGTTGAAGTTTTAAATGAATTAAACTCATTTTTCACTACACTTTGATTAAGTTTTCAAAATACATCATTTGATTTCAAACAAGCCTACTCAAATTTTCTTCAAATACACTATGTTTTCATCCAATTTTTAAACGGAAAATTCTAACCTCTCAAATACGTTTATTCCCGTAACATACCAGATTCGGACGTGGTGTTTTGTCCGGGTTTGGGGTGTTACACTCACCATCTTTCGGTACACAGATTCTATCTCGGAACATTAAACATCCATTGAAACTAATCCAAAAATCTGACTCAACACCTGACTCACACTGAAACTCTCTTGGCTTGTAAATCACTGTCCCATTTCTAAGCTTCACAAATCTCTTGAAGAAACATCAGTCTAGCTCTCAAATCAGCTAGAATAGAACCATCATTTGATAAAGTCAACCATGTATTCATAGCCCTCAATGCAAATAAGGATTTCTTACTCAAGGCATTGGCGACCACGTTCGCCTTTCTCGGGTGGTAGTCAATTATTACCTCGTAATCCTTTATCAACTCTAACCATCTTCGTTGCCTTAGATTCAATTCTTTTTGAGTCATCAAATATTTTAGACTTTTATGATCAATGAATACTCGACATTTCTCGCCATACAAATGGTGTCTCCAAATCTTCAATGCAAATACAATGGCGGCTAATTCTAAATCATGGGTCGGATAATTCTTCTCATGCGGCTTTAGTTGTCTAAAGGCATAAGCTATCACATTTCTCTCTTGCATGAGTACACAACCCAATCCATTCAAGGATCCATCATTATAAACGACAAATTCTTTTCCCAGTTCAGGTTGTACTAAAACTGGAGCCTCAGTCAACAATGCCTTTAGTTTCTGAAAACTCTGTTGGCACTTTTCTGACCACTCAAACTTTATATCTTTTTGTAATAACCTCGTCATCGGAGTAGCTATCATGGAAAATCCTTTGACAAACCATCTGTAATAACCAGTTAAGCCTACAAAACTTCTAACCTCGGATACATTCCTCGGCAGTTTCCAAACAATAATTGCTGAAATCTTACTCGGGTCAATACAAATACCATTATCCGAAACAATGTGCCCCAAAAATCTGACTTCTTTAAGCCAAAATTCACTTTTACTAAACTTGGCATATAACTGTTTATCCCGTAAAATTTGTAAGACTGTCCTCAAGTGATCAGCATGCTCGTTCTCATCACGAGAGGAAATCAATATATCATTTATAAAGACTACAACAAATTTATCCAAATATGGCTGAAAGATGCGGTTCATTAAATCCATAAACATGGCGGGGGCATTTGTTAAACCAAAAGGCATAACTAAAAATTCATAGTGACCATACCTTGTCTGAAATGCGATTTTCGGCACATCTAAGTCTTTCACTTTCAACTGGTAATAACTAGACCTCAAGCCTATCTTGGAAAACACAATGGCTCCCTTTAATTGGTCAAACAAATCATCGATCCTTTGTAAGGGATACTTGTTCTTTATAGTTGCCTTATTAATCTGTTGATAATCTATACATAATGCTAGAGCACCCCACGGAGAATAACTCATTCTTGCAAAACCTTTATCCATCAACTCTTGTAACTAAGCCTTCAATTCTTTCAACTCAGTCGGAGCCATCTTGTACGGAGCAATCGAAATGGGCGCAGTACCAAGGGCTAACTCAATACCAAATTCAATCTCTCTAACCAGAGGCAACCCTGGCAATTCTTCCGGAAATACATCTAGATATTCTCATACTATCGGCACTATTCAATTATTAACTCTGATTCTTTGGCATTCATCACAAAGGCAAGAGAAGCTTCATATCCCTTTCTTATGTATTTCTGAGCAGACATAAAAGAAATCACTACAGGCAATCAGTCCTGTTCATCTGATTCAACATGAAGAATATCCCCATTTTCATATTTCAATTCAATACATTTCCTTCCACAATTTAGTATCACATCATGAGCAGTTAACCAATCCATACCAAGAATTACATCGAGATGAGATTTTCCAAAAAATAATGACCTCTAATCATCAAAGGGCAATCTCTACATACCTTGTCAACTAACTCACATTTGCCTAGGGGATTTGACACTTTTATCACAAATTCTGTAGATCCTGGATCAATTAAAGCAACATGAGTATCATACAGAGAAAATGTACCCGTCATCACATCAAGGGATGACGCCTCTTCGCGAGCGCGAATGGCATATGTCCTCGCAGGCACTCTACCCTCAGATCTTGCAATATGCTCTCTAGGTGTATTCTTTCTACTCGTTCCATTTCTCGAACATCTCTGTGGTCTCCCTTTAATAGCAATGTTGCCCGATCTCACACTCTGGTTTCTATCTTTTTCAACCATATCGGGGCAGCCTCCAATGAAGTTCTTGGAAACCACACTTGAAACAAGCTCTCTCATTTGCTCGGCACTCACCAAGGTGATGTCTACCACACTGTGAACATTCCGGTCTACTTGGTCGAGCATTACCAACACTAGCAACAGAAGTGGTTTGAGCTTTAGAGACCGAGTACTGTTTACCTTTACTTCTATTTGAGAACCCAACTGAAGCGGCTGATCGAGTAGTGAACTCTCTCGATTTCTTGGATGAGGATTGAAATGACTTACCCAATTGTCTCTCCCTCGAGTCACAGGACTCAATTTCAGCGTTTCTTTTCTCTTTGGCTAATTCCTCGGCCTTGCAAGCTCTCTCTACTAGCATAACAAATTCCTTCAGTTCAAGAATACCAACAAACAATCAGTTCTAGTAAATATGCTCGAAAGTGCGTATCCACCGAAGCCATCCTCAAACCTTTTACCCATGATGGCTTCGGTGGATACGCACTTCCGAGCATATTTACTAAGCCTTACAAACTCATTTTTATATTCGGTTACAGTCATTCAACCTTGTTTTAACTCAAGGAATTCCTTTCTTTTCTGATCGATAAACCTTTGTCTAATATACTTATTTTAGAACTCTTCTTGGAAAAATTCCCAATTAACTCTCTCCCTTGGTACAACCGACACAAGGGTGTTCCACCACTGGTAAGCCGAATCTCTCAAGAGAGACACAACACATTTCATACACTCTTCCGGTGTGCAAGACAATTCATCAAATACTCTGATGGACTTTCAAGCCAAAATTTTGCTCTTTTCGGATCGTCATCTTTATTAGCTCGAAATTCCTCAGCTCCTTATTTCTGAATTCTATCAACCGGGGGCTTTTCCCTTCTTACCAGTTCTACAACTTGGGGAGCTATAGGGGTAGGCTGAGGAATAGGTGGGGGTGGAGGCGGTTGAGTATTCGGGTTTTTTCGAACAAACTCCGTATACCAGGCGTTCATCATATGGAGAAAGGCTTCCCTAGCTTTTTCTCCACCTCTTTAAGTCACAGTCACTGGTCTATTTTCATTTTCAGTTGGCACCGTCCCTTGGGCAGGGGCCGCTGTGTTACTTTCTACATCATCCACCACTACTCTGTCAGGATCCATTTGCTATATGAAAACATAACTTAAATTGTCAGGAGTCATCACACTATCATTATGTATATACTCATACGTATGGCATGTATAGCTAGACTCGTGCATACGCTATGTTAGTCTGAGAATCTACTAAATCGTAGCCCTGATAAAACTAAATGTAACACCCCTTACCCATATTTGACGCTGAAACTGGGTACGAGGCATTACCGGACTTAACATACTTAATCATACAAAATCGAGACATGAATTTCCACTCAAGTTTAAAACTTTTCATTCATGTTCATGATGTCCCTCTTATGGGCCTACGAGACCTTAAACATACATATAGAGTGGTTCGGGACTGAACCGGAAGCTTAGAACACTTAGAAAATTTTTGCTCAAAATAGGGCCACACGCCCGTTTCTATGGCCCGTGTCTTAACCCGTGTGTGAAAACCTTGACATTCTGTTTATGACGTCAGCAGACATTTAGGGTCACACGGCTGAGTCACACGCCCGTGTGCTAGGTCGTGTGGCGAATTTAATTTTCGCAATTAATGTGCAGAGTTCACATGGCTTGGGCACACGCCTATGTTTTGACATCGTGTCCTCCACATGGCTGAGACACACGACCGTGTCTCTGCCTGTGTGTTTACTATTGGGCATTCTGTTTTGCTAAATTTGGATGCAGGGGACACACGGCCTATCCACACTCTCACGGGACTGACCGTGTGGACAAATATAAGGCTATTTACCAAGCCATTTGCCACCTTGTAAAGCAACCACACTTATACCATTTCCAGCAACACATAGCATAACAATATTGCACTTCTAATATTCACATCAAGACATCCACACCTTAATTTCACACTACTCTATCATGCATATACTTCAAATATTACTCATCCAATTGCGCAAGCTTGCACATCATGAATTTCATCATCATTGAATAGATATAACTTAACTAATTTTGATCAATTCCAATGGCTATTTACAAAATGAAATGAGTAACGTTAATAGCCAACACATTGGCTAACCAATATGACATATAACAAAATGACCAACTTCCTATACATGCCATACTCAAAATAATCAAACTTTACTATACCCAAAAGAATAGCTTGATAGTGTGAATCGAGCTCCAACGTCCTATGATCGCCGAGCTAGCTTGGCGATACTACAAGAAAATGGAAAAGAGAGGGAATAAGCATAAAGCTTAGTAAGTTTGCATGTAATAGATAACAACATAAAATCTTGTAATAACATCCAAATATTACATTATGAATTAACACAAAATTCTTAAGCAACACTGATATGGCTTACTCTTGCTTACTCTTACCAACCACATATCACATATCGGACTCATTTCTCGTGAGTTTCCCATATGTACCTGTATCACTCCATCATATAACTTTATCCCTTTTTCCATCTTTAACATAACCTTAATTCCTTACCCCGTTGAACCACTTGGAATATCGAAGGATACTCGAAAATTGTCATACATATAGTAAGATGCCAATGCCGATGCCACACGAGATCGTATGTCGATGCCATGTCCCAGACATGGTCTTATACGATTTCATACCGAAGTCAGGTCCCAGACGTGGTCTTACACGGAATCACTATTCGATGTCGATGATATATCCCAGATATGGTCTTATACTGGATTTCAATTCGGTGCCGTGTCCATATCCCAGACATGGTCTACGGGACCTTATTAATCTAATGTAGTGACAAAGGTATCCTTTCTATTCCTAAGGTTCAACCAGGACTTCGATATAGTAAAACTTCATATTTTTCATCGAAACCTCATTAACTAATTTCATAAAAAATGGATATAAATTTCATGCAATATTAAGCATTTAAATACATAATAACATAATGTTGATTTATTACACACAAACTTACCTTGATACCAAAATATGTTTAGTTGTTCAATTTAGTCCACCACCTTGTTCTTTCCTCGGTTTAGGTCCGGACTTCGTGTTTCTTGATCTATAATGACAAATTTCACTTATTTAATTATCACATTGACAAAAACAGCCCATGAATCATACTTTGGCAAAAATTATAATTTTGCCACTAAACTTTCACATATTTGCAAAATGGTCCCTAGGCTCATATGATGAAATGTACTCATTTTCTTGGTTACCCAAGCCTAGCCGAACTTATCCTAAGCTTATAATAGCTCACATCTTCCTTCAAAACTGATTTTTACTACACATTTTATCACTTTTACAAATAGGTCCTTTTTTAAGTGTTTCCATGAAAAATCACTTAGAGAAAGATGTTCATCACACATCAAACTTTCATATTCCCCCATTAAACATAAAAAACTACATGCATGTCATACGTGGGTAAATTTTTGAACATGAACTTTAGCTTAAAATATGGTTAGAAATAGCTAAATCGAGCTACAATAATCTTAAAAATGTAAAGAACATTAAAAACGGGGCTAGGATGCACTTACTTTGAGCTTGAAAATGAACAAAACCCTAGCTATGTATTCTCTTCAATTTTCGACACTTAGGGAAGAAGATGGACACCAATTTTGACTTCTTTTTCCCTTTTTATTAATTTATTAACCATATGACCAAAATGCCCTTAAGGCTCTTCCTTGAGATTTTTCCCTTCCATGCCCATTTTTGTCCATCATGAGATATCATGGTCTAATTACTAAATAAGGACCTCTAATAAATTTTCTAATGCTGTCTCATATTTGAAACCTCTAGAATCTCATATTTTTCATTTTTTGCAATTTAGTCCTAAAAGATAAATTGATCACTAAATCATAAAATTTCTTCATGATATTTTCACTTTATTTCTTCATGATATTTTCACACAACCATGCAAACATATCACAGATCTCATAAAAACTATAAAACATATATTTCTACTTCAGATTTGTGGTATCACAACCATTATTCTGACTAGGCCCTAAATCATGATGTTACAACTAACTCATATTCTTTCGGTCTTTAGTGTTTGAGTAGGGTTTTAGTTAACCCTAGACACAACTTTGTCACCTGCTTCTATTTCCAACGGTGGATTACTATGACTTCCTACCACTTTTGACTACCTTTTTGTAGCTTTGTTTGCTTGTGATTAGCTTTCGCAGTCTTTTCTACTTCTAAATCGAACGCAAGAATTCCTAGAGCAGATTTGGTCATAAGAAAAAGAAACAAAATTAGTATGTTGCCGGTCCCCATCAACAGCGCCAAAATTTGTTGTGTCGTTGAAAGTACAAAAAATAACCTATCCTAAGAAATAACGAAAAGAATATTATAAGAAAAGTAGGGTCAAATCTTCAAGCACTGGATCGCTATAGCTTCTTGTTTCTTGAAATCACGGGTGCAGTCGTGCCTAAGAGAAACAGTTGAATTGGGGAAAAAATAAAATAAAACAGAATTAAAAAAGTGGATGAGTCGATTGAAACAAATTGAAATCACAATTGTGAAAGAAACAAAATTGAGAACTCCAGTTATCTCGATCCTCTTTTGGTTCAATCATTGGCTTTTAGGTGATCCTTCTCATGATCGAATAAGTCGGTTATAGTGGAAGAGGACGACTATGACCACCAACTCTACTTAGGTTATAACCTTACGATCTAGAGGAACCTGACTCTAGCCAACTATCACTTTTGTGGGGCCGTTTTACACTAGATCATCATTTCTCAATGGTGAATGCCATGTCATTTTGTCTCTTGGGCTCGACAACCTCTGACGTAGTAAGTTAACGAACCGACTGTGCAATCTTCCCAAAACATACAAAGCGACCGCTCCTTACACAAGATGAAAAGATTGCTTTTGGAAGGACATAGATGGAAGCGTCAGTCCTGTAATGCTGAGAAATGATGAATACTCGTTGAGAAGGCTAAGTGCGGATTCTAAGCCTCATGAACTCTTTTGGAGGAATCTTGATAACCTTTGACTAGATGAGTTTAGTGGCTCATGCTTTTCGAAAAAAAAAACACAAGTGTAATGGAATGAAATTTTATTGAAAAATAAACAACTAGAGCCTTAGAGGGAAGGACTTTTTTACAGAAGTGGTGAGTGAGTAATCATGTCACTCCATCCCCTATTTATATTACATAAAAAAACCTAGTTTTAATTCAAAAAAAAAACCTAGTTTATTCCAATTTAAACTCTAGATGATAATGTTTAAAAGATATAATTTGAAATTAAATCTAAACAATATTATAATAATCCTAACAATAATCCTAAAAATAAAATTCAAATTTAAATAAAGTTTTATGTTCATAAATCTCTTTTTGAATTTTTTTCCCAAGTATACTAAATTTTGTATTTTCGACACCATTTCTTCCCTATTTCGCATGCTGACATATTTTCTCTTTAAATTCACGCTTTTTGCCCCCAAATTTTCTTTTGCAGTCAATTTAGTCCCTACAAGATAAAAAACTATAAACAAAGTAGGATCGAACTCAAAATATATATGTAATTAACACATAAAAGTATGTCATTTTAGAGTATTATCAGTATCTTTCAATAATCAGAATTTATTATTAACAATAAAATGCTATAACTTTTTAATTTAAGACACATAACTTATCACTATAAATAACAACTTTTGGTTAATAACCAAGTGACATAATTTTTTGTTATATAACTTTTCATTTGCAACTATTGGAACATTATATATTTTGAAAATATTCCAACATTAATTTTTATGTATATACGAATATCAGTGTATTTTAATGTACTGTTTCAGGTTTATGAAATGACCTGATATGTGTAGATACAATAACTATATAGTTACAATAAATCGTTCTTAAAATAGCATCTTAATCATTGCTCTTTGCAAACATATTCTTAAAAGAACCATACAGTTACAAGCATTCAACGGAAACTAGCTTGCTTATTTGATTTTATTTTTGGTAATGAACTGACTTCGGGTTTCAATGAACCCTCTATTTATACTTCTAATCCTTCAATAGCTTCAGTGGCTGAAGAGCCCATGGGCTATAAGCATCATAATATTCTGCTACGGGTTTTGCAATCAGTGGTACTTTTAACTTTCAGTCTTCTTCTCCTTTGTGGGTGTATTAGCAAATTTCCATGTTAGGTGACTCAATGTATCTAGTGTCCTGGACCCAGCTATTTCATTTAAAGGAACCATGGCAGTAATCTCTTTTAAATCCTCTTCTGTGAGCTTCAGTCGTAGAGCGTCGATGTTGCTATCGAGATTTTTTATCTTGGTTGTTCCTACAAGAAGGGTCAAAAATCTTATTTCTAATGCAACATCAGAAAAACAAGGCTCATACAGGATGTGTATTTATACAATATTATAGGCAAATCATTCTGCTGTGATGTACTTGAAAGATCTGTATTATCTGATATCAAAGAAGCAAATTGGATGTTGAAAATAGGGAAAGTGACTCACCGGGAATGGGTGCTACATCATCCCCTTGATGAAGAACCCAAGCAAGTGCTAGTTGTGAAGGAGTACATCCATGCTTTTGAGCCAACTTCTCTATTTGCAAATACAATTTCTTGTTCCTCTCCAAGTTTTCTCCTTGAAACCTGGGGTGAAATCTCTTGAAGAGGTTGGAAACAAGTACAAAAAAAAGAAGCTCCCAATTAGAAGAATTGTTTGTATGCAAATCGAGTATAGATTAAAGAAATAAACAATTGAGTTTCCATACCAGATAACTATTTGCAGGAACACTTTCCGCAACGATCCTGCCACCGAAGAAACCACGCCCGAGAGGGCTATATGGAACTATCCCAATCCCAAGTTCCCTACATATGGGGACACATTAAACTACTTAAGCATTCTTTTTTGCTTGAATTTGAGAAGTAAAAAGGAAATAAAATTCTAAACAACAGGTAGCAGAGGATATAGTTCACCTTCACTACAATAAGAAATAGGATGGACAGAACATCAAAAACCAAAGTTCAATTTCCAGGCAACTTATACTTTTAATGATTCAGTATACTACTTTTCAACGAAACCAGTATGGGGTTTTTGAGGAAACCTGCACAGGGGGATTATTTCGTTCTCGATATCACGACTCCAAAGCGACCACTCCATTTGTAGGGCAGTGACGGGATGAACAACATGTGCCCTCCTTATGGTTTCAGGGCTAGCTTCTGATAAACCTATGTACTTTATCTTCCCCTCTTCTACCAACTTCTTCAGTTCTCTCATCTAAGATTGAATTAAGAAAAGCAGCTTAACATCATATTTCCTCCATATATTGACCATTTAAACCACGAAAAATAAAGGATGTGTTAAATTACAGCACTTACAGTATCCTCTATTGGTGTTTTAGTGTCGACCCTGTGCTGGTAGTAAAGATCAATGTAATCGACATCAAGGCGCTTCAGGCTAGCCTCGATCGAGGCGCGGACATATTCAGGGGTACCATTTATTACAATACCAGATGCAGGATCCATCTTAGCAATACCAAATTTTGTGGCCAATTGTACCTTCTCTCGTGGTAGTTGCTTCAATGCCTGAAAAGAGATTGGTTTTTACTCATGGAATCATTATAAAATATGTTGTTGCAACTTGCAATTAAACTCAAAAGCTACACACTAAACTATATTGGAATTTTGGTAAATATGCTACCTTTCCAACCAATATTTCATTAGTTTGGGGTCCATAGATATCTGATGTATCAAAGAATGTGATTCCTCTGGCGAATGCATGCTTGATGATGGAGATGCCAACCTCTTCAGGCACTGGATCATTGTAAAATGCGCTAAGCCCCATACATCCAAACCCCAACTTGGAAACCTACGAAATAATAGATTTTACAGCAGAAATGAAATGAGACAGGAAGATACTTTTTGAACTAGAAATTGGCTTGAGTTCGGATGGAGTTAACAAGGAGTTCAGGCATGGTTTCAAGTGAACAAGAAGTTGAAAAGAACAGAAGGACAAACATCATACCTCAAGTCCTTGAGTTCCAAGTTTCACTCTAGGAATCTCAACACCCTGATGCTGCTCAGCCATCTTTTCTCTTTTATTGTTGGATCAATGCTTTCTCTTGGCGTAGAGCTGAAAAAACAAGTAGATGTATGTGCAGTATTTATAGTAGTCCAGAATCTTGGATAGAATTGATATATATGTTGTATTTCTATTAGTCGAGAATCTTAGATAGAGTTTGACTGTCAACATTGTGACTTCACCATGTATGTCACCTAAGAAGCATGCATGCGTCACCCCATATGCAATTATAAGTATATGGAACGAAATTATGGGTGTAATTTCTTGAGAAAAGTCCCATATAAAATCAAGGACGGAACTATTTTTAAAATTGCAAATAAGGAATGTCTTTGATAATTTTAAAATTTAACTATTCAAAATATTAAAACTCTTATTTGAAACTAAACGTTTTTCAATTTTTATTATTGCTGCCTTTAAAAAACAAAAATATATGTTTTAGATTAGGCTTGAAACCGTTGCATTGTTTTTCATTTTTTATTTTAAATATTATTTTTAATTAAAACTTGGATTTTTAAAAATTTTAATACTATTTAATTTGAAATTGGTGTTTTGTCTAAATTAATTTTTCCAAATATCAAAAATTAAAAATTACTTTTTTATCAAATCGTAAATGGGTTTATCTAATTTTCATTATAATTCTATTCAAAATCTAAAAAAATAAATAAAATAAATAAAATCTACTTTCATTATTAATTTAATTTAGCGGAAAATCACATCCATAATTAGAAAAAAAAATTACAAAACAAGGTTTGATTCCTATGCCCATCTTATTTATTTAGTAGACAATATATACCCATTACTTATTTTCATTATCGATAGTTTGAATTTTAATTTGTTGAATCGAATCACATCCATAATTTTGGAGAAAAAATGTCGACAAGTAAAGATCCAATTCCTATACATATGCTTGACTTAATTAGAATGTCACATTTATTTTTAGAGCAACTACGATATACAATCATTTATACTATTATACATTTAAATATGAGCAATACATGCATATGGTATGATATACAATCATTTTTAGATCTTACACGAGCTTACAAAAGTTTTATTGCTAACCCAAGATCAAATTAAGACCAAGTTGTAAAGATTTCAAAATCTCGAGTTGACGTCCCAACTTTGAGATTCCTCATTGCAACTGTCGGAACCGTCCCTTTTTTGAAAAAGGCGGGAATCGACCTTGGGTTTTGAAAATAAAAACAGGAGTCGCCACCAATCATTTTTTTTCTGAGGTGTGACCGGGTCACCATTGTTTTAATAAAATGTTTTGGTTCACTAAAACATTGTTTTTGGTCCGCGAAGTTTTGAGAAATCGAGTTCGGGAGTCGGTTACGTGCGAGGAAGGGTTAGCACCCTCATCACGCCCAAAATTGGTACCGATTTGATCAATTAATGTCCTCATGTCGAAAGTTGAAAATTTTAAAGGAATTTAAAAATTCGACCTCTTTTGGAAATATTTACGTTTTCTTGGATTAAATCAAGATCTTCTCATTTCGAAGGAATAAAATATCACATCCAATGCTTTAGGACACGATAGTTTAAATCCTTGAGCCCAAGATCATCTCATAGTTTTCCCGAATTGCAAATCAAGACTTTCTCATTCCCAAGGGATTAAAATATCATATCCAATACTTTAGGACACGATAATTTAAATCCTCGAATCGGAGATCATCCCATAGTTTTTCAAATTGAAAATTAAGATCTTCTTGTTCCAAAAGAATAAAATATCACATCCAATACTTTAGGACACGATATTTTAAATCTTCGAATCCAAGATTATCCCATAGTTTTCTCGAATTGAAAATCAAGATCTTCTTGTTCCAAACAAATAAAATATCACATCCAATACTTTAGAACACGATATTTTAAATCCTTGAATCCAAGACCATCTCAAAACTATCGATTTACATAAAATGACGCAAACGAAAATAATCATAAAAATGTCGAAACAAAAACAATAAAATAAAAATATTAAAAATAAAACGAGAAATTTAAAAAAAACAAAACAATGTCAAAAATGATAGAATTAGTAACAACGAGGATAATAAACATCATAATATGAATACTATTAATAATAATAATGCTAATAATAATAATAATGATAATAATAGTAATAGTAATATAGTGATAATAATAAAAAATAAAAGTGATACAAAATATATACAACATAATAATATAGTAATAATAATAGTGATAGTAATTAGTATAGTAATAATAGTGAAGTAGTAATAATACAAAATATATACAATGTAATAATAATAATAATAGTAATAATAGTAATAATAATATACAAATATACAATATACTAATATAAATATAGTAACAATAATAATAATAATGATACAAAATTCTATATAATATAATAATATAATATAGTTATAATAATAATAATAATAATAATAATAATGACATTTAAAAAAATTAATAACAATAATAATAATAGTATAATTACAAAAAGGATAAGAAAAGGGCTGAATTGTAATCAAAATAAAATTAAAAGGGTTAAAACAGAATTAAAGGGGAAAGAGAATTAGGGACTAAGGTGTAACGTGCGCGCAACCAAGAAGGACCGAGATAGAAATAAACCCCACGATTCGAAACGCAGCGTTCGAGTAAGGACTGAATTGGAATATGCTTTAAAATTTAAGACCAAAATAGCAATAAATGAAAGACATAGCCCAAAGGACTAAATCGAATCTTCGCGAAACAAAGGGGGACTAATGCAATAAATAACCCTTCTAGACTAAACACGCGGATCCTCCGGGTCATAAATCGGGTCATGCGCGGATCCCCTCCTCCTTAAACGGCGTTGTTTTGCTGGAGCTATTTAAGCCCAAAACTTCCAAAAAAATTCATTAGTCTCTTTATAGAAAAAAAAATTTCTGATTTTAACCTTCCTTTTCTCTGCAGGTTTTGAAGTAAAAGGGGGGGACTCCAGCCGCAGACTTCGCCGTCGGCCACTGCGCGTGGTGGCTGAAATCCGTAAAGGTGAGCTCTTATATTTTCTTTTTATATCTATATATATTTGTGAACAAAAGAGAAAGATTCGAAATAAAAAATAAAAAAATATACCTTCGAATGTACTGGTATGATTTTGAGTTTTTGACTTTTGGTTTGATCTTTGCTGTTATCGTTTTTTTTTAGATCTCCTGCTCTTGTATTTTTTAAAAAAAACAAAAAAAGGTCTTTAATACATTGTTCTTAGTTGGCTTTTATAGCCGAATAAGCAATAGAATGAAAATACAAAATTTCTTTGCTGTTGTGGTTTTCTTGCTGTCCTTGTTCGTCCGCTTTCGCAGGTATAGAGGAGCAAAGGGGAGGTGGCCGACAGAGGAAGGTGGGCGCAGATGGTGGAGGTCAGTGGGGTTGCGGCGTGTGGCGCTCCTCAGGAGCTAGGGTTTCCCGAAAACCCTAAAAATATGGGTCTTTTGGGCCCCCTTTTTTGTTTTTGATTTGGGCTTAATTTGTAACGGGCCTGGACAAATTGGGCTTTCTACAGCTGCCCCTCTTTGCTCGTTGTCGTGCAACGGGAACAGAGCAAAGACATAAGGAAGGCCCATATCTGTCGGGATCCACTGAGTCTTGTTTCCTTTGGTGCCTTTCTTTGCCAGGTAACTTCAAACTGTAACTTGTTGCTTCGCTCTACTACACTGCTGTTTCCGAGAGATAGGGCTTGCAGCCTCGATTCGCTTTACTATTTCATTGTATCTTCAGGGAGATAACGTTTGTAATTTATAGCCTACTCTACTGCTGGTCAAGGCAATAGGACAATCTTCAATCTATTCCACTACTGGTCAGTGGCAATAAATCAATCTTCAACCCATTCCACTACTAGTCAGTGGCAATAGGACAATTTTTAACTTATTCCACTACTGGTCAGTGGCAATAGGATAATCTTCAACCCATTCCGCCGTTGTTCGATGGTAATAGGATAATCTTCAACCCATTCCACCGCTGTTCGATGGCAATAGGATAATCTTCGATTTATTCCACTACTGGTCAGTGGCAATAGGATAATCTTCGATCTATTCCACTACTGGTCAGTGGCAATAGGACAATCTTCAACCCATTCCACCACTGGTCTGTGGCAATAGGATAATCTTCAACTACTCCACTACTGGTCAGTGGCAATAGTATAATCTTCGATCTATTCCACTACTGGTCAGTGGCAATAGGACAATCTTCAACCTATTCCACCGCTGGTCAGTGGCAATAGGATAATCTTCAACCCATTCCACCGCTGGTCGATGGTAATAGGACAGTCTTCAATCTATTCCACTACTGGTCAGTGGCAATAGAACAATCTTCAACCCATTCCACCGCTGGTCGATGGCAATAGGATAATCTTCAACCCATTCCACCGCTAGTCAGTGGCACTAGGACAATCTTCAACCCATTCCACGCTGTTCGATGGCAATAAGACAATCTTCAACCCATTCCACCGCTATTCGATGGCACTAGGACAATCTTCAACCCATTCCACTGCTGTTCGATGGAAAGAGAATAATCTTCAACCCATTCCGCCGCTGTTCGATGGTAATAGGATAATCTTCAACCCATTCCACCGCTGTTCGATGGCAATAGGATAATCTTCGATTTATTCCACTACTGGTCAGTGGCAATAGGATAATCTTCGATCTATTCCACTACTGGTCAGTGGCAATAGGACAATCTTCAACCCATTCCACCTCTGGTCAGTGGCAATAGGATAATCTTCAACTACTCCACTACTGGTCAGTGGCAATAGTATAATCTTTGATCTATTCCACTACTGGTCAGTGGCAATAGGACAATCTTCAACCTATTCCACCGCTGGTCAGTGGCAATAGGATAATCTTCAACCCATTCCACCCCTGGTCGATGGCAATAGGATGGTCTTCAATCTATTCCACTACTGGTCAGTGGCAATAGAACAATCTTCAACCCATTCCACCGCTGGTCGATGGCAATAGGATAATCTTCAACCCATTCCACCGTTGGTCAGTGGCAATAGAACGATCTTTAATTTGCTTCCTTACTATCTTTAGGAAGACTTCAATCTTCAATCTGCTCCACTATCATCTCTAGGGAACAAAATCTGAACTTGCTACATTGTTCTTTGAGGAACCTGTCCTGTAGAATGTGCTTATACTTAAATAAATTATTAGAATGCTATGACCGGAATGACTCAAATGCTCCTTACTAGATGCATGATGGACGACATTTGCATGAATGTAGAATGTCATATGAGTGGTCTTTTTACAATGATTAGGATGCAATGATTAGAATGAATCGAATGCCCCTAATGTGAATGATGAATGCATGAGAATGATTCTTTCGCAACGCATCATCCTGCCTTCTTGTTTGATTGATCTCTTTAAGGGTCAACATTTCGGATCTTGATTACCCCATGAACCTGGTTAGTTCTGAATATTGACCTCACTTCAGGTTCTCGTAATAATTAGAAGTTTTTAGAGTAATATGTGAAACTCCTTTAATTTGAATATTACTTGTCCATTAATCGTTATTTTTGATGAAAAGTGCTTGGAAAATGTCATTACAATGGATATTTGGGTTAAGGCTCAAAATGGATAAACTGATCAAAGGATCATGTTTTGACAAGGCAAATTTTGCTAAAATGTGGAATTGAAGATGAAAACAAATGACCAGATGTCATAGCATGAGCTTCTCTGTACAAATTTCTCGAGAATCCCTTTTATACTTGATAGGTGTTGGATAGACTTAGAAGACTTTATTGATGCCCCAAGACGTGACGTCTCTCTCTCTTGTTAACTCGAGTTGTAGCAAGACCGTTGCATACCTCCCTCTCAAAAATTTGAATTGCCCATTCTTGGGTTTTCAATTCAAAACCCCTTCGGTCACAAAGCGCCCATTGCGGGTTTTCACTTTGGCCTCTCTATTTTTTTTAGGCGAAGTATTTCTTGACTAAATCTGAGTTCACAGGATTCGGTAAACTTTTGCCATTCATCTCTGCTAAAATTAGAGTTCCACCAGAAAAGGCCTTCTTTACTACATAAGGTCCTTCCCAGTTTGGCATCCATTTTCCTCTAAAGTCTTTTTGCAAGGGAAGGATCTTTTTCAGGACAAGGTCTCCTTCATAGAATTCTCTATGGCGAACTTTTTTATTATAAGCCCGTATCATTCGCTTTTGATACATTTGTCCATGACGAAGGGCTCTTAACCTCTTTTCCTCGATTAGGTTCAGTTGATCATACCGGGATTGAGTCCATTCTGCTTCATCCAATTTTAGTTCAGACAAGACCCGAAGGGAAGGGATCTCAACTTCGATCGGAAGTACCGCTTCCATCCCATACACCAAAGAGAAAGGAGTTGCCCCGGTAGAGGTTCTGACTGATGTTCGATAAGCGTAAAGAGCGAATGGTAGCTTCTCGTGCCAATCTCTGTAAGTCTCAGTCATTTTCCCCACGATTTTCTTAATATTCTTGTTAGCTGCCTCGACTGCACCATTCATTTTTGGACGATATGGTGACGAGTTGTGGTGTTTGATCTTGAATTGACTGCAGACCTTTGTTATCGTACTGTTGTTCAAGTTTAGTGCATTGTCAGATATGATCCTTTCGGGCATTCCATACCGGCATATGATTTCTTTCTTTAAGAACTTGCTGACTGCTGACTTCGTGA
Organism: Gossypium australe; assembly: GCA_005393395.2. NCBI lineage: Eukaryota > Viridiplantae > Streptophyta > Magnoliopsida > Malvales > Malvaceae > Gossypium > Gossypium australe. Next base: position 122,522,784 of record CM016624.1, on the reverse strand, counting down.
CATTCGCATACGAAGTGGCTTCTACCCATTTGGTGAAGTAGTCGATTACCACAAAGATAAATCGATGCCCGTTCGAGGCTTTTGGTGAGATCGGCCCAATGATGTCCATCCCCCATATAGAGAAAGGCCATGGGGAGGTCATGACATGGAGAGGCGAAGGAGGTACGTGCATTTTATCCCCATAAATTTGACATTTGTGGCATTTCTTGGCATAGCTGATGCGGTCTCCTTCCATTGTTGACCAATAATACCCGAATCTCATGATCTGTCTTGCCATTGTAAAACCATTAGCGTGTTCCCACAGACGCCCTCATGAACTTCTTCGAGAACCCTCTTGGCTTCAACAGCATCCACGCATCTTAGAAGTACCTGATCCTTCCTTCTTTTGTATAGGATTTCTCCGTCTAAGACATAATCGCTAGCCAGTCTTCTCAACATCCTCTTATCATTTTCGGTTGTTCGGTTGGGGTATTCACGATTCTTCATGTATTGTAATATATCGTGATACCAAGGGTGATCGTCCTTTTCTTCTTCTTCGCTGACGTTGTAGCAATGAGCCGGAGCCTTATAAATGCTCATCTGAATGGGCTTCACTTCCTCATGCTTGTTCAGTTTGATCATAGAAGCCAAGGTAGCTAGGGCGTCGGCCATCTGGTTTTCTTCTCGTGGGAGGTAACAGAAAGCGACGTTTTCAAACTCCTTGATTAACTCCAAAACTAAATTCGATAACTGATTAACTTGGGATCTCTCGTTTCCTATTCACCTTTCAGTTGGTAGATTACCAGCGCAGAATCACCGTATACCTCCAATGTTTTAATTTTGTGTTCGATGGCTGCACAGATACCCAGGATGCATGCTTCGTATTCAACCATGTTATTCGTACAATCGAAATCTAATTTGCTGGTGAGAGGATAGTGATTTCCATCTGGGAATACTAGGACTGCCCCAATTCCATTCCCTACCGCGTTTGAAGCTCCGTCAAAGTTCAGTTTCCAAGGGAGGCTCTCCTTTTGGACATCTTCCTCAGTGATTGCCACGTACATCAGGTCTTCATTTGGAAAATCTAATTCCAATGGTTCGTAATCTTCTAAAGCTCTGCTGGCTAGAAAGTCTGCTATTACGCTTCCTTTTACAGCTTTCTGGTTTATGTAGATTATATCGAACTCAGAAAGTAGAATCTACCATCGGGCCATTCTTCCATTTAGCGCAGTCGATTCCATCATGTACTTGAGAGGGTCTAGCTTTGAGATAAGCCAAGTGGTGTGATATAGCATGTACTGTCTCAGTCTCCGGGTCGTCCAAATCAAAGCGCAACAAGTTTCTCAATTGGCGAATATCTTGTCTCGCATTCTGTAAACTTCTTACTGAGATAGTATATCGCTCTTTCCTTTTTTCCTGACTCATCATGCTGGCCTAGCACACATCCCATAGAATTTTCAAATACTGACAAATACAATATCAGTGGCCTATCTGGGCAAGGGGGCATTAGTACTGGGGGTTCAGACAAGTAATGCTTGATCTTATCAAAAGCTCCCTGGCACTTCTCAATCCATTCACCTGAGTTGTGTTTCCTAAGAAGACGGAATATAGGGTCACATTTCTCTGTTAATTGTGCAATGAACCAAGCGATATAGTTTAATCTCCCCAGGAAACCTCGAACTTCCTTTTGGGTACGTGGTGGAGATAACTCTTGTATAGCTTTTACTTTATCAGGATCCACCTCAATTCCTTTTTCACTGACTACAAATCCTAACAATTTTCCCGACCTAGCCCCAAAGGTACATTTTGCTGGATTGAGTTTCAGTTGGAATTTTCTCAGCCTTAGAAATAGTTTCCTCAAGATTTGTACATGCTCTTCCTCAGTCTTGGACTTTGTAATCATGTCGTCCACGTAAACCTCGATCTCCTTGTGCATCATGTCGTGGAAGAGGGTCACCATGACTCTTTGATACGTTGCCCCTGCATTTTTTAGTCCAAACGGCATTACCTTGTAGCAAAATGTTCCCCACATGGTTACGAATGTGGTCTTTTCCATATCCTCAAGGTGCATCTTAATCTGGTTATACCCGGAGAAGCCGTCCATGAAAGAGAAAAGTGAATAACCAGCTGTGTTATCCACTAAGGTATCGATGTGAGGCAACGGAAAGTTATCTTTTGGGCTGGCCTTGTTCAAATCCCTATAGTCCACACACATTCGTACCTTTCCATCTTTCTTAGGAATAGGCACTATGTTTGCTACCCATTTCGAGTATTTGACCACTTGCAAAAAACCAGCATCGAACTGCTTCCTGACTTCTTCTTTTATCTTTAACAAAACATCAGGCCTCATTCTTCGAAGTTTCTGTTGAACGGGTCTACATTCCTCCTTTATGGGGAGGCGGTGTACCACTATATCTGTGTTCAATCCGGGCATGTCCTGGTATGACCAAGCGAAGACGTCCTTGAATTCTTGTAGTAACTTGATGAGGTCTCGCTTTGTCTCCGCAGTGATGTTAGCCCCGATTTTCAACTCTTTCCCTTCTTCCAAGCTCACAATTTCCACTGATTCTTTGTGGGGCAAGATTTGTTTCTCCTCTTGCTCTACCATCCTTAACAATTCAAGAGATATGCTACTATCTCAGTTATCTTCAAAATCTCGAGAATCCTCCCTACCCATATCTTGTTCAAAAGGAGATTCTAAGCTAATAATAGTGTCACTCATGCCATTGATATCTGGGGACCTGTTGGAAAGGACAAAGCAAAATGCAAAAACAAAATAATCTAAGAATGACCATTTGTGTGAATGATTATGAATGGAATGTAAAGAGTGAAAAAATTTGCTCGAAAGATGCATTTTATTAAAATAAAGATGCTTGGACATATGCCTATTCAACAAAGGGTTCCCTATTACTCCTAGGCTTAGAGCAATAGGTGTGCTTTGAACATTACTCTGAATTGATTCTAAAAGCTACGGAAATCTCTTCCACGGTCCAATTGTTCAGAACACTTCAAGGAGCATAAGGGCGAATCCCGGATAAATCTCTTTCTTCAGGCTTTCCTTCAAATATGGCGTTGATGCTCAAGTTTCCTAACATTTCTTCTGCTTCCTCTCTTATTGCCATGCTTTGATCAGGGTATAGGATCCCCCCTGAGACAAATGTTCTGGATAAATGAGGAAAGGTCATTGGTTCCCATTTGATCTCTTCTTCGCCTAGGCGCACCCTTCTTCTTTCCCTTCTCTTTTCTTCCTCTCTCCTCCTTTGTTCTGTATTTGGCTTGAATCCTAAGCCAAAGTGGTCTCGTTTTTCTCGTCGCATCGGCACTTCAGTTCTTCCTTGAAGGTACTTTCCGAGCCCTTTCCCTGTTAAGGCTCCCTTTCCAACTGTCATCTGGAGGCACATCTTCGTAGACTTAGATACTCTGGGTATAGGGATTTTGCTGCCCTCGGCAATGAAGGTTGCGTTGATAAATTCTAGTGATCAGAAAGAACATTCCATCGCTTCCTCGTCCACCCCAATATACGGAGCGTCACTAGTAACGGATGCTATGATATCCTCTTCAGCGTTGATTGTGATCAACCTTCCTTCCGTTACTAACTTCAACTTCTGGTGCAGTGATGACGGTACTGCCCCAGCTAAATGGATCCAGGGTCTTCCTAACAGGCAATTGTAGGAAGGTTTGATGTCCATCACTAAGAAGTCCACCTCGTACGTAATTGGGCCGACCCGAAGAGGTATATCGATTCTCCCCATAACTCTTCTCTCCGTACCATTGAATGCTCTCACAACATTATGACATGTTTTCATGTGGGTGTAATATCCCGGGTTAGGGGTTGTTTCGTTGTTGCATGGTCTGCATGTTGTTAGTATGCTATGTTGCTATTTTTATGTTCTTGGGGCTTAATTTTAGCCTAGGTGTAGGCCTGAGTTAATGGAAGAATTTTAGTTTTTGGGTGTTAAGTGAAGGGAACTGGGGAAGCTGGGGTTTAAGAATTATTTTCGTGGTTTTATTGCACAAAAGGTGAGCTGGCAGAGTGGCAAGGCATGTGCCACTTGGAGCTTGAAGTTGGCGTCATTTACAAGGGAGGGGAGGTCCTGAGTTCAAGCTGCAGGATTCCCATTTTTGGTGCCTATTTTGGACGGCATGGAGGAAGAGTTAGAAGGCAATTTGAACTCTGCCTTGGACTTGGTCTTCTCATTCAAATGGAGAGTGGAGAGGGATTTTAGGAGGTTGACTAGTTCAACCAATTTGAATGTGTGGATGTGAGTATATTGAGGGATATGGCCGAATTTTGGGGGCTTTGAATGGGGGGAAGTGACGGCTTGGTATGGGGATTGGGTGTGCCGAATTTCTTTTTTGCATTTTGGGTGGTTTCGGTCAAAGGCTGGTAGCAACCAAAGTTCTCCCATTTTTGACAAAACAAGCCGATTTTTGTTGCCATAGAAAATTCTCTCATCTTTTCTTCACCCTTTGAAACCGAAAGCTCTCAATCAATTCTTTTCTTTTTCAATTATTGAAACCGAATTCAGTGACCCCTCTTTCTCATTCTTGCTCTTTCTTTTCTTTTTCACTCTTTCATAACTTTTGTGCCGAATTCATATCCCCTCCTAGCCGAATCTTCATGTATGCCATACCATTTCATTAAGCCGAAACACTAATTCCCAAAACACATTTTTTCCATCTCTTTTCCTTCCAAAACCGTAAGTTCTTGTCCCCATCTATTTTCTATTTTTCTTCCATTTCAAAGCTCTTGTAGCCGAATATCTCCCCTTCTCCTAGTAGTCTCCCTTGGCCGAATCTTTGGTGGTTCTCTCCTAGTGTGGTTAGCCGAATCTTGGTTGGTGTTGGGGGTAAGTGTTTGGCCGAATGGCCATGTCTATTTTCTCTAGTTCTATATTGAAATTGGTTGGATTAAAAGCTTATGTTTGGTTGCGGTTGGAAGGATATTAAGCTTTTGATAATCATCTTGTGTTAGGGTCTTTGGACGTTGAAAAGTAGCCGAGAAGAGCCTTCACCCTTGTTAACCGATTGGTAGGTGGTGGTAAGTATGGGCTTGTGTTTATTCTTTCAGTTCGATTAAGACAAAGGACTAACTGTTTGTTGTTAGGGACTTGACCGATTGGCAAAAGAACCACTGTTGGTTCGGATTTGGGAGGAAACCAAATCTATCGAAGGTAAGAGTTTAAAAGTAAGCCCTTTGGTTTGATAGCTTTGGCCGAATGCTATGGATGCCTAATCCCTTTGTTGGCCGATTGTAGGAGCTAGTCATCGAAGGGATCTAGATCGCTTTGGTTGGGATTTCTAGACTCGTAACTATCAGGTGTGTAACTAACACACCTATACCTAGTAATATTATTATTAAACCTGCTTGCTTAAATAAAAATCATGACAGTGATGATTGAAATGATACCCTGATGGGTATGAGCCGGGACTCGGGTAAGTCAGTGTTATTATTATGAGTCATTGATGATCTGTATGATATCATGGTTATGGATATGTGACATGGGGTATGAGATTAGACAGATTGGCATGATATGCATGATAGTATGATATGCATGATAGTATGATATGCATGATTACATGAGTTTGGCATGTTGATGGGTGATACGAGAGGAGGGAGCAGTGGTATATTGTGCTGACGAGCACCAGTGCTTTGGTAGCACACTTTGTGACTTTGGGTCACCAGAGGTTTGGCACCTCCAGAGGTTTGGTACCTCAGCGTCTCATCCCAGTGGCTCAGTACCACAGTGGGTTGGCCCCACAGATGATTATACGGGATTGACGCCAGTGTTTTGGTAACACACGATGGGTTGGCCCCATCACCAGATTTGTGACTACGGTCACCAGTGCTTTGGTAGCACATTGTGTCTTTGGGACACCAGAGGTTTGGCACCTCATTGCGACTTGTCCCTGTGGTTTGACCACCGTGGGTTGGCCCCACTTGAGATATGGGATCGTCTGCTAGTGTTTTGGTAACACACGATGGGTTGGCCCCATCATCATTGGATTTGTGACTTCGGTCACCAGTGCTTTGGTAGCACAACTGTGTCTTTGGGACACCAGTGCTTTGGTAGCACATTGACGGATATTGTGTCTTTGGGACACCAGTGCTTTGGTAGCACATTGTGACTATATGTCACCAGTGGTTTGGCACCACCAGTGGTTTGGTACCACACGGGGTAGAAAAGGCGATATGGATGGTTAGGTTCGGGTTGCATTAATCATGTTGCTATGTATGATGTGTGTTAGTATGTTGATTCTTTGGGAGCGGGATTTACACACTGAGTCACTCGACTCACCCTCTCCTTTGACATTTCAGGTGACTCGTAGACGCGGACAGGGAGCCGGGATGGACTCGAGGTGCTTATGCCATGCTGAATAAAGTTTTTACTCAGACTTTATATTTTGGGTACTTTAGCTTATTTACTTTCACTTGGGTTTTTCTTTGGTTTGTAAAAGGCCTTTAAATTTATGTTTTAAGTTGGTTGATGTTTTAATTAGATTTAATATGCCTTAACAAAATAAGCCGGTATAAGTTTTACTAAAACCTGGGAAGATAATGTTTTCAAAATTATATCGCGACGTGTTTTTAACTATACCATCGGGTATCACACTAAATCTTTTTGACAAACAAATTCAACCGGTTTCCAATTCTAACTTGTAATTCACCTAAGTTCAAGAGTGTTTTATGTAACATTAAGTAACTAATGAGGTTTTAAATGGTTTAAACTCGTTTCAACTACAAATTCTGGCTAAGTTTTCAAAATCTCCGGGTTTCAAATATAGCAACTGTTTTTCAAACAAGACTACTCGAATTGTCTTCAAAATACACTGTGTTTTCACTCGGTTTTTAAACGAAAAATTTAACCTCTCACAAACGATTTCCCCGTAGCATACCAGATTCGGACGTGGTGTCTTGTCCGGGTTTGGGGTGTTACAGTGGGAGCTATCTACAGGCAACCTATTCAATGTGGATAAAGGTAATACATTCAGGGCTGACCCGTTATCGACCAACACCCCGGGCAATATATACCCTTTGCAGTGCGTAGTTATGTGTAGGGCCTTGGTGGATCCCATACCCCCCGGAGGTATCTCATCATCGTTGAAGAAAATGAAGTTGTCGGCACTTAGATTTCCAACTAGACGGTCCAGTTTGCTGATAGATATATCGCCCGCTACGTATGTTTCGTTTAATACCTTCATCAACGCGTTTCGATGAGTTTCTGAGCTCATGAGCAAGACTAGTACCGATACGCGAGCTGGCTGTTTGTGTAGTTGCTTCACAACACTGTACTCGTTGTGCTTAAGTCCTTAGCCTTGTTCTCTGTCACGGGCTCATTGACAAGTGCTTCGGGTCTCATCGTCCCTTCTTCATTTTGCTCGGTTATCACGGATTTCCCTTTAACCAGTTCGGCCCTTGTGTTCGGGGTATAACGCCTTCCACTACGTGTGAAAAAGCCCTCATCTTGGTCTTTCTCCACAGCATTAACTGGATTCTCTTTTCCCGGGATTACTACCTTACAATCGTAACTCCACGGGACCTTTTTATTGTCCCTATAAGGGGAAGCTACGGGCTTTTGAATTATGACCTTCGGCGTGATTGATACTCCAGTATCAACCGTTCTTGGTCTTGATATAATCACCGCAGGGCGGTTGCCCCCATAGATTCTCCTAGATGATCCTTCTTCCGACGTGTGGACCTCTCCTTCTGGCGTGATTTCAACCGTTCTAGGTCGTGATATAATCACCACAGGGCGGTTGCCTCCATAGATTCTCCTAGATGATCCTTCTTCTGACGTGTAGACTTCTCCTTCTTCTGGTTCTCCAATCTCTTCGTAGAATTCCATCTCCTTGTTATCCATGAGATCTTGAACGATAGCCCTGAACTTCAAGCATTCTTGAATATTATGACCCGTTTCGGTATGAAACTCGCAATATCTTTTCGCTCCTTCAAGCTCTCCTCTCGGCTGTTGCGTGATTAAGCCTCTGTTTATCATTTGCTTCCAAACCCATCTTAGCGGGGTTTTTACCTCCTCGATGTTCATTTTCACTCTTTTTCCTACTTTCTCCCCCATCATGTTCACCCCGTTATTAGCGTGATTGGGTAATGGGTGTTCTGTATCGTTAACTTTCAAACACCCATTTGAATGAGTTTTTCTACCAACTTCTTGAAGGCGAGACAGTTTTCTATTGAATGTCCAACAACCCCCGCATGGTATTTGCATTGTGCATTTGCATCATACCATTTAGGGTATGGAGGCTGAATGCACTGTAAGTAATGGGGGGCGACAACATGTGTGTCGTACAATTTTTGGTACAGTTGCCCGTATGTCATGTAGATCGGAGTGAACTGGAGTTTCTCCCCATTCGGTTTTGTATTGGATTCATGTTTATGTGAGCTTGGACGGTCGGTAATTACGGTACTGGGTTGATTCAGGGTGACTGACTTGTCACGGGACTCACGTTATTTACATCACCCTCTCTTTTCTTTAAGGCCGTCTTTCTGGGACCTTCCCCTGCTTCTATCTTGCCACACCTAACCGCGTGTTCTATCTTTTCTCCACACCTCACAATTTCTGAAAAATCTGTCATAGAACTCCCCAACATGTGATTGATGAAAGAAGCTTTCAAAGTATGGATGAAGTGTGGCTGTTTCTTCCTCTAAAAGAGGCGGTTGAACCTGTGTGGCTACCTCTCTCCATCGTTGAACATACTACCTGAAGCTTTCGCTTGGCCTTTTCTCCATAGTTTGGAGAGTGACTCTGTCGGGAGCTATATCTGCTATATGGCCGTAATGTTTCATGAAGGCCTGGGACAGGTCCCTCCATGTCTTGATTTGGGTACTACTGAGCCGATCGTACCATTTGGCCGCAGACCCAACCAGACTATCCTGAAAGCAGTGAATCAATAATTTTTCATTATTAGCGTGCCCCGCCATTCGTCAACTGAACATCTTCAGGTGTGCTCCAGGGCAGCTAGTCCGGTTGTATTTTTCAAAATCCGGAGTCTTGAACTTTGGTGGGAGTACTAAGTTTGGGACCAGACTTAGCTCTTTGATATCAATTCCGCAACGAGTTTTAGTCTTTTCTATCGCTTTGACTCTCTCCTCCAACCATCTGTAGCGATCTTCCATCTGCATTGAGGGTTCAGCTTTCATTCTTTCTTTCTCCATTTCATCAAAATCCGTTACCATAGGGTTAATAGGGTCATCTCCCGGGTTGGATCCTGAGCCCACTTGGAAATTCATGGGAGATCCAATGTTAGCTTGGCTTTGTTGAGGCCTAATTGGGACGGATGGTCTCCGGGGATATTCTTCGTGCTGTGAAGGCACTTGCGGCAGAGTAGATCTTGAGGGAATATCTTCATTCTCCCCTCCAGTAATAGCCATGGGGCTTTTTCCTTTCTCCATAAATCTGTTCAATAGTTGGGTCATTTGAGTTATCTGAGACCTCATGTCCCTCTGGGACTCCATCATGTCATGCTGGATTTTGGCTAGCTGCTCTTGCACCTGTGCTTGCACTTGGTCCTGCATCTCCTTTTAGAATTGCTCTAGTCTCTGATCCATTTTCTTTATCTTAGTGCGGGTGCCGTACGGATGTTTAGCTTCCAGGTTTCCCCTTTCTTTCTCTCTCTGTTGTATAATTCCAACTAGTCAGATTCTCTCAATGCATATGATGTGATGTGATGCGAGTGTATGAAGTGCGAATGTATGAAATGAATGCAAAAAGACCGAAAGGTGTTGATTTTGATTCAGTTCTATTAGATCAACTTTATTGGAAAACAAGGTTCTTTACATAGAGCAGACGATTATACATACGGCTTTGCCTTAGCACCTAAATCTTTGACTTCTTTAAGAAACCAAGCTAGGCTTTGGCCTCGATCTGATCCTGACTCATACATCAGACTTAATACATCAGCCTGAACTGCCAAAGTTTGCAAATGAGCGGCCACTTCTCGGACTTGAGCCACAACTTCGCCCATTGCATAATCTCTATTCCTAACCTGCTCTTGAGAATGGTGGAGTTGCTCTTTCCAATGTTTATTAAGAAGCTCAACTTGACGTTCACCATTTTGCAATGCAGTTTCAAGCTCTTCTATCTTTCTTTTCAACTCCTTGACCTTGCTTTGGCTGGCTCTTAATTTATATACCGAATCACAATTTTGATACAGGTGCAGTGATCTTTCCAATTCCACCGTTCGGACCCGTAATTGTTCTTTCTCACTTTGACTCTCCAACAGGCTCTTTTTCAAAATGTCTTCACGTGCTCGAGCATTTTGGCACTTCTTTTCCCATTGGTCAGCCCTAGTCTTTTTTTCTCTATTCTCTTGCCGCCATTGCTCTGATGTCTTGCCCAATCCAGCAGTTCTGATTGACGTGCGTAGTTTCTTGTAATTCGTTTTTAAGCTATCCAGATCTAACTTATAGATGTCGATGTCCAACCCTAACTGCATCTTTTCCTCCTCTAGCTGCTCTATCTTCTTTCCCAATTCCCGACTCTTGTTCTCGAAATCCCCTTTGATGATCTCTAATTCAGATGGGACAACTCGTAAATGCTCTTTTATGGGTAAAGCATCCCCCTGGCTTGGCATCGGGACATTGTCATTGATTCTTGTATTCCTCCACTCGTCATATTCGGGGGTTGTCATTGGTCCTACAGCGAGCCCCTTCATTCGTCGGGTTTGGATCCATGCACTCGTTATCTCACAAATCTTCTTCTTATCACCATCGTCTTTGTATGAAAACTCACTCTGGGCTAGCCCATGCATTGCAGGTATGAACTGTCTTGATCGATACTGCCTCGCTGCGAGTAGTGGAGCTTACCCAACAGCTCTCCATATCCCGAGTAAAGGAACCCAATCAAACGCTCCACACCGATACAAAATCTCGTCAGGGATCATCCACGGAGCTCTCCATTCAACATCTTCTACTTGTAAATTTTGGAGAATTGCTATCCATTTCTCTTCAGAAAGGTCGTCCCGTCTTGGCGTAGTTCCTAACTCCTCCAAAGGAGAGTAGTTCTTGAAGAAGACTTTACACGAGACCTTTTCCACCTTCCAAAAGTGGCTATGAAACCATGATAGCAAAAGCTGCGCGCACCCTATGAATCTCCCTTCACCTACTCTTCGGCTAGCGCTCAATGATCGGAATGTTTCGGCTAAGATTACGGGGACAGGTGTGACTCCTTTATTCAGTTTATCAAATAGGTCTGAGACAGCTTCCTCCACATATCCTAACGCCTTGGGAAAGACAACCAAACCATGGATGCTTAAGGCAAAAATATCGACCTTCTTTTTTATATCAGAATGCGCTAGGATTAAGTCCCTTCAATGCCTCCAAGGGATACATTTACAATCCCCTTTTTGCTTGATTCGAGCCGTAATCCACTGCTCACTCATCCCTGTAATGTTCATCAGCTTTCTTACGAATGTCGGTATATTAACAGCCCTCGAATAAGCCTTGCCTGCTTGAGTATTTGGGCATCGGAGTAAAGCCGTGTATTCTTCTATGGTAGGCACCATATCTACTTTCCCGAAAGTAAAGCAACTATAAGCGGGGTTCCAAAATTGAGTGATAGCCTGGAATAGGCGCTCATCCACCTTGATATCAAGCAAATAGGGCAGATCACCGTAGCTACCGTAGCATAGTTGTTTCATGTCACCGCCCCATGAATCCCATATCTCCTTCAGTTCTTGCAGGCTATTCTGAGTCACGCTGACACGGGTGAAGTCCCACAACTCTGATTCGTATCCCACAGTCAGACTATCTCCTTTCTCTCGTTGTATCCTCTCGGACCATGTTCGAACGGCCGCATTATCCTCCACTCTATCAAGAAATCCCTTTTCCATGTTAAATTCTTCTACCTAGTAACCGAATGTAAATCAACACCTTTTTTATGATGAGATGCCATGCAATTACAATAAAATACCATGAGTTAGTGCTATGTACAAAAAACCTCAAGATAAACAAGAAATAATCAGACACTTATTCAGGTAACCACCAAGGTCTGGCGTGATCCTAACTAAGATTGGTTCTTTAAGGTTCATTACATGGGGTTCGGTTCTAAAGAGAGGTACCCAAACCAGCAGATTCCTCGATCCTCACCCATTATAGGCTCATACAGAACGAGTTCGGTTCAGGGGAATACATTTCCCTATGGCTGCACGGAGATGAAAATCTCACGAAGACATAGGTACGGATGTATCCCGAAAGTGATCCACTATCTTGCACGGAGGTGAAAACCTCACGAAAGAGTAGCTTCTCACTCCCACTTAAGGGTGCAACCACAACGGTCATGCAATGCAATGTGCACAAGAAAATAGGAATCATATGCAATGACACAAGCAAGGGCAACAAAAAGGGTAGTAATTTTCAAATCAAATTTTCAAATTTTTGATAAAGGACATAAAAAAATCAATTTACGGACTGACTCTCTTTATTGTCCCCAGTGGAGTCGCCAAGCTGTCGGAACCGTCCCTTTTTTGAAAAAGGCGGGAATCGACCTTGGGTTTTGAAAATAAGAACAGGACTCGCCACCAATAATTTTTTTTGCTGAGGTGTGATCGGGTCACCATTGTTTTAATAAAATGTTTTGGTTCACTTAAACATTGTTTTTGGTCCGCGAAGTTTTGAGAAATCGAGTTCGGGAGTCGGTTACGTGCGAGGAAGGATTAGCACCCTCGTCACGCCCAAAATTGGTACCGATTTGATCAATTAATGTCCTCATGTCGAAAGTTGAAAATTTTAAAGGAATTTATAAATTCGACCTCTTTTGGAAATATTTACGTTTTCTTGGATTAAATCAAGATCTTCTCATTTCGAAGGAATAAAATATCACATCCAATGCTTTAGGACACGATAGTTTAAATCCTTGAGCCCAAGATCATCTCATAGTTTTCCCGAATTGCAAATCAAGACTTTCTCATTCCCAAGGGATTAAAATATCACATCCAACACTTTAGGACACGATAATTTAAATCCTCGAATCGGAGATCATCCCATAGTTTTTTGAATTGAAAATTAAGATCTTCTTGTTCCAAAAGAATAAAATATCACATCCAATACTTTAGGACACGACATTTTAAATCTTCGAATCCAAGATTATCCCATAGTTTTCTCGAATTGAAAATCAAGATCTTCTTGTTCCAAAAGAATAAAATATCACATCCAATACTTCAGGACACGATATTTTAAATCCTTGAATCCAAGACCATCTCAAAACTATCGATTTACATAAAATGACGCAAACGAAAATAATCATAAAAATGTCGAAACAAAAACAATAAAATAAAAATATTAAAAATAAAACGAGAAATTTTTTTTAAAAAAAACAAAACAATGTCAAAAATGATAGAAATAGTAACAACGAGGATAATAAACATCATAATATGAATACTATTAATAATAATAATAATGCTAATAATAATAATAATAATAATAATAATAATAATAGTAATATAGTGATAATAATAAAAAAATAAAAGTGATACAAAATATATATACAATGTAATAATAATAATAGTAATAATAGTAATAATAATATACAAATATACAATATACTAATATAGATATAGTAACAATAATAATAATAATGATACAAAATTCTATATAATATAATAATATATAGTTATAATAATAATAATAATAATAATAATAATAATAATGACATTTAAAAAATTAATAACAATAATAATAATAGTATAATTACAAAAAGGATAAGAAAAGGGCTGAATTGTAATCAAAATAAAATTAAAAGGGTTAAAACAGCAATAAATTAAAGGGGAAAGAGAATTAGGGACTAAGATGTAACGTGCGCGCAACCAAGAAGGACCGAGATAGAAATAAACCCCACGATCCGAAACGCAACGTTCGAGTAAGGACTGAATTGGAATATGCTTTAAAATTTAAGACCAAAATAGCAATAAACGAAAGACATAGCCCAAAGGACTAAATCGAATCTTCGCGAAACCAAGGGGGACTAATGCAATAAATAACCCTTCTAGACTAAACACGCGGACCCTCCGGGTCATAAATCGGGTCATGCGCGAATCCCCTCCTCCTTAAACGGCGTCGTTTTGCTGGAGCTATTTAAGCCCAAAACTTCCAAAAAAATTCATTAGTCTCTTTATAGAAAAAAAAATTTCTGATTTTAACCTTCCTTTTCTCTGCAGGTTTTGAAGTAAAAGGGGGGACTCCGGCCGCAGACTTCGCCGTCGGCCACCGAAATCCGTAAAGGTGAGCTCTTATATTTTCTTTTTATATCTATATATATTTGTGAACAAAAGAGAAAGATTCGAAATAAAAAAATAAAAAAATATACCTTCGAATGTACTGGTATGATTTTGAGTTTTTGACTTTTGGTTTGATCTTTGCTGTTATCGTTTTTTTTAGATCTGCTGCTCTTGTATTTTAAAAAAAAAACAAAAAAAGGTCCTTAATACGTTGTTCTTAGTTGGCTTTTATAGCCGAATAAGCAATAGAATGAAAATACAAAATTCCCTTGCTGTTGTGGTTTTCTTGCTGTCCTTGTTCGTCCTCTCTCGCAGGTATAGAGGAGCAAAGGGGAGGTGGCCGACAGAGGAAGGTGGGCGCAGATGGTGGAGGTCAGTGGAGTTGCGGCGTGCGGCGCTCCTCAGGAGCTAGGGTTTCCCGAAAACCCTAAAAATATGGGTCTTTTGGGCCCCCCTTTTTTGTTTTTGATTTGGGCTTAATTTGTAACGGGCCCGGACGAATTGGGCTTTCTACAGCAACAGCAAGAGTTCGACGCGGCGATGTGAACGTCTATTTTTAAATGATCCAAATTAGTATCTATTCCATTCATTCCATTCATTCAATCAAGCCAAAGTATTATAATTCCATATTCTTTCTTAAGCAATAAACACAACTTATATATATATATATATATATATATATATACTTCCATTTCACCATCTCATTCAAATACACAAGTAAATATTATGCTGTAATCCATTTAACCCTTTGTGACATACTTACATATACATATGATCACAATTGTGCATCATCTCATGCTTTTCAACTATACCAAACTCATCTATTCATCTATTTTTTTTGCCTTACAAAATTTCCAATTCTAGCATCTAAAGTTAACAAATTCATACAATATACAAAAACTGACCCAACCTAGGTATATGTCATATAATTAATAAAAAGAGACTATACAAACATTCTTGAGTCGAGGATCACTTGCTAGATGCTGGATCGCGCCCTGAATTTCAAAATTTACCTATACTTGAGCATGGAGGAATCAAATCGTACATTGAGTGCTAAAGCTCAGTAATACTTTTATGATTCAAGTCACAAAATAAATCTATTCAGTATAAGAATTCAATCCAAAATATGATACTATTCAACTAAACCAATTTGCAGTTTCAATACTCAATTTGTCATTTTTATACACCATTCCAATTAATAATCAAACTAAACATGTGATATCACGCATTCTATAACAAAATGCCACCATATCCATTTTTCTTTACATATACTCATATAAGCATTAATATGACATTCAATTTCAATTTTCATCTCATGTTTTTTAGTCATTCATTTTACTATT
Organism: Gossypium australe; assembly: GCA_005393395.2. Lineage (NCBI taxonomy): Eukaryota > Viridiplantae > Streptophyta > Magnoliopsida > Malvales > Malvaceae > Gossypium > Gossypium australe. The sequence continues at coordinate 122,507,233 of CM016624.1, read as the reverse complement.
CAATTCTCTTTCTCGAGTCTATTGACTCGTTCAATTTCAATTCAGCCCCAAGGCTTGTATAAACTGATTCGCAGGATCTTTCACATTGTATATCACAATTCATATATACCAAATCCAATCACAATTTATATGAATTACCATATAGCCAAATCATTTTCTTTAATAATACTAATTTGTATTATCAATTAAATTTCAATATCATTCTTTAAGTTCATACTTTATATTCCCTATTAATTGGACTCAGATTTAAGGCAGAAACACGAATTGACTAACCAACACACCATGTAACACCCCAAAATTTGCCCAGAAGTTTTGGCCGAATTTTGGAGGTCACATCGACCACCGAAGTGATCGTAGAAAAATTTTAGTTTAACAAACCAAAAAACATTGCAGTACTTAAGTTACATAAAATTCTCAGCTATAAACCCTGATATTCAAAAGAAAATACAGTCCCAATGACACTTAAATGCGTAAAACACAAAATTTCGTACCACAGTTTTCAAAACAGTACTTACAATTCATGGTGTTTAATTTTAAACTCAGAAATTATTAAAAATACTACTAAAGCCTATTTTTAACCGTGACTATCTAAGGCCTCCGTATACTAAGTCCAGCGTCAGAATTTGAAAATGTACCTGCAAGGGGAAACACTATGGGGTGAGCTATATGAGCTCAGTGTGAGTTCAAAACGCATCTAACAATAGAATTACAAATTAGAAACCAAACAATAGTTCGATAATGAAAAGTACCTACAGAGATACGCAGAAACACAAAGCAAACTCGGAACCAACATCACAAACAAACATAATAGTTAAAGCACACCAAATCACACACAGAATACTCAATAGATAAACCCATCAACTGTAACACCCCAAACCTGGCCCACAAGCCATGACCGGATCGGGTATGTCACGGAGTAAAAAGGAGTTTGAAAGGTTTGGACTAATAGTAGAAAATTTAAAAAAAATTTGTTAAGGGTATAAAACGGTATTTGCTAAAACTCAAGTGGGTTGATTTGATAAATACGATTGAGTTGAAAATCCATTCTTCCTTTTAAAACCATTTGATCATTTAAATTTTAGATCATTAGAGTGATCAATAGCTTAGAAAATTTCGTTACCCGATGGTAACATTTTTGAAAACGCGTACGAGTACTTATTTTGAAAGAGTTACTTTTAGCCGATTTGCTTAACAGTTCATAAGTTCATCAGTTATATAGTAAAGTAAAAGCAACTACCTAAACATCCAAAACAATAATAAGCGGCCATATTACAACCCAATCGAATTGTAGTGAATAATAAACTTAAAGCGGGGCAAAATAAAATTTCGAGTCCACAAAACCAACATGGCCGCCTCGAGCTCTCCTCGGCTCCGCATCCGCGCTCTACTCACCTGCAAGATGATATAGGAAGGGGTGAGTCACCAAGACTCAGTGTGTAAATCCCCAACCCGGAAATAACACTCATACACAAGATATTAGTATGACATGCAAATATGCAACCCAACCTAGCCATCCATGCTCCTTTTCTACCCCGTGTGGTACCAAACCACTGGTGGTGCCAAACCACTGGTGACTTATAGTCACGATATCTGTCAATACGTGTGGTGCCAAACCACTGGTGGTGCCAAACCACTGGTGACCCGAAGTCACAATCAAATGATGGGGCCAACCCATCGTGTGATACCAAATCACTGGCGTCGATCCCGTATCTCAAATGTGGGGCCAACCCACGGTGGTACTAAACCACAGGGACGAGACGCTATGAGATGCCAAACCTCTGGAGGTACCAAACCTCTGGTGACCGTAGTCACAATGTGTTACCAAAACACTGGTGTCCGTCGACACGATTTTTACTCCCTCTCATCAATCCCGCCATCATCATGCTTACATAACAAGTATCATGATCCCATATATCATGCAATCGTATATAGCATAGCATTTAACAGCATATGATGGCATGCACAACATATATCGTAGATCGAGTAATAGGAGACTTACCCGAAACCAAGCTTATGCCCACTAGGTAAAGTTACCACATGAGAGGTTATAAATGTCATTAAATAACAATTTATTACTAATAAAGTGTGTAAGAGCTTACACACCTAATTAATCGGGGGTCTAAAAGAAATCCCGGATCTACGTGATATTATAAAAGTCCCGAACTTGTCCTCGTATAGCTCCTATTATTTGGCCATCACGGGTTAGTATTTAGGGGTCTTATTAATTAACTAACAAGTCCAAGGTTATTGGTCATAACACAACCAAAATAGGGCTCTAGGCCGAACCTTTATCAACACAAAGCAAAGTGATCGAAAACTCGAACTTCTGATTTCTTGGCCGATTTGCCTCCTAAAATCATAGTACAAAATTCGGTTATCACTCAAGAATACCAAGAATGGCCTTTGGCCGAAAATGATTAATCATCCTCCATGCTTACCGAAAACCCGAAGTTGTCACTTGTCTTTATCGAGCTTCCTATCAAAAAAAAATATTTGTTAGAAACGACGTGCGCACCACAATCATAACTAAGGCCTTGGCCGAATTTCCATATCTCCTTACCTCGAAGAAATGAAGCCCGAAAGACACCTTCCAAGCCTCTGAGTATCGGCTACCTACAAAGGATCCACCATTAACATGGTCTATACCCATTCGGCCTATCCATACAAGGGCCTTAACTCGAGCTTTCGACATGCATAAGGGGGGGTTAAAACCGAAAGTTGAGAGAGAGAACTCACCTACAAATAGATTCGACTAGGCCCCTCAATTGACGATGGAGAAGTAGGCCATAAGTGGAGAAGATGGATTCATCGATGGGGTGTCTTTAAAGGGCCATGCACAGAGTCAAAAAGAAATAAAATGGATAGGTGAGTCTCATGAGGATCCGGCCAAGCTTTGTAGAAGAAAGGATTGAGTTGTTGGCTAGTTCAAAAGAAATCAAGGAGAGAAAGAGGGGAATTTTCGGCACCCTTTTCCTCTATTCAAAACCGCAACTCAAACAAACTTCATGGGGGTCCCTATTGCATGCTTCATTCGGCCAAGGGGAGTTTGAAAGAATAGCAAAACAAAAATGTAAAAGAGGGGGAACACACAACAAAATAAAAGTATCATAAATTTAGGCCATGCTTCCCTTTTTGCTAGACTCCATGGCCAGCCAACACCACCATCTTTTTTTTCTAAATTTCAATCCCCCAAAAATGAGCATTATTTCCCATAATATTCTCTCTATTTTCAACAAATGAATTAAAAGAAAATTTACCCATACTAACATAAAATATTACACCCACTCCAAAATATAATAATAATAATAATAATAAAATATATATATATACTACCTTCCCCCTCCCCAAAACTGTGCAGCTGAAAAGGGACATGGGCAGCATGCCTTGCATGCATGCGTGCGCCCCATGCAGGTTGCCACTTGCCGACCAAAAACCAAAAATTAAAAAAAATTCCATTATGCAGCTGCCAGGTCTCGAACTCGAGACCTGGGGGAAACTGCCCATGCTTCTGACCATCCGACTACTGCGCCATTTCTGTTATAAGTACGTCGGAATTTCTCTTTAAGCTTCCTTCCCTTGGCTCCCTCACGCATTTAATGCCAGAGGCCAAAAATAACAAAACACCCATATCCAGCCCAGGGGTTTCGAACCCAAGACGTGAGGGAGAAACCCCCACACCCCAACCGCTCGACTAACTTGACCTTCATGACGAAATCGCATTGCATATATCTTTTAAATCCTTCCCCGATGGCTTCATTAGCTTGAGCGCTAAAAGTAAAAATTTAAACGCTCTATGTGCGGCTCCTAAGGCTCGAACACGGGACCCGAAGGAGCATGCCCAAGTGCCCTGCCGCTTCTGCCATTGAGAATTTCATGCCATGTCTCGACGAGACTTTCCTTTTAAAGCCTTCTTGGCTAGGCCCTTCATATCACCAAAGCCCAAAAATAAAAAAATACCACATGTAGCCACCATGACTCGAACTTCAGACTTGCTGAAGCCCTTATGCACCTTAGCGCCCCCAAGCCACTCGGCCAGGGCGCTCATTTGTGCCATAAGCTCAACGAATTTATTCTTATACCTTTCTCCTTAAGTCCTCCTTCATGACAACAAAAATGAAACTCTTCCCACGCGAATCGAACCTGAGCCCAGCGCATCTTCTAGCCTCCTAGCAGCGCCCTAACCACTCCGCCCGCATTCCCTTGTGTCAATATTCGCCCCAAATAATAAAAATACTTATACACTTAGCCTTTCCATCCCAAGCACTTAAGGAACCTTTTTAACCCTATACCCGACTAACTCGGGATTTCTGACCAAACCATAACACATGCATTTATTTAAGCAAGCATGCAATAAATAAAATATATTGCAAACAACCCTAGTGCAGGTAATCCGCCCTTACCGGTATGAAGTGAGCCGACTTGGTCAGACGGTCCACAATCACCCAAACTGTGTCCTTCTTGCTGGGCGTGAGGGGTAGCCCACTAACGAAATCCATAGTGATCCTCTCCCATTTCCACTGAGGAATCTTCACGGGTTGGAGTAACCCAGATGGCAACTGAGGTTCAGCCTTTACTCGCTGACACGTGAGACACCTTCCCACGAATTCAGTCACCTCATGCTTCAACCCTGGCCACCAGAACTGCTTCCGTAAATCTTCATACATCTTGCTACCTCCAGGATGCATAGCGTAGGGACTGTTATGTGCATCCTGAAGAATTCTTTGCCTCAAGCCCACATCATTCGGCATGCAAGGCTGTCCTTGAAAACACATCACCCCATCACCAGTCAAACTATACCCTTCCAAACTGCCATCTTGAACTTGCACCCTCCGTGCGTTTAAACGGTCATCCCCTAATTGCTTTTCCTTAATCTCCTCGATCCAAGTTGGCTTAACTTGCAGCTCTGTCAAAAGACTTCCATCGTCATATAGACTGAGATGAGCAAACATCGCCCTTAAGTCTGTCACGACCTTTCGGCTCAACGCATCAGCCACCACATTAGCCTTGCCTGGATGGTACTCAATTGAACAGTCGTAGTCCTTTAACAGTTCAATCCATCGGCGTTGTCTCAAATTTAAGTCCTTTTGCGTCAAAAGATACCTCAGACTTTTGTGATCCGTGTACACTATCGATTTCTCCCCATACAAGTAGTGCCTCCATATTTTCAAAGCAAAAACCACTGCTGCTAACTCCAAGTCATGGGTAGGATAGTTAACCTCATGCGGTCTTAGCTGACGGGATGCATAGGCCACTACCTTCCCTTCCTGCATCAACACACATCCCAAACCATTATGGGACGCATCACAATAAACCGTGAACAATTTCCCTGCCTCAGGCTGCACCAAAACGGGAGCTTCCGTCAGAATCTTCCTTAGCTTATCAAAACTTTCTTGCTGTTTCTCTGACCAAACAAATGGGACTCCTTTCCTTAATAGCTTAGTCAACGGCGCTGCGATTAAAGAGAATCCTTCCACAAATCTTCGATAATACCCGGCCAGACCCAGAAAACTTCGAATTTCCGCCACTGACCGAGGTGGTTTCCAGTCCAACACCGCTTCAACCTTGCGAGGGTCCACTCTAATCTCTTCAGCTGACACCACGTGACCCAAGAAGGTCACCTCCCTAAGCCAAAATTCGCCCTTACTGAATTTGGCATACAACTGCTCCTCCCTCAGTACTTGTAGAACTATGCGCAGATGCCTATCATGCTCCTCCTCCGTTTTTGAGTAAACCAATATGTCGTCTATAAACACCACGACAAATTGATCCAAGTATTGCTGAAACACCCTATTCATCAAGTCCATGAACGCTGCCGGCGCATTGGTCAACCCAAACGGCATCACTAAGAACTCGTAATGCCCATACCGGGTACGAAATGCTGTCTTGTGAACATCAGCCTCCTTCACCTTAAGTTGATGATAGCCCGACCTAAGATCTATCTTTGAGAACACCGATGCACCTTTCAGCTGATCAAACAGGTCATCAATCCGTGGCAACGGATACTTGTTTTTGATCGTTAGCTTGTTAAGCTGACGGTAGTCGATACACATCCGCATTGACCCGTCTTTCTTCTTGACAAACAACACAGGTGCTCCCCACGGAGATATACTAGGTCGGATGAACCCTCTATCTAAGAGCTCCTGAATTTGAGCCTTCAGCTCCACCAACTCCTTTGGTGCCATTCGGTAGGGTGCTATAGACACAGGTGCCGTCTCGGGCAACAAGTCTATACCGAACTCCACTTCCCAATCTGGAGGCAGACCTGGGAGTTCTTCTGGAAACACATCAGCGAATTCCCTTACAGTTCGGACCTTCTCAACTGCTGACTCCTTAGCCTCCAAGGCATAAATTCGAACCAACAATGCCTCACAACCTTTTCTGATCATTTTCTCGGCCTTCAAGGCAGACACTACATTGGATAGATAATCTCTTCTGTTACCTATCATGACCACTTCATCCCCCTTAGCCGTCTTTAGAACCATGCGCTTAGCGGCGCAATCCAACCTTGCCTGATGCTTAACCAGCCAGTCCATTCCAAGAATTAGATCGAACTCCCCAAACGACAGCTCCATCAGATCAGCCACAAACACTACCCCTTGGAGTTCTAGGGGCATATCTCTATATAGCTTGTTTACTACCACCGAGTGTCCTAGAGGGCTAATTACAGTCATCTCCCTAGAAGCAGTCTCGAAGTCTAAGTTCATAGTCTCTACCACACTACTAGCAATGTATGAATGCGTTGAACCCACATCAATTAATGCTACATAGGGAAGACCAAAAATTAGGAACGTACCGGTTATGACGTCCGGTGCGTCACCCTCCTCGCGGCGTCTCGCTGCATAGACCAAGCCAGGCTGCCTAGCTTCCGTGTTGCCTGCACCTCTGGCCTGAATTCCGCGACCTCGATTAGGACCATTGCCTCCTCTACCATTACCACGACCCCTCAGCGGTGGTCCCACATTCCTTGCCTGAGTACGGTTCTGCCCCTCTAGCTGATTCCTTGCCAACTTTCAAGGACAATCTCTTACGCGATGATCCAATGATCCACATTCAAAGCAACCTCTCTCACCTGTCCAACAACCTCCCCAGTGTGACTTCCCACAACGATTACACTGAGCCGGTCTCTGATTAGTCGCCATGGGCCTTCCAACCTGATTCGGCCCACTCTGCCTGGCCCTCTTTTGTGCACTATTTCCCGATCCAGATGACCCAACACCTCTTTTCTGCTTGTTCCTATCATAGTTCTGTCTCACAGACTCTCTGACCTTTTCGGCTACCTTAGCCTTCTCTACCAGAACAGCAAATTCACGCACCTGTTGCGGAGCAATCAACAACCTTAAATCGTCCCTAAGTCCGTCTTCAAAACGGACGCAACGATCATGCTCAGTTGTCACAACTCCCCGAACATAGCGGCTCAGCCTCAGAAATTCTGCCTCATACTCAGATACCGACTTATTTCCTTGTACTAATCCCAGAAAAGTTTTCCTCTGAGTATCAGTATAACTGGTGCCCACATACTTCTTCTGATAAGTAGCTTTGAAGTATTCCCACGTAAGGTCCTCTGCTGTAGCGCCGTCTCGAACCGTGAGCCACCACTGGTATGACTCATCTTTTAGAAGCGACACGGCTCCCTTCAGCTTCTCCTCATTTGTTAAATCAAGATCGTCCATGATCCTCTCCGTTGATTCTAACCAATACTCGGCCGTACTAGGTGCGACACCTGACACACCCCGAAATACTTCAGCTCCGTTGGATCGGAGCCGCTCAGATACAGACTTTTGAGCTCCTGTACCTCTACTGGTCTCAGCCATCATTTCTAAAGCACGCAGCATAGCCTGCGATACCGACTCACCTCCCGTCTGATCCCGATGTCCATCACCAAAAGTTGGGGGTGGTGGTGGAGGTGGTATTTCATTATCCGATCCTTGGCCCGACCTAACTGGTTCTGTCATGGCCATCCGGCCTCTACCGCGTCCCCGACAGCCGCGACCTCTAGAACTCATTTCTTATAGCGCAATCTGTCTTAAAAAGTTTTATGAGTTAGCCAATGTTCCACTGATTATTAGGAAGGATTTTATGGACGAAATTAAGAAGTTGTTCTTTCGATCAAACAAGTTTCAAGTCTCCTATTGTAATTCGAAGACACACATTCGCTTATTCCATCCCTCTCTTTGACCGATTCATAACCCAGGGGTATTTTCGTCGTTTACCCCACAGGGGTATTTTGATAATAAAACAAAGTAAGTTTGTAAATCTTGACAAATCAAGGGAAACTTAAAGTTTGCAAAACTTGGGGTTCTTTTTGAGAAATTGCCTTTTCAAATTGGTAGTGTTGCAAAAACCTTGAAAATCAGGGTCATTTTGGTAATTTGCAAATTAGGGGCAATTTTGTAATTTTTCAAAATCACGATATTTATGGTATTTTGCAAACTAGGGAATTGGGTATAAGAAAAATTTTGCTAAAATTTTGGGGTAGCTTAGTAAATTTTAAAACTAGGGGCATTTTTATAATTTACCACTAAGGGTATTTTAAAATGTCCATAAATCAAAAAGAGAATTTCGTAATATAAATCTCACAAGTTTGAGGGAAGTCTTTAAAACTAGAGTTTTTATCAAAACGCGGCTAATTCCCTTTTGGGTTTTAATAATAAGGTTTAGCCCATGAACAAGTCCTCACGGTTAGGGCGAACCGAAGCTACGCACCAGGTAGGATTCCCGCGAAGAGGAGGTGAGTCACTAGGACCGCTTAAATACCACGCTCTTCCGGATCCAATCCTAGACATACGTACAAGGGTTACCACACCCTAACTCGGTGACTTAGTCATGGGTTTGTTTAATTAGGCAATTAGAATCTTATGCGATTGTTTGGGGTAACTAGCCCTAGAGTTCACATACCTTTCATACTATCTACGTCCCATTTCTACCCCTTTACAGATAATCATTCATACATAGATTAGAGATACTTACGGGAGCAGATCGGTGCCGGAGACTCGACGCCATGTTGTTCATCCAAAACAATTTTCATAGAGGTTTTCAAAAGCCTATCTAGAAAAATATTTTTAGGCATTAGGCCCTCACAGCCGAGTTTTGAACCTGGCTCTGATACCAAAATGTAACACCCCAAACCCGGCCCACAAGCCATGACCGGATCGGGTATGTCACGGAGTAAAAAGGAGTTTGAAAGGTTTGGACTAATAGTAGAAAATTTAAAAAAAAATTGTTAAGGGTATAAAACGGTATTTGCTAAAACTCAAGTGGGTTGATTTGATAAATCCGATTGAGTTGAAAATCCATTCTTCCTTTTAAAACCATTTGATCATTTAAATTTTAGATCATTAGAGTGATCAATAGCTTAGAAAATTTCGTTACCCGATGGTAACATTTTTGAAAACGCGTACGAGTACTTATTTTGAAAGAGTTACTTTTAGCCGATTTGCTTAACAGTTCATAAGTTCATCAGTTATATAGTAAAGTAAAAGCAACTACCTAAACATCCAAAACAATAATAAGCGGCCATATTACAACCCAATCGAATTGTAGTGAATAATAAACTTAAAGCGGGGCAAAATAAAATTTCGAGTCCACAAAACCAACATGGCCGCCTCGAGCTCTCCTCGGCTCCGCATCCGCGCTCTACTCACCTGCAAAATGATATGGGAAGGGGTGAGTCACCAAGACTCAGTGTGTAAATCCCCAACCCGGAAATAACACTCATACACAAGATATTAGTATGACATGCAAATATGCAACCCAACCTAGCCATCCATGCTCCTTTTCTACCCCGTGTGGTACCAAACCACTGGTGGTGCCAAACCACTGGTGACTTATAGTCACGATATCTGTCAATACGTGTGGTGCCAAACCACTGGTGGTGCCAAACCACTGGTGACCTGAAGTCACAATCAAATGATGAGGCCAACCCATCGTGTGATACCAAATCACTGGCGTCGATCCCGTATCTCAAATGTGGGGCCAACCCACGGTGGTACTAAACCACAGGGACGAGACGCTATGAGGTGCCAAACCTCTGGAGGTACCAAACCTCTGGTGACCGTAGTCACAATGTGTTACCAAAACACTGGTGTCCGTCGACACGATTTTTACTCCCTCTCATCAATCCCGCCATCATCATGCTCACATAACAAGTATCATGATCCCATATATCATGCAATCGTATATAGCATAGCATTTAACAGCATATGATGGCATGCACAACATATATCGTAGATCGAGTAATAGGAGACTTACCCGAAACCAAGCTTATGCCCACTAGGTAAAGTTACCACATGAGAGGTTATAAATGTCATTAAATAACAATTTATTACTAATAAAGTGTGTAAGAGCTTACACACCTAATTAATCGGGGGTCTAAAAGAAATCCCGGATCTACGTGATATTATAAAAGTCCCGAACTTGTCCTCGTATAGCTCCTATTATTCGGCCATCACGGGTTAGTATTTAGGGGTCTTATTAATTAACTAACAAGTCCAATGTTATTGGTCATAACACAACCAAAATAGGGCTCTAGGTCGAACCTTTATCAACACAAAGCAAAGTGATCGAAAACTCGAACTTCTGATTTCTTGGCCGATTTGCCTCCTAAAATCATAGTACAAAATTCGGTTATCACTCAAGAATACCAAGAATGGCCTTTGGCCGAAAATGATTAATCATCCTCCATGCTTACCGAAAACCCGAAGTTGTCACTTGTCTTTATCGAGCTTCCTATCAAAAAAAAATATTTGTTAGAAACGACGTGCACACCACAATCATAACTAAGGCCTTGGCCGAATTTCCATGTCTCCTTACCTCGAAGAAATGAAGCCCGAAAGACACCTTCCAAGCCTCTGAGTATCGGCTACCTACAAAGGATACACTATTAACATGGTCTATACCCATTCGGCCTATCCATACAAGGGCCTTAACTCGAGCTTTCGACATGCATAAGGGGGGTTAAAACCGAAAGTTGAGAGAGAGAACTCACCTACAAATAGATTCGACTAGGCCCCTCAATTGACGATGGAGAAGTAGGCCATAAGTGGAGAAGATGGATTCATCGATGGGGTGTCTTTAAAGGGCCATGCACAGAGTCAAAAAGAAATAAAATGGATAGGTGAGTCTCATGAGGATCCGGCCAAGCTTTGTAGAAGAAAGGATTGAGTTGTTGGCTAGTTCAAAAGAAATCAAGGAGAGAAAGAGGGGAATTTTCGGCACCCTTTTCCTCTATTCAAAACCGCAACTCAAACAAACTTCATGGGGGTCCCTATTGCATGCTTCATTCGGCCAAGGGGAGTTTGAAAGAATAGCAAAACAAAAATGTAAAAGAGGGGGAACACACAACAAAATAAAAGTATCATAAATTTAGGCCATGCTTCCCTTTTTGCTAGACTCCATGGCCGGCCAACACCACCATCTTTTTTTTCTAAATTTCAATCCCCCAAAAATGAGCATTATTTCCCATAATATTCTCTTTATTTTCAAAAAATGAATTAAAAGAAAATTTACCCATACTAACATAAAATATTACACCCACTCCAAAATATAATAATAATAATAATAATAATATATATATATAATACTACCTTCCCCCTCCCCAAAACCGTGCAGCTGAAAAGGGACATGGGCAGCATGCCTTGCATGCATGCGTGCGCCCCATGCAGGTTGCCACTTGCCGACCAAAAACCAAAAATTAAAAAAAATTCCATTATGCAGCTGCCAGGTCTCGAACCCGAGACCTGGGGGAAACTGCCCATGCTTCTGACCATCCGACTACTGCGCCATTTCTGTTATAAGTACGTCGGAATTTCTCTTTAAGCTTCCTTCCCTTGGCTCCCTCACGCATTTAATGCCAGAGGCCAAAAATAACAAAACACCCATATCTAGCCCAGGGGTTTCGAACCCAAGACGTGAGGGAGAAACCCCCACACCCCAACTGCTCGACTAACTTGACCTTCATGACGAAATCGCATTGCATATATCTTTTAAATCCTTCCCCGATGGCTTCATTAGCTTGAGCGCTAAAAGTAAAAATTTAAACGCTCTATGTGCGGCTCCTAAGGCTCGAACACGGGACCCGAAGGAGCATGCCCAAGTGCCCTGCCGCTTCTGCCATTGAGAATTTCATGCCATGTCTCGACGAGACTTTCCTTTTAAAGCCTTCTTGGCTAGGCCCTTCATATCACCAAAGCCCAAAAATAAAAAAATACCACATGTAGCCACCATGACTCGAACTTCAGACTTGCTGAAGCCCTTATGCACCTCAGCGCCCCCAAGCCACTCGGCCAGGGCGCTCATTTGTGCCATAAGCTCAACGAATTTATTCTTATACCTTTCTCCTTAAGTCCTCCTTCATGACAACAAAAATGAAACTCTTCCCACGCGAATCGAACCTGAGCCCAGCGCATCTTCTAGCCTCCTAGCAGCGCCCTAACCACTCCGCCCGCATTCTCTTGTGTCAATATTCGCCCCAAATAATAAAAATACTTATACACTTAGCCTTTCCATCCCAAGCACTTAAGGAACCTTTTTAACCCTATACCCGACTAACTCGGGATTTCTGACCAAACCATAACACATGCATTTATTTAAGCAAGCATGCAATAAATAAAATATATTGCAAACAACCCTAGTGCAGGATGTTACATCAACTGGTCGATACAAAAATACATCATCACAATCCAAAATGTAATGCCCCAAAAATGCAGGGTTGTAATTTTGTTGTTTTGACTTAAATTCCATGTGGGCTTGAATGGTTAAGTATTTGAGGGTATTTGGGGGTATTTACTAAGCCTGGGCTCGAGTCTGAGCTTTGGAAAATTTTTAGTTTTTGCTCCTAAGTGGAATTGGCTGTTAGCAGTAGGAGTTATGTATAGATGTGTGCGTTTATGTGTCACAAATAGAGTTGTGACTTGGTGGCTGTGGCGTCACTGAGATGGAAAGTGGAGTGGGGTTTGAATCCCATGAAAAGTAAATAGGGGGTTTTTATTTTATGATTGGATGGTGCAAAAGGTAGAGTTTCGATCAAACTCTGTAGAGGAGGTTGAAGACTTGGTCAACAAATTCAAATGGGAGGCTGTGAGTAGTTTAAAGAGGATTTGGTGGAGAGTTTTGTGGGAGTTGGGGTGTGTAGGAGTCTTGGCCGAATTTGGGAAAGGAAGAGTAAGGGAATTTCGGCTAAAGGGTTTTCAATTGTGCAAATTCAACAATTAGGGTGAGTGAAGAAGACGAATCTTCTCTTTGGCATTTTAAGTTTTTCTTTTGTTGCATTTTGGGATTCATTCCTTTTGTGGCATCTCGTGCAACCTTTTACCTTTCGGGTCTTATCTTCCTTTTTCCTTTTCATTGTTACTTCACTGTTGCTGCCTACTTTCTTTCGAATCACCTTTTCTTCTTTCGGTTTCTTCCTTGGCCAAACACAACTCTTCTTTTCCCTCTTGATATTCTTTTCTTTTCTTTGCAAGTCAGTCGAACACTTTCTCTCTTAAAACCGTGGTTCTTCTTATGTCGGCCGAATCTATTAAGGCCTAGATATCTTCTTCTCTTCGTTCCTAATCAGTTTCGAACCTCTTCGATTGGTTGGTAAGTGGTGACTTTAGCCGAATCTAGGTTTGATTTTTATTTTTCTCCTTACTCGATTTTGTTTCTATTGGGCCAAAAGGCTTTTCCCCCTAGTTGCCGTGGAGATATGTATTGCTAACACTTTCTTTCTTGTCAAATGTTGTTAGGGACTCGATTTCCTTAGGTAAGGAGTAGGTCAATTAGCGTTCCACTGCAAGGGATCTTTTGTTTCGTGGTAAGTGAAGTTAGTTTGATTAAAGCGTTTCAACATTATGGATTAACAAGGGTTGTGACTAATTAATGGAGCGGTTGTTATCATAGGTGTCTTGGAAGCGCTTCAAACTACAACCCATAACAGGTGTGTAATCGTACACCAATGCTGTTTCTATAAAAGCGATTAATGAGGGTGTGTATTCACACCATTGATTAATTGTGAATCGGCAAAAGCCGAAAAGCCAAAACTTCGGCATCTGAGGGTTCTCGAGAGTGCAAACGCTCGTAGGGGTAAACTGAGCCACAATCATTGGCGATAGACTGTTCAGGTTGCCACAAACATTTTCATGGGCTTAGGTCGTAATGGACCTCGTTGGGCCGAGATGGGCCATGTGGGCCCATTGGGCTATGGGCCCCACATGGGTAAAATTCACGATAATGTCAGATAATGGATTGGGCTACGAAGTTCGCATAGCCGCGATCGAAATTGGGCTGAATGGGCCACATGAGCGTGTGGGCCCACTTGGGACGAAAATTAGGCTTGGGCCCAATTACACCGTTTCGACCAAAAAGGGTATCTGTGTCGTTCGAGGCGACTGTAGGCCTTCGAAAAGGCCGTTATAGGACTAAAATTATCAAAATACCCTCGATGTGTAAAATTACTAAAATACCTTCGATTGATAAAATTACCGAAATACCCTCGATGGGTAAAATTACCAAAATAGCCTCGATGGGTGAAATTATCGAAATACCCCTGAGGGGTGAAATTACTGTTTTACCCCTAATTGGCGAAATGACCATTATACCCCTAGTGGTAGTTTAAGAGATGTGTGATGTTTATGTGATTGATTATGATTATGACATACTGCATACACATATTATTTATGACATGTCATTCTGCACTGGGGTTGGGTTCCGGAATCGGAGGAAGTACTGTACTGTGGCCTTGCCACATTTTTACTGTTAGTGGCTTTGCCATGTATTCTGATTTTAGTGGCTTGGCCACGTTTACCGTTATTAGTAGCTTCGCTGCGTTATTATTAGCAGCTTTGCTGCGTTATTGGTGTGTTGGTTGGGTGGGTCGACTTGGTCCCCACATGGTGTGTTGGTTGGTACGACTGGTGTGTTGGCTGGATTGGGTTGGGTTGCATCTCTATACTACACTTTTATGATTTTTGGGCTTAGACGTACTATGATACTGTATATGGCTAAATCTCAGACTGACCTGTTACTGAATAGGGCTTGGGCCCAGACTATTACTGCATGATAGGGGATTACACTCTGAGTTCTCATAACTCACCCTTTTCTTTTAACTGTACATGTAATCCCCAGTCTTAGAGGATTTGGAGCTGCGAGGGACTCGAAGGTGGCCACACGTTCGCAAGTTTTTTTATTTATACATAGATTTCTTTAAGTTATTTATTTTGAGGAGATATTTGTGTAATCAGGCCATTCGAGGTTGTTAACTTTCATTTGGTTTTAACTTTTTATGTTAACCTGATAGATTAGGAAACACGGGTTTTCAAAATAATAACTATTTCCAAAGAAAATCACATATTTTCAAATTTTAAAGTTTACTTTTGGGAAGGCTTCCGCGATATTTAATCCTGATTAATAAATGATATGACCAATCAGTTAATAACAAGTTTTTTATTTTACAACCCCAACGTTTTCAAAAAGATTTAAAATTCAGTAATGAACTATTATCGACAAGCCCAGTTTTCAAACGACACTTTGATGTGACACGTCAGATCCGGTCGTAACGTCTAGGCCGGGTTTGGGGTGTTACACAAAATGTCACTACGCTAACACTTCAATGTGCACAGAATCAATCGTAAATGATATGACGAACAGGCAGATTACAGACAAGTAGTTCACATCCAGGTGCATATGAATGTAGTCAAGTATTAAAAAAACCCACCCATCCAGTCAAAACACCTCTCTGTCCCCTGATCACACCCCCCAAAAGAGCTATTTAAGCTCATCCAACCAAACATACCACATAGGACCTCGAAAGGCCTATCCAACCCTACACACCATGTATGTGAACTAAGCCACTGTTGGTACGCCGGTACCCCATGGCGCAGCAGAATAAAATTAGATCTGGCGATCCAAATCATGAATCCATGTGTGAGGAACGAATCGGGGTGAAATAAAGGTTTCGAAATTACCAAAACTTCAATCTGAGTAGACAGCGACGCCTTGGCAACAAGAGTTTTGATCTACTGTCAAATCAAGCCACAACCTTGTCCGATGTCGGCCTCTACGTAATCCACCCGGTTTGACTATGAACGGAAGAAATCTCCAAAACTGTTTTGGAGGTTTATTTGCTTGACGGCTGCTAGACTTAACAAGCAATCACTTAGGGTTTACCATCTTTTGCTTTGTCTCCTTTTAATACCTTCTATAATGGGTGTCTTTTTCATTGGACCTTTTATAATTGGTATCCTTTTAATTGGGCCTTTTATAATTGGTATCTCTTGAATGTATTATAAGATTAAATAAATACAATAAAGTTTTTAACCGAAAATTATAATTACATTAATTATATCCGAAACTTATAATTACATTAATTATAATAAGGATTTCGGTAAACTATATTTATTTAAATTTATATATGAATCAAATTCATATATTAATAAAATTATGTTATCATTATGTGTACAACATCCTTGTACATATAATATGTTCAATATTTGATTGCCCAATTAAATTAATTCTTTAATTAATTTAATTTATGTGACAACCAAGCACAATACCAACTATATTTTATTCCGTTCATTTCAACCATAGGGTGTGACCCTGTAGGTTCTTGCAACGTTAGCAGTAATACTAGAACGATTCTATTGTCACAGACAATGAGTGGAATCTAGCAATGCATCATTGCTACCTAAGTTACAAGAAATCATGATTCGACATAATCTTTTGTGATTAACCTTTCATGCATTAATCCTTAAGTCCTTTATCTCTGGAACAGATACAAGTCATGGGATAGTCACACTTGTATAGTCCATCCCATGTTTCTTGATATCTTGAGTAGACTATGATATACAAATTAGTATGACATCTCATATCAACTTATTTGAGCATGGCCATGCATTTCTAGTCTCACTCAATCAAGTGGCCTAAGATATTACTCCTATTATGAAGAGGGACTTATCCTTTATTGATCAACCATATCGCTCTACATAGATTGTGGTATATCCAACATCAGCCTTTATAGAACAACCTGTTACGGTGTACGTTTGACTGTATCAAAATATACAACTCACGATGCTGGGATAATAATGATCTCAAGTCTGAGGATCATATACATATTAATCACTATGAGTAATGTTGTGACAATTACATAATAATCCAAGAAACATACTCATAGCGGCTCAATCCAATATGTTGTTCTCTAACACACATATTCATGCATTGATTTTGACACTCTATATCAATGACAACTCTTTATCATCAATCAACTACATGTTAGTCTTAATGCATTATTGTTGTCCTATTCAACAATAATACTCAACTAAGGATCTTTTAAGAATAATCATATTATTCTCAGGACATTATTATAAAACAGTTTATCTATACACACAGAAAGAAAAACTGAAATAATAATGACAACGCTTTATATTATTAAACATGGTAAATTAAGTATGTTATTACAACCATCTCATGATTGATCTTTGGGCATACTCTTACAGCTACTTAGATTATAATACGCAACAAAGATGGCGTATATACGGTACAGTACGGTAAACCGCTGCACCAATAAGTTTGCAGTTTAAACTACCAGATCAGGTCAGAATCACTCTTCCTTCTCTTCACAACCAACCCAAAAATTTACTTTATGCAAGTGCATGTATGCTTACAACCTCAGAGAAACAATGAACACATCGACAGATAGTCAGACAGAAACAAACATGCACACACCCAGCTAACCGGGATTAGAATCAGATATCTCACACAACAGTCACAAATAACACAACACATAAGCTGAAGCCCAGATCAGAGTCTTAACTACCCTCACTAAAGCCTAGCCAAGGGTTGGAACACACGAACACATTTTCAGATAAAAAACATACACAGAATTAAAATTGGTGGAAATGTCTAGGCTATGTGGGGGTCAACATGCCCATGTGAGGGGGAGACACGCCCGTGTGAGGGAACACATGCCCATGTGGGAGGAGGCACACGGCCGTGTGGCTAAAGCACATGCCTGTGTGAGCTATGGACATGGCCGTGTGAATAAGTCATATAACTCTCTGTCCAATTGTGCTAAAATATGGTTCAGGGTGGACACAACCGTGTGAGAGTCTTACACGCCAGTGTACCCACCAGACACGGTCGTGTGTCCTAACACACGTCTGTGTAGGAACCCTAATCCCCAAATTAGCCACACGACCGTGTGGTCAGGTCGTGTGGCACCAAAACACCCAAACCCTAATTCCCAAGCGCACACACCCATGTGCCCAAGGGACACGATCGTGTGGATATCGATTAATTTCCCCAAATTAGCCACACGACCGTGTGGCACCTAATCTTGCCCAGAAACGCTAATTCCTAATTCCACACGGTCGTGTAAAAATACACACACGCCCGTGTGGTCACGAAACCACACCGAAATAGGTTGAAATTGTTGTTTTACCCATCAAATCAGTCCCCAACCTTTGCTATAACAAAAATATATCGGAATACGCTGTATTCCCCATACTTCCTCAACAACTAAATACCCAAAATCAGCAATTTAGAGCACATACAAGAATTGCCGAATCAACAATTCACAAATAAATTAGATAAGGTTCAAAACCCGCACCTAATTCGCAATCAAAACGCCTCGAACTCAATCGACACACGTCGATGACCTCAGTACGAACCTGAAACTTTTGTCGATAAAAAAAATGTAAACGAATCGATGCAATAAAAACAATTCAAGAAGAAAATGAAAGAAAAATGATTGTGCAAAAGAGAATTAAGAGAAGAAGAAGAAGAATAGCAAAAGAAAAATGTGTGACAGAGGAAAAAGAAAACGTGAAAAAAGAAAAACTTTTTACTTCCTTTTCCAAAAGAATAAAATACAATTAAAAATAAATAAGTAAATATTTTTAATTTAAAACAAATTGAAGTTTCATAAAAATAATTCCTCAAAACACGCATGAGGACTCGAACCTATAACCTCAAGGTACACTAACACTTAACCAACCATCAAACCGACAAGCCTATTCTGACACTAAAGCGCGAAAACTAACCCAATTGTCCGATCTAGCCACTAACCCTACTTATAAATCTCAAAACTCCTAACCCCAAAATATGATATATAATGGCACACATAGTGCATCATTGGAGAAGTAGAAGCAATTATATTGGCACACATATTGCATCATCAAACAAGTCGGAACAATTATGCTGGCACACATAGTGCATCATCAAATGAACCGAAGCAATTACATTGGCTCACGTAATGCATCATCGAATAAATCGAGGCACATATACTTGCACATAAGTGCATCATCGCCTATAACAAAGTATAAACTCATACACAATCTAATCCTATGTCACTATATCCGACTCTACCTGAATAGTTAATAGGGTAACCATTTTCTAATTTCATCACATAATTCAATTCACATTCCATCATTCGCAATTCACCATTCCAACACATCATAAAATATGTTTCAACTCAATTCATACCAAATATTATATATATATTAAATCAAGTTATTTTTTTATTTTATTCAATTTAGTCCTCTATCTCGATATACCATACCAATCACCACAATTTAATTCATACAACCATTATATACTTACCTCATTACTAAATCATGCAATTTAACATGAATAAGAAATAATTAGATTAATCTCGAATCATAGAAATACAAATTGAAATCTCGCGTCACTCATCATCGGCTCTCACTTTCCTTTTCCTTCTCAACTATCATATGTTGTTTTTTTGGTAATTTATGGAAAAATGAAAAAGTTGGAAACTTTGGTTTTTCTTTTTCAATGGTTACGATTGACTTTGGAAAGATGATGACAATATGTCATCTTAGGCTTGTATTTGTGCGGATGTCAATCGCTTTACTATTGAATTGAATATTTTTATTAAATTAATTATAGATAGACATATATTTATATTAAGGGTAAACTATCAAATTAGTCAGTTTTATTTTTCTCATGTTACATTTTAGTCACTTATGTTTGAAATGTTCTATTTTAGTCACTTATGTTAACATGTTGCGGTATTTTAGTCACTGAACCTTTAATTGTTGTTAACGATGTAACAGTAAGCTGACGTGGCACATTAAATAATCATTTCAAACAAAAATTTTAGGTTAAATTATATAATTGGTCCCCATACTTTTTCATTTTGAGCAGTTTATTTTTTTCTTTTATGTTCTTTTAACTTTCCTTTCTTTTATTTATTTTCCATTCTCTTCTGTTTCTCCCTATATTTTCTTACCTTCTCCATCTCTTTTAACGTAAAAGAGAAAAATTAAATTACTCAAAAAAAAATATAAAGACCAATTATATGATTTAACCTAAAAATTTTGTTTGAAATGATGATTTAACGTGCCACGTAAACTTACCGTTACACCGTCAACGACAACGCTCAGTGACTAAAATATTACAACACGATAACGTAAGTGACTAAAATATAACATTTCAAGCATAAGTGACTAAAATGTAACTTGAGACAAACAAAAGTGGCTATTTCGATAGTTTACCCTTATATTAATGTATAACTAAATTGTAATATAATGAAACAAAATAAATTTATAAGTTTTTTAATAAAATTTTTGTTATAAATCACTAATGAATTTTCATTAATATAATATTAATTAATATTAATTTAATATATTAGAGAAATATAATATCAATTATTTAATTTAAAATTAAGTATTTATCTAGAACTAAACATTTGAGTAAATTGAACTCGAATAAAAAATATTATTTTAAGCATTTTAATAAAAGATTATGATTCAAATAAAAAGAATATGTTATCACTACATAGATTACCATACTTAACAAATTTTGATATATATTTATATATGTATCTGGTGTGTCATTGAAAGCAGAAAAAATAACCTATCCCTAAGAAATAAGGAAAAGAATAGTATAAGGGAAGTAGGGTTAAATCCTCATGGATTGGATCGTTACAGCTTCTTGTTTCTCGAAATCCTAGGCGCAATCGTGCCCAAGAAAAATAGCTGACCTAGGGGAAAAAATAGAATTAAAAATCTGGATGAGTCGGAATTAAGAAAATTGAAATCGCAATTGTGAAAAGAAATAGAATTGAGAAAAAGGGGTTTTCCGATTAAGGGATTCTAGCCTTCGGTTATCTCGACCCTCATTTGGTTCAATCATCGACTGTTAGGTGATCCTTTTCATGATCAAATAAGCTAGTTATAGTGGAAGAGGACTCCTATGACCACCAGCTCCACTTAGGTTATAACCTTACGATCTAGAGGAACTTGACTCTAGCCAACAGTCACTTTTGTGGGACTGTCTTACACTAGATCATCATTTCTCAATGGCGAATGCCACGCCATTTTGTCTCTTGGGCTCGACAACCTCTGACGTAGAAAGTTAATGAACCGACTGTGCAATCTTCCCAAAACATACAAAGCGGTCGTTCCTTACACAAGATAAAAAGATTGCTTTTGGAAGGACATGGACTGAAGCGTCAGTCCTGTAATGCTGAAAAATGATAAATACTCGTTGAAAAGGCCAAGTGCGGATTCTAAGCCTCATGAAATCTTTTGGAAGAGTCTTGATAACCTTTGGCTAGATGAGTTTAGTGGCTCATGCTTTTCGGGAAAAAAACACAATTGTAATGGAATTAAATTTTATTGAAAAAGAAACAAAAAGGCTAGAGCCTTAGGGGGAAGGACTTTTTTACAGAAGTAATGAGTGAATAATCATGTCACTCCATCCCCTATTTATAGTACATAAAAAACCTAGTTTATTCCCATTTAAAACCCTAGATGATAATGTTTAAAAGATATAATTTGAAATTAAATCTAAACAGTATCATAATAATCATAACAATAATCCTAAAAATAAAATTCAAATTTAAATAAAGTTTTATGTTCATAAATCTCTTCTTTGAAACTTTTTCCCAAGTCTTCTACCCTTTGTATTTTCGGCACCGTTTCTTCCCTATTTTCATCTTGACACGTTTTGTCTTTAAATTCACGCTTTTTGCCCCCCAAATTCCTTTTGCCATCAATTTAGTCCCTACAAGATAAAAAAACCATAAGCAATCCAAATTAGTAGGATCGTACTCAAAATATATATGTAATTAACACATAAAAGTATGTCATTTTAGAGTATTATCAGTATCTTTCAATAATCAGAATTTATTATTAACAATAAAATGCTATAACTTTTTAATTTAAGAGACATAACTCATCACTATAAATAACAACTTTGGTTAATAACCAAGTGACATAATTTTTTGTTATATAACTTTTCATTTGCAACTATTGGAACATTATATATTTTAAAAGTATTACAACATTAATTAATTTTATGTATATACGAATATCAATGTATTTTGATGTACTGTTTTATGTTTATGAAATGACCTGATATGTGTAGATACAATAACTATATAGTTGCAATAAATCGTTCTTAAAATAGCATCTTAATCATTGCTCTTTGCAAACATAATCTTAAAAGAACCATACAGTTGCAAGTAGGGGTGTTCAATCGGTTAACCGACCCGAAATAACATTAACCGAATTAACCGACCTTTTAAAATTTTTAACCGTTAACCGAACCGAAATTTTTTCAAAAAAACTAACCGAACTAAAATATTTTTGGTTAATTCGGTTGGTTAACCGAATTAACCGAAAATTATATGTTTTTTTATTTTTGGTTAAAAATTAACCGAATTAATCGAATTACCCGAATTAACCGAATTACCCGAATTACCTGAATTAACCGAATTACCCGAAATGAATCACTACATAATTAAAAAGATTACATATTTTTTAGTTTTAGTTTTAGAATTTTATTTTTATTTATTAAATTATTTATAATTTTTATGATTGGGTTGGATTGGGTAATTGGGTTGGGTTGGATATTTGGGTTTGGATTGGGTTTAGAGACTGGGTTTAGTGGGCCTATTTATATATTATAATCTTATTTATTAATTTTTTGGTTAAACCCAAAAAATTCGGTTAACCGACCGGTTTCGAACCGAATTAACCGTTAACCGAAAAATTACAAAATAATTAGCCGACCCTCGACTGAAAAAATTCGGTTAATCGACCGATTAACCGAATTCGGTCGGTTAATCGAATTTTTTCGGTTTTACCCAAATTTTTCACACCCCTAGTTGCAAGCATTGAACGGCAACTAGCTTGCTTATTTGATTTTATTTTTGGTAATGGTGAACTGACTTCGGGTTTCAGTGAACCCTCTATTTATACTTCTAATCCTTCAATAGCTTTAGTGGCTGAAGAGCCCATGGGCTATAAGCATCATAATATTCTGCTACGGGTTTTGCAATCAGTGGTACTTTTAACTTTCAGTCTTCTTCTCCTTTGTGGGTGTATTAGCAAATTTCCATGTTAGGTGACTCAATGTATCTAGTGTCCTGGACCCAGCTATTTCATTTAAAGGAACCATGGCAGTAATCTCTTTTAAATCCTCTTCTGTGAGCTTCAGTCGTAGAGCATTGATGTTGCTATCGAGATTTTTTTATCTTGGTTGTTCCTACAAGAAGGGTCGAAAATCTTATTTCTAATGCAACATCAGAAAAACAAGGCTCATACAGGATGTGTATTTATACAATATTATAGGCAAATCATTCTGCTGTGATGTACTTGAAAGATCTGTATTATCTGATATCAAAGAAGCAAATTGGATGTTGAAAATAGGGAAAGTGACTTACCGGGAATGGGTGCTACATCATCCCAATGATGAAGAACCCAAGCAAGTGCTAGTTGTGAAGGAGTACATCCATGCTTTTGAGCCAACTTCTCTATTTGCGAATACAATTTCTTGTTCCTCTCCAAGTTTTCTCCTTGAAACCTGGGGTGAGATGTCTTGAAGAGGTTGGAAACAAGTACAAAAAAAAAAAAAGCTACCAATTAGAAGAATTGTTTGTATGCAAATCGAGTATAGATTAAAGAAATAAACAATTGAGTTTCCATACCAGATAACTATTTGCGGGAATACTTTTCGCAACCATCCTGCCACCGAAGAAACCATGACCGAGAGGGCTAAATGGAACTATCCCATCCCAAGTTCACTACATATGGGTACACATTAAACTACTTAAGCATTCTTTTTTGCTTGAATTTGAGAAGTAAAAAGGAAATAAAATTCTAAACAATAGGTAACAAAGGATATAGTTCACCTTCACTACAATAAGAAATAGGATGGATGTAAAAGTATGCCCAAAGATCAATCATGAGATGGTTGTAATAACATACTTTATTTACCATATTTATTAATATAAAGCGTTGTCATTATTATTTCAGTTTTTCTATTTGTGTATACAAATAAACTGTTTTATAATAATGTCCTGAGAATAATATGATTATTCTTAAAAGATCCTTAGTCGAGTATTATTGTTGACTAGGACAACAATAATGCATTAAGACTAACATGTAGTTGATTGATGATAAAGAGTTTTCATTGATGTGGATTGTCAAAATCAATGCGTGAATATGTGTGTTAGAGAACAACATATTAGATTGACTCGTTATGAGTATGTTTATTGGATTATTATGTAATTGTCACAACATTACTCATAGTGATTAATATGTATATGATCCTCAGACTTGAGATAATTATTATCTCAACATCGTGAGTTGTATATTTTGATACAGTCAAACGTACACCGTAACTGGTTGTTCTATAAAGGCTGATGTTGGATATACCACAATCTATGTAAAGGGATATGGTTGATCAATATAGGATAAGTCCCTCCTACATAATGGGAGTAATATCTTAGGCCACTTGATTGAGTGAGACTAGAAAAGCATGGCCATGCTCAAATAAGTTGACATGAGATGTCATATTAATTTGTATATCATAGTCTACTCAAGATATCAAGAAACATGGGATGGACTATACAAGTGTGACTATTCCATGACTTGTGTCCATTCCAGAGATAAAGGACGTAAGGATTAATGCATGAAAGGTTAATCACAAAAAGTTATGTGGAATCATGACTTCTTGTAACTTAGGTAGCAATGATGCATTGCTAGATGCCACTCATTGTTTGTGACATTAGAATCATTCTATTTTTACTGCTAATGTTGCAAGAACCTACAGGGTCACACCCTATGGTTTAAATGAACGGAATAAAATATAATTGGTATTGTTTTTTTGGTTGTCACATGAATTAAGTTAATTAAAGAATTAATTTAATTGGGCAATCAAATATTGAACATATTATATGTACAAGGATGTTGTACACATAATGACAACATAATTCTATTAATATATGAATTTGATTCATATATAAATTTAAATAAATATAGTTTACCAAAATCCTTATTATAATTAATGTAATTATAATTTTCGGATATAATTAATGTAATTATAATTTTCGGTTAAAAACTTTATTGTATTTATTTAATCTTATGATACATTCAAGAGATACCAATTATAAAAGGGTATTAAAAGGATACCAATTAAATGGGCCCAATGAAAAAGATACCCATTATAAAAGGCCCAATTAAAAGGATACCTAATATAAAAGGTATTTAGAAGAGACAAAGCTTATGAAAAAAAACCCTAAGTGATTGCTTGTTAGGTCTAGCAGCCGTCAAGCAAATAAACCTCCAAAACAGTTTTGGAGATTTTTTCCGTTCATAGTCAAACCGGGTGGATTACGTAGAGGCCGACATCGGAAAAGGTTGTGGCTTGATTCGACAGTAGATCAAAACTCTTGTTGACAAGGCGTCGCTGTCTACTCAGATTGAAGTTTTGGTAATTTCGAAACCTTTATTTCACCCCGATTCGTTCCTCACACATGGATTCATGATTTGGATCGCCGGATCTAATTTTATTCTGCTGCGCCATGGGGTATCCGGCGTTCCAACAATGGACAGAACATCAAAAACCAAATTTCAAATTCAAGGCAACTTATACTTTTAATGATTCAGTATACTACTTTTCAACGAAACCAATATGGGGCTTTTGAGGAAACCTACACAGGGGGATTATTTCTTCTAGATATCACGACTCCAAAGTGGCCACTCCTTTTATAGGGCAGTGACGGGATGAACAACATGTGCCCTCTTTATAGTTTCAGGGCTAGCCTCTGATAAACCTATGTACTTTATCTTCCCCTCTTCTACCAACTTCTTCAGTTCTCCCCTCTAAGATTGAATTAAGAAAAGAAGCTTAACATCATATTTCCTCCGTATATTGACCATTTAAACCACTGTTGAAAGTTGGCAACATACCAGCAGCATGCAAGTGTCCAAACAAAAATGAAGCATCATACATGTAGGATGCAAATGTCCAAGGTGTATTTCGGTCATTAAACTTTTGTAACATGTGACTTGTGTTTGATTTGATAGCAACTTTTTGATTAGCTAAAGTTAGCCATGTACTTAGCAGTTTTTAGTAGATTTTAGGTTATCATTAAGCTGATTTTATAGCTTAGTTACTTGCACAAGCAAGATTTATTTTCTTTCAATGTAATAGAACCATATATGTAAATGTTATTTTTGCTTAATGTAGTAATGAGTGAAGTCAACTTGTTTTCTCCTTCAACATTCGATTCTTGCTTTTGTTTTTCATCTTTCAACACTAATTTTTTTAGTTTTTGATCTTTGGTTTGATTTAAAACTCAACAAATGGTATCAAGTGTAACCTCCCAAACCCGACCTAGACGTTATGGCTAGATTGAGAAGGCTACATTAGCTACCGAAATGGCTAAGCTAACTTATATTACTTTTGAAGACTTTAAATAAACTCATTTCGAAGAGAACTATAGTTGTACTTTGAGTTAGCTTAAAAACGTTCATTCATTAGGTCGTGTATGCTTATGATTCATTTTACTGTTGATAGAGTTGTTTTAGAGAAATCGTTTTCTTGTCACTCTTCTTTTAAAAAAACTCGATTTTAAGCTATTCCAGCGAAAAAAACCATTTTTCAAGTCATTTTGGAAAATTAGTTGCCTTATCGATTTGTTTTTCAAAAATAATTTATTTGTAATGTAGTGGAAACTAGGGAGAAATATCAAATTTTACTTAAACCCGATATAATGCATTATCCGATTATTATGTTTGAGTAATTCATGCATGCAAAAATTCCCAAAAGAAAAGTTACCAAGCCACAGACCATAAATAATTAAAAATTACAAGCCAAAACAAATAAAGACTTAATAATACTTAATTAAAATAATAATAATTCGAGGTCCAAGTTGATTCTCCGAATGTCGAGTCCAATCCTAATTTTGAGGTTTACCTAAAAAGTTAAACACTATTAGGGGGTGAGCTTATGAAAAGCTCAGTGTGAGTCAAATAATTATTTAAACGGGAAAAAACATTAAATATTGTGAAGCATATCAGCATTAACAGAAGAAAATAGAACCATCATAGGAATTTCATGTCATTACATAGCCATTATCAAATTGATGTCAAACGGTGTATGAGCATAGGGCATCATTCATTCGAGTAACAATCATTAATTTTGACACCATTTAATACAAAAAAATACAATGCGTAGCATAAATCAATAGCATTCGAATATGTCGTGCACATGATGCAATGCAAAAAGGTTCCTACGCATACCATCTGCTACACACCACGAGTTCCCCAGAACCTGTCTGCCAAACTCCAAAACATTATGAGCATAGCTTGATGTCTGTAAAACCACCAAATAATCAATAATGCAAAAAATCTGTCGGATATCAAATAGTGCAATACAATCGCCAATAACATAAAATATGCAATAAAATTGCCAATCCCCTCGATACTCTAGGTGCATATGCAATATGTCACACAATCTCATACATAATCATATCTCAATACTTTTCACAGTCATTTGACATGCTCAGCATGTCCTTAATAATCACATACTTTCAGTAAATGAAAACACTGTTCCAATCTTTCAAATTACCATTGTGTTGGTATCAATCAATATCGTTCAATTTCACATACTTTACGGATTTTCATTGTGCATAAATAGCACCCTTTTAGTACACAATATAACGAATATCTCATGCGTTTAAATCATACATAAGCTTAATATCTCAACACATTATATCATTCAGTCAAATATTCTCAAATCTCATAACTCAAATATGCAATTACAAACTCAATCAAACATCCATACCATCAAACTAGAAATTTTGCCAACATGTCAATCTTCTAAGGCTCGAAACATACCTGGTTCGGCCACTCACAAAATCAATAATTTGTCTACTAAGACAATCCAATCAGCTAGCTAATTTATCATATATAACATGATATTTGACATTTTCAAACAATTTTATGAGTTTAGGATCCACACCTTATTTTCGCTTCTGATCGCTGAAATCAGAGTCTTAAATTTAAAAAGAAAATGATCGAACCTGGAAACTAACTCTGACAATGATTAATGGCAAGTGTACCTATCGAACAGTAGTATAGCTTAGGCAAGACCAGATTGTCGAACCCAAAGGAACTAAAAGTACTAATACTAACTTTCTTTTTATTATCTAGCCTAAAATAAGTGAAGTTGTTTTAAATCTACTCCTAAGCTAAAGACGCAAAGACAAAAAGAATGAATTGGGAAATAACTTAAAGAAAAACTCAGTTGATCAAGACGATACCCTCAGGAAGAATCCACCTAGACTTCACTTGTTATTTAACCCTGAACCATACGATTTATTCACTTGACTTGATCTGTAGGATTCCCTAAATTATATTAAACCCTCTCTCGAGACGAATAACATCTAACCCTAGGTTAATTAATTGAAATCTCTTTCTCATTAATAACCCCCTAGAATAGCAGTAAATCGATCTATGGACTCCCATATTAGGTTTCACCCTAATCCGGCAAAATCTCGTCACCCTATCTCTAGGCGCGCCAATGACTCCGCTGTAATTATTCTAGATCTATTCTTAAGCAAGGACTTTTGCTCCTCCACCTAAGAACATCTGACTTGAATTAATATCTCGAAAACATTAACACAAGAATTAAGCTCACATAATTAAGAATAAATCAAGTATTTATCTTATAGTTCAGAAAACAATAACAAGATTCATCTAGGTTTCATCCCCTTCAGGTATCTGAAGGGTTTAGTTCATAATAAATAAATAAAACAT
The DNA here is from genome assembly GCA_005393395.2 of Gossypium australe. Lineage (NCBI taxonomy): Eukaryota > Viridiplantae > Streptophyta > Magnoliopsida > Malvales > Malvaceae > Gossypium > Gossypium australe. Next base: position 122,478,185 of record CM016624.1, on the reverse strand, counting down.
CTCAGACGAAAAGATAAAACAAAACATAAGAAATCCCTAAAACCCCCTGAAGGAATTGAAGGAGAGATCCGCCGTCTTGAGTAGAATTCCGGCTTCTTGAGATGGTTCAACTGGCTATCTTCGAGTGATTCCCACAACTCTGACCTTTTCAGCTTGGCTCCTTGGCCTAGCTTCGACGCCCCTTTTTAGGTAACACTTAGGGGGTTTATATAGGCTCTTGGAATGTGTTTCTTCGCCCCAAAGTATCCAAATCTGAATGAAATTGCTCTTTGCCATGACAGGGACATGGCCATGTCACACGCCCGTGTGATTAGTCTTCAGGCCGTGTTCGGACTTCTTTAATGAGGCACGGTTGTATGAATCTGGGGTCAAGTCGTGTTCTAGATGATTGACATGGCACGACTGTGTGGTCTTGGGCCCAGGCCATGTTGATTTCGTGATATGGCCCATTTACTCTATTTTGGGCCCGTTTCTCGTTCTTTTCATCTTCGGGTGCTTTCCTGGGTCTAAGACATGAAAAGAAAGGATTAAGAGCACCTTTTTATATAAATCGAGGCTTAAATCATCCAAAAGCATACTAAATGTGGGATTAAAATATGTTACTATTACGGTTTATCAGCTTCCTCGCAGCACACTGGCGAATCTTCTAATTTTCCTTAATAATTCCTTAAATGAACCTAAACCAAAAATCGGTTTAAATTCAATAAATTTACCATTAAACCAGCCCTAAAACACCCACTTATGAGTTCAAACCAATCGTTGAAATTATAACTATTTTATGAATCCAAACTAGTTAGATTCCTTACACTGTATCGATGAAAACCATACGTATAATCGTTCTTCGCCTTTACGAATGGTTTGGGGTGTTTGGGTCAGCACCTAATTCAAAAATATAATGGAAAATCAGTAGCTAATTAATGATTAAATTCCTTCATTTAATCAAATCATAACCTTTACCCAACAACTATGTCGAAATAACAAACTAGTTACCCTTAATTGCACTTACGCTTCACGATTTGAATGATCCGAATGGCTAATCGATTAAGAACGTTTTCCCTAATTGAAATGGGTTTAAAAGCTGATTAGGAGGGTTCAAGAACTCAAATTAATTCTGGAAAAATACAGACAAGAACCAAGAAACAAAACAACCCCCTTTCTTGCATATAGGCGCACGCACCACCACCCATGGTGGCCAAAGTTGGGGCTAAATTTTAAAATGGTTTGAGATCTCATTAAATTCTAGAAAAATACCTTTGGAATAATTTAAAATCCCCCAAATCCCCGATTCAGAAATTTAGGCTTTGAGTGGACAAGATTAATTAAGAAATTGAAGAGAGAAGAGACCTTACCCAAGCTAGTCGAGAGAAACGGCAATAGCACTTTCTTGGCAATGTTCAAGATCGATCTTGGAGTTCAAGATTTTAGATTTGAGGCTGATTTTAACGAGTAAAAATGACAGAAATATGGTGGAAAAATGTTACCAAATCTTGTGGCAAAAAGAAAAAGAAGTAAGAGATGATAAAACTAGGTGTAGGCGACAACAACATGGGGGAGAAAGAAAGAAAATTGAAGAGAAAAGAGGAGAGGAATAGGGTGAATGGCTTGGGTAGGTAATATTTGAATTAAAGGCTAAAAAATAAAATAAAAAGTTATATTTATACTTAGGGTTCAAGGGTATGGATGGAACACACATTAAAAAAAACAAGGGATTTTGCAAAATTTAATTATTTTGCAAGGGAAGGGATTTGAACCTGGGACCTCATTTAATTTCCACGCTTTCTCATATTTCTTTTAACCATTAGGCTTTTTCCTCATTCTTAAAATAATTTTGCAATATTTATTTTGAAAACAAGGCATGTCGCATACTAGGGTTTAAGGCAAAATTTGCAAGATAATAAAAATGGTGAGAGATAAGGATTTGAACTAGGGTTTCAAGGAACGTTTCACTAACACTTAACCAACAAACCAATACCTTATTTATTTCCTAAAAATGCATAGATGATTTAAAACTTAAGGCATGATCACTCTCTCTCAATTCACAAATCTGATTCTACTAATCCTCGATTTTTGGGATGTTACATCAAGAGCCTGTCATCTTTGGGGGCCTTTGCTATGTATTGGTTTGTGTTGATTCTTTGAGTGATTCGTGCTTGAAACAAAAGAAACAGAAGCTACTTGTCTTGGTTTGTTTAGTTGCTGCAAAAGGATGAATTTCTCACCACTACCACCACATGTCTTTGCTGGTGAGAACTACAACATTTGGGCTGTGAAAATGAAGATATATCTGCAGGTTCATAATCTGTGGAGTGTTGTTCAAGTTGACATAGAGCCACCATCTTTGAGAGCTAATGCGACCATAGCTCAAATCAGGTAGCACAATGAAGGCTTTGCCAAGAAGTACAAGGCTATGTCATGCCTTCAAAATGGAGTTTTAGATGTGATCTTCACAAGGATAATGGCTTGTGACACACCAAAGTAGGCCTGGGATAGACTTCAGGAAGAGTTTCAAGGGTCAAACAAGACCAGGCAACAGCAGTTGATCAATTTGAGAAGAGACTTCGAGAATCTGATGATGAAGGAGTCTGAAACCATCAAGTAGTATGTTGACAGGATTATGGCCACAATCAACAACATAAGACTGCTTGGAGATGAGTTTAGTGACAAAAAGATAGTTGAAAAGGTCATTACAACTCTACTAGAGAAGTATGAGTAAAAAAATCTCTTTTTTGGAAGACTCGAGGGACCTATCATCTATACCCTTGACAGAGCTGATAAATGCTCTCTATGCACAAGAGTAAAGAAGAGAAAATAGAATGGAGAAGCATTCTGAGGGAGCTTTTCAAGCCAGAAGCAGAGAGAGTTCAAGCTCGAGCTCAAGTTACAAGGGTAAGAAGCCTTAGCCAGAACAGAAAAAGAAAGGGAATAAGGATGCTACCAAAAAGAAGTTTCCACCATGCACTCACTGTAAGAAGTCCACTCATTTGGAAAAATACTACTAGTACATGTCTGACATTCAATGTAGAAGCTACAAGCAACTTGGCCACATTGAGAAAGTCTACAAGAATAAGGTTAAAACACAACTACGGCAGTAGAATCAAGCTCAGACTGTTGAGGATGTTCAAGCTCAAGAGGAGTATGTTTTCACTGCCTCTTGTTTTACAAGCTCGAGCAAAGCCAGGAAAAATTGGCTGATTGACAGTGGCTGCACTCATCATATGGCTTTCAACAAAGTCATGTTCAAGGAGCTAGACACTAGCTCTGTGTCCAAAGTTAGAATTGGGAATTGTGAGTTCATTGAGGCCAAAAGCAAGGGCAAGGCTGTGATTTGCACTCAGTCAGGTAACAAAACTATATCAGAAGTTCTTTTTGTACCTGATATTGACCAGAATCTACTTGGTGTTGGTCAGTTGTTGGAAAAGGGGTACTCTCTTATCTTTGAAAATAAGACTTGTGTAATCAAAGATCCTTCTGATCAAGTGCTAGTGGCAGTAGCCATGCATGATAGATATTTCATTTTAGATGTGAATCGACTAGAGGCAAAGGCACATATAGCTTTAGTTGATGAATCATGTTTGTGGCACAAAAGGCTGGGGTATGTGAACTATAAGTCATTAAGTCTACTGCACAAGTTGAGCCTAGTTAAAGACATGTCCAAGATTGAACCTAGGAAAGATGTGTGTGAAGTCTGTCAGTTTTTCAAGTAGACCAGACTACCTTTTCCTATTAACAAAGCTTAGAGAGCTCAAGAAAGGCTCTAACTGGTCTATATAAACATTTGTGGACCTATAAAGACCTCCTCTTTGAATGGTAGCAGGTACTTTGCATTGTTCATTGATGATTGCACCAGATTCTATTGGGTGAGCTTTCTAAAGCAAAACTCAGATGTGACTGACTTCTTTTTCAAGTTTAAGGCATTGGTTGAGAATCAAGCCAGTTGCAAGTTAAAGACATTGAGGTCTGATAATGGGATTACATGTGTGTCTCAAAGGTTCCAGAAGATTTGTGATGAAGTTGGAATTCAACACCAGTTAACCACTATCTATACACCACAACAGAATGGTGTTTGTGAGAGAAAAACATGACTTTCTTGATATAGCCAGGTGTTTATTGTTTGAAAGCAAGATGCCTAACCATTTTTGGCTGAGGTAGTAAATACCTCTGTGTATTTGCTAAATAGGCTACCCACTAATGCTGTCAAAGGAAAAACACCTTTTGAAGCCTGGTTTGGACAAAAACCAACTGTCTCACACTTAAAGGTGTTTGGCTGCTTATGCTATACACTAGTGCCGGCTGAAAAGAGAACTAAGCTAGAAAAGAGATCCATGCTTGGAGTCTTTGTTGGCTACAACAGTGTGAAGAAAGGGTATAGGGTATTTGATCCACCTACTAAGAGGATTTTTTTTAGTAGGGATGTGAAATTCAATGAATGAAGCTATTGGAAATAGGATAGAACAGATGCAAGTTTATTTGAGCAAGACTAGTATGATCTTAATCTACAGCATGCTGAATTGAAGTTGAAACTGAAGATGATTTTGTTAGTGCACCTGTTAGAGGCACTAAAACCTTAATAGACATCTATAAGATGTGTGATATAACCATTGTTGAGCCTTTCTGCTTTGATGATGCTACAAGGGAGGGCTGTTGGAAAGAAGCAATGGAGGCTGAATTGATGATGATCTACAAAAATGACACATGGGAGCTAGTTGATAGACCAATAAATAGAAGGGTTATTGGTGTGAAATGGGTATTCAGGACAAAACACAATGCAGATGGGTCATTGAACAAGCACAAAGCTAGGCTGGTTGTGAAGGGGTACAGTCAGTAGCATGGCATTGGTTTTTTTGAAAACTTTGCATCAGTGGCAAGGTTGGACACCATAAGGTTATTGTTTGCCTTGGCGACTCAAAAGCAATGGAAAGTGCATTAGCTGGATGTTAAATCAGCCTTTCTGAATGGATTTCTCAAGGAAGAAATCTTTGTTGAACAACCTGATGGATTCAAGGTTCTTAGTGAAGATGACAAGGTCTACAAGCTCAAGAATGCCATGTATAGCCTAAAACACGCTCCAAGGGCCTGGTATGACAGGATTGATGCATACTTGTCAAGGCTGGGGTTCGAGAAAAGTATTAGTGAGCTTAAACTCTATGTGAATAAGGCTGTGAAAAGAACCTTCCTGATTGTGTCTTTGTATGTAGATGGCTTATTGGTTACTGGTTGCAGAAGTGAGATGATTGAAGAATTCAAGAAGTAGATGCAAGATGTTTTCAAGATGACTGATTTAGGCTTAATGACCTACTTTCTTGGTATGGAAGTGATTCAGAATGAGCATGGTATTTTTATAAGCCGGCAAGCTTTTCCATTGAAGGTTCTAAGCATATTTTACATAGCAAACAGAAAACCTGCTAGCACTTCTGTGGCACTAGGAGAAAAACTCTCAAGCAATAATGATCATGATCGTGTGGATAAGAAGAGCTACAAAAGTCTGATTTGTTGCCTACTTTACTTGATAGCAATAAAGCCAGACATCATGTTTGTTGTTAGCCTTCTATCGAGGTTCATGCATTGCTGTAATGTAACTCATTTCAAGGCTGCTAAAAGAGTCTTAAGGTATGTCAAAGGGACCTTAAGCTATGGTGTGAAATTTGAGAGAGCTGAGGAACTTAAACCAGTTGGCTATTCAGACAGTGATTGGGCTAGTTCAGTTGATGATATGAAGAGCACATCGGGTTACTTCCTCACTCTAGGTTTAGGAGTTTTCAGTTGGAGTTTTATGAAGCAACAGACAGTAGCTCAATCCATTGTAGAGGCAGAGTATATTGCAACTGCTACTGCTGTTAATCAAGCCATTTGGCTTAGGAAACTTTTAAGTGACTTGAATGCTGATCAAATGGAAGCAATAGAGATCAGAGTTGACAATTAGTCAACTATTACAATTGCCAAGAATCCTGTGTTTCATGGCAAGACCAAGCATTTCAAGATCAAGTACCATTTTATGAGGGTGGCTGAGTTGTCAAAGGAAATCAACTTGATCCATTGCTGCTTGGAAGTTCAACTTGCAGACATTTTGACCAAAACATTAGCTGCCACAAGGTTTGAGTATTTGAAGAAGGAAATTGGAGTTTGCTTCTTTGTAGCCAAAGAGGAGTGTTGAAAGTTGGCAACATACCAGCAGCATGCAAGTGTCCCAGCAAAAATGAAGCACCAAGCATGTAGGATGCAAATGTCCATGGTGTATTTCGGTCATTAAACTTTTGTAACATGTGACTTGTGTTTGATTTGATAGCAACTTTTTGATTAGCTCAGGCTAGCCATGTACTTAGCAATTTTTAGTAGATTTTAGGTTATCATTAAGCTGATTTTACAGCTTAGTTACTTGCAAAAGCAATATTTATTTTCTTTCAATGTAATAGAACCATATATGCACATGTTATTTTTGCTCAATGTAGTAATGAGAGAAGTCAACTTGTTTTCTCCTTCAACATTCGAGTCTTGCTTCTAATTTTCTTAGTTTTTGATCTTTGGTTTGATTTAAAACTCAACAACCACGAAAAATAAAGGATGTGTTAAATTACAACACTTACAGTATCCTCTATTGGTGTTTTAGTGTCAACCCTGTGCTGGTAGTAGAGATCAATGTAATCAACATTAAGGTGCTTCAGGCTAGCCTCGATCAAGGCGTGGACATATTCATGGGTACCATTTATTATAGCATCAGCTGCAGGATCCATCTTGGTAACACCAAATTTTGTGGCCAGTTGTACCTTATCTCATGGTAGTTGCTTCAATGCCTGAAAAGAGTTTGGTTTTTACTTATGGGATCATTATACAATATGTTGCTGCAACTTGCAATTAAACTCAAAAGCTAGATAATAAATTATATCAGAATTTTGGTAAATGTGCTACCTTTCCAACCAATATTTCATTAGTTTGGGGTCCATAGATATGTGAAGTATGAAAGAATGTGATTCCTCTGGCGAATGCATGCTTGATGATGGAAATGCCAACCTCATCAGGCACTGGATCATTGTAAAATGTGCTAAGCCCCAGACAGCCAAACCCCAACTTGGAAACCTACGAAATAATAAATTTTACAGCATAAATGAAATGAGACAGAAAGATACTTTTTGAACAAGAAATTGACTTGAGTTCGGATGGAGTTAATAAGGAGTTCAAGCATGGTTTAAAGTGAACAAGAAGTTGAAAAAGAACATAAACTAGTCTGAGAGAAGGAAAAACATCTTACCTCAAGTCCTCGAGTTCCAAGTTTCACTCTAGAAATCTCAACACCCTGATACTACTCAGCCATCTTTTCTCTGAAAAGAAATGCTTCCTCTTGCTATAGATATGAAAAAGCAGTAATAAATAGCTATAGGAAATATATTTAAGTCCAATATGTCATATTTATATTATATAGCAAATTTAATATCCAGACTCTTATATTAGAGTTGACCGTCAACTTGATGTCTCCACCATATCCAATTATAATTATCTTGAAAGAACCTATTGGCTGGTGTTAAGGGTCATATAGCCAGTTAGTTGCTAGTTGTTAGTTAGTTAAAGAAGTCAGTAAGTCAGTTACAGAGGTTAGTAAGTTGCTGATCTATTGAAGTTGTTAGTAAAGCTTATATAAGCTCTCATCAAAGGGGAGAAAGTCAGAATTTAAATCAAGAAGTTAAAAATAGAGTTCATTTTTCAATAGTAGTATATTCTATTATAGTTCTCTCAAATAAAAAAAAATCAGTTTTCAGTGTTAGTATTACCTAGTTCTTTATATGGTATTAGTCGCCGGCTAATCTTAGACGTGTGGCCACCGCAAATTTTGCCGATTCTACCTCGGTTGAGCCGAGCTCTGCGTCGTTCAGTAGTGAACGTATGGTAACATCGTTTCCTCAACATGATGTTGTTAAGCTCTCTGACGAGACCTACATGTAGTGGCAGCAACAAATCAAGTTAATACTCGATGGATATGATCTCCTTGGCCTACTTGACGGCACCTTACCTCCACCGGCTCGTTTTGTTCCAAGTACAGACAGATCGTTAGTACCAAATCCTTTGGCTCAAGTCTTCAAACAGCAAGATCGGTTCTTAACCTCGTGGCTATTCTCCACGATCAGTGCACCACTTCTGCCATCTTTCACTGATGCTAAGTTGGCATGCGATGTTTGGCTCACGGTGATAAATCTCTTCGCCGCTGACATAGGGGCCAAACAATCGCGTCTGCGACATGAACTACACTCCTTAAAGAAAGGTAACATGGATATTAAAACTTACGTTGCTCGAATCAAAAACCTCTGTGCTTTATTGGAGACCACAGGCTCACACATCTCAGACGAGGAGAAAGTTAAAATTATGCTTGCCGGACTGCCGCCAAAATTCGAGTCCGTTGTCTCATCGACATCTTTGTCGAATGGTCTCCTCTCATTTTCTCGACATGTCAATGCTCTTGTGGAGTGCGAAAACCGGCACAATCGGACGGTTCAAGAACTTTCGCTCCATGCTAACCTTATTGAGCCCGCACTATTGTCAGCGGTGAAGGTTCCTTTTCGTGGCAGACGGTCTTCTCCTAATGGCCGTGGACGGTCGTTTCGGCCTTGGATTCATGATCATGTGTCAGAGTCCTAAAAATTTATATAAAGAATGATCGAGCCTAAAAACTAACTGTGACAACGATTGAGGCAAGCGCACCTATCGAACAGTAGTATAGCTTAGTGGCAAGACCAGAATGTCGAACCCGAAGGAACTAAAAGTACTAATACTAACTTTCTTTTTATTATCTAGCCTAAAATAAAAGTGAATTGTTGTTTAATCTAAAATTAACTAACTATTAAACTAAAGATGCTAAGACAAAGAGAATGAATTGGGGAAAATACTGTTGAGAAAACCAATTAATTAAGACAATACCCGAGGAAGAATCCACCTAGACTTCACTTGTTATCTAACTCTGAATCAGACGATTTATTCACTTGACTTGATCCGTAGGATTCCCTAATTTATATTAATACCTCTTTCGAGGCTACTAACGTCTAACCCTAGGTTGATTAACTGAAATCTCTTTCTAACTAAAACCCCTAGAATTGCAGTTACTCGATCTATGGACTCCCATATTAGATTTGACTTTAATCCGACAGATTTTTGTCATCCTATTTCTAGGGTTGTGATCATCTCCGCTTAACTATGCTAGATCTACTCTTAAATAGGGACTTTGCTCCACTGCCTAAGCACATTAATACTTGAATCAATATCCTGAAATATCAAAGCAAGAATTAAGAACACATAATTAAGAACAAATCAATTATTTATCATATAGTTTAGAAAACAATAACAAAATTCGTCTTAGGTTTCATCCCCCTCAGGTATTTGAGGGTTTAGTTCATAATTATAAAAGAATACATCTCAGAAGAAAATATAAAACAAAACATAAGAAAAACCCTAAAACCCCCTGAAGGAATTTGAAGGGAAGATCCTTCGTCTTGAGTATGAATCTGGCTTCTTGAGATGAATCAACTGGCTTTCTTCGAGTAAACCCCACAATTCTGGCCTCTCTGGCTTGGCTCATTGGCCTAACTGGATGCCCCCTCATAGGTTGCACTTAGGGTGTTTTTATAAGCTTTCAGAATGTCTTTCTTCGCCCCTAAGTATCCTAATCTGAGTAAAATTAAAACAGGTCGCGGCAGGGACATGCCTGTGTAAGTCGAGGCCAGGCCATGGTTAGGTCTGCTAATGGAAGCACGGTCGTGTGGCTTGGGCCCAGGCCGTGTGCATTTCGTACTTTGGCCCATTTTCTCCGTTTTTGGCCCGTTTCTCGTTCTTTTCATCCTCTGGTGCTCTCCTAAGTATAAAACATGAAATTAAAGGATTAGGAGCACCAAATTCCACAATTCAAGGAATAAATCATCCAAAAGTATGCTAAATGTGGGATTAAAATATGTATATATTACGGTTTATCAAATACCCCCACACTTAAGCAATTGCTAGTCCTTAAGCAAAATTCTCAACTCACAATTAAAATGAACTTCCTCAATTCATAATATTCATAAACAGTGTTTCATCATAATTCATGGATAATTCATACATTGATAATTTAAGTAAAAGGGTCTTAAAGATTCAAACAATCAAAGTCATAGTTTTTGTAACACGAAAATATAGGTGTTTTCCCTTACCTAAATAATCACCTTTAATTCAAAATCGAAAAGAGTTGACATCCTCCCTAAAGATTCACTCAAATCACTCAAAGTGTTTAAGGTTCAAAATTAAGCACTCAAAAGTCAAACATGAAAAGTTAATCCCATAGGCTTGCCTGAAAATCAAATCTCCACCACTGTAAAATGAGATGATACACAAATCAAAAGGTCTTTAAAAATAGTTGTAATTGGGCTTGGGTTAAAGGTGTGGATAAAGGCTGAATTAAAGGGTTAGAATCGAGATTGAATTGACAATTTACCTAACTAGAAAAATGAACTAATCATAAATACTTACATCAATTGAAAACTTGAAACTAATAATACGAGCTTCTTTCTCAAGATGTGGAATTTAAACGTATAAGCTTACTTAATCATAAAACTAATAATGAATACACTTCGAATTTTTTTAAGAACAAATCACAATAATAAGAAAGTATTTTAACAACTAAAATATAGAACATAGCTAGGAAATTGTTCAAAATCAAATCTCGACAAAAAAGGAGTCAAGAAAAATGGTGATAACAAATACAAGATGGGTTTTGGGGTAATATTAGTGAGCGAGTCAATAAAAGGGTTGTTAGGATCAAAGGGGTTCACTAGGGGTTAATTGTGAAGGTAGGTTTTTAGTGGAGTAAGTGGGTTAAATCCTAAGTGCCTTTATCATCTCTGTACATCAAATCAATAATGTGGTCTTGACATGTATAATCGAAGCAAGTTCTAGAATAACAAATCAATGTTGACACACTCATAATCAAAAAGTGAGCACGAAAAGAATGTATGCTCTAAAAGGCTCAAATCTCACAAAAATTATGGGTTTTTGATATCAACTTTGTAAATTTCAAACCTCAAGGTAATAATGAGATTCAGGTAGACAACCTACTCAAAATTTTAATTTTTTGAAAATAGACTCATCATGCTTGTTTCTCTAGTCTCCTAAAGTTTAAATCATCACTGCAAAATTATTAATGACTTAATCCAAAACATATCAAAGAAAATCATGGATCACAGGAAATTTCATCCTAGTAGTGACATGAGAAAATTAATTAAAGACAAGATATCATTCAGGGATTTGAGAATAATGCAGAAAGTTAGGAACTTTCTCGAAATAAATATTCACCCCCCACACTTAAGATGTATATTGTTCTAAATGTACAAAGATATATATGAAATTTAAAAGATAGGGAAAGGTGAAACTTCCTGAATTTGGATGGCTTCCTTGAGTTGAGAGTGGTCGTGGTGTGGTGGCCGCCGACAATCTCTGCGCTAGATGAAGAAATTGGGAAGCTCGTGAAGACTTAGCCAAGACATAATAAGAATAATTCAAAATATACTAAATATATATTTAAAGAAAAGAAAGATAAAAAGAAAGAAAATAGAAAGTAAAATAAAATTAAAAGAAAAGATTAATGGACTGTAAAGTCCTTATCGTTAGATGGTTAGCGAGGTGGGTCTGATTTCTAAGGCTGTAGTCTGTGATTCCCAAGCAGCCTTTAGATCCTAAATCAAAGAAAAGAAAAGGAAAATAAAGGAGAAGGGAAAACAAAAAGAAAAGTTAAATTGACTCAAAAGTCCTTGTCCTGTCGAGTTAATGAAGCGGTTGGCATGAACTTATGGAGATCAGTCTCACAGAGGGAGACTGTGCTAGTATCCTTTCGTTTCTTCGACATGGATATAGTTAGATCAAGAGTTAGGAGAATGAAGAAAAAATGAAAATGAAAATGAAAATGAAGGGGAATGTAAAGAGTGTGGAAAAGAAGGGAATAGGGAGTAGGTGAGAAGGGGAGAAGGGTGTGTTAAATAGAGATTTCAAAGCTGGTACATCCCCACGCCCGTGTACCGTAGGCGTGTTGAGACAGACGGCCATATCGCACGGATGTGCGGTGGTTTATTCATTTCTCCCACACCTGTGTGTAGGTCGTCACGCCCGTGTTTGATAAAACAATGTCGGCCACGGTTGTGTCGTATGGCCGTGGTGTTTAGTCGGGGCCGTGGCTTGAAGATATTTTTTTCGTCCTGTTTCGTACTATCTCTGCCATGTCAGTACAGAAATCCGTAGTATCCACACGGCCACGGTCGTGTGCAAGGCCGTGTGGTATAGAAATCTGCACTTTGGTTAGTTTATAGTTAGGTACTGAAAAGGAAAAATAAAAATAAAAATAAAAATAAAAATGTAAAAATTAATGAGGTTAGTGCTAGGGTTGCCTCCCAAGAAGCGCTCGTTTATAGTCTTAAGCTAGACTTACCTCTCATTTGCGTAATCATGGTGGTTTGAAGAGTTGAAAATCCTTTCTCATGCTGTCAGTTCTATTATCAATATATAGCTCGAGTCGAGTAGCGTTTACTTTAAAAGTGTCGAATATAGGATTACTTACATCTACTGTTCCGTATGGGAAAATATTGAGTACCTTAAAAGGGATTTCTTCATTAAGTTTGGAAGGAGATATTCGAGGGTCTGTCTTCTCTAATAATACCTTATCTCCGATCTTGAATTTGTTTGTCCCATGGAATGGTGTTGGTTTTGTTTCATGTATTCCTAGTTTCTTTTTGAAATGTGTCTTCCACTCGTCTGGTTCATCGATCTGAAGCTGTCGTTCCTTGTGAGTTATTTCGTTTTTGGTATGAGGTTTAGGATCTGGCTCAGTTGTGTAGTGCCGTGGTGCTTTCTGAAAAGGAGGTTTAACTGAATGGTCATTAATAGAATTTATGTTCTCACCTTGACTACCCGATGTCCTAGCCGAATCGAGAGCTTGAAGAGTGATTGTTTCGTCACCTACACAAAGTATGGGTTCACCTGCGTCGACATCAATTTTAGTCCTAGCAGTTGCTAAAAAGGGTCTTCCTAAAATTAAAGGAATATTATTGTCCTCATCCATGTCTAAAACGACAAAGTCTACTGAGAATACGAATTTATCAATTTTTGCGAGAACATCTTCGATTATACCCCTAGGAATTCTAATAGTTTTATCAGCTAATTGAATGATCATCCTAGTTTGTTTGGGTTTCCCTAGGCCTAGTTGTTTAAACATTTTATAAGGAAGCATTATCAACAGATAAACTACCAATTAAGCATGGAATTGTAAAACTCCCTAGATCTTTTACTTTTCGTGGTAGTTTATTTTGCAATATTGCTGAGCACACTGCGTTTAGTTCCACATGCGATTCCTCATCTAACTCCCGCTTGTTTGTTAAAAGCTCTTTTAAAAATTTCCTTGAATCTGGCATCTGCGAAAGAGCTTCAAGAAACGATAAGTTAATAAGTAATTTCTTTAAAATTTTAAGAAATTTATCAAATTGTTCGTCTGTGTTGTCTTTCTTCATCACATCGGGATATGGCACACGAGGTTGGTACTCTTTAATTACCAGTTTTGGCTTATCATGACTTATTTCAACCGTACCTTCCTCTACCCCTTTCTCTTGCCTTAATTTGGACTTACCTAATGGTGGAACGCCGGTACCTCATGTCGCAGCAGAATAAAATTAGATCCGGCGATCCAAACCATGGATCCATGTGTGAGGAACGAATCGGGGTGAAATAAAGGTTTCGATCTTACCAAAACTTCAATCTGAGTAGACAGCAACGCCTTGGCAACAAGAGTTTTGATCTACTGTCGAATCCAGCCTCAACCTTTTCCGATGTCGGCCTCTACGTAATCCACCCGGTTTGACTATGAACGGAAGAAATCTCCAAAACTGTTTTGGAGGCTTATTTGCTTGACGGCTGCTAGACCTAACAAGCAATCACTTAGGGTTTTCTTATTAAGTTTTGTCTCCTTTTAATACCTTTTATATTGGGTGTCTTTCTCATTGGGCCTTTTATAATATGTATCTTCTTAATAGGGCCTTTTATAATTGGTATTTCTTGAATATATTACAAGATTAAATAAATACAATACCGAAAATTATAATTACATTAATTATATCTAAAAATTATAATTACATTAATTATAATAAGGATTTCGGTAAACTATATTTATTTAAATTTATATATGAATCAAATTCATATATTAATAAAATTATGTTATCATTATGTGTACAACATCCTTGTACATATAATATGTTCAATATTTGATTGTCCAATTAAATTAATTCTTTAATTAATTTAATTTATGTGACAACCAAGCACAATACCAACTATATTTTATTCCGTTCATTTCAACCATAGGGTGTGACCCTGTAGGTTCTTGCAACGTTAGCAGTAATACTAGAACGATTCTATTGTCACAGACAATGAGTGGCATCTAGCAATGCATCATTGCTACCTAAGTTACAAGAAGTCATGATTCGACATAACCTTTCGTGATTAAACTTTTATGCATTAATCCTTAAGTCCTTTATCTCTGGAATGGATACAAGTCATGGGATAGTCACACTTGCATAGTCCATCCCATGTTTCTTGATATCTTGAGTAGACTATGATATACAAATTAGTATGACATCTCATATCAACTTATTTGAGCATGGCCATGCATTTCTAGTCTCACTCAATCAAGTGGCCTAAGATATTACTCCTATTATGTAGGAGGGACTTATCCTTTATTGATCAACTATATCCCTCTACATAAATTGTGGTATATCCAACATCAGCCTTTATAGAACAACCTGTTACGGTGTACGTTTGACTGTATCAAAATATACAACTCACGATGCTGGGATAATAATGATCTCAAGTCTGAGGATCATATACATATTAATCACTATGAGTAATGTTGTGACAATTACATAATAATCCAAGAAACATACTCATAGCGGGTCAATCCAATATGTTGTTCTCTAACACACATATTCATGCATTGATTTTGACATTCCATATCAATGACAACTCTTTATCATCAATCAACTACATGTTAGTCTTAAATGCATCATTATTGTCCTAGTCAACAATAATACTCGACTAAGGATCTTTTAAGAATAATCATATTATTCTCAGGACATTATTATAAAACAGTTTATCTATACACACAGAAAGAAAAACTGAAATAATAATGACAACGCTTTATATTAATAAATATGGTAAATAAAGTATGTTATTACAACCATCTCATGATTGATCTTTGGGCATACTCTTACAATCTCCCACTAGCACTAAGACCAATCACTCATATATCTAATACCAAGCGACTTAGTGTGACGATCATGCTTCTGCTGTGTCAGAGGCTTGGTCAGGGGATCAGCGATGTTATCATCTGAAGGTACTCTGCATATTTCTACATCTCCTCGATCGATAATCTCTCGAATAAGATGGTAGCGCCTAAGTATATGTTTGGATCGCTGGTGAGATCTGGGTTCTTTAGCTTGTGCAATAGCTCCATTGTTATCACATCGGAGTTCTATAGCATCTGATATGCTAGGCACAACCCCTAGTCCAGTAATGAACTTTTTGATCCAAACCGCTTCCTTTGCTGCCTCACTGGCTGCAATATACTCAGCCTCTGTTGTAGAATCAGCTACTGTACTTTGCTTTGAACTTTTCCAGCTCACAGCACCACCATTAAGGCAAAACCAAAACCTGATTGCGATCGAGAATCGTCCTTGTCGGTTTGGAAGCTGGCATCAGTGTAACCTTTTACACTTAACTCTTCCTCACCTCCATATAATAGGAATGTATCCTTAGTTCTTCTTAAGTACTTAAGGATACTCTTGACTGTGGTCCAGTGACCTTCACCGGGATCTACTTGATACCTGCTCGTCATACTTAAGGCATACGAGACATCTGGACGGGTACATAACATAGCATACATGATAGATCCAATAGCGGAAGCATATGGAATTTTACTCATACGTTCTCTCTCTTGTGGAGTTGAAGGACACATTTCCTTCGAGAGTGAAATACCATGTCTCATAGGTAGGAATCCTCTTTTAGATTCTTCCATACTGAACCTTTTTAGTACTTTATCTATGTATGTACTTTGGCTTAGACCTAGTAGTCGTCTTGATCTATCTCTATAGATCTTGACTCCTAAGATATAAGTGGCTTCGCCCAAGTCCTTCATAGAAAAACAACTTCTTAACCAAGTCTTAATAGATTGCAAGGTAGGTATGTCATTTCCCATGATAAGTATGTCATCCACATATAGTACCAAGAATGTGATAGTGCTCCCACTAACTTTCTTGTAAACACATGGTTCATCTTCATTTTTTATAAAACCAAACTCTTTGATTGCATCGTTAAAACGAAGATTCCAACTTCGAGAAGCTTGCTTTAATCCATAAATGGATCTCTGTAGCTTACATATCTTTCTAGCATCCTTTGGATTTACAAAACCTTCAGGTTGTGTCATGTACACATCCTCTTCAAGTTTCCCGTTAAGGAAAGCTGTTTTGACGTCCATCTGCCAGATTTCATAATCATGAAATGCAGCTATGGCGAGCAAGATCCTGATGGATTTAAACATAGCTATAGGAGAAAAGGTTTCATCATAGTCAACACCATGAATTTGGCGAAAACCTTTAGCGACTAATCGCCCTTTGTATGTTTGTACATTACCATCCATGTCTGTTTTCTTTTTGAAAACCCACTTGCACCCTATAGGTTTAACCCCTTCGGGTGGGTCAATCAAGGTCCATACTTGGTTTTCATACATGGAATCCATCTCAGATCTCATGGCCTCAAGCCATTTCTCAGAATCTGGGCTTGTCACCGCTTCTTGATAAGTCCTAGGCTCATCTTGATCTATAAGAAGAACGTCACCATGCGTTGTAATGAGAAATCCATATCTCTCAGGTGCACGGCGTTCTCTTAAAGATCTGCGCGGTGGTTGTGTTTCTACAGCAGTTATTTGTTCCTCAATTTCTTGTGGAATTTGCTGTTGTTCAATCTCTGGTTCAGTGGTATCTTGTGATTCTCGAATTTCTTCAAGTTCAATCTTTCTCCCACTTCCTTTTCTAGAAGTAAATTCTTTCTCTAGGAAGACACCAGTCCGAGCAACAAAAATTTTGTTCTCAGTGGGATTAAAAAAATAATATCCTTTGGTTTCTTTTGGATACCCCACAAAAATACACTTTTCAGATTTGGGTTCAAGCTTAGTAGACGTCTGACGTTTAACATAAGCTTCACAACCCCAAATTTTCATAAAAGACATACTAGGACGTTTCCCAGTCCACATCTCATATGGCGTCTTTTGAACCGATTTAGATGGAACACGATTTAGTGTGAAGGCAGCAGTCTCAAGTGCATGTCCCCAAAAGGAAGTCGGTAGATCAGCATGACTCATCATGGATCGAACCATGTCTAACAAAGTTCGATTTCTTCTCTCAGATACTCCATTCCATTGAGGAGTACCAGGAGGAGTAAGTTGTGAGACAATCCCACATTCTTTCAAAAGATCATCAAACTCTAGGCTCAAATACTCTCCACCTCGATCAGATCGAAGTGACTTGATAGTTTTGCCTAGTTGATTTTGTACTTCATTTTTAAATTCCTTGAACTTTTCAAGGGACTCAGACTTATGGCGCATGAGATAAACATACCCATATCTACTGAAATCATCAGTGAAAGTAATGAAGTAGTGAAATCCACCTCTGGCCTGTGTATTTATTGGTCCACATACATCAGAATGTATTAGGCCCAATAAATCACTAGCTCGTTCACCTTTTCCAGAAAAGGGAGATTTAGTCATTTTTCCCAATAAGCAAGATTCACATACTTCAAATTGTTCAAAAACAAATGAATTCAAGAGACCATCTCTATGGAGTTTGGATATGCGTTTCTCACTTATGTGGCCCAAACGACAATGCCAAAGATAAGTTTGATTTGAGTCATTTATTTTAGATCTTTTAGTATTTATGTTGTAAATGGGATTCGTCTGATCTAAAATATAGAGGCCATTAATCAATTGTGCCGAACCATAGAAAACATTATTGAGATAAAATGAACAACAATTATTCTTAATAATTATCTCAAAACCAATTTTGTCTAAACAAGAAATTGAAATAATGTTTTTAGTCAAACTGGGCACAAAATAGCAATCCTCTAAACATAAATCAAGTCCACTAGGCAAAGATAAAGTATATGTTCCCACAGCTAATGCAGCAACTTTTGCTCCATTTCCAACTCGTAGGTCCACATCTCCTCTAGCCAAAGTCCTACTCCTTTGTAGTCCCTGTACAGAAGTACAAATATGAGAACCACAACCAGTATCTAATACCCAAGAAGTAGTAGTTGATAAATTAATATCAATAACATAAATACCTGAAGCAGACATTCCGCTTGCTTTAGCCTTCTTGACTTCTTCAAGATAGGCAGGGCAGTTCCGTTTCCAATGTCCAGTCACACCACAATGAAAACAGTTTCCTTCCTTAGACACCCCACCTTTAGGTTTCAGCGCAGCCTTTCCTTTTCCAAATTTGGGCTTACCTTTGCCCTTGGGCTTTGTTTGAACTTTGGCCTTTCCCTTGCCCTTGTTATTACGGACCATCAGTATGGGCTTGGGTCCAACCTTTTTCAAGTTACCTTCAGCAGTTCGTAACATACTGAGCAATTGTGGTAGAGTCTTGTCAATTTCATTCATATTGAAATTGAGGACAAACTGGCTGTAGCTATCTGGCAACGATTGTAAAATAACATCAGTGGCCAACTCTTGGCTCAATGGAAACCCAAGCTTAGATAGGCTTTCAATATAGCCAATCATCTTAAGGACATGAGGTCCTACTGGGCTTCCTTCAGCCAACTTACATTGGAATAGGGCTTTAGAGATATCAAACCTCTCTTGCCGTGCTTGCCCCTGATAAAGTTCTTTCAGGTGCTCGATCATATCATAAGCAACCATGTCCTCATGTTGCTTCTGAAGTTCAGGATTCATAGTGGCAAGCATAAGACATCCAACATCTATCATGTCATCGAGATACTTCTTGTAAGTGTCTCTATCAGCCCTCGAGGCATTAGCGGGTGGTTCATTAGGAAGTGGTTGTTCAATGACATATAATTTCCGTTCTTGTTTAAGGACAATCCTCAAGTTACGGAACCAATCAAGAAAATTCAAACCATTCAATTTGTCCTTCTCAAGGACCGATCGCAATGAGAGTGTGCTAGTGTTTGCAGCCATAATATATCTACAACAATTAAATATGCATGTGAGTAAATTTACCAATTTTATATCAATCATTAAAAAGACTTTATTAAATGATATTCCTACTATTTTATTTCAAAATTAATAACCCTCATATATTAATTTCGGAAAAGCTTTCTCAAAAGTATTTCTAGTAGGTTAAGGATCCATATTTCACCACCTCTTAAGTCAGCTTTGGCTTTACTCTTAAGATTATGGTTATTTAGGTAAGCAACATTTGCTAATTACATCATATGTAACTCCTAATATTTGGTGAACAACTCTTGTTCTAATCATCTTATGATTTATCCAATTTACTTGCCTCTAGGTTTCTAATCCTATTAGAGTAACCTAGTTAAGTCATTAACCAATTTTTAACCAGCGAATATCACTTGTTTATTCTTCGCGTTTAACCAAGATAAATACTAGTACTTCGCTTTGGCAGAACCTACATAGTATTGATCGAGGCCTTAACGAGGGCAAAATTGGAAGGCCATTTTGACTTAATATTTTAATAGAGGGATTTTATTAAGGTTGTTGCATCTCACCAATTATGGTCTACTTTAGCCCATTTAGTCTTCTAATCGATCTCATCAATTAATAGGGTTTATTACCAACAAGGTTTATTATCATCCATAGCATCTCATACATGAATAAATAAAGCAATAAATAAATGCAATAGTTATAGCCCATAAACTAAAGTGGTTCAACCCAAGCCAATGGGAAAACCAAAAGGAAACCTAAAGGTGTAAGCCATTTCACAAGCTATCATTCTCAATCATTGTCCCACCTTCCTTCTCGTTTGGCCCACAGCAACTCTTGCAAATTACAATATGCAGAAACTCGTTTTACATACGAGGGAATAAGATGAGAAGAGAAATACAAGAGAATAGTAGTAAGGCACGGCACGCAGGCCGTATTTAAAAAAAATACAACCTTTTTATCGAATGTGTCATTGGGCTATAACTATGCATTTCAAACACCATGCATGTCAAAAATAGCATACATAGTTCTATATATATATTTAAGGTGAATTATAAAATATCCTTTCAACCTTTTGTGGCCCATCAAGTTTATAAATTTCTTTTATTAACAAATTTTTTGCGAGGGTTTGAGGATGTCGGAGGAAGCGGGCCGAAGGCCCGCGGCCGGAGCCATCCTCAGATCCTCATCCCCGGGGGTGCGGGGGCGGAGCCCCCGCGTCATAGACCAGGGGTGCGGTGGCGGAGCCCCCGCAGTATGGACCAGGGGTACGGGGCAGAGCCCCTGCGGTACGAATCGCATACCCCCAGTCAAATGAAACCTCACGATTTGATAACTTTTTATCAACAGAATCGTGTTTTTAGGATTTTAATCCTGGAGGTTACATATCGGAACAACCCTTGTTCCATTAGCCAGTTAACACTTACTGGAAACTATAAATACCTCCGTCACATTATTACAGATTTGTTAATAATTAACAGTAATAACATAAAATCAAGTAGGCCACAAACCATGATTAACATTTAATCAATTACCGAAAGGAACAGTTATCAGGTTATGCTTAAACGATTTAAACAATCGAAAATACAATAAGATCAAAACATGAATCTCATACAATTGCATCACCCAAGTATTTAAACCCGAGTTCGTATCACACAAGTGGCTCTGATACCACTGTTGGAACGCCGGTACCTCATGTCGCAGCAGAATAAAATTAGATCCGGCGATCCAAACCATGGATCCATGTGTGAGGAACGAATCGGGGTGAAATAAAGGTTTCGATCTTACCAAAACTTCAATCTGAGTAGACAGCAACGCCTTGGCAACAAGAGTTTTGATCTACTGTCGAATCCAGCCTCAACCTTTTCCGATGTCGGCCTCTACGTAATCCACCCGGTTTGACTATGAACGGAAGAAATCTCCAAAACTGTTTTGGAGGCTTATTTGCTTGACGGCTGCTAGACCTAACAAGCAATCACTTAGGGTTTTCTTATTAAGTTTTGTCTCCTTTTAATACCTTTTATATTGGGTGCCTTTCTCATTGGGCCTTTTATAATATGTATCTTCTTAATAGGGCCTTTTATAATTGGTATTTCTTGAATATATTACAAGATTAAATAAATACAATACCGAAAATTATAATTACATTAATTATATCTAAAAATTATAATTACATTAATTATAATAAGGATTTCGGTAAACTATATTTATTTAAATTTATATATGAATCAAATTCATATATTAATAAAATTATGTTATCATTATGTGTACAACATCCTTGTACATATAATATGTTCAATATTTGATTGTCCAATTAAATTAATTCTTTAATTAATTTAATTTATGTGACAACCAAGCACAATACCAACTATATTTTATTCCGTTCATTTCAACCATAGGGTGTGACCCTGTAGGTTCTTGCAACGTTAGCAGTAATACTAGAACGATTCTATTGTCACAGACAATGAGTGGCATCTAGCAATGCATCATTGCTACCTAAGTTACAAGAAGTCATGATTCGACATAACCTTTCGTGATTAAACTTTTATGCATTAATCCTTAAGTCCTTTATCTCTGGAACGGATACAAGTCATGGGATAGTCACACTTGCATAGTCCATCCCATGTTTCTTGATATCTTGAGTAGACTATGATATACAAATTAGTATGACATCTCATATCAACTTATTTGAGCATGGCCATGCATTTCTAGTCTCACTCAATCAAGTGGCCTAAGATATTACTCCTATTATGTAGGAGGGACTTATCCTTTATTGATCAACTATATCCCTCTACATAAATTGTGGTATATCCAACATCAGCCTTTATAGAACAACCTGTTACGGTGTACGTTTGACTGTATCAAAATATACAACTCACGATGCTGGGATAATAATGATCTCAAGTCTGAGGATCATATACATATTAATCACTATGAGTAATGTTGTGACAATTACATAATAATCCAAGAAACATACTCATAGCGGGTCAATCCAATATGTTGTTCTCTAACACACATATTCATGCATTGATTTTGACATTCCATATCAATGACAACTCTTTATCATCAATCAACTACATGTTAGTCTTAAATGCATCATTATTGTCCTAGTCAACAATAATACTCGACTAAGGATCTTTTAAGAATAATCATATTATTCTCAGGACATTATTATAAAACAGTTTATCTATACACACAGAAAGAAAAACTGAAATAATAATGACAACGCTTTATATTAATAAATATGGTAAATAAAGTATGTTATTACAACCATCTCATGATTGATCTTTGGGCATACTCTTACACCTAACCCTTCACTATCATGAGCTGTTATGGCTTGAAGTTGCTCCTTTGGGTTAGTCTCAGTGTTGCTTGGCAAGCTGTCTTGTGGTCGTTCTGATATGATCTTGGTAAGTGGTCCTAACTGGTTCTCGATTCCTTGAATCGATGCTTGTTTATTTTTAAGTGTTGTCTCAGTGTTTTGGAAACGTGTTTCTGACACCGCTATGAATTTTGTCAGCATCTCCTCAAGGTTCGACTTCTTTTCCTATGGGTAGGGCTGTTGTTGGAAGTTTGGAGGGGGTTGCTGTGTCTGATTTCCTTGACTGCCCTATGAAAAATTGGGGTGGTTCCTCCTACCTGGATTATAAGTATTACTATAAGGGTTATTTCGAGGTCTAGAATTATTACCCATATAGTGACATTGCTCATTTTCAGCGCTCGGGTTATAATGTGGATATTCTGCATTGCTCATCCCTCCTCCATTCATATCACACTGCATAACTGGTTGTACCTGCGAAGAACCACACAAACCATCAATCTTTTTATTTAACAGTTCTACCTGGTTTGATATCATGGTCACTGCGTCAAGGTTGAAAACACTGGCGGCTTTTGTTGGCCTTGTCCTCGTGACTTGCCACTGATAGTTATTCAGTGACATCTCTTCAATGAATTCATAGGCAGCCTCAGGTGTTTTGTTATTCAGGGTTCTGCCGGCGGCTGAATCAATCAATTGTCTGGTTGAGGGGTTTACACCGTTGTAAAAAGTTTGGATTTGTAGCCACAAAGGTAATCCATGGTGTGGGCACCTTCTCAATAGATCCTTGTATCTCTCTCATGCATCGTAAAGTGTTTCTAAATCCATCTGCAGAAAAGAAGAGATATCATTCCTTAATCTGGCCGTTTTAGCCGGCGGAAAATATTTTAACAAAAATTTTTCTGTCATTTGTTCCCATTTAGTGATTGATCCTCGTGGAAGAGAATTCAACCACTGTTTGGCTTTATTCCTTAAAGAAAAGGGAAATAACCGAAGATGGATGACATCATTAGAAATGACATTTATTTTGAAAGTATCACAAAATTCTAGGAAATTCGCCAAATAATCATTTGGATCTTCATCCTGAAAACCATCAAACCGAACAAATTGTTGTATCATCTGAATTGTGTTAGGTTTTAGTTCAAAATTATTTGCAGCAATAGCAGGTCTAACAATACTTGACTCAGTTCCAGTTAAATTAGGTTTAGCATAGTCATACATAGTTTGAGGAGCATGATTTTCGGCCACCTCTGCAGGTAGCGGATTATTCTCAGCCATCTCTTCGATGGTATTAATTTCGTTCTCTTGCTCTTCTTGTATGTATTGTAGGCTACGCCTTATCTCTCTTCGGTTTCTACGAACTGTGCTTTCAATTTCACTATCGTAGAGTAGAGGTCCTGACGGGTTTCTTCTAGTCATAAACTAGAATACCTGCCAGAAGCAAAGAAGAAAATTTAGAAAAATAAAAATAAAATTTAATTGCAAAAATAAAATATGGCTAAAGTAATAAAAATTAAGCTTTCTTAATATTTCAGTTCCCCGGCAACGGCGCCAAAAACTTGATCTTCTGGCAGAGTTTTAAAAATTTATATAAAGAATGATCTAGCCTAAAAACTAACTGTGACAACGATTGAGGCAAGCGCACCTATCGAACAGTAGTATAGCTTAGTGGCAAGACCGGAATGTCGAACCCAAAGGAACCAAAAGTACTAATACTAACTTTCTTTTTATTATCTAGCCTAAAATAAAAGTGAATTGTTGTTTAATCTAAAATTAACTAACTATAAAGCTAAAGGTGCTAAGACAAAGAGAATGAATTGGGGAAAATACTGTTGAAAAAACCAATTGATTAAGACAATACCCGAGGAAATATCCACCTAGACTTCACTTGTTATCTAACTCTGAACCAGACAATTTATTCACTTGACTTGATCCGTAGGATTCCCTAATTTATATTAATACCTCTTTCAAGGCTACTAACGTCTAACCCTAGGTTGATTAACTGAAATCTCTTTCTAATTAAAACCCCTAGAATTGCAGTAACTCGATCTATGGACTCTCATATTAGATTTGACTTTAATCCGGCAGATTTTCGTCATCCTATCTCTAAGGTTGCGATCATCTCCGCTTAACTATGCTAGATCTACTCTTAAATAGGGACTTTTGCTCCACTGCCTAAGCACATCAATACTTGAATCAATATCCTGAAATATCAAAGTAAGAATTAAGAACACATAATTAAGAACAAATCAAGTATTTATCAAATAGTTCAAAAAACAATAACAAGACCCGTCTTAGATTTCATCCCCCTCAGGTATTTGAGGGTTTAGTTCATAATTATAAAAGAATACATCTCAGAAGAAAATATAAAACAAAACATAAGAAAAACCTTAAAACCCCCTGAAGGAATTTGAAGGGAAGATCCTCCGTCTTGAGTATGAATCTGGCTTCTTGAGATGAATCAACTGGCTTACTTCGAGTAAATCCCACAATTCTGGCCTCTCTGGCTTGGCTCCTTGGCCTAACTGGATGCCTCCTCATAGGTTGCACTTAGGGTGTTTATATAGGCTTTCGGAATGTCTTTCTTCAGCCCTAAGTATCCTAATCTGAGTGAAATTAAAACAGGTTGCGACAGGGACACACCCGTGTAAGTCGAGGCCAGGTCGTGGTTGGGTCTGTTAATGGAGGCACGGCCGTGTGGCTTGGGCCCAGGCCGTGTGCATTTCGTACTTTGGCCCATTTTCTTTGTTTTTGGCCCGTTTCTCATTCTTTTCATCCTCCCGTGCTCTCCTAAGTATAAAACATGAAATTAAAGGATTAGGAGTACCAAATTTCACAATTCAAGGAATAAATCATCCAAAAGTATGCTAAATGTGGGATTAAAATATGTATATATTATGGTTTATTTATTCAGTGTCAAACCTGCAGTAGATTTTGACACATTGTTCAATGGTGCTACTACCTTTACCACAAAGAATCTGATCTTCCACAGTCGCCGCCTCTAGTGGTACACCAAGAAGGTCCGATCGTGTCATGTGGGCCTCGATTCGACGTAGATCCGGCACGTGTGGATGTCGATGGTGCTCTATCTAGGAGACGTGTGGGTGTTGGTGTTGATTGGGGGCTTCCTCATGTCAAGTACCCAAGGGTGAGCCCTTATTCTAATTTTGGTTAAAATAATTTTGGTCAAAATAACTTTACCGCTGATCAAAATTGGTTGAGTGTTGAACAACCATTACATTATGGCATGGCTAATTGCTATTATGGTCGTTTGGCACGTGGGCCACAAGTGGCGCTTCCCAACTTGCCCAGGCCAAATGGGCCATCTAATTGTGGGCTTGATTTCGGCCAATTTAGGACTAAACATAGGCTTGAAATTGGGGCACAATTTCCGCAAGATGGGGCGCATTTTGGACAAAGGCCTTGTGATAATAGGTCGAGTAGGTCGAGTAGGCCGAGTGGTTATTCGATTCCATGGCACACGAAACCACGAGCCTAGGTGTATTCAGGCTTTGATCCGTGCATTGGGCTTCCTCGACTAGGTGATTTACATGCTTCTGACTACTCCGACACATCGGGGTCTCACATTAACACTGCTCAAGTCAATTCTAATAATGGTGGTAATGACTCTTATATTCCCATGCCTGTTGGTACTATGTCTTGGTACCCCGATTCTGGTTCAAGTCATCATGTCTACCGGGATCCAACGGCACTTCGTGACACCACACCGTACTCAGGTACGTCATCTCTTTTAATTGGTAATGGCAACTCGACTCAGATTTTGTCAATCGGTAATGGTGTTTTACCCACTCCGTCTAGATTGTTACGTTTATCCAATGTTTTGTGTGTGCCAAGTGTATGAAAGAATCTCTTGTTGGTGTCTCAATGTGCTAATGATAATTACGTATTTTTTGAGTTTCATCCTGCATATTGTGTTATTAAGGACATAAAGACAGGGGAGATCCTACTGAAGGGCCACATACGTGAGGGGTTATATCATTTTCCGATGCCTACTGAAGCTCCGTTCATTGCTCACACGAAGGTTCGAAATAAAGATGTGTACAGTTCTGTGTTTGATCTGTGGCATAATCGCCTTGGTCACCTGTTTGTTTCTGTTGTTCAGAATGTTTTAGAAAAATGTAATGTCAAAATTAATAAAGAGTATGCTGGTCGTATCTACACGCATGTCAAAAAGGAAGGTCACATAAATTGCCTTTTTCTATGTCTATAACAGAGTATCAACCGTGTGAATTAATTGTATCTGATATTTGGGGTCCCGGGGCCATAGCATGTGACAACAAATGGTACTACATGTTGTTTATTGATGTATGTACTAGATTTACATGGCTTTATCTTCTAAGTCAAAAGTCTCAGGCTTTGGAATGTTTCGTCCACTTCCAGCAACTAATCAAGATACAATTTAGATCATTTATAAGTCTTTGGCTGTTGCTGCTATCCTTACTTACATCCGTATACGACACACAAGCTGGAATTTATATCACAATCTTTTATTTTTTGGGGCTACAGTACTCAACACAAAGGCTATCAATGTCTTCTTCCAAGAGATAAGGTTGTTGTGTCAAGATATGTTATTTTCAATGAAAGTAAATTCTTTTCGGCTACCGATAAGTCCAAGAGCTCGGGTATGGAGTCTGGGGCACAAGTTTCAACGACTATTCCCTTTTTTTAAAAAACCTCCGCCTGCCCAGGGGAGCCTTAACCAAATCGTTAAATTTTTCAAGCTTGTCATCAGCTGGAAATATATCATCTTTGTCTGGCTCGATCCCGACTGGCCTACTAGTATGCATGAATCAAGTTCTTCAACTGTTGCTGATAGTGTTGATTTAACCCGACTTACGAAAAATGTTGACACACATCCGATGATGACTTCTCCACATGCTGGCGTTATTGATAATTTACCCAGACTTCCTGGAAACACTAATACTCATCCGATGGTGACTCGAGCTAAGGTTGGAATTTTCAAACCCAAAGCTATGACCGTTGAAGCTATACAGCCTTCTACAATAAAGGAGGTGTTATCTTTTGCTGAGTGGCGTGCTGCAGCCCAGGCTGAGCATGATGCTCTTATTCGCAACTCTACATGGGAACTTGTTCTTCTTCCGTCAAATCGCAAGATTATTGGGTGCAAATGGTTATTCAAGATTGAGAAAAATCCTTATGGTACTATTGCTCGGTGAAAGGCCAGATTGGTAGCCAAAGGCTGTTTTTAGGTGCCTGGTTGTGACTTCAAGGAAAAATTTAGTCCAGTTGTCAAGCCTGCTACTATTCGTGTTATTCTATCCATTGTCGTGTCTAGAAAATGGTCTCTTCGACAAGTCGATGTGAATAATTTTTTTTTTAAATAGGGCGTTGGATACTAAAGTGTTTATGCAACAACCTCTGGGCTATGTTCAGTCTGATTTGTCTGGCAAGCCGCTTGTGTGTTGCCTAAAGAAAGCCTTATATGGCCTGCATCAAGCGCCTCGTGCCTGGTTTGAAAAGCTGAAGTAGTTCATTGTTTCTATTGGATTCATCATGTCAAAGTCTGATGCATCTTTGTTTGTTCAAATTCAGTCTAACTCCACTCTCTATGTCCTGATATATGCCGATGACATTATTGTTACTAGGAACCTGCCTACCGAAATTGATCGGTTTGTTCGATTGCTAAATGATGAATTCTCACTCAAGGATATAGGTGATCTACACTATTTCCTTGGTATCGAAGTCAGTCGGAACACCTTAGGCTGTCTCCACTTGAGCCAGACAAAATACATACGGGATATTCTTGGTTGAGCGTCGATGTCAAATGCAAAGAGTGTCCACACACCGATGGTGAGCTCGTCCATAATATCCAAGAGCGGTGGTGAAAGTTTAGCAGATCCAACTGAATATAGAAGCCTTGCAGGAGCACTTCAGTACGTGGTCCTTACTCGTCCTGATATTGCTTACGCTGTGAACCGGATATGTCAATTTATGCATAGCCCTACCAATGTTCATATGGCAACGCTAAAACACATTTTGCGATACCTATGTGGTACCATTGATTTTGGAATTATTTTTCGGCCCTTCGCTCGTTTGTCTTTAAGTGCATATGACGATGCCAATTGGGGGCTCAATTTTGATGATCATCAGTCAACTTTCGGATTCTGTGTTTATTTTGGATCCGCCCCTGTTTCTTGGGGGTCTAAGAAACAACAAGCGGTCACTCAGTCTACAGCTAAAGTGGAATATCGAAGCCTTGCGGTAGTACTAGTGATGTTACCTGGCTACTTTCATTGCTTCAAGAACTTCAGGTCAACTCACATGATACTCCTACGATTTGGTGTGATAGCTCAGGTGTAGTAGCTATAATAGCTAACCCTGTTTTACATTCTAAGTTCAAACATGTTGAGTTGTACCTATTTTTTGTTCGAGAGAAAGTAGTAGATAGGTCTGTTGTGGCAGTCGAGGTTCCAGGCTGTGATCAAGTCACTGATATCCTTACCAAGCCACTGTCAGGAACATATTTTGTGCATTTCCGTACTCTTCTTCGGGTCTTACCCGCAGAGAAGCTAGGTGAATGTTAAGGGTCATATAGCCAGTCTGTTGCTAGTTGTTAGTTAGTTAAAGAAGTCAGTAAGTCAGTTACAAAGGTTAGTAAGTTGTTAATTTGTTGAAGTTGTTAGTGAAGCTTATATAAGCTCTCATCAAAGTAGAGAAAGTCAGAATTGAAATCAAGAAGTTAAAACAGAGTTCATTTTTCAATAGTAGTATCTTCTCTTATAGTTCTCTCAAATACAAAAAAAATCAGTTTTCAGTGTTAGTATTACCTAGTTCGGAATTTCTTGTGAGAATCTATCATATTTATATATCTATTTATTATATATAAAAGTACCTATTTTAAAATTACAAATATGCCTTTTATAAAATTTTAAATTTAACTATTTTGAAATATTAAAACTCTTATTTAATTAAACATTAGATAAATTATTTGAAACTAAACGTTTTTCAATTTTTATTATTGCTATGTTTAAAAAACAAAAATATATGTTTTAGATTTGGCTTGAAATCGTTGCTCTCTTTTTTCATCTTTTATATTAAATATTAATTTTTATTAAAACTTGTATTTTTAAAAGTTTTAATATTATTTAGTTTGAATTTTTTTAAAAAATGTTAAATATTAGAAATTTTTTTTATCAGATTCTAAATGGGTTTATCTAATTTTCAACTATAATTCTACTCAAAATCTAAAAAAAATTACTTTCATTATTAATTTAATTGTATAGATCGAGATCATTAGAACTTTCTTTTAGAGTTAAATCATTACCATTTTCACGAGTTATTATATCGAAATTCTTGCCTTCACTACTATTTCCACCTTCGCCGCAAATGTAATTATAAATATAATTATCATTGGAATTGTCACTACCACTTAAAATGGAACTATCAATACAGATTTGAGAACGAAGATAAGAGTCAATACAACTATTAATGTGATTATTCCAACCATAGTTAGTATCATTATCATACAAGTTAAAATGATAGTGGGGCTCATCATTTTTCAATCCATTATTCATATAACTAGAATTATGATAACTATAAAAAAAAAACTTTCTAGTTCACTCAAAAAAGAATGATCATTGTTAAGCTCAAAAATTTTATTTTCACTATCAAAATATATGGAATAACGGTCCTGATTACTATCCCTAATTAAAAAGGTGTCATCAGAAATGAAATTCTGAATGTCTTTGACGTCAACTAAATGACGTTAGCAAAAAAATTAATGCCATTAGTCTTAGTTACTAAATTATTGGACGAAAAAAAAGTTTGGGTACTAATCTGAGATAAAAAAAAAACTATAAATACCAATTTGAGAGAAGTGAATAAATTCAGATACTAATTTTATATTTAACCCTTTTTTAAGTAACGAGATAAGGTGAGAAGATGTAGAAAATTCATCCCTTTATTTAATATTATTTGTATTTATGCTTTTATTTATTTATTTAAATTTTAGGATTAATACATTCTCCACTTCATTAAAAAAATTAAGAGCATTTTGATCAAAATGGTTATAATTTTACAAAGAAAATCCTCCTAAAATTAAAATTGGGTGAGAAATAATTCTAGTTTTTGGGTTCATTCGGGAGAAACCTAGTTGTATAGTTTTGTAATCGAACTTTCGATTGATCCAGGCACTTGGGGTCCTATGGATGAAGACATGATCTCTCTGGATCCCATTGAATTTCAATCTGAAGAAGAGCTTTATAAAGATCGTATTGATTTTTATCAAAGAAAGACAGGATTAATTGAGGCTATTCAAACAGGCACGGGTCAACTAAACGGTATTCCTATAGCAATCGGGGTTATGGATTTTCAATTTATGGGGGGGAGTATGGGATCCGTAGTAGGCGAGAAAATCACCCGTTTGATCGAATATGCTACCAATAATTTTTTACCTCTTATTCTAGTGTGTGCTTCCGGAGGAGCACGCATGCAAGAAGGAAGTTTGAGCTTGATGCAAATGGCTAAAATATCTTCCGCTTTATATGATTATCAATCAAATAAAAAGTTATTTTATGTATCAATTCTTACATCTCCTACTACTTGTGGAGTGACCGCGAGTTTTGGTATGTTGGGGGATATCATTATTGCTGAACCCAATGCCTATATTGCATTTGCGGGTAAAAGAGTAATAATTTATAAAATCTATAATTATAAATGTTTATTAAAAATCTAATTAAACCATGATTTAATCACTCTAAATTTTCACCAAACATAATCAAATGTTAAATTACTTGTATTTCATAACTCTTAATATTAAATAACCATCAATCAAATTATTAATTTACTGATTAAAGATTTCCGTTAGTTTGAAATCTTGATTGGCAGATTAAATCTACAATTCAAATATCAACCACTCAATTCTTCCACTCTTTTTCTAAGAATGAAAATGTTACTAAATTATTAATAACTTTATATTTTAGTTATTCAATTTTAAAAAGTTACAAAATAGTTATTAAACTACTTGGAATTTTTTATATAGGTCACCAAGTTATTAAAACCATTACTATATGGCCTTCTTTATTTGCACCCCTTGCATCGAAAGTTCTCATTCTCCTTATCTTTTATAGTTCAGTTTTTTTCATACACTACAGCAAAACAGACTTTTAGCGGCGTTTTTAGTGGCGTTTTAAAGAAAAACGCCGCAAATATTATACATTAGCGGCGTTTGAAGGAAAGCGCCGCTAAAAAATGAGCAATAGTGGCGTTTATTTAAAAAACGCCGCTAAAAATGATATATAGCGGCGTTTATTTATAAAACGCCGCTAAAACTCGGACTTTTAGCGGCGCTTCTATAAAAACGCCGCTATAAGTCCGAGTTGTAGCGGCGCTTCTGGAAGAACGCCACTAAAAGTCCGAGTTTTAGCCGCGCTTCCGGAAAAATGCCGCTAAAAGTCTGAGCTGTAGCGGCGTTTCCGAAAAAATGCCGCTAAAAGTCTGAGCTTTAGCGGCGCTTCTGGAAAAACGCCGCTAAAAGTCCGAGCTTTAGCGGCGTTTCTCGGAAAAACGCCACTAAAAGTTAAGATTTAATTTTCATTTCTTTCTTTTTTTTTGTTTTGAATTTAGTATTATTTTACTATTTGAAACTGACTTAGCTATGAGAAAGTTTCATTTTAATTACTTAATTATGAAAAGTTACAAATTGATAACTAAACTATTTAGAAGTTTTGTTTTATCAAAACCCCACAACCCTAACTATTTATATTAATTAAAATACATTTTTTTAATTGAATATTTAAATTCTTCAAAAAAAAATAATGACACGTAGAAAAAAATTTGAAAGTAAAAACATAGAAAAATATATGTTAAAAAATAAAAATTAAAACACTATTATTTAAAATAAATTTATCTTTAAAGTTAAAATGCGATGTAAGTTTAACTTTAAGATTTCGGTGTTAGATTCTATAGTTATGACAATCATTTAGGATTTTAGGGTTTAAGGATTTAAGGTTTAATGTCATGGTTTTAGGGTTTATAGTTTTAAGGTTTAATATTTTAGTTTTAGGGTTTATGGATTTGAGGTTTGAGGTTTGGGTTTAGGACTTAGGGTTTTAAGGTTTAGGGTTTGATAAAAACGTCGTAGAAAATCCTTTTACTTTAAACTAAACTACGCCATTTTGCTCTCTATATTCTCACCCATCATCCAAGTGCCCATCATGTATTCTTTTCAACACGTAGAAAAAATTTGAAAGTAAAAACATAGAAAAATATATGTTAAAAATGATAAAAATTAAAATAATATTATTTAAAATAATTTTAAAGTATTTTTGGCTATATGACTGACTTTTTTTAATTTATATATTAAATAATTTCAAATTTTAAAGATTTCAAATTTTAAATAATTTTAAAGATTTCAAACTTTATCTAATTATTTTAAATATTACTTAAATTTTAAAAAATTATTTATTTAAATGAAAAAATTAAAATACTATTATTTAAAATAAATTTAAAATTTTTTAGGTATATGACTGATTTTTTTTTAATTTATATATTAAATAATTTTAAATTTTAAAGATTTCAAATTTTAACTAATTCTTTTAAATATTACTTAAACTTTAAAATAAAGAAAAATTTGAATTGAATTTTTAAATATATATTAATATCAAAAATATTAACGGCGTTTTTTTTCAAACGCCGCAAAAGATAAGTATTAACGACGTTTTTATGAAAAAACGCCACAAAAAATTATTTTACTTTAATTAAAATGACTCTGCCTTGTTAACTTTTTTTAGGGGCATTTTTTTATAAACACCACAAAAGGATATACATTTTGCGCTACCTTCCCCGTCCTATATACCCAAAATTCTTAATTTTTTGCCCCCAAAATTTCCCCCCAATTACTAAAACTTTCCCCAGCGAAAGGAAAGAGGAAAGCATCAAGGAAGCTTCGTCTGCGATTTTGGAACTGTATATTCTTAATTCATTCTATTTTTTTTTATGTATCATCTTCTTTCATTTTTTTCAGTTAATAATAATAACCAAAATCCCCAAATCTGCTTCCCCCACCGATCTTCCCCCACGAAACTCGAAAGCGCCGAGGATCCTTTAGAACAAGGAAACGCCGACTTCGGTGGTGTTTTGAGGATGTGGGAAGGTGAAGTTGTTCTTGATTTCTTGGAGGACCGCCGCCTCGCTCTCGAATCTGCCTGGTAGCACACGGTGTATTGAAATGGCGTTGAAGAACTTTGGACATTTGCTTATAGTTGCCTACTTACTATGTGAAACCCTTATTTCCTACTGATTTATCAGCAGATTGAGAATTTATGGAAGAATGAATGTTGATACCTCCCGGGATTGATTGTTTGTTGTTTATATATATACAAGATCTTGTTTCTTTTACTTTTTGTTGAATTTGTAGCAGATGTGGAAGTCTTACTTTATATGGGGCATGGATTAAGTTTCAGTGAACAGAACTCTTAAGTTTGTTCATTTTGAAAGCCTTACTTAACGAAGACATACACGTTGGATGATTTAATTATACTTTTGTCTGAAATATTTATAATAGTAAAATCTGACTTAAGCAAATGATGCACTATTTCATGATTTGATATGCTTAACACTTTATTTCACTTTTGGAAAGTGAGATGCTTTTGAATGATTTCTATGCTTCCAAGGTTGTAATACAATGAATTACTTTCTGGTGGCCCATTTCCTGGTTTGTTTTTGGGTTTTGAGAAACTTAATTTGTTTTTTCTTAATATATTAATGTTACTGTTTCTGAAATGCATTTGCTATGTCAACAAAATGTTGTATAAAAAATGCAAATAGTTTTCTGTTGGAGGCAATTATTTCAATTCTATCTGTTATGTCAATTGTTTTTGGTAATCTGTCGAAGAAGCATGGATGGTATTAAGAAAACTTTAGCTTGTAGTAGAGACATTGTCACAAAAATATTCTTTTGTTACAAAAGATTACTGGTATCTCTAGTTGCTCTGTGTATTGCCTTTTCTGTTGACACTTTTGGAAAGACTTTCCAAGTTAGCTAATTTTTGGATTTATGAATTTACAGGGGCAACCTCGTTTCTTTTCACCGAGTACCAGTATGTTGGCATTTTCATGGTTGCTTTTGCAATCTTGATTTTTGTCTTCCTTGGTTCGGTAGAGGGTTTCAGCACAAAGAGTCAGCCTTGCACATATGACCAATCTAAGATTTGCAAGCCTGCTCTTGCCACTGCTGCATTCAGCACAATATCTTTCTTACTTGGTGCTGTCACTTCAGTTGTTTCTGGCTTTCTTGGAATGAAGATCGCTCTCGAATCATTTTGAAAAGAATCAGTAGCAACAAATCTGGACAAATATGTTTTGTTCCATATCATGTAGAATCCACATTTTACATCTCCAGTGCTTTATTCTGTTCTACCATAATGGGTTTCTAATTTGCTCCTACTTCCTTCTTGTGCCACAATTTTGCTGACCTGTTAAAATCCTTTTGCTCTCATCAATTATAGCGTGTATATGCAATGGGTGATTGTTATCCAGCCTCTTCACAACTTCCAAAGGGTGAATACACACTGCGACTGTATTTAAGGTACATATAGATGTGCTTTATACTAAACATTCATGCCTCGTTTGGTTATTTAGTATATTAAATCAAGGAAAAGCAAGCTTAATCATACATAAGTGTTAAAATAATTAGTACAAATTCAAACTCAAAAGTAAAAGGATGAGTAAAACTCTAGTACAAAAAAGACCTCTTGAAAATAAGTAAAAAAATTTCCTTCCATTTGCTGAAACCAAGTCATGTGTGTGGCTAAAAATTATCAAATGAAATTAGTTTATTTTGGATACTGGTGTGGCTTTTCTTCTCCCTAGCCCCCAAACAACTCCTTTATAGGCCCTCTGTTTTGGTTTTAGCTAATTAAAGGAATTCCTGAATATCACGATTATCTTGTAACTTTGAGATTGTCTGTTCTTATATTCCATTTTCTTTCTTGTTTTTGAAGGTTTAGGAAATTGGTTTTGTAGTAGGATAGCTACAAACAGGAATTCTCATCCTATCAATCTCGTCTAATGAGATGCTTCAATCCAAGCTTGCTTTCACTTACATTGACTTACCATGTTTCAGGCATGACAATGTCCAGTACTTAGAAAAAATGAAGCAATTAGTTCTGTTTCTGGAAAGGAATTTGGAGGAAAAGGTAATATTGTGTCTTTGTTAGTTTGTTTTCTTTATTCACGTTAGAAATGGCTCTATATTAAAAGCGCTGCTTCTAAATTTCAAGGCATGCATGCAGAAAATGGTTTAACCATTGCCTCTTAGTTCTTGTATTTTTTATATTGGCATATTGTCAAATTGCTTTAAATTAGTATTGATTTCTTTAGCTATTTTCATCTTCCATGGTTGTTTGGAAAGGTTTATGAGGTATGCTCATTACTATCCCTGTGGTTATTTTGAAATCAGGACGTTATTCCATTGAACTTTTTCTCTGAACCAGATGGCCCTGTGATGGGGAATGGTATTACATTTTTTGACGTCTCTTTTACTTAAGTAAACAGCATAGAAGATGTAACAATTGAATAGTTTAATAGTTTATAGTTTGGACATTGGATCTTGGAACTTACTAACAATAATAATTAATTAATTAACATTTTAAAAAATCTAAATATATAATAATGGTACTTGTACAAGTGCACTATTCGACAGTGTAGTCAATGCCATCGATTCTGTGCTCTAGTTCTTCTTGGAAGATTCCTTGATGTGGGACCATGGGTTGTAGATCTGGTAGTTCTTTAGGGGTGTACTCTTCACTATTTGCATTTCATGTTGTTGTTTACTTATAGGGGGATTCTGTTTTTAGGCCCTTTCTGTTGTAATATTGCTTAGCAAAGCTGCCATGATTTGCATGTTCCATTCAAAACTGTGATTTAGCAGTATAGGATAATTTTTGCCATTTGGGGCTCTGATGAGGCTATGTTTTTTGTTTTCAAAACATAAAAGATGCATCGAGCCATGGCTTACCTTATTTCCCTGAACTTTTCTTTTATGTTTGGGTCAAGGAATGTTTCAACCCCATAGTTGATGCAGCAACTGGGAGGGACCTTATCCCATGCATGGTTTATGGGTAAGCATGAACCCTTTTTTTCTTCTCTTTTGGTGCTGGATGTTGCTGGTTGTAGATATATACACCCCCTTTTTTTTGACAAACTTGTATTACCTTCTCTCTTACAGAAGGAACTTAAAAGGCCAAGAATATGGAGGAATGTATTGTGCTGTATTGACAATTAAGTAAGACGTATTTGCATTACATTTAAAGCTTTAGATGCTTTTGCTATTTGAATGTTGACAATATTCTCTTTTGGATAGTGTTGCAGCTCATTCGTTGTCGAGTTTTTGGGCAAGAAATTGCTGAAATTCCTTTAGTTGCT
Source organism: Gossypium australe (assembly GCA_005393395.2). Classification (NCBI taxonomy): domain Eukaryota; kingdom Viridiplantae; phylum Streptophyta; class Magnoliopsida; order Malvales; family Malvaceae; genus Gossypium; species Gossypium australe. The sequence goes on along the minus strand of CM016624.1, from coordinate 122,441,256 downwards.
ACAAACATTGGTAACCATGGAAAGGTGAGGCTAATGGACCCAAGTTTTGTTTTTATAATCTTTGCCTGCGATTCCAACCTCTTTTAAGATTTTCAATTGCTGGCTTGGTAATTTTGATGACTGTTCAAGTTTTTCTAATTTTGATAACACTTTTATATTGTCATATCAATTTTGAAAAATATAAATTCAAGAATCAAATACATATCCAAACAAATTAAAATATAAATTTACAACCACTCTACCTATATTAATTATTAAGTAAAATTTAAAAAATATTTTTAACTTAAATTTCTTTTACTCATATTATAAATATAACAATATCTTTTTTTTTTGAATAGATGGATTGGAATGAGAACCTACAAATTAAACATAAACTGTCATCCCAAACACAATAATTTTGTCATTAAATTAATAACTTAGGGAAAATTCTTTCTTTAGCCCTCCGTGATTTTAAGAGTTTTCCACGAACAATTTCTAGCTACAAGTTTCAAATGTGGTTATTTTTTATAGCTCATCTTGTAAACCAGCAAGTCACCCATGAGATTATTGCTTTGGAACTTCTCACTATTACAAAAGGAACAATTTATAATTCTATTTGCCATTTATATATTTGCAGGGATATCCTGCTGTTCGTCCAGAACTAGACCTTGTTGAGGAAGATGACCAATTAACTCATATCTCTCCAAGTTGAGATTGATCCAAAAATAACCACTGGTATGTTTCAAGATGCCTCCAGCTACATTTTTTGTTAGTTATATTTTATTGATGAACTCTACATGTTTGGTTAATTCCTTCTGGCATGCATCATGAATGCATTTATTTGTCCTTGTAGACATTTTTAAATCAGATCCTCAATACTTGGAGAATGAAAAGTGATATGAAGAGTTGAAGAAATCCATCCTTGGTGAGGAGTCCGAGTGTAACATCCAGAAAATGGGCTTATGCATAATTGCTTAATTGAATGTGAAAGCATGTCTTTGTGTGTATGAATGTGTTTATATGAATGGTTGTGAACCTTAGAATAATAGGAAATGCCTTAGAAAATATTAAGTTTTAAGTTTTAAAAGGAAGCTAAGTTGGATAATTGCTAAATGGAGAACCATGCGTGAACAACAAATGGGTGGATGAGCATGAATTAAATAAACAAAAGTCAATTGGAGATGACAATATGTTGGACGGCACAAAAGAATAGTTCTTGAATTTTTTTTTAAAGCATGCGTGAATTGCAAAGAACCATAAAGCTTCATGGTGGAATTAAAGGAATAAATAATTGAAGACCACCAAGGCATGGGTGAGTGCATGGACGGCATGGTGGGTATGAACAATTGAAGAATTAACAAATATGTAAGTGTGTGAAAGTGGAAATGCATGTGCAAATTAATTGAAGCATAAACGGCACAAGCATTGACTTTGAATTAAAAAAAAAAATTACCATGGTGGGTTTTTAAAGGTGAACATGTGGCACTAGCTTCCAAAGATTGGAGCATGATAAAAGGGAATTTAAAGTCCTAGCATTTGGGGGAGTGGGACGGCAATGGTAATTTAAATGAAGCATGCTTGTTTTGTTTTATTAAAATAAGCAAGTGGATGATGAAGGAATATTTATGCATGGAAATTTGCCAAATGGGGAGTCAAGTTGAACGGCCTAGAACATGGATGACACACAAATATGAAAGCATGCATGAAAGGGGTAGTGGACGGCATGGCATTTTTTTTTAGTGGAATAAATTAGTCAAACAACAAACCTTGGTGGAGCTTAGCATGGACGGCCATGAAGGACGAGTGGAAGCACGGCTAAGTGGATTTGTTGGCATGAATAAAATAATAGAACTAATTGTTATTAGAAGGATATGGGACGGCAACAAATTGGAGATGGAAATTTTAATTGTTGAAACATTTGGCTACCTATTCTTGGCCTATAAATATGTGATGTTTTCCCATTTGTAAGGAACTTTTGGAATTTGAATGAAAGAAGAATTTATTTTGGTGAGTATTCACTCTCCTAATTCTCAAGGTTGGAATTGACTTATCTAGTTTTCTAGTGGCGTCGTTTTATCCTTGTTTTGAACTTATCATCCTTTCGGGTGTGGCGTTCATTTAACTATACCGTTGGTTCCTATCTTGCTAGATAGTGGATCTCGGTTTTATTTCAAAACTACTTTCACCAATTTGAAACTTATAAGATCCGGGTCTTTAATTTCTATTAAAGGTTCTTTCTTGTTTCAAATACGTATCCATCTCAACTTCTCACCTATCTTTACCTTTCGAAGATATTATTTCCGATAAAATTATCCCTTTTGTTAATTAAAAGAAAAACTACCTAATTTACGATAGGGCAACATTTACGATTCGTCGTCAAACCCGAGACGGACCGTATCATTCGGGATTTCAACATCCAAGGTATTTTCGACATCTTCAAGACAAGAGATAAGTTTTCGGGATTTGAGAATCGTAAGCCGATTACAAGGAAGAGGGAGTACAACGTTTCGGGATTGGATTAGTAAGCAAATCGGCACCAAGGAGTTAAAGATCTAAAGCGATAGATCGGGTTTCGGGATTTCAGTGAACTTGCTAAGTAAATCAGGTGTGTACCCCATACTAGATCTTGATAGATTTACGGCTTTAATTTACTATATATGTTATTATGAAAGTGTAAAAAATATGGCTAAGGTACCATGCGATGGTACAAAGTACTCAGGTACGTTTTCCTACTCCTACTAGGATTATAATTTGATCTGTTATGCCACATATATGAAACTAAAAGAACGTGAAATAAAGCTTTATATTACATGATATGTATGACATGGGGCATATAGGTGAATTTGGAAAGGGGAAGTGATCTGGAGGTTTATACCTCGATATCTGAATGTGGTGGCTTCGGTCACATTATCTGAATGTGGTGTCACATGACACAAAATATTTTATCTGGTGGCTATGCCACAAAATTATAAGGGCGATGAGCACGTCGACTGCAGCGACTGCCTTCGATGGTGTGTAGCGGATGGAGGGTTGACTTAATAGTCCCCACGGTGTGCAGGATGGTACGGGTGATGTGTAGTGGATGGTAACTAGGCTTGGGTTTGGGAATGCATCATTAATTGTAAATTGTGATATGTTTGTATATGACTTAATATGCCTGAATCATTAAGACCTAGTATTGGATGTACACATTGAGTCTGTTTGACTCACCCCGTTGTGGGAATATTTTTCAGGTGATGATCAGTGATGGACCGGGTCGGCAGGAGCTTAGTGGTGGCCATGCTCAGCACGAATTTTTATTATTTGGACATTTATTTTATTTAAGTACTTTAAATTTTATTTTGGGTTGTTTTTGATGTAATAAGGCCATAGTACGAACTATTTTCTGCATGCATGTCATTTATTTCAGTACGATACAATTTTTATCAATTCAAAAGTTATACGATACAATTTTTATCAATTCAAAAGTTAAGTAACGTTTTCAAAAATAAATAAATAAATCTTTAAATGTTTTGACACTTAAACTCAAATGATTTCCAATGTGAAGATAAACTCTAAAAAAAAAAAATGAATCGACATGTCTTTATAATAATAAAAGCAAAGTTTTAATAAACCCCTGATTTCAAAACTAACAAAGTTTTCAATTGAACCCAATATGAACAAATTTTTCTTTAAAACCATTCGAATTTTTCTTAAGTAACAAACAGATTTTCAAATGTTTTCTCGAGGAACATACCAAATCGAGTCGAGGCTCGTGGGCTGGGTTTGGGGTGTTTCACCGAGGATGGAAAGGGTTCAGATGCAGGTTCAAGTGATTTGCTAAAGTGATATGAAGAGTTGAAGAAATCCATCCTTGCTTCTTTTTTTAAAATTCTTGTTGAATATTGTTTGCTATCGATTTCCTTTTTTTGGTTTAAATGTTATGGGCTGAAAAATGTTTAATTTTTATTATTTTTCCCTTAAATATTTTTATAATATTTTAATATTTATAATATTTTAATTTTATTCTTTTTATAATATTTTAATTTTTTTTTAATTTTCATGACTTTTAGCGGCGTTTTTGTGAAAAGCGCCGCTAAAAGCCCCACCTTTAGCGGCGTTTATTTGAAAAGCGCCGCTAAAATCCCCTACCTTTAGCGGCGTTTTTTTGAGAAGCGCCGCTACAAGCCCCTACCTTTAGCGGCGTTTTTTTGAAAAGCGCCACTACAAGCCCCTACCTTTAGCGGCGTTTTTTTAAAAAGCGCCGCTAAAAGCCCCTAAAAAAGCGCCGCTAAAAGTCCATACCTTTTGCGGCGTTTTTTTTGAAGCGCCGCTAAAAGCCCATACCTTTTGCGGCGTTTTTTATAAAAGCGCCGCTAAAAGCCCATACCTTTTGCGGCATTTTTTTTAAAAGCGCCGCTAAAAGCCCATACCTTTTGCGGCGTTGTTTATAAAAGCGCCGCTAAAAGCTCCTACCTTTAGCGGCGTTTTTTCACAACAAACGCCACTAAATTTTGCGGCGCTTTCTTTAGCGGCGTTTTTTGCGGCGCTTTCGAAAGCGCCACAAATACTATTAGTGGCGCTTAAAAACGCCGCTAAAAGCCCAAAAAAACGCCGCTAAAAGTCTGTTTTGGTGTAATGATAAAATATCTTTGAATGTTACAAATTTACGAACCAAAATCTAAACATTTTTCTTCTCCAATCTCCTACACTAATTTTCATATCAACTAAAATCTAAGAAATGTTCTTCTACTTATTGATGGGTATTTATTTATTATACAAATCGTCGAATCGTCGTTCGGAGCTTACTAGTCGACTTTAAAAAGAAAATTTTAACATTACAATAACTTAAATAAAAAAAATGAATAATTAAATAACTATTTTTTTAACCTTTTAAAATTAATTAACCGAAACATAAATTTTCTAATAATTTAATCAACTTATATGTACTTTATCCAATAAAAACCATTAAGCACCTCACATGCTAATGAAAAAATGAACTGAGGCGGCTAATCTCTAACTTTGGCCTTATCTTCTTCATTAACATTTATTTGTAGCCGCGGCCCCCACATGCCTTGACAAAACACTCCCCAAACAATCACCATTTCATGATGTTATATTAATACATATATATATATATATATATATAATATGACGTCTGCTAATCTGAGTTCTAAGGTCATTTTGGTAATAATAACACGAACATAACTTAGTATAAAACCTTGACAAAATTATAAGCAGAGTATACTAAATCCACCCCTTCGAAAAAAGAAGAAAAGAAATGGATAAAGTAAAGTTTGTGATGCTCTTTGTATTTTTGGTTAGCTTACTAGGAGCAACAATGGGCGAGCAATGCGGTCGGCAAGCTGGTGGGGCCTTATGCCCTAACAACTTATGTTGCAGTCAATATGGATGGTGTGGGAACACCGATGATTACTGTTCACCGGCAAAAAATTGCCAGAGCAATTGCAGAAGTGGCCCCCCTCCCCCTACAGGAGAAGGAGCGACTGTGAGATCTACTTACCATTTCTATAATCCAGAGCAAAATGGATGGGATTTGATGGCAGTGAGTGCCTATTGCTCTACATGGGATGCTAACAAGCCATATTCATGGAGGAGTAAGTATGGTTGGACTGCCTTTTGTGGCCCCGTTGGTCCTTCTTTTCCGGATGCTTGTGGGAGGTGCTTGAGGGTAAGAAACACAAGGACTGGAGCTCAAGAAATAGTGAGGATTGTAGACAGATGCAGCAATGGAGGGTTAGATTTGGATGTGGGAGTTTTCAACCGATTGGACACTGATGGAGTAGGTCATGCTCAAGGCCACCTTACTATTAGATATGATTTTGTTGACTGCGGCAATGGCTTCAATCCTTTACTTGCTTCAGTTATTGATAGTTAGCACTAAAACAGTTCTTGCTGTTGAATTATGTGCTACAAATGCCGAATAATGTGAGAGCGCTGCTGTTAATTTTGATGGCTGTCTTAATAAAATTTCTGGTGTTTGTTTGTTCTAACGTATAAATAATTAAATTTCTGGTTTCTGTAATGTTGAAAAACAAAATATTTTGCATATAAATGAAATAAATATCTAAGTTTGAATTATACTCATCCTTCGAATTTTCTCGAGGTAGGTGAGATTAATGAAAATCTCGCAAACTGGCAGCCATGATTTTCATTGATCTCAACTACCTCACGAAATTTCTAAGGATGTGTATAAATGAAACTTCGCTTTTTCACACTAATAAAGTTTTGAAGATACGCTATCATTAAAATTGTATTTTTTCCGAAGCATCAAACATAAATCTTTTATAATAAATAAATAAAAGAAAAAGTGGATTCAAGAGAGGCGGCAATTCTATTCACTTTTATTTTTCTTTAGGTAAACTACACCCATGCATTATTTAGAAGAATTTTTTTTTATCTCAAATGAAGAAATAAAAAGAAATTTAAATTTATTATAAGATTTGTATTTGAGGCATTGAGAATTTATAATTCAATATAAATTAATGAATTTTAAAAATACATCATAAATTAATCAACAACTTTTAAAATAATTAAAAATATTATTTTATTATTATTTTAAGAGGTGAGGATTGGTGCTCCAAAAAATAAAACCATTGAACTATTTTTAGCGACATATTATTCCATAAAAAAAATATTCTTTTATCATGTAATTTGGTAGGCTAATTTTCTTTTTTCGCATTAACAATATTTGTGACAAGAAATGTTTGTCGAGAAAATCACAAAGAAAAAATATCATAACTCTAAATCTCTCATATAAAATTTAATAAATTGAGATCATCAAGAATAAATTAAGAACAAAATTAAATGCGGAAGCGTACTTGAACCCATTGTTGGAGATTGCCCAAAAGATTTTGATCTTCCAAGAAAATAGTTTTTATAACTCTCTCATGGGGATAGAAAAGAAATACAAGATATATCTATTTCTTTGGGACCCTTACCTCTTTAAAAAATAACTTATCATTAAACCAGTTTTGGGCATTTTTAATTTGACCTCTCATCAAATTATAAATACTACTTATGATATCTACACATTATTTCCATGACACTTTAATACCTGTGATACTTATAACATAATTAGTCACTTAATTTTGTATCACAATTTATAATAGCACTATACATTATATATATGTGCCAATAATTGAGGATTTCAATCCAACAATCTCCCACTTGGGTAACATATGTTTCCTGATAAATGTACAACCTTATGAGCTCAAAATTTGATATTGTATAACAAGTATTCTATAACAATCTCGTCCATCAACTATATCCATATAGGACCAAAGCAATTTTTGTCATATTAATCATGACTAAACTCATTAATGGTCACATACACAAATATAGTCAAATGAAATAGATCAATCATAGATGCGTAGCATGGAAATTATATGAAATGTGAACCAAACATGCCTATTTCCAACTGGTTCTCCTTAAGAGATGTTAGTATCAAAATAACAAAATAGAGTGAATAAATTGAATACTTCATTTCTGATAAAAACATTAAATACATAAATGTCTAAAATCAAACATAAAGCAAATAAAATACAAACTCCCACTAAACCATGTTGTCCTCAAATAATATAACACCCACTGAGCAGTGTGCTCTGAAAGACCTTGGGTGGTAAACCTTTTATGAGCGGATCCGCTATCATGGAGTTTGTCCCAATATGTGCTATGGATATTTTTCCACTTTGCACTCTCTCTTTCACAACTAGGAACTTTATGTCTATATGCTTTGACTTAATGAGCTCTTGTTGTTGTTGGAATACATTATCGCTGGCTTATTGTCACAAAACAATTTGAGTGATCTTTCTGCATTTTCCAAAATACGCAACACAGTGATAAAGTTCTGTAACCATATTCCATGGTTTGATGCCTCTTAGTATACTACAAACTCTACTTCCATAGTGGAAGAAGCTACAAGTGTCTATTTGAAACTTTTCTAGGATATAGCTCCTCTAGCCAATAGATTAATATAGTCTGATGTAGATTTCCTACTATCTTGGTACCTAACGAAATCAGAATCAGAATACCCTACAACTTCCAAATAATTTGATCTCTTATAAGTGAGCATGTAATATTTTTTCTCTAAAGATACCTTATAACCCTATTAACTACTATCCAATGGTCCATACTAGGGTTGCTTAAACATTTGTCTAACATCTCAACAATGTACGCAATATCCAGACGCTTACATACTTGAGCATAGACTCCCAACAGTTGATGCAGAGGGAATCTTTTGCATTTCCTGAATTTCATGGTTACTTTTAGGACATTAAGTTAGATTAAATTTATCTCCTTTAGCAAAAGGGGTGCCACCTAGTCTACAACCTTGTATGTCAAACATTTTAAGTACTTTATCAATATAGCTTTTTTATGACAATCCAAGAATACCCTAAGATCAGTCTCGATGTATCTGAATTCCTAAAATAAGAAGAGGCGTCCCTAAGATCTTTCATCTCAAAATGCTTAGATAAAAACCACTTGGTTTTGTGCAATAAGCCTATACCATTAGTGGCAAGCAAAATGTCATTGGCATAGAGAACCGAGAATATATACTTTCTTCCATTGAATTAGTGATACACACAATCATCAACAATATTCATCTCAAAATTGAATGAGACAATTACTTCATGAAACTTGTGGTACTATTGACGAGAAGCTTGTTTGAGTCTATAGATGTATTTTGTTCATTTGCAAACCGTATTCTTTGGGCCTCTTGACTCAAAGTTTACTGGTTGTACCATATGAATTGTTTCTTCAATGTCACCATTGAGAAACGCAGTCTTAACAACCATCTGATGTAACTTAAGATCAAGATGAGCAACAAGCACCATGATTTCTCTAAAAGAGTCTTTTAATGAAACTAGAGAAAAAATCTTTGTAAAATAAATGTTATTTTAGTGTATCTTTTAGATACAAGACGCACATTATTCCTCTCTACATTACCATTTGCATATCTCTTGATTTTAAACATCCATGTACAACCAATTGGTTTTGCATTTTTAGGTAATGGGACAAGTTCCCAAACTTTATTGTCTTGTGTAAATTATTAATCTTCTTGCATGACATCAATCCACTTTTGAGAATTAGAACTTTTCATGGCATGAAGAAAGTTGATTGGACCATCTTCTATCATTCCATTTTCATCCTCATGTTCTTGTATAAATACAAAAAAAATCATTTGAAATAACATTTCTCCTCTCTCTCGTGGACCTCCTTAATGGCACTTGTTCTTGAGGTTGTTGAGTTTGTTCTTTAGGAACAATTACCTCATCTTGAATAGGGAGTTGTTCAATATTATTTTGTTGAGGTTCTAAATTAATTTCTTGATCAATGATAGGTATGAGATCCTGAACATAGTCAAAAGTGATAGCAAGAACTGAGTTAGAATCTAATTCCTCCTCAAAAGCAATGTCTCTTACCTTATTTCTCCCTCCAAGCTCAACATCCTCAAAAAATGTTGCAGTTGTCGTCTCAAAAATATTCCTAATTGTGGGATCATAAAACATATAGCCCCTAAATTGCTCAAAATAACCAATAAAGTAGTTTCTCACTATTTTGGAGTTCAATTTCTTTTCATGTGGCCTATAAAGCCTTATCTTAGTTGGACATCCCCAAATGTGAAAGTGCTTTAGACTAGACTTTCGACTTGTCCAAAGCACATAAGGTGTTTTTGCAGCTGCTTTAGTGGGTACTCTATTCAGAATGTAAGCTACTATCTTTAATGCTTCTCCCTAGAGAGACTAAGGTAAGGTAGAATAAGCAATCATGCTCTTTACCATATCCTTAAAAATCCTATTTTTTCTTTCAACTACCCCATTCATACTAAGTGATCTTGGCATGGTGTACTGTGGGACAATATTGCATTCCTCTAGGAATTTCGTAAATGGTCTTGGACGTTGTTCACCTGAGCTATCATATCTACCATAGTACTCACCACCATGATCAAATTGGACATTCTTAATCCTTTTATTGAGTTTATTCTCAATTTCAGCTTTATAAGCTTTAAATTGAGATTTCTCATGAATGAGATATAAGTACCCATAACATGAGTAGTCGTATATGAATGTTATGAAATATTGTTTAACATTTCAAGATGTCATAGAGAATGACCTACAAATATTAGTATGACTTAATTTTAAGACATATGAAGATCTGTTGGCACCCAATTTATTGGTTTTGGTCTATTTTCCCTTAATGCAATCAACACAGACATCAAAGTCTGTGAAGTCAAGGGACTCTAAAACTCCATCAGACACAAGGTGCTAAACTTTACCTTTTTAGATATGACATAAGAGTTTATGCCATAATGATGCTGAATTTTCCTTATTTAATTTGCGTTTAATACCACACTATTTCGCATATAATGTTTCATTATAGGATGCAACTGTTTCTAGAAAATAAATCTTGTCATAAGCATTTAAATTACTAGTTCCAACAACATTAGAATTTAAAGACAAACTAAATGAACAACAATATCCAAATTTGTCCAACAAAGAATCAAAAAACTAAATGCTATCTAAAAGATAGTACTACAAGAGTGTCTTTTAAATCCAAATAAAAACCAATTCCTAATAACAACCTAAAATGCTGAATTGCTTCCACTTCCATCAATTTTCTATTACAATGAAAATGTGTCTTTCACCATCACATGGCTTTCGGTAGTTTAGACAAACCTACATAGAAACCCTTATGTGAGTAGTAGCACCAAAATCTATCCACCAACTGTTTCTAAGTACTGAAGTTAAATTAACCTCATAATAAACCAAATTAACAATTATAACTTTCTTTGCACGCTAAGCATGATACTTGGTACATTATTTCTTCATGTGTCTAGACTTGTTACAAAAGAAACAACCCTCTATAACTTGCTATTGTTTCTTTTGAGCTGGACACTTAGCGACTTCATTATGATATTTTCTTTTCTTGTCCTTGTCTTTAGAGGTACTGGCCAAATGAGCACTTTCAGACTTATCATGCTTCAACCTTTCTTCCTCTTATAATGAGAAATGAGTTTATTTAGAGTCCATTTCCTCTTTTGACAGTTGTAACTAATTTTGAATTGATTAAACTATGTAGGAAATGATACCAAAACCATAAGAACAAGCGATTCCTCAAAAAGCTCAATCTTAAGTACCTTAAGTCTTGAAGCAACATGGAACGTCTCCATAATATACTCCCTCACATTTCCTTGATCCTTATACTTTATAGAAATTAAAGAAGTTGTGATGTCATCTCAACTATTTTTGGCAAAATGTTTCTCAATTTCTTCAAGGAAACCCTTGGCTTGAGTAATCTCTTCAAACTCTATGCCCCTAAAGGCTTCTGGAATATTATGCTTCTTGATCATTAGAATCATGCGATTTGAATGATCTAACCTCTCAAAATCCCTTATAGCATCATGAGTGCTTACCGAAGTGAGAGGTGCAGGTTGTTCTTCCCTTAGTGCATGTTCAATCTAAATCATTAAAGAAATTCAACCAAATTGGTATATAAAGGCACTATACACATGATTTAATTAACCTATTTTTTTACTCAACAAGATCCAAAGTTGTATAATCAATATCAATTTGTAAGTTTCAATCGATATTCATAAACCCAATTTTTTAATAAAAAATAACCAAACCTAAAAACTTCAATATCGATTTCAAACATCAATATATATAATCGAAATATCAAATCAAAATATCAAAGCCATGAAATTTCATGACACAACATTCCAAAAAGAATAGAAACTTAATCAATTCCCAATTATTGGACATAACGAAGCTCGGATAACACTTGTTAGAACCGTAAAAATCTGATATAAAACTTAATAAACCAAGATCTATTATATTAGATCATCAAGAAAAAAAACTAAATATGGAAGCATATCTAAATCCATTGTTGGAGATTGCCTAGAAGGTTTTGATCTTCCAAGAAAATACTTTTTCTCCTAAGAAAAAAAATATGAGATATATATATTTTCTTGAGGACCACTACCTCTTTTAAAAATAACTGATTATTAAATCAGTTTTTGGGTATTTTAATTTGGCCCCTCATCAAATTATAAATATTACTTATGGTATCTACACATTATTTCCATGACACTTTAATACCTATGACACTGGTAACATAATTGGTTTCTTAATTTTGTATCACACTTTATAATAACATTATACATTACATAATAATTGAGGATGTTAATCCAACAAAAAAATCACATATGATTAAATATATAATTTTTAAGAACAATAAAGTTAAGTGTAATCTATATAAAAAAATAAAGTTGAGAGTAATCCTGTAAAGTTGTGAGGAAACTTTGCTATAAATATGATGATCCTGTTAAGAGTTTTGTTGATATAAAATGTGATATTAAAGGTTAGAAGTGGTTTACCAAGAACTCTAAGAGTCATTAGTAGACGTTTGAGAGTATTTTAAAGATATTTGAAAGTGTTTTGATTGAGAGAGTTAAGTGTTTGAAGTCAACCATGAAGATAAAAGAAGTTAATATAAGAAAGCTTAGAGTATGTTTGTCTAGACAGGTGTCTTACGTTGTAAGGTTAGTGGTAAGATTATTGAATGCTAATAGTAGGATCATGAAGTGTACTGTTAGAACACAATCTAATTACACATGTAAAGTTAACATAGATGTTAGAGTTGTGTGACCCAAATTCTAAGAGATTGCTTGCAAGTCAAGTTAAAAATATATACTTTCTTTCTAGAATATTTAGTAGTATAATATATTTAGCATTTAGATGTAGTCGAAACTTCTCTTGTATCATTTGAATTCGACATTAGTGAAATTTCTTCTCCCATACTCGTGGTTTTTCCCGAAAGGGTTTCTACGTAAAATCTGTGTGTTCTATTTTTTTTCTTTGCGATCTTTCTACATTGTCATTTTCGACATTCAGTTTTTAACAAATTGGTATTAGAGCTTTTTCGAGTTGCTTGTTTTGATCACAGTAATGACAATAATGAAGTATGATATTCCGCTGTTAGATCGTAACACCAGATTCTTATTGTGGTAGATAAAGATGTAAGCATTTCTTGTGTAGATGGATTTGGAGGATGCCTTCGACATTGATGGAGGAAGAGAAGAAACATAAAGATCGAAAACATCTGCATCTGTCAAATGAAATTCTATATGATGTGATGAAGGAGAAAACTGTCGCTGCATTATGGGCAAAGCTGCAGTAGCTATGCATGGCGAAAATCCTAACTAGCAAGTTGCATATGAAGTAGAGCCTTTATGCTCATCGTTTGGAGGAAGGTGCGTCTATGCACGAACACTTAACTATGTTTAAAGAAATTCTCTTGGACCTAGAGGCCATGGAGGTTCAATACAATAAAGAAGATTTAGGGTTAATTTTACTTTTTTCATTGCCTTCGTCTTATTCAACCTTTAGAGATACGATTTTGTATAGCCGCGAATCTCTTACAGTTGATGAAGTCTATACTTCCTTAACAACGTATGACAAGATGAAGCATCTTGTGTCTGGATCTGACTCTCAGGAAGAGAGTTTCATTGTTCGTGGGAGACAAGATCTAAGGGTAGATCAAGATCTTCAAACATCGTAACTTCTGCAAGAAGAAAGGGCACACTAAATCTAAGTCCTATAAGTTGCAGAATAAGATCAAAAGAGATGTGATGAATCAAAAGGGAAAATAGCCAGAATAATCCAGTGAAGCTGATGTTGTAGAAAAATACAACGATGGCAAACTCTTAGTTGTTTCTGCCAACAACTCTAAAGTGAGCAAGGCTAAACCCGGCCTAAACGTTATGACCGGATCTAATGTGTCACATAAAAGTGATGTTTGAAACTATGCTCTCGTCGGAACCCTTCTTACAATTTAAAACTTAGTACTATTAAAAACCTCAGATTTTGTTGCTTAATGTTTTTAGAACACGATTCACTCAAGACATTTTTCGCAAAATGTTATAATTCCTAAAGCCTTGTTTATTTAGTTGGAAGTTTAAATCAAAACAGTTGTGGATACGTGATGTTTTGAAAATGGTGGTTATTGTTTCAAAAACCCATGTTTGATAGACTAGCAGGTTATAATTAAAAGCAACAACATATAAAGTTAAAAATCCCAATGGCCCTATTGCAAAAATTATTAACCTAATAATTTAAAATAAAATAATTTAAACCAAAACCGCTAAGTTTAACTTTAAAGCATAACTGACGCGTGGCCACCTCCGACTCCCTCGCAGCTCCAAATCCTCTAAGGCTGGGAATTACCTGCACAGATAAAAGAAAGGGTGAGTTATGAGAACTTAGTGTGTAATCCCTATACGGTCACAGTTTGGGCCCGAGCCCTTACGGTATTAATCTGGGCCTAATCCCGATTCGGTAACAGTCTGGGCCTGAGCCTTATATCATATCAATGCAAACAACCATGTAACCCACCCCTACTATCCACCCGTACCAACCATCTATCCATGTGGGGACCAAGTCGACCCACCCACCCAACTATCCAGTAATGCAGCCTCGCTGCTAATAATGATATGCGTGGCAGAGCCACTAGATTCAAAATATGTGGCGATGCCACTGTAACGGTGCTTCCTCCAAATCAGTAAAACCCATCGCAATGAAGTATGTCATGTCATAGTTAATCTATGTATGCAGTACAACTCAAACATAATCAATCATACATTTAAAACACATACAACACTGGTACTACCACTAAGGGTACAACAGTCATTTAGACGATTAGGGGTAAAACGGTCATTTCACCCTTTAAGGGCATCTCAATAATTTTACCCATCGAGGGTGTTTCGATAACTTTACCTGTAGAGGTTAGTTCCATAATTTTACCCATGAAGGGTATTTTGGTAACTTTACCCCTAGGATGGCCTTTCCGAAGGCCCGCTATCACCTCGAGTGACACGGATACCCTTTTTGATTGAAACGGTACAATTGGGCCCAAGCCCAATTTTTGGCCTAAGTGGGCCCACACACTCATGTGGCCCATTCAGCCCATTTTCGGCTACGATTCTGTGAACCTCGCAGACACATCTATTATCCGGCACTTACCATAAATTTCACCCCTGTGGGCCCATTAGCCCGTTGGGCCCACTTAGCCCACTTCAGCTCAACAAGGCCCATTACAGCCTCAGTCCCACGAGATAGTTCGTGACACTCCCAACAGTCTATCGCCAACACAGGTGGCTCGATTTATCTCTACGAGCGCTCGCACGCTCGAGTGATCTCAAGTGCCGATATTTCGGCTTTTCGGTATTTCAGGTTTTAGCCGATTCACGGAACATCGCATTAACAGGATAAACAGAGGTGTGAGATTACACACCTGTTATGAGTTATGAGTTATGGCTTGAGACACTTTCCGAGGCACCTATGATAACAAATGAACCATTAGTTAGTCTCAACGCCCTTGAAGATTCATAATATCGAAATATACTACTCAACCAAATTCACTTACAACAAGATGTGATCTCCTATAGTGCAACGGTAATTGGCCCTATTCTTGGCTAATGAAAACGAGTCTCTAACATTATTTGAAGAACAAGAGAGAGAGTTAGCAACCATCCAACATTCGGTCCCCTTCAAGGAAAAAAGAGAAACAGAGAAACCGAGAGAGGAAAAAGTGTAGGTATTCAACTTAGAGAAAAGGAAAAGAAACGAACGAGGTGTGAAGATAAATGGGAAGAGGGGTAGTGATTCGGCCAACCAAGTGTTTATTCTATTCAGCAACAGAAAGAAAAAATGCACAAAGGGTAAGAAGAAGAGAAGGAAAAAGTGCATGAGAAGCTCCCAAATGAACTCTCAGTCGAAACGCCTAATTGAAACCCCCCTTAGCCGAAATTCTCACTTAGCCACACTCTCAATTTCGGCCAATAATCCCACTTTCATCACTTCCTTGATTTTCTCCACTATTTTCTCCCTGGATCACTCCTAGCCTTCCATTCAAACTTGTTGACCAAGTCTTCAACCTCCTCTGTAGAGTTTGATACAAACTCTACCTCTTACTCCATTAGTTCATAAAATAAATGTCCCCTTTTATTAGTCATGAGATTCGAACCCCTTCCCTCATTGCCTTCCTAATGACACCACAGCCATCTTGCCACCAGCTCACTTGTGACACTTAAACGCACACAAATATACTTAAGTCCTACAGCTAACAACCCTCTTCACTTTAGGGCCAAAAACTAAAATTTTTCCAAAGCTCAGACTTGAACCCAGGCCTCCTTAGAACCCCCAAACACACTCAAATAGCTAGCTGTTCAAGCAAAACATGAATTTAAGCAAAGTTACAAACCCCTAACTTTTGGGGCGTTACATGGATCCTTGATTTTGGATGCACTTTCCATATGAGTCCCAATTGGGATTGGTTTACAACTTATGAAACAATGTCTGAAGGTGTTGTTTTGATGGGAAATAATGCTTCGTGTAAAATCATAGGTGTTGGAATGGTTAAAGTTAATATGTTTGATGGAGTTGTCAGAACACTTAGTGACATTCGACATGTCCTAAATTCGAAGAGAATTTTGATTTCGTTGAGTACTTTTGATTTAAAAGGGTACAAATAAATAGTTGAAAGTGGGGTTCTGAATATTTCCAAAGGTTCCCTCATTGTGATGAAAAGGTAGAGAAAAACTGCCAAGTTATATATTTTACAAGTTTCTACCGTTATTGGTGATGTAGCCATCGCTTCCTATGATGATGTTACTAGACTTTGGCATATGTATCTAGGGCATATGAGTGAGAACGACATGGTAGAATTGAGCAAAAGAGGATTTCTTAATGGGCAAGGCATTAGTAAACTAAAGTTCTATGAGCACTGCGTGTTTTGGAAGCAAAAGAGAGTTTGATTCACCAGAGGAATCCATAACATGAAGGGAACGCTGGATTATATTGATTCTCTGATCTTTGGGGACCATCCAAAGTGCCTTTAAGGGGTGGTGCTAACTATATGCTGACATTTATTGATGACTTTTCCAAAAAAGTTTGGGTGTTCTTCCTAAAGTAGAAAAGCGATGTGTTTTCTACATTCAAGGCTTGAAAAACTATGATCGAGAAGCAGACAGGAAAATAGATAAAACACCTTCGCATAGATAATGGCTTGGAGTTCTGTTCTGATGAGTTTAATAACTTGCGCAAATCAGAAGGGATCATGAGACACTTGATTGTTCGTCATACTCCACACTAAAATGACATTGCAGAACGGATCAATAGAACTATCAAGGAAAAATGTTTGATATATGTTATCGATTGCTAGTTTGAAGAAGTCATTTTGGACTGAAGCAACCTCTACTGAATTTTTTTATTAACTGGTTTCCGTCAATTGCCATTGAGAAAAAAACTCCACAAGAAGTATGGTCTGGTAATCCTGTTGATTATTCTAATTTGAAGATTTTTGGGTGTCGTGCATATGCTCATATTGATAATGAAAAATTGGAACCTAAATCCATTAAATGTCTTTTGCTTGGTTATAAGGCTGGTGTTAAAGGATATAAGTTATAGTGTCCTAAAAATAGAAAAGTTGTGATTAGTAGAGATGTTATTTTTTATGAAACTATTATGCTGCCTAACTCATCTTTTAAAGACTCTTCCAATAAAGACTAGCAAAGTCCAGGCACACATTTGAAGCAGATGGAGCTATAAATTGATGCAAAATTTAATTTAACTCCTCATGTTAATACAAAAGCTCATGGTAGAGTTGCTTCTTCACCATAATATTCTATTGTCAAGAACAAACCTAGAAGAGAAATTAAATCTCCAAAGAGTTAAGTCAAGGCTGATCTAGTTGCTTATTCTTTAAACGTGTTAAAGATATAGATGCAAATCAAGAGCCATCTACTTATTCTGAGACAGTTAGCTGTGAAGATTCAAGAAAGTGGGTATTTGCTATGCAATAAGAGATGGAATCTCTCTATAAGAACAGAACATGGGATCTAGTAAAGCTTCCTAAGGGTATAAAGGATGTTTGTTGTAAATGGATGTTCAAGAAGAAAAAAGGGACCCTAGGAATTGAAAAACCCAGATATAAAACAAGGCTAGCTGCAAAAAGGTCACATTCAAATTCTAGGTGTAGACTTCATAGATGTGTTTTCTCCAGTTGGGAAGCATTGTAACATCCCATATTTCGGTGAAATCAGAACAGTGGTTTCGGGACTACAAATCTGAGCCGAAAATAAAATTTATTTTTATTTTATTATATGGTCGATATTATGATAGATATGATATGTGGAAATTTTGGTACGACAATTTTATCGATTGAGTGCTTAATTACGAGAAGGACTAAATCGCATAAAATGCAAAAATTGAATTCTAGTAGCTATAAGGATTAGATAGCTATGGAATTCAAAACTTAAGGTTCTTATATGGTAATTAGACCATTAAGAAAAGTATGTAGATTTTTCTTGGTGACTCATCCATGGAAATATAGAAAAAGGGTAAGGACTAAATTAGAAAGTAAAATTTTTAATTAATTAAAAGATGATAAAATAGATATCATCTTATTTTCTCATCTTCTTCCCCAAAATAAAACATGGAAACCCTAGGAGAGAGAGAAAAAACTTTCATGGTCAAATTGGGTAAGTTTCCTTATTCCTTTTTTAGTAATTTTGATATTTTTAGAATCGAGATATTCTAAACTATATATTTGGGGGATTAAATTGAAAAGTTATCAAGATATGAAAAATGGGTCATGGATGTATATGCTGGAAATTAGAAATTTATGGTAGAAAATGAAAGATTATTGATAGATAAACAACTTTTACAAAGTGATTTTTTGATGAAACATGATTTAGGAACTAAAATGTAAACTTGTGAAATTGAACGAAAAATTTTGAAATTTTATGAATACATGTGCTATAAATTTGTAATGGGACTTTGGTAAGGCTTGGAATAGGGAGTAATTTGTACAAGTTTCATTTTCTGAGCTTAGGGACGAAAATGAATTTATGAAATAGTTAGAGGCAAAATGGTAATTTTGCCTCAGATGAAAATTGAGTCCTTTTGAATATGAAATATGATAAATTAATGTTAGATTTACTCGTATAGATCCGGATAGACCAAATTTGGAGTTAGAACGAGGAAAAGAGGAAAATGTCGGATTAGTAGATTTACATACACGAACATTGTCGAGGTAAGTTCGTGTAACTAAATTGTGCTTATCTACATGCTTGCATTGATTGTGTTTGTATAAATTGTATAAATGTCATAAATACGTGAAAGTATTACATATCTGATCATGCTCAATAAATAAAAATGTTTAAATTAAATGACAATGCCCAATAGATGATAAAGGATAAATGAAGAGAATGTTATTTATATGCTTGAAATGAATGAGGAATGTGCTTATTTGAATTATATGAATGTTATGGATGTATAAAATAGTTACATGCCCGATAATGCTCGAAAAATGTTTAAATCCTGGTTGAATAAAATGGAATAGCGATGGATAGTGGTGATTTCCCGTATGAAATGAAGTATTGCATGTGTTGCAAAAAGGATTTAGCTTGGACGAGTAATCCATTAATCTCATTATAGAAAGGATTTAGCACGAATGGGTAATCCTAAGTGAGCCTCTCGAGCACATGTTTCATTTAGGATTTAGCCTGGACTAGTAATCCTAATTGACTGGATTTAGCCTGGACTGGTAATCCCGATTGGACTCTATAGGGAATTCTTTGTCATATAAAGGATTTAGCCTAGACTGGTTATCCGACAAAGCCCTTAGAGTATATGCATTACAGACAGAATTTATCCTGGACTGGTAATTCTGCTGTATAATATGTGGCTAGAGAGTGTACCTAAAAGGCACTACTGGATATGAATTGACGGATTATGATTTTGTACACTTTAAGTGTACCACATGAGTATCCATCGATAATTCAAATAAATTCAACGAGAAAATTCTAATATGAGCAAATATGGATTTGAGATAAATAGTTATAGATTGAGACATGATATGTGGAAATATGAAATGTTTATACATGATTGATGAATAAGTTCATTTATGAAAATATATTTGTACATTGACTTTATTGACGAATATGTGCATTCTTGATTATGGACTTGTACACCTTGAGTGCATTAATCGTGACCCTGATATTCCGAGTAAGATGAATAAAGTTCTAATGTGAAATGATCTGAACTCAAAGTGAACTATTATGAAATTATACTTGTAATAATGAGATGAATCATGCATGTTAAATGAATATATGTTATGGAAAATATATATACATGGAAACTTGATTGTTGTTGAACCCATATATGTTTTGAGGTTATTATGGAATATGTAACTAACAAGGGCAATGAGGATATGTGTAGGGCTTGAGGTCAAATTAAATGAATGTGCCTTACTTAGTTACCACAAATAGGATGAATTGTAAGTTAAGTACCATGTTATACGAACTTACTAAGCATTTTATGCTTACGTCGTTTTATTTTCCCCTGTTTTAGAGTAAATTGGAAGCTCGTTGGATTGGAAGCTCAGCGGAGATCACTTACACTATCCATCGGCCTATGTCGGTACAGTATGGTAAATCAATTATGGTTGTAATGACATGTATAGGATATGTTGGCTATATTGGCATGTAAATATAAATGATACTTGTAATCTAGCCATTGGAATGGCTAGTAATAGTTGTTTGACATGCTTGAAATGTCATGCTATGGTAGCTATATATATATATATGTTAAGTAGTTGATTAAATCATGTTTAACACATGAATTGAACCAAGGTAAGATAGTAAACATGTATGCATGTAATGATAGGCCATGTTGAATGATGAAATTTGCTTATTTGAATGTTTGAAATGGTTGGATTGTACTTGATATGTTTTGGTGCAGGAAAAATGGTAAATTTAGGTGACAAATGAGGCTAGGAAATGACTTTATTTGTCCACACGGGCAGACACATGGGAGTGTGTCTATGTAGTTAGGCCGTGTGTCCCCTGCACCTTAAATTCAAGAAAATAGAATGCTCAGAATTGAGCACACGGGCAGAGACACGGGCGAGTGTCTTGGCTGTGTGAAACTTGCACCTAATTCAAATTAAATTAAGTATCCACACAGCCTAGCACACGAGCGTGTGGCATGGTCGTGTGGCGCAAGTCAGAGAGCACCCTAAATCTGACACGACCTGTAGCACGGGCGTGTCCCAGGGTCACACGGGCGTGTCCCTTGGACCATACGGGCGTGTGAGCCCTGCACTTTAGAAAAATTTTGTAATTTTGCGAAAAAATCATAGAGGTCCCGATTAAGTCCCAGCTCGATTTTAATGCACGTATTGGGCCTCGAGGGTCCATCTAAGGGACATTATGAATGATATCGGTTAATGAATAATGATTGACATGATTTATCTGAGAATGTTCTGAATGTTCTGGTAATACTCCGTAATCTTGTTCTGGCGACGAACACGAGTTAGGGGTGTTACAAGCATAGTTCGATTCAATCCTTGCTTGGTATTGTGGCCATGTATGATTTGGAGTCTGAGCAATTAGATGTTAAAACAACATTTTTACATGGAGAACTTGAGGAAGATATTTACATGCAACAACCAGAGGGTTTTATAGTCTCAAAAAATGAGGACTATGTTTGCTTGTTGAAAAAGTCACTTTTTATGGCTTGAAACAGTCACCAAGGTAGTGGTACAAGAGGTTTGATTCTTTTATGGCTACTTATGATTTCAAAAGAAGAAGCTTTGACTATTGTGTTTATTTTAAGGAAAACAGTGATGGTTCTTTTGTGTATCTAGTCCTATATGTTAATGACAAATTGATAGCAGCCAAAGATGAAGGAGAGATAAGAAAGGTCAAAGCCTAGCTTAGTATAGAATTTGACATGAAGGATTTGGTAGCAGCATAGTAGATACTTGGGATGGAGATCCTCAGAGATAGAAAAGCATGTAAATTGTACCTAATTCAGAAAGAGTACATTGAGAAAGTTCTTTACAGGTTCAATATTCAGAATGCCAAGCCTGTTAGTACTCCATTAGCAGCCCACTTCAGACTGTCATCGACCTTGTCTCCACAATCAGATGAAGAGATTGACTACATGTCACATGTTCCATATTCTAGTGTAGTGGGATCTCTCATGTATGCTATGGTTTGCTCACGTCTAGATTTATTATATGCAGTTAGTGCAGTTAGTTGATACATGGCGAATCCTGGTAAAGAACACTAGAAAAAGTTCAATGGATTTTCAGATACTTATGAGGTATTACTGATGTTTGCTTACAGTTTGGAAGAATTAGAGATGGAGTTATTGGGTATGTTGATTCTGATTTTGTTAGAGACCTTGATAAAAGAAGATCTCTCACCGGGTATGTCTTTATTATTGGAGGTTGCGCAATCAATTGGAAAGTCACTTTGCAAACTGCAGTTACTTTGTCTACTACTGAAGCTGAGTACATGGCAATTACAGAAGCTTGTAAAAAAGCTATTGTAACATCCCGGAATTGGGCCTAGTAGGATTGGGCCCATTGGGCCTTCGGCGTAGGAATGTTTAAAATTTTTTAGAATAAGAGAATGACATTATTTCAAGTTGGACTTATTAGGAAGGTGATTTTAGAAAGTTACGGGGTTCTATGAAGTTCCGGGTTCAAGTTGGGCCTTAAAAAAATTTGTGTTTAAGCCTATTAAGGAGAGATAGTAAGTTGCATCAAGGCTTATGGAAATAAAAGAGTAAATTGCTAGCATAAATGAGCAATTGGTAAAGAGGTTATAGCATCAAGTGAAGGACATTGAGGGAAGAGGTTCAAATCCCATTGTGTGCAAATTTTGGCTTTTATTTTTGCATTCTTTCCCTAAGTGTCGGCAAAGCATGTAAATATGGCAAGGTGGACTTTTTATTTTTGGCAAAGTGGGCTAAGGAAATAAGGAAAAGTTGAGGTTGGGGAAAGAAATCAAAAGAAAAGGCAAGTATGGGGGACATATTGGCACAAAAAGGGGAGAGAATTATGGAAAGTGTGGTTGGTGGCACAAAAAGGGGAGAGTATTATGGAAAGTGTGGTTGGCAAATTTGACCAATTTGAAATGGATGTGGACAGTTTTGCGTGTAAGAGGGGTAGCCAAATTTTTGTTAGTGTTTTGGTAGAAACTTTGGTGCTTGGTTGGTCAAAATTCCTTCTTGCATTTTTATGCCATTTCTCTCAAATTTCTTCTCATCTCTGCTGAAACTTCAAGCCATTAGTGAGCATTTCTTTTCTTCAATTCTTTCTTGTTGCCGTAGGTACCGAACCATTGAGACCAAACTATTTTCATTCATCTTCTCTTGAAAACCGAAATTTGATAAGCACCCTTCTCAACCTTTCTTTTCTTTTCACGAAATTCTCCAACTCTACTATCTTTTTCCTCTAATCCATACCCTCATAACCGAAACTATTCTTGTTTATTTTCTTCCATAGCTGAAACTCACAATCCACAATCACTCATTCATAATTTCTTTCTCGTTTGAGGTGACATTCCTTCTTCAATTAAATCGGTAAGTGAATTCTTTTCTATGATCATATTCTTTTCTCTTTAGCCGAATAAGTATTTATCACTATTCAGTTGTAAATCATGATCGTAACCGAAAATGGTGTTACCCTCCACTTCTTCATGTCTTAATCACTCTCTTTTCGTAGTGCTTTTAGTGGGAGACCGTGTATTGTTCTAGCCGAAGTCAAACGGTGGTAATTGGATCCAATATCGATAAGGTAAGGGGGTTCATTTTTGGATTTTTCGTTATATCTCTATTTGGCTATGTTGCAAATCGGATTGAAGTTTCGACTAATAAACTATATGTTTTAGGGACAAATCACTCGATATATTTCTACCTTCGGATATAGTGGTAAGTGAACAAGTGTAAGTGATACGAAATCTTTTGGAAATCCGAGGCTAACTTTTGGTTGGTATTGTTCTAGGTCAATGACGAGTGGTTCTTTAGGAAATCGAAATAAGGTGTGTAATCCCGTACCTTTCGTATACATATCTGAAATGGTGTGTAATCTCACACTTCTCTGAAAGTTTGTATGAAATATTCTATGAATCGGTTGAAATACCAAAGAAAACCAAAAAACCGGCATCCGTGATCACTCGGGCGTGCGTATGATCGTAGTGGTAATCGTATTTTGTAATAAAATAGTTTCTGTTAGAAGCAGTGACATGTTTTTGAAAAATCACGAAAAGTAGGAGAAAGTGAATTAGAAGGTGAATAAGATATTAAATTAAAGCTTACTGTGTCTATTTTAATATGGAAGAAACGAAGAAGGAAAAGGAATTTTATATTCTGAGATATCTTAATTTTAGTGAGACTGGTTCTGATTGACTTCGTGGTTCCCTAATCTGTCTTGGAAAAATCGTATAAAATTGTACAAAGTGAAATATGGGTTATAATTTATATGTGTAGATTCCTTAGTGAGCCTATCTTCATTAGAAACAAGTGGGAGCAGTATATGAAAACTGTATAGTGAGATATTTGAAATTAAGTTAAGAGAGGTCAGAATCGTTGGACAGTGAAATAAGGGAAACATTAAGGAATACACTGTACTAAATGGTTAAGCCAAAAATTCTGGAAATATTGTAGTAAGAAGATATATGAGTCTAGTTTCAAGGAAAATTTACGGATTTAGATTTCGAGATTCCTAACTCAAGTTATAGTCAATTTAGTCAGTACGACGCAGATGAACAGTTTTAAATTTTTATGCCCAAATTAGTAGTTAAGTTTGGATTGCGAAATTACCGAATTACCCTTAGTGGGTAAATTACCAGATTACGAGAATGCCCTTACGGGCCAAATTATGGAAATGCCCCTAAAGGGCCGAAATACGAAATTGCTTATGGGCCAAATGGACATATTGATTAATGGGCCAATCTGATATTTTGCTAAACGGGCCAATCTAATATTTTGCTAAACGGGCCAATCTGATATTTTGCTAAACGGGCCAATCTGATATTTTGCTAAATGGGCCAAATCTGATATTTTGCTTAATGGGCCTTTTTGATTAATTGAGATAATGGGCCATAATTTTGTAATAAATATCCGAATAAATTATTGTTGCTATATTGTGATTTGTTATGCATTATATACATGATTTTGCATGGGATGGGATAATATTAAAGAGAAGTTCTGGTGGCTCTGCCACATATTTTTGGTGGCTCTGCCACAAATTTGTATAGTGGCAATGCCACGTAAATTCTGTTACTCTGGTGGCTTGTCCACAACTAAATTTGCTATAAATGGCTTAATGCCTGCGTTTGGTGTGTTGGCGGGGTGGGTTGACTGATGATCACCCACAGGTGTGTTGGTTGGTACGGGTGGTGTGTAGCGGATGGATTATTAGGATTGGTTTGGGAATTGCATTTCATACACATGTTATATTTGATACATTATTGTTGTTGTAAATGGGCTTAGGCCCAAAATATTGCAAAATGGGTTCCGGCCCAATGGATTACGGTAAGGGGATTTCACACTAAGTTCTTGTAACTCACCCCCCTTTCTCTTAACCCTTTTAGGTAATGCTCAGTGACGTGGACTTGGGCCATGGATGACTCAGTGGAGGCCATACTTCAGAATGTTTTATTTGGACTTTAGACTTCTTTCTCGTTTATTTTATTACTTTACTAATTTGGGTTAAATGTTGTAATAAGGCCTCTGGACTATTTTTATTTTGCTTTATGGTTGGGATGTTTTTATTATTTTTCTTAAATTGTTTAAAGAGGGAATTTTCTGAAAACTTAAATAATGGTTTCCAAAATCAGTTAACAAATGGATTTTCAAAATAAACTTGTACAAATATTTTAAACACGAATATTTTCTCTCGAACGATTAATGCTATTTTCAAAAGACTCAGACTCTCTTTCGAATTTTCAACGTCGTTTTCAAAAGTCACGGTTTTGTAAGATCATTAGTTCAAATTTATCAATTTATCAATCAAATCTTCGAGGTTAGTAGTATTCTATCAAATCAAACTTGTTTTCTTAATTTTAACAAAGTAATATTTTAGTACGAATAAAAAGGGTTTAACATGTTTTGCTTGTGTGACATGCCAAATCCGCTCGTAACGCATGGGCCGGGTACGGGGTGTTACAGCTATTTGGTTAAAGGGACTCTTTCGTGAACTTTAAAGGGACTCTTTGGTGAACTCTGTAAAGACCTTCAGGTCAGTACAATGTTTTGTGATAGTTAGAGTGTTCCTTACGGATGATATTATTGTGAGCAAAGTTAGTACTCATGATAATCCTGCAAATATGATGACTAAGGCACTTCCTATAACCAAGTTCGAGCATTGCTTGGACTTGGTTGGTGTCCATTGTTGAAGATAAACCCTTAAGGGGTTTCATGGAAGAGGTGGATAACTTGTCCGTTGAGAATTCGTGTCAAGGTGAAAATTGTTAGAGTTCTGTGACCCAAATTCTAAGAGATTGCTTGCAAGCCAAGTTAAATAAAATATATTTTCTTTCTAAAAGATTTAGTAGTATAATATATTTAGCATTTATTAGCATAATATATTTTACATTGATTAGAATTAGGCTTTTTCAAGCTATAAACAGATGTAGTTGAAACTCTTTTTGTATCATTCGAATTCGACATTAGTGAACTTTCTTCTCCTTTGGACGTGATTTTTCCCAGAAGAGTTTCCACATAAAATCTGTGTGTTCTATTTTTTTTCTTTACAATCTTTCTATATTGCCATTATCGACGTTCTATTCTTAACAATAGACTTATGAGATACTTTATTTGATGTGATAAGAGAAATCTATGTGTAGTCCTTGATGTGATTTAATGACAGCCCATGTGGTAAGAATATATGACTTCATTTTTTTCATAATTGGTTTCTGCCTATGCGTAGGGAGTACATATGTTGATAGTAGCTCTTATAAAATTATTTGAAGTCCTTGATAGTGATAAAATTAATTGTGTTTTTTATATTATAAGCTTAGCTGAAGTCTTTTTTTATTTTTTCCTTCACTAAAAAACAAAAAAAAAAGTCTCCAAGTAAAAGAAAAAGCGAGAAGGAAGAAAAGAAAATTAAAAATTTTAAAGTGTTTAGGTTTGATGCACTGGAAATATATAATTTTAAATATTATTAGTGAATTAAAAAATAAAACATTATTAATAAAAGTTTTACATCACTATTAAACAATTAGATTAAAATAAATAAATGGCTGAGATCAAAGAATTTTCTTTTTACAATAAAACCTTTCTTTTCTTTCACAATTTCCACGACAAACATTAGAAAATCCCCCTTTCCTTTTCCAGTTTCAACCCCATGGCAAAATAATAATTTTTTCTACAATAAAACTTTCATGCTTTCTTTCAATTTATAAAATTCTGATTTCATTACCCATTGCCTTTGATGAATCAAATTTCTTTTTACTTTTATTTTCTCTTTTACGTTGACTAATCAATCAAATTTACTGCCAAAAAAAATCATGCATGACACGTTTGGACTACTGCTAAAATTGAGGTTAGTTCATGACGATGAATCGCATAAATTGTTCTCATATGACCAATGTTTATTATCAATTGCTATGGCTTGTTTTGTTTGAAGGCCGATAGTTTGTCGTTCCCCCTTTGTATTATCAAATAAAGGCTGCAAGTCACCTACCAAAAGGATATTAGGCACAAAAATTAGATTAAGAAAGAAAGCTGTCAAAAAAGATATTCAGCAAAACACAAATAAATTCAAGAGCCAAAGCTAAGAAATGACAAGTTTACACTGAAACAATAAAACCTAGGTCCACACATTAAACCCAAAAATTTAGAACATTTTTATATCTATTTATATTTATATTAATTGCTTTACTAAATTAGTGTCATATTGTATCAACCATGCACCATACAATTATAAAATTATTAAAACATTCTTTCATATATACAAATTTTTATGGGGATATTTTTTTGCTTTTTCTATATAATAAATCAATAAAAATTTGATTATAATAAAATTTGGACTCAAAACACCATGTACAATAAAATTTTAATTTTATCATTATAACTACACCATCACTCAAAGGGCAAATTAGAATGTTTAAAACTATGGTCTTCTAATAGCACATTTTTAGTCTGCTTCTAATAACATGTTTTTAGTCGACTTCTAATAGCACATTTTTTTTTAAGTAAAAGTTAGTTTCTTTGGTTACGGTTTTCCTCCTCGAAGTGATGTGTGAATAACACGATCTACGACGACGGAAGAGATATGAAGGGTGAGATGGCGGCTTTGTCTATTGATGGTGGGAAGGATAAGGCTTGGCAGGCTGATTTGGATGAGAGGGGAATCTATGTGTTGTGGGCAGTTTCCTGACTGCAAGTGTGATTCAGTTCCAAGCTATGCGCACTACCCTAGCCAATCTATGGCATCCTCTTGGTGGAGTGATGATTAAAGATCTAGGGAAAAAGTGGTTCTCTTCAAGTTTTAATATGAGATTGACATGGACAGATTCTTGGAGGGGAGTCCTTGGACTTTTAATAATCATTTGTTAATTTTCCATAGCTTAAAGGTGGGGGAAGATCCGTTGCTAGTACTATTCTTTTGGGCGGATTTTTAAATCCAAGTTAACGATCTTGTAACACCCCAAACCCGACCCACGAGCCTTGACCGGATCTGGTATGTCACGGAGTGAAATCATTTTGAAAGATTCAGGTTAACATTTGGAAATCTGAAAATTTTGTTGAATTTGTAAAGCGATGTTTGCTAAAACTCAGATGGGTTGGTTTGATAAATACGATTGAGTTGAAAACTTTTCCTTTTCCTTTGAAACCATTTGATCATTTAGATTTTTAGAAATATCGGGGTTATTGATAACTTGGTAAAATTGGCTACCCGATGGTAACATCTTTGAAAACGCGTACGAGTACTTATTTTGAAAACGTCGCTTTTACCGATTTGATTAACAGCTTATAAGTTCGTTAGTAATAGAATAGAAATAAGGTAAAAGCAACTACTTAAACATACAAAATAATAACTAGCGGCCATATTACAAACCAAACCAAAATGTAACAAATATTAACTTTAATGGTACGAAATAAAATTTCAAAACCAAGGAACATGTATGGCCGCCTCGAGTCCTCTCCGGCTCCGTCTCCGCGATCTACTCACCTGAGAAAGATAGAAAAAGGGGGTGAGTCACCAAGACTCAGTGCATAGCCATTACACATGTCCCCACATATGGGCCTGGCCCATATCCACACAGTCCATGCACATGAATATGCAAAAATGAAGTCCAACCCATCCTAAGTCCATCCGATACTCCTACCTTAGCAGACTCCCTGCTCAAGGCCGTGGCTAATCCACCGTGACTAGCCATCGATCACGAAGTGATCCACATATCTTGCCTTGGCAGACTCACTGCTCAAGGCCATGGCTAAGCCACCGTGACCAGGCCACCGATCACAAAGATCCGTATAACTACCTTGGCAGACGCACTGCTCAAGGCTGTGGCCAAGTTACCGATCCCATAGGGATCCACAGGTCAATCCAGACCACGGTGATGCACACAGCAATCAACCGCCGAGATGGGCACTCAGCCAACACCTCCCTTGATGTAGCACATAGCTAACATCAAGCGCTAATGTAGCACGAGGCTAACATTAGACCACGCACATAGCGTACACTCCTCCTCCAATAGTCATATCCCAAGTCCCATGCATATGTATATGTACCATGGCAACATTTTACTCGAAACAACTATACATCGCATGCCATCACATTTTATACAATAATCAATAATCATTTAATACCGTAAATCACATACCTGAGTATCCAATCACCCACCACGGGTATTCACAACCTTAGCCCTTATTTCGGCTAACATGCACAACGTATACATTTACAAGAAATAACACATACAACAAGCAAGAGAACAGTGCGATAACTACGCACCTGATCACAAACAACGCTATGCCCTCAATCCCGAAGCTATCCTTAAGCGATACTACGGCTACTTGCCTACGCTGTTGTTCGGACGCTGGCCCACACCCAGGCGGCCAATCCCGAACCGCTGAGACAGCTCTCCTTTTAAACTTTGGGATAGGGGCTACCCTTTTATCTTCTTGACTGGTATTTGCCTCCAACGCAAAGCCCCTAATTTAGGATATTACAGATCTTCTAGCGAGTTTGATGTTTGAGAGGATGGCGAAGCATGTTGGAGATTTTCTTGGACAATTTTTAGATTATGATGCTAAACCTATTAGTTTGGGTTATTGTAGCTATATGAGATTCAGAGTATGGATTAATGTGAGGAACCTGTTGAAGAGAAGGAAAAAGATTGTTTTGGTTAACAAAATTGGTATGTATGCTTGGTTCCAATGTGAAAGACTATTAGTATTTTGTTTTTTGTGTGGTTAATTGGAACATTTGAGAGATTTTGCCTAACCAAAATTATTCACGGAAGAGAAGAATTAGCATTTGAATGGGATCTCTCAGTTAAAATAGTTCCAAGATGAACAATATTGGCGTCAAGTTGTTGGTTACGTGAAGATGGGAAAGGTTTGCGGCTTGGTGATATGGAAAAATCGACCAGTGGTGATAAGGAGGACGGGCAGAAAAACATGCAGGGTGTTGAGTATGCCACGTATTTCAGTCAAATTTGAAAGATAATCTCCCAGTTAAACTTTGTTTTGTTGTAGTCGAACTTTGATTAGTCTAGATTATTTTATTATTTAACCTCCGAATTTAGCCTAAAAGACTATAACTCATAACACTTTTGGAGACTTTTGTGTTTATGTTTTCAGGTTTATTTTTATTAGGGTTTTATGGTTTAGTTTTTATCTCCATCTTTTGTACTCTTCGTTATTTTGCCAATATAGTAAAATTATCTTTGTCTGTGATTTTTTATCCTCTTTGGAGGGGTTTTTCCACTTTAAATTTGTTTGTTCAATTTCTCAATTTCTTCCTCTATTTTTTACTTATCTGTTACTTAATCGGGTTGATCCCTAACAAGTTGTATCAGAACTAGTTCAATTTTTGTAGATCAGCCCATTCAGAGATGGTAACAACAAGGTTTGGCATTGAGAAGTTCGATGAGGTCACAAATTTCAATCTGTGGCAAGTTCAAATGATGGCAATCCTAGTCCAGACCGGCCTGAAAAAGGTCATTACCGGGAAAAAGCGTAAGAATTTAGATCAGACAGAATGAGAAGAGCTTGATGAAAAGACCTTGTCTACAATCCAGTTGTACCTCACGAATAGCGTAATATCCTATTTTTCAGTGGTATCGAAAATAGTGGTTTTGGGACCACAATTTTGATATTAGAAGTCATGTTTATTAATTAAGTAATGGTTATATAGTTAGATTAGGGTTGTATTAATATTTGGTTAAGAAATTTTAACGTTTGGATAGCTATTTAGTAAAAAGGATTAAATTGTAAACATTAAAAAATTTAGTTACTATTAGTAAATTGGGTTAAATAGCTTTAGAAATTTAATTTGGTTGCCTTAAATGGTAATTAGACCATCACTATCTATGATGGACGGTAATGGGCATTAAGTTAGCTTAAATGAATGTTTTATTAAAGGACAAAATGTAAATTAATAAATAAAACTTACGAAAAATGATAATGTAATGCTATCATCTTCCTTAGTGCAATGTTTCACTGAAAATTAAAGGAGGAACCACCATTTTTATCAAGCTTGATGTTCGGTTATATTCATAGCTTGCATGTAAGTAATTTCCAACCCGTTTTTTGTAATTTTTATCTTTTTGGAATCGTTGCAACTAGGTCCAACTGACCCATAGCTTCGTTTCTGAAACTGCCAAAGAATTTTTATGTTACCATTGATGATTTCTTGATGTTCATGATGTTAAATAATAGATTTGAACTATTAATTGTTAATTATGAGTAATTTATAAAGTGGTTTTGTTGGTTTTTGAGTAAAGGATTAAATTGATTAAATATTTAAAATTTCATGGAAATTATGTAATTAGTGAATAATGGTGGATTGCCATAGTTTAGAATGAAATTTGGTTAGCCTTGGGAAGTTGTAAAATTGGTTAATTTGGAAATTTTGAGTATAATGACTAAATTGTGATAAATGTAAAAGTTTCAGGAAAATGTGTAATTAATGAAAATTTAAGGGTTATATGCATTAAATTGAGTGTGAAATATATGTGAGTTTAATAGATTGTATTTAATTATTATTTTAGATCAAGATTTGAATAATAAAGACAATAATCATAGAAAAGGAAAATTTGCGAAGTAGTCCCTGGTGTGAAATCAGAAGTGGATCGTAGGTAAGTTCATAGTATAAAAGAATTATATTATATAAAATTTAGTATTGATTTTGTTTTGTGTTAGTTAATTTTATTTTGAAGATGAAATTGAAATGGTTATTGATGAGCATGTTTAAATATTACATAGGTTGAGAAAATGGATGAATTTACAAATGATGAAATCTTAAGGTGAACATATTGAAGTTGTAACATCCGGGTTCTAGGGGTTATGCATTTAGTACATAACTCAAGTGATGGTAGGCTTATGGTGCGTTTGGATGAGTTTTAAGGGGTTTGGAGAACCCTAGAAGGTAGGAGAAGGCTTAAGGAATTAGTGAATTTTTAGTGTTAAGAAAGGGAGCTTGGCTACAGGGGTCTTAAGAGAAATTTTGGGGAGGTTAAGACACAAGAAGTCAAGCAGAAAAGTGGCAAGGGAGGCGCCACTTAGAGCATGGGGAAGTGACGCCTCAAGGAGCAAAGGGGGGGACAGGGTTCGAGCTGCGAAGGCAGCATTTTGGCTTTTGTTTTTGCGTCAGGAGAGGGGGATGAGTTGGATTCGACCATGGCACTAAAAAGGAGGATTTTGAATGGGTCAAATTATTTTAAATGTGTGGCTAAGAGAAGAGATGAGTTGGCTTTAGTTTGAATCTTTTTGAAAGGAGGGTGTAGAGTGAAGTGAGGAGGAAATCAAGGGATTGGGTGAGGGGAGAGGAGTTGGACGACTAAAGGGGTTCTCATGTTGATATTTTCGGTCATGAAGGTTAGGAGGAGTAGCTGAATCCTATTTAAGGGTGGTGAGCTTCCTTTTGCCAAAATTTTTAGCCCTTTTCTCCTAAGCCTTCATTTTCCTTCTCATACATCACCCACACCAAAAACGCATTTCTTCCTCTATTTGTTCCCTTGGCCGAATCCATCTCTCCTTTTCAATCTCTTTGCTTTTCTCTTCTTTTCCTAGCAATACCCGAAACTTTAGAAAGCCCCATCAACATTCCTTTTCTTCTCTTATTCTCATCAAAACCGAAAGCACTCTTAGCCGAAACCTTTCTCTTCTCATTGCCGTTTTGCTAAAGCCGATTCTTGAGGCCGTCAAGTACTCTCTCTCAGTCTTTGCAAGCGTGTGGTGGTAAGTAAGCTCTCCCCTTGTGATCGGTTTTGCTTCTTTCTCTTGTGGGGTGCCGAAACCAAAGGGTGGTCTTGGTTTGGAGATGGCCGAATATTCTAGGGTCTTAATATTGTGTTTCTTTCATGTGTAGCCAAAGGAAGGAAGCGCTAAGGATCTTTTAAGGTTCGGTTTGCATAAGGTAAGGGCTAGTTTTGGACAAGGGGTTTTCCTTATGTAATCTTGTGTTAGAGTCGAATCTAACATGGACCATGCAGGGTTTTCGGCAGACCTTTTTAAGCAAGTGGTAGTTTCGGGTTTTCGTTAAGCAAGTAAGAGGCAAATCGGCAGAAGCATATAGTAGCCTCCGGGATTCAAGTGTGTTTTGGTAAGAAATATTTAGTAAGATTCGGTACTTAGATTTATGACTTGGGTGATTAACCATTTAATCTGATTAAGTGTATTGATGGAGGCGAATACCAGTCAAGGAGGGCAAGAGAAAGTCCCTATCCCGAAGTTTAAGAAAAGAGCTGTCTCGGTAGTTCGGGATTGGCCACCGGGGTGTGGGCCAGCAGCAGGAGAAAGCTATAGGCAGATAGCCGTAGTCTCGCTTAGCGATAGCGTAGGGATCGAGAGTTTAGAACTTCAAGTGATAAGGTGCGTAATCATCGCACTGTTTCTACTGATAATTGTGTATGGATGTATATACTTGTGTATGATGTGTGGTAGCCGTCAATAATGGCTTAAGTGGTGGATACCCATGTTGGGGTAATCGGCTAACAGGTTAGTAGTATGTGTTATTAAATTATTTATGGTATATGTGTGATTTGGTAATAAGCATGTGATGTATATTCACTCTATATGTTGATTTGACATGGTACATTTACATATATGCATGGGGATTGGATGTGATCGAGGAAGGACGGCGTGTACATATTTATGTACGTGGTCTAATGTTAGCCTCGTGCTACATTAGCGCTTGATGATTAGCTGTGTACTTCATAAAGGGAGGTGTTGGCTAGGTGCCCATCTCGGCGGTTGATAGCTATGTGCATTACTGTAGACGGATTAATACTGGGATCACTCATGTGATCGGTGGCTCAGCCACGGCCTTGAGCAGCAAGTCTGCCAAGGTAAGATATTGGGATCAGTCATGTGATCAGTGGTGGATTAGCCACGGCCTTGGGCAGGGAGTCTGCTAAGGTTGGTGTAACGGATGGACTTTAGGTTGGGTTGGGCTTTGTAATTGCATAGTTAATAAATGGACTGTGTGCATATGGGCTAAGCCCATGCGTGTGGAAACATGTGTAATGATTATGCACTGAGTCTGTGGACTCACCCAATTTTCTTCCTTAACCATTTCAGGTGATGCATGATGCTCGGACCGGGTTGGAGAGGATACAAGGTGGCCCATGCAGAAGGAGATTGTCTTAAATTATTTTTATGCATTTTTCATATTAAGTACTTTGTTTAAGTATTGGTTGTAATAAGGGCCTTATTATTATATTTGGTATTATTTTATTATGGCTTGATTAAATTAGTTTACTATGTGCAAATGATTTTATTTTTAGCAACTTATTTCTTCAAATATTTTGTAACATCACAGTTTTACATATAATTTCAAATGGACATGGTTTTCAAAAGATGACAAATTTTCATGTTTTATCATAAGTCAAAAATATTTTCAACCGTCCTTCCACAGTGGCATTTCAAATTCGGTCGTAGTGAATGGGCCAGGGTTAGGGTGTTACAGAAGTTATTGGTTATGTATAGTTATTATGGAAATGCATATAAAGTGAAAGTGATAAATTCAGTAAATTGCTCGGTTGAACGTAGCAATCGCTAGGATACGATTGGCATGCCAATAGGGTTAGTATGCGCGCTTGTACAAGTTTGCACTTCGATGTCTCTGATCGCACTACGATGCCTCTACTTGTACATTCGTACCTCTTTTCGCACTTCAATGCCTCTATTATGCATCTTTGATGCTTCTAGTGTGGTGTAGTTACCCGTGTATCTGAGTCAAGTTACTAGTTCATCGGGCCATGTGACAATTGAATTATAATCTATCTATGTGTTAATATGTATTACATATTCATAAAATTGTTATGTGAGAAATAATGCTAAGAAATGCTTGGTTACATGTGTGAATTGTTAATTGGAATAAATGTGGTTTATGGAATGTACAAGTCCTTTGAGGTGGAAGTCATTTGATATGTATGAATATATGAAAGTTACTAATATGAATTGGTGAACTTGGATTTGGTGATCAGGATACTAAGTTGTCTCTTAAAGTGTTTATTTTAGATTAAGGTAAGTTAATTTGATGTTGATGTTAATGTTATGGACTTACTAAGCTTCTTTAGCTTACTTATTCCTTTTATGTTATTTGTAGTTGCCAAATTGAGGACTGACTGAACATATCGATTTGGGAGCTCACACTATCTAGCTGACGTGGTAGCATTTGTATTTATTTTTGGGTTGTGGCATGTATATAGGCTCTTTATTGTTCATATGTCATGTAACACCCCTAACCAGTACCCGTCGCCAGATTAGGGTTATGAGGCATTACCGAACCCAACTCAGATCATCATAGTTATTCATTACAAATCATACTTGAAATTTATAATCAAAACCCTTTGACAATTCAGTCTCATGTACAAGGACCAACTTAAACATGTTTCATATATCTACAGTTCAAAATATTTAACTACCAAATCTGAAGCAATCAAATATTCGATACGTATTTAAGCAATTACTATTCACTTTATATATATAATAAGTATAAAGACATCAATTACTAAAGTCAAATTTCAGCATTTTATTTCATGCCTTAAACACGAATGCATATTAACATATCAACTCATAGCATTTTTATTGGCTAACTAATCACATATATATAACATTTTGAACACTGTAACATAATCGAATCTACCCTTGATGATAATACAATATGCACATTATACCAGTCAAATATTCAATAACAAAACTGAAATATGAATAACTTATACCCATTTTCCCAATTTAAAACTTGCCTAAACCAACCATTTCAAATCATGATCTAGCACTTACAAAGGTTAACCTAAATGTTAAACACTTGACTAATTTAATACAACGCTAGCATTGCCATCCATCAATCATAAAGAAGCATAATGCAAATCTTGCATAAAAGAAAAGACCATAACCAAATCATTGAAACCAAACACATTCATCAAATAGTCAAGAACCATTAAGACTGAATTTTAAATAATTAATCAAGCCATTTTCGCATGGCTATTATATACAAACAAAACTTCATTCAAACATTTAGTTAGCCTATACATGCCTTTGATTTAAAAACTAATTTTAAAATACCAAAAAGGGGTGATAGTGTGGTTGACTCCTCGAACGATACTTTGAGCCCGTAGCTTGATTGGAATCTATAATACGAAACAAGGAACACACACGAAATAAGCTACTAGCTTAGTAAGTCTTAAGCATTATACTATATCTTTCAACCGTCTATACATGAAATAAAATCAATTCATGACATTACATTTACATGTCTTACTTATAACACAACAAAACAAAGTAATACTACTTTATTTAACTTGATAACTTTCAATTTCCATAACAATTACATCAATTGCCGATTATACATAATAATCATATAGCTAAGTGTAACAATAAACCTACATGAGCATCTTTTATTTTAAAACACACTCATGTTTCGAATTTCAAATAACCACATGGCATATTTCGTATACAAAATTCACAACCAAGTATATAACACTTTTCTTTCGTCATTTTATTTGCCCACTATCATAGCATATTTATATATACATTTATAACACTAAGTATAATAGTACATACCTTGTAGCCGAAATAGCAAAGCTACTTTCAAAACTTAAGCTTTCTAGATTTGTTTCATGGCTTTAATACTATATAAATGAAATTCGAAATTGAAACTCACCGGAATAAAACCTGCTAGGCTTTAACCCGAATCACACACACCGGCACTAGGCCTGCTAGACTCAAGGTCCGAAGTTTAAACATCGGCATTTAGCTTGCTAGGCAATAAGCTCGAACTATTTCACCGGTACAAGGCCTGCTAGGCTCGAAGCCCGAAATAAATCACCGACACATGGCCTGCTAGGCTCGAAGCTCGAATATCATCAGAATTAATCCTTCAACACACATTTCTTAATGCTAATATCACAAACAATACATATACTTCATATTACATTCACATATCAAATCGAATATACTTATTCATATCACATTAACGAAATATATTCAATCCAATATATAATACCCTCACATTCGGATAATTCATACATTTATGCTTAAAATTACTAAATTCATTTACCCACTACGTTCATAAAAAAAAATTCTTTGATGTATATTTGCTTAAGAACTTACTTCGATAGTTGACCAATTAAGCTTCCCGGCTATTCGTTTAATTAAATACCAAATCATATAAGTGTACAATTTACTAATTTACCCCAAATAATTTCAATATTTACAATTTAATCCCCATAACTTTAAACACCAAAAATCAAGAATTTAATTATCCCATTTAAGGGCTGAATACTCACCATTCTCATACAAGTCCTTACAAAACATTTTTTTCATATTCTAGCACCATTAATTTCACAAAGGCCGAATACTCATAATTGATTTCTTCATAATTCATAACCGAATATACTAACTAAGTACATGTAAATATACATTCATATATTATTTTTTTTATTTCAATATGTGACCATATATACTAGCTAAATAATCATCGTATATACTCACTCCATTTTGGCCAAATATGAAGAGTATTATCAAGCTCAAATCAAAATAAATTCCATAGTATTTATACAACTTAAACCACTATTATTCATATCATCAAATTTACTACTCAAGTTATTTTGTTTTTAAACCTAGACTAGACATTTTTCCATCAAGCACCACAACCCCACGAATACTCATCCATGGCCGAATCCAACATGCTTCAATCTCAACAATTTTAACATGTTTTTGATAGTACTTAAGATCACCCACTCAAATATGTAAAAAATTTCTAAAACAAAACTCAAATACTTACCTTACTAACACATGAAATGGCCGAAAATGGAGATTCAAACTCTCATCTTTTCTTTGTTTTTATTATTATAATCAAATTATAATACTAATGCCATGCCACTATCTAAAATAAATGAATTAAAAAAAAGAAACTTAATCATCATACCGTCCACTACTATAAGAAATGGGGTATTTGACATGCAAGTCCAATCTTTCAAGGAGCAATTCAATTAAACCCTCCTACTTAATACAAGCTACTTTTATTATTTATTTCCATTTTATAATATAAAACATCCACTTAGTACTATTTTATTACACTAGCCGTCCACTATACAATCAAAATGGCTAATTTATCACTTCAATACCCACTTCAAAGAAGACAATTCAATTTGGCCACCAATTTCATAAAAGCTATTATTTTCTACTTGTTCTATTTAATCCTTTCACTTAAATTAAACACTCAAACGATAAAATTTTTATACGAAACTTTCACACATCATAAATCACATATAATTAGCACCCAAAATAATATTTAAAAGTTTTTCGAACTCGGATTCGTGGTCCCGAAACCACCATTCTGATTAGGGTCAAATTCAGACTGTTACATGTCAAATGTTGTGTTGTGATGTTATATATAGTTGAATTGTTAATCTTGAATGTGAATATAAGTTAGCTTTTGGTTAGTTGAATCTTTAAGGTTAATATTTTGTAATGGTGTTTTGTTTTTGGTAAGCTTTTATGCATGTTTTTATTATGGCCAAAATGTTTGATGAATGGAAAATGAATAGATGGTTAATGTTATGAGAAATTTTGATTAGATCATTTAAATGAGTGAACTTGGTTTAAGGTACCTTTGAATGGCATATTGGTTAGTTTTAGGATGGATAAAGCTTTTGGCATGAATTGAATTTGCTAAGATGAGATTTTTTTACCATTATTAAGATAAGTATCAATACTTTGGCATTTGGTATCGATACTTGACCAAATGAACAATATTCAAATAAATCATAATGCCAAAATGGTATCGATTTTCAGTTGAGTATCGATACTTTTTAATAATATATTGATACCATCAACTAATTACCGATACCACGGTTTTACGAAGAAAACATAATTGAATTTTGGTATCGATTTTCCTTAAAGGTATCGATTGGGTATCATACCAATTGTGAAATTTTCTTTTTAAATTTTAAGTCTTAATGATTTTGAGACTTAATCCTATTATATGTTGAGGTTCACAAATAGGTCTGCTTAGAGTTCTAGAATTAAATTATATATATTAGTTTGCACGTGATTGATGTTTTAAATACTAGAGTTTTGTGTATATTAAAGTGATTATCAATTGTCTAGCTTTGTCGTAACATTGTTTACTCGAGCCTAGTAGACGGGTTAGGTAAGCGGTGTTACAAATATGGTATTGCAAGAGGTATTGATGGAGATAACCTCATCTGCCTTGTAGAAAAGGTTAGAAACTCTTTATGTGACTAAGTCTTTGGCTAACTGTTTAGTGTTGAAACAACGTCTATTTATGTTCCACATTAACAAAGGTGAGCTTCTTAGAGATCACATTAGTTAATTTAATACTCTTTTGAATGATTTAGAAAATGTTAAGGTTAAGATTGACGATAAAGATTAGGCTATGCTATTATTGTGCTCTTTACCCTCTTCATACAAGTCTTTTAGGGAGACCCTAATTTATGGCAGAGACAAACTCTCATCCGAGGATATGAAGGGTCATTCGTTAAGTAAAAACAAACTCGACAATAAGTTTGGTTTGGATAGCAAGGTAGATAGGCAAGCTTCTATTTTAGTAGCATCAAAGAAGCGATAAAAGAGATGTCGCTATTGTAAGAAGGTAGGTCACATCAAAGTATATTGTTATAAACTAAGAAATAAAATGGTTGTTGAGAGTAATGAGAAAGATGTAGCTGGGGCTAATTTGGCTGATGAAAGCGGTGATGAATTCTTGTTAGTGTCAACGAGCAGTAACTCCAAGCCTATATTTGAGTGGATCCAATATTTGGGATGTTCTGTGTCCCAACAGAGAATGGTTCTCCGCATACAGTTTGGTTGAAGGTGGAGTTGTGCACATGGGAAATGATTCTACTAGTAAGGTAATTGGTATTGGTACTGTTAAAATTAGGTTGCACGATGGACGTTAGAACACTCTCAAATGTCAGGTATGTACTTGATTTAAGAGAAAATCCTATCTCCTTAAGTATTTTAGACTCAAAAGGTTGTAGAATCAATATTGAGTCGAGTGGTATTAGGGTGCCTCGTAGGGCTCTCATTTTGTTAAAAGGTAAGTAGACCGACATTCTTTATATTCTGGAAGGTTCTAAAGTGAAGGGTAAAACCAGACATCCCTTGTTTGTTATAGAGTCATATTCAACTAGTATAGAGCGGAGGCAACTTGGTCATAGGAGGGAAAAAGGTATAACCGTTTCATTGAATAGAGGTTCTTTATTGGATGCAGGTTTTGAAAAGTTAGGGTACTGTGTTTGTGAAAATCAAACCCGGGTTAGTTTTGATTTGGAAGTGTACAAGTCGAAGGCTAGAAGTTTTCTAGCTTCTCAGTACATATTCAACTTAGTTAATTCCCTACATAGTTCAAGATAGGCTCGTGCGTGGGCTTTGGCAAAGATGGCGTTGTGGAAATACAAGTCAAGGTAGAGATTTGTTGAGTATGCCATGTATTTTAGTCAAAATTGAAAGATGATGTAACACCCCTAACCTGTATCCAATGTCGAATTAGGGTTACGAAGCATTATCGGCGTTTACAATTCAAACGAACATAATTTTCAATACACTTCAAATCATATCAATAATCATTTTAAAACTAATCCAA
The DNA here is from genome assembly GCA_005393395.2 of Gossypium australe. NCBI lineage: Eukaryota > Viridiplantae > Streptophyta > Magnoliopsida > Malvales > Malvaceae > Gossypium > Gossypium australe. The sequence goes on along the minus strand of CM016624.1, from coordinate 122,400,129 downwards.
ATCATACATATTGTTCCTTATACGGGCTCTTGAGGCTCTAAAAACACATTGGAAACAAGTTGGGACTAAATCAGAAACTCAGAGAATTTTTCAAGAAACTAGTAAAATTTTCAAAACTACAGGGGTTACAAGACCGTATGGCCAAGCCGTGTGACTCACGTGGCTAAGAGACATGCCCGTGTCTCAAGTTGTGTGGGCATTTGAAATAAGGACACACGACCATGTCACAGCCCGTGTCTGTGCCTGTGTAACTCATTGACTTGGGTCACACAGCCAAGCCACACGCCCATGCGCCAGGCCGTGTGCTAGGCCGTGTAACAGCCTGACTTGTAACCCTTTAAAATCTACAAGGGAACACACAGTCGTGTCGGCTAGCCTTGTGTCACACACGGCTGAGACACACGGCCATGTCTCCTGGCCGTGTGTCACACACAGCTGAGACACAAGCCCGTATGGACGAAAATTTCACATACATACAAACTATAATAAGCCACCAAAATCATGCATATTCTAACTAATCAATCATGGTATAAGAGCATACAACCAATATGCCCTTAGGCACCTCAAATGACAACATGTAATATGCATAATCATGTACTAAATTTGGCCAAAATATTAAACTAACTTCTAAACATTTTTGCATTATATATATCATTGAGTTTACTTACCAACATACACCAAATGGTGCAAAACATGTCATTCATCTACTAGCATTAACAATCATATATGTCATTCTCAACAAAGTACCATTTCACCATATTTTCAAACATACCAAACACTTAACAAAAATAAAGCATCATAACAAGTTATAACTAAGCTAATTCACATAGCATACTTGAAGTATTCAATCATCATCGTTTGATACCACAAGATTTATACAACTTCTACTTATATATATGTTCCAAAAGGTTTACGTAATTAAGAACACAAGTTTAACTATTTTTACTAGAAACAAGCATAATAATTTACTTACAATATTTACATCAATACAAAATATTCAAGTACTATAGACCCTTTCCTAATACATGCCACTTAAACCAACTACTAAGAACCAAAATGACTACCGAGATGTTGATGATAGTGTGCGAGCTTCCGAGTCGATCCAATCAAAGCAATGATTCCAAAAGTCCTACAAGAATAAATCAAACTATTAAGCATCAAAAAGCTTAGTAAGTTCGATATTAGTTTAATTTATAATTAACGGGAAACTACTAAATTAATGCAAAGTTTCAATAAACCGACACATAGCCTGCTGGGCACATAGCCCGAATAATCACCGAAATAAAGCCGGCTAGGCACATAGCCCAAATAATCACCAGCACAAAGCCTGCTAGGCACATAACCTAAATAATCACCGGCAAATAGCCTGCTAGGCACATAGCCCGAATAATCACCGGCACACAGCCTGCTAAGCACATAGCCCAAATAATCACTGTATTTCTATTTCGGTAAGCATAACTCAATAAAATCCATAATTCAACCAATAATGAATAGTATAGAATATTCAATAAAATTAATAGTAACCATGTAATGAACTTACCTTTACTGAATCGCAGAAATTGCAGAAGTTCATGGACTACTCCGCTAATTTTCCTTTTCCCCGAATATCTACGAATTCTTGATCTATAATGTAAATTTCCTTAATTATTAGCATATATTTCACTTCAAATCCATTTTACAATTAATACCCTTTTATTTTTCAAATTTACACAATTATCCCAAACTTTTACAATTATTACAATTTGGTTCTTTAACTCGATATTTATCAAATTAACTAATTTTCTCAAGTAAATAATTTATCCAAATATACTAAGCCCTCAAACAGCCCCTAATAAAACTCAAATTCACAATCCAACCCTAATATTTTAACTTATTCACAATTTAAACCAAAAATCAAAATTTAACAAAAATCTCTTTACAAATCCATCAACTAGCATAACAAAGGCTCCAAATACATAATATTCATAAAAAAAAAAAATCAATATTCATAATGAAAACTTCCAAAATTTTTAACAAAATCAAAAACAAAAGTAAGAGCCAATTGGAACTAGTTGCAACGATCTCAAAAACATAAAAGTTACAAGAAATGGTTAAGAATTGAACTCACATGAAAGGCGTAGATGCTTAACCAATTCTCCCAAGTTCTTTCTATGGTTTTTACAATGGAGAATTGAAAAATGAAGAAGAAAGCCTTTTGTTTTACTAAATTTTATTTTAATTTCATTTTAATTACAATTTTGCCATTCAAAACACTTTAATTTATTAATTTCCTTTACTTAGCCGTCCAACCTTAGCTACTAGGGTATAATTGCTATATTAGTCCCTATTCATGTGGTTAATAAGCTAATTAGTCATTTACTTAACTAATTAGTAACTTTTGCACCTTTTTCAATTTAGTCCTTTTTCTTTAATTAACTATCTAAATGTTAATATTTCTAAACCAGATTTTAATACAACTCTAATGAATCTATAAATATTCTAAAAATAATATTTATGAGCTGACACAATGGAAATTTGTGGTCCCAAGACCACTGTTCCGTCACCATTGAAAATTGGGCTGTTACAGATAATCTCCTAGTTAAACACTATTTATTTTTTTCAGTTGAAAATTAGTCTAGATTATTTTATTATTATTTGACCTAAGAACTTATCCTATAAATAGGATCTTTTACAACCTTAGAAAGTACACTCATTAAAAGATTAAAACTCATAACACTTTTGGAGAATTTTGTGTTTTCAGGTTTCAAGGTTTAGTTTTTATCTCCATCTTTTGTACTCTTTGTTCTTTTGTCATTATAGTAAAATTATCTTTCTGTGTGGTTTTTTTATCCTCTTTGGAGGGGTTTTTCCACGTTAAATTTGTGTGTTCAATTTATTAATTTCTTCTGCTATTTTTTACTTATTCGTTGCTTAATCGGGTCGATCCCCAACACATGGTCCTTTCAGAAATGTTGATTTTATTAGGCAAGTTGGCACAAACTTAGGACTGAATATGGGAGGAAAGAAAATTATTGTCCTTGGAGAGGAGGAGAATATAGATCCTAATCGAGATTTGGTAGAGGAGGAGTGCCCGATGGAGGTTGGGAAATGAAAGAAACGACCTCGTAGTTCATTATTTTTTCAAGTTTCTGATGAGTTGAACATTATCATGTTCATATATCTGAGGCATCGGTTGGCTCTAGAAGGCAAGGCGGCCAACTGCAATGAAGATATTAAGTTGAAATGTTCGATGGATGGAGAGCCCCAAGACAATTCGTTGAATTCAGCACATATTGAAGGAGACTAATCTCAAGATGGCTTTCCTCATGGAAATAAAGTTGCAGAGTTTGAGGATGGAGAAAGTTTGAATGAGTTAAGGCTTTATGGAAGGAATTGAGGTGAGTAGATATGGTACAAGGGGTGGTTTGTCATTATGTTGGAAACAAAGGTGTAAGGTTTTATTACATAGTTTCTCTTTGTATCATATTAATGTAAGGATAGAAAATAATACAGAGAATGATAGATGGCACTTTATTGGTTTTTATGGGGATCTAATGGAAAATTTAAGGCATCAATCGTGGGAATTACTATGTAAATTATCGATGAGAAGTACTGAACATGGCTATTTATGGGTGATTTCAATGAAATAAAGCCTTCCCATAAGAAATAATGGGAGAGATTAAGGGATGAAAGGGTTATGGAATCTTTTAGTTTTGTTTTTGATGATTGTGATATTTTAGATGTAGGATACAAATGTCAATGACTTACATGAGAGCGAGGTAACTTACAACAAAATAACATTCGAGAAAGGGTTTAAAGAAAGGTGGAAATATTTGAGTGGCAGGACCTGTTTCTGAATTATAGACTTAAACATTGTGCGAATTTAGTATCTGATCATTGCCCATTATTACTTGACACATGTGACTTGATAGAAAGAGAGGAAAATAGGTAACGAACCTTTAAGTTTGAAGCAGTTTGGATACTTAAGGAGTCATGTGTGGAGGAGCTTCGACATCTATAGATAGGTTCGAAGAGATTTGAGGCTGACAGGATTAAGTCGATTGGTAGGGATTAATGCAATGGGCAACTGAGGTAAGGCGACTTTCGAGGCTAACCATGAGTACATTACAATGTTGATTGGAAGAGCTTTGTAGTAAGCCTCCCAATGATTAAATGCTAAAAGAATTAGTCATTACGAATATGCAATTAAATTTTGAAATTGATAAGGGAGAAAGGTATTGGGAGCAACGAGCAATGGCCAATTGGTTAAAAAATGGTGACTAAAATACAACTTACTTTCATATGTTTCATAGCATAAAAAGGTGAAAATTATTCTTTAACTTGAAGATGGGGATGGTCGAATGATGGTGGGAGAGGAAGGGATTGAACAGGTTCCATGTTAGTATTTTTCAGAATTTTTTACTTCACGAGGTAGAAGGGATATGAGGAGGCTCTTGTTAGGAGTTACGGTTCATGTTACTAAAGGCATGAATGGTTTCTTAAGATCGAAATCCACAGAGGAGGAGATAGTGCTAGTAGTTCGCTTATGCAAAGGCGTCAAAAGAAAATGATATGCTTGCAATTTTTTTATAAAAAAAAATTGGCATATAGTTGGTTAAGATGCTAGCAAATATTTCCTTGATATTTTGAATGGAGGGTCTTCGGAAGAGGTCAATTATACTAATATAGTGCTTATTCCAAAGCAAAAAAATCTTGTTAATATGATGCACTTTCAATAGATTAGTGTTTGTAACATCTTGTTTAAAATAATTTCCAAGACAATTGTTAAAAGATTACAGATGATTATGCCACACTGTATTGACGAAGCGCAAAGTGCTTTTGTACTAGAGAGGTTGATCACAGATAACGCAATAGTGGCTTTTGAGTTATTGCATTCTTTCAAGAAGAAAAGAGGTGGTCGAAAGGGCTCTTTTGTGTTGAAACTGGATATAAGCAAGGCGTACGATAGAGAGTAGAGACATTTGGTAGAGGAGGTAATGCTTAAGATGGGCTTCGCTAAGTCATGGGTGAATTTGGTGATGCATTGTGTAAAGACTGTTAAGTATTCAGTGGTTTTGAATAGTTTACCAAGAGGGCAAATCTCTCCTTCTAGAGGACATCGATAAGGTTATTCGTTAAACCCTTTTCTTTTTCTTTTCTATAGTGAGGGACTTTCAACACTATTACGGTTAGCTTGTTAAGAAGGTTTGGTGAAGAGAGTAAAACTAAGTCATTCAGGTCTCACAATATCGCATTTGTTCTTTGCAAATGATAGTTTGATCTTTAGGGATGCATCTATAGTAGGGTAGTATATTTGTAAAATGTCTTGAAGGAATTTGAGAGTTATTATTGGCAGCTAATTAACTTCACTAAATCCCATATTTATTTTAGCTCGAATGTTAATGAAGGTGATCGAGCTTTAATAGAAAGGGAGCTAGGCATGAGAAGCTCCATGGATCCTAAAAAGTATTTAGGCTTGCTAATAGAAGCGGGTCGCAACAAAAAAATTAGCTTTTTGAAATATTAATGATTGAATCCAAGGAAAAATAAATGGCTAGTGTAATCGGTGGTTATCACAAAAGGGTAAAGCGATTTTATTAAATCAGTGTTACAACTGATTCCCACATATGTTATGTCATGTTTTTTATTACCAAATTCTTTTTGTGAGGAAATAAAAGATTTATTATGTCATTACTGGTGGCAGAAATAATAGTCAAGGTGTGGAATTCATTAGTGCTCTTGGGAGGGATTGTGCGACTTAAAAGAGGTTGGGGTTTGGGCTTCTGAAAATTAGCAAAATTCAATAATACACTTTTGGCCAAGCAATGGTGGTGATTAATTAGTAATTCTTCCTTTTTGCTAGCATGTGTATTGGAAGAAAAATACTATGGAAATTGGAACTTCTCAAAATTTGAGTTAGGAAGCCAATATTCGATTATATGGGGAAGTATTTTGGCAGCAAAAGGGCTCCTACTGAAGGGTAGTAGCTGGCAAATTGGGGATGGAAAGTCAATGCTAGTTTGGGATGCAGCCTGATTACCTGGAGATAGTGTAACATCCCCAAACCCGGCCCATTCGCTACGACCGAATCTGGTTATGTCACTGGGGAAAGTCGGATGAAAATCTTTATTAACTTAGCATAAAGCATGAAAGAATTCAATTTTTGAAAACCATGTTCATTTAAAGCAATATGCAAACTTTAGAAGTTACAAATTGTCTGAAAATACTTTATTAAACATACTTTTATAAATAGGGTACTGGAATTAAAACCATTTTCACATAGAAATCCAAATCAGATAAACCATGGTTAAAGTAATACCAAAATAATAAAATGGCCTTTATTACAACCCAATAATTCAAATAAAGTACTTATATCAAAACCAAGCATAAAATATTAAATCATCATCTTCGGCATGGGCCACCTTGTCCTCTCCAATCCCGGTCCAGCTTTATGCAATACCTGAAATGGTTAAAGGAAAAAGGTGAGTCACCAAGACTCAGTGTGCAACCCTTTTTCCCGGATTAGCAAAACATCATATGCAAACATAACATAATCATCATGCATCCAATTAATATGCACCCACTCCTAACCATCCATTCACCTTTTCTACCCCATGTGGTACCAAACCACTGGTGGTGCCAAACCACTGGTGACATATAGTCACAATGTGTTACCAAAACACTGGTGTCCCAAAGACACAATATCCGTCAATGTGGTACCAAACCACTAGTGTCCCAAAGACACAATGTGCTACCAAAGCACTGGTGACCGAAGTCACGAATCCAATGATGGGGCCAACCCATCGTGTGATACCAAATCACTAGCAGACGATCCCATACCTCAAGTGGGGCCAACCCACGGTGGTCAAACCACAGGGACAAGTCGCAATGAGGTGCCAAACCTCTGGTGTCCCAAAGACACAATGTGCTACCAAAGCACTGGTGACCGTAGTCACAAATCTGGTGATGGGGCCAACCCATCGTGTGATACCAAATCACTGGCGTCAATCCCGTATCTCACAAGTGGGGCCAACCCACGGTGGTGTTAACCACAGGGACGAGACGCTGAGGTACCAAACCTCTGGAGGTGCCAAACCTCTGGTGACCCAAAGTCACAAAGTGTGTTACCAAAACACTGGTGCTCGTCAGCACAAAATATCACTGCCCCCTCCTCTCATATCACCCATCATCATACCAACTCATGTATAGTATTCAAAATCATGCAAACATGTTTAACGTTGCATCTCATAGCACATACATCATAAATCATGACATCATGTATCAATAACAGTACTCATAATGAAACGGACTTACCTGAATCCGTGCACATACCCCATAGGGTATCATATCACTCAACCATACTGTTTCGGTTTTACCAATCAATCAGTTTATCAAACATATACAAAGCAAGAAGTATGTTAGTTTACACACCTGGTTACTAATGCGACTATCAAATCCCGTAGATCAAGATGTAACGCACTAGATCCCCCTTCCTTAACACTTTTCGAGCACTAGCCACAACCCGAGATATGCGAGATCAAGCCTTCCCCTACAATCGGCCAAAACTAAACAACATAATCATGCTAATCAACCTCTAAGGGTATAATCGTAATTTTACCTACTAAGGGTATTTTCGTAAATTCACAACTAAAATGGCCTTTTCGAAGGCCTAATGTCACCACTAGCGACTCAGCTACCATTTCCGGTTGTACCGGACGATTGGGCCTAAAACCCAATTTGGGCCCATCCGGGCCCACACGCTCGTGTGGCCCACCTAACACGAATCTAGCCACGTATATAACTTTCACCTAGTCTAGTTCAACATATACTAACCAATCATGCAATTTACTCATATGGGCCCACAGGCCCATTGGGCCCACTTCGGCCCATCGAGGCCTAAGCAGCCCCAACCCACGAGAATACTACTGATGGCCTCAACTATCGCGTCGAAGCCCCACACATGCGCTCGCACGCTCGTGTGGCTACTAATGCCGTGTAACCGGCATTTCGGCATTTGCCGCTCTACAGCTAGAGTAGAGAGAGTTACACACCTGATAGGACTCTGGGGCTAATCCGCGCTCCGACCACTCTTGTGCCCAAACGCCCTCCAAGATGTGTTTACTCTCCTCCTAGGATGCTCCTTATATAGCTATCTCTTTACCTTCCTTCTTTGTGTCTTTCCGATGTGGGATCCCTTCGTCAGTAGAGTTTAAATTCAACTGAAACTCTTGTCGTCCAATCTGCAAAATAAATACTCCCTTGCTTCTCATGAGATTCGAACCCAGGCTCCCTTGCAACATAATCCACGCCGCTAACCACTTGGCCACAAGCTCCTCTTGTGTCTTAAACCATGCGCAACTAAATATAAACTATGGGCCAAATTCTAAGGTCCAAGCAAAAAGAAACCAAAATGCAAAAGCCAAGACTTGAACCTTGGACCTCCTTCCTTCCCTTGTGGCGTCACTCCCTTGTCCCCTAAGTGGCGTCACTTTGCCACTACACCACACACTCCACTTGTGTTATTTTCTCCATATTTTATTCTTAAGGCATATCTGCCAACTTCCAGGGTTTTTTTTCACCTAAAACCAAAATTTCCCCAAAGCCAATATTTGATCCCGGGACTTCATAGAAGCCATCTAACCTTCCAAAATCACTTATCCAATGGGTCTAACTAGCATTTAAGCCGATCTCTTGTTCTCCAAAAATTTAGACGCTACTACGCCTAAGGCCCATTGGGCTCAATTCTCCTAGGCCCAATTTTGGGATGTTACAAATCTACCCTCCTTAAAGAAATTTCGTCCTCGAAATTTCCAACTAACTAACAGTCGCACATCCTAACCTACCACACTACGCTCTTGCTGCGCACTCTGATCTTAATAAAGCTGTCATTCCACCTTGACCACGTCCGCGACAACCACGTCCCCTAGAACTCATATCTAGCGTCGCGATTTAATCTGATTAAAAGTTTTATGCATTAGAAATTTTGTTCCACTGTTTTATCCACGAGCAGATTTTATGAACAGAAGTTTCTGGAAGTCGTTCTTTCGAGCAATCAAAGTTTCATCTCAAGTTTTCTGTTCTAATTCACACATTCACATACTTCACTAAAGACACATTCATTCATCCATGTCACTTTCTTGAGCATTCCCAACCCAGGGGTAATTTCGACATTTTCCTATAGGGGTATTTCGGTAATAACTCAGGGTCAATTTGAAAATAGTTTTCAAATTAAAGATATTTCAAAGTTTACAAAATCTCAGGGGTCATCTTGGAAAAATTTGTTTTTCAAACCAGATGTGTTGCAAAAATTTCAGAAATCGGGGTTATTTCAGTAATTGGGGACGTTAAGGGCATTTTCGTAAATTTCTCAAATCAGGATATCTCGATATTTGTAAAACAGAAGTTTTTGATATTTTCATAATGTAAGAACATTTTAGTAAAAATCGAGGGAATCATGAAAATTTTGAAACCAATGGCATTTTGGTAATTTTGTTCATCAGGGGTAATTTTGTAAATTTTCAAATCAGGGTATCTTCAAAAAACATTTTTGTATACTTTTGCAAAGTAGGGAAATTTTATTAAAATTGGAGTTAAACCGGAAATCTTGAAAGTCAGGGGCATTTTAGTAATTTTGCCACTAGGGGCATTTTGGAAATTTTGGTAAATCGAGAAAACGTCTTTCAAAATCAGATTTAAGGTTTACAAACCAAAGGGGTAAGTTTGAAAGTTTTAAAACTAAGGGTTTTAAAACAGTAAGGCTAATCCCTTTCGGGTTTTAATACTTGGTTTAGCCTATGAACAAGTCTTCTTGGTTAAGGTGAACCGTAGCTACGCACCAGGTAGGATTCGAGTAAAGAGGAGGTGAGTCGCTAGGACTGCTTAAATACCAAGCTCTTACTGAATACCAATCCTCAACATGCGTACAGTGGTTGCCACACCTTAACTCGGTGACTTACTTCACAGGTTTGTTTAGTAGCCTTAAGTCTTATGCATGTGTTTGAGTAGACTAGTCCTAAGGTTCAACAGATCCTAGTATTCTAATCTACGAGCCCAAACTAAGCCCAAATCAATTCATACAAACAGATCACTTCAAGAGAGTCTGAAGTACTTACCTGGTGGACTTCGGGTCGGAGGTACAGGTGCCATGCCAGAATAACCTGAAAACTTTTTATAAAAGCCCACATTTTGAAAAGCCCATTTTGGAAACGTTTTTGGGCCCAAAACCCTCAAAGCCGAGTTTTGAACCGGGCTCTGATACCAAACTGTAACATCCCCAAACCCGGCCCATTCGCTACGACCGAATCTGGTTATGTCACTGGGGAAAGTCGGATGAAAATCTTTATTAACTTAGCATAAAGCATGAAAGAATTCAATTTTTGAAAACCATGTTCATTTAAAGCAATATGCAAACTTTAGAAGTTACAAATTGTCTGAAAATACTTTATTAAACATACTTTTATAAATAGGGTACTGGAATTAAAACCATTTTCACATAGAAATCCAAATCAGATAAACCATGGTTAAAGTAATACCAAAATAATAAAATGGCCTTTATTACAACCCAATAATTCAAATAAAGTACTTATATCAAAACCAAGCATAAAATATTAAATCATCATCTTCGGCATGGGCCACCTTGTCCTCTCCAATCCCGGTCCAGCTTTATGCAATACCTGAAATGGTTAAAGGAAAAAGGTGAGTCACCAAGACTCAGTGTGCAACCCTTTTTCCCGGATTAGCAAAACATCATATGCAAACATAACATAATCATCATGCATCCAATTAATATGCACCCACTCCTAACCATCCATTCACCTTTTCTACCCCATGTGGTACCAAACCACTGGTGGTGCCAAACCACTGGTGACATATAGTCACAATGTGTTACCAAAACACTGGTGTCCCAAAGACACAATATCCGTCAATGTGGTACCAAACCACTAGTGTCCCAAAGACACAATGTGCTACCAAAGCACTGGTGACCGAAGTCACGAATCCAATGATGGGGCCAACCCATCGTGTGATACCAAATCACTAGCAGACGATCCCATACCTCAAGTGGGGCCAACCCACGGTGGTCAAACCACAGGGACAAGTCGCAATGAGGTGCCAAACCTCTGGTGTCCCAAAGACACAATGTGCTACCAAAGCACTGGTGCTCGTCAGCACAAAATATCACTGCCCCCTCCTCTCATATCACCCATCATCATACCAACTCATGTATAGTATTCAAAATCATGCAAACATGTTTAACGTTGCATCTCATAGCACATACATCATAAATCATGACATCATGTATCAATAACAGTACTCATAATGAAACGGACTTACCTGAATCCGTGCACATACCCCATAGGGTATCATATCACTCAACCATACTGTTTCGGTTTTACCAATCAATCAGTTTATCAAACATATACAAAGCAAGAAGTATGTTAGTTTACACACCTGGTTACTAATGCGACTATCAAATCCCGTAGATCAAGATGTAACGCACTAGATCCCCCTTCCTTAACACTTTTCGAGCACTAGCCACAACCCGAGATATGCGAGATCAAGCCTTCCCCTACAATCGGCCAAAACTAAACAACATAATCATGCTAATCAACCTCTAAGGGTATAATCGTAATTTTACCTACTAAGGGTATTTTCGTAAATTCACAACTAAAATGGCCTTTTCGAAGGCCTAATGTCACCACTAGCGACTCAGCTACCATTTCCGGTTGTACCGGACGATTGGCCCTAAAACCCAATTTGGGCCCATCCGGGCCCACACGCTCGTGTGGCCCACCTAACACGAATCTAGCCACGTATATAACTTTCACCTAGTCTAGTTCAACATATACTAACCAATCATGCAATTTACTCATATGGGCCCACAGGCCCATTGGGCCCACTTCGGCCCATCGAGGCCTAAGCAGCCCCAACCCACGAGAATACTACTGATGGCCTCAACTATCGCGTCGAAGCCCCACACATGCACTCGCACGCTCGTGTGGCTACTAATGCCGTGTAACCGGCATTTCGGCATTTGCCGCTCTACAGCTAGAGTAGAGAGAGTTACACACCTGATAGGACTCTGGGGCTAATCCGCGCTCCGACCACTCTTGTGCCCAAACGCCCTCCAAGATGTGTTTACTCTCCTCCTAGGATGCTCCTTATATAGCTAGCTCTTTACCTTCCTTCTTTGTGTCTTTCCGATGTGGGATCCCTTCGTCAGTAGAGTTTAAATTCAACTGAAACTCTTGTCGTCCAATCTGCAAAATAAATACTCCCTTGCTTCTCATGAGATTCGAACCCAGGCTCCCTTGCAACATAATCCACGCCGCTAACCACTTGGCCACAAGCTCCTCTTGTGTCTTAAACCATGCGCAACTAAATATAAACTATGGGCCAAATTCTAAGGTCCAAGCAAAAAGAAACCAAAATGCAAAAGCCAAGACTTGAACCTTGGACCTCCTTCCTTCCCTTGTGGCGTCACTCCCTTGTCCCCTAAGTGGCGTCACTTTGCCACTACACCACACACTCCACTTGTGTTATTTTCTCCATATTTTATTCTTAAGGCATATCTGCCAACTTCCAGGGTTTTTTTTCACCTAAAACCAAAATTTCCCCAAAGCCAATATTTGATCCCGGGACTTCATAGAAGCCCTCTAACCTTCCAAAATCACTTATCCAATGGGTCTAACTAGCATTTAAGCCGATCTCTTGCTCTCCAAAAATTTAGACGCTACTACGCCTAAGGCCCATTGGGCTCAATTCTCCTAGGCCCAATTTTGGGATGTTACAGATAGACCCTACATTACAAATTCACCACGGGTTACTGAAGTGACTTTTTGTGGCTAACCTTGATGGTTGAAATTGGAAATGGAAGGAGAATATAGTAAGCACCATTTTTATTAGACTAGGAAGCAAGGAGAATTTTGAGCATCCCTTTGGTGTAGTACGGGCTGGAGAATAGGTTGAGATGGTGTCCGGAGAGTTCTGGAGAGTATACGGTACTTAGTGGGTATAGACTACTGTTGCGAGGTCTCCAAGAGATGAGAATGATTATACAAAGACATCAGCTCAGATACAATGTAACAGCCCGTTTTTAGTAATGTCAAAAATAATGATTTCAGGACCACAATTTTAACTAGTAAATTATTATTTTATTATTTATTTAATCTTTACGGGAATATATTAAGGTCGTATTAAAAATTCGTTAAGAAATTTTGATGTTTAAATAGTTAATTAAGTAAAAAGGACTAAATCATAAAAGGTGTAAAAGTTAAGTTCTGTTAGTTAATGAGGTCAAATGGCTATAGAAATGAAAACTAAAGGACTTTCTTGGTAAATAGACCATTTAAGGTGATAGTGGATGTGCATGGACATGGTTTAAATGAAATTATGATGGTGTTTAAAGAATAAAATGGTAAATGATCAATTAAACTTAAATTAAATAAAACAAAATTAGTTCATCTTCTTCAAACTTCTTCTCCACCAATTTTTGAAGAGAAAAATAGTCATTTTTACACTTTGAAGGTTCGGTCAAGCTTGCTTCTTGCATGTAAGTGATTCTAAGTCTCGTTTTTAATGAATTTTATGTTTTTGAATTCGTTTTAGCTTAATCTAGCTAGCCTGGGGGTTAATTTGCAAAATTGTTAAAGGTTGAGGGACTTGCCATGATTTTTTTTGTTAGGTTTTGATGATAGTTTATAGATTATGAGTCTTAGTTGAAAAATAAACAAGTTTTGTTAAGTGATTTTTGATTAATTTTAAAATTAGGGATTAAATTGTTAAAGGTGTAAATCTATATTTTTTTGTGAAATGATGGTAAATATAGGTTGTATCAAGGTCCCTTGTATCTATGGTTAACATGAATTTAGGTTTAAATGGCTAGACTTTAAGTTATGAGCTTAAGGACTAAATTGGGAAAAGTTACAATGTTAGGGGTAAATTGGTAATTTTGCATTAATATGAACTATGGATTAAATTGAATTCTAGAAATACTTGATTGATTAAAATTACCTATTTAGATCAATATAAAACACGTTTGGACTTAGATTGAAGAAGAGCTAAAGCTTCAGATTAGATCGATCAACCTACTACGCCCCTAATTATAGAGGTAAGTTTGTATGAATAATAACCGCTTAAATGTTGTTTAAATTAAATGTTTATTATGTTGTTTTGCTTAAATGTTGTTTAAATTAAATGTTTATTATGTTGTTTTGCTTAAATGTTGTTTAAATTAAATGTTTATTATGTTGTTTTGATGTAAATGAATCAATATGTAGCAATGTATCAATACTATGATGAATTGACAGATATCGAGTCCTGATCGAACCTTAGGAATTCTTAGTATACAAATGACATGTCATTAGGGATTTCATGTTTTAGGTGTTGGTCTTGAATGTCCTACCAATGGCTGAGGTCCTACATTTGTTGTGGATTTTCTACAGCTTGTGTGAGCATCATCATCTAGCTTACATTTCGACCCACAACTCATGTGAGCAAACCCATTTCACAGCTCGTGTGAGCATTGATTTAAAGGAAAGGTTACGTTATATGTAAAGGCACACTTCGAGTGAGCTTTCCCGAGTATCCAAGATAATTATAATGGTTCAACGAGCAAGAAAAGGAAATGAAATGGTAAGTATGTAAATGGATCGAATCATGACTTAATGAAAGGATTTATGAACTAAATGATGTTGTACTTATGGAAATTTACATATCTTATGCAGGGGTAAAGCCAGAACAACCTTTTAGGGTGGGCAGAATGAAATTTTAATTTTTTATAGTCTATATCTTTGTAGTTTTTAAAGGATTAAATAAAATTTTTATAATTTTAGGGGGGTCAAAGTACAATTTTACCTTTACTAATTTAAAATTTTTAAAAAAATTTAAGGGCTTAAATAACAATTTTACATTTTAGGGGGCCGGGGTCCAAGCCAGCCCCCTCTAGATTCGCCACTGATCTTATGGTTGGTTCCATTTATGTTATGGATAGACATACTAAGTTGTGATTTGGTGATGTTGTATAGGCTCATACTAAGGTTATGGCATTGGTTTGGTTTATACTTATTCTATGAATTGTTTATAGAAGTGGTAAGTTATGTTTAATGTTTAGACGAGCTTACTAAGCACACCTTGATTACATAGTTTCTTTCCTTTGTTTTATAGATTATCGGAAGCTCGAACGGTTTGGAAATTTGTCGGAGATCTATCACCCTATCCAAAAGTCTTTTCGGTAGTTTTTGAGAATTTTGGCCAAGGTTTATAATGGCATGTATAGGATATTTTGTAATGGTATTTTTGGTGAAGGTGTTAATGGTGTTTTGGCCTGTATTAGTTTTGAAAGTTATGTTGGTTTGGTACCATTTGATGCGATATCAAATTATGTCATTTTGGTTACCTTATTGTGCATTTTTATAAGGCTCTTCATGGTGTGTTTAGAATGGTTTGATAATGGTCAATTTGTGGTATGCTTTGGTAAGTAATTGAACTAAGTTATAATGCTTGAAATAAGGTAATGTTGACTTATGTTGGCATATTATGTTTTGGTATATTTGTGGTGCCTTTGAATGACATATTGGTTAGGTAAATTAGGATGCTTGAAATGATATGTTCATGCAAGTTTGAATGGTGTTTGAACCCTTGAATGTGTACACAAATGGTTTAAATAGTTATGCATGAAATGATTTTGAAATGGTTTGAGTTTAGGTAAAATTTAGGTTCACACGGCCTGGGACACAGGCTGTCACACGACCGTGTGTCATCTGAGAATTTCTTAGGGTTCAAGTTAGTGAGTTAAATAGCTTAGCACATGGCTTGGCATACGGGTGTGTGGGGCAACTCAGAGAGTTACACGGCCATGTGGCCCTATTTAGTGAGTTACACGAGTGAGGACTCGGGCTGGGACACGGCCGTGTGTCCCTTGTTCAAAAGTTACACGGCCTGGGGCTATGTCATACGACCTGGCCACACTGTTGTGTGACCCCTGTTTCTAATTTTTGCTGCTTTTTCCTAAACTTTTTGTTTTGCTTCAATATAGTCCCAAACTACTTCAAAAATATTTTTAGGGCCTCGAGGGCTCAATTTAGGGACAAAATGTATGTGATTGAATGGTTTATGATATATTTAAATTATTGAATATTATGATGTTTAAATATTTTTTATTGTATGGTAATACTCCATAACCCTAATCCGACGGCAGAGACGAGTTAGGGGTGTTACATACAAGGAATTTTTACAGACAACTATGGCAAGCAAAAGTGCCAGGTAAAATGAAAATTACAACTTGACGATTTGTACAAAACTATTTGTCGAAACCTTTTTTGGAAATCGACTTTTTATTTTTTTAAACGAAAATGGAGTCGCCACTAATCCTTTTTATTCGGATCACCTTGAAACTTAATCATTTCAAAAAAAATTTTATTAAAACGGTAATTTTCGGTCTACAAAATCCAATAAGTAGGTTTACAAGTCAGTTACATATGAGGAAGGATTAGCACACTCATTATAACATCCCGAAATTGGGCCTAGTAGGATTGGGCCCATTGGACCTTGGGCATAGGAGTGTTTAAAATTTTTGAGAACAAGAGAACGACATTATTTCAAGTTAAACTTATTAGGAAGGTGATTTTAGAAAGTTAAGGGGTTCTATGAAGTTCCGGGTTCAAGTTGGGCCTTAGTAAAGTTTTGTGTTTAAGCCTATTAAGGAGAGATAGTAAGTGGCATCAAGGCTTATGGAAATAAAAGAGTAAATTGCTAGCATAAATGAGCATATGGCAAGGAGGTTATGACATCAAGTGAAGTACCTTGAGGGAAGAGTTTCAAATCCCATTGTGTGCAAATTTTGACTATTATTTTTGTACTCTTTCCCTAAATTTCGGCCAAGCTTGTAAATAAGACAAATTGGACTTTTTAAATTATGGTAAGGTGGACTTATTAAATTATGGAAAGGTATGGTAAGGAGGAAAACAAGGAAAAATAAAGGAAAAAGAAATAAAAGAAAAAGAATAATAAAGAAGTGGGAAAATAATAATGATGGGATTTGAAATAATGGAGTAGGTGAGAAAAAAGGAATGATGAAGAATGAATTATGGAGCATTTTTAGGGAGTGAATCATGGATGAGAGGTAGTGGAGGAGTTAGGTCAAAAAAAAAGATGAATGAAATGAGAAGTACATGGGGGGGATGATATTCGACTATGAAGAGGGGTGTTTAGGAAATTTTAGCTTTTGCTCATTTTTCCTTTTAAAATATTTGGTTCTTTTGATTGCATTTCCTCTTTGCCGAAACTTCAATTTGCCTATTACCTTCTACTCTTTTCTTTTCAAACAATCTCTATTCTACACCATAACTGAAACATCAACTTCATCTCATAATTGAAGTTTGGTTCTTGTGGTTGCCGAAGCTGCTTTGCCTTCTCGGGTTTTCGGTGGTGCAAGAAAGTATTCTTCCTCTTCTTTTATTTTCTTCTTGTTTCTCTTTTACTCCCTCTTCTAAAATCGATTGTTCACCTTGTTCTTTTGACCAAGGCTGAATCTATTCCTTGCTACTTTCATCTTCTTGGTTCTCTTGGTGTGGGCCGAATAGGTAGAGTGTTAGCTTACACTCTCGTCATCTTTCTAGCCTTTGGCTTTCGGAAGAGGGTTGGTAAGTAGAGTCTCGAAGTACTTTATTAGAAGGCCAATCGAACACCTATCTCTTGTAATAAGAGACTCGGATTGTTGGTAAGTGATATAGATTGTTAATCAATCTCAATACTTGGTTGAAGTTGTAAATTGGGCTTTGGACTAATTGTTGACCGATTGTACCTTTAGGTGCCGCGGAGAGCATCGCGTTACGGATTTCGAATAAGGTGTGTAATCTCATACCCTTCCGTATACATATCTGAAATGGTGTGTAATCTCACACTTCTCTGAAAGTTTGTATGAAATATGCTGTTAATCGGTCGAAATACCGAAGAAAACCAAAATCGACATCCGTAACCATTCGGGCGTGCGTATGATCGTAGTGGTAACCGTATTTCGTAATAAAACAGTTTCGATTAAAAGCAGTAATGTGTTTTTGAAAAATCACTAAAAATAGGCGAAAAGGAATTAGAAAGTGAATAAGATATCAAATTAAAGATTACTGTGTCTATTTTAATATGAAGGAAACGGAGAAGCAAAAGAAATTTTATATTCTGAGATATCTTAATTTTAGTGAGACTGGTCCTGATTAACTTCGGGGTTCCCTGATCTGTCTTGGAAAAATCATATAAAATTGTACAAAGTGAATTATGGGTTATAATTTATATGTATGGATTCCTTAGTGAGTCATTAGAAACAAGTGGGATCAATATATGAAAATCGTACAGTGAGATATTTGAAATTAAGGTAAGAGAGGTCAGAATCGTTGGAAAGTGAAACAAGGGAAACTTTAAGGAATAAACTATACTAAATGGCTAAGCCAAAAATTCTGGAAACATTACAGTAAGAAGATATATGAGTTTAGTTCCAAGGAAAATTTACGGATCTAGATTTCAAGTTTTCTAACTGGAGTTATGGTCAATTTAGTCAGTATGACGCAGATGGACAGTTTAAATTTGTATGTCCCAAATTACTAGTTAAGTTTTGTTACGAGATTATCGAATTACCCTTAGAGGGTAAATTACCGAATTACCCTTGGTGGGTAAAACTACCGAATTACCCTTAGAGGGTAAATTACCGAAATACCCTTGGGTTGTGAAATTACTAAAATACCCTTAGAGGGTAAATTACCGAAATACCCCTGGGTTGCGAAATTACTAAAATACCCTTGGAGGGTAAATTACCTAAATACCCCTGGGTTACGAAATTACTAAAATGCCCTTGGAGGGTAAATTACCGAAATACCCTTAGATTGCGAAATTACGAAAAATACCCTCAATGGGTCGTTTTTATCAAAATGCCCCTAATGGGCCGAATTGCGAAATGTCCATATGGACCAAATTACAAAATTGCCTTAATGGGCTATTTGGTTAAAAAGTGATATTTTGGGCCATACAAATTATTTGATAAATTGGTCAAAGTGTGAAAATTTTGAAAAGGGCCTCATGTGATTAATGGGCCAATTTTGCTAGATCGATTAATGGGCCAAATTGCTAGTTTGCTTAAAGGGCCAAATTGCTAGATTGCTTAATGGGCCAACTTGTAGTATGGGCCTTATGTTGAAATTATCATATGAATATTGTTATGCTTTGTATATGCATACATGATTGCATGGGTTGGGATAAAACTTGAAGAGAAGTTTTGGTGGCTCTGCCACAATCTAGTTCGGTGGCTCTGCCACAATCTAGTTCGGTGGCTCTGCCACACTCTAGTTCGGTGGCTCTGCCACAATCTAGTTCGGTGACTCTGCCACAAACATTTTAAATGGCTTTATGCCTGCGATTAGTGTGTTGGCGGGGTGGGTTAACTTGATCCCCACAGGTGTGCTGGTTGGTACGGGTGGTATGTAGCGGATGGAAATTTAGGCTTGGTTGGGAATTGCATATCACATGCATATTATATACATGTTATTATGTTATGATTGTAAATGGGCTTAGGTCCAAGATATTGCTAAATGGGCTTCGGCCCAAATTATTGTTTTATGGGCTCATGCCCAAGTTTTTGCTAAACGGGTTCAGACCCAGTGGATGATGGTAAGGGGAGTATACACTGAGTTCTTGTAACTCACCCCCCTTTCTTAACCCTTGCAGGTGATGCTCAGTGATGTGGACTTGGGCCATGGATGACTCGGTGGTGGCCATACATCGGAATACTTCTCCAAAATATTTAGTAAAATTTTGTTTAGCGTTATTTTGAAGTTTATTTTAATTTGGGTTTGGTTTTATAATAAGGCCATTGGAAATTATTTTTCTTTGAATTACCATTTCAGTTATATTCAAACTACAAACGATTAAACTCTAGATTTTTATAAAACGACAATGACTACTTCTCAAAATATCACTTTCCGCAATTCATTGAATCTGATTACTGTTATAAACAAAGTTTTTGGAAATGGTAGTAAAAATGTTTTTGCAAGGGAATGATTTTTAATAAAATACACTTTGAAAATAAGCAAACGAAATTTTAGGTTTTGAATAGCAGAAAGTTTTTAAATTCTTTAAGAAGAGTTTCTAATGAAAACATGGTTTTCGAAAAACTCTTCAATGTGACATGCCAGATTCGGGCCTAACTTCTAGGCCGGGTTTGGGGTGTTACACTCATAACGCCCAAAATTGGTACCTAGTTGATTACTAGTTGTCTTAGTGTCGTAAATTGAAAATTCAAAGAGAATTTAAAATATGATCCCTCTTTGCATGATGTTATTTGATTAAAGTTGCTAGCTAAATTTAATTTTGTGAAAAAGGCTTTATTTTGAGTTAATCGAAAAGAAAAGATCATGCTCCGTAAGTTAGGGCACGATGTCTCGAATTCCCCAAAGCAAGAATGCTCGTCGTTTGATTATTACCTAAATCCTATGCATTTTGAATTTTAAAAAGGATGTTTGATTATTTAGGTTCAAAGAGAAATCGAACCCCGTAAGTTAAGGCACAACTTCTCAAATCCCTAAATCTCGATTTTAATTATTTCCTATGCGTCGGGTAAAAACAAATATAACATTTAAAGTGATATGAAATTAATTTATTTAGGCATAGTATGAAAGTGGATAAATATATTTAAACATGGTACATGGTATGGTGATAGCAAAATAAAATAAAATAACCATGTGGGTAAAAAATGAAATGATGATATTAGAATAATAAATAAAAAATAAAAAAATATCATGCTAGTAAATAATAATAATGTAACTATAATAGAAATAAGAACATCAATTCATAATAATAATAGCAATAGTCATGTTATAGTTACTACCATAATACCAATATAAATAATAAAAAATAATAATAACAAGGATAAAAATAAAAATGCATAGTAAAAAAAAGAAATATAAATAACATAATTTCAAGTGCTAAAATAAAAGAAACAATAAGTAAAGAGGGGAAATTAAATAAATAGGGGACTGAACTGAAAGTGCAATAAAATTTAAAGTATAAATTAAAAAAAACATAAACAGAACATAAAAGATCAAATTAAAATAAAATAGACAAATACAAGGACTCAAAGTGAAATTATCCCAACTTCATGTCATCTCCTTAGTTCAACACTGGGTCAAAGGACCGATTTGAAAGGAAATTAAAATTATAGGATAAAAATTAAAAAAATAAAAGGAATAGGATGAAATTAAAAAGGAGAAAAAAAAAGCGGAAGAACTAAAAAGGCATTTAGACCCTCCCCTTGAAAACACGCGGATCTTGGATGGATCCGAATCGAGTCATCGGGTCGATCCTTAAAACGAAGCCGTTTTGGGTGTTTGAAGCCAAGCACAAAACAACACCGTTTTGGGGGGCTATATAAGTAAAAAAATTTAAAAATTCATTTGCATTAGTTTTTTTTTTTTAAAAACTCCCTTTCTCTTTTTTTTTCTCTGAAATCTCTCCCTGTCCGGCAGGCTCCAGTGGTCGGAGTTAAAAAAAAATCCCATTTTGAACCCTTTTTCATGTAGAACACAAATCTGGGGTTGAAATCCCTAAAAATCCGATTAAACTCAACAAAATAAACAAAAAAAGCTTCGGTTTCCCTCCCTTCTGATGAAACCTTGGACGAATCCCAAGGGATTCGGAGGCCCTTTCAATGCCAAAGGAGGCCACCTATGACAGCAGCGCAACAAGGTAAAACAAAAGTTTAAATTTTTATTTCTTTTCTTTTTAGAAATTTAAAAAAATAAAAAATACATTTTCTCATTTTTGGTTCTTTCCCTTTTTTTTTCTATTTCAACCTCTGAATCAAAAGTTACAAAGTATTCGGGCTTCATAGCCGAATATTACAAGATTTTTTTCTTTTTGTTTTATATTTCTCTATTTCCTTTATTCCTGCTTTTGCTCTCTGTGTCTGTCCCTTTTTTTTGCAGGTGGCATGGTGGTGGTGGCAAAGGGGACAAAGTCAATGGCAGTGAAGAGCCACGCCCCTTACCATTTTGTGCAATGGTGGCAGAGAATGTGTCAGGCCTTAGATGGCACGCTTGTTGATGTGGCATGGGTAGCGGTGGCTGGAGACTTTAGGGGGAGCTAGGGTTTCCAGTTTGTTTAAGATAGCGGGCCATTGGGCTTTAAGGGTTTTTTTTTTGTATTTGGGTTATTATATTTGTACATAGACTTTTTATTTATTTTTCATTTATTTGTTTTTTTATTGGGCCGGAGGAAATTAGGTCTTTACACTATTTACCTACTAAATCTAATTTGCATAAGGCTAATTAGTGATGCAGTCTGTTTGCAATTTATGGATGAATATGCTAAAAATTTGAAATTTATGGTAGAAAATGAAAGGATGTTGATAGATAAACAACTTTTACAAAGTGAATTTTGATGAAAATGTGCTTTAGGGACTAAATTGTAAAGTTGTGAAAGTTGAAGAAAAATTCTAAATTTTATAGAATACATGTGCTGTAAATTTTACACTGAAATTTCGGTTAAGCTTGGAATAAGGAGTAAATTGCATGAATTTCATTTTCTGAGCCTAGGGACAAAATTGGAATTTATGTAAAGTTTAGGGGCAAAATAGTAATTTTTCCTAGGGTGTAAATTGAATCCAATTGAATATGAAATGTGATAAATTGATGATTAAATTCATTTATATAGATCTGGACAACTCAAATTCGAAGCTAGATCAAGGAAAAGAAAAAGTTTCAGATTAGTAGAATTTCTTGTACGAACGACTGTTAAGGTAAGTTCGTCTAACTTATTTATGCATATAAACAATTGAATTGGATGTAGTATTTAGTTGAATGAGAACAATGCTTATGTGGTTTATATGAATGTTATAAATACATGCATGATTACATGATAGAAAATGTCATTTAGATGTTAAATTTCGTTCGAACAATGAAAATCGATGGATACATATTATTTCCTGTAAATGAATGTGATTCTGCATACGTTGTAGATGGGATTTAGCTCGGATGAGTAATCCCGATATAGC
Organism: Gossypium australe; assembly: GCA_005393395.2. Taxonomy (NCBI): domain Eukaryota; kingdom Viridiplantae; phylum Streptophyta; class Magnoliopsida; order Malvales; family Malvaceae; genus Gossypium; species Gossypium australe. The sequence goes on along the minus strand of CM016624.1, from coordinate 122,377,121 downwards.
CTCTCGAGCATCCTGTTATATAGTTCCTACGAGCATCCTGATCGGTAGTGATTTAGCTCTTTGTGAGCGTCCTAATACGTGATCAGTTGTGATCCTGCATATAATGCGGATTCAAACGCAACAATTTATGAGCGTATTATTAAGCTTGCTTGAACTCCCTGTTACCTTATCCGCTGCTCCCTGATATCAACTTTTTGGAATTTTTTGAGTAAAACTCTTATGAGTTCCTGATTAGGATGGATAAGTGTACTCTTAGATGATTACATGGTTCTTCTGAGCATCCTGATATATGGATTGAGAGTGTGCTCTCTGATTATGTGCCCTGATGGGTACCCTTGATTACAAAATTGTACACCTTGAGTGTACTATTTTAGTATCCATCGACATTTCAATAATTCAGCAGATAAAACTCTTAACATGAGAAAATGATGAGATAAATAGAATTATGCCTTGAATGCTTCTGAACTATTTGATGAAGGATTATATGATGAGCTCATTTATGTTTATTTGATGTATAAATGTATTATGTGACTAACTTGCTTGATTCAGTATATGTGTGTTTAGGTAAATTTTCCAAATTGATGAAAGCATGTTAATTGTGTGCTTAATGTTATTAAATGTGATTGGTAAGTTTTAATTCCTGTTATACGAACTTACTAAGCATATAATGCTTATTAGGTTTTATTTTCTCTGTTTTATAGTGCTCGAAAGCTCGCGAAGGTTAGAGATCGGTTGGAGCATCATCACACTATCCACTAGCTTGTTTTGGTATAAATAGAAAACTCATTTTGGTATAATGGCATGTATAGGTAACTTGACCATCGTTGGCTTATAAATGTTGTTTGTAATCTAGCCATTGGAATGGCTAGCAATGATTTGTTTTCGTATATTTATAAGGTTATATCATGACAAGCATATCAAGTTATGTTTAATATATAGATTAAATTAGGTTAAGAATATAAACATGAATGCATATGATGATATATCATATTGGATGTTAGAATTGGATTGGGTTTAATGCTTGAATTGGTTGGTGTATATTTGTAAGTGTTGGTGTAGGTTATTGGCAAATTTGGGTGAGAAATAAAGCTAGGAAATGGTTTTATTTTGTCCACACGGGTAGACATATGAGTGTGTGTCTTGACCGTGTATGACACACGGCCTTGTACATAGGCTTGTGGTTAAGTTGGGTGTCCCCTACATCTAAAATTTGAGAAACAGAACGCTCAGAATTGAGCACACGGGCAGAGACACGGGCGTGTGTCTCAGCCGTGTATGCTACACGGCCTAGAACATGGGCATGTTTTTTGGCCATGTGAAACCTACACTTATTTTTGAAAAATTAGATTAACCATACGGCCTAGGACACGACTTGTGACACGGGCGTGTTCTATGGTCACACAGGCGTGTGTGCCCTGTTTCTAGGATTTTTTTTTTTGAAATTTCGTGAAAAATTATCTGAGTTCTCGATTTAGTCTTGACTCAATTCAAATGTTTATATTGGACCTCGATGATCATTTTCGGAAATAAATAGTAATTAACATGAATTAACTGTAATTTTTCTATAAACTCAGGTAATACTCTGTAACCCTACTCTAGCGGCGTATACAAGTTAGAGGTGTTACATTTATTGGTATCAGAGCTATAGGTCAGCTGATTCTCGGACTGAACGTAGTAAGTACGGGTTTAGCAATACATGCCATTATATAATTTGTGATGGTGTGATATCTCCTGACCATTTTAAATGTGTTTTTCATATAGTAATGTCATCCAACCAAGCTAGAGCTGAATCCAAAGAAGCTGAGAACAATGCTTCAGTTCAAAGAGCTGCATCTAGTAGTGGAAGGCCCGTATTTGAGGGCTGAAGTGAGGAGGAAAAACAAGCCTTCTTTCAAATGATGAATGAATGGTTGACTGAGTATTTGAGAACAAATCTTACTATACAAAAACCTCCCCCACCTGCTCCTCAACTGGTTCCTAAGATGCCGCAAGGTGATGAACCCGTTAGAATTGGTAAGCCTCCGGTAGATAAAATTCGTAAATATAGGGCAGAAGAATTTAGAGCTAATACAGATGATGGTCCAGAAAGGGTTGAGTTTTGGTTGGAAAATACCATTCATGTTTTAGATGAATTATCTTGTACACCAGCTAATGTTTGAAATGTGCAGTATCTTTACTGAAAGGCACAGCTTATCATTGGTGGAATACCATAACTTCTGTAGTACTGAGAGAAAACATTACATGGGAATTTTTCCAGACGGAATTCAGAAAAAAGTTAGTCAGAGATATCTAGATCAGAAAAAGAAAGAATTTTAGAGCTCAAACAGGGAAACATGACTGTATCTGAGTATGAGCAGGAAATTGTTCGGTTGAGCAAGTATGCCAAAGAGTGGGTTCCAACTGAGGCTGACATATACAAACGTTTTGAAGAGGTCTAAAATGAAGACAGTAAGCTGTTGATTGGTATTCTTGAATTAAGGGAATTTGTGGTACTAGTTGATCGAGCACACAAAGCTGAAGAATTAAGTAAAGAAAAGAAACAAGCAGAGAAACAAGCTCGGGTTTTTGGTAAAAGAATTATGGGAAAAACACAATCATCTGCTTCAAAGAAATCAAAGAAGAACCATGATTGTTCTACCACTTTTATGGGATATTCTGGAAAAGAGCGAGGTTCTCAACGTTTTAACCCGAGGTCTTCATCTCCATCTGTAACCAGTGTTGGAAGTGTTGGTAATCCCAAACCAAAATGTAAATATTGTAACAAATTTCACTTTGGAGAATGTCGTTTGAGAAGTGGAGCATGTTACCAATGTGGTTCTTTCGACCATTTTCTTAAGGATTGTCCGGAGAGAATTGAAAAAGATATTGAACAAATTCCAAAGTCGAGTAATCCCATTTCGAGAGGCAGACCACCCCGTCACCCCAACAATGTTAGTGGTAGTCGAGGTGCTACAAAAGATTCAATAGTTAAATCTGAAGCACAAACACTGGCAAGGACATATGCTATTCGTGCTAGATAAGATGTTTCTATTCCAGACGTCATTACTGGTACATTTTCTCTACTTGATATTAATATTACTGCTTTAATTGATCCTGGTTCAACACATTCATACATATGCACAAATTTAATGTCTGTTAAAAATTTACCTATTGAATTCACTGAATTTGTGGTTAAAGTTTCAAACCCCCTAGGCTAGTATGTTATGGTGGATACAGTCTGTAAAAATTGTCCGCTGACAGTAAAGGATTATTGCTTTTTGGCTGATTTGATGTTATTGCCATTTAATGAATTTGATTTGGGAATGAACTGGTTAACCCAACATGATGCCGTGGTAAATTGTAAACAGAAGTATATTGTGTTAAAATGTCAGAATGGTGAGTTACTTCATGTTGAATCTGATAAATTAGATGGGTTATCTAATGTGATTTCAACAATATCAGCACAAAAGTATGTCAGAAAGGGTTATGACGTTTATCTTGCATATATGTTGGATACTAAAGTGTCTAAGTCGAAGATTCAGTCAGTGTCAGTTCTTTGTGAATTTTCTAATGTATTTTCGAAGAAATTACCTGGTTTACCACCAGTTAGAGAAGTGGAAATTTCTATAGATCTTGTTTAGGGAACAACACCGATATCTATAGCACCTACAGAATGGCTCCTACCAAATAAAAAGAGTTGAAAGCACAATTGCAAGAACTGATTGACAGAGGTTTTGCTTGACCTAGTTTCTCACATTGGGGTGCACCAGTTCTGTTTGTAAAGAAGAAAGATGGATCGCTAAGGCTGTGCATTGATTACAGACAGCTCAACAAGGTTACAATAAAGAACAAGTATCCATTACCTCGTATCGATGATCTGTTTGATCAGTTGAAAGGTGCCATTGTATTTTCAAAGATTGATCTTCGTTCTGGCTACTATCAGCTACGAGTAAAAGATTCAGATGTACCAAAGACGGATTTCAGAACCAGATACGAGCACTATGATTTTCTTGTGATGTCGTTTGGTTTGACAAATGCACCTGCTGTATTTATGGATCTGATGAACAGAATTTTCAGACCGTATCTAGATAGGTTTGTGGTGGTATTTATTGATGATATTTTGGTTTACTCTCAAGATGAAAATGAACATGCAGATCATCTGAGAATTGTGTTGCAAACTCTGCATAAAAAACAATTGTATGCCAAATTTAGTAAATGTGAATTTTGGCTACGAGAAGTTGGTTTTATTGGGCATATTGTATCTGCTGAAAGCATTAGGGAAGAGCCAAATAAAATTTCAGCCATTTTTAATTGGAAACCACAGAAAAATGTGTCTGAAGTCCGATGTTTTCTATGACTTTCTGTATATTATCGGAGGTTTGTAAAAGGATTCTCAATGATAGCCTCTCCAATAACTCGTTTGTTGCAGAAAGATGTGAAATTTGAGTGGTCTGATAAATGTCAGCAGAGTTTTGATAGGTTGAAAGCCTTATTGACAGAAGCATCTGTGTTAATTCAGCCTGAATCGGGTAAAGAATTTATATTTTATAATGATGCATCATTAAATGGTTTAGGTTGTGTTTTGATGCAAGAAGGTAAAGAAATAGCCTATGCTTCAAGACAGCTAAAACCACATGAAAGAAATTACCCGATACATGATCTTGAATTAGTAGCAATTGTGTTTGCACTAAAAATATGGCGACATTATCTGTTTGGTTAAAAATGTCACATATTCACTGATCATAAAAGTTTGAAGTATTTGATGTCACAGAAATATTTGAATTTGAGACAGCGCAGGTGGCTTGAGTTATTGAAAGATTATGATTTGGTTATTGACTACCACCCGGGAAAAGCCAATGTGGTTGCAGATGCTCTGAGTAGAAAATCCTTGCTTGCTTTGCAAGCAATGAATACTTGGTTGTCATTATCTAATGATGGTTCAATCATACTGAGTTAAAAGTTAGACCGACGTTTTTAAAGCAAATTTCTGAAGCTCAGAAAAGCTATGATAAACTACGAGCTAAACGGGTACAATGCGAATTGAATTTTGATTTAGAATTTCAGATTAGGTTCGATGATTGTTTATTATTTAGAGGTAGAATATGTGTACCGAGGAATTCAGAACTTATACAGAAGATTATGAATGAAGCTCATAATGGTACTATGCCTATTCATCCGAGTAGTAACAAAATGTACAATGATTTGAAAAAAGATGAACTGGTGGTCGGGAATGAAACAGGATATTTCTGAATAAGTATCTAAATGTTTGATATGTCAGTAAGTAAAAGCTAAACATCAGGTGCCATCAGGATTATTACGCCAGTTACGATACCGAAGTGGAAATGGGAAAGAATTACTATGGATATTGTATCGGGATTACCCCTGTCACCGAAGAAGAAAGATGTTATTTGGGTAATTGTTAACCGATTAACAAAATCTGTAAACTTTATTCTGGTACGTATATATTATTCTTTAGATAGATTGGCTGAATTATATGTTTATGAAATTGTCAAATTGCATGGAGTACCTGTCTCTATTATTTCAAATAGAGATCCTAGATTTACGTCTCGATTTTGGAGCAAATTGCAATAAGCTTTGGGTACACAGTTACATTTCAGCACTGCATTTCATCCCCAGACTGATGGTCAATCTGAACGTGTAATACAGATTTTGGATATGCTTCGGTGTTGTATTTTGGAATTTGAAGGTACCTGGGAAAAATATCTGTCTTTAGTTGAATTTTCTTACAATAATAATTATCAATCCAGTATCAACCGTACGAAGCTCTGTATGGTCACAAATGTAGAACTCCATTGTATTGGATAGAGCTTAGAGAGAAAAAGATACACGGGGTTGACTTAGTCCATGAAACCGAAAAAAATGTAAAAGTAATTCAGGACAGTTTGAAAGTAGCCTCTGATTGAAAAAAGTCCTATACTGGTCTTAAATGAAAAGAAATAGAATTTTAGGTTGGTCATAAGGTATTCTTGAAAGTATCACGTTGGAAGAAAGTTCTCCGATTTGGTCGTAAAGGAAAATTGAGTCCACGGTTTATTAGGCCATATGAAATCACAGAAAGAATTGGACCTGTTGCATATCGGTTAGCCTTACCACTAGAACTTGATCGGATTCATAATGTTTTTCATGTGTTTATGTTACGAAAATATCGATCGAATCCTTCACATGTTCCTTCTCCATCAGAGTTAGAGATTCAGCCAGATATGACATATAGTGAAGAACCGATTAAAATTTTGGCCTGTAAAACAAAAGAGTTAAGGAACAAAAAATGTGGCTTTAGTAAAAGTTCTTTGGCAATGATATGGTATAAAAGAAGCTACTTGGGAACCGGAGGATACCATGAGAAAGCAGTATCCAAATCTCTTTACTGGTAAGATTTTCGAGGATGAAAATTCTTAAGGAGGAGAGTTGTAATAGCCCATTTTTAGTGAAATCGAAACAGTGGTTTCGAGACCACAAATCCGAGCCAAAAAATTATTTTAATATTATTGTATGGTCCGCATTATGATAGGAACGTTATATGAAAATTTTGATAAGAAAATTTTACCGATTATGTGTTTAATTACAGAAAGGACCAAATTGCATAAAATGAAAAAGCTGGATTCTTGTAGCTAGAAGGATCAAATAGCTATGGAATTCAAAACTTGAGGTCCTTATATGGTAATTAGACCATTAAAGAAAAGTTAGTAGATATTTTTTATGAATCATCCATAGAAATATAGAAATAAGGGTAAGGACTAAATTAGAAATCAAAATAATTAAAAGTTGATAAATTACTAGATAAGGAATATTATAATATTATTATCATCTTCATCCCAAAAATACATGGAAACTCTAGGAGAGAGAGAAGAAACTAATCAAGCTTAATTGGGTTGTAACACCCCTATCTCGAATTCGTCGCCGGATTAAGGTTAAGAGCGTTACCGGACATATCGGAAACGTTCACAGACAAAATCATACATTCAATCAACATTCTCAGATATAATGTCCCTTAAACGGGTCATCGAGACCTTAAGCATGCTTACAATTTGGTTCGGGATTAAATCGAAACACATAGAGAATTCTCGAAAAATTTAAAACTTTACTAAACTACAGGGGAGGCACGCCCGTGGGAGGAGACCGTGTACCCTCCACGGCTTCTAGACACCCCCGTGTATCCATCCGTGTCTATATACTGACTATACCAACACGGTCATTAGGCACGCCCGTGTGACATGGCTGTGTACTACAAGGTCATATACTGACTTTCCCACCATGGCCACTAAGCACGCCCGTGTATTTTAGCCGTGTACTTTTTAGTTAGCTACTGACTTGCACACCACGGCCAGATGACACGCCCGTGTCGAGGCCGTGTGATACTAAACTGCCTCCTATAATTCACCCACGGTCGTTAGGCACGCCCGTGTGCCACAACCGTGTGGCATTATAGGCCATTTACAAGGCCAAGATGCCAACCATAAGGGTCAAACCTACAAGCGATATTTAACAAGATATCTCATGTACATTTAACCATCAAAACATACCAAAATAATCAACCAATTCATGCATATTTGCCAACTAAGGTGATCACACTACAAACCATTCAAACCAATTCCAAACATACCAATTTGCATGACTAAATCTAAATTATACCAAGCTCCTTTCATCAATATATACTTACCATCTCATAACCATTTTATATATCAACTAATCATGCCAAAACAACTTCACATATCACATTCATTAAGGCATATTATCAAAACATAATTAGCCAAATCACATGGCTAAGTTCATTATACAACTCATACCAAAACTAGCCTATACATGCCATATTGAGCTATATACATTTTCAAAGTGTACCAAAATAAGTTTTAGTAGTGTGATGACGATCCGTGACGGTCCCGAGCCTATTAGTAGCTTTGACGACCTCAGATTCAGTTTATCGGAATAGAAACGGCTACTTGTTTACTTTCGCTTTCCCGCGATCTAAATCCGTTTTCCTCGGTTCTTGATCTTGAATTCAAGCTTGAACAATGGCCGAATATAGCTAGCTTAAAACCTTGTTTTCTTTTCTTTGTATTTTCGGTGAAAAAAATGAATAGAAATGGCCATTTTTAATGTTTTATTCTATCATAATATAACTTAATAACCCATTTCCAAATTTAACCTTCAAAATAAAATATATAAAGCATATTATACAAGGTCATTTTTTACCACATTCACCCACTAACTAATAGTGGTTAAATTGCCATTTAAGGCCAAAACTTTAAAAAGCCACAACACATTAGTACATTAACAAATGGCATACAACTTTCACATTTAATGCAAATCAATCCTTTGCTCAAATTAAACACACGAACAGACAAATTCACTTACAGAAATTTACCACATGCTAAACCACATATCAACGGCACAGAATATAACATTAAAATATTATTCAGACTCGAATTTGTGGTCCCGAAACCATTGTTTCGACTAGGGTATAAACCAGACTATTACAATTCTCCCCCCTTAGGGATTTTCGTCCCCGAAAATCTTATCGTTAAACAGATTCGGATATTGTTGTTTCAAATCATGATACATCTTAGTACTCCCCGGATGAACGGATAGACGACTATTAGTGCTTCATTCAAAATCAATTGAATCAACTCTGGATTTCTCAGAACACAGATACGATCTCGGAATCTGAAACAATTATTAATAATTTGAAATTCAGATTCAGAATTCACTTCACACTGAGCTCGTTTCGCTAGCAATTCATTATCAGACTTCTGAGCATCACATATCTGTTGTAAAAACAACGGTTTTGCTTTTAATTCAGCTGTCGTAAAACAATCATCAGAAAAATCCAGTTGAGTATTCAAAGCTCGTAGTGCATACATTGATTTTCTACTCAATCCATCAGCAACAACGTTCGCTTTACCCGGATGATAATCTATCACAAACTCATAATCTTTCAACAGCTCAAGCCATCTTCTCTGACGTAGGTTCAAATCTTTTTGAGTCGTCAAATATTTTAAACTTTTGTGATCTGAAAATATGTAACATTTCTCACCGTATAGATAATGATGCCAAATCTTAAGTGCAAACACAATCGCAGCTAACTCAAGATCATGTGTCGGATAGTTCTTCTCATGAGGCTTTAACTATCTCGAGGCATAAGCTATCACTTTGCCTTCCTGCATCAAAACACATCCCAAACCATTTAACGAAGCATCACTGTATACAACAAATTCTTTACCCGATTCCTGCTGTACTAACACTGGAGCTTCCGTTAACAGAGTTTTCAACTGATCAAAACTTTTCTGACACTTATTTGACCATTCAAATCTGACATTTTTCTGAAGTAGTCTAGTTAACGGAGTAGTTATTGCTGAAAATCCTTTCACAAATTGACGGTAATAACCAGCCAGACCCAGAAAACTACGGACTTTCGACACATTCTTCGGAGGTTTCCAATTCAAAAAAGCAGATATCTTACTCGGATCCACTCGGATTCCAGAAGCTGACACAATATGTCCTAGAAAACTAACCTCATGCAACCAAAATTCACATTTGCTAAATTTCGCGTATAGTTGCTTTTCTCTCAAAGTTTGCAACACAATTCTCAGATGTTCAGCACGCTCATTTTCATCATGTGAATAAATCAAAATGTCATCAATGAATACAACAACAAATCAATCTAGATACGGTCTGAAAATTCTGTTCATTAAATCCATAAAAATAGTAGGAGCATTTGTTAGTCCAAATGGCATAACTAAAAATTCATAATGCCCGTACCTTGTTCTGAAAGCAGTCTTCGGAATATCTGAATCTTTCACTCTCAACTGAATCCAGATCTCAGGTCAATCTTGGAAAACACAGTAGCTCCTTTTAACTGATCAAATAAATCATCAATTCTGGGCAACGGGTATTTATTCTTAATGGTCACTTTATTCAGCTGACGATAATCAATACACATTCTCATCGTGCCGTCTTTCTTTTTCACAAACAAAATCGGAGCACCCCAAGGCGAGAAACTCGGTCTAGCAAACCCTCTCTCATTCAATTCTTGCAGCTGTGACTTTAACTCTTTTAACTCTGTTGGTTCCATCCTATACGAAGCTATCGAAATAGGTGTGGTACCAGGTAGCAACTCAATACCGAACTCAACTTCACGAATCGGAGGCAAACCTGGCAATTCTTCAGGGAACACGTCAGAAAACTCACAAACAATAGGCACTGATTCAACCTTCTTCGCAGATACTATTGAATCAATCACATAAGCAAAATATGCCTCGTAACCCTTTTTCACATAATTCTGAGCTTTCAAAACAGATATCACCGCAGGCAACCCATTCAAATCATCAGACTCAATCCGTACAATCTCATCATTCGAACATTTCAAATCTATAGTCTTTCTTTTACAGTTCACAACAGCATCATGCATAAACAACCAATCCATACCCAGAATAATATCAAATTCATCAAATGGCAAAAGCATCAGATCAGTAGGGAAACTGATATCTCGAAATAGTAACGGAAAGTTCTTGCATACTTTGTCAACAAGGACACTTTTACCTAACGGGTTCGATACTTTCATAGCAAACTCAGTAGACTCTACAGGCAAAGTCTTGCTGAATACTAAATTCATGCATATATAAGAATGCGTAGAACCAGGGTCTATCAAAGCAATCACATAAGTATCATAAAGAGTAAAAGTACCAGTTATAACATCAGGTGATGAAGCTTTCTCTCGAGCTCAGATAGCATACGCTCTGGCTGGAGCTCTAGCTTCAGATCTGACAACATTGTCTATCGTAGTTCTCTGACTACCACTGACGTTTCTTACATTCTTCGTCGATCTACCTCCTGCAGATGCATTATCAGACCTCAAATTCTGAATAGCTTCTGGCTCAACAGTCTCAGGGCAATCACGGATAAAATGATCAAGTGATCCACATCTGAAACAAGCTCTGTTGTTTAATCGACAACTTCCCGGATGTCTTTTTCCACAATGCTTACATTCAGGTCTCTCAGATCGAACATTTCCAACGCTAGCCATTGAAGTTGCTGGAATTTTTGAACTTATTTGCGGTCTTGATTGATTTCTATTCGAATATCCAACGTTATCTCTGAAAAGTCTTTGATTATCTCTGAATCTTTTCGGAGCAGATTGAAATGATTTACTCTGAAATCTCTTTTTCACATCTCGAGCTTCAGACTCAGCTTTTTCTCTTATCTTTCCCGAGTGCCTCAGCTTTGCAAGCTCGGTCAACAAGTACAACAAACTCTTTTATTTCTAAAATCCTGACTAGCAAGCGAATGTCTGCATTCAGGCCATCTTCAAACCTTTTGCACATTATAGCTTCAGAAGATACACATTCCCAGGCATACTGACTCAATCTCACAAATTCTCGTTCATACTAAAAAACAGTCATTCGGCCTTGTTTAAGTTCCAGAAATTCCTTTCGTTTCTGATCAACAAATCTCTCAGTGATATATTTCTTCTGGAACTCGATCTGAAAGAAATCTCATGTAACTCGCTCTCTCGGAACAACAGAAATCAGAGTTTTCCACCATTGATAAGCTGCATCTTGGAGTAATGATACAACACATTTTATACATTCTTCCGGAGTCAGAGACATTTCATCAAATACCCGAATAGTATTTTTAATCCAGAACTCGGCCTTTTCAGCATCATCATCTTTAGTAGCTCGAAATTCTTCGGGCCCATACTTACGGATCTTGTCAACCGGAGGCTTATTCAACAGATTTAGATGCATAACTGGTGGCACAACTGTAGTCTGAGGGGGATTAACTGGGGGCGTGGGTTGCGAAACAGTTGGGTTATTTCTTACGAATTGAGTGAACCATTCACTTATCATCTGGAAGAAAGCTTGTTTAGCTTCTCCCTCATAACCACTCGTAGCCAGCCTCGAATCAGAGGGCGCTGTCTCTTGTGTGGGAGCAGGCGCATTACTTTCTACGTCGTCAGCTACGGCTCTTTCGGGATCCATTAATATACGAAAATCACATTTATATGTCAGGATTCATCACACTATCGTAATTCAAATATATGGCATGTATAGCTAGACTCTGACATGCTACGTTAGTCCGAGAATCGGCTAAACCGTAGCTCTGATACCAACCAAATGTAACACCCCTATCCCGAATCCGTCGCCGGATTAAGGTTAAGAGTGTTACCGGACATATCGAAAACGTTCACAGACAAAATCATACATTCAATCAACATTCTCAGACATAATGTCCCTTAAACGGGTCATCGAGACCTTAAGCATGCTTACAATTTGAGTCGGGACTAAATTGAAACACATAGAGAATTCTCGGAAAATTTAAAACTTTACTAAACTACAGGGGAGGCACGCCCGTGGGAGGAGACCGTGTACCCTCCACGGCTTCTAGACACCCCCATGTATCCATCCGTGTCTATATACTGACTATACCAACACGATCATTAGGCACGCCCGTGTGCCATGGCCGTGTACTACAAGGTCATATACTGACTTTCCCACCACGGCCACTAAGCACGCCAGTGTATTTTGACTGTGTACTTTTTAGTTAGCTACTGACTTGCACACCACGGCCAGATGACACGCCCGTGTCGAGGCCGTGTGATACTAAACTGCCTCCTATAATTCACCCACGGTCGTTAGGCACGCCCGTGTGCCACAACCGTGTGACATTATAGGCCATTTACAAGGCAAGATGCCACCCATAAGGGTCAAACCTACAAGCCATATTTAACAAGATATCTCATGCACATTTAACCATCAAAACATACCAAAATAGTCAACCAATTCATGCATATTTGCCAACTAAGGTGATCACACTACAAACCATTCAAACCAATTCCAAACATACCAATTTGCATGACTAAATCTAAATTATACCAAGCTCCTTTCATCAATATATACTTACCATCTCATAACCATTTTATATATCAACTAATCATGCCAAAACAACTTCACATATCACATTCATTGAGGCATATTATCAAAACATAATTAGCCAAATCACATGGCTAAGTTCATTATACAACTCATACCAAAACTAGCCTATACATGCCATATTGAGCTATATACATTTTCAAAGTGTACCAAAATAAGTTTTAGTAGTGTGATGACGATCTGTGACGGTCCCGAGCCTATTAGTAGCTTTGACGACCTCGGATTCGGTTTATCGGAATAGAAACGGCTACTCGCTCACTTTCGCTTTCCCGCAATCTAAATCTGTTTTCCTCGGTTCTTGATATTGAATTCAAGCTTGAACAATGGCCGAATATAGTTAGCTTAAAACCTTGTTTTCTTTTCTTTGTATTTTCGGTGAAAAAATGAATAGAAATGGCCATTTTTAATGTTTTATTCTATCATAATATAACTTAATAACCCATTTCCAAATTTAACCTTCAAAATAAAATATGTAAAGCATATTATACAAGGTCATTTTTTACCACATTCACCCACTAACTAATAGTGGTTAAATTGCCATTTAAGGCCATAACTTTAAAAAGCCACAACACATTAGTACATCAACAAATGGCATACAACTTTCACATTTAAAGCAAATCAATCCTTTGCTCAAATTAAACACACGAACAGACAAATTCACTTACGGAAATTTACCACATGCTAAACCACATATCAACGGCATAGAATATAATATTAAAATATTATTCAGACTCGGATTTGTGGTCCCAAAACCACTGTTTCGACTAGGGTATAAACCAGACTATTACATGGGTAAGTATTCTTGTCCAGTTTTTAGTAATTTTTATATTTTTGAGATCTGGATAGTATAATCTATCTATTTTGGGGATTAATTTGAAAAGTTATCAGAGTATAAAAATTTTTCCATGGATGAATATGCTGAAAATTTGAAATTTATTGTAGAAAATGAAAGGTTGTTGATAGATAAACAACTTTTACAAGGTGAATTTTGATGAAAATGTGCTTTAGGGACTAAATTGTAAAGTTGTGAAAATTGAAGAAAAATTTTGAATTTTATAGAATACTTTTGCTGTAAATTTTATACTGAAATTTTGGTTAGGCTTGGAATAAGGAGTAAATTGCATGAATTTCATTTTCCGAGCCTAGGGACGAAATTGGAATTTATGAAAAGTGTAGGGGCAAAATAGTAATTTTTCCTAGGGTGTAAATTGAATCCAACTGAATATGAAATGTGGTAAATTGATGATTAAATTCATTTATATAGATCCAGACAACTCAAATTCGAAGCTAGATCAAGGGAAAGAAAAAGTTTCAGATTAGTAGAAATTCTTGTACGAACGACTGTTAAGGTAAGTTCGTGTAACTTATTTATGCATATAAGCAATTGAATTAGATGTAATATTTAGTTGAATGAGATAAATATTTATGTGGTTTATATGAATGTTATAAATACATGCATGATTACATGATAGAAAATGTCATTAAGATGTTAAATTCCGTTCGAACAATGAAAATTGATGGATACATATGATTTCCTGTAAATGAATGTGATTCTGCATATGTTGCAGACGAAATTTAGCTCAGACGAGTAATCCCGATATAGCCTCTCGAGCGTCCTGTTATATAGTTCCTGCGAGCATTTTGATCGGTATTGATTTAGCATGTGTTGCGCACTACCGTAGCTCTTTGTGAGCGTCTTGATACGTGATCGGTTGTGATCCTGCATATAATGCGGATACAAACGTAGCTCTTTATGAGCGTCCAATTAAGCTCGCTTGAACTCCCTGTTACTTTATCCAGTGCTCCCTGATATCAACTCTTTGGAGTTGTTTGTTAAGTTCTATGAGATCTCTAAGTAAAACTCTTATGAGTTCCTGATTAGGCCGAATAAGTGTCATGTTACATGATTACATGGCTCTTCTGAGCATTCTGATATGTGGCTCGAGAGTGTGCTCTCTGATTATGTGCCCTGATGGGTGCCCTTGATTATGAATTGACGGTTTACAAATTATAAACCGTAATATATACATATTTTAATCCCACATTTGGCATACTTTTGGATGATTTATCCCTTGAATTGTGAAATTTAATGCTCCTAATCTTTTAATTTCATGTTTTATACTCAGGAGAGCATAGAAGGATGAAAAGAATGAGAAACAGGCCAAAAAAAGAAAATGTGCTAAAGTAAAAAGTTCATTTTCATTATAGGACTTATTCTATCTCTTTTAGAAGATACTATGCCGCCACTCAGACTTGAACCGAGATGCTCTAGCACTGCTTCCTAAGAGCAGCGTGTCTACTGATTTCACCATAGTGGCTTGCTCGAAATTATAATAACCCATTTTTTAGTCAATCGTCGAGATTGAAGGTGAAGGGGTCAATTCAATGTAAAATGTTAAATTTGTTAGTAAGCATTTAATTTTTATTAATAAATAACAACTCGTTGAAATATCAATTTTAAGGTTCAAAAGGAATCTTTAGTATTTATTGTATCATTTTATTTATTTAATTATCCTTTCTATTTAATTAGGTTGTCAATAGATGTAATATCCTGAAAATGGGCTTGTGCTTTTGGCTTAATTTTATGAAATAGCATGTCTTATGTGTTATGAATATGTTATGTGAATTTTTAGAACCTTGAAATGTAGGGAAATGCCTTAGAAAATATTGAGTTTTAAGTTTTAATAAGGGAACTAAGCTTGATAAGGCCTTAAGAAAATTAATAGAGGAAATTTGACATGAAAATGGGCTTGGAAAAGTGGCTACAAGGCGCCACTTAGGGCCTTAGCAAGTGACACCATTATCAAGGGGAAGGGGCCTAGGTTCGAGTCACAAGGGAAGCAATAAGGGAATTTTTATTTTGTAGCAGAGATGAGCAGCAAGGGACGGTACTAATGCTATATTTTAGGAGCTTAAATCCTTTTATTTTTAAGAGATAAAAGGTGATAAAATAATTAAGATAAGGGATAATTGATGGATTAATTTTTTTATTAATTTTATATGAGGTGATAAGAGGAGAAAAATGAGGGATTTGATAAAAGAGCATGTGTTGGCCGGCCAAGGGACTCTCTTGTTAGTATTTTCAGCCAAAGGAGGAATTAAGGCCATTATTCATTCTTTTCCTTTGCCTTCCTTTCTCTCTGCCGAATTCTCCCTGCAACCACTCTCTTTCTCTTTTCAATTCTCCAAACTGATTTCTTCATAGCATCAAAAGCCGAATCCTTGATCAACCTCTTCTTTTCTTCTTCTTTTCGTAATCTTCCCAAAAGCCGAAAGCAAGTTCTTGCTAGCCTTAGTCGAAACTTCTCTGAGGATTCAAGCAAGGGAGTAGTCGACAATAACAGTAAGGGTGAGGATCTATTGTTATTATTCTTTAAACCGAAATTCAAGATTCTAATGCCATATATGTTCTTTGGCCGAAACCATGAAGGATTCTTTTGGGATTTGGCTTATTGTCGACTAACAATGGAGGAAGGTTTCGGGACTTTTAAAGATTCAAGGTAAGTCATGTGTATATTCGGCCAAGGGCTATTTACTTGGGATTAAATGTTAGAAATTGATCTAACATGTGTTTATAGGGGTTTCGACAGATACCAAGAGTAATTAGCAATTTCGAGATTTAGATTTATAAGGTAAGTGTACATGTACATTCGGCCAAGGCCCTATTTTGGTACTTAGATCTATTTCTTACTTCGTTTAAAAGCCGAAACTAATTAGTTAAGTGATTTTTAGTGCCTAGCCGATTGCAAGGGAGGAACTCTACAAAGTTTCGGGATTTGATCTATAGTCAAAACGACAGCAAGGTAAGGATTCAGGATTTGATTATTTGGCCGAATGGCCTTTAGCTAAAATACTATATGTTGGCTGAATGTAGAGACTAAGGATCTAAGGCAGTAGATCAGGTTTTCGGGATTTGGAGTGAACTCGATAAGTATACCAGGTGTGTACCCCACACTAACTCTTAATAGATGTATGGCTATATTTTGATATATGTGTTTATAAGAATGTGAATGTGGCTAAGGTACCATGTAATGGTACAAAGTACTCAGGTACGTTTTCCTACTCCTACTATGAGTATGATTTGATTTGTTATGGCATATTTGTGAACCTATAAAAATGTGAATAAGGAGCATGGCATGATAATGCATGATTTGTATGACATGGGCATATGGGTGATTATGAAAGGGGAAGTGAATGTGGTGACTTCGGTCACATTATCTGAATGTGGTGACTTCGGTCACATTATCTGAACGTGGTGTCTCATGACACAAAATAATTATCTGGTGGCTATGCCACAAATTTTATAAGGGCGATGAGCACGTCCACTGCAGTGACTACCTTCGATGGTGTGTAGCGGATGGAGGGTTGACTTAGTAGTCCCCACGGTGTGCAGGTTGGTACGGATGATGTGTAGCGGATGGTAATTAGGCTTGGGTTCGGGAATGCATCATTAATTGTAAATTATGATATGTATGTGTATGATTTGATATGCCTGAATCTGTTTGGACTTAGTGTTGGATGTACACATTGAGTCTGTTTGACTTACCCCGTTGTGGGAACATTTTTTTCAGGTGACGATCAGTGATGGACCGGGTTGGCAGGAGCTTAGTAGTGACCATGCTCAGCAAGGAAATTTATGCTATTTGGACATTTTATTTTATTTAAGTACTTTAAATTTATTTTGGGTTTGTTTTGATGTAATAAGGCCATAGCATGAACTATTTTATGCATGCATGTTAACTATTCTCTTATGATACGAGATTTTATCAAATTAAAGACTAAGTAAATTTTATTTAAGAATGAATTCTAAACGTTTTGACACCTAAAAGAAAATGATTTCTAACTTAAAGGTAAAACCTAAAACAATTTCGGCATATCTTGTAACTCAAAGTTTTTGAAACTTAAGCAATGGAATTTTTATAAAAAATTATATTTCAAAAATAAACCAGTTCCAACTTGAGCCCAACCCAATTCGAGTTTTCTCCCAAAATCACTCAAAGATTTTCAAAAGATAAAAACCAGTTTTTGAACCGTTTTTACTCGAGGAACATACCAGATCTGGTCGAGGCTCGTGGGCCGGGTTTGGGGTGTTTCAGTTTGGTATCACAGCCCAGTTTTAAACTCTCGACTTTGGGTTTAAGGCCCGAAATGTTTTCAAATTGAAGCCCAAAAGAATTTTGTGAAAATTTTTATAAGCAGGTTTTCTGGCATGGCACCTAAGTCTCCGACCCGAAGTCCACCAGCTAAGTACCCCTATCTCTTGTGTGAATTATACTATGACTTGTAGAAGGGTAGAAATGGAACGTAGATTAGTATATTAAGTACTTGAACTCTAGGACTAGTTTACCCCAACAGTTACATAAGATCTTAAATGCCTAATTAAACAAACCTGTGACTAAGTCGCCGAGTTAGGGTGTGGCAACCATTGTGTGCATGTCTAGGATTGGATCCGGAAGAGCCTGGTACTTAAGCAGTCCTAGTGACTCACCTCCTCTTCGCTGGAATCCTACCTGGTGCGTAGCTACGGTTCACCCTAACCAAGAGGACTTATTCATAGGCTAAACCCAATAACTAAAACCCGAAAGGGACTAGCCGTATTTTCATAAAAACCCTAGTTTTAAAACTCTTAAAAAAAATTACCCTTTTAATTTGAAAAAAAAACTATTTTACAAAATTTTCCGAAATATTCCCGATTTACAAAATTACAAAATTGCCCTGGTTGTAAAAATTACTAAAATACCTCTGGATTATGAAATTACCATATTACCCTCGATTTTAATAAAATTACCTTACTTTGCAAAAGTATCCAAAAACCCTATTTTACGAAAATTCAGAATACCCTGATTTGGAAAAAAATTACAAAATTACCCCTGTTTTACAAAATTACCAAAATGACCCTCGATTTCCAAAATTCCTGCAACAACACCGATTTGGAAAGCAAATTCTCAAAAAGAACCCTAAGTTTTGTAAATTTGGAAATACCTTTGATTTATAGAGATTTTTCAAATTGACCCCGATTTATTACCAAAATACCTCTGTAGGACAAATTACGAAAATACCCCTGGGATAGGAACGGACAAAAGTGTTCGAAGAGTGAATGTGTATGGGAGATACTACGGAATGGATGTGTTTTCTTTGAATTAGGATAGAAGACTTGAAACTTTGAGTGATCGAAAGAATTACTACTAAACTCTTTACATAAAACTTCTTCGCGGATAATCAGTGGAATAAAGGCTAATTCATAAAACTTTCTTAAATCAGATTAAAGCGCAATCGTAGAAATGAGCTCTAGGGGACGTGGTCGCAATGTAAGAGGACGTGGTAGAGGCAGAATGATCGTGTCGGAACCCGTTAAATCGGGTCAAGGATCTGAGAATGAGGTACCACCGCCACCACCACCAGCAGCTGTTGGCGCTGAGCAGCAAGATCAAACAGGCAATGATGCTGTATCACAGGCTGTACTGTGAGTTCTTGAAATGGTGGCTGGAGCGGGTGGAAATATGGGAGCTCGGAAATCTGTACCCGAGCGACTTCGAGCCAATGGGGCTGAAGTGTTCCGTGGCGTATCTGGTGTGGCACCCAATACAGCTGAGTATTGGTTGGAGGCAACAGAACGAATTATGGATGAGTTGGATCTGCCCCCTGAAGAGAAACTGAAAGGAATGGTGGCACTGCTACGCGATGAAGCGTATCAATGGTGGCTCACAGTTCGGGATGGTGCCACAGCTGAGGATCTTACTTGGGAATATGTTAAGGTGGCATATCAGAAGAAGTATGTTGGGACCAGATATACTGATGCGCATGGAAGGCTTTTCTGGGGCTGGTTCAAGGGACCAAGTCCGTGGCGGAGTATGAAGCTGAATTCCTGAGGTTGAGTCGGTATGCTCGAGGAGTAGTGGCTACGGAGCATGAGCGATGTGTCCGGTTTGAGGACGGACTAAGGGATGATCTGAGGTTGTTAATCGCTCCACATCAGGAGCGAGAGTTTTCTGCATTAGTAGAAAAGGCTAAGGTAGCTGAAGGGATTGAAGACTCTGTAAGGCAGAACACGAATTGAAACAAGCAGAAGAGAGGTTTTGGTTCGTCTGGATCATCTGGGAATGTTCAGAAGAGGCCTAGAGTTGATGGGCTGCGAGGTCAGCAAGCTGCTACAGGAGGGCAATATCGTATTTGTGATCAGTGTGGGAAGAAACACTTAGGAGAATGTTGGAAAAAGACAGGAGGATGCTTCAACTGTGGGTCCAAGGACCATATGATTAAAGATTGTCCTATGAAACCAGATGGGGATCGACCAGTAGCTCAGAATATTAATCAGGCTGGTAGAGGTGGACAGCAGCCTCAGCGAGGTCGTGGTCCGAATGGCAGAGGTAATGGTGCTGGAAGAGGACGTGGAACACCTGGCCGAGGTACTGGTAATACAAAGGCAAGGCAGCCGGGCTTGGTATACGCAGTTCGCCGTAGGGAAGATGGAGACGCACCGGACGTCATAACCGTTACGTTCCTTATTTGTGGCAAGCCTTATTTTGCTTTGATTGATGTGGGCTCGACCCATTCGTATGTTGCATGTAGAGTAGTGGAAACTCTAGGCATAGCCTCTGAACTTTCTGATAGGGAGATGACTGTAGTAAGCCCACTAGGCCAAACTGTAGTGGTGAACAGGATGTTTCGGAAAGTGCCTCTAGAGATTCAGGGAGTGGTATTTTCTGTTGACTTAATGGAACTACCTTTTGGGGAGTTCGATCTTATTCTTGGAATGGATTGGTTGGGAGAACTTCGAGCTATTTTGGATTGTGCAGCTAAGCGAATGGAGTTAAGGACCCCAGAGGATAAGGAAGTAGTTATGATAGGAGAAAGAAGAAATTACTTGTTTAACGTAGTTTCTGCTTTAAAAGCTGATAAGATGGTCCGGAAAGGGTGCAAGGCATTTCTGGCCTTTGTCAGTGCATTGGATACGAAAGAAGGGGGAGTTAGTGGAGTTCGAACCGTAAGGGAATTTGTGGATGTATTTTCAGAGGAATTACCTAGAATACCCCCGGATAGGGAGGTGGAGTTTGGAATTGATCTGCTGCCTGGTACAGCTCCTGTGTCAATCGCCCCGTACAGAATGGCACCTAAGGAGTTGGGTGAGCTCAAGGCTCAAATCCAAGAACTGCTTGATCGTGGGTTTATTCGATCTAGTGTGTCTCCATGGGGAGCACCGGTCTTGTTCGTGAAGAAGAAGGACGGAACTATGCGTATGTGCATAGATTATCGTCAGTTGAATAAGCTGACCATCAAGAACAAGTATCCCTTGCCAAGGATAGACAACTTGTTCGATCAACTGAAGGGAGCAGCGGTATTCTCAAAGATCAACTTAAGGTCTGGATATCATCAGCTTAAGGTGAAGGAAGTCGATATCCATAAGACAGCTTTTCGGACAAGGTATGGGCACTTTGAGTTTGTAGTAATGCCGTTTGGGTTGACAAATGCCCCAGCTGCGTTCATGGATATGATGAACCGGGTTTTTCAACCTTCGACAACATTCTGGTGTATTCCAAGTCTGAGGAGGAACATGATGAGCATCTCCGGATTGTGTTGCTAGTGTTAAGAGAGAAAAAGCTCTATGCCAAATTCAGCAAGTGTGAATTTTGGCTTAAGGAGGTGGCGTTCTTAGGACATGTAGTGTCTGTAGAAGGAATAAGGGTGGATCCTAGGAAGATTGGGGCAGTGCTAGATTGGAAACCACCTGGGTCGGTGGCTGAGGTTCGTAGTTTCTTGGGTTCGGCAAGCTACTACTGAAGATTTGTGGAAGGGTTTTCATCGATAGCCGCGCCTTTGAAGATGTTGTTGAGGAAGGAAGTACCTTTCGTACGGACGGGTAAGCAACAGGAGAGCTTTAAGAAGCTTAAGAGGGTCTTGACTGAAGCTCCGGTTTTGATCCAGCCGGAGGCAGGGAAGGATTTTGTGGTGTATTGTGATGCTTCTCATACTGGATTGGGATGCGTATTGATGCAAGAAGGGAAGGTAGTTGCTTATGCGTCTCGGCAGTTAAGGCCACACGAGGTTAACTACCCGACTCACGATTTGGAACTGGCGGCAGTAGTCTTTGCTCTTAAGGTGTGGAGGCACTATCTTTATGGAGAAAAGTCAGTGATCTACACAGACCACAAGAGTCTTAAGTATCTGTTGACTCAGAAGGAGTTGAACCTGAGACAGCGAAGGTGGGTGGAGTTACTGAAGGATTATGATTGCTCAATAGAGTATCATCTGGGCAAGGCGAATGTAGTGGCGGATACCCTAAGTCGGAAAGTAGTGTCGGTTTTAAGGGCGATGTTTGCACATCTGAGCTTGTATGATGATGGAAGTCTGCTGGCAGAGCTGCAAGTTAAGCTGACATGGTTGAATGAAGTGAAAGAGGGACAGTTGGATGATGATGATCTAAGTGCTAAGCTACGGCAAGTGCAGAATGGAGAGTTAGAAGAGTATGGTATTAGTGACGAGGGAGTATTGTGTTTTAAGGGTAAGCTCTGTATGCTGAGGAATGAGGAGTTAAGGCAAAGGATTCTTCAAGAATCGCATAGTAGCCCTTATGCTATGCATCCTGGAGGAAGTAAGTTGTACAGAGATCTGAGGGAACAGTTTTGGTGGCCTGGTCTTAAGAGGGAAGTTACAGAATTTGTCGGCAAGTGCTTGACGTGTCAGCAAGTTAAGGCTGAACACCAAGTTCCGTCAGGATTACTTTAACTGATAATGATTCCGCAGTGGAAGTGGGAGTGAATTACCATGGACTTCGTTAGTGGGTTTCCCCTCACGCCTACTAAGAAGGACTCGGTATGGGTGATAGTGGATCGGTTGACAAAGTCAGCACACTTCATTCCAGTGCGGGTTGACTATTCTTTGCAGAAGTTAGCAAAGTTATATGTGGCAGAGATTGTAAGGTTGCATGGAGTGCAGGTATCGATCATCTCGGATAGGGATCCAAGGTTTACTTCTCGGTTTTGGAAGGCACTACATCAAGCTTTAGAAACCAAGTTGGATTTCACTACGGCTTTTCATCCGCAGTCGGACGGGCAATCTGAACGAGTAATCCAAGTGTTAGAGGATATGTTGAGGGCTGTGTGATAGACTTCAGAGGGAGTTGGGAAGAATATTTGCCTTTAGCAGAATTTGCGTACAACAACAGCTATCAAGCTAGCATTCGAATGGCACCGTATGAAGCGCTATATGGACGAAAGTGTCGCACTCCTACGTGTTGGACGGAGTTAGGGGAACGTCAAGTTTTGGGTCCCGAAATTGTGGCAGAATCTGAGGAAAAGGTTGAGATAATTCGGGCACGATTGAAGGAAGCATCTGATAGACAGAAGTCGTACGCAGATCTCAAACGGAAGGAAATAGAATTTGATGTGGGAGATCAAGTGTTTCTTAAAGTTTCGCCTTGGAAGAAGGTGATGAGATTTGGTCGAAAAGGGAAGTTAAGTCCAAGGTTTATAGGACCTTATCGGGTACTGAAGCGAGTTGGACCAGTGGCATACCAGTTGGAATTGCCTTCAGAGTTGAAGCAGATGCACGACGTATTCCATGTTTCCATGCTACGTCGTTATCAAGCGGATCCATCTCATGTAGTTCTGGTTGAAGAGGTGGAGCTAAGGCCAGATTTGTCTTACGAGGAAGAGCCGATTCAGATTTTGGAGCGAGATGTGAAAGTGTTTCGGAGGAAGTCAGTTCCTCTAGTCAAAGTATTATGGAGAAATCATAGATCGGAAGAAGCTTCGTGGGAGCCAGAAGAAGCAATGCAACAGCAATACCCTCACTTATTTCAGCCAGGTAATTTCGAGGACGAAATTATTTTTAAGGGGGTAGAACTGTAATATCCTGAAAATGGGCTTGTGCTTTTGGCTTAATTTTATGAAATAGCATGTCTTATGTGTTATGAATATGTTATGTGAATTTTTAGAACCTTGAAATGTAGGGAAATGCCTTAGAAAATATTGAGTTTTAAGTTTTAATAAGGGAGCTAAGCTTGATAAGACCTTAAGAAAATTAATAGAGGAAATTTGACATGAAAATGGGCTTGGAAAAGTGGCTACAAGGCGCCACTTAGGGCCTTAGCAAGTGACGCCATTATCAAGGGGAAGGGGCCTAGGTTCGAGTCACAAGGGAAGCAATAAGGGAATTTTTATTTTGTAGCAGAGATGAGCAGCAAGGGACGACATTAAGGCTATATTTTAGGAGCTTAAATACTTTTATTTTTAAGAGATAAAAGGTGATAAAATAATTAAGATAAGGGATAATTGATGGATTAATTTTTTTATTAATTTTATATGAGGTGATAAGAGGAGAAAAATGAGGGATTTGATAAAAGAGCATGTGTTGGCCGGCCAAGGGACTCTCTTGTTAGTATTTTCGGCCAAAAGAAGAAATTAAGGCCATTATTCATTCTTTTCCTTTGCCTTCCTTTCTCTCTGCCGAATTCTCCCTGCAACCACTCTCTTTCTCTTTTCAATTCTCCAAACCGATTTCTTCATAGCATCAAAAGCCGAATCCTTGATCAACCTCTTCTTTTCTTCTTCTTTTCGTAATCTTCCCAAAAGCCGAAAGCAAGTTCTTGTTAGCCTTAGTCGAAACTTCTCTGAGGATTCAAGCAAGGGAGTAGCCGACAATAACAGTAAGGGTGAGGATCTATTGTTATTATTCTTTAAACCAAAATTCAAGATTCTAATGCCATATATGTTCTTTGGCCGAAACCATGAAGGATTCTTTCGGGATTTGGCTTATTGTCGACTAACAATGGAGGAAGGTTTCGGGACTTTTAAAGATTCAAGGTAAGTCATGTGTATATTCGGCCAAGGGCTATTTACTTGGGATTAAATGTTAGAAATTGATCTAACATGTGTTTATAGGGGTTTCGACAGATACCAAGAGTAATTAGCAATTTCGAGATTTAGATTTATAAGGTAAGTGTACATGTACATTCGGCCAAGGCCCTATTTTGGTACTTAGATCTATTCCTTACTTCGTTTAAAAGCCGAAACTAATTAGTTAAGTGATTTTTAGTGCCTAGTCGATTGCAAGGGAGGAACTCTACAAAGTTTTGGGATTTGATCTATAGTCAAAACGACAGCAAGGTAAGGATTCGAGATTTGATTATTTGGTCGAATGGCCTTTAGCTAAAATACTATATGTTGGCCGAATGAAGAGACTAAAGATCTAAGGCAGTGGATCAGGTTTTTGGGATTTGGAGTGAACTCGATAAGTATACCAGGTGTGTACCCCACACTAACTCTTAATAGATGTATGGCTATATTTTGATATATGTGTTTATAAGAATGTGAATGTGGCTAAGGTACCATGTGATGGTACAAAGTACTCAGGTACGTTTTCCTACTCCTACTATGAGTATGATTTGATTTGTTATGGCATATTTGTAAACCTATAAGAATGTGAATAAGGAACATGGCATGATAATGCATGATTTGTATGACATGGGCATATGGGTGATTATGGAAGGGGAAGTGAATGTGGTGACTTCGGTCACATTATCTGAATGTGGTGACTTCGGTCACATTATCTGAATGTGGTGTCTCATGACACAAAATAATTATCTGGTGGCTATGCCACGAATTTTATAAGGGCGATGAGCACGTCAACTGCAGCGACTGCCTTCGATGGTGTGTAGTGGATGGAGGGTTGACTTAGTAGTCCCCATGGTGTGCAGGTTGGTACGGGTGATGTGTAGCGGATGGTAATTAGGCTTGGGTTCGAGAATGCATCATTAATTGTAAATTATGATATGTATGTATTATGATTTGATATGCCTGAATCTGTTTGGACTTAGTGTTGGATGTACACATTGAGTCTGTTTGACTCACCCCGTTGTGGGAACATTTTTTTCAGGTGGCGATCAGTGATGGACCGGGTTGGCAGGAGCTTAGTGGTGGCCATGCTCAGCAAGGAAATTTATGCTATTTGGACATTTTATTTTATTTAAGTACTTTAAATTTATTTTGGGTTTGTTTTGATTTAATAAGGCCATAGTATGAACTATTTTATGCATGCATGTTAACTATTCTCTTATGATACGAGATTTTATCAAATTAAAGGCTAAGTAAATTTTATTTAAGAATGAATTCTAAACGTTTTGACACCTAAAAGAAAATGATTTCTAACTTAAAGGTAAAACCTAAAACAATTTCGGCGTATCTTGTAACTTAAAGTTTTTGAAACTTAAGCAATGGAATTTTTATAAAAACTTATATTTCAAAAATAAACCAGTTCCAACTTGAGCCCAACCCAATTCGAGTTTTCTCCCAAAATCACTCAAAGATTTTCAAAAGATACAAACCAGTTTTTGAACCGTTTTTACTCGAGGAACATACCAGATCTGGTCGAGGCTCGTGGGCCGGGTTTGGGGTGTTTCAATAGAGATTTTTAGTTTGTGTTTTCCTAAAAGAGAACTCCTTTATTGTAACTAAACTAATAAGTTGTAACTTCAATTCATAGATAAAATTCAACAAAACAAAAAGGGGTTCTTTCTCATTTTCATTAAAACAAAATTAGCATTTTGCGTTTGTTTTAAGGATTTATCAAACCAACTAGATATTGGGTTGTACCCGTTACGTTATATAAAAAGCATTTTGATTCCTGTCATAACTGTACCATACTTTAAAAAAGTATTTCTAATCTCGAATTCTAAAAATATGTCTTGATTTTTTTTCTTACATTTTATTATACAAACATAGGATTTCTTTAGATCACTTCAAATTGATACATTATTTGTATATACACTCGTTGGGTTGAAAACAGGGGAAGGAGATATAGTAATTCAGATAAATAATGATTCATAAAGTTACAAAATTCAAACTTAATGGGTTAGTTTCGACAACCTAGTTAAAGCTCTTATATATCTTATATATATGTGCTCCGCGATCCGCTATAGTATAAATATAAAAATTTTATTATTATATTATTTAATTATTTATTATTATAAATTGACTATTATAAAAATAACAAATTACTATAACACTAACATAACAAATACAAATGGGGCGATGAGTAACATAACAAATACAAATTATTGATGCTCTATTACATTGCTCTTCATGAAATGCTTCATAGACCTTACATATTGAATCCTATATCATTTCATTGCTATTTCTGTTTCTCTCTTTCTCTCATCCTTCTATTTATACACATACTTTCTATTTTGCTTCACAATTTCGATCTATTCATAATCTGATTGGTTTTGTCTTTTACTTAATGCAAAAAAAAAATCAGTTGCTATAATGATATGGCCAATATATCATATCTTGACTGATTCTTTGGATCCAGATAATCCGAATAAAGTGAAATATGTCAATTTTTTTTCCAAAATTATCTAATACAAAATAAATCTTTGACAGGAGGTTGATCAGTTAATTTAATAAGAAATGGGGGTTAGCGCTCGATTTCGTTGGTCCCATCCAATTCAAGTGCATGCAATTGGATTGTTTCCTTATTCAATGAAGGAATTTTTAAGTTCAACCAACCTATTTTAAAAATAGGAAATGGATAGATAAAAATTTTAGGAGAGTCTTTCATTTGTCCATCATTATAAGCAACACCATCCATATTATCTATGGAATTCGAACTCGAACTCTATTTATGATTCCTTATTTCTATCTTATTAGCCTTGTTTCAATTTCATTTCGTATTTTATTTTAGCATATAGATTTTTTTTTTTACTTTACATCCAACCTCTCCCCCCTTTTTCCATCTATATTCCCTTCTTCTTTTTTCATTTCAGGGCTGAATTTGCCTATTTTCACATCTAGGATTTACATGTACAACATATATTACTGTCAAGGGTGAATTTCTTATTTCTTATTATTGATCTTATAATATATAATATCTAATTTATATTAGATGTTAGAAAATTAATTCTATTATATATTTATCTATTCTATTATATTTATATTCTAATATATGCCATGGGAAGGTTATATGCGAGAGACGACTTTGCACTATAGTTAGCTCAGCACCAATCACGAATCCCCAAGGAATTCCTAGAATTCTTGTTATACATTCGTTCTAACCTTCAATTCTCTTTTCTAGGTTCATTGATATTGAATCAATCGAACGCACTTCTAGCACTTGTTCCACTTTTGGAAGACTCATATTAGGATACTTGTGGGCCAAGTAAGGCATCTCGAAAGCCTATATAAACACCCTAGAGGGCAACCTAAAAGGGGAGTTTGACAGAAGGCCTCTGTCAGGGCTTTTGACAGGAGCAAAGCCAGAGAGAGCTGAAATTAGGGAATTACTCGAAGAAAGCCAATTGATCCATCTCAGAAGCCGGAACCACACTCAAGATTGAGGATCTTCCCTTCAATTTCCTTCAGGGGGTTTTGATACGGTCCGCCTCGGGGAGAGTCGAAACATATGCAGGTTGCCCAATCATCTACGAGGAGGAATCAAGCCTTCGAAAAATATGTATGAGTTTGCGGAAGCTTTAATTGAATAAAAATAGGAGATGGATGGAATGAAATAAAAAAATAATAGATAAATAGCTTAGGAATAATTTTGATGGAGATGGATGCACGAGCTTAAACAAGAAAAATTGATTCAACACTATGAGAGTGTCACCTCGGATTCTATGATGTTTAAGGTGGTAATATGGAAAAATCGATATGGACCAAGACCCGTTATCTAAAAAGATAAGAACCGTTGGTATAATTTGATGGATGAGATACGATTGACGCCACAAGCAAACTTGATAAGTCAAAACGAAACTCGTACGAAAACGAAGAGGAGATAAACTCACTCAAATGAACAAGAGTTCATAAATTTCCTTAAGTCTAAATTTCTTAAATGAGAATTACATAGCCTTTTTATAGGCTCAACAAAGGCTAACTAAATGGTCTTCTAACCTTGTCCTTTAACCCTTAAGTTTTTGAAAAGGCACCAGCAACCTTGTCCTTTAACCCTTAAGTTTTCGAAAAGGCACCAGCAACATTGTCCCTTAACCTTTAGGTTTTTGAAAAGGCACCTAGCAACCTTTTAACCCTTATGTTCACCAAAAGGCACCTATCAATAAAATAATTAAAATGAGCCAAGAATGAGCTAATAACGAGCTCGTGTGATTGTTTGGTAGCTAGTATAGTTGGCTTTAAATAAATTGTAAATGTTCGGTGTGTTCTTGAAGTCCTTTCTTTCTTTGTTCCAGATTTGTGCCACTAAAGCTGAAGTGGCATCCTTAAGTCGTTTAGCACGGCTACGTGTAATTGGTCCATTGGGCAGCTCGAGGGTGTCTCGGTTGAGTTCTGTCATAGGTGCGTTCGTATCATTCCCTCCCTCTTTAAGTTGATTCGTCCTCGAATCATCACCTACATCAAAAGGAGACAGATCAGAGACATTAAAACTCGCGCTCACGTTATAGTCACCTAGTAAGTCCAATTTTTACGAGTTGCCATTTATTCGTTCAAGGACTTGAAATAGACCGTCCCCCCTTGGGAGAAGTTTGGATCGCCTTTTCGTGGGAAACCTTTCTTTTCGCATATGAACCCAAACCCAGTCTCCTGGTTCAAAGAGAATGCGTCTACGACCTCTGTTGGCTCGTTGGACGTATTACTCGGTTCTTGCCTCGATATTCTCGCGCACCTTTCTATGTAGTTCCTTTACATAGTCCGCCTTTTTTCTGGCATCAGAATGGATAAATTTGTCAGAAGGCAATGGGAATAAATCCAGAGGAGTGAAAGGGTTAAACCCGTAAACAATCTCGAAGGGAGAAAATTTAGTTGCGGAATGAACAGCTCGATTATAAGCGAATTCAATGTGGGGCAGACAATCTTCCCACGTCTTGAGATTTTTTTGCACCAATGCTCGTAAGAAGGTCGATAGGACTCGGTTCACCACCTCGGTTTGTCCATTCGTTTGAGGATGACAAGTGGTCGAAAATAGCAATTTCGTCCCTAGCTTTCCCCACAGAGTTCGCCAGAAATGGCTTAAGAATTTTACGTCCCAATCAGACACGATTGTTCTCAAAACTCCATGCAATCGAACGATTTCCCTAAAAAACAAGTTTGCAATATACACAACATCGTCAGTTTTAGAACAAGGAATAAAATGAGACATTTTAGAAAAATGATCAACTACAACAAAAATCAAATCCTTCCCCATTTTAGATCTCGGTAAGCCAAGGATAAAATCCACGGAGATGTCGGTCTAAGGAGTGTCCAGAATAGGAAGGGACGTGTATAAACCATGAGGCTGAACCCGTGATTTAGCTCGTTTGTAGGTTATGCAACGATTGCAGATCCGTTCAATGTCCTTTTGCATTCCTGGCCAGAAAAAATGTTCTTGAAGAGTGGACAATGTTTTGTCTCTTCCAAAGTGACCCATAAGGCCACCACTATGTGCCTCTAACACAAGCATGTATCACATAGAGCCTTGCGGTATGTATAACTTGTTTTCCTTGAAAAGGAATCCTTCATGCCTATAAAACTTATCAAAAGCACCACTCTCGCAAGCATTATAGACATTTCCAAAATCAGCATCATTAGAATACAATTCCTTGATGTGATGAAAACCAAGCAGTTTAGAGTCAAGGGTAGTCAATAAAGTGTACCTTCGTGACAATACATCAACTACTACATTTTCTTTGCCCTTTTTGTATTTAATTACGTACGGGAATAACTCTAAGTATTCGATCCACTTTGCGTGCCTTTTATTGAGCTTATGTTGACCTTTAATGTACTTGAGTGCTTCATGATCAGAATGAATAACAAACTCTTTTGGTCTTAAGTAATGTTGCCAGGTTTCGAGCAATCTAATCAGGGCGTACATCTCTTTATCATACACTGGATAGTTAAGGGCAGCTCCATTTAATTTCTCGCTAAAATACGCCACCGTTCTTCCATTTTGTGTTAGAACGGCTCCAATCCCTACACCTGAAGCATCACACTCAATTTCAAAAGTTTTAGTAAAATCGGGAAGGGCTAATGATGGGGCTTTTACAAGACATTCTTTAATCGTATTAAAGGACCGTTCTTGTTCATCAGACCAATGGAAGGCTGAAGTCTTCTTAATTACGCTCATTAAAGGAGCGGCTATCGTGCTGAAATTGGGAACGAATCGTCAATAAAAACTAGCCAATCCATGAAAACTCCGGACTTGGATGATCATCGTAGAACGTGGCCATTCTTGGATGGTGCGGATTTTCTCTTGATCTACTTGCAGGCCATTTGCACTCACAACATAACCTAGAAAAACAACCTTGTCAGTGCAAAAAGAACACTTCTTAAGATTAGCGTACAATGCCTCTTTTCGTAACGTTTCTAAGATCGCACGCAAGTGTTGCACATGTTCCTCCAAGGATTTACTGTACACTAAAATATCATCAAAATAAACAACACATGATTTTCCAATAAAAGCTCGTAAGACATGATTCATAAGATGCATGAAAGTACTTGGGGCGTTTGTAAGTCCGAATGGCATTACCAACCATTCGTACAAACCTAACTTTGTCTTGAAGGCTGTCTTCTATTCATTGCCTTCTCGCATTCTAATTTGGTGATAGCCACTTTTGAGATCAATCTTTGTGAAGATTCGTGCTCTGCTTAACTCGTCGAGTATGTCGTCGAGTCGGGGTATCGGGTGTCGATATTTGACAGTAATCTTGTTGATGGCGTGATAGTCAACACACATACGCCACGAACCATCTTTCTTTGGCACTAGTAATACCGGTACCACGCAGGGACTAAGACTTTCTCAGATATATCCCTTGTCTAGTAATTCGGTGATTTGCTTTTGGAGCTCCTTTGTTTCCTCGGGATGCTCCGATACGCAGGTCAATTGGGTAGAGCAACTCCTGGAATAAAGTTAATTTGGTGTTCTATGCCTCGAATGGGCAGTAAACCACTTGGTATCTCCTCCAGAAAGATACCCTCAAATTCCTGAATCAGAGACAACATAGAAGAAGGAAGATTCTCGGGTAAGTCGCTAGTGTTCAAGAATGATTCCTTACATAGAAGGATATACATCGGTTGTCTAAGACATAATGCTCTTCGTATATCACTTGCTCTCTCAAAAACACTCATCTTACCACTCTCTTCTGCATCTCTATTTTCTTTTAACTCTTATTTTTCTTCCCTCTCATCAGTGTTTTTATTTTTCACTCTCTCATTTTTTTGACTTTTTCTTTTGTCTTCTTTTCTTTTTCTTTTGTTTGGTCAATAGGGAGCTTGAGTTTCTATTGATCATCGAACACTTGCTTGGGAGTAAGGGGTGCAAGCGTTACATTCCTTCCATAATGCTCGAAGGAATACCGATTGGTGTAGCCATCGTGCATCACTCGACAGTCGTACTGCCATGGATGTCCCAAGAGTAAGTGGCCCGCGTGCATCGGCACTGCGTCACACAGCACTTCATCGGAGTATTTCCCGATGCTGAAGGATACTAACACTTGCTTTGTAACTTTAAGCTCTCTGCTATCGTTAAGCCATTGGAGCTTATAAGGAGCCGGATGCTTGGTGGTTGCCAAGCCTAACTTTTCCACCATAAGAGTACTTGCTACGTTCGTACAACTCCCTCCATCAATGATAAAGCTACAAACCTTACCTTGCACTTGGCATCTTGAATGAAAAATATTTTCTCGTTGCTCCTCTTTTCCCACACCTTGAAGATTGGGGCTTCGCTTCACAACGAGCAATTCACCGTCCACAGGTTGTTCTAAGTCCTCATCAGCCTCAGAATTGGATTCGGATTCATATTCTTCTTCATCTTCCGTTTCTATCTCACCATTAATCTGCATCACCATAGTTCGTCTATTCGGGCATTGACTTGTGATGTGTCCTCTACCAAGGCATTTGAAGCATTTTATGTCCCTTGATCTCGCATTAAAACTTTCTGGAGTCTTGCCTTTGTCTGTTTCAGCCAAAGGTTTCTTTGTCTTAGGGGTGAAAGTAGAGTCCTTTGACTTGCTCGCGGGGAATCCCTTGCTCGAGCTTTGGCCCTATTTAGAAGGTTTAGCGTTGGAGTAACTTTGGAATGCTCCTTTCTGCCTCAATTGCTTTTCTACCTTAATGGTCATGTGGACCATATCTTCCATTTCAACATAGTGTTGTAATTCTACAACATTTGCTATCTCACGGTTAGGCCCGGCTAAAAATCGAGCCATGGTAGCTTCTCGTTCTTCTTGTATATCAGCTCGGATTATTGCTACCTCCATCTCTTTGTAATAATCTTCGACGCTTTTCATTCCTTGAGTAAGGTGTTGGAGTTTTTGATGTAACTCCCAATGGTAGTAAGAGGGAATGAATCGTCGTCTCATGGCTGCTTTCATCTCGGTCCAAGTGGAAATTGGATGTTCTCCGTTTCGCCTCCAGTTTGTGGTTAACTGATCCCACCATATCATAGCGTAGTCGGAAAACTCTATGGCGGCTAATTTGACCTTTTTATTTTTGGAGTAGTTATGACAATCGAACACAAGTTTGATCTTCTTTTCCCATTCCAAATAGGCTTCAAGATCTGACTTGCCTTGAAAATGAGGAATGGTCAACTTGATGTTCTTGAGATCATCGTCTTCTCGCCTCCGATCTCTTTGATCACTTGCTCGTGGACCTCTTCTTCGTTCATTCTGTCTGGAAGTTTGATTGCTGTCAACTTCACTTGGTTCGTATAAGTCGTTGTCATGCAGCCAAGGTCATTCTTGTTCCCTTCTCGAAATTGGAGGAGTGTTTGCTCGTTGTCTCTGTTCATCTCTTTGGTCCAAACGTTCGGTGATAGAATGGAGCAAGCGTGTGACTTCTCGTAATGCAACTTGCATTTGCAAATCAGAACCTCTACCTCCGGGAACATTCCTTTGTGGTTGCAATCCTCTTTCACCACCAGCGGCATCTGACACTTCGTCGCTCACTACTCATCGTTCGGGACTCCTAGACGTATTGAACAAGATTAAAGAAACCTCACAAAAAACCTCACTTGATCACTCACAAAGAAAATAAATATTGAACACTCACGCTCGTGTTTTTTTTTACTCAATTTTTAGCTTTTCTTTTAATGAAATCTCTCTTGCCTTTTTCCACTCGAATTCACTTCTCTAAATTCTAGAAAGTTGCCTTCGACTTACTGGCAACTTGTAGGTCGGTTTCAAGGAGCTAAAAGGATAAACTGTTTAGGTAAGGGTAGGTTTTTTTTTTCAAATTTTTTTTTGAACTTCAAATATATTATAATGAAATACAAGAAATAAAAATTACAACTTAATTTTTTTAAACCTTTTTTTTTCAAATTTTTTTTTAATTTTTTTTTGAACTTCAAATATACTATAATGAAATACAAGAAATAAAAATTACAACTTGAAAATTTTTTTTAAACTTTTTTTTCAAAATTTTTTTCAAATTTTTTTGAATATTTTTTTTAACTTACGAACCTAGTCCTGACTTTACGATGGTCTTCAACAATCCTCGTTTTGTAGCTCTGATACCAGATGATACGATCCGTGTAACACCCCTTACCCGTATCATATGTCGGAACCGAGTACGAGGCATTACCAGACTTAACAATACATTTTGTCAAATTAATTAACACATATATAAAATGACTTAGTCAGGTCCCTATACATGCCATAACTTAAATCATTTCAAAATAAAGATACCCATAGATAGCTTGATAGTGTGAAGCGATCTCCGACGACCTCCAACCCGAGCTTGTTTAGTAAGACTCTGTATCATGGGAAAGGAAAGGGGGTAAGCTTATAAAGCTTAGTAAGTTCACATGTAAAAATAATAAGCATTAGCAATGAATTTAGCTTACTACTAAGCTGTCATAACTTGCATAAATAATGCTAAGTTTTTACTTTCCCAACTTACTCACTTGTAGCCTTATCAAAGCCTCAACATGACAAATCCTCACAACAAGTTCTCAAAGTGATACAATCATTAAATCACATGCTTATACCTTATTACTCATGTTCACATTAATCTGTCTACTTGAATCGCTTCACTAAATTATTTATTTCTTGAACTACAGAGCTCCAAATTTCAAACCGCTAATTTTCCCTGAAACTAGACTCACATATCTTCATACCATAAAATTTCTAGAATTTTTGGCTTAGCCAATTAGTACAGTTTATTCATTAAAATTTCCTCTATTTCACTATTCATCTATTCTGAAAACTTTTCCCTATGAATCAATTTTCTCCTTGTGCAGAATTCAAATGATGTTATAATTTGTTTCATTTGAAACTAGACTCATTAAAAAATCTAACCATATAAATTATGTCCCAAAATTATTTTTTTACAATTTTTAATGAATTTTCCAAGTCAGAACAGGGGATCTCGAAATCACTCTAAACTAGTCTCACTAAAATCTAGATATCTCTAAATACAGAATTTCTTTGCTTTCTCTATTTATTTCATATGAAAATAGACTCAATAAGATTTAATTTCATGTCTCACTCAACTACTAATTCCATTTCTACAATTTTTGGTGATTTTTCAAATTTACTATACTGCTGCTGTCCAAAACTGTTTTATTTCTAAATTTCTCTCTTTCATGTTTTCTTTATAGTAACTTTCATTGGAACACTTACTCCGTATCAATCTTACCAAAGTTCAATCACATATCGAGCACATTGCTCATAAGTTTACACGCATATACTTGCACTTATTCATCACATAATCATATTCAATTACACTTAGTCGTTACATAGCCACATTGTAATTTCACTTAGTCAATTTCCCGTTGAACTCATTGGAATATTAACGGATACATCGGAATATTGCACATAGTGCCACACTTGTAGCCAAAGCTACTTCATATCAGTTATCACACATAGGCTCGTTCTCGAGCTATTCATATTCGAGGGTCTGCTCACACAAGCTGTCGGTCATACGTAACTACTCAGTGCTTCTCACACAAGCTGTCAGGTAACCGCAACACATGCAGGATTACCCAGCCACTGGTAGAACTTATAAGACCAGCACCCGTTTCACATAATCACAATCTCGGGTCTGCTCACACAAGCTGTCGGTCAATACGTAACTACTCAGTGCTGCTCACACAAGCTGTCGAGTATCCGTAACACATATCAGATAACTCAGCCACCGGTAGAACGTACGGACCAGCACCCGGATCACTTATTCCACTTAGATTTCACATAAGTTTCAAGTGAACATGTCACTCATATCCATTTTTATTCCTAAGGTTCAACCGGGAAATTTCTCACTTGTCGATATTTTGTCAATTACATCAAATATTCAACCACAGTTCATACCATTTATCAAAATATGAAAACGTAAGTAAAAACAATGATTTATTTACATACAAACTTACCTCGATACCAAAATGGCCATTTTGCCAACTTTCCCGATTTTCAATTTTCCTTCCGTTCTAGGTCCAAATCTCGTTTTTCGGGGTCTAAAACATCACATTTCACTTATTTAATTAATGTATATTCAAAACATTCCTTAACTCAACTTTTGCAAAATTACAATTCTGCCCTTAAACTTTTACATATTTACACTTTTGCCCCAATACTCGAAAATTAAACTCCAGCCCTTATTCTTATGTTTTATAACATGCTAATCATTTTTCTCTTCTATGGCAACATCAAATTCTCACTCTAACATGTACTTATGAACATTAGGTATTTTTACCGATTATGACGTTTTACTCGTTTTCACGTAAAACCGCTTAGTAAAAGTTGTTTAACATAATTTCAGCCTTTATATTCTATCATAAAACATCAAAATACACACTTTTCACCTATGGGTAATTTTCCAAAGATGAACCCTAGCATGAATTATTGGTAGCATAAGCTAAATCGAGCTACCAGGACTCCAAAATCGTAAATAACTTGAAAAACGGGGCTAGAACGGACTTACCATGAGCTTGGAAAGTTTAGAAAACCCTAGCCATGTCTTCTCTTGGTAAATTTCATCCATATGAAGAAGATGGACATATTTGGCGTTTAAATTTTGTTTTTAATTCATTTAATTCACTAAATTACCAAAATGCCCCTTAAAAAAATTCTTTTGAAACATACCCATCCATGTCCATTTTTGTCCACCAACTTAACCAATGGTCTAATTATCATTTAAGGACCTCCAATTTAAAATTTCATAACAATTGGACACCTCTAACATGTAGAACTCAACTTTTGCACTTTTTACAATTTAGTCCTTTTGACTAAATTGAGTGCCCAAACGTCAAAATTTTCGAATGAGATTTTCACGAAATCATTCCGTGAAATTGTAGACCATAAAAATATAAGTAAAATAAATTTCTCAACATCGGATTTGTGGTCCCAAAACCACTGTTCCGTTTAGGCCTTATTTCGGGATGTTACATTTCTCCCCCTTAGGCGCATAGGCCCAAAAATTCAGGATGTTACAGTTCTACCCCCTTAAGGAAATTTCATCCTCGAAATTTCCAACTAACTATTAATCGTACTACCCAAGTCTCACCACTATGCTTTTGCTGCGCACTCTAATTCTAAAGCCAAAAGAAACACTTAGTATACTATGGTAGAGTACGCACCAGTATTCGCATCTAGAGCGCCCTCGTCCCCTTATACTCATTCTACCGATTCGTGTTTATCTGATGAATTATTAATTTCTTTCACTGATTAACCACGAACAATCTTATGAACAGTAGTTTAAAAGTAGTTCTTTCGAATTCTAAATTATATCTACGAGTTTCAGTCTCAAGTTTATCCTCTAATTCTAGAAACCACATACATTCAACCAGCATACATCAATCACACAAGTAGCATCCATGCACACACATTCATCGCATAAGGGTATCTTCGTTATTTCACTACCCAGGGTTTTTTTCCGTAGTTTTGCCCTACAAGGTATTTTTTTCCAAATAAAGTGTCTTGGTAATTTTCTTTGAATTAGAGGTACTTTGGTACACTTTTTTTTTAAAGCAAGGGTATTTTGGAAAACAAGTTTTTTTTTCTGAAATAGAGATATTTTGATGTTGTTGTTGTTTTTTTTCTTTTTGAAGTAGGGGTACTTTGGAAAATTTAATTTTGCAAACCGGGTTACTTTTGTAAATCTAGGGGTTTTCGGGTAAATTTGCAAAACATGGGTATTTTATAAAATCACGGTTATTTGGAAATTTTCACAAACCAAGGGTATTTTGAAAATTTTGCCAACCGGAGTGTTTCAGTAATTTCACAAATTTCGATAGTTTTACAATTCTGGGGTATTCTGAGAAATTTTCACAAATCAAGTGTATTTTAGAAATTTTACAAAACTTGGGGGTATTTTGGTTGCAAAATAGGGTGGCTAGTCCCTTTCGGGTTTTAATTATAGATTTTGGCCCATCAACAAGTCCTCGTGGCTAAGGTGAACAGTCACTACGCACCAGGTAGGATTCTAGCGAAGAGGAGGTGAGTCACTAGGACTGCTAAGTACCAAGCTCTTCCTGAATCCAATCCTAGACATCCGTATGCCTGTTGCCACACCCTAACCTATTGACTTGTTCACGGGTTTGTTAGTTGGATTAAATCTTATGAATTTAGAGAGTGATTTAAACTAAACCTAAAGTCCATCAATGTCTAATATTCTAGCCTACGTCCCTCAAGCCCATTAAGCCCACATGTATATCACAACAAGAGTTTAGAATACTTACCTGCGTGGATCGGGTGCCGGTAGACTCGAAGGCCATATCTTCAACAAGGACACATTTTTTTTTCAAATTCACATCACTTTACAAAACATTGCTAAGCCCATTTCACAGCTCGAGTTTTGAACTGTGCTCTGATACCAAATTGTAACACCCCAAACCCGGCCCATACGTTTCGACCAGATCTGGTATGCTACGGGTTGAACGTTAAAATCTTTTGCTAAGTTGGTTTTAGAAAATCATAGTTATTAGGCAATATTTGAATAAATAAGTGACATTTGAAAAGAAACCTTGTATTATTATTATTTGGTATAAATAAACCCCTAACATAAATTCATAAGTTGCAAATATTAAAAAAACTACTTAGGCGAATATAAACTATGGGGCCTTATTACCTAAATATTCCCAAAATAAAACTTAAAGGAAAACCGAAAATAATCTATGAAAATAAAAAGACTTGATGGCCCCTCGAGTCCGTCTCGGCTCCCATGTCCACGATCTACTGCTCATCTGAAAAGTTAGGGAAAAATAATAAGGTGAGTCACCAAGACTCAGTGTGTATATCCCGAAAACGCATAAAAGGCTTGGGCCCACAAACACATTATGAGCCCTAGCCCATACATAATGGCAACAATCATAATCACATGACAGATAATAAATGATGCAAAGCCCAACCCGTCCTAGAATTCCATCTTCTACACACCAACCCGTACCAACCATCACACCTTGGGGATTTCTACAATCAACCCACCAACCGCTACACACCATATCGACAGTCATACTGCCTACTCCTTATCAATCAGGAATTTTAACATGGGTTTTCTACCACCGATCACCAAGTGACCTAACATTTCATTTCGTGGGTTTTCTACCACCGATCACCATGTGTCTAACATTTCATTATGTGGGTTTTCTACCACCGATCACCATGTGATCTAACATTTCATTAGGTGGGTTTTCTACCACTGATCACCATGTGATCTAACATTTCATTAGGTGGGTTTTCTACCACCGATCACCATGTGACCAATCATGCTCTTCCCCTTTTCATATCAAACCCATCCCATGCATACATTAATGCAAAATCAAACAATCTACTACCTAAGAGATTACAGTCTCTCGCATACATCGATACACATAGAGAAGTTCTATGATTACGTACCTGGCATTCCTTGCCTAACCCTTTTTGGGTTTCATTCGACTGTCTACACAGCCACTTTCCAGTTTTTTAGCCCATAACATAAACATACATATATTCATACAGATTAGAGATCTACACATGACTGTTCATACAGCCTCATTTTCCGGCTTTTCAGCCCCTAACAGGTATAATACAAAATAAAACTTATGTGATAAGGATCTACACACCTAATTATCGTTAGAACGACACCCTCTAAGTTGACGCTATCCGTAGCCAACACCACTGCTATCTACCTAAGGTGTTGTTCAAAAGCCGGTCCACAACCAAATGGCCAATCTTGAACGGCAGATACCGCTCGTTTCTTAAACTTAGGGATTCTCTCCTTTGCCTAATCCGTATTTAATCCCATCACAAGTCCTTGTCAGAACTACTATCACAATATATGATCGTTAATCCTCATCATAAAGTTAAGATCTTGTATACAATGAACGAATCTAGTAAAAATCTAGGGAAAATCTCCTTACCTTAAAATCCCGAAATTGGAGACTAACGATTTTTAGTTTTTAGATCTAGACGACCAAGTTTCCTTCAAATCCCGGAATGCCGCCCAACATAGAACCATTAAACTATTAGCTTTTCGGCTTTTGCCTTTCAAAAACTGAAATAAAACGTGAGAAACTAACAGAAGTCTACACTTACCTTAACACAGGAGATTCGGCTAGCACTAGAGAGAAGATTCGGCAATGCCAAATAAAAAGATTTAAATGCCGGAAGAATAGAACTAACTCACAAATGGGATGAATAGAGAAAAACTATGGAGATTTCGGCTTTTTAGAGAAATCGGCACAAGAGGAAAAGAATGGAAAAGAGAGTGAAGGGAGAGGTTTCGGCTTTTGAAGAAATTAAAGAAAAGAAATTGTAGAGGGAGATACTAAGAATTTCGGCACAAAGAGTGAAGAGGAAATTAGGGCTTAAATGCAAGAAGCAATGAGATATCCCCCTATTTATAGAAATTTCGGCACTTCTGTCAAAAAGCCGAAAGTACCCTTCTTGATAACTAAAAATCAGGCTAATAAAAAGGGAAAATTTGGCACCCCTTTTCTATGAAGTAGCCGAATT
The DNA here is from genome assembly GCA_005393395.2 of Gossypium australe. Lineage (NCBI taxonomy): Eukaryota > Viridiplantae > Streptophyta > Magnoliopsida > Malvales > Malvaceae > Gossypium > Gossypium australe. The sequence continues at coordinate 122,336,348 of CM016624.1, read as the reverse complement.
CTTTACTCCTCTAGGTGATGGAATTTGGGCCAACACCTAGCCTTGCAGATAGCTCCTATCTTTTCTCCTTTTATCTTCCATATTATCAACTATAATATCTACATTATCCTATTTATATAAACCCTCCTATTTTTGATCTTTGTTGCCATCCACTCCACCTAACCCAAATGCCGAAAATTAGCTAACTTAAATTAAAAGAATTGGGCTCCATGAAACTTAAATTTTGGGCCCCTATCTCCCTTGTTGTGGCGTCACCTCCTTGCTCCCTAAGTGGCGCCACTGACCACTGGGCCACAAGCCCATTTTGATAATTTAAACACAGATACCACCTTTTAAAACTCTATAGTGCCCAAACAAAAATTTCACCAAGGCCTTGACCACATCCTGAGCCCAATTTGGACCCCTAACAGTTAAATTAACTCATTACTCATTTTCACCCATTAAGCGCATAGGCCCAAAAATTCAGGATGTTACATGATCACTCACAATCTTTCAATAGCTTAATTCATCACCACTGTCTTAAACTCAAATTTTGCTATGCCATCAGATATATTAAACTCTCGAAACCAAGAAACATATGACAATCCTCGTTAAACAAACAGTGTCATCAAATTTTTCAATACAAACATAATAATAACCATCTCTAAATTACTAATCGAACAGCTCTTTTTAATGTAATATTAACTGTCTGAAAACATGAACCATTACTTTACATTTTAGAAAATATACACATTCAAATTCGTTCATTGGTGCGTCACTGAAAAATTATAATTCCATTGTGTTCCAAAGTTGATTATAACAGAGATAAAACATATTCTATACAAATATAAACAGAACAATAGCCAAAAGAAACAGTAGAATCATTTCATATAAGTTCACTGTCAACTCTTATCTCAAACGTAATGGAATTAAATTTCAATAAAAGATAGTGGAATACCAATCATAGATCAATCAAACTGACGATTCTTTACTCAGAAAACAAGCAATCATAATTGTCTCTGAAAAGATACGAAAACATAAAATGCCCAAAAGAGATAGTCATAAACTGCTCAACTATGACTGTCATATTTAAACATCTTCACATGTCAAACATCATTCTTCTGACTAATTCTGCCCTCACTAATTTCCACATTATTTCTTTCACTAGAGAAAATCAGTTCAGAAAAGTTTCAGTTAATACTTCCTTTCAGTATCTTATCTGACTAAGTTGATTTATCAAAGTTAATTTTTTCACTAATTATGATATTGTATAAACCAAATAATTCTTGAGTCAATATGATATTTCTCTAATCCTGTCCTTCATTTTTCAACCATCCTCAGTCTTTGATCATATCTATATTTATTCTATAACTGAACTCTTTGATTCCACACTTAGGAACTTAATCAACATGATTCTCATGAATTTCCGTTATAAACACCTCATCGGCAAGGGGGTGAGGTCGTACAGCCTCTAACTCGATTCTCACACATATATATATACATATGACACATATTTCATTATCAACATGTGTCATTATAACTATACGACCCACTTCGAACAATTTATCATTCATATTTGCCTGACATAAAATTTTCAATTATCTCATTCAAACAAGTGCACTCATTCATACATTCTACAAAATTTGAATAACTTACTTATCACATTCACTAATCAATTTTTGTCAAGCATGCTACAGTATGTGGAGGTCAGAAAAATATGAATAAGCATATTACTATATAAACTTTCATTTCACACATTATCACATATACACATTACGAATTCTTATTCATACTTTTCCGAGTTTAACTCATCATTGCTACACTTTATTCAAATACTTCAATAACACTATTAAATGGTCGGATATAGCTCGGTTGGAGAGTACTTCTCTTTTAATAAGATTATCCTCAATCACGTCGGAAGGCATCACACTATCACATATTGGTGGCATGTATAGCTAGACTCTCACACTTGCTATGTTAGTCCGAGAACCGACTAAACCATAGCTCTGATACCACTAAATGTAACACCTCTTACCCGTATCATATGTCGGAACCGAGTACGAGGCATTACCAGACTTAACAATACATTTTGTCAAAGTAATTAACACATATATAAAATGACTTAGTCAAGTCCCTATACATGCCATAACTTAAATCATTTAAAAATAAAGATACCCATAGATAGCTTGATAGTGTGAAGCGATCTCCAACGACCTCCAACCCGAGCTTGTTTAGTAGGACTCTGTATCATGGGAAAGGAAAGGGGGTAAGCTTATAAAGCTTAGTAAGTTCACATGTAAAAATAATAAGCATTAGCAATGAATTTAGCTTACTACTAAGCTGTCATAACTTGCATAAATAATGCTAAATTTTTACTTTCCCAACTTAATCATTTGTAGCCTTATCAAAGCCTCAACATGACAAATCCTCACAACAAGTTCTCAAAGTGATAAAATCATTAAATCACATGCTTATACCTTATTACTCATGTTCACATTAATCTGTCTACTTGAATCGCTGTCACTAAATTATTTATTTCTTGTGCTACAGAGCTCCAAATTTCAAACCGCTAATTTTTCCTAAAACTAGACTCACATATCTTCATACCATAAAATTTCTAGAATTTTTGGCTTAGCCAATTAGTACAGTTTATTCATTATAATTTCCACTATTTCACTATTCATCTATTCTAACCACTTTTCACTACTAATCAATTTTCTCCTTGTTTACACGCATTTGAAACTAGACTCATTAAGGAATCTAACCATATAAACTATGTCCCAAAATTAGTTTTGTACAATTTTTAATGATTTTTCCAAGTCAGAACAAGGGATCTCGAAATCACTCTGAACTAGTCTCACAAAAATCTAAATATCTCAAAATACAAAATCTCTTTGCTTTCTCTGTTTATTTTATATGAAAATAGACTCAATAAGATTTAAGTTCATATCTCACTCAACTACTAATTCCATTTATACAATTTTTGGTGATTTTTCAAAATTACTCTACTGCTGCTATCCAAAACTGTTTTATTTCTAAATTTCACTCTTTCATGTTTTCTTTATAGTAACTTTCATTGGAACACTTACTCCGTATCAATCTTCCAAAGTTCAATCACATATCGAGCACATTGCTCATAAGTTTACACGCATATACTTGCACTTATTCATCACATAATCATATTCAATTACACTTAGTCGTTACATAGCCACATTGTAATTTCACTTAGTCAATTTCCCGTTGAACTCATTGGAATATTAACGGATACATCGGAATATTGCACATAGTGCCACACTTGTAGCCAAAGCTACTTCATATCAGTTATCACACATAGGCTCGTTCTCGAGCTATTCATATTTGCGGGTTTGCTCACACAAGCTGTCGGTCATACGTAACTACTCAGTGCTGCTCACACAAGCTGTCAGGTATTCGCAACATATGCAGGATTACCCAGCCACTGGTAGAACTTATAAGACCAGCACCCATTTCACATTATCACAATCTCGGGTCTGCTCACACAAGCTGTCGGTCAATACGTAACTACTCAGTGCTGCTCACACAAGCTGTCGAGTATCCGTAACACATATCAGATAACTCAGCCACCAGTAGAACGTACGGACCAGCACCCGGATCACTTATTCCACTTAGATTTCACATAAGTTTCAAGTGAACATGTCACTCGTATCCATTTTTATTCCTAAGGTTCAACCGGGAAATTTCTCACTTGTCGATATTTTGTCAATTACATCAAATATTCAACCACAGTTCATACCATTTATCAAAATATGAAAACGTAAGTAAAAACGATGATTTATTTACATACAAACTTACCTCGATACCAAAACGGCCATTTTGCCAACTTTCCCTATTTTCAATTTTCCTCCCGTTCTAGGTGCAAATCTCATTTTTCGAGGTCTAAAACATCACATTTCACTTATTTAATTAATGTACTATTCAAAACAGCCCTTAACTCGACTTTTGCAAAATTACAATTTTGCCCCTAAACTTTTACATATTTACACTTTTGCCCCAATACTCGAAAATTAAACTTCAGCCCTTATTCTTATGTTTTATAACATGCTGATCATTTTTCTCTTCTATGGCAACATCAAATTCTCACTCTAACATGTACTTATGAACATTAGGTATTTTTACTGATTATGACGTTTTACTCGTTTTCACGTAAAATTGCTTAGTAAAAGTTGTTTAACATAATTTTAGCCTTCATATTCTATCATAAAACATCAAAATACACACTTTTCACCTATGGGTAATTTTCCAAAGATGAACCCTAGCATGAATTATTGGTAGCATAAGCTAAATCGAGCTATCGGGACTCCAAAACCGTAAATAACTTGAAAAACGGGGCTAGAACGAACTTACCATGAGCTCGGAAAGTTGAGAAAACCCTAGACATGTCTTCTCTTGGTAAATTTCGTCCATATGAAGAAGATGGACATATTTGGCATTTAAATTTTGTTTTTAATTCATTTAATTCACTAAATTACCAAAATGCCCCTTAAAAAAATTCTTTTGAAACATACCCATCCATGTCCATTTTTGTCCAGCAACTTAACCAATGGTCTAATTATCATTTACGGACCTCCAATTTAAAATTTCATAGCAATTGGATACCTCTAACATGTAGATCTCAACTTTTGCACTTTTTACAATTTAGTCCTTTTGACTAAATTGAGTGCCCAAACGTCAAAATTTTCGAATGAGATTTTCACGAAATCATTCCGTGAAATTTTAGACAATAAAAATATAAAAAAAATAAATTTCTCAACATCGGATTTGTGGTCCCGAAACCACTATTCCGTTTAGGCCTTATTTCGGGATGTTACAGTCCGCATCGGGGAGAGTCGAAACGTATGCGGGTTGCCAAATCGTCTACAAGGAGGAATCAAGCCTTTGAAAAATATGGATGAGTTTGCGGAAGCTTTAAGTGAATAAAAATAGGAGATGGATGGAATGAAATTAAAAAAAATAGATAAATAGCTAAGGGATAATTTTGATGGAGATAGTTACACGAGCTTAAACAAGAAAAATCGATTCAACACTATGAGAGTGTCACCCCAGATTCTATGATGCTTAAGGTGGTAATATGGAAAAATCGATATGGACCAAGACCCATTATCTAAAAAGATAAGAACCGTTGGTATAATTTGATGGATGAGATACGATTGACGCCACAAGCAAACTTGATAAGTCAAAAAGAAACTCGTACGAAAATGAAGAGGAGATAAACTCACTCAAATGAACAAGAGTTCATAAATTTCCTTAAGTCTGAATTTCTTAAATGAGAATTACATAGCCTTTTTATAAGCTGAACAAAGGCCAACTAAATGGTCTTCTAACCTTGTCCCTTAACCCTTAAGTTTTCAAAAAGGCACCAGCAACCTTGTCCCTTAACCTTTAGGTTTTTGGAAAGGCACCTAGCAACCTTTTAACCCTTATGTTCATCAAAAGGCACCTATCAATAAAATAATTAAAATGAGCTAAGAATGAGCTAATAACGAGCTCGTGTGATTGTTTGGTAGCTAGTATAGTTGGCTTTAAATAAATTGTAAATGTCTGGTGTGTTCTTGAAGTCCTTTCTTTCTTTGTTCCAGATCTGTGCCACTAAAGCTGAAGTGGCATCCTTAAGTCGTTTAGCACGGCTACACGTAATTGGTCCATTAGGCAGCTCGAGGGTGTCTTGGTTGAGTTCCGTCATAGGTGCGCTCGTATCAGGTTTTAAGGTTTTTCTTTATGTTTTGTTATTTAATTTCTTCTGAGATGTATTCTTTTATGAACATGAACTAAACCCCTCAAATACCCGAGAAGGATGAAACCTAAGATGGATATTGTTATTGTTTTCTAAATTGTATGATAAATACTTGATTTGTTTTTAATTATGTGTTCTTAATTCTTATGTTAATATTTCAGGATATTAATTCAAGTATTGATGTGATTATTCAGAGGAGCAAAAGTCCCTATTTAAGAGTAAATCTAGCATAGTTAAGCAGAGTTGATCGCATTCTTAGAGATAGGATGACAAAAATCTGCCAGATTAGGGTCAAACCTAATATGGGAGTCCATAGATCGAGTTAATGCAACACTAGGGGTTTTAATTAGAAAGAGATTTCAATTAATCAACCTAGGGTTAGATCTTAGTAACCTCGAAAGAGGTATTAATATAAATTAGGGAATCTTGGATCAAGTCAAGTGAATAAATCATCCGGTTCAGAGTTAAATAACAAGTGAAGTCTAGGTGGATTCTTCCTCGGGTATTGTCTTAATCAACTGATTTTCCAGAAAGTATTATCCCAATTCATTATCTATGTCTTGGCATCCTTATCTTAGTAATTAGTTAGATAAACATTAATCCCTTTTATTTTAGGCTAAATAATAGAAAGAAGGTTAGTACTAGTACTTTTGGTTCCTTTGGGTTTGACATTTCGGTCTTGCCATTAAGCTATACTACTGTTCGATAGGTGCGCTTGCCTCAATCGGGGTGATAGTTAGTTTCTAGGCTCAATCATTCATTATATAAATATTAACACTCTCAGACACGATCAAGCTTTTTGCGCCGTTGCCGAAGAACTGAAATATTAGGAACATTCAATTTTTATTACTTTAGCCATTTTTCTTTTATTTATTTCTTTCTAATTTTATTTTAGTTTTCTGATTTCTCTCTATTACTTGTTCTGATAGGTTTTTCTAGTTTATGACTAGGAGAAACCCGTCAGGACCCTTGATTTTTGACAGTGATATAGAAGGTACTGTTCGCAGAAATAGAAGAGAAATAAAGCGAAGCTTACAATTGAGAAATCGTAATTATAACATATTTTAATCCCAAATTTAGCTTGTTTTTGGTTGATTTATTCCTCAATTTATGAAAAAAGGTGCTCTTAATCCTTTCTTTTCATGTCTTATACCCAGGATAGCACCCGAGGATGAAAAGAACATAAAATGGGCCTAAAACGGAGTAAATGGGACATATCACGAAATCAACACGGCCTGGCCCAAAGAGCACACGGCCGTGCCTTGTCAAGCATCTAGAACACGGCCTCACACCGATCTACACGGCCGTGCCTCAACTTAGAAATCTAAACACGGCTTGAAGAGGAGTCACACGGGCATGTGACATGGTCGTGCCCCTGTTGTGGCTTTAGACAATTTCAGTCGGAAAAGGATACTTAGGAAGAAAGAATTGCATTCCAAGAGCCTATAAATAACCCCTAAGTACCACCTTTGAAGAGGCGTCGAGCTAGGCCAAGGAGCCAAGTCGGAAAGGTCAGAGTTGAGGGAATCACTCAAAATTAGCCAGTTGATCCATCCCTAGAAGCCGGAATTCTACTCAAGACAGCGGATTTCTCCTTCAATTCCTTCAGGGAGTTTTAGGGATTTCTTATGTTTTGTTTTATCTTTTCTCTTGAGATGTTTTCCTTATTTGTTATGAACTAAACCCCTCAGATACCTGAAGGGGATGAAACCTAGATGAATCTTGTTATCGTTTTTTGAATTATATGATAAATACTTAGTTTGTTCTTAATTATGTGTGCTTAATTCTTGAGTTGATATTTCACGGATATTAATTCAAGTTTGATGTGCTTAGATGGAGGAGGAATAGACCCTGCTTAAGAGTAGATCTAGCATAATTAAGCGGAGTTGATCGCACGCCTAGAGATAGGGTGACGAGATTTTGCCGGATTAGGGTGAAACCTAATATGGGAATCCATAGATCAATTTACTGCTATTCTAGGGGTTATTATAAGAGAATGAGAGTTCCACTAATTAACCTAGGGTTAGACGTTATTCGCCTCGAGAGAGGGTTTAATATACGTTAGGGAGTCCTACGGATCAAACTAAAGTGAATAAATCGTATGGTTCAGTGTTAGATAACAAGTGAAGTCTAGGTGAATTCTTCCTGAGGGTATCGTCATGATCAACTGAGTTTTTCTTCAAGTTATTTTCCAATTCGTTCTTTTTGTCTTTGCGTCTTTAGCTTAATAGTCGTTAATTTAGATTAAAGCAACTTCACTTTATTTTAGGCTAAATAATAAAAAGAAAGTTAGTATTAGTACTTTTAGTTCCTTTGGGCTTGACAATCCGGTCTTGCCTAAGCTATACTACTGTTCGATAGGTACACTTGCCTTTAATCATTGTCAGAGTTAGTTTCTAGGTTTGATCATTCGTTTTATAAATTTTAAAGCTCTGATTTCAGTGATCAACAATACATAGAAGAGAGCAAGAGGACGATACCAATACTACCGCAGAGATGGCTGATAACAATCCGCTACCTCCTATGGTTGCCGCAAACCCAGTGAATCAAAATCCTGTTCCTCATACTATGTATGATTATGCTAAACCTAATTTAACAGGAACTAAGTCAAGTATTGTTAGACCTGCCATTGCTGCAAATAATTTTGAACTAAAACCTAACATAATTCAGATGATATAGCAATTTGTTCAGTTTGATGGTTCGCAAGATCAAGATCCAAATAATCACTTGGCAAAATTTCTAGAATTTTATGATACTTTCAAAATAAATGGCGTTTCTGATGATGCCATTCGCCTTCGGTTGTTTCCCTTCTCGTTGAGGAATAAAGCTAAACAGTGGTTGAACTCGTTGCCACAAGGATCAATCACTACATGGGAACAAATGACCGTAAATTTTTTGTTAAAATATTTTCCACCAGCTAAAACAGCAAAGTTAAGGAATGATATCTCTTCTTTTGTGCAGATGGATTTAGAGACACTTTACGATGCATGGGAGAGATATAAGGATCTACTGAGAAGGTACCCACACCATGGATTACCTCTGTGGCTCCAAGTTCAAACCTTTTACAACGGTGTGAACCCCTCAACTAGGCAGTTGATTGATTCAGCCACCGGTGGAACCCTGAACAACAGAACACCTGAGGCTGCCTATGAATTCATTGAAGAGATGTCACTGAATAACTATCAGTGGCAAGTCACGAGGACAAAGCCAACAAAAGCCGCTAGTGTTTTCAACCTCGACGCAATGGCCATGCTATCAAACCAGGTAGAACTGTTAAGTAAGAAAATTGATGGTTTATGTGGCTTTTCGCAGGTGCATCCAGCTATGTAGTGCGATACGAATGGAGGAGGGATGAGCAATACAGAATATCTACCTTATAAACCGAGCGTTGAAAACGAGCAAGTTCACTATATGGGTAATAATTTTAGACCTCAAAATAACCCTTATAGTAATACTTACAATCCAGGTTGGAGGAACCACCCCAATTTTTCATAGGGTGGTCAAGGAAATCAAAGACAACAAACTCTTCTAGGCTTCCAACAACAACCCTACCCATAGGAGAAAAAGCCGAACCTCGAAGAGATGCTTACGAAATTTATCGCTGTGTCAGAAACTCGCTTCCAGAACACCGAAACAACCCTTAAAAACCAGCAAGCATCGATTCAAGGGATCGAGAACCAATTAGGTCAGTTTGCTAAGCTGATTTTAGAACGACCATAAGGCAGCTTACCAAGCAACACTGAAACTAACCCAAAGGAGCAACTTCAAGCCATAACTGCTCACGATAGCGAAGGGTTAGATGAATCCAAAGTAAGCCAAGAGAATGTGGTAGAAGAAGGTAAGGTTGAAGTAAGTCATGATAAGCCAAAACTGGTAATTAAAGAGTACCAACCTCGTGTGCCATACCCCAATGCGATAAAGAAAGACCACACAGATGAACAATTCGGTAAATTCCTTAAACTTCTAAAGAAATTACATATTAACTTACAGTTTCTTGAAGCTCTTTCGCAGATGCCAGATTCAAGGAAATTTTTAACAGAGCTTTTGACAAACAAACGGAAGTTAGACAAAGAGTCGCATGTGGAACTAAATGCAGTGTGCTCAGCAATTTTGCAAAATAAACTACCACGAAAATTAAAAGATCCAAGGAGTTTTACAATTCCGTGCTTAATTGGTAGTTTATCTGTTGATGCTTTAGCTGATTTAGGGGCAAGAATCAATGTTATGCCTTATAAAATGTTTAAACAGCTAGGTTTAGGGAAACCCAAACAAACTAGGATGAGCATTCAATTAGCTGATAAAACTATTAGAATTCCTAGGGTTATAACTGAAGATGTACTCGTGAAAATTGATAAATTCATATTCCCCGTAGACTTTTTCATTTTAGACATGGAAGAGGACAATAATATCCCTTTAATTTTAGGAAGACCCTTTTTAGCAACTGCTAGGACTAAAATTAATGTTGGTACAGGTGAACTCATGCTTCGTGTAGGTGACGAGACAATCACTCTTCAGGCTTTTGACTCGGCCAGGACATCAAGTAATAAAGGTGAGAAAATAAATTCTATTAATGACCATTCGGTTAAACCTTCTTTTTAGGAAACACCACGAAACTACACAACTGAGCCAGATCCTAAACTTTATGCCAACAAGGAAATAACTCATGAGGAACGACGGCTTCAGATTGATGAACTAGACGAGTGGAAGACACATTTCAAAGAGAAACTAGGAATACATGAAGCAGAACCAAAGCAAAACCATGTCAAACTTAAGGATAGGCCAAACTAATTTAAGATCGGAGACTAGGTACTATTGAATAAAACAGACCCTCGAATCGCCACTTCAGACCTTGATACAAACGAAGAAATCCCTTTTAAGGTACTTAATATCTTCCCATATGGAACAGTCGACGTAAGTAATTCTAAGTTCGGCACTTTCAAGGTAAACACTACTCGACTCAAACTATCTAGTGATCATAGAACTGATAGCAGGGGTGAGGAGTTTCAACTCCTCAAACCACCATGAATGTGCAAATGATTGATTTAGGATTTCTATTGATATGTCTTGAATTAAAACATGGGCAGTTGTGAATTGACTGTTTAAACTTGAAGGCTTTAGAGAATCAAGCATGATAAGTTGATTTTTGAAAATTAAAAAATTGCTAGGTTATTTTCCCAAGTTTAGGTATTATCTTGAAGTTTGAAGTTCACAAGGTTGACATCAAAAACCATAATTTCTGTTAGATTTTGAGACTTTAGAATATACATTCTTTCGTGCTCACTTTTATTATTGCTTTGAGTGAGTCAATATTGATCTGTTATTCTAGAACTTGCTTCGATTATACATGTCGAGACCACATCTTTTACTTGATATACTGAGATGATAAAGGCACCTAGGATTTAACCCACTTACTTCCCAAAAGGCCTACCTCCATAATTAACCCCTAGTGAACCCCTTTGATCCTAATAAACCATTCATTGATTTACCCTCAATATTAACCCAAGACTTACTCTTTTTTGATTCATTAAGAATTTTTCCTATTAACCTTTTTTATCAAGGTTTGATTTGAGAAGTTGCCTAACTATGTTTTCCATTTCAGTTGTTAAATTCTTATTATTGTACATAATTTGTTCTTAAAAAAAATTGAAAGTATAGCCATTATCAGTTCTATGTTTTTATGAGCTTAAACAGTAAATCTCACATTTTTAGAAGAAGCTCGTTTTATTAATGTAGTTTTTCATTATTAGTCTTTTTTTCTAGTTGCGTAATTTGTCAACTCGATCTCGATTCTAACCTCCTCTTCTAGCCTGTGACCACACCCCCTAACCAAGCCACGTTACAACCCTTTTTAAAGACCTTTTGATCGATGTATCATCTCAATTTATAGTGGTGGAGATTTGATTTTCATGCAAGCCTATGGTAATAACTTTTCATGTTGACTATTGAGTGCTTAATTTTTTTTATCCCTTAAACACTTAGAGCAATTTGAGTGAATCCTTAGTGAGGATGTTAACTCTGTGATATTTTGAATCAAAGGTGACTACCTAGATAAGGGGGGATACCTATGTTTTTCATGAATAAAATGCTCAACTTGGATCATTTGAAACTCTAATGTTCTTTTAGTTAAATTCTCAATGTATGATTACCTATGGATTAGTTCGAAACATTATTGATAGGAGTTATAACTTGAGAAGAATGAATTTTAATCGTGTGTTGAGCATTTTGCTTGAAGACAAGTAAATGCTTGAAGACATATTTTAATCCCACATTTGGCATACTTTTGGATGATTTATCCCTTGAATTGTGGAATTTGATGCTCCTAATCCTTTAATTTCATGTTTTATACTCAGGAGAGCATAGGAGGATGAAAAGAATGAGAAACGGGCCAAAAACGGAGAAAATAGGCCAAAGTAAGAAATCCACAAGGCCTGGAGGTCGCCACACGGCCGTGCCACTTTAGCAGACTCAAACACGGCCTAGGGCTTGATTCACACGGGCGTGTCCCTACCGTGACTCGTTTTAATTTCATTCAGATTAGGATACTTGTGGGCCAAGTAAGGCATCCCGAAAGCCTATATAAACACCCTAGAGGGCAACCTAAAAGGGTCGACAGAAGGCCTCCCTATCAGGCTGAAATTAGGGAATTACTCGAAGAAAGCCAGTTGATCCATCTCAGAAGCCGGAACCACGCTCAAGACTGAGGATCTTCCCTTCAATTTCCTTCAGGGGCTTTTAAGGTTTTTCTTTATGTTTTGTTATTTAATTTCTTCTGAGATGTATTCTTTTATGAACATGAACTAAACCCCTCAAATACCTGAGGGGGATGAAACCTAAGACGGATCTTGTTATTGTTTTCTAATTGTATGATAAATACTTGATTTGTTCTTAATTCTTGTGTTAATATTTCAATATATTAATTCAAGTATTGATGTGCTTATTTAGAGGAGAAAAAGTCCCTATTTAAGAGTAGATCTAGCATAGTTAAGCGGAGTTGATCGCACTCCTAGAGATAGGATGACAAAAAATCTGCCAGATTAGGGTCAAACCTAATATGGGAGTCCATAGATCGAGTTAATGCAACACTAGGGGTTTTAATTAGAAAGAGATTTCAATTAATCAACCTAGGGCTAGACGTTAGTAGCCTCGAAAGAGGTATTAATATAAATTAAGGAATCCTGCGAATCAAGTCAAGTGAATAAATCTTCTGGTTCAGAGTTAAATAACAAGTGAAGTCTAGGTGGATTCTTCCTCGGGTATTGTCTTAATCAACTGATTTTCCCAATTCATTCTTTGTGTCTTGGCATCCTTAGCTTAGTAATTAGTTAGATAAACATTAATCCCTTTTATTTTAGGCTAAATAATAGAAAGAAGGTTAGTACTTGTACTTTTGGTTCCTTTGGGTTCGACATCCCGGTCTTGCCACTAAGCTATACTGCTGTTTGATAGGTGCGCTTGCCTCAATCGTGGTGATAGTTAGTTTCTAGGCTCGATCATTTATTATATAAATATTAAAACTTCCAGACACGATCAACAAAATTGTACACTTTGGGTGTACTATTTGAGTATCCATCGATACTTCAATAATTCAACGGATAAAACTCTTGACATGAAAAAATGATGAGATAAATAGAATTATGCCTTGAATGCTTATATGATGAGCTCATCTATGTTTATTTGATGTATAAATGTATTATGTGACTAACTTGCTTGATTGAGTATATGTGTGTTTAGGTAAATTTGCCAAAATGATGAAAGCATGTTAATTGTGTGCTTAATGTTATTAAATGTGATTGGTATGTTTTAATTCTTATTAGAAGAACTTACTAAGCATATAATGCTTATTAGGTTTTATTTTCTTTGTTTTATAGTGCTCGAAAGCTCGCGAAGGTTGGAGATCGGTTGGAGCATCATCACACTATCCACTAGCTTGTTTTGGTATAAATAGAAAACTTATTTTGGTATAATGGCATGTATAGGTAACGTGACCATTGTTGGCTTATAAATGTTGTTTGTAATCTAGCCATTGGAATGGCTAGTAATGATTTGTTTTCGTATATTTACAAGGTTATATCATGACAAGTATATCAAGTTATGTTTAATATATGGATTAAATAAGAGTAAGAATATAAACATGAATGCATATGATGATATATCATATTGGATGTTAGAATTGGTTTGGATTTAATTCTTGAATTGGCTGGTATATATTTGTAAGTGTTGGTGTAGGTTATTGACAAATTTGGGTAAGAAATAAAGCTAGGAAATGGCTCCACACGGGTAGACACACGAGCATGTGTCTTGACTGTGTATGACACACAGCCTGGTACATGGGCATGTGGTTAAGCCGTGTGTCCCCTGCATCTAAAATATGAGAAATAGAATGCTCAGAATTGAGCACACAGGCAGAGACACGAGTGTGTGTCTCAATCGTGTGTGCTACACAGCCTAGAACACGGGCGTGTGTTTTGGTCGTGTGAAACCTGCACTTAATTTTAAAATTTTGAATTAACCACACGATCTAGCACACAAGCGTGTGGCTGGCCGTGTGGCACAAGTCAGAGAGTTACACGGGGTTGGACACCGCTTGTGGCACGGGTGTGTCCTATGGTCACACGGCCTGACTCAATTCCAATATTTATATTGGACCTCGAGGGGCCATTCAAGGGACAATATGACCATTTTCGAAAATGAATAGTAATTAACATGAATTAACTATAATTGTTCTATAAACTCAAGTAATACTTTGTAACCCTATTCCGGCACGGATACGGGTTAGGGGTGTTACATGTGGCATGTAATTGGAACAGGAATATATCTTTTGTGGAGGCGGTGGAAGCCGTGGCAACAGTACAGGCCGTTCGATTCACCTTAAGAGATGGGTTTTTGGAAAGTTGAGGTTGAAGGAGACTCATCGGTAATTATTTCAAAGCTTAGAATACCATGCATAGATAGATCATAGGTTAGTAATTACATTTGGGAAGCTAAATAGGTTTTAATAGGTTTTAAAAGCTTTAAATTTCCATATATTAAAAAGGGAGGTAATCGAGTGGCTCACCTACTGCGAATGAGGGCTTTATTCAAAAGCATGATGTTTGGGGGGCAGAAGAAGGAGCGTTAACAATGCAAGGGGCTGTGGTGGCTGAAGAACTGGATTCGTGCAGAACCACCTAACGGACTTGGAGGTACTGGTAAGAGTGCTAGAAAAAGAAGACGATTCAAATTGAAGCTTATGATTGAAACTATGGTGAGAAATGAAGGGTTTGTCCGTTATGCGTGGGAGTTGTGAGGGAAGAAGACAATTCTTTCTTGTTTTGTTTTTGTTTGTGGAAAAAGTAATAAAAGCATGCCATATCTTTTATTTAAAAAAATCGCTCAAATTTTAAATAAATCTTCCATAAATATATTTATTACATATTTTTTTCCATCTGGGCTTTTGAATTTAAGGATTTAGGTTTAACTCTCTTTTAGCTTTTAGTCACCTACTCACAGCCACTAGTTTCACTTTTATACCTTCATTTGTTTTTCTTTTCTTTTTCCTGAAATTTGACATATTTTTTACTAATGCGATAGGATTATAATTCAGTTCAATGGCTTTGTTAAGTTTAGTTGATTTGCATCCAGTCTAAATGATAATTAGAGATAAAAGTAGGTTATTTGTATTCAATTCGATAACTATTGGATATGTTTAAATATAAATTAAATGTGTTAAAAAATTAAAAGAAAGTTAAAAAAATTTAAATGTGTTAATGCTAGTTATAGCTGCCATAGCAATGATTGGTTGATGGTTGAGTAAAATATGAAGTTACAATTAACATAGCAGCAACTAGAAATGAGAATGAAGATATTTCAATCATCATGATAATTTATCAATTTTTGTGGAAAAGATCCTTATTATTTTATGAGTTACAACTCCTGTATACAACATTGTAAAAGAGTTAGCATCCATCACATTCCCTATTGAAATATCGTATTGAGGGAGAGCATAATGATGTTCCTAATCAGCAAGAGTTCTCTTTTTGAATGTTGAATGTTGTTAGTTGTTTTATCTATCATGATGCCTGATACTTTTTAGTACTTTTTTTTGTTATAAATGAAAGTTCAACTTATAAAGATGTTTCTCCAGTTGAAACTATCCTGAGTCTATTTTAGACTTCTACCCGAAAAAGGGAGATAATAAGTTGAGCTGGAACTTGATGGTGTTGGTATTGCTAGTTTACTTCTTGTTGTTACTTTTTTTTTTTTTTGGCACTGGATATCTAGATCTTTGGTTTGCTAAGTTTTCTTTCTATGATACGATGATGTTGGATGACATTAATCATTACTGGTGATATTTACGGGAGAGTTAACATTTATTTCGACTTTCTTATTGTCCTTACTTGAGAAAGTTTGCTACAAGGTTTTTGGTAAAAAAATGTCAAAGGGAGAAACTATTAGTGCAAATTATAATTGGCAACTACAATTCTAGTTGCAACTTGAGGAAAAACTAGCATAGCATTATAACTTGCCTTATTCTTTAGCATATTTGACCAACATATCTTAATTATTTACTTACATTATTTTTTAAGATTTTAAGGAACAAATCTCGATATTATAATTGGAAGAGAGATTGAATCAAGCAATGATAGTTTTTCAAGAGTCTTAATGGGATATACTCACCTTATTTAAAAACACACTGATTTTGAAGAAGTCAATGTAACACCCCTTACTTGATCTGATAGCATATCCAGACGAGAGATGTAACATTTAAGCACATATCTCAATCATTTTAGAACCTCAAACATACTCAAAGACCTAGGTGAATATTTAGGTAGGTGAGACTGAGAGGAGAGCCTATCGAGAACCAATTTGGTTGTTCTGAGTTAGTTCAGTGAGGTCAAGAGATAAACCAGATAAAATTGTCTAATTTGGTAAAATGGTGACTGGGAGGTAAACTTGAACCAATTAGAAATTTAAACTTTTTAGATCCCTAATCCAAACACTAATCAACAACATAGAAGTCAACCAACCACTTGTTCCATTGAATTGTTAGTTGTGCAATTTTCACTATTTTGCAATTTAGTCCTTCTTAGCGTTAGATAGTTAATTAGTGTAATTACCCTTTGAATATGATTTGTCATAATATGATCTTAGTGAGTTGTTAGTTAGATTTCCAATTTGTATACTCTTCCACATTTATCACTTTGTCTCCAAACTCTCTTAGGTTCAATCTTTGGAATATTTGAAGTGTTCCATTGTAATATTTAAAAATACTATAAGTTACCTATCACACTTGCAGTATACCACTAGATTATTAATAATCATATAAATTTATACATTATTAATATATCAAATACAAATTTATACATTATGTTATACAAATAATGTAGAGCACGCCACATATCTAACTCATCTGACCCAAGAGCACGTCATACACCTATTTGACCCAATATCCCATCCAGCTTGTCCAACATATGTGCTCACCACTCATGAGGTATAGTCTAGCTAGCCAGAGTCTTGCTCGCCACTAGCTCACCCATATCCTCATGGTTTTGCTTGCCCTCTGCTCACCCATATCTTTTGGAAAGTATTTGAGGACACTTAAAACTCTTAGAGGGATAACGTGTCACCACACATGGCTCCTAGTTACTCCTAGCACGTCACATCAGTAAACCATGCCATATATATATATATATATATATATGAAAATGAACCACCCTAAAAAGGGATAAAGAAACAAACACTCAACACATTACATCATATATGAATCCTTTCATAATTTTTTCCTCTTTTCTCACTTTTTTATACTTGGAGATTACTTTTTATTCTTCCGAAAAAAATGTCATTGTTAGAAAGAAAGAAAAAAAATAGTGATGGATTGATTTTCCTTCTCCTTTGAAATATGAAATAAAATTATTATACTTTTTACTTATTATGTTTTAACAAATAATTTACATATACATTTAATTATTAGTAGAGAAGGAAGGAACCCATTTAATCTAAAAGCTTATAAAACTTAACCAATTTTGCAAACAAATTTTAAAATAAATAATTTATATTTGATGCATTAAACAGAAATAGTTTCACATATTATCGCTGAATTAAATAATGATATATCTTAAAATTTTACCAAAAACCAGAAAATTAATTAATCATACACTAAAGATTTTAACAGGACAAACAAAGACCAGAAAATTTTTTAATCTAGCAATCAAAATCAACTATTGCATTATTCGGCATTTGTAGCACATAATTAAACAGCAAGAACTGTTTTAGTGCTAATTATCAACAATTGAAGCAAGTAAAAGATTGAAGCCATTGCCACAACCAACAAAATCATATCTAATAGTAAGTTGGCCTTGATCATGACCTACTCCATCAGTGTCCAATCGGTTGAAAACTCCCACATCCAAATCTAACTCTCCATTGCTGCATCTGTCCACAATCCTCACTATTTCTTGAGCTCCAGTCCTTGTGCTTCTTACTCTCATGCACCTCCCACAAGTAGCCGGGAAAGAAGGACCAATGGGGCCACAAAAGGTAGTCCAACCGTACTTACTCCTCCAAGAATATGGCTTGTTAGCATCCCATATAGAACAATAGGCACTCACTTCCATCAAATCCCATCCATTTTGCTTTGGATTATAGAAATGGTAAGTAGACCTCACAGTCGCTCCTTCTCCTGTGGGGGAGGAGGACCACTTCTGCAATTGCTCTGACAATTTTTTGCCAGTGAACAGTAATATCTATGTTCCCACACCATCCATATTGGCTGCAACATAAGTTGTTAAGGCATCAGGCTCCACTAGCTTGCCGACCACATTGCTCGGCCATTGTTGCTCCCACTAAGCTAACCAAAAACACAAACAACATCACAAACTTAGCTGTAGGAACTTAGAAAATAGATTAAGAATTTTCTGTAGATTCTTGTGCTTTAAGCCACAATATCTTGCTAAACAAATAAAGGAATCGAGCTCAGGAAAATAAGAACAGAAATCTTGAATAAGAACCAAAAACAAGAAGTGAATTTTCTGAATGATTCATAGATTATATTTCTTAAAACATCACATTACATATATCAAGTATACAACTTGACTGAAAATAAAAGAAGTTACCTAAACACGCTTAACTCCTGTTGGAACAATGCAACAACATGCAGCAACTAGCAAACACTTTGCATGTTATTTGCATGTGATCACACGAGAAAACAAAAGCAAAAAAGAAAAGAGAAAAATAGAAAACTTATGAAAGAAGAGTTTGAACACATAAAATAATGGCTGAAAAAGTTATCATCATCCATTTCATTGAAATTTAAAACATATATACAAGAGTAGTATAGTCAAAGTGACCATTACCTAATGAATTAACTACTCCCACTAAGGTCAACTAATACAACATGAATTACAAGCAAAAGGCTAGCTGATATTTCAGCTATTACATCAAGTTCATATCATAAACTAATCCCACTATCTTCATGAACAAGTTACAATGAAACTAATCTAAGTTACATTGAAACAAGATCAACAAAATAAGCAGCTTCTCTCGGTCCATTGCTAGTCTGCATGTTGAGCTGCTGCAACTGCTGTAGCTGGTTCAATGTTGTATTGCAGGCCAAATCATAACACTCCTCCTTGGACTGTATGCAACAAACACCAATTGAGCTTCTCAAAAACTCAAACCTTGATGTACCAAGAGGCTTGGCCAGAATGTCTGCTAATTGGTCTTATGAGCTGCAATGAACAAGACTGACCTCCTTAGATTACTCAGCCTCTCGAACAAAATGAAGTTTATTTTTAAAATGCTTTGTCTTGCCATGAAAAATTGGATTCTTGGCTATGGCAACGGCTGACTGATTGTCAACCAAAATTTCAGTAGGATCAAGTTGCTATTCATTTAGACCACTTAGCAACTTTCTAAGCCAAATGGCTTGATTGACTGCTGCTGCTGCTGCAATATACTCTGCTTCAGCTGTGGACTGAGCAATAGTTTGTTGCTTCTTTAAGCTCCAGCAAAACACACTTGAAGCAAGGGTAAAGAAGTATCCCGAGGTGCTCTTCATGTCATCAACAGATCCAGCCCAGTCACTGTCTGAGTAACCAACCAGCCTAAGCTCACTTTCTTTTTTAAACTTGACCCCATAGTTCAATGTTCCTTTAATGTATCTAAGCACCCTTTTAGCAGATTTGAAATGCATCATATTGCAACAATGCATAAACCTTGATAGCAAACTAACAGTATGCATGAGATCAGGTCTGGTTGCTGTCAAGTAAAGTAAGCAACCAACTAGGCTTCTATACTCACTTTCATCAACCTTTTCTTGGTTTCCAAGACTTGTCAGCTTCTCCCCTTGAACCAATGGTGTGCTCACTGATTTGCAATTTGACATGCAAAACTTGTTAAGAATTTTCAAAGCAAAGGCATGCTGGCTGATGAAAATGCCTTGATCAGACTAGTTCACTTCCATACCAAGAAAGTAAGTCATAGTTCCTAAGTCTGTCATATCAAACACATTTTTCATTTGTGTTTTGAACTCTTGAATTAAATTAGCTTTACTTCCAGTCACTAACAAATCATCCACATAGATTGAAACAATCAGCAAGGTCTCATCATTGGACATCTTCACATAGAGTGTTGGCTCACTCAAGCTTTTCTCAAATTCGAGCCTAGACAGGTGAGTCTACCCTGTCATACCAGGCTCGAGGTGCCTGGTTCAGGCCATAAAGTGCCCTTTTCAGCCTGTAAACCTTGTCCTCATTTCCTTGGACTTTGAAACCATCAGGCTGCTCTATGTAAATCTCCTCCTTAAGAAAACCATTCAAGAAGGCTGACTTAACATCCAACTAATGAACCTTCCATTGCTTCTGTGCAGCCAAAGCAAACAGGAGTTTGACAGTGTCCAGCCTTGCTACTGGAGCAAATGTTTCCATAAAATCAATCCCATACTGCTGACTATACCCTTTCACAACAAGCATTGCCTTGTGTTTATTCAATGAGTCATCAGCATTGTACTTGGCTCGAAAAACCCACTTGACACCTATGACTTTCTTCTGATCAGGTCTATCCACCAGATCCCAAGTGTCATTCTTATGGATCATTTCTAGTTCAGCTTCCATGGCTCTCTTCCAGTGCTTGTCTCCAACAGCTTCTTCAAAGCTTGAAGGCTCAACTATGGCTACATTGCATCTCTGATAAACATCAGCAATGGACCTGGTGCCTCTCATATGAGCATCATCAAAGTTTTCATTATTGGACTCAGTTTCAACAATTTCCAACTACTGCCCAATTGGTCATCTTCAATCTGACTTGTATTAGAACCATCCCAGCTCCAAGTTCTTTCTTCATCAAAGTTGACATCCCTACTCACCAAAATCTTCTTGGTTGAGGGATCATAAACCCTGTAGCCCTTCTTGATCATGCTGTAACCAACAAATATGGCTGGAGCTGACCTCTTTTCAAGCTTGGTTCTTCTTTCAGCAGGTACAAGCACATAGCACACACATCCAAACACTTTCAAATAGAAAACTAATGGCTTGTGTCCTTGCCATGCCTCAAAAGGTGTTTTGTCCTTCACAGCATGTGTTGGAAGTCTGTTGAGCAAGTACACTGTGGTGTTGACTGCTTCAGCCCAAAATGTGCTTGGCAGCTTGGTTTCAAATAGTAAGCATCTGGCCATGTCCATCACTGTCCTATTTTTCCTCTTACATACTCCATTTTATTGAGGAGTATAGACTGTGGTCAGTTGATGATGAATCCCAGCTTGCTCACATAGCTT
The DNA here is from genome assembly GCA_005393395.2 of Gossypium australe. Taxonomy (NCBI): domain Eukaryota; kingdom Viridiplantae; phylum Streptophyta; class Magnoliopsida; order Malvales; family Malvaceae; genus Gossypium; species Gossypium australe. Next base: position 122,314,851 of record CM016624.1, on the reverse strand, counting down.
TTGAAACCTTTCATACAAGTATTCAGTCCTATTGTCTGTCCTCAATGCCTTGATTTTGCACCATGTTTGATTCTCAGCAAGTGCCTTAAGTTTTCCAAAAGCTTCAAATACCTCATACTTCTGTTTCATAAAGTAAACCCAGTAGAATCTGGTCATATCATCAATAAACAAAACAAAGTACCTATTGCCATTCAGTGAATGGGTCTTCATTGGTCCACAAACATCAAAATGCACTAGTTCAAGCCTTTCTCGAGCTCTCCATGCCTTATTGACTAGAAAAGGCAGTCTGGCCTGCTTACCAAGTTGGCATACTTCACAAACAGTATCTGTTGCCTCAACCTTAGTCATGTCCTCAGCCAAATTTTGCTTGTGCAACAAGTCGAGTGATCTGAAATTAGCATGGCCTAGTCTCCTATGCCATAGGCCAGCACTGTCAGCTAGGCTTGTATAAGCCTTCTTCTCAAGCTGACTTACATCAAGCATGAAGCATTTCTCAGCCATTGGCACTGAGACCATTTCCTGGCCATGAAGGTCTTCAATGAAACAAGAATCATTCTTGAAAACTAGTGAATAACCTTTTTCAACCAACTGACCAACACTAAGTAAGTTTTAATCTATATTAGGCACATAGAGCACATCTGAAATCAGCTTGTTACATAAACCAGTATTGATCACAACATTACCTCTGCCTTTGGCTTCAATCAAGCTCCCATTGCCAATTCTGATTTTTGAAGTGAAGCTTCTGTCAAGTTCCTTGAATAGAATCTCATCAGCTGCCATGTGATGTGAGCAGCCACTATCCACAAGCCAACTACATTTGACTTTGCTTGTAGTTGCAAAGCATGAAGCAGTAAAAACATGCTCCTCCTGACCTTGAAGATCCTCAGCAGCCTGTGCTTGATTTTGCTGCTGTGCTGGTACCTTCCATTTGTTCTTGCAAACTTTCTCTACATGTCCAAACTGTTTACAACTCTTACATTGAATGTCTGGTCTGTAACAGCAATACTTCTTCAAATGTGTGGTCTTTTGGCAGTGCTTGCATGGTGGAAACCTCCTCTTGCCTGAATCTCTTTTTGGCTTGTCTTTCTTATCGAGCCAAGGCTTTCTTGCTTTCTGACTTGAGCTTTCTCTGGCCTTTGCTTGGAAAGCTCCCTCAGGATGCTCTTCCTGCCTGTTGGCCCTTCTCTACTTGAGTGCATTAAGGGAGTTCACCAACTCAGACAAAGAAATGGTTGTGAGATCTCTTGAGTCCTCCAATGAGGAGATTTTTTACTCAAACCTCTTAGGAAGAGTAGTGATCACCTTCTCAACCACCCTGCTTTCACTAAAGTCTTCACCAAGTAGCCTTATGCTATTGACAGTGGCCATTATCCTGTCTGAGTATTGCTTTATGGTCTCTGCTTCTTTCATCTTTAAGTTCTCAAAATCTCTCCTCAAGTTGATTAGCTGCTGTTGCCTTGTCTTTTTAGACCCCATGAACTCCTCCTTCAGCTTCTCTCATACTTGCTTAGGTGAGTCACAAGCCATGATTCGAGTGAAGATTACATCTGACACTCCATTTTGCAGGCAGGCCATGGCCTTGTGCTTCTTGTTTCGTTCCTCACTATGTTGTCTAATCTGAGCAATAGTGGGATTAGCTCTCAATGGAGGTGGCTCAGCATCATTCTCAACTACACTCCACAAATCTTGTGCCTGAAGATGAGTCTTCATTTTTACAGATCAAATGTGGTAGTTTTCACTAGTGAACACAGGTGATGGAGGTGTTGTGTAGCTCATCCTGTTGCAACAAGTTCAACAGCCTTGATTTCTTTCTTCTCAAGCTTTGTTATCACAAAAAATGACCAACAAAAAAAGGCCCTCAAAGATGACAGGCTCTGATTACCAATTGTTGGAACAATGCAGCAACATGCAGCAACTAGCAAACACTTTGCATGTTATTTGCATGTGATCACACGAGAAAACAAAAGCAAAGAAGAAAAGAGAAAAATAGAAAACTTATGAAAGAAGAGTTTGAACACATAAAATAATGGCTGAAAAAGTTATCATCATCCATTTCATTGTAAGTTAAAACATATATACAAGAGTAGTACAGTCAAAGTGACCATTACCAAATGAATTAACTACTCCCACTAAGGTCAACTAATACAACATGAATTACAAGCAAAAGGCTAGCTGATATTTCAGCTATTACATCAAGTTCCTATCATAAACTAATCCCATTATCTTCATGAACAAGTTACAATGAAACTAATCTAAGTTACATTGAAACAAGATCAACAAAATGAGCAGCTTCTCTCGGTCCATTGCCAGTCTGCATGTTGAGCTACTGCAACTGCTGTAGCTAGTTCAATGTTGCATTGCAGGCCAAATCTTAACAACTCCACTAGCAAGGTCTTGAAACTTATAAAACCTTGCTTGCACACTTGGTTAAACTGATTTATTAAATCCATCGCACCAAATTACAACAAATACATCACTAACTTAGTTCAAATGTAACTAAGTAACAAAATCTTAACTAATCAACAAAACAGCATCATGTTCTTCAGTTGCAATCTGCATGGCTCGAGTTACATGGCTGCATGAAAGCTATCTTTTAACATATTAGCTTTATCCATTTCTTTTCTTCTTCTTCTGAAGGGGTGGATTTAGTATACTATGATGTCTATAATTTGTAAAGGTTTTATACTAAGATATGTTCATGTTATTATGACTAAAATGACCTTAGAACTTAGATTAGCTGACTTCATATTATATTTATGTATATGTAAAGATAACATCAAAGTAGCTAGGACTTAGGAGTTAAGAGTTTGAATCTATATAAGAAGCAAAAAAAAAAAAGCTAGAGTTTTAGGGAGCTTTTGTTTTCCTTATTAGTTATCAATTTATTTCATTATTTTAGTCTAGCTAAAACTGGCATATTTTTTTTAGGCTTGTTTTCCAAACGGATAATTTGTGCTTAGACTTGGAAATAAAACTTTGTTCACAATCCTTAAAGATTAAAAATAGCAAAAAAAAAAAAAGTTATCTATATCTATGTACATATTTACTTCTATAAAATCTTTATGATTGAATCTGATATTCAGAACTAATTTGACACCCAATACATTAAAAAGAACTTATTAATTAAATTCCTGATTCACCTAACACAAAACAAGCATAAGACCACCCACACCCCACATCATCTCCCATTCATTTTCTGAATAAATCTAACTACTTTTAAAGCTGATAAGTCATGCCAACTTTAAGCATCCGCTTGTGAGGAATATCAAACACCTTCTCTCTTTTCCTTACATTTCTATTCAACAAATTATATGCATGATCAATCACCATCCTCTTCATTATATTGGCTTCTTTCTTTGCAATCACCTCACTTTCACCAATCAAGTGAACTATACCTGCCTCTTCCCATTCTTTCTGCACTTGTTCTATTTCTTGTTGCATGATCTCTTCTTCCAATTGCGTCGCATTCACAACATCATTGTTCATTTCAACGATTTCCCCTTCCCATTCTGTGCCCTTTTCAGCATTGTTTCCAATGGTAGATAGCATTTGATTTTGCAGCAATATTTCTTCTTGGATGAACTCTTTCAGTCTTGTCACTAATGTTTCCTCAAAGGCCACTTCCCGCACATCTTTGTATCCGTATCGAACAACACATCGAAAGGCAAAAAGCTCTCTCGGTTCCACTCTTAGGAAAAAGTACCTTTCTTCCGGTGGAACTTTGTTAATGTGTAGTGATTTCATGGAAACAAAGACAATGATGGAATGCAATGCTGGTACATTTGAGACATAATGCTCGAATATGGGTGGGATACCATGAACCAGCTCTGAATAGAACATGGCAAGTCCTGGAATTCTAGACATGTTTTTGTTGGCAGATATCTCCTTTAATCTTGCAGGGGAAATCTTATGGTCAAGCTCGTAATGGTACTTTCTTCGATACACATCATTCCAAACATACATTATAATCATTAAAACTGCTGAAAATGCCAGCGGCAAGTACCCGCCGGAGGTAAATTTATAGAGAACTGAACTCAGATAGAGTAGTTCCACAAGTCCAATGGTAAGAATGTATAAGATTATTAAAAATATGTTAGTTTTCCATATCATGATCATGACCAGAACCAGCAAGGATGATGTAAGAGTCATAACAAACACTACAGCAGTTCCTGTAATAACATTGAAAAGGAATAATGGAAATTCATTAGCATTGTAAATTGAGAAGAGACTAAAGCATAAAATGCAGAGTTGTTGAAATGATTACCATATGCATTGCCAATCTTTACTGTGGACTTGAAACCCGCAATGACACCGATACAAGCCAACATCAAAATGTAATTGATTGCTGGTATATAAACTTGCCCTTCATGATTTGCAGATGTATAGACAACTTTGACAGGAGGGAAACACCCTAGAGAGAGTGATTGATGGACTATTGAGAATGTCCCTGAGATCATTGCCTGACTTGCTATAGCTGCAGCCAATATGGACACTACAAACATTGGCCAATACAATGGACCTGCACATTCATAAATAATTATCATAAGAAGCCACTTATACATGATTAACACTACTAGAAAAGCAACCATGGACATTTATTCACGACCTGGAACTGATTTATAAAATGCATCAGAAACCTCATCTGGATACTGGCGAAGATAAGAGGATTGTCCAGTATATGCCAATATTAAAGCAGGGTAGACCATGGAGCACATGCTGACTTGAATGGCTCGAACCGAGAAATGACCAAGATCAGCAAATAGTGCTTCGGCTCCTGTTGTGCAAAGAACAACTCCACCAAGAGAAATCCATGCATCTTTTTTGTTCCTGATAAAGTACTCAACAATGTACATTGGATTGATGGCTTTAAGAACTGTTGTATCGTGTTTTATGATGTTGTAGAAACCGATCCCACCAATGAGTACAAACCAAACACAAAGAACGGGAGCAAAGGTGTAACTCACTCTGTGAGTTCCAAATCTTTGAATCATGAAGAGGAAGATCAATATTACTACTGATATCCCAGAAATCATATCTGTTTACAACACTAAATCTTGTTTAAGCCACATAGATAAGTCAATAAGGAATGATAACGAACATATTTATACATAAATACCGTCTGTGAGGGCAGATGTTACTTCCTTGACACCAGCCACGGCAGATAAAACTACAATACACCAAGTCATATACTTTTTTTTCTATTTTTTTGAATTACCATGAAACATTAATAAGCAGAGAAAGTAATTAGTGAATTACCAGAGATGGAAGGAGTGAAGATACTGTCGCCAATAACCATAGAAGTACCAAGCATGGTGACAAGCAATAAGAAAATTTTGGCGAATTGGCTCTTCTCTAAGCTAGACTTTAGTACCGAAGCTAGCTTCAATCGCTTGCTTGGCAATTCCAGTTTGTAATGGGATACTTCACGGTCTTCAGCTTGTTGACTAGGGATCAAACTCACTCTTGCATAGCGACATATCAATGAGTAGAGTGCAAATGTTCCTCCTGATTTTGATTTTGATAAAATTTATCAAAAAACATAGAATTATACATTCTGGAATCAAATTTTCATTTTTGGTCTGATTTATTAATTATTGTGACTTTACAAAGTAAACCTAATTGAAAATCCTATCATAGGTTTGACGTACCTTCACCATTATCGTTGGCTCGTAAGACAACGAAAACATACTTAACCAGAGGAAGAAAGGTAAGGGTATAAAAGACCAAAGAAAGTGCCCCCAATATATCATCTCTATGCTTTATGCCATTACTGAAGATGCTGGGGTAAACGTAGAGTGGCGATGTTCCAAGATCCCCATAAACGATGCCTATGCTCTGAAATGCCAGATTCAACACCACCCACCAGTTCGAATCCTTCAATCCAATACATAACACACATATTTAGTACGTATAAATGGTAGTTTCGAAATAAAATTGTAAACATGTAGAGAAGGTAGGGGATGGAGCAGGACCTTGGAGTGGGAACCATGGTTGGCTGGGGCCTTGACGGAGACAAGATCCATGGAACCATATGGTTTATGCAATATTGGACGAATGTTTCGTTTGAGTTGGTCATCGGACATTGGAATGTCGACTCGTATATCGTCTTCTTCGGCAGTAGCGTTGGACATTGCTTCAAAGCACTGTGATTAAAGACTTGTTTAGAAAACGAGAAGCTTGGATTAGGGTCAGTGCCTATAATATATAGTAGGAGAAAGCACACCACACGGCTGAGACACGCTTTGTAAATTCTCAAAATTTTTCTTTTCCAATTAAGTAAATGGTTTATATGGTAAGTAGATGAGACACTATCCATCTTTTAATTTCTTTTCCAAATAAATTTTAATTATTTTAATTTATTTTTCTTTAAATTGTAGTTCATATTATCATCTATTGTTATTGTTTGCTTAGTGTGAAAAATGAGGAGAATGACCAGCTGTTTTCTAGAAAAGAAATGGTAAAACAGGCAATTGAAAATATTCTGAAAATATTTTCTGCAACAGACTGAAAATATTCTAAAAACATTTTTTGGATTACCAACAATAAATATACATATTAATAAATGTATGGATTAAATTCCTAAAATATTAATTATAAATAATATAGAAATGTATACAACTAAGTTAGTACCCCCCTCCTATATGTAGTATGTTTTAAGATGCCAACATTCCACGTTATATACATTGGGGGAGATTAACTCACTAGTGGAGTAAACGGGGTTAATCTCTTATTTTTAATTTTATTATTATTATATTATTTTTAACATAAATATAATCAAAATTATTATTTAATATCAGTTTTTTAATGGATTTAAATGTATTTTTTTTATTCCCTAGAAAATGTATAATGTGTTATGAAATATCTTATTAACTGAATGTCTATCATGATTAAGATAAAATTTTGATATATTTTAAATTCTAATAGTTATTAGAATTAGATCCTCTAACGAAGCATTATAATCATGCGTTTAATCACTAAAGTACATTTTCTATTATTTTCATATTTTTTTTTATTTTTTATTCTCTCCATCTCTCTTTATTTTATAATATAATATTTTTATTTGTTAAAATAATATTTAGCATTGTTATAAAAATTATTAACTTTAAAATTAATTAAAATTATTTACCATTTAATATAATAAATAATTTTAAATGATTATAAAACAATTAATTAAAATATTTATAAAAAATATTGTGATACATATTATTTTATTAAATAAAATTACAATTTCACATTTTTTAATAATTTTATAAAAATAAAATATTTTAAAACTTCTATTATATTTAAATTTTAATGTGATGCATTTAATAGTCATTTTACTTTATCACCTCATCACTACAGTTGCGTTTGAATCTAAACACACACTTAACTATTGATTTTTTAATCTATAGACCATTATTTTTAATCTCAATAAAGACAAACATACTGTTCATCCAAAAGAAGCATAAGATAATCCACTTTGTTCCACACAAGTTTTCATGATAAGAGCTTATATTATTCGAAAAAAAGCCTAATTAAAGAAAAAAATGCAACTCAACATCTCTCTACGCCGAACCTTCGATCCCATCTTTCACTATCAAACAATGTTACTCGACAACAACTTTCTAAAGATCGCCAAAAAAGCATCTCATAAAGCATGACACCTCCCTAGAGAAAAATCAAACCCAAATAATGGATAAAACTATTAATTTTGATCTTATATTGATGTTGTATCTATAGATCAGTGATCACAATATAATAAACTAAAATTATAAATGACTAATTGATAAAATTATAAAATTTAATAATCAAAATATAATTTAAATAATACATAAATAACTAAATCTATTATCCCAACTATAGCTTGAAAATATAGAGAAAACAAATTATAAGTATACAATATTCATCCCAACGTACAAGCGAAGTCCACTTATTACTATTTATATAGTACATGCATGCATATTGAAATAATTCATCTCCTTCGCCTTCTTGTAGGAAATTTGGAGAAAGCCTTGGCAAACCAATGGGGTTTCCTTTTGATCACAACATACCCAATCACCGCCCCAAATAAGAATCCACATCCATAATCTAACACCACTACTTTCCAATCCAATCCATACTCTTCTGAAAAAGTTGAAGATGGAAGTGGCAGGCCTCCAGAAATGTTGCTACATTCTTTTAGCAAGGGTTTTCCACACAACCCTGGATTTCCATCAAAGGAGTTACTTTGAAAAATCTCAAATTGGTTGCCTCGCGGTATGAACCCTGTGAGACTATTATAAGAGACGTTGAGGAATGCAGGGAAACTGAGTAGAGTACTCAACTCCACTGGAATTCTACCCTCTAGCTTGTTCTGAGAAAGGTCCAAAGATTAAAGATTTGTGAGCTTCGCTATGGCTACTGAGATTCTTCCCAACGAGATTGTTATTCGAAAAGTTGAGCAAGTAAAGCTCTTTTAGCTTCCCAGTCGGTTCTGGAATTTCTCCATCAAATCTGTTACCGGAAAAATCAATGGCTGCAAGAGTCTGAATGATCTTTGGGCACCCCATCTCCATGCCTTTGTTTGTAATTGTCATTGAGTAATCATAATCCCTGGGAGCTTGCATAACATTTATCCTCATATCTAAACTTTCAAGCATGTATTTAGGAGTTGGCAAGTTTTTCCCATCTAGACTTGATATGCTAATCCATCTTTCAAAGTAACCCCAAGGCAGGGTTCATTATATCTGTTGTGAGAAAGATCAATGATTCGCATCTTGGGAAAGACAACAAGATTCAACTTTGGATTCCCTATCCTACCATAAAGTGCATTAGAAGATAAAATAAGAATATTCAACTCTGGAAGAGTCCTCAACCCGGAAGAGAATATTGGAAGCGCGTGGACAATTAATAGTTGAAAATACACACAAATATTACCCAATATAAATGCAATTTTTTCTCTCTCTCTCTGTTGCTCAAACATACTATTGTTGGCGAAGTAACCAGACACTAATACTTGACTTATTGACATGAAAATATTTTAAAAAATTTTAAAAAAAACCTAAAAATAAATAAAATTTTCAAAATTATTTAAAAATTTATATCCAAAATGAATCTGGAGAAATGATTGTCCTAGTTCATTTCATCTTGGACATGGTTTTTCAAAAATTATAAGAACATTAGCGGCTTTAAAACTCGTGGCTAACATCTATCCCTTAATGGGCCAACAGAATAGAGAGAATTAGTTACTGGGCTAGCTCCGGTAGACACCTTGAGAAATAAAAAAATTTATAAGAACATTAAGAATTATAAAAAATTTTAAAAATAAAATTTATTAAAAATAAAGTCCAAAATGATCTTAAACAAATTGTTGTCCAAGCTCGAATGAACCAGAATACAAGGTTGTCTAGGTTGATTTTAAAGTGGTTTCTTAGATAATTATAAAATTTATTTAAAATTATTAAGAATTTTAAGAAATTGTAAATAATGATTAATTTTTTTAAAAACTTTATATACACATATAGCATGTTTAAAGAATCCAAATATACCCATATATACATACACATATGTATCTTCTTTTTGGAGTTTATATTTTTAATTAATCAAGTTGATGAGTACTAATTTATTAGTTTCTTATAATTAGTTAATAATTATATAAAGAATAGTTCTAGAATGAACCTAGACAAATGGTTGTCTAGGCTCATTTGAACATGGACAACATTTTGACCAAGCTCATTTTGGACTCTATTTTTAATAAATTTTTAATAATTTTTAATAATTTCAAAAGAAGCATAATTTCTTGTAAATTTAAATGATTTGTAAACATTTTTTAATTATTAAGAAAATACATTCAGGATTAACCTAAACAATCATTTGTCCTAGTTCCTTTGAGCATGGACAACCATTTATCTAGGTTTAACTTGGACTTGATTTTTTAAATAATTATTAAAAAATATTTAATTTTTTGATGTGATAAAATGTGCCACATTAGCATATGGTACACTTGGCACACCATTGGCCACTATCTTGTTGTTTTGTTAGTAGCATCATCATTTGAAAGTAGAAATAGTTGAAACTTTTAACAAAAAATTTTGTTTGCTCTTTTATCTAATATATAATGACTAAATTGTCTATTTTTTGAGTAGAGAAAGTAAAATACAATCTGACTTTTACCATAGAGACCCCCATGGTACTTCTACTTAATCCTAGTCATCCTTTAATTCCATATCACTTACATAAAAAATTTTGAAATATCCATGTAATCATTTAGAACACACATGGATGAAATTTTTAATGGAATTATCAATTTGCACTTTTTTCTAATATATAAAAATTAATTTTTTTTTATTTTTTTAATAGAGAGAACAAAATGTAATCCATCTTCAATATAGGAGTTTCTATCTTAGTTTTACCCATGTAACACCCAAAAAAAAATTATCATCTCTCAAAACTAAATGCATGGCCAAAAAGCACCATTGAAGCATAAAAAGACAAATTGAATTAAGCTATTAAATTATTAAGGGGAAATTATCTAGTTGGTCACCCAATTTTATAAGCGTTTATTAAGGGGAAATTATCTAGTTGGTCACCCAATTTTATAAGCGTTTTTATTTTGGTCACCCAATTTTTCGGGCACATTTATTTTGATCACCCAAAATGAATCTCTTACAATTTCATCCTCAAACTTTTTTTAGTGCTTTAATTTTAGTCATTCAAGCATTAAATTTCTAATGACAGTTAAATGTACACGTCATATCATGTTCAGGCTTTCATTTTGGTTACCCAACTTCTAAGTCATTTTCATTTTGATCAACCAAAAAAAATTTCTTTTAAGTATTGATCATGGTAAAAAAATTTAAGGGTTAAAGGGAAAATGTGGTAGAAACTAAAAAAATACATTATCAAATTGTACTTGCTTATCTCATTGCCAAATATTCCAAATTTTCTTTTTAATATTGAAATTTTAAATTTCAAAACATCAAAAATAAATAAATAAATTATTGAATGTTATGTATATCTTATTAGTGGATGTCCATCAAGATCAAGATAAGTTTTGATATACTTTAAACTCTAATAGTCATTAGAAGCAGATCTCTACTTCATTTATACTTCTATGCTTATAAATAGAGTGTAACACCCCAAACCCAGGCTAGACGTTCTGGTCGTATCTGGCAATGTCACACGATAGTGTTTTTGAAACCTCGTTGTTACGATGAAAACATTCCATGTTATTATCTTTAGTAAACATTTGTTAGAACTTACGAAGTCATCTTTATTTATTTAAAATATTTGTTTTGAAACATCCCTCGTTGCAGAAGCTTTAATAAATCAATCTAGGTGATCATGAGTTTAGAAAATACTTTAACTTTTTTTTTTGAAAACCGAATTTCTTACGACCAACAAGTATAAATCCATAAAGTAAAATAAATAAATAAAACTCAAATTTAAAACCAAAGTCCCAGAGGGTCCTTAAATTACAACCCAAATAATTAGTAATAAACAAATCATAACTCGTAAATTAAAAACCATGAAGTCCAAAAATTACTGTGGTCACCGCTGAGTCCTCCGTCACACCGATCCGTCTAAGTCTGGGGATTACTTGTGCACATTAAACAAAAAGGGTGAGTATACGTAAACTCAGTGTGTAATCCCGCAGAAACAAACAAACAATCAGTATTCACAGTGCACAGTTGAACAGTCTTGGGCCTAAGCCCTTTTTAGTATCAGTGATAGTTTGGGCCTTAGCCCATCTCAGTACAGTGTCAAAAATGCAGTAGGGCCTTAGCCCATCACAGTATCAGTAGCAGTAATAGTTATGCAGTAGCAAAATCCTACCCAACCAGCCTCTACACTCCATGTAGAGATATAATCAACCCACCCATCCCTATACTCCAATTAGTACCGAATGCGGCACAAAATAGTAGTTTGCAACTGAGTTACTAGTAAATTAGGCTTAAAGCCTTTTAGTACACTTCCTCCGAATAACAACCCCAAACCCAATGCAATGCAACATACAGTGGATGATATGCTATTATGCAATTTTAGTACATATATTCAGTTCAGATATTAACATGCTCAGTACAGATATCATTCAATCAATCTCACACATTTAGGGGTCTAAGTAGCACTTACCGACCCTACAGTAGGTTCACAGTCGACTTGGGCGACCCGTGCAACCTTAAAAATATTTCGGTAAAAATGGGCCCACATGCTCATGTGATCTACCTGTGTGGGCCCACACGCTCGTGTGGCCCACTCGGCCCAAATTGGCCTTGGTCGTGTGATCCATTTTTAAAGTAACCCATGCTAGCTCAATACTCATATATGTTTTCACTATTTACTTATATGTTCATTCAAATCTGTCTACTTGAGTCATTATCACTAAATTATTTATATCTTGAGCTACAGAATTTCAAATTAAGATCCGCTTGATGTTTTTGAAACTACACTCAAATACCTTTTTACCATAAAATTTTCAAAATTTATAATTTATCAAATAAGTACAGTAAAATCTTTAAAGTTATCCCTATTCTGTTGTTTGACAGCTTCATCCTTTCCTTACTAAAAATTATTTATCTCTTAGTACATAATTTAGATGATGTTTCCATTTGTTTCTCTTGAAAATAGACTCATTAAATATTTAAACATATAAACTTAAGCCCCTAATTATTTTTTTTACAATTTTTGATGATTTTCTTAAGTCGGAACAGGGGAACCCGAAATCATTCTGACTTTATCTCACAAAATTTATTATATCTCATGATTTATAATTCCATTACTTACAATGTTTCTTCCATGAAAAACTAGACTCAATAAAATTTAATTTTATATTTTATTCAACCTCTAACTCAATTCCCACTATTTTTTATTATTTTTCAAAGTTAGACTACTGCTGCTGTCCAAAACTATTTTAGTGCAAAATGTTGATTTCCAAGTTTAAAACACCCTTATTTCCTTTCTCTACAATTTTTCGCATCATTTTTTCTTATTTCTCTTATTTTCGACAGCAAGCAATTTTGGCTTTTCACCGAATCCCATTTTTTATTTTTCGGGTACACACCTAGTATCGATTCGTTGTGCAAAGTAACCCAAGCCTTCAAAAACCTATATTTGACCAATATATCCCTTATTTAATCACTTGATTCGTCAATCAAACCAAATATCCCCAACATAAAACTCGAGAAACTCACGATTCAAAAACTTACCGCGACGAATCCGATAACCAGTCGTCTCCACACACTAGAATGTCGACTTAAAACTTTTAAACAGCACCTAAACGAGAGTAAAAGGAACCCTTTGTTAATTGCCTACTCGAAATACAATAAATAAGGGGAAAAATTCCACTTACCAAAACAGGTGAAGTCAAAAGTTGCACCCAAAGAGATGACTTGCAAAAAATATAGAAACGAAAAGAGAGGAGAAAGAGAAGAAACAAGATTCGGCCAAAGGGGAACAAAAACCAAAAGTGAACAAGAAGGGAGAAGAAACGGTAGAGAAACAAAAGTCTAACGTCAGAAAATTTGTTGGGAAAAAGAAATAGAAAGTTTATAAGAAGAAAATCTTATTTTGATAACTTCTCCCCAACTATCTCCTAAAAACACTCCCTATTAACCCACTAAAACACAACTACTCAGCAGTCCGGGTTAATGTTAACTCCACAGCGCCACACACCTCAAACAAAAACACAAGACCTCCTACACACTAACACTCCGCTTAACCACCAGACCAGCAGGCCTATTCTGATATATTTTTACCAACAATTAAATAAAAACCTACTGAACAAGAGTAAGGCCTAATTCATTCAAAATACCAAAATTTTCCCAAGCGAAGGCTTGAACTTCGGACCTTCCAAACACTCCTAGAACACATAACCACTAAAGCTAACAAATATTTGTGTCATATTTTCACAACAACGAAATTAGAAATTTTGGGGTGTTACATAGAGACTTTGGAGAAGCTTTGTAAATATCCCCATTGATCAATAAAATGCGTTCTCTATTGCTTCCCATATTGTTCTATACTCTTTGTCTATTTATTTTATAACACGTTATCAGCACGGTTCTCTTTTGATTGTTTTTCTCCATAAGTCACAAATTTTTTTCCCTTTCACCAAGCCTTGCCCCTTTCAAGCAACAACCAATGCAGAAGCCTGTCACTCAAATTTGCTACTCAAGCTGTTGTCGATTGCCTTCTAGAGCTACTACTATTTCAATCTTCAATTGAGGCCTGCGTATTATAGGTAATCATTATGTAAAGAAATTTATATAATCCTTACGTAGTATGTTTTTCTCCTTTTTTGATTGATTTTTGGTAAAAATATTTTATGAAAAATATTATTACTTTAAGGTTTCTTTTAAACTAATATTCTTTTATTAAATTATAGTATGTATGATATTTTGATGATTAAAATTTTTGATGATTAAATTATTGTTATTAAATATGCTTGAAATTATTGCATCATATCTTTTAAGTTGAATTTATAAATATTTGATTAGAGCATCATAAGGTTTTATAACATATATGTGGTATTGAAATTTGGTACAATGTGTATCGGATAACTTTCAAGTATTGTACTTGAATATTTTGATTTTGTTTATTAAATGATTTTTTTACTATTAGATTATAAATGCTATTACGGAAACAAAGTTGTTTTACTACTTGTAATAGTGCTCGTAATAATAGCCAAGGTGATAACAATGATGTTAAAGAATCTCATGTATATTTTACTATGATTTGTTTATTATATCATATTTATTATAATTGGAGACTAATCATGGTAACATGAATAGATAGATTTTGATTTAAAATACACTCATGTTTTGCGATGGTGATTATGAAATAAATAATCAATGGAGGCATTTAGAAGTCTGTCCTACCAGATTTGTTGCATTCCCTGAAGTGAATGCAAACATAAAGAAAATAAAAGATATAATCATGGACCACTAAAAATGGGAACATAGTAATAAATAAGAGAACAATGAGAGTTCTTAAGTTAACTCTTCAAAAGGTAAAAATAAACTATGTTATCAATATGATATGAAAGATTATTGGCCACATATGTGGCGTATACCCAAATATTTTGTTTCTGTTAATATTCTTTGAGGAAGGATATGATAATGTAGTAATGAAATCTATCATTATAGTTAAAAAATATTTATCTTATTTGGCACTAAAACAAAAACATATTATATTTGATAGTAGAAAATAAGTTGAAAGCTCTGGAAGAGCTAATATATCAATATCTAAAAAGCACAAAATTTGTGATGGCTAATGCATTAGTTTTAAAAGATATTATAATGGATATTATATTGGGGTTGTGAATGATATGAATCAAAAAAGGATTGGTTTATTGGTTTATATGTATTACTCTTTTTATAAACTGAATTGATCGTGATTATCTTTGTGGTTTTCTTTTGTCATCATCCCCGTTAAGGGGTTGAAAACGAAATATTGGATTGTGAAAAATCTACTTATGAGCAATAAAATATGGTAAATATATCTAAAGCTCATTATAATTGGATGCACCTGAAGTTGAAATTTTTTTAAAACTGTGAGTATAACTCTACAGCATTCAAAATAAGTTCTCAATTAAAATTACGTGGAAAAATATTACTGATGAGAACCGTGCAAGAGAGAACTTATTCAACTTTTCATGATTCAAATGTGCTCCTACAGTAGTAATATCATGAAAAGAATTTTACTTATGATTGAACAAAATTTTTTAACCACGAAACCTAATTATTCCATGAAGTGAATGTAACAATATGTAATAAATTCGAAATACATAATCTTTAACGTAGATATAGTAAATTGAACTATAATAATAGTCATGGGGATTGTCGTAATAAATTTTCTCACCACCAGAAGTGGACAAATGAAGAAAGTAAGAAACGAACAAGAATATCCAAGAACTTTCTAAGAAGAGAGAGAATTTATTTATGAAGAGTCATTAGTTATGTACCTATTGTACACTTGGAGAATAAGATCTACTTTCAAAGTTTACTATTAATAGATTTTGATTGGATTTAAAGTCTACTACTAAAGTTTAATTTGCTTACTTCTTATCGTCAAGACTCAATGTAGAAAAAAAAGGTACGTCTTTAAATATTAAATCAACTTGATATATGATTTAAATATATTTAGATGGTCTTCTTTTTAAGTTTTGATTACATGTGTTAAATATTATTTTAAGCATCTCATTTGTTTATGAAAATGAATATTAATTTATTTATTTATGTCACTATAGTAGGTTTTATAATTAAATAATATATTTGATTAAAACATACCTAGTATGCAAATTTATCTTAGCAAACCAATGAATTTTATGGTTATTTAGACTTGATTTAGTTCAAAGAATGGTTATAGGTAGTAGTTCATACATTTTATATTATTCCGTTTGTTAATTATTTAGAGGAATGACATGAGCAATTGTAAATAAAAAGTTCTATGAGCTTGAATGGTTGGATTTTTTAACTAAATTTCATGCATGCTTATGATTATGGTTATGAAAAAAAACTGCTAGTTTTTCATTATGTCATATTTTTATGTTTGAGATGTGACATTTATTGATATATTTAGAATAGGCTTGTCTATATAGATGACCTAGGCAGTTATTCTTGGTAGTTAATTGATTATGCAAAACTCTTGTTAAAAAGGTTTTAAAAGTATTTTAAATCGAACTGGGGACTTCTCGCATCCGAAGAGAATCATACCACTAGACCAAATGCCCTGCATTTGAAGATTTTGGCATATTCCCTTAAGCGAATATTGCATATAATTATTTGGAAATTATATTTATTGACTTAGTGACATTATAGACTTCACATTGATTTAGACATTTCCAGTAGTAAATGTCATTATAGTACTTATATGTGGATACAAAGTAAAAGGAATAGTAAACTTATCAAATTGTTACAATTTAGTACAATTGAAACGCATGTTAAAGTAAACTAGAAGTTTACTGATACAAATGCATTTACTACTTGGCGTGAGCATTTAGACTATCCTGGATCATATATGATGTGAAAATTAATTGAGAATTCATATGGACATTTATTAAAGAATTATAAGATTCTTTAATTTAAAGAATTCTCATTTGTTGCTTGTTCTCAATGAAAATTGATTGTTAAGACTCACTAGCTAAAGTTAAGATTTAATGTCTTACATTTATGAAATGAATATGGGCCCATTCATTCACCATGTGGGTGGTTTTGATATTATATGATTTTGGTAGATGTATCTACAAAATAATCACATATGTGTTATCAACTTGCAACCTTTTGTTTGCAAGATTGCTTGTTTAAATAATTAATTTCAGATCATGCAATTATGACAATTCATCTTGCTAATACTGATGAGTTTATATCTCAGTCTTTTAATGATTGAGTTTGAATTTTTTTTTGTAAAAGTTTGTTATTTATGTGCATAATGGTTTAGAGAAATTATTGATTAAACGTTTCTTATTAATGCCTAAACCATTACTTATGAGAACTAAACTTCCTATTTAAACATGAGATTATGTTCATCTTTGAATTTTTGTATGTGCGTATATGTTCCAATTGCTCCACCACAACGCACAAAGATGAGTAAATCCTCAAAGAAAGTTGAGAATATATATTAATTACAAGTTTCTTTGTATTATTAGATGTTTTGAATGTATTGGAGATTCAATTATGACATGATTTGTGATTACAATTTTGATTTGATAGTTTTCCCGACATTAGGGGGAGAGAAATAATAACTTGTAATGAGCTAGGGGAGAGTAATTTGAACTAGAAGTTCAGTAAAGATAACTCTTTACAAGTTAACTGTTAGATGTATTTACAAACTTAATGAGAAAAACCAAGTGTTATATACCATCTAATATTTTAATTTGAATCAAAGTCCTAGTAGGACAATCAGTTAGAATAAATAATAGATTGATCGGTTCCAAATGAAAATTCTTCTAGATGGTCATATAATGGAGGCGGGTGCTCTAGAAGAGACCCAAGACATAACTAATAAGTAAAACTCTAGAAGAGATTTAGGTACCTGAAACTGAAATCTAAAAATAATGAAAATAAGATATCTCGATAAGTTATGTCAATTCGAGAAAATGAGGAACTTAATAATAAAAGTGGTTGGCAATGATTTTGCATGCAATAATATTATTGAAATAATGAAATAAAATGAGGATCTTGAATAAATCTATTGAGAAATATAGATCTTGAATAAACTAATCAAAATTGAAAGACACAACTCAAGTACAATTAAATTCATGGAGTTTTGGACTAGCGGTCCAAATATCTAAAGGTACAAAGTCAGTAATGGTGCAAATGAAGTAGTTTTGCAAAAGTGGAATAAAAATATGAAGTTTTTCGCTAGGTCCTGACATTAATTATGAAAAGATATAATATCATTTTGTGGTGGATGCAACAACCTTTAGATATATTATTTTGATAATTCATAAAAGATTTAACTTGCGTCCAATGGTTGTTGTTATAACCTTTTATGAACCACTATATAGTAAAGTTGATATTAAAATCCTTGAAGGATTTAGGATGGTAGCAACATATTGAAATTCTCAGGAAATTGTTCATTTATATGAATTAAAATAATTTGAACATATGTGGTAAATAGTAGTTGAAGGAGGATTATATAATGATCCAAAATACCTATTTGTGTTTTTATAGAAGAATCATGATTAAAGTTTGTTATGATTATTGTTGAAACTCCTGAAGAGATCAAAATATATTTCCCCCAAATTTTCCATCACTCATGACTTTCAAAAGAATGGTGATATAAATGCTTAACAAATACATTCAAATAGTCATTTGAAAAACTAGTATTCAAGATTGAATACGTAGAATATGAGAAAGTATGTGATATTTTAATGAGGGGGAGTAATACGCGCTATACTCTTTTTCCCTTAACCGAGGTTTTGTCCCATTAGTTTTTCCTGGTAAGGTTTTTAATTAGACAGCATATTATGCGTATTATAAATATGTGTACTCTTTTTCCTTCACTAGGATTTTTTTTCCCACGGGGTTTTTATCTTAGTAAAGCTTTAACAAGGCACATTATCTACCAATGGACATCCAATGGGGAGTGTTATGAATATCTTATTAAGTAGATGTCCATCAAGATCAAGATAAGTTTTGATGTATTTTAAATTCTAATGGTCATTAGAAGTAGATCTCTACTTTATACTTTTTATGCCTATAAATAGAGACTTTGGAGAAGCTTTGTAAATATCCATATTGATCAATAAAATACATTAATTACTTTTCATATTTTCTTTGTTCTTTACTCTTTGTCTACATGTTTTATACCAGTGAAAACTTTTTATCCCCTGATAATGTCAATCAGTTTGTTACTATGATATTGAAATTCATTAATTTTAATTAATTTAATCTCTCCTAAAATTTAAAATTTTATTTTATGTTTCAAAATTAAAATCAACTCAAATAACTTATCTTTAATCTAGAAACATAAAATAGAATTTTAAAGTTTAGAAGGAGATTAAATTAATTAATTTCAATATTATACTAACAAATCGGTTGGCATTATCAAAAATAAAAAAGTTTCAACAATTTATTTAATTGATTTTTATGTTTCGAAATTAAAAAATTCAATATTAAATTTTTTTGGGGCAATGAGATAAGCAAGTACAATTTGATAATGTATTTTTTTAGTTTCTACCACATTTTCATTTGAACCCTTATTATTTTTTTTTTTTACCATGATCAATATTTATAAATTTTTTTTTTGTGACCAAAATGAAAATGACCTAAAAGTTAGGTAAACAAAATGAAAGTATAAATATGATGGGATGTGTACAATCAATCATCGTTAGATATTTAACGCTTGAGTGATTAAAATGAATGTACCCTAAAAGTTGGGCAACAAAATTGTGAGAATTTCATTTTGAATAATCAAAATGAAAGCATCCTAAAAATTAGGTGACTAACTAGATAATTTACCCGTTGTTAAACCAAAATTCTTAAAGTAGTACTTAATAATTTCACTTGACCAGTATACTTCAATCTTAAAGTAGACTTCCTGTAGTTAAACGACATTGACAACTCACAAACTGTTATCCTATAAAACCCCTTCACCTCTTAATTAAGGTCCCTATAGCTCCCATTTTCGTCATTATCATTAATAATCCTTTCAAAATTTTCACTTTAAATAAATAATTTAGGCAAGTATGGTCCATTTTGCTCAGGACCCATAATATTATGATTAATAATCCTTTCAAAATATTTTGATATTTTGAAATTATTTTTAAAAAATTATCAGTGAAATTATTATCTTTAATAGTTGTCTATTGTCTATAAAATTTAAATTTCTTTTGACTGTATGATTTTGAATATTCCGTATTAAGTACAAACTAAAAAAAAGTTCCTTGCAATTAATTAAATTAATTAAATTTTTCTTCCATGCCAAACAAAACTTATAATCTTTTTCATCACTTATTTACCCAAATGAAAAATTAGCAATTAATTTAATTAACTGTAAGGATATTTTCCTTCACTTTTAGTTTAGCATGGAAGGTTCAAGATTATATAATCAAAAGATATTTTAGTTTCATAGAAAATTATTAAATATGGATTATTTGAGTTGATTTCGTTAATTTTAAAATTTAAAATGAGATTAAATTAATTAATTTTAATATTATAGTAATAAATCGGTTGACATTATCAATGGGTAAAATTTTTTCAACAATTTATTATGATGTTTTAAAATTTAAAATTCAAATATTAGCATTTTTTTAAGAATTTTCGGCAATGGGATAAACAAGTACAAATTGAAAATTTTGTGTACTATTTTAGTTTCTACAATTTTTTCACTTTAATCCTTGATTTTTTTTACCCCAATCAATATTTAAAAAAAAAATATTTTTTTGGGTGACCAAAATGAAAGTGCTCTAAAGGTTGGGTGACCAACTAAGTAGTTTACTCTTTTTAATTTATGATGATGTAAAAGTTACATATTGCCTACCTAACATATTTGATAATTACAAAATTGGGGGAGAGGGAAAGGGTTAATAGAATTTGAACTCGTGTCACTTAGGTGCCAAACAGGAGTTTTAACCTCTGCTCCAAACATGAGTTTTAACATATCAACAGATTCAGTATACACTACAGGAAATTAAGTTTTTAGCAGTGTTTTTAGTGGCGTTTGAACGAAAAACGCTGCAAAAGTTATACATTACTAGCGCTAATCAGAAAACACTACAAAAGGTTAGAGCTATATCGGTGTTTTTATTATAAACGCCGCAAAAGGAAGCAATAGCGGCGTTTGGACAAAAAATGCCCCAAATATGTATTAAAATTTTACAAAACGGCGTCGTTTCACTACAAGAAATTAAGTTTTTAGTGGCGTTTTGACTGAAAACACCACAAAGGTTATACATTAGTGGCGTTTTTCATAAACGCCGCAAATATTGCAATAATAATTTGACTTAAACGGCATCATTTCACTACAGGAAATTAAGAGGAAATTAAGTTTTTAATGGCGTTTTGACTGAAAACGCCGCAAAGGTTATACATTAGTGGCATTTTTCATAAATACCGCAGATATTGCAATAACAATTTTTTTCCCCAATTTCCCTTAACTGATCGAAATCCCTAACTGTTTTCCCCAAATTCTCATCGCCAATTCTCATTGTCGTTCTCTTCGCTGAAACCAAAAAAGCTCTCATAAGTTTTCATTTCATTGCCGTTCTCTTTTTCCCCAATTCTCATCGCCGTTATCTTTGCCGAAACCAAAAAAATTCTGGTAAGTTTTCATTTCATTCTATTATATATATATATATATATATATATAATTCATTCTATTTTTCAATGATCTAAGGTTTCTTTCCTTTTGTGAAGAAGAAAATATGCAACAGCCTCCACAGTTGATGAACATCACCACTGAGCATATTCAAAAGGTTCTATTTTTTTATTCATGAGCTATGCATGCATTGTTACTGTATGTATTATTAATGATTAAATTAATAAATAATTAGCTTTTTTCTAGAAATGCAATAATTAGCTTTTACGTTTACGGGAAAAATTGAAACTTATTCCCTTCACTGTTAAATATGTGCAGTAAAACATATTTATGATTGACTTCCTGAATGGTGTGTGTTTTGGTCATGTGTATGAATAAGTTTTTAACAAGTATTTGGAAAATCTTTGGATGAGCATATCAACGTACCCTTGTCCAGAGATAGGAATGTTCCTAGAAAATTAAGTCGGAACAACATAGGATGGATATGTAAATGGAGAGGATGTTAGAAAATAAAGTAAATTAACCTCTACCACTATAACCCATGGGATTCCTTCCATCCCTGCTTGGTATGAGCCCATATACACCTGACATACAACCCAAATAATTAACTCTCTCTTACTCTCTTGCTTTCTTACATATGTAGCTTACATATAAATATACATTAAAATAAGGAAAACGAATAAAGAAGTTACATTCTCGTATGCAATGCCAGAAGAGAATGCAACTTACCCAAATGTTTTATGTTGAAAAAAATAGCTATGCATTTTTAGTTAATTTGATATTTTACATGCACGATCTATATAGAGAGAAAGCATGTAATCCAGCACTTGAATTGAAACAATAAAAATCATACATAAAGATATTGAAAGGTCATTTTGCCACTTTTTTGTTTACTAAGGTGTAATGCTATGAAGCAAAATATATCAGCTCTTATTGAATATTTGTTCTTAGTAGTTATTATATATCCATCCATGCAATGTTCTAACCTCATATCTTGAATTACAACACACTAACAGGTACGAGCCCAATACCATTGATCTATCAGATCACAAAAAGCTAGAGTAAGTATGCTCTTCAAATATGCTACTTAATACTCAATTATTTTGGACTTCATAAGAGTGCTTTGCAAAATAGATCATAATAACTTTTATGATCCAAGATACTGATTCTACAAACATGGATTCTTTATCTTATTTTTTATATACATGTTTCAGGTACTGGTTCACTTTGCTTTCGGAGCAATTGCCTGACCTTGCTGATAAGGTAAATAAATATACACACTATGAGGTATCTAGGATTCTCTCTAACATAAGAGAATTTTCCATTTGTATTCTAAGAAAAGAGCATTTCAAGTAGAGTTCTGAAATCATATAAGCCTAAGGCTGTTGTTATAAATATGATTTTCTACTTTCAATTGTTATATATTTTTAATTAGTGTACAATTTTATTAATTTCTTAATATAATACTTTTGACTTAAACAACCATAGATCGTTATCTTTCCAATTGATGTATTATCCCAACTTGATGGCTTAAACATGATTTGTCTTATATCCTTTCGTTACAATCAAATTATTAACCCAACTTTATGGAAAAAAAAAAACTAGCTTTCTCTCCCTTTTTAAGTTTGTGCTGCTGTTTGCAATTTTTGGATTATTTATTTGTAAATTTTGATTAATTTAATTATATGTTTCAGGTGAAATTTCTTTCGTTATTGAAAAATTGACTTCTCTCCAAACATTTTCTCTTACCAATAACAAGTTAACAGGTATAATTTCATCTTTCTTATCTTTTCTTTTTTTTTCTATTAAATTTATGTATTCCGTAATTAAAATAAAAGTTATCTTAAATTTACGTTGAAAGATAATTGTAGTAGTTTTCTTTTAATAGATCAAAATCTTAGACTCTTTCTTATGCATCTAGAAAATGCAAGATGTTGTGAAGTAAATTAATTTATCATTTTTTGGCTCGCTTCAATAAATATCTTGAAAACTGCAAAAAATATCATGTTATACATAACATGTGATAATTAAATGATAACAAATTAATTCAACTATTCATTAATGATTAAATTAATAAATAATTAGATTTTTTTTAGAAATGCAATAAGGTTGTAACATCCTGAAAATGGGCCTATTCATTTTTGCTTAATTTTATGAAATAGCATGTTTATTGTGATATGGATGTGTTGTGTGCATTTTTAGAACCTTGGAAATGTAAGGAAATGTCCTGGAAATGTAAGGAAATGCTTTAGAAATGTTAAGTTTCAAAAGAGGAAAGTGAACATTTTTGGAAACTTGGAAATGGAAGAAATGTTAAGTTCAAAAGAGGAAAGTGAACATTTCTGAAAACTTGGAAATGTAAGAAATGTTAAGTTTAAAGGAGGCAAACGAACATTTTTGGAAACTTGAAAATGTAAGGAAATGTAAGGAAATGTAAGGAAACGTTTTAGGAAAAGTTAAGTTCTGAGGTTAGAAGAGGGAAGTAAAGCAAGGTGGCCTTAAGAAAATTTATGGGTGAAATATGACACACAAACAGGCTTGGAAAAGTGGCTTGGAGATACCACTTAAGGCCCAGGTGAGTGACGCCACAAGCTATGCAAGTGGGCCTGAGTTCGAGTCACTTAGGAAGCAAAATAAAAATTTTTATTTTTGCTACAAGGAGCAGAGAGATGGACGGCAATAAGGCTTTTAAAAGAGGAGTTTTATTCTCTTTAAATTTCGGCTAAATAGGAGATAAATAAAGATTTATTTATCATTATTTTCAAGAGATAATTGTTGGATTAATTCTTTTAAAAGTGATAATTCAAGGGATAAAGCTATCAAAATAGAAGAGTGGTGGCCAAGTAAGGGACTCTAGCCTAGTAATTTCGGCTATAAAAGGAAGAGTAAGGCTATTCTTCATTCATTCTTTTCTCTTCAAGAAAACTTCTGCCGAAATTCTCTAAAGTTTCTCCTCTTCTCTCTGCCATTATTCTCTTTTTCTCTTTTTTTTTCTTCTTCTATTACAAACACAATCAAAAGCCGAAGATGCCAATAGCCCTAGCCAATTTCTCACTAAGCCTCAAGAGCCGAAATTGTTATCCACATCAAAGCCATAGCCGAATACTGCTAAGGGTTCAAGCAAGAGTTCCATCGAATTCTTCAGTAAGGGTAAGATTAGGTTAGATTCTCATTCTATTTCTTTTAAGGCTGTCGAAATTAAGATTCTAATACCCTTAATATCTTGTTGCCGAAACTTGGAAGAGATCTTTCGGGACTTACTAAGTGTTGACTACAAGGAAGGAGAAGTTCTTTTCCCGAAGGTACACCATAGGCCGCGTGTTCCCTAGTTATTCGGTGAGTTTCGGGATTTAAAATCCACAAGGTAAGTGTCTATAGCATTCGGCCAAGGCTTATTTTGATATCTAGATCTATTTCATAATTGTTTAAAAAGCCGAAACTAACTTGGAATGTGATTTAATGTTTGGCCGAATACAAGAAGGAATACAACAAAGTTTCGGGACTTGATTCTTAAGTCAATCGGCAACAAGGTAAGTTTTAGTGTACTAATCCTACTAGGATTTGGATTTATGGCCGAATGGCTCTTTACTAAGTATTAAATGATTGATTAAATGTAGAGATTTAAGATCTAAGGCATTAGATCAAGCTTTTCGGGATTTGGAGTGAACTTACTAAAGCAAATCAGGTGTGTACCCTACCCTAGGTTTTGATATGTTCATGGCTATGTGTTAAATTAATGTAATATTAAGAATGTGAAAATATGGCTAAGTACCATGCTATGGTACAAAGTACTCAGGTACGTTTCCTACTCCTAATAGGATTATGAAATATGTTATAAACATGAGAATAATGATGAGAATGTGAACTTTGGCATGTTGATGCATAATATGATTTGGGCATATGGGTTATTGAAAAGGGGAAGTGAATGTGGTGACCTAAGACCACGAAATCTGAATGCGGTGACCTAAGACCGCAATATCTGAATGTGGTGACCTAAGACCACGAAATCTGAATGTGGTGACCTAAGACCACAATTTTATAAGGGCGATGAGCACGTCGGCTGTAGCGACTGCCTTCGATGGAGTGTAGCGGATGGAGGGTTGACTTATTAGTCCCCACGGTGTGCAGGTTGGTACGGGGGAAGTGTAGCGGATGGCTAACTAGGCTTGGGTTTTGGGTTTGCATCATTGTTTTTACTTGTTATATGAATATGTATGTGATATGATAATGCGTGCCTGAAATGTTGATTCTTAGTGTTGGTTACACATTGAGTCTGTTGACTCACCCCGTTGTGGGACTATTTTCAGGTGACGAACAGTAATGGACCGGGCTCGGCAGAACCTTAGGGATGGCCATGCACAGCAAGAAATTTACGATTTGGACTTTTATTTTATTTCAAGTATTTTAAATTTTAATTTTGGGATTATTTGATGTAATAAGGCCATAGTTGAATTTCTTTACTTCACTTTGATTTATTATGTTACAAATATTTATTAATTGAAAGATTAAGTAAATTTATTATCAAAATCAACCCTAAACGTTTTGTCACCTAAAGCTAAAGGATTTTTAATCAAATAAACTCGTTTTCAACTCAAGCCCAACCCAAACAAATTTTCTTTCCAAACACACAAGTTTTTCCTAAGTCACAAAAGAATTTGAAACGGTTTACACCGGGGAACATACCAGATCCGGTCAAGGCTCGTGGGCCGGGTGTGGGGTGTTTCAAAGGTGGCATGATTTGATTGAAAAATGCCTATGCTAATGTGATGTAATTGTTTTATGCAATACTCTCTCTATAATTTATTACATTGTTATGTTGAACCTGTTTTTATTGAGTTGTGGCCTTAATTATAAGTGTTACTACTGACCAAGTCTTTCATTTTACACTTTCATTTTCACCTACCGAAATTCGAATATGCTTTTAAGTTATTAGGGGCTTCCCATGTATAAATATGTGCTTTACAATGGTGTTTAGTCCCTTCTTGACTAAGGCTAGCATAGTTGAGTTTTTACATCAGTAATTTCTTGATATAGAGCACGGTTTTGCAGGGCTGTTACTGAGCTCCAGATTATCTATTTCTTTCTCTTTTTTGGTCAGACCGAATTAAGCAGGCCAAAGTTTGTAAAGGTAATAGCAGTGAATTTCACCATTATATTTAAAACTGCAGTTTTCTCTTAAATTGATATTTGATGCTTGGAAATATTGTGATATGCTAAATACCCCACATTTTATCTAGTAGATATTTTGAGAATGGAGTTGAATTTCAATAGGCTGTTTAGTTGTAAATGGAGGTGAGAATGGAGTCGAGAATGGAACATGCTATTGTCTTTCTCTGGATATGTTACTTGCAAACTGTTAAAGCCTTCATTGTCCTATATTAAAGCCTTCATTCTCATATGTTGTTTGCAAACTGTTTAGCTGAATGTTTAACCTGTATGCTTGTGGCGTATGTATGTGATCTCTTTTGCTCCTTAGTTATTAAATCGGTTTTGGTTAATAATGTTCCATGGTGTTGATTATTAGGAAAGTTTGGTTGAATATTCATTCCTTTTTTGCAATCAATTTTAAAAGGCTTTTTTGTTTCCATTTTAGTCTATAAATTTTCAAGTTTATTACTGTACATATTTTGTGACATTCAAATTAATTCTTACATTTTAATGATTAATTTAACTCAATAATTAGGGTTTAGCATTAGTTGCACTATTTGAGCTCATAATTTTGCTATTTATACTCTTTTATTTTTCATTTATTTTATTATTTTCGCTATTATGGAGTTCAATATTTTATTAAAATATTAACATTATTTTTCAATATTTTGACTAAAAATATTAATTTATTATATGATTAAATACTCTCTTTTTGACTAAAAATATATATTTAATACTAATTAATGTATATGCTTAATAATATTAAAAAATATAATTTGATTTTAATATTTAATATTTTTAAATGTTTTTAAAACTTAAAAATATTTTTTATCAATATAATAATATTTAGCATTATTTAAATTTATTTTTATATAAAAATCAAATTACTAATCTTTTTTTCCAAAAAAATGATTTAAAAGCTATTTAAAATGAAAAGTTATTTTTGCTAACCATCAAATTATAACCCATATTATCCTAAATAAAGAAAAAAAAAAGCTTATAAGATGGATATATTGTACTAGTATTTTTTTAAAAAATTTATCGATGTTTACACCTATAAGATGAATTTATCGTACTAGTATTTTGTGGGGGTTAATCCCATGTTTACACCTATATAGAAAGTGATAGTAAATTATTAACAAAAATTAACAAAAATTAACTTTATTAACATATAATTATTAATTTGTTTATTTTTGTCTTTTTAAGTATAGTAAACATAAAGGTGATAAAAAACACAAATTTATAAATTAAAAGAGTATAATTAAAGGGTTAAAATTTAAAGTTTAAATTTAAAGATGATAATCATAACTTACATAAAAATTTAAAGAATAAAAACAAAACTTTGGATCATAACTTACATAACTTACATAATACATAAACATATATCATATCATAACTTACATAACTTACATAATACATAAATATATATATCATATCATAACTTACATAACTTAATTATACTTATAAATAAACAACTTACCTGAATTAGTTTAAACCCATTAGATATTTGATACTTGATATATATTATTTATTTTAGTACAATGACATGATTTAAATCAATTTAGAACACTTAAGTAACCGTAATTTATTGTCAACTTTAGACTTCAATAACTACGAAATGGATAAGAATTGGATGAATTTGTTAACGGTAAGCAACGACTATCGAAATTGAGTACAAACTTTTCTAAATTTTGCATTTCAAAAATGCAAGCCAAGAGAATATGATTCTTTGCCCGTGTAAGAAGTGTAGCAACATCAATTGGCATATTCATGAAGTTGTCTATGAACATCTAATTGTTGATGGCTTTATTCGGGGTATAAAAAATGCATTTTCCATGGAAAGTGTACACCTCGTAGAATCGTTTCAACGATTAACCTGGCTTATCCTCATAATGCTTACCATCAGTTTGTTAGAGAAGATGGCATGGAAGGTATGTTGAGGGATGCATTTAATATGCACAGTCATGGTTTGCAATCGCTTCCACTTGAAATTATTGCATCCGATGATTGTGATATTGGTGGAAATGCTTTTATCGAAACGGGAATAAGTATACCTGATGAAGAGCCAAATGGAGAAGAGGTGAAGTTCTACATGTTACTTAATGAAATGAATGAAGAACTTTATGAGGGATCAAAATTTTCAAAAATATCCTTCTACATTTGTCTTTTTCACTTAAAATGTTTGGGAGGGTGGTTTGGAAACTCTTTGACACTGCTGTTAGAGTTTTTGAGAAATATGTTTCCCTCTGTAAAAGTCCCTCATTCATACAAAGATATGAAGAAACTAATAAAAGATTTAGGCCTTGGGTACGAAAAAAATTCATAGTTTCTCAAATGATTGCGTGTTGTATTGGCATGATCAGAAAAACCAACGGTCTTGTCATGTTTGTGGTAAATCTCGTTGGATGAATAGGAATACAGAGGATGTGAATGAGGATGAAGGTGAGGCACAGTCAAGAAAGAAGCCAATAAAGATTTTGCGATATTTTCCACTAATACTAAGGTTTCAAAGGCTTTTCATGTCGTCAAAAACAACCAAGTTTATGAGGTGGCATCATGATTAATGAACCGATGATGAATTATTGAGGCATCATACGAATTATTTAGCTTAGAAATCATTTGATGGTAAATTTCCAAGCTTTACAAGCAATCCTCGAAATGTGAGGCTTGGGCTAGCATCTGATAGATTTAACCCTTTTAAAATCATGAGTACTTCGTACAATACTTGGCTTGTAGTGCTTGTTCCTTATAATTTGCCTCCATGGATTTGTATGAAGCAGTATTCTTTTATCTTATCTATGATTATCCCTGGAGAGAAAGATCCCGGAAATGATCTTGGCATTTATATGCAGCCACTTATTGAAAAGTTGAAACAGTTATGGGCAGGTGTTGAAACATATGATGTCTTGAGAAAAGAGAACTTTTATTTATGTGTAGTTTTGTTGTGAACTATTAATGATTTCCCGACTTATGCCAATTTATCTTGTTGGAGTACCAAAGGACATTATGCTTGTCCTCGTTGTGCGGCACAAACATTTTCGAAGTGGTTATATAATGAGAAGTTCTCTTATATGTGGCATTGTCGGTGGTTAGATGGAAATTATAGATTTAGATTTCAGAGGACTCTATTTGATGGTGCTGAAGAGTTCAAAGAAGCTCCTGAGCAGACCATTGGATATGAAATATTGTTCATGTTAAAATATATTAATTTCAGTTATGGAAAGATGAATCAACCACCCAACACGCAAACAAAGAGAAGACTGAGGGAGGCGTATGTTGGCAATGTTGACTAGTAGATTGATGATGAATCTGATGAAGAGGATGATCCTAATGAGGCGGACTTGTGGAAAAAAAAAGAAGTATTTTTTTTAGTTTCCTTATTAGGAGCATCACATTTTGCGACACAATATTTATGTCATGTATATTGAAAAGAATGTTTGCGAAAACATTATTGGGACAATTCTGAATGTTGATAGAAAATCAAAAGACAATATTTACAGTCGACTTGATCTAGTTTACATGGGAATTCAACATGATCTTCATCCCTAATTACTTTTGAATGGAAAATCTTGGTTGATGCCTTCTATTTTTGCAATGTTGAAGAAAGAAAAAGAAGTATTATGCACGGTGTTGAATGATATAAAGGTCCCAGATGCGTATGCATTAAATATATCTCGATGTGTGAGTCTTAAAAATCGAAGACTATATTCCCTAAAATCACATGATTATCATATCTTGATGCAAGATTTACTGCTAGTTGCTTTATAGTGTTGTATGTCAAAAAATGTGACGTCTTGTATAATTGAACTATCCAATATAATGAAAACTGTTTGTGACAAAGTTTTGATTGTTGAAGAACTTGAGAAAGTACAAGATCGAGCCTCCTTGACTTCATGCAATTTGGAGAAGATCTTTCCACCTTCCTTCTTCACTATTATGGTGCACTTGCTAATCCATCTCCCTCATGAAGCAAAACTTGGTGGACCGATTTTCTATCGGTGGATGTATCCTATAGAGAAGTGCTAATTTATTTGTAAATTTTTCATTCATTCATGAATATACCTTCAGTTACAACTTTTGATAATGTTGTATATCGTTTTTAGGTTCCTATGTAAATTGAAGTCTTATTGTTATAATAAGCGTTATCTAGAAGGATCAATTGCTAAAGGTTACTTGATAGAGGAGTGTATGACTTTCTACTCTAGATATTTAGAAGATGTTGAAAGAAGACTGAATAGACCAAGTAGAAATGCTGGGCTCACTAATCATAACTTAGCCGAAACTTATCTATTATGAAGTTATGGAGAACCAATCAGTAAAGTTAAAATTACACACTTAGATGATAGATCTTAGGTACAAGCACATCGATATGTTCTTTTTCACCACGATTCAATTGAACCATTACGCAAGTAAGTTTTAGAATTTGATAAATATTCATCTTTTTAATTTGTTTATCTTTTAACCAAGTAATCCACTTTTAACATAATAAGTACAAACAAGTCTTGAGATCTCGTTTACACTCGTGAAGATTAGAACATTGAGAGATTCATAAGTTATTCAAAGAATCTTTTCATGAATGGTTAGGGCAAACGGTATGCAACTGAAGCTTTCATTGACAAATAATAATGTTTTCGTATAACATTTATAATTAATCAATTTACTTTCGATTTAATAGGTTTGGAGTGGAAAGAACGTTAATGACGAAGTTAAATGGCTTTCCCAAGGTTCGAATAAAGTAGTAAAAAGATATAGTGCCTTCCTCATCAATGGATTTAGGTTTCATACAAAATCTCGCGAAAGAATGAGGATGACTCAAAATTGTGGAATAGTTGTTAATTTTTCAATTATAAGTTATGCTAGTGCTAGGGACAGTAATCATGTTGAGGGAAATGTGGAGTATTACGGACTTCTTACTGGCATTATTGAGTTGGATTACTATGGCAAACGGAAGGTTGTCTTATTTCGATGTGATTGGGCTGATGTTAATACTACACGTGGAATTAAAAAATCAATTTGGTTTTACAATGGTGAACTTCTCTCGATTAATTCACAATAGACAACAATTGATAGACGAGTCATATGTATTTTCTTCTCAAGTCAAACAAGTTTTTTACTCGAAAGATCCAACTGATGAGAGTTGGTACGTTGTACTCCGTAACACCCCTAGAGACGTGTTTGACATGGGCAATGGAAGTAGAGATGACATCGACGAAAGATCAGAAACTTTATCTTTTCCAGAACAAAACTTAAATGAAACTATTCCTAGTACTAGTACACAATTTCAATGGGTTCGCCAGGATGTGGATGAAGATATTTATGAATCATAATGTAGTAAGATTTTACGATTTTTTAATTATATGTAATATTATAATTTAAATCTTGATCTTGTTAAATATTTTAACTATTTTATATGTACTATTATTGTTGTAATTATTTACTAAAATTTCAACTATTTTATGTGTACTGCAGATAAAATGCCTAGAAGAATATTGTGAGATCTAAGTATTGTTCAAAATCCTCCAAATTCGGAAGAAACAAAAAGTGAACAACAGACTGCTATTGGATCTTTGAATGTTCCGAATACAGCTGACGAACCTGCAGAAATTCAAAGTAATGTTAACTTTAATTTACATGCCTGTTGATTTTTATTATTGATTTTTGTTTTAAATTCTTATATTATAATATACCATTTTTTAGCTGAAAGTGGTAGGATGCGCAAAACTCGAGAATGTACTCTATTAAAAGATTTATACGAGTTAAATTATGTCGAGCGTGTCAAAGTTGTTAAAAATAGTCATGGTCAACCTATTAGATTAGAAGCTCGACTTTTAGCAGGATACTTGGGCATTATAGCACGAAATGCCAATCTGTTGCCTATCAACTACGAGTCATGGCATCATATGCCTGATAGTAGCAAAAATTAAGCTCTCGATAATATTAAGGTAATAACGTGAATGTAATTTATAATACTTTGGTTTAAGTTTCATTTATATTAACTTTCTAAACTTGTGTTTTTTACAGGAGAGATTTACTTTAGAGATCTCAGATAATTATGTGAAGAAAGCATTAGGAAAAAAATGGAGAGACCATAAAAATGCTTTAAAGAAGGAATATTTTAAGAAAAAATATAAGCCTCAAAGAGAAATTGTGAAATGTGCCGCTAGGAATACTGATGTACCAATGGGAAAATACAGTTAGATTTTGGAATTCAAAGAAAGGAGAGGTATTATGTACTTCCAAACTCTTATAATTATTTCGGTTTATAGTATTTACGATATACATAATAAGAATTTCATAATGTAGGATCATGAGCGAGTTGGAACTACAAGTAGGCAAAAACAAAAATTCACACACACAGCTAGGTCGAAAAGTTTTGCTTGTGTAGCTGATGACGAGGTATTTAGAATTTATTAATTGTGTCACATATTAATTACTTTATAAAATAATATTTTTCTTACTATATTGTAGGAACTATCGTTTGGTCAAAAAATTGGACGCCTTCAGCTTTTTTACATTACACATAGAAAGAAAAATAGATCTCTTATGACTACTGAAGCTACAGAAATTATGGTATATTTACTTAATAAAATTTGAATTATTTTAAATATTTATCATGTTTAATTATAATGGTTTAATTTGTCATTTGTAATGCAAATAATATTAAGTTATGTTGCATTTATTTTGATTATATATTTCGTTTCTAATTCTTTGATTGATTTATTAGGAGAAACTAAAGGATAAAAGGACGGAGTATGAAGCGATCGCTTCGAGGGATAGTTCTGTTAATTTTGACGACATTGATAACCGAATTATTACTGAAATTTTGGGTCTTAAAAGGAATAGTTGGGTTCAATTTCAAGGATCTTTTGTTAACCCAACCCAATATTTTGGATCCAGCTTGCAGCAATACATGCCTTCGGGGAATTAGGCTCAAGCTGAAGTTCAGATGTTAAGAGACCAGATGGCTCAGATGCAAGTGAGCATAGTTGAGCAAATTGCTCAACTGAAAACGGAGAGAGAAGTAGAGGCTCAAAGAAAATATGAAGAACTCCAGCTACAACTTAAAGTAGAGGGAACAACGAAGGAAGTAGAGGCAAGTAGAAAATATGATGAACTCTAGCTACAGCTTCAGAAAATGATGATAATGTTTCAGCAGTCGTAGAATCCGCCATCTTAGATGTTTGTTTTCTTATTGTAAGAATATTTTAACATTATAACTTTTGAATATAATAAATTTTGTTATTTCATTTATTAATTTAGATCATATACATATTTCTTTCGTTGGATTTGAAGTATCATTTAGATTTGCAGTTTTTGGTTGGATTTGATGTTATAAGAAATTATGTTGACAATTCGGGTTCTATATGAATGTAAATGGGTTGTTAAAAATCTTCTAAAGTTAGTGGAGTTTTTCCACAAAGGCCACCAAAGAACATGACTTTTAGCGGTACCTTTACTAAAAACGCCGCTAAAGGTCATGTTATATAACGACGTTTGTGGGAAAAGCACCACTAAAGCTCATGTTCTATAGCGCGTTTGTGGGAAAAGCGCCACTAAATGTCATGTTCTAAAGAGGCGTTTTTGTGAGAAATGTCGCTAGAGGTCATGTTCTATAGTGGCATTTTTAATGCCGCAAAATTTAGCGGCATCATCTATAGAGGTGTTTTTTCGGCTCTTATTAAAATGCCGCAAATAGTTTTAGCGGAACCGCCGTTATAGGCCCAAAAAAGGCCGCTAAAACCTGTTTTGCTATAGTGTTATCCTTTCATATCTTTTTTTTTTTTATGATTTGACATGAGGATCTTTGTTGATCTCAAGTTTGTTGGTTGCACTTTAGTTCTACTGACATAATTGCAATTGCAATTTATGAGGATGTGGGTTTAATCGTATTTAAGCATGACAACTTTTCCTTCATTTTAAGGGTGAGAGGAATTATAGACTCTTCTTTTCTTTTTTTTTTTCGTTTTAAAGGTGAAGATGAATGAGTAAAAATAAACTTTGTATAAATTTTTTTACATGAAATTTATTTTGATTTACGTATCCAAATTAAGCATAATTTTGACACTAACTTTTTTTAAAAAAATCATAATCGATTAATTTCTTATCCAATTAAACAATTAAAACTATGTGATTATTATTATTATTGTGCGTATAATTTCAGATTGAAATCACATATTCATTAAGAATACATAAATTCACAAGTGAAAATCCTAAAGATTTATTTGTACAAATAAAAAATTTTACAGGTCTAATTTATTCAATCAATGGGAAGGAAAAAGAAACATTTCCCAAATTTCTGCCACTTTCATTTCTAAAGTTGTAAAGTGATAGAAGTAGGCATGAAACTATGAATGCCTTAGATTTTTTTATTTATTTTGCACCAATATGCGTATGTACATCACTTTTCAGACAAATTGGTGGGTTTTATCCACTTTGAAAGTGGATTAAATGCTATTCCTAGTCATGAAAATTGTTAGGTATAATCGTATAATCAAAATTAATGAGTTCTTAATTACCAATTAATTTATTGAATATAAGAAACATATGGTTTGTGTTTTTAATGTTACATACGAACAAGTCATGATAAAATGTTTGAGTAAAATATTTTATGTAAATGTTATTTTGATATATGGTTGTTGGTATCATATTAGTATTGATTATATCAATTAATATGTATCATTTCGGTCTTAAATGGGTATCAAGTAATTTGCATCTTGTTTTGGTTAAAATTTTGATGTGTTTATTTCATTTCAATCCATTTTGGTGCGTACCAGCCAATTTTAACCCTTACAAAATTAAAATATAATTATTAAATTAGATTATTGAAACTAAATAATAATTTTAAAACTTATATTTACATATAAATATATTTATATGAATGTAATTAAGATATATGATGTATATAAATATATAATTTATTAAGAAACTAAAAATCAAACTGTAAATATATATGTGAAAATATTTGAATATAATATAATTTATCGAGGAATTAAAAATTAGACTATAAATATATATATATATGAAAAATATTTAAAATTATCGATAAACTTAAAACGATACATCAAAACATAGTGATATCAATACGTATCAATATCAACATAAAAACTATACATTTAACAATACAATACTAATTACCTTACTTACAATATTAAGCGACATAGAGAGGTGATATTTTCTTTACTGTGTGCAATTTACACCAATCATGTGGTAAGCCACATAGATGTTTCAATAAATTTAAGTTTGTGGTAAGTATATTTTTATCATTCATAGACACTATGAACAGATATTTAGATTCACCAATAAATAGTAAATGTATAATTAATAATAATTAAAATTGCATCTAAAAGTATGTAATTCTTGACTAATCAGCAATTGTTCAAACTCGTATTTATTATTGGATTGGCAATTCAAAAATACTTTATGAATTTGCCCCTTTTGGCTTTTTCTCTTTATCAAATAGGTACATAAAATTGTTTTATTTGGTTATAGGAGGGAATTCTCTTATTCTTTATTTTTAAGAAAAGCTTGAATCTCAACAGGCGACAAATTGGTAATCCACCATAAGGTGGCCTTGGGCATGGCCTCTGCCATCAGTGTCAATCTGCTGGAACACGGCTACATCTAAATCCAGGCCTCCGTTGCTGCACTGATCCACAATTCTTACTGTTACTTGTGCTCCTGTAGCTCTATTTGTCACCTGCTCATCATAACCAATATTAGCTTATTATGTATCATAGCTCTTAAACTCAACCAGATATGATTGAAATGATGAAAGAAACAAATTGAAAACTTACCCTTAAGCATCTTCCACAAGATGCTTGGCCACGAGGTCCGACCGGTCCGCAGAAGGCGGTCCATCCATACTTCTGGCGCCATGCTAAGGGCTTGTTTGCATCCCAAGTTGAGCAATAGGCACTTACAGCATTTAGGTTCCATCCATTTTGTGCAGGGTTGTAGTAATGGTAGGTAGCTCTAACATTGGAGGCACTTTCACCACCGCCGCCACTACCACCCCCACCCCGACAGTTACTTTGGCAACCTCTAGAAGGTGAACAATAATCATCTGTAGTGCCACAATAACCAAACTGGCTGCAACAAAGGTTGTTAGCACAAGTCCGGCCACCGGCTTGGCGCCCACACTGCTGGGAAGCGGCAGTAGCTAATAAGCATAGTAAAGAAACAAGGGATAGGCTTAGATTACCCATTTCAGTTTTGTGTAATTTTCACGCTTAAGGCAGTTCAATGGTGTTTGAATTTATAGGAAGAGTTTGCCGAATGGCATTTAATACGTTTGGCATTGAGGGTCTTGAATTTCTACATCATAATAATACCTTTGAATTTCTACAACGAGAGTAAAAAAAAAAAAAGCAGCTGAAATGTGTCATCGTAAAAATACTCTGCCTTTATGGTCACCAAAAGATGACAGTGAGGAAAATAAATATTTTTTTTTCTTTGAAGAGCAAAATAAAAAAAAATTAAGGAAAGAAAGAACGCATACTTTATTCCTTCAAAAAAATTTCAGTTTGCACTTTTATCATAAGAACAACATGCAATATCATAAAACAGCAGTTGGCTCTTATCTAATTTACAATTACCAACTTTTCTCTTTTTTGAGTAAAACAAAAAAATTAAAATGCAACCGACTTACTATAGATACCTTCATAGTATTTCTACTTAATCCTATTCATTTATTAATTCCATATCAGTTACATAAAATTTTTTGAAAAATCAATATCATCACTTAAGAACACACATTGATGAAATTTTTAATAGAATTATCAATTTATATTTTTTTTCTAACATATAAAAATTAATTTCTTTCAATTTTTAATAAAAAAATAAAATGTACTCCATCCCAGTATAGGAGACTAATACTATTACCCATCTAACACCCCAAACAAACATTATCATCATCTCTCAAATCTAAATGCATCGCCAAAACGCACCATTGAAGCATTAAAAGATAAATTGAATTAAACTATTAAATTACTAAAGGGTAATTTATCAAGTTGGTCACCCAAGTTTTAGGACACTTTTATTTTGGTCACTCAGAATGAAATCCTTGCAATTTTGTCATCTAACTTTTAGCACTTTCATTTTAGTCACCCAAGCGTCAAATCTCTAACGGCGATTAACTGTATAAGTCATATCATGTTTAGACTTTCATTTTGGTCACTCAACTTTTAGATTGCTTTCATTTTGGTCACACAAAAAAAATATCTTTTTTTTAAATATTGATCGGGATAAAATCACATTAAATATTAAAGTGAAAAAATAGTAGAAATTAAATGGTGCATTAAGAAATTGTCAAATTGTACTTGTTTACTCCCTTGCAGCAATTTTAAATTTTCTGTTTCAATATTGAAATTTTAAATTTCAAAACATCAAAATTAATTAAATAAATTATTGAATTTTTTTTTATCTATTGATAGTGTCAATCTATTTGTTATTATAATATTGAAAGCAATTAAATCAATTAATTTAATCTTGTTAGTAAGTATAGGAAAACAGAGAGGAAATACAAAAAGATTATTGACTGAATATTCTGTTATTATTGCTTGATTGAATCTGTACAGAAATGATACTTATATACATGAGTAAGTGTCAACTGTTTCTAATGTAACAAGTCTCAGGTGTTCAGCATGCTCGGTTTCATCTCTAGAGTAGATTAGAATATCATCTATAAACACTACCACAAATCGATCCAAATACTGACTGAAAATCTGATTCATCAAATCCATAAAAACAGCAGGTGCATTAGTGAGCCCGAAAGGCATAACCAAAACCTCATAGTGTCCGTACCTCGTTCGAAAAGCAGTCTTTGGCACATCGAAATCTCTAACTCGCAACTGATAATAACCCGACCTCAAATCTATCTTTGAAAACACTGAAGCCCCTTTCAACTGATCAAACAAGTTGTCAATCCGTGGCAACGGGTATTTATTCTTTATAGTTACCTTATTGAGCTGTCGGTAATCAATGCACATTCGCATAGTCCCATCTTTCTTTTTCACAAATAAAACTGGTGCACCCCAAGGAGAGAAACTCGGTCGTGCAAAGCCCCTATCTGTTAACTCTTGCAACTGTGCTTTCAACTCTTTTAATTCTGAAGGTGCCATCCGATACGGAGCTATCGAAATCGGAGTCGTCCTTGGTACTAATTCAATACCAAATTCTACCTCTCGAATAGGTGGCAAACCCGGTAATTCTTCAAGAAACACATCTGGATACTCGCACACGACTGGAACAGATTCAATCTTCTTTTCAGTCACTTTACTGTCAAGCACATAAGCAAAGTAAGCTTCATACCCTTTTCTCATATACTTTCGAGCTAACATCGAAGATATTACCGCTGGTAACCCATTCAGATCATTAGATTCAATCCGAATAATTTCACCGTTCTGACATCTCAAATCAATGGTCTTTCTTTTGCAACTAACAGCAGCATCGTGCAAAGTCAACCAGTCCATTCCCAGAATTATATCGAATTTATCGAAAGGAAACAACATCAAATCGGCTGGGAAACATGAATCCCGAATCATCAACGGGCAACTTTTACACACTTTGTCAACCAGAACGCACCGACCTAAGGGGTTTGATACTCAAATCACAAACTCAGTAGACTCAACAGGCAGAGTCTTACTGGATACTAACGTTTCACACAGGTAAGAATGAGTCAAACCAGGATCAATCAACGGAACAACAGTAGTATCATAAAGAGTGAAAGTACCGGTAATAACATCTAGGGAAGAAGCATCCTCCCGAGCGCGTATAGCATATGCTCTAGCAGGTGCGCGAGCCTCTGATCGAACCACAGTATCCTTTGTCCCCCTCTGACTGCCACCTACATTTCCCGAATGTCTGGGTGGTCTGCCTCGTGCTGATACATTGCTCAGTCTTACATTTGTAACAGTGTTTTGCTCTGCTAACATCGGGCACTCCCGAATAAAATGATCCATCGATCCACATTTAAAACAGGACTGATCATGCAATCTACAACTCCCAGAACGCGATTTCCCACAATGCTTGCACTCGACCCGATTCTGCTGAACATTACCAACGCAGCCATCGAGGTAGCTCGAGAA
The DNA here is from genome assembly GCA_005393395.2 of Gossypium australe. Taxonomy (NCBI): domain Eukaryota; kingdom Viridiplantae; phylum Streptophyta; class Magnoliopsida; order Malvales; family Malvaceae; genus Gossypium; species Gossypium australe. The sequence continues at coordinate 122,274,901 of CM016624.1, read as the reverse complement.
CCCGCAGGAGGTCGATCTCGGTCTTGTCTAGAAAGGTCTGAAGTAGCTTTATGTCGACTGGGTTCATCTTTGAACTTCTTTGATACTGAATGAAAAGTCTTACTTAATGATCTTTTACGGATGTCTCTAGCTTCAAATTCGGCTTTTCTTTTCTCTTTCCCAAGCTCTTCGGCTTTACAGGCTCGTTCGACAAGTACTACGAACTCTTTAATCTCCAGTATGCCGACCAACAACTTAATGTCTTCATTCAAACCGTCTTCGAATCTTTTACACATAATAGCCTCGGTTGAAACACATTGACGAGCATATCGGCTCAATCTCACAAATTTTAGTTCGTATTCAGTCACGGTCATACGACCCTGTTTCAATTCTAGAAATTCTTTACGCTTTTGGTCGATGAATCTCTGACTGATATATTTCTTACGAAACTCAGTCTGAAAGAATTCCCAGGTCACTTTCTCCTTCGGAACCACCGATACTAGTGTATTCCACCAGTGATATGCGGTGTCCCTCAATAGTGATATTGCACATTTAAACATTCCTCCGAAGTACATGATAGCTCATCAAACACACGGATAGTATTATCAAGCCACAGCTCAGCTCATTCTGCATCATCATCATCATTAGCTTTAAATTCTTCGGCCCCGTGTTTCCTGATTTGATCTACAGGAGGCCTGCTAAATCTTATCAGATCTACTATCGGAGGTACCATAGGTATCGGAAGTGGATTATTCGGGGGTGGAGGTTGTTGCACAGCTGGATTAGTCCGGATATATTGAGTAAACCATTCGTTCATCATCTGGTAGAAGGCTTGCTTAGCCTCCCCCTCATGGCTACTTGAGATAGGTCGAGAGTCTACCAGCGCTGACCCATGCACGGGATCAGGCGCTACGCTCTCAACATCATCAGCTACTGCTCTATCGGGATCCATTTACTATATAAAAACACAATTCGGATGTCAGAAGTCATCACACTATCGCATTGTAAATTAAGGCATGTATAGCTAGACTCATACGCTCTACGGTAGTCCTAGAATCGACTAAACCGTAAGCTCTGATACCAATCAAATGTAACACCCTTAACCCGTATTTGTCGCCGAATTAGGGTTATAAGGCATTACCAAAAATAGCACAAGTCATAACAAAAAAAAATTTTCTGCTCATATAGTAAAAACCGAAAGCATTGTAAATAATAATACTTAATCTTAATATACTTAACCCATCTCAAGCATATCTCATAACCATTAACCAATTCTCATTTAAACATTTTTCATCAAATACAAAGATTGCAACTCATGTGGTCAAATAAGATTCATTATTAGAACTTGCACATGCTCATTTTTAGTCTACTAAAGCAAGTTGTCAAATACCAAACTAGACATATATATATTTTCGTATAGGATTTCACTTAATCATGCTCAAAATATACCACTTGCTCACACATCTATACAAAACGTAGATCACAACATCTAGATGTACATAATCACACCCAAATATACCAAGTATGTCTTCCATAGCCTGAATATCTAAATTTAAACTTAATAAACATGCATATATATGTACCATAAGCGAATATGCCAATTCAAAATACATAACATATTATCTCATCATCTAACCGAATATGTACATGATTGCAAATACATTATTAAAGCATGATATCACTTAATAACATTAATCATACATATCCATATATATATACGGTTCATTTATAAAATATAATCGAATCGACGAGATTAAAAATGTAACTCTCATAATCCAAGATATAAAAACCTAAATTATAATCCTACAAGAACATATATATGTCTTGACCGAATATGCCAACCCAAACATATAATTACAACCACTTATAACAACTTCTAAAACACAACTTGAGACTTTAAAGATTACCACATAACAAATCATATATATATATATATATATATATATTTGTTTATAATGAATTTACATAGCAACCATACTTTCAAACCAAGCAAAACAAACACATACAACATGATTAAAACATAAACATTAGAACATTTGACATTAAGACCAAGCCATTTTCGCATGGCCTATAATTACAGCATCAAAATATCTTCTATTATTTAACTAGCCTATACATGCCTTAAGTTCAAGATCTAAACTTTAAAGGTACCAAAATAAGTCGATAGTGTAGATGACTTCGTTGATGATCCCCTGAGCTCGTAACTTAACCAAAATCTATAAAACAGAATAACAAACACACAGAGTAAGCTAACTAGCTTAGTAAGTCTTAAGCAACTTAACAATTCAATTGGATAATCGGCCAAATTAAACTTAACAAATTGTAACATTAATCTAATAACATAACACAAATAAATTATTATAGCCGAATGCTTATATCCTTTCATAGTCAAAACATTCATCAATATCTACTTTAAATGTAAGGCTTATCAAAGGCACATCGATTAATAATTATTTATATATATATATGCCTCCATATACAACCAATAAAAATTTTCATGTACATATAAAGAAATCCCACATAACCGAATGGATATACAAAAATTTCCACATAACCGAATGTGTATATATATATATATATATATATACATACCTCTATTTAATAATCTCATATTTGCAAGTAACAACATCAACTCAATATCATTTTATCCACATATCCGAAATGCCAAATATACCAACACATTATCTATTAACTTACTTATTCGATAATCATTACATATAACATGTACTTATGTAAATACATACCTTATGGCCGAATGTAATCTAATTCATTTAAATAAGCTTTTACTTGTTCAATGGCCACCATAACTCAATCATTTCATAAACATAAACTCATATTTTAGATCACCGGTTTAAAACATGCTAGGCATAAGCCTGAATCACACACCGGCACTAAGCCTGCTAGACCAGAGGTCTGATATTCATTCACCGGCTATAAGCCTGCTAGGCATAAAGCCCGATAAGTTCACCAGCCAAGGCTTGCTAGGCTCAAAGCCTGAATAGTAATACTTTAAGATTTCTCACACGAATCATTTCATATATCGAACCTTTTACTCGTTTCGAACTTATTGTACGAACATTCAAATAACACATATCATTCAATAACCTATCTGAATCGAATATTATACTTAGCCAAATTCGACTAATTCATATATAATTATGATAATTCCAAATTTCAGCACATACTAAATTATGTAAATAATTTACGATGATTATTTGCTTAGAGACTTACCTCGGATATCGTCGGACGACAAAAACCGACTATTCGATTATTTTTGCTTTTCCCCGATCCAAGTCCGATTTCTTTTGTTCTTGATCTAAACATGTTCAAATTAAGCTCATTCAAACACATTTACATTCAATTTAGTCCTAAAACACATAAATGGGCAAATTACTAATTTGCCCCTAATGTTTCATACTTTTACAATTTAGTCCAATTTGCACAAAACACAAAATACACAAAATTTGGCCACACACCTTAAGGGCCGAATATTCCTAGTCTTTATACAAGTCCATGCATTTCATTTATTTCACATTTTAGTCCCTCAAAAATTTATTTTTACAATTTAGTCCAAATTACTCAAATTCATTAAAAATCCAAAGACAAAACATATTAATTTAACACATATATTTCATAATTCATCCTTAAACAACATAAACAACCAACTATCAACAATAGCTCAACTCAAAATATTCATCAAACTCAAAAATTAAAGCATGGGTCTTGTACATTTCATAGCAACGATCTCAAAAACGTAAAAATTATCAAAAATCGAAACCAAATCATACCTTAATTTAAGCTTGCAAAGGCCGAATACCAAGCTTCTTTCTCTTTTCTTTTCTTTTTGTGTTTTCGGTAAAAAAAATAAATAATTTATATAAACTATATTAAAATATCATAACCATTATTTCATTATTACAACCATACTTGCTTAAACTTAATAGACCTTTTCATAAAACATGCAAATTTCACATTTAATGCAATTCAATCCTTTTGTCAAATTAAACACATAGACGGACAAATTGACTTACGAAATTTTAGCACATGCATAATTACTTATCACAGACACAGAATATAATATTAAAATATTATACGAACTCGGATTTGTGGTCCCGAAACCACTGTTCCGATTAGGGTCAAATTCGGACTGTTACAGCTAACCAATTTTACTAAAAATATACCAGATTGTATAATTGACTGCTAACAACCTAACTTACCGTATACACAAACATTCACCCAACTTCTCAATAGGTAAAATCAAAAGCAAATTTCGAAACCGAGTAAACAAAGAGATAGACAGGGGTTCTGTAAAAATGTCAGCCACCTGGTCACAGGCTGGGACCTTTCCGACAACAAGTGAACCTTGAGTGACCTTTTCACGAACAAAAAATAGATCAAGTTCAACATGTTTGAACTTGGACTGTAAGACCGAATTTGCAGCAACTGCTACTGCGCCAGAATTATCACACAAAATAGTAGGCAAATCGGCAAACAATATTTGAAGCTCCGTTAGGAGAGAGACTAACCATGTAACATCACTGGTGGCCGCAGCTAGACTGGGATACCCAACCTCTGCTGTTGGCCGAGAAACAACCTGTTGCTTCTTCGAACACCACAAAATAGGCGTATCTTCGAAATATACACAATATCCGGTCGTAGATCGGTGATCATCAAAATCCAATCCCCAGTTGGCATCAGCATAACCAATGAGAGATAGTCAATCGGATGGACGAAAAATCAACCCATAATTTATGGTCCAACGTAAATACCGTAAGATTCATTTTAGGGCCACCAAATTTACTGAAATGGGTGTATGCATAAACTGCCACACACGATTTACTGCATAGGCTATATCAGGTCGGGTTAGAACCACATACTGAAGCGCACTGGCAAGACTTCAATATTCTGTAGGATCAGCAAGTCGATCGGCCTCATCTTTAGACAAGGCTGACGAACTGATCATTTGGTGTGTGGACACCTTTTGCATTAGTAAAAAAACTTCTGCCAAGTAGATCCCCTGATGTTCTTGCGCTGGCATAAATGAAAACTTTCAGAAGAGGATCGGGTAACTTCAATACCTAAGAAGAAATAAAGGTCCCTCATATCCTTAAGTGAAAATTCTTTATCTAGCAGCTGAATAAAACTACTTATACTGTCATCCACACTCCCCGTAATAATAATATTATCTACATAGACCAGAACATAGATGACGGACTCGGTCATTAGACGAATAAACAAAGATGCATCAAAATTGGATACAAAAAACCCAGTAGAAATAAGAAACCTTTTCAATTTATCAAACCAGGTGTGAGGAGCTTGGCGCAACCCATATAAAGCCTTTGTTAGATGATACACTAACTGCTCACCGTTTGGACCGAACTGAACATAGCCTGGTGGTTGTTGCATGAACACTTCGTCAGTGAGATCACCATTTAAGAAGGCATTGTTGACATCGACCATAAAAATTTGGCAACCACGAGAGATAGAAATTGAGAGTATGGTTCGAATAGTAGCAGGCTTCACCACTGGACTGAACGTTTCCTTGAAATCACATCTAGTAACTTACGAAAACCCCTTTGTTACCAACCTAGCCTTACGCTAAGCAATAGTCCCATCATGATTTTTCTTTACTTTGAAAATCTACTTACACCCTATTACCTTACATCCATGAGGCAGAGGAATAAGTTCCCAAGTGGAGTTGGCCATGAGTGCATTAAATTCAACTTGAACTACGGGTTTCTATGCTGGATCAGCAAGAGCCTCCTCAACCGTGCATGGCTCATAATCAACAGCTTCAACAGACAGAGCTTTGGGTTTAAAAATCCCTGCCTTGGGTCGAGTAATCATAGTATGAGTGTTCCTCATTAGAGCATACGTTGAATTTGAAGGAACTAAGGCTAGAGCAAATGGACTACTCTCAACTATCAAGGTTAAGGACCAGAACTCGTCATGAGCAGTCCCCAGCTCAGCCAACGAGTCTCCTGGTATATAGGACTAGAATGAGAAGTAGATGAGGAAACTACAGTGGGGCTCTCGATTACGACAATATGATGAGAGGCAGTAGAATGAACAAGAGGAACATATGTGGAGACACATGAACTAGAGTTCACACTATCCACGGTAGGCAAAGAAAACAAGAAGCGTCGTTCATCAAAAATAATAAAGCATCGTTCATCAAAAACAACATGGTGAGAAACAATTACTTTACCATTTGGTGTGAGACAGTGATAACCTTTATGTTGAGAACTATACCCCAAGAATGTACATGGCTAAGATCGGAACCCCAACTTGTGGCTAGCGAACGGGCGTAGATACGGAAAACAACAGCAGCCAAACACCCGTAAGTGATCATAAGTAGGCTCACAACCATAAAGAACCTGATAGAGAGACTGACCTTTCAGAACAGAAGTAGGCAAATTATTTATGAGATGAATTGCACTATAAAAAGTATAACCCTAGTAGTTCATGGGCAGACTGGCATGGGCTAGGAGAGTGAGACCGGTCTCAACAATGTGTCTATGTTTTCGCTCAGCAACTCCATTCTGCTCGGAAGTATGCGGACAAGATAAACGATGTAGAATCACAAGATTAGCCAGAACAGATGTGAATGCAATATACTCACCTCCCCAATCACTTTGAAAACTCTTAATTTCTTTCCTAAACTGAGTCTTAACCATCTTTTGAAACTAAAGGAAACACTCAATTGCCTGAGACTTACGCTTAATTAGATATACCCACGTAAAACAACTACACATGTTAATAAACGAAAAATAATACATGTTAGAACCACATGCAACCGATGCCGATCCCCACAAGTCTGAGGCAACCAAGTCAAACATTTCCTTATATTCAATAGAAGAGTTTGAAAAAGGTAGTTTATGAGATTTGCCATTTTGACATGCAATACAAATATTAGCAAGACACAGTTTATTTGAAACAATTTTGCACTTATCAAGAACAATTTTAACAGTCGAGGCAGACGGATGACCGAGTCGTTGGTGCCATAAGGTGAAAACGTCATCACCATTATTACGAGCATGTAGGCTAGTGTTATGGACCGATGGATTAGCAACAGAAGGATCAGACGAGACCGGAGAAAAATAATAGAGCCCGACACGAGTGTGGCCCCGCATTAAAATTTCTCGAGTCAAGATGTCCTTAACAACACAATAAGACGGATGAAATTCAAAGAATACATTATTGTCACTTGCAAAATGAGAAACAGATAACAAATTCTTTCGTATATTTGGAACGCACAAAACATTAGACAGATGAAGAATCTTACTCTTCGTAGGTAAAATAGAATTCCCAACACACGATATTCTTGTAGGGGTCCCATCGCCATGAGAAGAGATGTACCTGAGTATGGCGTGGACATATGCAAGGCATTGGCTTCCCGACATACATGATGCGTAGCCCCTGAATCAGGACACCAAGAGGAGGTCCCTACAGTAATAGGAATATAAGAATCTTCATTATCAAAATTAGACCCATATTGAGTCGTATTAACATTTGACCCGGAGGTGGTTAAAAAATTAGATGCATGTAAGTCAGGAAGAAGAGGTAACCCGACGCATGGCGAGGCATTAACATAGTGAAAACAAGCCCTCAGTTTGGTTTGCCATGGCACACCGATCCTGGTATTTTGAAAAGTGAAATTTCTATCTGTCTCAAGTCCAACACAATTAGCAGTTGGCCCAACATTCTGGCCTACATTAGGGGCTTAAGGAGTCAGCCTAGTATATGGCCCATATGCACAGCACTAGATGGAGCACTAGGACCAACATTTGACCCAAATTGGAGGCCTGGATCATGCGACAACTTACGCTGAAATTGAGTGCCCAAATCACGCTGCACGTGGGCACCAAATTGAGGGGCAATATAATCAAGATGTGGTCCCAAGCCATCACTAAAGATCCCACCCATTTGATCAGCCTCACTTTGAAAATTAAAAAAGGGTTTTGGAACCCTAGCAGTAGACAGATTTGAGAGGGAAAAATTAGGATGTTGCCCTTTCCACGCAGCACCATAGGGGAATTCCATCGAGGTCGCCACTGCGGTTCTAAGATACTATTTGGAGCCAGCGAAACCAGTCGGACCACCACGAACTGATGGGCACCAGCCATTACTAAAACCTCCCTCGCACAATCTGTTACCCACACGACCAGAGAATGCTGGGGCCATGGTCGGAGTCGGAGCAGAGGGTCGTCATAGTCGTGATCGAACCGGTAATAACACCTCTGCGCCATATGTCTAAAGCGACAGCATATTTGGCATTGAAGACGAATGCAAAACCTACGCCCATGCTCCGGAAAAAAAATGAATGGCCGCCTCGCATGGAGTCAGCCACCAATGTCGACGGATCGGTCTCAACCAAATTTACATGAGGTGCTTCTGTTGCCGTACGAGTTTGACTACACTCAAACTCCAAAAGAGCATCAATGAGTTTTTGAAGAGGAAGTGACTCTGTCGAGAAAGATGCAAGAGTTAAAATAGCATTAAACTCCGATGATAATCTGACAAGTATAGTTTTCACCTTCTCCGCCTCCAAAACCGCAGATCTAGTGGCCTCAAGCAGTGCACAGGTATTTTTTATTTTTGCGAGATATTCTTTGACCGTTATGACTCCTTTCTTGATGGAATGAAGTTCATGTCTAATCCGAGATACTTTTGCTCCAGCGGTAGCGACGAAAAGACGATTGGCCGTGCTCCAAACATCACAGACAGATTTGGCCACTGTAAAACAAGATAACAGAGAGGAACTAATAGTATAAAGAAGCCAAGAAGCAAGAAGCTTATCTTGCTAGACGAAAACTGAGGCATCAAGATTTAGAGTGAGAACGCCGTCGGGAGAGGAGATGAATCGAGGCGGAACAAGTAACGTCCTTTCCAAATAACCAAGTATCTCATATCCTTCAATTATTAGCCATATATGCTACTGCCATTGGATGAAGTTTCCTTTATCCAATTTTATCGTATCATGCCTAGGAAATGTCTGAACTAACCGAATGCCGGAGAGAGCAGGACTGCCACGATTAGAAGCAATAGAGTCACCAGAATTTGCCATGAACGCAGCGAGAATAACACCTCCAGAAGCTTCAGGATACTGATACCATGTTAGAAAGTATAGGAAAATAGAGAGGAAATACAAAAAGAGTTTTGACTGAATATTCTATTATTATTGCTTGATTGAATCTGTACAGAAATAGTACTTATATACATGAGTAAGTGTCAATTGCTGCTAACCAATTTTACTAACAATATACCAGATTATATAACTGACTGCTAACAACCTAACTTACCTCATACACTAACAAATCTCCTTCTAAAATTAAAATTTTATTTTATGTTTCTAAATTAAAATAAACTCAAATAACTCGTCTTTAATTATTGTTTATGAAACACAAATTACTTTTGATTATATGATCTTGGATCTTTTATGCTAAGCTAAAAGCAAAAAACAAAATCGTTTCATTTAATTAAATTAATTAGTTTTATCTTCCACGCCAAATAAAACCAATAAATTTTTACCACTTCTTTACCCAAATGAAGAACAATCAATTAATTTAATTAATTGTAAGGATTTTTTTATTTGCTTTTAGCTTAACATGGAGATTCGATATTATATAATTAAAAAAATTAAAGTTTTGTACACAATTACTAAATATGAGTAATTTAAGTTGATTTCATTAAGGATAATATAGAAACATAAAATAAAAATTTAAAATTTAGGAGATTAAATTAATTAAATTAATTAATTTCAATATTATACTAACAAATTGGTTGACATTATCAAGGGATAAAAAAGTTTCAACAATTTATTTAATTGATTTTAATGTTTTGAAATTCAAAAATCAACATTAAAAAAAAAGAAATTTAGAATTTTTGACAATGAGATAAACAAATACAATTTGACAAATTTTAATGTATTTTTTTAGTTCCTACTATATTTTCACTTTAACCCTTATTTTTTTTACCAACAATATTTTAAAAAGAAATGTATTTTTTTGGGTGACCAAAATGAAAGCAACTTAGAAGTTGGGTGACCAAAATAAAAGTGTAAATATAATTTGGTGTGTACAGTCAACCGTTGTTAGATATTTAACGCTTGGGGGACTAAAATTAAAATGCCCTAAAAGTTGGACGACGTAATTGCAAAGATTTCATTTTAAGTAAAAAAAAAATGAAAGCACCCCTAAAAATTGGATGACCAACTAGAGAATTTACCCATTATTAAACCAAAAGTCTTATATTTTTGAAAGTAGTACTTAATAATTTCACTTCACCAATATACTTCAATCTTAAAGTAGACTCCCTGTAGTTAAACGACATTGGCAACTGACGAACTGCTATCCTGGAAAACTACTTCACCTCTTAATTAAGGTCCCTATAGCTCCCATTCTCGTCATTATCATTAATAATCCTTTCAAAATTTTCACTTCAAATAAATAATTTCAGGCAAGTATGGTCAATTTTTCTCAGAACCCATAATATGGTCTCATTAAAGCCTTTACCGAAAGTCGCCATTCCTTCCAAGAGATAAATAAGAAATTTCAGTCCACTTATCGTTGAATCATACTCCTCATCAAAGTAGGAAATCGAGTATTGTTCCAAACCATCTTTCTACAGATCCCGTAAAATCTTTTATACATACATATACCATTACACATTGGGTCATCAAACCGTCCAGACAAGGGAGAACAAGCCCAATTCGGCAAACGCATGTGGGCTGCTCAAAAATCCACTTTTGGGAGATTTACTAGAGGTCCATACACTTGCAAATGAGTTAGAAAATAGCACACCAACTCTGCCCAATAACCCGTCCACCCCTTGCTTGATTCAAGCATGATATCATGCATGAATTAAACAACCAAACAACTCCCTCCTCCACAAATTATGGTCGGCCATGGGAAGGAAAATCTAAGGGATTCATCATGCTAGTTTTAGTAAACACACCTACCATCCTTCACTATAAATACCCACATCCATTCCTCATTTTAATAATCCCTCGTCCATCCTTCATTTAACATTTCTCTTCCATTCTCTCATTCCCTCTCTTCATTCCCACGCATAGCATCTTATATTTCCTTTCTTTCTTAGCCAACAAAACCTTGATAAGATCATCTTTTGGCCGGCCACCTTGAGGAGCCATTAGCAAAGGAGCAACATGAGGATGGGAGGAAACTTCTTCAATCGGAGTTCGCAAGGCTGCAAATTCGAACAAAGTTTATTCTTCCTTTACTTGTTGCTTTGATTTTAATCATGTTTGCAATGTGCTTTGTTATCTTGTCATCAACAATGGTAGCTTAAATCTATTTAGCTAGGATGATTGAATCAATTTAATGAAGTTTGTTTAAATCATGTTTATAGTGTTTGTGACTCAGTCATTCATGTTTTCAATTAAACCCAAGCATGTATTTCATTCATACGTGATTGGATGCATTGGAATTAGCTGAGCAATCCTAACCAGACAACGGCTAATGGACACAATAGTTGAAAAGTGCATGCTTAATTTAGATCCTAACCCGATTAAATTAAAGGTTCATAATAACTTTAACAAGCTCTATTATCTTGCATAGTTTTTAGGTTTATATGATTAAATTGTTTCAAACTTAACTCATCCCTGTTATTTCTAAGAAACCCTTTAGTTTAATATGATCAGTAAAATGCATGTTTTACAAAATAAAACCAAAAAGACTTAATTTGGTTTCAAACTCATGAGAGGTTGTAACACCCCAAACCCGGCCTAGACGTTAAGCCCGAATCTGGTGTGTCACATGGAAGTTTTTTTTTTTTTCAAACCATCTTTGAGATTGTTAAAAACTTGTTTGAGAATTACATCCTCTTTGTTAAAACCCAAAACACTTAAGCAATTGTTATTTACTTGAAAACGTAATTTTCTTTAAAAAGCTTTTTTGTTGTGAAAATATATTTGAAATAAACAATTTACGAAAATGGGACTTGGGAATAGAGTTGCAGAATCATTTTGAAAGAAAACCCGAGGCCTAATTACAACATTTAACCCAAAATAGTAGAGTAATAAAATAAACAAGAAAGTAGTCCAAAGTCCAAATAAACCATTTCTAAAGTATGGTCTCCATCGAGTCATCCAAGGCCCAAGTCCACGTCACTGAGCATTACTTGAAAAGGTTAAGAGAAAGGAGGGTGAGTTACAAGAACTCAGTGTGTAATCCCCTTACCATCATCCACTGGGTCGGAACACACATAGCAATATTTTGGGCCTAAGCCCATTTACAATTATAACATAATAACATGTATATAATATGCATATGATATGCAAATCCCAAACCAAACCTAATTTCCATCCGTTACACACCACCCGTACCAACCAGCACACCTGTGGGGATCAAGTCAACCCACCCCACCAACACACCAATCGCAGGCATAAAGCCATTTAAAATGTTTGTGGCAGAGCCACCGAACTGGATTGTGACAGAGTCACCGAACTAGATTGTGGCAGAGCCACTAGCACTTCTCTTCAATTTTATCCCAACCCATGCAATCATGTATGCATATACAAAGCATAACAATATTCATAGAATAATTTCATCAAAAGGCCCATAATACAAGTTGGACCATTAAGCAATCTAGCAATTTGGCCCATTAATCAATCTTAACAATTTGGCCCATTAAGCGATTTAGCAAATTTTGGCCAATTAATCGATCTAGCAAATTTTGGCCCATTAATCGATCTAACAAATGTTGGCCCATTAATCGATCTAGCAAATTTTGGCCCATTAATGATCTAGCAAATTTTGGCCCATTAATCGATCTAACAAATTTTGGCCCATTAATCGATCTAGCAAATTTTGGCCCATTAATCGATCTAGCAAATTTTGGCCCATTAATCACATGAGGCCTTTTTTTTTCAAATTTCACACTTGGCCAATTTATCAAAATAATTCATATGACCCAAAATATCACTTTTTAACAAAATAACCCATTAAGGGCAAATCCGTAATTTCCACAACCTTAATACCGGTTTCATGCATTTACACAAAAAGTGTTATTATACCATATTTTTTTATTTTACAAATTTTATGATTTATTCTAATGCTTACGGTATAGTATCTAACCCATGAGATAAGTGTGAAATTACACACTCTGGCCCATATCACAAATATCAAACTTCCCATATATCAAATATCACATTTGGCCCATAAAGGGTATTTTCGTAATTCGGTCCATAGGGACATTTCGGAATTCGGCCCATTAGGGGCATTTTCGTAATTCGGCCCGTAAGGACATTTTCATAATTCGGTAATCGTACCCACTAAAGGTAATTCGGTAATTTACTCTCTAAGGGTAATTCAGAAATGTTGCCCACCAAGGGTAATTCGGTAATTTACCTTCCAAAGGTAAATTCGGTAATTTACTCTCCAAGGGTAATTCGGTAATTTACCCTCTAAGGGTAATTCGGTAATTTACTCTCTAAGGGTAATTCAGAAATTTTACCCACCAAGGGTAATTCAGTAATTTACCTTCCAACGGTAAATTCAGTAATTTACCCTCCAAGGGTAATTCGGTAATTTACTCTTTAAGGGTAATTCAGAAATTTTACCCACCAAGGGTAATTCGGTAATTTACCTTCCAAAGGTAAATCCGGTAATTTACCCTCCAAGCGTATTCGGTAATTTCGCAACCCAGGGGTATTTCGATAACTTACCCTCTAAGGGTATTTCGGTAATTTCGCAACCTAGGGGTATTTCGGTAATTTACCCTCTAAGGGTATTTCGGTAATTTCGCAACCCAGAGGTATTTCGGTAATTTACCCTCCAAGGGTATTTCGGTAATTTTGCAACCCAAGGGTATTTCGGTAATTTACCCTCTAAGGGTATTTCAGTAATTTCGCAACCCAGGGGTATTTCGGTAATTTATCCTCTAAGGGTATTTCGATAATTTTGCAACCCAGAGGTATTTCGATAATTTACCCTCTAAGGGCATTTCGATAATTTCGCAACCCAGGGGTATTTCGGTAATTTACCCTTTAAGGGTATTTCGGTAATTTCGCAACCCAGGGGTATTTCGGTAATTTACCCTCCAAGGGTATTTCGATAATTTCGCAACCTAGAGGTATTTCGGTAATTTACCCTCTAAGGGTATTTCGGTAATTTTGCAACCCAAGGGTATTTCGGTAATTTACCCTCTAAGGGTATTTCGATAATTTCGCAACCCAGAGGTATTTCGGTAATTTACCCTTTAAGGGCATTTCGATAATTTCGCAACCCAGGGGTATTTCGGTAATTTACCCTTTAAGGGTATTTCGGTAATTTCGCAACCCAGAGGTATTTCGATAATTTACCCTCTAAGGGCATTTCGATAATTTCGCAACCCAGGGGTATTTCGATAATTTACCCTTTTAGGGTATTTCGATAATTTCGCAACCCATGGGTATTTCGATAATTTACCCTCCAAGGGTATTTCGATAATTTCGCAACCTAGAGGTATTTCGGTAATTTACCCTCCAAGGGTATTTCGGTAATTTTGCAACCCAAGGGTATTTCGGTAATTTACCCTCTAAGGGTATTTCGGTAATTTCACAACCCAAGGGTATTTCGGTAATTTACCCTCCAAGGGTATTTCGATAATTTCGCAACCCAAGGGTATTTTGGTAATTTACCCTCTAAGGGTATTTCAGTAATTTCACAACCCCGGGGTATTTCGGTAATTTACCCTCTAAGGGTATTTTGGTAATTTCGCAACCCAGGGGTATTTCGGTAATTTACCCTCCAAGGGTATTTCGGTAATTTCGCAACCCAAGGGTATTTCGGTAATTTACCTTCTAAGGGTATTTCAGTAATTTCGCAACCCAAGGGTATTTCGGTAATTTACCCTCTAAGGGTATTTCGGTAATTTCGCAACTCCGGATTTAACTACTAATTTGAGGCATCAAAATTGAAACTGTCTATCTGCGTCATACTGACTAAATTGACTATAACTCGAGTTAGGAAACTCGAAACTTAGATCCGTAAAATTTCCTTGAAACTAGACTCATATATCATCTTAGTGTAATGTTTCCAAAATTTTTGGCCTAGCCATTTAGTACAGTTTATTCCTTAAAGTTTCCCTTGTTTCACTATCCAATGATTCTGACATCTCTTACCTTAATTTCAAATATCTCACTGTACGGTTTTCATATACTGTTCCAACTTGTTTCTCTTGAAAATAGGCTCACTAAGGAATCCATACATATAAATTATAACCCATAATTCATTTTGTACAATTTTATATGATTTTTCCAAAACAGATCAGTGAACCCCGAAGTTAATCAGAACCAGTATCACTAAAATCAAGATATCTCAGAATGTAAAATTCCTTTTCCTTCTCCGTTTCTTCCATATTAAATAGACACAGTGAGCTTTAATTTGATATCTTATTCACTTTCTAATTCCTTTTCTCCTATTTTTAGTGATTTTTCAAAAACACGTCACTGCTTCTAACCGAAACTGTTTTATTACTAAATACGATTACCACTACGATCATACGCACACCCGAGTGATTACGAATGCCGGTTTTTAGTTTTCTTCGGTATTTCCACCGATTAACAGCATATTTCATACAAATTTTGAGAGAAGTGTGAGATTACACGCCATTTCAGATATGTATATGGAAGGGTATGAGATTACACACCTTATTCGGAATCCGTAACGCGATGCTCTCCGTGACACCAAAAATACGAGTCACTTATTACGAGGGATAGATGATCAGGCAGTTTGATTCCTATCGTGACCGATTAGTCCAAACTATTAATCCATTTAGGAACCAATCGAATAAAGAACGATATCAAATAATCCATAAGGAACTCCTTACCTTGTTGACATTGGATTCGATTTCCACCACTTGACTTATGGCTAGAATGATACACGGCCACCCACTTAGAACACACTTTAATCGAAGAAAAGAGTGTCTACCCAAATGAGAAAGAATTTATGAAGGAGTGATTGTGGATTGAGAGTTTAGGCAAAACAAGGGAGAAAGATGAGCAAATGTGCTAGAGTGTTGACCAAATTTCTATCCATAAATTTCTATCCAAACTTCTCACCTCAATTCCCATAAATTTTCTTCTCTTCTTTTTCATCCACCTACTCCACTCCTCAAATTCTTTTATTTCTTTTTCATCCACCTACTCCACTCCTCAAATTCTTTTATTTCTTTCCTTTCTTTTTCCTTATTTTCCTCCTTACCTTATCTTTTTAGTCATCATTTCATTTTTCTTTTATTTC
The DNA here is from genome assembly GCA_005393395.2 of Gossypium australe. Classification (NCBI taxonomy): domain Eukaryota; kingdom Viridiplantae; phylum Streptophyta; class Magnoliopsida; order Malvales; family Malvaceae; genus Gossypium; species Gossypium australe. Next base: position 122,258,678 of record CM016624.1, on the reverse strand, counting down.
TTTCCTTTAATAATACCATGGTTGACACTTGGAAGAGCATACAAAAATAAATCCAATATTTGCAAAAGATGGGATTTGAACCCCTTCCCTCAAGGTACTTCACTTGATGCCATAACCTCCTTGCCATATGCTCATTTATGCTAGCAATTTACTCTTTTATTTCCATAAGCCTTAATGCCACTTACTATCTCTCCTTAATAGGCTTAAACACAAAATTTTACTAAGGCCCAACTTGAACTCAAAACTTCATAGATCCCCGTAACTTTCTAAAATCATCTTCTTAATAAGTCCAACTTGAAATAATGTCATTCTCTTGTTCTCAAAAATTTTAGACACTCCTATGCCCAAGGCCCAATGGGCCCAATTCTACTAGGCCCAATTTCGGGATGTTACAAAGATTGAGTTGCCATGGAATATTTTTCGAACACTGTTAAACATGAGAAAAATGAATTAAGTGGAATGATGTAATTATTTTAGCCTATTCATGTTATTGATCGTTAAAGTTTGTGTTGTTGCTACTAAATTCATCTAATATATTTTAGTTAATTATCATACTTAGATTAGAATTGCATTAGGGATCATCTTGCATCTAGATAATTTAATTTAGTTTAATCATCCATCACTTGAAATAAATATTGTGTTCTTATCACCATTTTGTAAAACTTTAATTTTGCAATTAATTGATTAATATACACAATCTCTGTGGAGACGATAACTCTTTTACTTACTTATTACTTGATAACAATGATATACGCTTGCACAAACCTATGCGTTACACTCTCTCATAAAAAAATCATTTTCTTCTCATAAACCCCTACCTCTTTAAATTATTATTAGATTTAAATCATTTCCCACTAGAGATTTGAATTCTATATAGTATGCTCGAAATTATATAAAAACTGGTCCCTGACCAAGCCAAGGAGACATTCTAGTAATATGTGTCGTCCTTCTTCTAACATCACATCTTTTTCATTATAACAAGAGTACTAGTGATGAAAAAAGCGAAATGGGCGCATTCCATAATGTAACTATAGCTTAATAATACATGACATAGATGCATATAGAGGGAAAAAACGATGAAGGATACAATCTTCATCCCTAGCATCCCCAATGGTGCATGCAAAGTACACTTGATTTTTTATAGTACATGCCTCCTTCGCCTTCTTGTAGGAAATTTGGAGAAAGTGTTGGCAAACCAATCAGGTTTCTTTTTTATCACAACATGCCCAATCACCACTCCAAATAGGAATCCACATCCATAACCCAACAACACTACTTTCCAATCCAATCCAAATTCTCCCAAAGAAGTCAAAGATGGAGGTGGCAGGCTTCCAGAATTGCTGCTACATTCTTTTAGCAAGGGTTTTCCACACAACCCAAGATTTCCATCAAAGGAGCTACTTTGAAAAGTCTCAAATTGGCCGCCTCCTGGTATAAGCCCTGTGAGACGATTATGAGAGACGTTGAGGAATGAAAGGAAAGTGAGTTGAGTACTCAACTCCATTGGAATTCTTCCCACTAGTTTGTTCTGAGAAAGGTCCAAAGATTCAAGATTTGTGAGCTTCGCTATGGCTACTGGGATTCCTCCAACGAGATTGTTATTCGAAAAGTTGAGCAAGTGAAGCTCTTTGAGCTTCCCAATCAATTTTGGAATTTCTCCATCAAATCTGTTGCTGGAGAAATCAATGGCTACAAGAGTTCGAATGATCTTTGGGTACTTCATCTCCATGCCTTTGTTTGTAATTGTCATGGAGTAATCATAATCCCTAGGAACATGCATAAGATTTATCCTCATATCTAAACTTTCAAGCATGTATTTAGGAGGTGAGTTTTTTCCATCCAGATTTTTCATGCTAATCCATCTTTCAAAGTAACCCCAAGGCAAGGTTCCATTGAATCTGTTGTGAGAAAGATCGATGATTCGCAACTTGGGAAAGACAATGAGATTCAACTTAGGATTCTCCATCCTACCATAAAATGCATTAGAAGATAAAATAAGAATATTCAATTCTGGAAGAGACCCTAGCCAAGAAGGGAATGCATCTCTAATCTGATTGTTTCCAAGATCAAGATATTCCAACATTTTACACTCCATCAGCGATTTTGGAATCTTCTCCTGCAATTTGTTTTTGCTCAAATCTATCATTTTTAATCTGTTTCCAGTTGCCCAACCACTTGGAATGGGACCATCTAACTGGTTGGACCTAACCTTCAGTACTAATAAAGACTTGCTGAAGTTGCTCAGACACACTGGGATCCCACCACTCATGTTATTGTAGGAAAAGTCAAGAATGGAAAGAGAGCTGAGATTGCACAACAGCTGTGGGATCTCTCCATTGAGAGAATTATTTGAGATGGAATAGAAAACTGTAGACAATGGTGGAACTGGGAGAGAACCTCGGAGAATGTTGGAATCAAGTTTCAGATATTGCAGTTTAGACCATGGAAGAACAAGTGGGAAGTCATCGAAACCGATGAGGGAGTTGTTTGAAAGGTCTAAAAACAACAGGGTTTCAACGCTCACTTGGGACATCCACTGTGGTATCTGGCCCTCAATGTTGTTTGAAGAAAGATCAAGAAGCTGTAACCGGTGTTGGTTGCGCAAGAAATGTGGGAACTCTCTTAGATGGCAGTGCCGTAATCCTATATCAACAAGCTGAGCTTGAGGGCGGGTGGCATTGCTATTATTTGGAGAAACTACATAGAAATTATTCAAGGACAGAAACAAATACTGCAGATCTTTTAGCTCTAGAAATGCATCCATCTCCAGAATGCCACCCAATCTATTGTCGTCACAGTCAAAAAATTTAAGTTTCTCAAGTCTCAAGATTGAGCTTGGGACTGATCCATGTAGCATGTTCCCGAGTAGATTCAAAGAAGTGAGTTGGGTCAAGTTGGTAAGCTCAGAAGGAATAAAACCTGTTAGATTTTTAAAATAAATTTGATTAGTTGAAAAAGAAAAAGAAAACGAAGACATAAGGTTTCCTGGTAACTCACCCATAAAATTATTATCATGGAGATCCAAAGTATCGAGTTTGGTGAGATTACCCAACGTTGGTGGAACTGACCCTGTGAAGTAGCATTTAAGTACAACCTTCAACTTCAACCATATACTCCATTCAAATAAATCAATAATATGGCACAAAGATAAAGCTAGCCTTTGATGCTAATTCATTTTTTCACCTTATTCATAATTTTCTTTTATCATTTTAATAAATTTTAAGATTTAAATAAATTACTTTTTTTAAAATTAGCTCCACTGCTAAGATTTTAATAATCTATGTATTCTTCACTATTAACATAGAAACTTTTTTCTAAAAAATTTGTGAGTTATTTAAATTTGTTGAAATTTAAAACTACTTATTATTATTTTTATATTTTGTAAAATATATATAGATTGTTATGTCAGTGACCACATCAATATCATTAAAAATAATTCGATTAATTTTAAAATTTTGGGGCCAAACTAAAGAAATAATTAAAATTATCATTAAGCCTAGCGGTGTAATCGAGCCAAGCCAAGCTCGAATACTATCAAGCTTGAGCTTGACTCGAAATTCAGAGCTCGATACTCAACACAAACTCGATCAAACATTTATTTTTAAGCTCGAGCTCAGCTCAAAATATAATTAAGCTACTCGAGTTCAAGTTCAATTAAGCTCGTTTACTAATTTTTGTACTTAATTTTTGTACTCAAGCTCGGACTTAAACTTGAGCTCGACTCAATGATTAAGCTTAAGGTTAATAATATATATTAAGGGAAATAAAATAATTTAATAATATAAAAATATAAAAAGCTCGATAAGGCTCATAAGTTATTCTAATAAAGTATTATTAAGTTCGAAATCGGCTCGATCAATAGCTAGAACTATTCGAGCTCGATCTCAAGCTCAATAATTACTTAATCAAGTTCAAATCTTTTTTCAATTAAATTTGAGTAGTTTGTAAACACAGACGTCTCTTTACCCGTGGTTGTGCCTAAATAAAAATAGCCGTGGTTGTGTCTAAATAAAAATAGTAGGAATTATTTGGAAGGCAACTCACCCGTAAAAGAATTGGTTGCTAGATCCAGAAATTTGAGATTGGGAAGATTACCCAACGTAGATGGCACTGACCCTGAGAAGTTGCAGTGACCGAGTCCCAAGAATTCCAAAGAATTAAGGTTTTCGATTGAAGCAGGTAACTCACCAGAAAAGCTTGTATTCCACAATGCTAACTTTTTAAGTTTGTTGCTGAAATTGAACTCCGGCAAGTAACCTGTCAGATCCAAGTTGTCTACCAGCCAAATAGTTTCAAGGTTTGGTAGCCGGAAAATGGCTAATGGAAACATGCCCTGCAGTCCACAAGACTCGAGGTAAAGGGACGTCAGCGAGGATAAGTTGGCCAACACACCCGGAATCGGAGACGCTACAACTACGTAGGAGAGACTGAGGTACTTCAAGTTTGTTAAATTCTGTATTAAGCTCTTCACATCTGGCTTTTCGAGAACCAACAACCTTTGAGAAGGGTTCGTATCCCAATTATTAGAGAAATCAAGGGAGGATAACCTATAGAGCTTTAAAATTTCTGACGGTATTTGACCAGAAAATACAGAACTAGAGAGGTTAAGGTATGTCAGCATCGAAAGATTGCCCAAGGCATATGGAATCAAAGAGTAATTAAAATGGTTGTTAGCGAGGTTAAGCTTTTGAAGGTGAAGAAGGCGGAAGAGACTACTGGTGGAATTGATGGAGCCATAAAGGCAACTGCTGCTGAGATCCAGGACTATCACCACACCCGTGATTTTGTCACACTCAATGCCATCCCATGAACAGCAGTCAACGCTTTGAGAATTCCAACCATCAACCTTAGGATAAGCACAAAAACCTGCAGCCAATGCCTGCTTGTCGATGATGAAGCTATCCTTGAGCTGCAGCAAAGCAAGACGCTCATCGCTGTGACAAAGTACTGCAGGCTGCTCAGACGAGAAAGAAAAGGCAGTGAACTGAAAAAGAGTAACGATGAAAAGAAAGCATGCAAATGCAAGTGAAAGCCTCATTTGATTTTTTGGCTTGACGTGTTGGGAGAGAGAAGTGTTTTTATAGACAAGTGCTTCAGATTCACAATTGTACGTAATGATCCAGTATCGTTGGCTGAGAATGGCCAAGGGTCAATGGCGGAGAAGATATTTAAATATTCAAAGAACTCAAATCAAAGTAATATTAGTCTCATTAGCTTTAAATGATTGGCTGATTTATTTATTTTGGGATGAAATTGGAGAAAAGATTTTTAAATAAAAAGTTGAGGAAATTTTAAAATTTTAAAACAGGTAAAGTAAATTTAAATTTTTACTTTTTACCTTTTTTGGAATTTTAGATTGTTTAAAATTGTTTTCTTAATTCTCACTCTAGAGATGCATTTCATGTGATTTACTAAAATATTAACATTTATTACTTTTCCTTTTTTAAGGGTAACTTATGTCCATGGTTAATCAATTATCAATAAGTTTATACTTTGGTTATTCAATTAGGAAAAATTACAAATTGGTCATTCAATTTTTTAAATTTAATCATTTAAGTTACGCTTTCCTTAATTTGTTAAGAAAGTCAACGTGGACAATTAAGTCATCATTCCTCAAATATATTTAGGTAGCCTACATTGTTGGTCATATAATTATTAGCAAGTTTACATTTTAGTTATCCAACTATTAAAGGTTACAAATTAACCATTAATAAACCGATGACATGACATATTAACTCATAGGCTTAATAGCTAAATTGATCCATGAACTATAAGAAAAATATTACTTTGACACTTTTAGAAATTTTTAACCGTAAATCCAAACAAAATTCTAAAATTCTAAAAAATTCATATTTTTTTAAAATTATAATTTGTTATAATTATGCAAAAATTTATTAAAATTTTAAAAAAACTCATAAAATTCTAAAAAGTTGTAAAAAATTTAAAAATATCTTTCCATTGCATGGTGATTTCCTTCTTCTCACTTGACGATTAACAAAGTAAATCTAGTTTTTTTTTTTTTTTGTGTGTGTTAATGGTCCTTATTTAAAAAAATAAGTTGAAAATGATGTACATGGTAAGAGCACAATTATTGTTTTCCACATCCAATTTATGTAATATCTTCATAGCTGTCCATCATGTTATTATTATCATTCTAACAACGTTTGAGAACTCAACTTAGATTGAGAGGAATGCCTTTGACAGAGGAAGAAAGGCATAATGTTAGAACGTCTTAAGCTGTGCTAAAGAAACTATTTGGCCATTTGACTCAAAAGTTTGATGATCTTTATTCATTTCTAATGATCCTTAGCTTATTACTGAAGTCATTTATCATATACAGATTTATAGTAAAGCATGAAATATATATTAAATGCAAAGCGCATCAAAATGAAAAATAACGATATAAATGTTTCAGATTGCGAACTGATATTCACAAACAAGGATAATTTGTGAACTGATATTACATAAATCACTTCCACTCATCAATATTATAAATGGTTTTATATTTTATTTTCTTCTAAAGTTAAAACAAAATTGCTTGGAGTTTTACTTTTGAAACCACTTTTAGTAAAAAAAACAAAAGCGGAGTGAATGGAGAAAGAATAAGTACTTTTTTCCTTAATTTATTATATATAATAACAAAGTCAATAGGAGGCTTTAATTGGTTTTCCCCAAAGCAATCCCACTCAACAATTTTCCTTTGGAGAATTTAATACAACCAATGGGTGGGATCCCCAGTAATTTCCAAGAAAATGGAGTTGGCGGAAGTATTTTCTCTACTATTTCATTGAATCAATTTCATGTTTAGTTGGGGAATGGCGCTTTTTTCCACTAGTGCGAAATTGATTCAAGGAAAATATTACTTATTTTATTTTTATTCTTTTTTGAATTTTTTAAGATAATTATGATTTTTTTTGTAATTTTTTCAAAATATTTTTAGTTAAGTTCAGATTAACCATTTCAAACTATTTTTAACTAATTCAATCAACTTATCTTTGTTATATTTAGCCAATAAAACTCTTCTACATACCATGCATGACAGCCTTCAAATTGACTTATTAGCTTTCACTTTCTCTTCCAAATTTTCTCTGTATTCTTTTTAGAAAAGCCTTCCTTCTACAATCTCAGTTGAGTGTTTAATTAGTTCTTCTTCCTTATTCCCTACTTTCCTACTTATTAACAGAAGTGCTTATGGAATCCTAAGGAATACGCATATCCGTGAAATATCTTTAAGAATAGTGATTTTCACTCCTCAAGCAGGACTATTTGTTGTGTACCCACAGAAGAAAGTGGATTCCAATATCAAGATTATGATGTAAAATCTATAACTGAAAGCAGGTTTCATTTGTAGGACTATTTGCTTTGTACTCATAGACGAAAGCAGGTTCCAACTGTAGGAACTTGTTGTGTGTCCACAGCTAAATCACAATTATTATCTGCGAACCCATGTGGTATATCCACATCCCAGTGTGTTGGAGAAGGGAGTTCTGGGGAATTATGGTGTGTAGTGACGGGGTAGGATATATCCTGTTTAAACCCAAAAATGACATCTTGTAAATCATGTGCATACAAATATGGAAATTATGCTATGAGGTATATACATATACATTTATGTGTGTGAAAATATACATGTGCGTATGAATATGATTGTTGTGGATAAGTCTGAGGAAATGATTATTCTGAATGCAATTATTGTGAATTCTAATATTTTAATACTAAATGCATAGAAAATCGATACTCTGTACTGAATCGCTATCTATGATATGCAATGTTATCTTGATAAGTGTTAAAAGTAACATGTTTTAACCTCATTCTTAATGCGTTTTTAGGTGATTATTCGATGTTAATTCTGAATTTTATACTCCTAACCCTTTAAATTCGTGTTTTTATGCTTAATAAAGCACTTGGGAGCAAAAGGAGTGAAAAACGAGTGAAAACCGGAGCATTTGAGCAAGCTACAAAAGCCACACGAGCTAAACCATTTCACATGGCCATGTGACCCATATGGGCGTGTGGTAGGCCATGTCGATTTCATGGGATTTCACTCTAAACTATGAAAAATCTTGATTTCTAAGTTTTTCGGGCATTTTAAGACGTATATATGACAAAAATAAAAAGATGGGAGTGAGCTGTCATAGGATATTCAAGAAAACAACTTGAAAAACACCATTGAAGCCGACTCTGAAGCAAATTTCTGTTAAGATTGAAGATTCCCAGTTGATTTCTTAGGAGATTATCATGAGTTTCTTTATTTCTTTCGGTTATACTATATCTTGAATGTTTTTATTTTTAAGCACGGACTAATTTTCTAAATACCTAGGGAGATGAACCCTATGATGGATTCTGCCATTTGATTTTTATTTTACGCAATAAATACTTAGTTTCTTGTTCTCAATTATGTGTGCTTAAGTCTTGGTTTAATATTTCTAGATTATTGATCCATGTTTGATGTGCTTAATTCAGTGGTTGAATAGACCTTGTTTAAAAGCAAATCTTGTATAATTGAGTGGAGTTGCATGTAATCCTAGAAATATGACAACATAAATCTATTAGATTAAAGTAAAATCTAATAGGAGAATTCATAGCACGAGTTAATGCGATAATAAGGGTTTTAATTAGAAAGAAATTTCAATTAATCAACATAGAGTCAGTTGCTCTTGTGCTCGAAAGAGATATTTGCATAATTTAGAGATTTCTACGAATCAAGATACTAAGTAAGGAAATTGCTTAATTTAGATTGATAGTGACAAATGAAGTCTAGGTGAATTCTTTCATGGGTATTGTTTCGCTTCTTGGTTGTTAATCGGTTATTTTCCTGATTTTTTCTTTAACATGTTCGTTAGTTAATTAATTTAGTTAATTTTAGTTTTTAATTAACCGCTTGAATTATTCGGTTAAATAATAGAAAAACAGTAATTACTGGTACTTTTAATCTTCGTGTGAACGAAATCTTTGCTCACCGTAGCTATAGTATTGATTGATAGGTGCACTTTTCTTAGTCAAATTTTTAGTTAGTTTGCGATGCATCATATCTTAAACAACTATTTGCATTGATTGTATTGTAAATGAACTCACATTGAGCGTCAAAGCTCACTCCCCCTTTAATTTTCATCATTTCAGGTAACCCACCAGGTTAAGGCATGGGCATGGCATCCAGAGGGTCTTGGCACACTCTTTTAATATTAAGGTTTAATCTTTTGATTTATTTTATTATTCTAAGACTGTAATATCTTATTTTAAACTGAGGCATCGGATTTAGGACTTAGGTTTCGATTATTTTTGCATGACATCTAGTTTTAATTTTAATTAGGTTATTAAGTTGATGATATTATTAATTAATCAAGCATGGAACCATGTTTTTATTAATAACGTAAGTAAAAACCATCTTTTCCATTGCTAGATAACAACTAAAATGTTGAGGGATAACAAAACATGCTAAGCTAAGTTTTCTACTAAATTAAATAAAGGTTTTAAAATAACCATTTTTCTCAAAAATTCCAATAATCCTGCTAGGCCATCTCGGTGACTGATGTGATCTCTCGAATTCGGGTCTAACATCTAAAATGGGTCGGGAAGGTTAAAGTGTTGATTTGTCCTATTACAAAGCATGTAATACTACTTTGCATGGGGTGGGATGATATGTACGAAGGAAGAGTGACAGTTTAATAATTTGCAAATAGTGTGGTTGATTCATGAGCCAAGTGACAGTTTTTATCTGCAAATATGTTGTGCATCCACAACAAGTGGTAGTTTATCTGCAAATATGTGGTTCGATCATGAAGCAAGTGATAGTTTATCTGCAAATGTTTTTATATAAAAATATTGGTGGTTTACCCACACTTTTTACAAACCCAGTGGCAACTTTTATATGCAATTATGTTATTAGTAGTTTATCTACAAATCAGCGGTGGTTAATCTACAACCCGGAGTCAAAAGGTTGGATGAGTTCTAGGGAACTCACAGTGTGGTGTGTAGCGGTGAGGTAGGACATTTTTCTGATAAACTGAAATTGTATTGACATTCATAAGCATGTGCATATAAAACTGTGAATTCTAAAGTATTATAGTAATGTGCTATTTTGATGAATCGATATTATGAAATTGTGAATTGCTTTACGAATGAGTTTATCCTAAGAATTGTTATCTTGTGTGACATGCTTACTATTTTACATTGATTTCATTGTGATTGGATGCATACTGAGCTTTTTAGGATAACAGACTTAATCTTTATTTTTTTAGATAACCTACCAGGTTAGGATGCAGGCGCGGCACTCGGAGGGCTCAGAAATCGTTTTATATATATTTAATATTTTAGACATATTTTTATAATTCATGTTAATTTGGAACTGTATTGTTTTATTTAAACTGCGATATGAGGCTTAAGTTTAGGGTTTACTTTGCATCATATTTAAATCTAAATTTAGGATATTAAACATGGGCTTATAGTTAATTATGCTCAAAATAGTTCTAATTTTTCTTAATTATAACTAAGTTGATATCATTTTTCCACTGCTATATTATAAATAAATTTTGGAAGAGTAAATAATTTAACTAAGTTTTTAACAGGAAAATATTTTCTTAATTATTTTTTTATGATAACTCATGAATTTATTTTTAGAAAATAGATTAAGGTTTCCTCTAAAATAAACAAACATTTTAAAAATAATTGTTTTATAAACTTCGATAATCCATTGAGTCATTTCGGTGACTAATATAATCTTCTAAACTTAAACCTAACATCTAAGCTAAATTGAGCCTAAATGGGTCCTTATCTGGACCATGAATTTTTCAAATATTTGAACCAAGAGTACGTAGGAATAGTAATTAGAGATAGAAGATGAAAGTTGATTAGGTGGATTGAAAAAATTGTACCAACTAATACTGTTCTGCCTACTAAATGAAACTTTGACTATTGAATAATGAGTACTTAGTGTTGGTTTTGCCAGTTAAGTTATAGTTGTTATTACAACCATAAAAAAGATTAAGTTTAGGATCATTTAATTATATTTTTTTTCTCGATTCAAGAATTAAGAGAGATTATAAATAAAAATATATATTGTATATCCACTTTTAAACATTAATATAAACTCCAACCCATTAGTTAAATATTCATCTTTCTCAAATAATTATCGTTTTTGTAAAACAAATACTGATATGAACTTACATGTGTTTTTTTTTTAAAAAGTAAAATATAAGTTTTATTAAGCAGCTAAAAGAAAGTCCCAAAGCAAAGAAGAATCACAGCTCTACTACACCAATTGTTTAAAGCAAAAAAAGTCAAAGAAAGAAGATAAAAGAGAGTCATAGTTGGAATTTTGATATGGAATAGCGCCAGCGACTGATATTTTCAGTCACTCAACTCATTACTGCCTTTGTTAATAAAGTTTGACTCCTTGTTGCGATAGAGGCAAACGAGTTGGCCCCCTTTAATTAATTGTTTGTTGACATTAGACTTGTTGATAATTTGCATTAAACTTTGAGTTTTTTAATATCTAAAAGTTTTATTCAATACCTGATTTTATTATATTTATATATTATGTTCTGAATAAATTTAAGATTTTATTTTTATATTTCAATTTTTTGACAAAATTTGATGCTTCTACTTTTGTAATCTCATTGATTAGCTCAAATATTTTATTTATAATTTATAATATATATATATATTATATATATATATATATATATATATAAAAGCACGAGTTTAAAAATCCTTTTGAATCAACAAAAATACCCTTTATTTTTCACCATATTACTAAATTGACATTTAAAAATAATTATAATCAATTTAAAAAGTAAAAAAATATATCATAGTAGTTATATTAAAATAATAATCATAATAAATTTAAATTGATTATTTGGGAAAATAAATATATTATAATAAAAAAGTTGCGATAGTGTGAGCTTATTTGAATTTTTAGTTTATGTCACATCCCAAAAGTGGACCTAGAAGAAATAGGATTAAATTTAAAGTGTTATTTATTTTCTTTAAAAATAAGGTAAGGGAATTAGTATGCCTTAAAATTATTTTATGATAGAAATTTAATAAGAATGAGTTTGTTGGTTCAATGATAAGGCTTTAATCAACTCATAGGTTCTAAGTTCAAACCCCTTAGTGAGCATCTAACCAAAATATTTTTATTTCCTTGTTTTCACCCCAAGAGTGACTACTTTTTTAAAACAACCCAGCCAAAAACAAAATTTTCAATTTAGTCCCTATTTAAAAAAATAAGTCCTAAGCCTACATGAATTTGTAAAACCTAATTCAACTAGGAAAAATAATTTTTATAAATAGTTAATCTCAAAACAAACCCTAGAAATTACCAACAAATTATCAAGAAACATCCTTCATAAAGATCTCCAATCTCTTCTCCAAGCAAAAGGTTTTTTAAGTCTTCAAAACAAGTGTGGAATCTAAACCTAAATCTTTGAATATAATTGAAAATATTAGGAAGTAGAGAGCTAAGATTAGGCGAAACCCAGGAAGAATTCCCAGTATGTGCGAGTTGTGTGTGAATTCGTGTGTGAGGTCATGCGCGAACCCCCTATTGTGAACCCCATGCAAAACCATATATGATTACCTCTACAAACCCTTAATATATTCATGCAAACCCTAGGTTGTTATGTGCGTACCCCATACTGCGAACGCATGTGCATAACATATAAGAATATTCATGTGAACTCTAGGTTCATACATGTGAACCCTACTATTTCATGTGATCCCCTATATATGTTATATGTGAATCCCTTTACATGCTGATACTTCTGAACACCTTTCTGTTAAAACATGTGAAACTTGTTTAGTATTACATGCGACCCTATATATGCCTAATATGTGAACTCATATGTTAGCAATATGTGAACTCATATGTTAACAATATGTGAACTTATATATGTTTGTAAATGCAAACCATGCTTTTACGAGCCCTAGCATGTGCGAACCTTTTGACGTGAGAACCCCTTATAGGCGAGACCCCATTTGTATGCTTGTAACAGCCTGTTTTCAGTGAAATCAGAATAGTGGTTTTGGGGCCACAAATCCTAGCCCGGAAGAAAAATAATTTTAATATTATTTCATGGTCTGCATTATGATTGAAATACCATATAAAAATTTTGTAGAAAAATTTTACCAATTACATGTCAAATTAGTGGAAAGGACCAAATTGCATAAAATGTTAAAGTTGAGTTCTAGTAGCTATAAGTATCAAATAGCTATGGAATTCAAAATTTGAGGTCTTTAAATGAAAAATAGATCATTAAGAGGAGTTAGTAGATAAGTATGATGATTCATCCTTGGTAAATTAAATAGAGAAAAGGATGAAATTGGAAAGAAAAAAAGATGAAAAGATGATAAATAATAAAATAAACAAAATATCATCATTTTCATCATCTTTCCTAAAAAAAATACATGGAAACCCTAGCTAAGAGAAAAGAGTTCATGCAAGCTTAATTGGGTAAGTATTCTTGTCTCGTTTTTAATGATTTTTATATTTTCGAGATTGTAATAGCTTAATCTAGCTATCTCGGGGATTAATTTGCAAAGTTATCAAAGTATTAAAATTTTTCCATGGATGACTATGCTGAAATTTTGAAGTTTATGGTAGAAAATGAAAGTTTGTTGATAGATAAATAACTTTTGTAAAGGAAATTTTGATGAAATTATAATTTAGGGACTAAATTGAAAAGATGTAAAATTTATTGAAAAATTCTAAATTTTATGAAATATATGGGTTGTAAATGTTATATGTAAAAAACGGTTAGGTTTGGAATAAGGATTAAATTGCATGAATTTTATTTTCCGAGCCTAGGGATAAAATTAGAATTAATTAAAAATATAGGGGCAAAATGGTAATTTTCCCTAATATGTGAATTGGGTTGAATTGAGTATGAATTGTATTAAATTGAGTTAAATTTACTCGTATAGATCCAGATAGTCCAAATACAGAATTGAATTGAGGAAAGGAAAAAGTATCGGATTAGTATATTAAAATTAACGAACACTTGTCAAGGTAAGTTCGTGTAACTAAATTGTATATTTATGTGTTATGCTTGAATTATATGTGATTTGTATAATTGTTAAGCATGTGTAACACCCTAACCCGGCCTAGAAGTCTAGACCAAATCCAGGATGCTACATTGATCACTAAAGTGATCGTAGGAAAATTTAACAAAAACCAGTCGTTCAAAATTCCATTTCTGAAAATATTTATCTCAAAACAAACCAAAACGTTTATTCATTTAAAAATACCGTTTGCAAACGTAACAAAATAATGTACAAACAAAGTTTAAAACAGTAATGGTACCACAGTATTAAAAATCTTTACAGTTCAAAACCAAATGTAAAAACTAGAAAACACAAACTGGTAATCCAATTTGTTGAAGATGTCTGAGACCTCCAAGTACCGAGTCCAGCTTCAGAAATCAGAATTGTACCTGAAAGGGGAAATAGAAGAGGGGTGAGCTACTCGAGCTTAATGTGAGATCAAACTGACTACCTACAGAATCGTGAACAAGAAGCCAGAAAGCAGTTCAGAAATGGAACATACTTACGGAGATATACAGATACAATTGGTACATTCAAAACGGACATACCAGCATATAGAAATACGTAGTGCATATTACAAACGCACTCAGTAAACACAGTCGCAATACTAATCAGTCACATAATCAGTAATTCTCATTTAGTCACAAGTCTTAATTCATTCAGTCAGATTCAGCCAGATTCAATCAGATTCAATCAGAGTTTAACAAAATTCACATAGGCACAAGTACCTTTCAGCAGTACAATCAATCAGACATTTCAGTCGAATAGTACAGTCACATTCAGTCACATAGATTCATTCAGATGCATGAGTGCAAATGAGTTATAAAATAACCCACCCATCCAGCCAACACACCATCTCTGTTCAACCCTACACTTACTGTGGGGATTTAATCAACCTACCCATCCCTGCACTCCGAGTAGGACTTCGAAAAGCCGATCCAACCTTATACTCCATAGGATGTCATTTCGGGTTGCCCGGAAACGATGATCATCAGTATTATCCTCGACCCTTGGGGAATTGGGATCAATCAGAGTGCAGATAAACTGCCAGTCTCATATATTACGCAACAAGGCTAGCGTATAAGCTGTACTGTGCAATGCGATAAATCGTGGTACAGACATGCAGTAAAACTGAGAGATCAGATAGTGGTACGTAGCGTAGCTAACGTACATGCGGTATAGTACAATGCGATAATCCGCTATACCGATGAGTTGCAGTAAAACTGCCAGATCAGATCGTAAATCTTCCTTCTCTTCAAAATCCCAACCCAAAATACTTTGTATACAGATGTATGTATACAAATATGTGTATGCAAATGTATGAATGCAGACACACCAAATCAGAATACAATTCCAGGCAGTCATTTAGAGGCAGTTACTTGCAGACAGTCAATCAGTTACAATAACGTGCACACTTATGCTCTCAGATTCAGTACCTAGCATAGCACACATTCCCTTACAAGCAGTACACAATTCGAAGTCAGAACAGAATCGTATTCACCCTCAGTAAGCTTAGTCGAAGAGTCGAAACATATAAACTCACAATGGCATTTGATTTGGGCAAAAATCAGAATTTGGCGAGTTAGGGCCACACGCCCATGTGCTCCGGCCGTGTGGAGTAATCTAGGCCGTGTGGGGATCCAAACGCCCGTGTGAGGGGTGGCACACGTCCGTGCGACAAAGGCACACACCCATGTGGTGTAGGGACATGGCCGTGTGAACAGGCCGTGTAACTCACTATCCAATTTCACTAAAATCAAGTGCAGGGCAGACACGACCGTGTGGCAATCAGACACGGCCGTGTGTCCTATAACACACGCCTGTGTGGAATCCCTAGGCCCTAAATTAGTCAACATCCATGTGTCCCGAAACACACGTCCGTGTAGAAGCCTTAATTTCTCAAGATCAGTCACACGGCCGTGTGGCCAGGTCGTGTGACCCCTAAACTCAAAAACCCTAATTCTCAAATCCACACGACCGTGTGCCCAAAGGACACAGTCGTGTGAAAATTGACAAAATCCCCAAAATCGGCCACATGGCCGCGTGGCACCCA
Organism: Gossypium australe; assembly: GCA_005393395.2. Lineage (NCBI taxonomy): Eukaryota > Viridiplantae > Streptophyta > Magnoliopsida > Malvales > Malvaceae > Gossypium > Gossypium australe. Next base: position 122,242,585 of record CM016624.1, on the reverse strand, counting down.
AAATCGACCTAAAACCCTAGTTCCCAAATCTGCACGGTCATTGGGGCAACCACAAAACTTCTCTGAAACAATCCCGAAAACCTCATTTAAGCCACAATAACAATCCCTAACCCTTGACTTATCAACATATATCAGAAAACAACGCTTTCCCTTCACTTTTAACATCTAAAAGCTCAAAAAACGACGGGGTTATTGCATAGTTACGAAAAGTCGAAGGAAAGGGATTCGCAGCACAATATAGCAATCGATTTAAGAGTAGAAGGTAGTAACTACATTAGAATCCGACACCTGATTTAACGATGAAGAAAACGACAGAGGAGCGACTATCCCGAAATTCACAGGCAAACTGCTTAACAGAAGAAAAATCAGGTGGAACCAACAAAAAGAAAAAGGAAAGAGGGGGAAAGGAAACGTGAAACTGACCGAGAGTAATCCTAAAAATAGAAAAAAATAATATCCAGTAATAATTACTTGTTAAAAAAATGAAGAAAATAATTTAGATAGCTCTAAATACAAAAATAACGCTCACGCAAAGACTTGAACATAGGACCTCTAACACTCCAACACTCCACTTAACCACTTGACCAGCAGGCCCATTCTGACACTAAATTGCACAATTATGCACATATGTGCCATCTCCTTACTAGCCTTAGGCTCAAAGACCCTAAACTTCTAGGCCCAAAATTTGAAGCTTTACAGCATGGTAGTAAATCACATATCTGACAATGTTCGACAAGAAATAAATCCCGTTTGAACAAATAAAATTTGATGGATACAGGATTCCCAAATTGGTTGTGGTCCTGCATATGTTGCGGGCACACCACAACTCGAAAGAGCGTCCCAGTATTAGCCTTCCCGTGCTTCCTGTTATATGGTTAAACGAGCTTCCTAATAATAGCTCTTCGGAGCATCCCGATCGGTTGTGATCCTACATGTGTTGCGGTCATACCGCAGCTCTTATGAGCGTCCCGATATATGGCTCTTTGTGAGCTTCCTGTTTAAAGGCTCTCCTGAGCTTCCCGATATGGTTCGCTTGAACTTCCCAATATATGGCTATCCGGAGCTTCTCGATTAATGGCTCTTCGGAGCTACCCGTTATTGGCTCACATGAGCTTCCTAATTATGGCTTTTATGAGCTTTCTGTTATACAGCCCAGATAAGATTCTCGTTATAAAGCTCACATGAGTTTCCCATTGTATGGTTCGAGAGAGTGCTTCCTGATTATGTGCTCGTATGAGCATTTCTAAATATGAATTGGCAGATTACAGTTTTGTACACTTTGAGTGTACTACTTGTGTATCCATCGACATGGGATAATCTGAACTTGAGATGAATTATTATAAAAGTGTACATGTTTTATAGATATATGATGTGGAAAGCACGTGTATATGAAAATTGTTACATGATGAGCTCATCCTTGTTTCTTAATGTTTAAGTGAAATGTATGACTAACATGTTTGATAATGATATGTGTATAGGCTATTGGCTAAATAGTTTGGATGAATTTTTATGCTTACCTTATATGTAAATGAATGGTAAGTTATTATTCTGATATACGAACTTACTAAGCATAATATGCTTACTTTGTTTTATTCCTTCTATTTTATAGTAATTCGAAAGCTCGTTGGATTGGAAGCTTGGCGGAGATATCTCACACTATCCATTGGCTTGTTTCGGTATATATAGTAAACTACATTTTGGTTATAATGGCATGTATAGGCTAAATTTGGTCAATGATGGCATGTAAATATTGAGTTGAATCTAGCTATTGGCATGGCTTGTGATTGATATAGTTTGATATATATATATATATATATATATAAGGTCTTAATAAGTTTGATATGGATTGAAATGGATGAATGAAAGAAATTTACATGGGCATATTAAGGAGTGATTTGAGATAGCATGATTGATGAAAAATGCATATATGTTTATATGAATAAATAGGTATGGTTGAGTACTTGGACATATGAGGTGTTATGACATGTATTAAACTTGAGTTTGGCTTGATTTGAGTGTTGGGTATTGGTTTGTGAATGTGTTAAAGTGTTAATGCAGGTGGAAAGCAAGTTTAGGTCAGAAATATGGCTTGGAAATAGCCCTATGTCGTTCACACGGACAGAGACACAAGCGTGTGTCTCAGTTGTGTGTGATACACAGCTATGAGCATGGGCGTGTAGTTTGGCTGTGTGTCCACTGGCACACGGGCATGTGGCTTAGCCGTGTGACCCCTACACCAACACACAGCCTAGCACACGGACGCGTGACTTAATCGTGTGACCCAAGTTAGATAGTTACACGAGTACAGACACGGGCTGGGACACAGCCGTGTGCCCCATTTCGAGTGCCTACACTGCCTGAGACACGGGCTTGTGTGTCCCCTGCACCTTTGAAAAATTTTAAAATTTTGCGAAAAAACTTTTTGAGTACTCGGTTTAGTCCCGACTTGTTTCTAATGTATGTTTTGGGCCTCAATGGCTCATATAAGGGACTTTATGATAATATCTGTCATGAATATAAAATAATATGAAATGTTTGTATTTGATCTGTTTATTTTGGTAATGCTCTGTAACCTTGTTTCGATGACGGGTATGGGTTAGGGGTGTTACAATGCGAACCCCTATAGGTGCGAGCCCCTGTGCGAGCCTATGTGCCATGCGAACCCTAGGATTTTGCGAGTCTATGTGTAAACCCTAGGTACATCCGAGCCTATGTACGAACCCTAGGAACTTGGAAACCTATGTGCGAACCCTAGGTATATACGAACCCTAGGAACTTGCGAGCCTATATGTGAACCCTAGGAACATGAAAGCCTATATGCCATGCATACCCTAGGTTCATGCGAGCCTATATGCAAACCCTAGGAACATGCGAACCCTATGATTGTGCAAGCCTATATGCGAACCTTAGGTAAATGCGAGCCCATTTGATCATGCGAACCTTCAAATGTGTCAAATAACTAGACTGTTAATTCACATAAAATCCTGTACATGTGACACTATGTTTTATTTGTTTACTTGCACCAATTATATGTAATTGTGTGATAACAGGATAAATGTATTCTTAAATACATGCCTTTAAAATGCCAGCATAAAATAATATGATGATGAAAAGCATAGAACATGATAAGTTTATGTGCATAATTACACAAAATTAGGTATAGAGGATGAAGGAGTTCTGTAGGAGACAATAGCAAATTAAGTCCACACTAAAAGTCAGTACTGCACAAAGTAGGGGGCAGTGTCATCTAAACCGGACAGGACGGGATGGTAGATTAAAAACACCATCAAAACCGAACCAAACCGTGATGATAATTTTAAAAGCCATCAAAATCGGGCAACCGAGATGGTAAGTTAGTATAGTAAAAGTCACTATCACTGGCAACAAGTGAACGGCCGTCGTCCCCGCAAATCAGACTAGGATGGCCAGCTATTGTAGTGGGTTTTTGGAGTGTCAAGCAATGCTCGAGGGTAGGAAGGATGGACGGGTAGAACTTTAAAACATAAATTGCATCATATAAAATTTTATTCATCAATTTATTATGCATTTCATGATGAATACTTTAATTTCTATTGAATTTTTGTATACATTATTCTTATCGATTATATGTAAGAATTTAGAATTTAGTCTCACATTGAACCATTATAAGCTCATTCCCCCTTTCTTTCCCTCTCAAGTAACATAGAAAACTAGGATTCAAAAAGGCATCGGAGGAACCTCGAATTAGCAGCTCATTTTTCGTTATTATTATTTTAAAGTTTTTATTAAAGTTTTGTTTAATCATTCTCTGGATTGTAGTTATTAATTACCTCTCACTTTTATGTTTAGGATGAAGTTGTTTAGCTTATTCATTCTAAGACATGTCTCTTAGATAATACTTTGTTATTTGCATGTTTGCTTTACCATTTAGAAACCCATTATTTTAAGTGTTTTCCATTGCTTTATAAAATTCTTAAAAGTTTTTATAAGTCCTTTCTTAAGAACCTTATCTCGTTTTTCAAAATCTTTACAATAATAATATTGTAATTGAATTGTTAAGTAAATTCGGTCTAAATCAAATGAATGTTTTCCTATAAACAAAAGAGTGATTTTTCATACAAAATCAACACAACTAAAAAGAGGTTTTACAGGTTCACCTCGGTGATGGAATGTAACGCCTTCAACTTAGCTGAAACTCCTAGACCAGGTTGGGGGTGTTACAATTTGATTCCAAGATTAAATAGTACTTTGATTTGATATTAGAGATTAATTTGAATTTTCATCTTTAAGTAAAGGACTAATTATGCAGTTAACCTTTTTATTTTAAAGTTTAGTAAATTTATTTTTGTGCATGTGTGCTGGTGATTTATTTATTTATTATTATTGGCTTCTTTAAAATTATTGTTGTTTTTATTTAGAATAGAATTTTATGTTATTAAAGTTTCTTAGAATGACTATTAGAATAGGATGATGATCATTAGAATTATACTAGAATACGTATGGATTTTATTAATAATATTATTAATTAATTAGGATAGTCAGGAGTAGAGGTGGACATGGGCTGGGTTACCCGGCCCGGCCCGACGGCCCGCCCGAAAAATGGGAGGGTTCGGGTAAAAATATAGGCCCGAAATATGGGTTTGGGCAAAAAAATGAGGCCCGTTTAGAAAATGGGCCGGGTTCGGGTAAAATTTTTTTGGCCCGAGCCCGGCCCGAATTCTATATTAAATATATATTTTTATTTTTAATTAAATATACTTTTTAAATTTACATATTTTTTATTTGTTTTTTTGTTTTAATATTTGTTTTAAAATTTTTTATTTAATGATAAAAGCTAAAAAAAATTACATATTTTTTATTTTTTTTGTTTTAATATTTGCTTTAAATTTTTTTATTTAATGAAAAAAATTAAAAAAATTAATATGGGCCGGGCCGGGCTGAGCTCGGGTTTATCAATTTTCTTTCGGGCCGGGCTTGGTCAAAAATTTAGGCCCATATTTCGGGTCGGGCCGGGCCTGGGCCTAAAAAATAGATTTAAAATTTTGTCTGGGTGCGGCCCGGCCCATGTCCACCTCTAGTTAGGAGTTAGATGAATTAGTAATTTTTATATACATATATTATTTTTGTTATAAAATAAAAAGACAGAAAGTAAAGAACAAAGAAAATAGAAAAGTAAAAGAGAGAGTGTATTTTATTGATCAATCGGAATCTTTACAAAACTTCCCCAAAGTCTATTTACAGTCATAAGAAGTATAAATGAAGTAGAGATCCACTTCTAATCACTATTAGAATTTAAAGTATATTAAAACTTATCTTGATCTTGATAGACACCCACTTAATAAGATATTCATAACACTCCCCCTTGGATGTCCATTTGTAGATAATGTGTCTCGTTAAAACCTTACTAAGATAAAAACCTTGTGGGAAAAAAAATTCTTAGTGAAGGTGAAAGAGTACACATATCTATAATGATCATAATATGTTGCCTCATTAAAAACCTAACCAAGAAAACCCAATGGGACAAAACCTCGGTTAAGGGAAAATGTGTACAGCGCGTATTTATTCCCCCTCATGAAAACATCACATACTTTCTCATATTCTACGTATTCAATCTTGAATACTAGTTTTTCAAATGACTATTTGAATGAATTTGCTAAGCATTTATATCACAATTCTTTTGAAATTCATGACTGAGGGAAAAATTTGGGGGAAATATATTTTGATCTTTTCAGGAGTTTCAACAATAACCATAACAAACTTAATCATGATCCCTCTATAAAAATAAAAATAGGTATTTTGAATCATTTTATAATCCTCTTTTAACTACTATTGACTAAGTCAAATTTACCAAATATGTTCAAATTATATCAATTCATATAAATTAACAATTTCCCGATAATTTCAATATGCTTCTGGCATTCTAAATCCTTCAGAGATTTTAATATAAACTTTACTACATAGTGATTCATGAAAGGTTATAACAACAACCATTAGATGCAAGTTAAATCTTTTATGAACTGTTATTGCATCCACCACAAAATAATATTATATCTTTTCATAATCAATGCCAGGGCTTAACGAGAAACTTCATATTTTTATTTCGTTTTTGCAAAACTACTTCTTTTGTACCCTTACTGGCTTTATACCTTTAGATATTTTGACTACTGGTCCAAAAACTCCACAAATTTAATTGTACTTGAGTTGCGTCTTTCTATTTTGAACAATCTATTCCATATCTATATTTCTCAATAGATTTATTCAAAATTCTCCTTTTATTTCATTATTTCAACAATAATATTACATGCAAAACCATTGTTGACCAGTTTTATTACCGACCCCACATTCTCTAATTGACATAATTTATCGAGATCTCTTATTTTCACTATTTTAATCTTCAGTTTCAAGTACTTGAATCTCTTCTGGAGTTTTACTTATGTCTTAGGTCTCTTCAGGATCACCCGCCTCCACTATATAACCATCTAGAATAATTATTTTCTTTTATGAGAATTTTCATATTTGGAACTTGAAATGAGTTATCCTTGTTGAACTTCTGGTTCAAATTACTCCCCCCCTAAATCATTACAAGTTATTATTTCTCTCCCTCTAATGTCAGGAAAACTATCGAATCAAAATAGTAATCACAAATCATGTCATAATTGAATCTTCAAAACATTTAAAATGTATTTATCAGAGGCATGGAGAGTATTTATAATGTATTGGCTTGATGCGTACAACTCGTAAATCAACATAATATCATGTTGAAATAGGAAGTTTAATTCTCATAAGTAATGGTTTAGATATTAATCAGAGGCATTCAATCAATAATTTGTCCAAATCATTATGCACATAAATAAAAAGCTTTTACAAAAGTTTTTCAAACTTAATTAATAAAAGACTGAAATATAAACTCATTAGCTTTAACAATATGAATTGTCTTAATTGCATAATCTGAAATTAATTATTCAAACAAGCAATCTTGCAAATGACATGTTGCAAGTTGATAATGCATATGTGATTATTTTGTAGATGCATCTGCCAAAATCATATAATATCAAAACCATCCACATGGTGGATGAATGGGCCCATATTCATTTCTGAAATGCAAGACATTAAATCTCAATGTTAGCTAGTGAGTTTCTAATAAGCAATTTTCATTGAGAACAAACAACAAATGAGCATTCTTTAAATTAAAGAATATTCTTGTTCTTTAATGAATGCTCATATAAATTCTCAATTAATTTTTGCATCATATATGATCCAGGATGATCTAATTGGTCATGCGAAGTAGTAAATGCATGTGTATCAGTAAACTTCTAGTTTACTTTAACATGCATTTCAATTGTACTTATAATGTCAATATAAATTGTGACAAATTGATAATTTTACTTTATATCCACATGTAAGTACTATTATGACATTTACTACTAGAAATGTCTAAATCAATGTGAAGTTTATAATGCCACTAGGTCAATGAAATAAATATAATTTTAAAACAATTATATACGATATTCGCTTAAGGGAATATGCCAAAATCGTCAAATATAAAAAAATGATTATAAAATTATTTTCCAAGTGTACAATAGGTACATAACCAATGACTTTTCATACATAAGTTTTCTCTTTTGCTAGATTTCATTAGTAATATTTTTTCACATAATTTTAATTGAGAACTTATTCTGAATACTGTAGAGTTATACTCACAGTTTAAAAAAAAAGTTGCAACTTCAGGTACTACATCCAACCATAACGAGCTTTAGATAGAATTACCATATTCTATTGCTCATAAGTAGGTCTTTCACAGTCAAATATTTTGCTTTCAATCCCTTAATGGGGATGATGACAGAAGAAGATCACAAAGATAGTTACAGTCAATTCAATTTAATAACAAGAGTAATTAATAACTCAACCTCCCTTTTTTTTCATCCTTTCAAAATAGATATTTATAGCAATAGTGATTCATATGAAATATAATCTTTTCTTCATTCACAATCTCAATATGATATTCATTATAATGAATATCTTTTAAAACCAATGGATTAACTATCACAAGATATTAATATATTACCTCTTCTGGAGCTTTCGACTAATTTTGTACTACCAAATATTGGAATAATATTTGTTTGTTTCAGTACCAAATAAGATAAATATTTTCTACATGTAATGATAAAATTCATTATTACATTTTCATATCTTTCCTCAAAGAATATTAACAGAAACAAAATATTTGGGCATACGCCACAAATGTAGCCAATAATCTTTCATATCACATTGATAACATAAGTTATCTTTAACCTTTGAAGAGTTATGTTGAGAACTCTCATTGTTCTCATATTTATTACTCTGTTCCCACTTTTAGTGGTTCATGATTATATCTTTTATTTTCTTTATGTTTGCATTCACTTCGGAGAATGCAACATATCTAGTAATATAGACTTTTAAATGTCTCAATTGATTCTTTATTTCATAATTACAGTCGCAAACATACGTGGATTTCAAATCAAAATCTATCTATTCATGTTGTCATGATTGGTCTTCAATTATAATAAACATGATATAATAAATAAATCATAGTATAATATATCTGAAGATCTGAGTGGTTAAAGGCTCTAATGATTACCCATAGTTCGTAGGCCTCAATTGAAAACTGAAATTGCAATAGCTCTAAAAGGCAATCGACAACAACTTGAGCAGCAGATTTGGAGTGATCATATTATAAAATAAAATAGAATTGTGCTAATAACGTGTTATAAAATAAAAAGATAGAAAGTAGATAGAAAATAAAGAACAAAGAGAATGGGAGAGCAAAGAGAGAGCGTATTTTATTGATCAATCGGAACATTTACAAAGCTTTTCCAAAGTCTCTATTTATAGGCATAAGAAGTATAAATGAAGTAGAGATCTACTTCTAATGACTACTGGAATTTAAAGTACATAAAAACTTATCTTGATCTTGATAGACATCCACTTAATAAAATATTCATAACACATATGTATTTTTATGTACATTTTTATGGATATTTTTATGTATATAATTACGTAAATTTTTCACTTATAAATTTGTATATATAATTTCATTTATAATTTTAAAATTTTTTATAAGTTGTTTCTATTGTGTGAAATAAGCACTCTAATTTTTTTTTTCTTTTTTAATTGTGAACATTTTTGTATTTTTCATAAACTATTATTAAAATTGTTTCACGTTGTTTTGCCTAATTTTTTTTCCAAATTAATATTATAGTTTATTTTCTTATATAGTTTCAAATTTATATATTATTTAAAAACTAAAATAAACTATCATTATCATTGATAGGTAACAATATTTAAAAATTAATTATTTAAAAATTAATTAAGAATTAAATGCTTGAAATCACATGCAATGCATGCACATTAGAAACTAGATTTGATTAAAATGTTGATGTAATTTTTAAGAGTTGTAAACACTATTAAGATTAATTTTCAAATTCAAGTCCAATGAAATGCTTTTTTTTTTTGTTATACGGCTGCTAAGTGATGAAATTTTTTTTTTAATTTCAAAATGTTATAACAATGAATTTGACAAAAGAATTTAATGGTGTCTACAATTAGATTTGGATTTTTAAATTCAAAAAATATAGGAAATAAATTACTAAAAATAAAAGTACATAGACTAAAATTTAAATTTAGAAAAACTACATAGACTTGAAGTATATTTTAATATTAAAATTTACTTTATAATATAACTCCCAAAAATATTTAACAGGAATATCTTATATTAGGATGATCTTAAAACCCTTAATTTGTAGCCATGTCATTTCATCAATTCTTAAACATATTATTATAAATTATTCCACATTCAATAGCCTCTCTACTTCAATTTCACTTTAATTAAATTATTTTAAAAATAAAATAATTAAAAATTTTCTTTTGCTTTCTATTTTCTTATATATGTATATAAAAGGACGAGTTTTGAATTTTTTTTGAATTGACGAGAATACCTTTTAGTGTTCATTTAATTACTAATTGGTATTAAATAAATTAAATGTAACGACCCGAATGTGGGCCTAGTAGAATTGGGCCCATTGGGCCTTGGCCGAACGGGGCCATGTGGGCCCAATGGGCCCGTGGGCCCATATGAATAAGTTGTATGATTGTGTAGTAGATATTGAACTGGTCTATTTGAATCTCATATCTGTGGCTAGATTTGGGCTAAATGGGACACACGAATGTGTGGGTCCATTTGGGCCGAGAATGGGCCCTAGGCCCATTCTCATCGTTATCTCTGTTTAGAATACCCTTGGTTTATAAATTACCGAGACACTCTTGGTTTGTGAAATTACCGAAATATCATCGGATTACAAAATTACCGAAATACCCTTGATTTGTGAAATTACCGAAATACCCTTGGTTTGCAAAATTACTAGAATACCTCTGGGTTGTAAAATTATCGAAATACCCCTGTTTTGCAAAATTACCGAAATACCCCTAGTTTGTGAAATTACCGAAATACCCTCAGATTACAAAATTACTGAAATACCCTTAGTGTGTAATTACCGTTTTACCCCTAAATGACAAATGACCGTTGTACCCTCGTGGTAGTACTAGTGTGGAATGTGTTAATTGTGTGTTATGTTTTGTATAGGTGAAGGCGCTTGTGATTTAGTACTCTACGTAATCAGGTGTGTAATCTCACACCCCTACTTGTTATATTATGCATTATTCTGTGAATCGGTCAAAAGCTGAATTGCCCTTGGCAGGTAAAATTATCGAATTACCCTTGGTGGGTAAAATTATCGAAATGCCCTTAGTGGGTGAATTATCGAAACGCCCTCGATAGGTAGGATTACCGAAATACCCCAAAGGGGTGAACATGACTGTTATACCCTTAAAGGTTGATTAGTATGATTGTGTGTATTTTGTTTAACTGGTTATGATGGTAATTTATTTCATACATCATTTTGATATGTGCTTTGCATGACATTCTGCATGGGATTGGGATTTTGTAATTGGAGGAAGTGATTGATCTGTTAGGGTCGCACGGGTCGCCCGAGACGACTGTGGACTCACTGATTTGATTGTTAGGGTCACACGGGTCGCCCTAGACGACTATGGACTCACTGATTTGATTGTTAGGGTCGCATGGGTCACCCGAGATGACTGTGGACTCACCGATTTGATAGTTAGGGTCGCACGGGTCGCCCGAGACGATTGTGGACCTACCGACGGCTTTAAGCTGCTTATATTCTAGCAGCTCGGCTGCATTCTTGGTGTGTAGGGCTGGGTGGGTTGACTTGGTCCCCACAAGAGTGTAGGGTTAGTACGGGAGGTGTGATGGTTGGATTATTAGTTTGGGCTGCATACTCTGTTTGCATCATCATGTTTATAGGGCTAAGTCCCAGATTGTTACTAAATAGGGCTTCGGCCCAGACTGCTTCTGTATTGTAACATCCCTAAATTGGGCCTAGTAGGACTGGGCCCATTGGGCCTTGGGCGTAGGAGTGTTTAAAATTTATGGGAATTTGAGAATGGCATTATTTCAAGTGGGACTTGTTAGTAAGGTGATTTTGGAATGTTACGGAGTTCTATGGAGTTTCGAGTTCGAGTTGGGCCTTAGTGAAAGTTTGTGTTTAAGCCTATTAAGGAGAGATAGTAAGAGGCATCAAAGTTTATGGAAATAAGTGAGTAAATTGTTAACATAAATGAACTATTGGTGAAGAGGTTATGGCATCAAGTGGAAAGCATGGAGGGAAGGGATTCAAATCCCATCTTTTGCAAATTTTGGATTTATTTTTGTGTGCTCTTCCAAGTGTCAACCATGACATTATTAAAGGAAAGAAATAAAAGAAAAATGAAATGATGACTAAAAAGATAAGGTAAGGAGAAAAACAAGGAAAAAGAAAGGAAAAAGAAATAAAGGAAAAAGAATAATAAAGAAGTGGGAAAATAATAATGATGGAATTTGAAATAATGGAGTAGGTGAAAACAAAATATAATGATGGGATTTGAAAGGTAATAGAGTAGGTGAGAAAAAAAAATGCATGGAGGGTGTAATAGCCCGATTTAAGGGATAGTCGAAACAGTGATCTCGGAATCACTAAATCGAGGATAGAGAAAATTATTTTCATGTTATTCTATGTGTTATAACATGTTTATAAGGATGCATGAAAATTTTGGTGTCTCAATTTTAGCGATTGAGGGCTTAATTTCGAAAAAGGACTAAATCGCATAAAGTGCTAAAGTTTAATTTTAATTGCTAAAGGTGCCAAATGGCTATGGATTATAAACTGGAGGTACCAAGTGTGCAAATTGGCCTTGTCTAAGAAAGTTGGCCGGCTATAGTGGGCATAGAGGACAAAAACTTTTATTTTGGTCAAAATTGGTGGTATATATTGGTAGGTAAAATGAATAAAATAAGATGATATAAGCAAAAGTTATCATCTTGTCTATTATTCTCCTTCACCAACCGAAAATATCAGCCATGGGAGGTCTTTGAAAGCTTGAAAATTTCAGCAACTCATTTTCTCTTCAAGTAAGTGATTTTGATGGCTTTAGTTGATAATTTTTGTATTTTTGGAACCCCCAAAGCTTAAGCTAGCTAATGAGGGGACTAATTTGTAACATGGTTGAGAGTCTAGGGACTTGCCATGAGAGATTTTATGCTGGTTGCAAGGTCTCGAAGTACTTTATCAAAGGTTCAATCGAAAACCTATCCCTCGTAATAGGTGACTCGGATTTTTGGTGTCGCGGAGAGCATCGCGTTACGGATTCCGAATAAGGTGTGTAATCTCATATCCTTCCATATACACATCTGAAATGGTGTGTAATCTCACACTTCTCTGAATATATGTGTGAAATATGCTGTTAATCGGCCGAAATACCAAAGAAAACTAAAAATCGGCATCCATAATCACTCGGGCGTGCGTATGATCGTAGTGGTAATCGTATTTCGTAATAAAACAGTTTCAGTTAGAAGCAGTGACGTGTTTTTGAAAAATCACTAAAAATAGGAGAAAATGAAATAGAAAGTGAATAAGGTATCAAATTAAAGCTTACTGTGTCTATTTTAATTGGAAGAAACGGAGAAGGAAAAGGAATTTTATATTCTGAGATATCTTGATTTTAGTGAGACTGGTTCTGATTAACTTCGGGGTTCACTGATCTGTTTTGAAAAATCATATAAAATTTTAAAAAATGAATTATGGGTTATAATTTATATGTATGGATTCCTTAGTGAGCCTATTTTCAAGAGAAACAAGTTGGAACAGTATATGAAAACCGTACAGTGAGATATTTGAAATTAAGGTAAGAGAGGTCAGAATCATTGGACAGTGAAACAAGGGAAATTTTAAGGAATAAACTGTACTAAATGGCTAGGCCAAAAATTCGAGAAAAACTATAGTAAGAAGATATATGAGTCTAGTTTCAAGAAAATTTTACGAATCTAAATTTCGAGTTTCCTAACTCGAGTTATAATCAATTTAGTAAGTATGGCGCAGATGGACAGTTTTAAATTTTTATGCCCAAATTAGTAGTTAAGTCCAGAATTGCGAAATTACCCCGTTTGGGCCTAAAATGGATTTTTGACCCAATAGTTCCAAAGAGACCCAAATAGAATTCTGTGCCACTCGAGGCGATAGTAGGCCTTCGGAAACACTGTTGAATATGAAATTACCGAAATTACCCTTGGAGGGCAAATTACCGAATTACCCTTGGTGGGTAAAACTACCGAATTTACCCTTGGAAGGTAAATTACCGAATTACCCTTGGTGGGTAAAACTACCGAATCTACCCTTGGAAGGTAAATTACCGAATTACCCTTGGTGGGTAAAACTACTGAATTACCCTTAGAGGGCAAATTACCGAAATACCCCTAGGTTGTGCAAATTACCGAAATACCCCTGGGTTGTGCAATTACTGAAATACCCCTGGGTTGCAAAATTATCGAAATACCCTTAGAGGGTAAATTACCGAAATTCCCTGGGTTGCGAAATTACTAAAATACCCTTAGAGGGTAAATTACCGAAATACCCCTGGGTTGTAAAATTACCGAAATACCCCTAGAGGGTAAATTACTAAAATACCCTTGGGCTGCATAATTACCGAAATACCCTTGGTGGGTAAAATTCTGAATTTCCCTTAGAGAGTAAATTACCGAATTACCCTTAGTGGGTACGATTACCGAATTATGAAAATGCCCTTATGGGCCGAATTACGAAAATGCCCCTAATGGGCCGAATTACGAAATGTCCCTATGGACCGAATTACGAAAATACCCTTTATGGGCCAAATGTGATATTTGATATATGGGCAGTTTGATATTTGTGATATGGGCCAGAGTGTGTAATTTCACACTTATCTCATGGGTTAGATATTATACCTTAAGCATTAGAATAAATCGTAAAATTTGTAAAATTTTATAGTTTTAATTATTTAATTTTAAGATTTTGACTTATATTTAGATTTATGTGAAATAAATTAAATATTTGAAGCAATAGAAAATGGGCGGAGATGAATTTTAACGCACTAAAAAAAAAATTTAAAAATATGTGATAAGACGTGATCATGCCCAAATACAAATTTTCTTTTTTAATCTCCAAACTCCCACAAGCTCTCCATAGAAATTGTCTATACCATAAGTTGTTACGTGTGGCCACATTATTCCCATAGATTAGGTATCTCCAACCTATTAAAGTCTATGAGAAGGGGATTCCTTCTCTTTTATCTCCGCCGAGACTATCTTAACATCAATTTTTAATTTTCTTGACTACCCTTTCTTTATATTCTTGAGATTTTAAGTAAAATAATAAAATGGAGTTTTAGTTTTTAAAAGTTAGAAAAAAAATTTTAGACTCTTTAAAAGTTGATAAAAAAATTTTGGGCCCCTAAAAGCTAAAAATATTTGTTTTGGGCCCCATAAAAGTTGGTAAAATTTTTTTTTTTGATCTTTAAAAGTTAAAAAAAAATTGGGCCCTTAATAATTAGAAAACAATATTTTAGACCTCTTTTAGCCTTAGACCCTGGACGGCCACACTTCCAGACGACCCCAGAGTCGAGCCTAACTCCTGCATTTGTGATGAACCTTCTGCATTTCTTCTTTTGAATCAGTCAACTCCACAACGTTTCAGGGATTTGCTCTTCACTTTCAGTAGCCCTACTCAACTTGACATTGAGAACCCATCTATAATCTCGCATGTCAAGGGTTAATTCTTCGTTACGTTGACAAGTGTTTTTGAAAAATGCTGTGTAGAAGTGTTTTTGAAATATTTGATTTAAAATTTAGACATTTTGTATTGCTATCAGAAAAGTATTTTTGAGAAATAAAATATTAATTTTAGACATAATGTTGCAGAGTAAAATATATGCATTTAAATGATGTTAAAATTTATTAATATTATGATATTTCAATAAAAATATGGTTTAATACTTAATTTGGTACTTGAGTTTGATACTTTTTTCTAATGTGGTACCAATTTTATTTTTGATCCAATTTGGTACTTATATTTGACAAAAAGTTATATATTTTGGTATCAAAAGTAATGATGTTAACTTTTTAATGTTTAGTTCTGATTTTAGAGTTGATTTGATAAAAATATATAATAAGCTAACAATATTAGCAATTAACTTTCATGTAATCAATTCTAAAACCCAAATTAAATAACATTCATTGGACTATATTTGACAAATTAAACACAAAATTAAACAAATTCACAATTAATATTAAATTTATTCTATTAACAAAATCATGAAAGTTCAAACCTAATAATATTAGCAATTAACTTTATCAAAACAACCCTAAATATTGAATTAAACACTAAAAAGTTAACACCGCTATTTTTGGATGCCAAAATGTATAACTTTTGTTAAATACAAAGGTCAAATTGAATCAAAAAATAATCCAAGTATCACATAAGAAAAAAATGTTAAACTCAAGTACTCAATAATATATTAAGCCTAAAAATATAAGAAAATAATATTATTAATATTTTGATATATGAAAAAAAAATACTCAACATAAAGAAGAATGGGGCTAAGTCTTTCCCATTCATAACTTGGCACTGAATTTTATCCTTGAAAAACTTAAGGATGGTAGCCCAAATCCATGAAGCCTTAGTATGGAAAATATATCCCTTTAACAATTCTGGTTCACAAAGACCCAGAATTCTCCAAAAGTCTCCAACATGCTTTGCTAGCAAGCTTTCTTCATTAATTTCAGCTCCTCAAAACCCGTACCACCATTAGATTTCATATCAAAAAGCTGAAACCACCTCTCACCCAATACATCTTTCTTGCCTCTGCTTGCTGTCCCCACAAAAATCTCGCCATTGCTGTATTAATTTCATCACCGATCCTCTTTAGGAACTTTAAAGAATTGCATGAAACATATTGGTACAATATGCAACAGTTTTAATAAACACCTCCTTGCTCTCAAGATTTAGCTGATTCTATTCCCATGCTAGTATCCTCTTCACAAATTTTTCATTAATGAAGCACATAGCCTCCCTTTTTCGTTTTGCCCCAGAAAGAAGGAACCCCTTGTCTCCTGAATCTGTATTGCATCCTTTATCCTTTCCCCTACTTCATCAGAAAAATTTTGGCCATTACAAATAAAAATATTAATTCCCGCTCTTTACTCACCTTTTTATTCTTTTGGAACTTTATCCTTTCTCCTTTCTTTTTTTAACTTTCTTCTACCCTCTTCCCTCACTAGTTATTTATTATGAAATTTCAAACAAAACATAAAAACAAAAACCTAACTTAGAAACTACAAAACTCAATCCCCATCTAACCCAATCAATGCAATTATTCCACACGTTTTACAAGACACAATTACCGTGCACTCTTTATCTTAGAAAAGGCTACTTTATAACATTCCTTTCGAGTAGGGAAGGATATTGTTATACATTTCCAAAAGCGTATCTCGTGGTAAGCGCACCTCTCCCATTATAATACCTCTCTTCTAGCCATACCTCTCTAAGTAGTTATGCCTTATACTGCATATTCCACATGCCTAACTAACCTTACGACACTTGGGCTTTGTAAGTATAAACAAAAAAATTAATAGAAATAGATGAATGAACACGTTGAAAAATGAATTATTATTGATTCCTTAAATTAATCCAGTACATCAAGTGTGATTATATACAATGTGCATAGAAATAACTGCTGCTAACAACTTATGAACAACTCACTAACTGCATAACAAACTAACAGTTTCTTCACTATACTTTAACATTTACCCATCTTCCCAATAGGTAAGATTTGAAGAAGACTACGAAACTGAGCAAAGGTCGATGCTGACGGAGGCTTTGTGAGGACGTCGACAACTTGATCACAGGCCGGCACCTCGCCGACAATGAGAGAACCATCAGCTGCTTTCTCTCGAACGAAAAATAAGTCAAGCTCAACATGCTTGAACTTAGAATGTAACATCACTAGTTGCCACAGCTAGACTCCGGTACTCAGCCTCAGCCGCAGAGCAAGAAACAACTTGTTGTTTTTTAGAACACCAAGAGATAGGTGTATGTCCAAAATATACATAGTAGCCTGTTGTTGACTGGCGATCATCAAAATCTAATCCCCAGTTAGCATAGGGATAGCAATCGAAGATAGCCTTTCAGATGGACGAAAAACTAACCCATAATCAACAGTGCCACGCAAGTATCCTAAGATTCATTTTAACACAACCAAATGAACACTAGTAGCCGCATGCATAAATTGACAAATTTGATTTACCGCATAAGCAATATCAGGTCGAGTAAGGACCACATATTATGAAGCGCCGGCAAGACTTCTATATTCAGTAGGATCAGTTAGACAAACTCCATAATCCTTAGACAATATAGAAGAACTGATCCTTGGTGTGTGATCACCCTTAGCATTAGCTAATGAGCTCCTGTCAAGAAGATCCAGAATGTACTTACGTTGGCAAAGATGAAGGCACCCAACGGATGATCGAGTAATCTCAATGCCTAAGAAATAATGAAGATATCTCATGTCTTTAAAAGAAAACTCTTTATGCAACTGTTGAACAAAAACATCAATATTGTCGGGTGCACTCCCAGTAATGATAATATCATCCACATAAACCAACACATACATACTAGAGTCATTTGTAACTCGAACAAACAGAGACGCATCAGATTTTGATAAAAGAAAATCGATAGAGACAAGAAAATGTTTCAATTTATCAAACCATGCTCGTGGAGCTTGGCGTAGTCCATATGAGGCCTTAATCAGACGACACACCGTAGGTTCTCCATTTGGAGCATATTGGACATATCGTGAAGGTTGTTGCATGTACACTTTGTCAGTAAGATCACCATTGTGAAAAATATTATTCACATCAACTTGACGTAGCTACCACCGTTTGGAGACAACAATAGACAATATAGTTAGAATAGTACCAGGTTTAACCACTGGACTAAATGTTTCTTTAAAATCACACACTGGTACTTCAAAGCAACCTTTTGCCACTAACCGAGCCTTACGACGAGCTATAGTACCATCAGGATTCTTCTTTACTTTGAAGAGCCATTTACACCCAATCTCCTTCCGACTATGTGGTAAGGGAATAAGTTCCTAGGTGGAATTTCTGATCAAAGCATCATACTCAGCTTAGGTCGCCAAGTGCCACTCGTTACTAGCAAAAGCCTCAACAATCGTGCGCGGCTCACAATTAAAAACTTCAACAGATAAAGCGTTCAGTTTAAAAGTTCCCATTTTGGACCAAGTAACCATGTGATGAGTATTACTCACGCTTAGATGAATAAACAGAGCAATCGGAGTGATAGTGGTCGGAGCAAGATGACTAGTATCTATGAACAAGGTAGACAAATGATTCTACTCACAATCAACACTCAAATCAACCAGTGAAACTACCAATTTAGATGTCGTGGTACGAGAATCAGACAAATTACGGAACAAAGACCTAGGAGGCGAAGACTCAACGGGTCGATCAAACAGAGGTTGAACGATAGGAACATACATGGAGACACACCCACCTGGCTGGGATGGTACCACAGTACTCGTAGAGAACAGAAATCGATGTTCATCAAACACAACGTGGCGAGAGGCAACAACCTTACCATCCGGTGTAAGATAGTGATACCCTTTATATTGAGAACTATACCTTAAAAACGTGCATGACTGAGAATGAAATTCTATTTGTGATTATGAAACCTAAACATATATGGAAAACAATAACACCCGAACACTCGCAAATAATCATACATTAGGTCTTGTCCGTGAAGAACCTTATAAGGAGATTGACCTTTCAGAACAGGGGTAGGTAGTCTATTAATTAGATGAATAGCACATCAAAATGCATAACCCTAAAAATCTATAGGTAATGTAACACTTCTAACCCGAAATCGTCGCTGGATTAAGGTTTAGAGGCATTACCGAACAATAAGATCATTTCATAACTCATTTATGACACAAAGTCAACCAACATCATAATACATCAAACATAAATAATTAGTCCCTTATTAAGGTGTATAAGATCTTAAACACATGCTATAGAGAGGTTGGGACTAAATCGAAACACATACAAAAAATTCATAGAAATTTTAAACTTTTCTAATTTTCAGGGAATACACGCCCGTGGGAGTAGGCCGTGTGCCTCCCACGACTGCTAGGCACACCCGTGTGTTCTCCCCGTGGTCAAAACTGACTTATGCACCACAGCCACTAAGCACACCCGTGTACTTTGGCTGCACGCCCGTGTACTTTGGCCACATGCCCATGTTCTCAGGCCATGGTCGATTCTGTCAACTACCACACTGCTACTAGGCACGTCCGTGTGTCTTGGTCGTGTGCTCTTAGACCATATACTGACTTACGCCCACGGTCACTAGGCACGCCCGTGTGCCACAACCGTGTGGCAAAAATAGGCCATTTGCAAGGCCAAAATGCCACCCACATGGGTCAATTCTACAAGCACATTTGAGCATGATTCCTCACACAATTTTGGAAACCAATTCCTAACAAAATGATTATCCAACCTCTACATTCCAATCCAAATCCAATCATACCAAATTTACCAAACTAAAACTCATGTAATCATAAACATAATTCATCCATACACTTACCATAATCTTAACCATTTCATAAGATGTTAAACCATCACTAAGTTTATCATTTATAAGTCATTTTCTAAATTCACAAACTATACCAAAAGATGCATAACATAATCAAGCCATTCATGCTATAAATTAACACATATATAACCACATCACATAGTTATTTACACCTCTTAAACATGATTCAATACAACTAGCCTATACATGCCATATTTTAACTATGTACATCTTTCCAAAATACCCCAAAATAGATTGTCGATAGTGTGATTGTGATGCTGACGATCCCCCGATCCGAGCTAGCTTTACTGACACTGCAAAGCAGAGAAAGAAATCACACAGTAAGCTTTCCAAAGCTTAGTAAGTTCGACATACAATACACTTATCTCATCAAATCAAACCAATGTATATAATAAACAATCACATAGATCAATTATCTCATATTCATGTCCTCTCATTCATAGCTAAAATACTCATTCACTCAATCATAGCTTGTTTATAACTCATCAACCACAAAGGTTCAATACATACCTTAGCTACACATAGTTATTAAACTTCCAAGCTATTCAATGCTTGATATTACATGTCGATCATCCTTTGATATTCGTTCAACTTGATCGCACACTTAGTGCTATATACATAATCGTAGCATATTTGTCATCGCACACTTAGTGCCTATTCTTTTAACCGACTTGTCTCAGTGTCGCACACACAGTGCCAAGTCAATAAGCCGTAGCTTTCATAACATCGCACACACAGTGCTATTCATTTCTGTTTCGATTTAAACTTCGCACACTTAGTGCCATCAATTAAAAATCTTGCACATAGCAACTCACTTTTATACACATATACATATTCCATTCATAATGCTAAACATATCTTAATAACATGTATTATATCTGAACTTACCTCGGACGTTTAACTATCGATACGGTCAATTAATCGAGCACTTTATCTTTGCCTCGATCTCGATCTCGATCCGAATCTCTCCTCTCTTGGTCTATACACATTCAAATTTAATCCATTCAATCATCAAATCATTCATTTTAGTCCAAACACACATATTTAAGGCATTTTACACAATAGCCCTCACAATTTCACATTTCGACACTTTAGTCCCTATTTCACAAAATCATCAAATACACAAAATTTCAATACACATGTGCTTAGCCGAATTCTTTCCATGCTAATACAAGCCCACACATTTCATTTATTTCACATTTTAATCCTTCAAAATGCTATTTTCTCAATTTAGCCCTAATTACCTAAATTCATCAAAACTCTAAGAACAAAACATGTTCATTAAACACATATTTTTCATTTAACACCAACACTCATCACAAAGCTCACCATTTCATCAATGGCACATTTCATAAACATCATCAATTCACAAAATTTGAGCATGGGTTTTGTAGAGCACTAAGCAACGATTACAAAAACATATAATTATTAAAAACCGAGCTCAAACATACCTTAATTTGCTTGAGCAAGTGCCGAATATTTAACAAGCTTTCTCCCTTCTTTTCTTTCTAATTTCAGTGGAAATGAATGATATAAGATGACCACTTCCATCTTTTTATTTTATTATTAACATTTTAATACATAAATGACACATCTAACCTTTTTATTAACATAAAAGACAAATTAACATTATGGTTTATAAGTCATTTAACCATCCACTAACTTGAAAAATGGACTAATTACCTCATAAGGCCTCCACCTTTAAAAGCCATCCACAATTTGACATTTATAAATCAACACACATCTTTTACACCTTATGCAATTAAGTCCTTGTTCATAAATCAACACACAGTCGATAAAATTATTACACAGAATTTTCACACAGGCTATATCACATACAATTCACACAGAAAATATTATTAAAATATTTTTTACAACCTCGGATTTGTGGTCTCGAAACCACTATTCCGACTAGGGTCTAAACTGGGCTGTTACAGGTAAATTTGATTGAGCTAAAAGAGTAAAACCCATTTCAACAATGTGTCTGTGTTTTCGTTTCGCCATACCATTCTGCTCGGGTGTATGTGGGAATGATAGCCTATGAACAAACCCATGTCGCGCTAGAACTACCGTGAAGGCACGAAACTCACCACCCCAATCACTTTGAAATTATTTAATATCTTTCCCAAACTGAGTTTTGACCAATTGCTGAAATTGAACAAAACAATTAACGGCCTGAGACTTACGTCGAATAAGATATATCCAAGTAAAACGACTACACATGTCAACAAATGAAACATAATACCAATGATTTTCACAAGCAACAGACGTAGATCCTCATAAATAGAAGATAACTAAAGCAAAAGGATTAGTATATTCAGTGGCAGAGTTGGAAAAAGGCAATTTATGGGACTTCCCCCTTTTACATGCAATATAAATATTATCAAGACAAGTTTTATTGGAAAAAGTTTAACATTTATCTCAAACTGATTTAACAATAGGAGTGGAGACCAAGTCGGTAGTGCTACAATGCAAAAACATCACAACTATCACAGCAAGTCTGAAACCTAGTGTTGTGAATAGAAAGAACCATACTGGTTGGAATAGGAACGACTGGTGAAAAATGATAGAGCCCATCAAGAGTGTGGCCCCATAGTAAAAATTTCCTAAGTCTGGATGTCCTTAATAACATAGTAAAATGGGTGAAATTTAAAAAACATGTTATTTTCATTAGCAAACTGAGAAACAGATAGTAGATTCTTCTGTATATTCCGTGCACTCAAAATATTAGACAGATGAAGCAATTTATTCTTCGTAGGCAAGATAGAATTTCCAACACATGAAATTTTTACAGGAGTCCCATCACCCATTAAGAGAGGAGATATACCTGAGTAGGCTTAAACTCATTCAAAACAGAGGCCTTCCTGCAGACATGGTGTGTAGCCTCTGAATCAAGATACCACGATGAAGTCCCTACAAGCATAGGAATGTAAGAATTATCATTATCAAAATTGGACCCATATTGAGTTGTATTCACATTGGACCCAATAGTGTTTGAGAAGTCCAATGCGTACAAATCAGGAACTCGGGGCAACTCAATACATGGCAAGCAATCAAAACCAATAGTCATATCTAAGGCCTTAACCCCAGAAGCTGACCTAGGAAAAACACACGCCCTCGGTTTTGTTAACCATGGAACACCTCACCCATTATTCGGCCCATTAACACCTTTTTTTGTGAAGTACAAGGAGGAGTGTTAGAAATGGCCAACCATGCTGCTGTTGTATTTTGGTTAAGTGCATGCAGCTTGTAAACATGCTGCAGCACTAATGCTTGCTGTAACAGCAAGGCTGTTTAGTTACTTTAAGTTACTTAGTTGAAAATGAACTAAGTTGGTATTATTTTGATGTTTTTAGGTGCTGATTGACATAATCAGTTTGTGTGCAAGTTAACTAGTGGTAGTAGGTAGTATTTGGAGTTGTATTTGACTATAAATGTATTGTTTTCTTATTGAATGAATGAACAAACATGTGCTATCAGCCATAACTCCCTTGATGCACGTTTGTGAGCAAGTAAATTCTTCTTGCTTCCTTGTTTTGTGTTCTGTTTTCTTCCTCTGCTTAGTTTCCTTTTTTTGTTGCTGTAAAAAATCCCAACATGGTATCATGAGCCTAAGTCTTAAGGGCCATTGATTTTGGTTCTGCTACTTGTTAAGAAAGACAAGAAGCTGTTAAAGCCTGTCATCTTTGAGGGCTGCTTGTAAAAAAAGACAGCAGCAACTCACCCCTGTGAGACTCCCAAACAAGCTTGGGATAAGCTGAAGGAGGAGTTGATGGAGTATGTGCATGAAGACACTCCACAGCAGGAGGGAGTATGTGCAAGAAGAAACAGGACAGTAATGAACAAAGGAATAAGGTATTTTTTGCTGGATAAAGTATGAGAGCCACACTGTAGAAGGCTAAGTCATCCGGATGAAGTTTGGAGTCCAAGGAGGAGAAGACTTCATTTGAATATAGTTGAAAATGAAGTGCTTGTGCAGGTTCAGCTTGAAACAAAGCATCTAAAGACTGCCAAGTTCAAAAAAACTTGATGAATTTTGGTATTTGCAGCATGGAGTCCAAGGAGGAGTGTTGGAAATGGCCAACCATGCTGCTGTTGTATTTTGGTTAAGTGCATGCAGCTTGTAAACATGCTGCAGCACTAATGCTTGCTGTAACAGCAATTTTGTTTAGTTACTTTAAGTTACTTAGTTGGAAATGAACTAAGTTGGTATTATTTTGATGTTTTTAGGTGTTGATTGACATAATCAGTTTGTGTGCAAGTTAACTAGTGGTAGTAGGTAGTATTTGGTGTTGTATTTGACTATAAATGTATTTTCATATTGAATGAATAAGCATATCAGCATCTAAAGCAGATTGCTTCCTTGCTGCATGTTTGTGAGCAAGTAAATTTTTCTTACTTCCTTATTCTCCATCTTGTATTTCTTTCTCTGCTTTGTTTTCTTTTTGTTGCTGTCAAAAATCCCAACACACCCCTAACCCTAATCTGTTGTCGAAACAGGGTTACAAAGCATTACCGAACATTTCAGATTAAATATGAACAATTACATAATTATTTAACATACACATCACAATTTAATCATAATGTCCCTCTATTGAGCCCTCGAGGCCCAAAACACGTGTTAGAAACAAATTGGGACTTAATCAAAAGTCTAAATTTTTTTGTGAAATTTTAAAATTTTTCCTTAGTACAGGGCTTCCACGCCTGTTGCGCCCAAGGACACGCCCATGTGACCTTAACACGCCCGTGCCTCAGGCCTTATTCGACCCCGTGTAACTCTCTAACTTAGGCCACACAGCCAGCCACACGCCCGTGTGCTAGGCTGTGTACCTCACACGGTTGAGACACATGCTCGTGTGCAATTTCCTGAGCATTCTGTTTCGAAATTTTAAGTTGCAGGGGACATAAGGCCAAAACACACACCCATGTATAGGCCGTGTGTCTCACACGGTCTAGTCACACGCCTGTGTGCCAGGCCGTGTGGACTCAAAATGAGCCTTTTTCATGAAGTTTACTACTTCCTACAAACTTATACAACAAGAAACTCAATAATCAATAGCTCAAACACATTAAAACACGATTAAATACCTTTAAAACATGTCAAATAATCAATTTAATAACTCAACCATTGTATCCTTATATATACTTATCATTTAATTAACAACACAATCCACTAAAATTCCATTCAAACCAATCTCTAATTTCATGCCATTTATCAACCAAAAACATATCACTTAATAGATTAATACACACACTTAGTTCATATTCAACCAACTAATATCATCTTATATTATTATTACATTTACTTTCCAAAATAACATACACGACATCCTAGGTACATGCCATTACCAAAAGAAACATACGTCACCAAGTTTTAAGCCTGGGAATGTTGTGGATGTTGATTCAACGATCTAACTTTAACCTAACCTACACACGGAAAACAACTATACGCTGAGTATGAACTCAGTGGTTTTTTTATAACTCGAATACTTAAAGATAAAATTAGCATCATTCACACATTACATGATGCAAGTACTATAATTACACAATAAAACAATTCATAGCTAAATCATTTATATCACACTCTCTTCTGATCGATTGCTATCCCAGATAGCTTATCACATTGTCAATACATATCATTTGAATCATAATATTGATTGTTCACATTCAATTCTCAAGTCTCAATTCATTAATTTAATATCATTCATAGTACTATTTTGTTTAATAAACCCTATTAACATGACTCGGACTTTGACGGATACACGGATTCCAACCAAAACACACCAGTTTGGCACCCAGTGCCTCATCGGATGATTCAAATCAGTATGTTGACACCTAGTGTCTCATCGGTTGTGCTGAAGTAAATTGGTACCCAATACCTTATCGAATTCATCCGAAGCAATAGTTTGACACCAAGTGTCTAATCGACTCAAGGTCGAAGTATCCCTTAACTCTTCCAATCCTATGGCATGCCATCTGTATCCGACTCAGTCTGATACTGTTAATAGGGTTTAGTTTCACTTTTCAATTTCCAATCAATATACATTTCAATTCAAATAATCACACATACACATAATTCAACTCAATTCAATTCAATTCAAGTGTAACAAATATCCAATATTCAATTTCCATAATAATCATGTATTCATATCAATTCAATTCATTGTCATAATGCTAACACTCACCTTAATTACTTACCATAAACATTAAATCAAAATACAACAGTTAATAATAGGGTTCAGATTATAGAAATATAAACCGTAATTCTCGAGCTATTCCTTATTAACTTTGTCTTTCCCTTTCTTAGCAGAGGTCTCCGACTCAACGTTAGCTACGGAATTAAAACAATTAAAATTCATCAATACACACAATTTCACATTGAATATTTCAATTTACACTCAACTTTTTCCAATATTCCAATTTAGTCCTTAACCAAGACTAACTTTATTTTCTTTACAATTTATTCTATATTTTCATTCAATTACCACCTAAAACTAAATTTAACTCTCTAATTTCATCATAAATCCCTAAATTTCAAAATTTCTCAATTTAGTCCCTATTACTTCAAAACTTATAATTTGTTTTACAATTCAATCCTTTTCTCAATTCTAACTTGAAATTCTATCAATTTAACCCATAATACTTCCATGTATTCAACATGAATAACATTTAAAAATCTACTAACTTCTAAAATTTCAACATAAATCAAGTAGTATTTTGTTCTAGGATTCTAAAAACATAAAACTTCTAAGAAAATGGACTAAATTGACTTACCAAATTAACTTTGAACCTCAAAAACCCTAATATTCCTTCTTTCTTTTCTCATTTCTTTTTATTTCCCGTTTTCCCCTGTTTCGTTTGCTTTTCTTCCTTCTTTTTGTTTCTTTGTTTTTTTATTTAATTTATTTGTTTTACTATTATTATTATTAAACTAATATAATATAATATTATATAATATATATTTATACTTAAATACTAAGTAATACTTATTTATTATTTTTTATACATGTGTATATTATTAGTACATATGTATTCATTTATTACCGTACACTTCTTAGATATGGTTTATTTACTAATTTAGTCCCTTCACTTTTCTTTATTCTATTATTCAACTTTTGTCCTATTTGTAATCTAGTCCTTATACCTAATTACTCTTAATTTAGACAAATTCACCTAATCAAAACCAATTTACCACACAATTAACTTTGTAAATATTTTTAATAAATATTTACGAATTCCTTTTACGAAAACAGTGACCTGAAAATGTACTTTCTGATTACTCGACTATTAGGTCATTACAGAAAACCCCTCCCACGGCCACCAGTGGGGGGCGACCACTACGCACGGGTTCCACCATTGTTGGCGACGGAGCGGCCTTTACCAGATGTGCATGGAATGGCACCTCTTGCAGCACACGAGCCTGACGACTCTCGTATTCCAACAACACATCAATGAGACTTTGCATTAAAAGAGGTTCAGTCGAAAAAAGATGCGAAAGTGAGAACGACATCGTATTTCGATGTTAAGCCTTGAAGAACAATCTTCTCTTTCTCAGCCTTGGAGATTCGAGATCAAGAGGTTTCGATCAACACATAGGTATTCTGGATCTTAGCTATATACTCCTTTATCGTCATATTACATTTCTTAATAGAGTGCAATTAATGGTTTATGTGAGACAATTTGGCTCCGATGACAGCGGCGAACAGACGGTTCATAGTGGTTCATACGTCACACGCTGTCTTGGCATCTGTAAAACAAGAGAAAAGAGAACTACTGATTGTGGAGAGCAACCAAGATGCAAATAGCTTATCTTGTTGAAGGAATAACGATGCTTTTAGATTTGGAACTAGAGAACCCTTCGGAAATGGCACAAACCGCTGTGGAGCAGGTAACATTTCTTCTATAAAACATGTCAACTCATATCCTTCAATAATCAAGCGTATATGTTGTTGCAATTGAACAAAATTTGAAACACCCCAAACCCGGCCCACGAGCCTTGACCAGATCTAGTATGTTCCTCGATGTAAACCAATTCAAAATTCTTTTGTTACTTTGTAAAATTGTGTCTTTTGAAAGAAAGATTGTTTTGGGTTGGGCTCAAGTTGAGAACAAGTTTTATCTTATGTCGAAATCCTTTTATGTTAGGTGATAAAACATTTAGAGTTTATTTTAAATAAATTTACTTAATCTTATAACCATTAAAAATTCGTAACAAAATAAATAAAAGAAAAATAAAGTAGTTCAACTATGGCCTTATTACATCAAATAATTCCCAAAAATAAATTAAAGTGCTTAAATAGAATAAAAGTCCAAATAATAAAATTTTCCTTGCTGTGCATGGCCACCTTTGTGCTCCTGCCGACCCGGTCCATTACTGATCATCACCTGGAAGAAAATATTCCCTAACGGGGTGAGTCAAACAGACTCAATGTGTAACCAACACTATAACTTAACAATTCAGGCATACAATGTCATATCACATACTTATTCATATAATAGATATAAAGTAATGATGCAAACCCGAACCCAAGCCTAGATGCCATCCGCTACACATCACCCGTACCAACCTGCACACCGTGGGGACTACTAAGTCAACCCTCCATCCGCTACACACCATCGAAGGCAGTCGCTGCAGTCGACGTGCTCATCGCCCTTATAAAATTCGTGGTCTTAGGTCACCACATTCAGATATCGTGGTCTTAGGTCACCACATTCAAATATCGTGGTCTTAGGTCACTACATTCAGATATCGTGGTCTTAGGTCACCACATTCAGATATCGTGGTCTTAGGTCACCACATTCACTTCCCCTTTCATATAACCCGTATGCCCCATATCATACATATCATGCACATCATGCCTTAGTTTACATTCTTATCACTTTTCACATGTTACATATATAACATAATTTCATATTCCTAGTAGGAGTAGGGAAACGTACCTGAGTACTTTTGTACCATTACATGGTACCTTGGCCATATTCTTACACATTCTTATAGTCACATACATATTAATTATTGCCATAAATATATCAAGAAATAGTGTGAGGTACACACCTGATTCGCTTAGGGTTTCCAATCCAAATCCCGAAAACCTTGATCTAATGCCTTAGATCTTAGATCTCTACATTTAATCAATCATTTAATACTTAGTAAAGAGCCATTCGGCCATAAATCCAAATCCTAGTAGGATTAGTACACTAAAATCCTTACCTTGCCGATTTGTTTACTAATCAAATCCCGGAATGTTGTAGATTACCTTCCTTGTAATCGGCTGGTATTGAATCCTTTCATAGATTAGTTTTCGGGTTTTAAATCATGTAAGAAAATAGATCTAGTGCTAAAATAAGCCTTGGCTGATTGCATATAGACACTTACCTTGTGGATTTTAAATCCCGAAACTCACCGAATAACTAGGGAACACGCGGCCTATGGTGTACCGTCGGGAAAAGAACTTCTCCTTCCCTGTAGTCGACACTTAGTAAGTCCCGAAAGTATTCCTTGCCTTAGATGTCTGTCGAAATCCCTATAACTTCATGTTAGATCAATTTCTAACATTTATTCACAACAAATAACCCTTAGCCGAATGTTAAATATGACTTACCTTAGATTCTTAAATCCCGAAATAGTTGACTTGTCTTATGAAGTTGTCGACAATGGCAGAAATCTCGAAGAGCCTTCTTTCCAAGTTTCGACTAACACAATAATGGGGTTAGATTTCCTAGTTTCGGCTTTTGGAATATTGAGAGGAGAAGAATGAAGAAGAAAAGAATAGTTGCTTAAGAGAATTCGGCAATGGTGAAATAAGGAGAAGGGAAATTCGGCAAGGCTTAGGGGATCTTACTCTCGTTTTTTTTGGAGAATTGAAGAGAAAAGAAAAGGGGTCGCAGAGAAAATTCGGCAGAGGTTATCAAGGAAGAGAAAATAATGCTGAATGGCCTCTCTTTTCCTTTTATAGCCGAATTTACTAGCTTAGAATCCCTTACTTGGCCACCACTCTTCTATTTTGATAGCTTTATCACTTTAATTATCACCTAAAACTTAATCCAATAATTATCTCTTATCTCTTAATAAAAATATCAATAAAAATCCATCATTTATCCATCTATTTGCCGAATTTTAACAACAATAAAACACCTCCCTGTAGAGCCTTAATGTCGTCCACTTCTCTTGTTCCTGGCACCAAAATAAAATTCTTTTATTTGCTCCCCAAGTGACTCGAACCCAGGCCCAATTGCACCTGCTTGTGGCGTCAACTCCAGAGGCCCTAAGTGGCACCTCCAAGCCACTTAGACAAGCCCAATTGTATGTCATATTTCACCCATAAATTTTCTTAAGGCCACCCTGCTTTACTTCTCTCTCTTAACCTCAGAACTTAACTTTTCCTAAAACGTTTCCTTATAATTTCTTACATTTCCTTACATTTCCAAGTTTCCAAAAATGTTAGTTTGCCTCCTTTAAACTTAACATTTCTTACATTTCCAAGTTTCCAGAAATGTTCACTTTCCTCTTTTGAACTTAACATTTCTTACATTTCCAAGTTTCCAAAAATGTTCACTTTCCTCTTTTGAAACTTAACATTTCTAAATCATTTCCAAGTTTCCAAAAATGTTCGTAATACATTCATAACACATAAGACATACCATTTCGTATACTTAAATCAAAAATGCATAAGCCCATTTTCAGGATGTTACAAAATTACCTTCGTCTAACTTGACAGTGTCATGTCGAGGAAAGGACTGAACTAACCGAGAACCTGTGAACGATGGACTACCATGATTAGTAGAAACAGAATCGACAAAGTTAGCCATGAATGCACAGCATGAGCAAGTATCCAAGACTTAGGCAACTGATACCATGTAAGTATATACAAAAAAGATTAATAGAAACAAATGAATGAACACATTGAGAAATGAATTATTATTGATTCCTTAAATTGATCCAGTACGTCAAGTGTGATTATATACAATGTGCATGGAAATAACTGTTGCTAACAACTTATGAACAGCTCACTAACTGCATAACAACCTAACAGTTTCTTCACTATATTCTAACAAGCTTCTGCTAGTCTCATCATAATTTACTCAAGTTGGCTTATATGGAATGACCATCCATAATTATTTGTTTAAGAGATATCATGATTCATCAAGCTTACCAATTAGAGAACAAAAGGCAACGTTTGGACCGCATAACAAACTTGCATATAGAATACTCAATTCTCTTGTATGGGGCATGTTCAGTCTCATGCTCTACGAACTTGACCTCTCTTTTCCCATATCTCCTATATCCAACAGCTCTCTACACCCTTCTGTGGGAATCGCACTAACCATTACCTCCAAAATTTTACATAAACTATATAATTATATTTTAAATGAAGTTATATAGATTGATTTATTGAAAATTTATTTTAGTTTGAAATTTTGATATTAAAAGTCTATCACAAAATTATCTATGGGTTGGGTAGCTCATCTTATAGATGTGATCTAATAGAAAATTTTTATTTTCAAATTGAATCAATTTGGGTCAAGTAAAGTTATGAAAAAAAACTGAATCAAATTGTGATTCAACCCATGAATGAATCTAACAATCCCTACCGATAAAGCCTATGAATGTCATATTTTTGTTCTACAGAAACAAAAGCAATCAAGCATAAATTATCACTGATTCAGCGGCTACTAGCAAAGCCTATAGATGATATTTTCGATGGTATAGTTGCATGCCATATTAATAACTGGGCTTTAACACTTCAGCTGCCCTCTACCATTGACTTCATTGTCTCAGTAAATTAATCTTAAATTTTGAATAACCTAGAAAATGACTCCTACCCACATGGAGTTTTTGTTTACATCTAACTGCCTCCTAAGGTAAGCAAGCTACAAGCTTTGCCCCCTGCTTACACCAAAAACTAGGTTGTTTCTAGGTCTGGAGGAGACTTGCCAATTTAAGTTTTTCCCGACCTTTTTTGGATTTGAGTTACTTTCAAAACTGGATGGTTTTGAGTTTAGGTTATTCAAGTTTGTCCAATAAAAAAATTCAAAATTTATTGTTGAAGTTTGACATTTGAGTTGGAGTCATTTTTTGCTTGAATTGGAAAAATTCAAATCGATAACTTTTTATGTGATAGATTATAATTATATATACTTTGTTGTATTTAATTCCCTTGTATTCCAGTTATATTGAGTGTTTAATTGTGGAAATTATGTTTAGTTTGAAACATGAGCCGCAGATGTAACACCTCAAACCCGGCCTATGCGTTAAGACTAGACTTGGCATGCCACACAATTCAAACTTACGTCTAGCCATAAATGCTTTTAATGAAAACAATTTTTGCAAAACGATTTTGAAGTTGGAGTTTATCAAAAATCGAGATTTATTTGAAAACCATGATTTTTTTTTTAAAAAACATAAGAGTTTACAATTTCATTTTCAGAGAAATATTTGGTTAAACTTTAATAATTGGTTGAAATAAATTTATAAAAGAGTTTTCACAAAATTTATTGAGTAAGTGATATTTAAGAAAAATCTTTTTTTTTATACGCAAGTTTAAGAAAAACATTTATAAAAATTTAACAACCCCATTTAAGTAATTAAAACATATAAAAATCCATCCACGCACAAAAATCCATAAAAATAATACCAGAGGCCTTATTACACGTAATTGAAATAGTACTTAATTAAAAATACTTAAAAGAAGTTCAGAGTTTTTATAACTCATCATTCGTAGTATGGCCTCCACACGAAGTCATCCCCGGCCCAAGCCTCCATTAATTATTATTACCTGAGAAGGGTAAGGAAAACGGGGTGAGTTACTTAGAACTCAGTGTGTAACCCACTTACCGTGTCCACTGGGCCATAACCATATAAACATATATTTGGGCTTGAGCCCATTTACAAATGTACATTATATAAATCAAATATAAGAATGTATGGAATATGCAATTCCCAACCAAGCCTAATTTCCATCCGCTACACACCACCCGTACCAGCCATCACACCTGTGGGGATCAAGTCAACCCACCCCGCCAACACACCAATTGCAGGCATTAAGCCATTTAAAATATTTGTGGCATAGCCACCGAACTAGATTGTGACAGATTCACCGAACTAGAGGCATTGAGCCATTTAAAATATTTGTGGCAGATCCACCGAACTAGATTGTGACAGAGTCACCGAACTAGAGGCATTGAGCCATTTAAAATATTTGTGGCAGAGCCACCGAACTAGATTTTTTTTTTTGGCAACATGCCTTTCTTCTCTTCGTCAATTATCCCAACCCATGCAGTCATGTATATATATATAATGCATAATAATATATTCATAAGGTAAATTTCAACAAAAAGCCCATATCACAAGTATTAATTTGGCCCGTTAGTCAAAATAGCAATTTAGCTCATTTAACGATCTAGCAGTTTTGGCCCATTTATCACATATCAATATGTCCCATTTATCAAATAAGACATTTGGCCCATATAGCAAATTATCAAATTGGCCCATATAGCAATTTATCAAATTGGCCCATTAAGCAAATTATCAAGTTGGCCCATATAGCAATTTACCAAATTGACCCATATAGCAATTTATCAAATTGGCCCATTAAGCAGATTATCAAGTTGGCCCATATAGCAATTTACCAAATTGACCCATATAGCAATTTATCAAATTGGCCCATTAAGGGTATTTTCGTAATTCAGTCCATAGGGACATTTCATAATTCAGCCCATTAGGGGCATTTTCGTAATTCGGCCCATAAGGGCGTTTTTATAATTCGATAATTTACCCTCTAAGGGTATGATGGTAATTTTCGCAACCTAGGCTTAATTACTAATTTGGGCCATAAAAATCAAAACTGTCCATCTGCGTCGTACTGACTAAACTGACTATAACTTGAGTTGGGAAACTCGAAATTTAGATCCGTAAATTTTCCCTGAAACTAGACTCATATAACTTCTTACTATAATATTTTCAGAATTTTTGGCTTAGCCAATTAGTACAGTTTATTCTTCAACATATCCCTTGTTTCACTGTTTGACAGTTCTGCCCTCTCTTCACAAAATCTCAGATATCTTATTGTACATAACTCAAATACTGGTTTCGTTTGACCCAAATAAAAATAGACTCAGTAAGGATTCTAATAATATAAATCAGGTCCTGTAATTATTTTTCTACAATTTATAGTGATTTTTCAAATTCAGAACAGGGGATCTCGAAATCACTCTGAACCAGTCTCACAAAAATCTAAAAATCTCAAAATATACTAATTCTTTGCTTGCTCCGTTTCTTTTATAAGAAAATAGACTCAATTATATTTCAATCCGTATCTCCTTC
This sequence comes from Gossypium australe, assembly GCA_005393395.2. Lineage (NCBI taxonomy): Eukaryota > Viridiplantae > Streptophyta > Magnoliopsida > Malvales > Malvaceae > Gossypium > Gossypium australe. The sequence goes on along the minus strand of CM016624.1, from coordinate 122,208,208 downwards.
ACTTTCTAATTCAATTCCTACTATTTTTGGTGATTTTTCAAAATCACGTCACTGCTGTTAACCAAAACTATTTTGTTACAAAATCTGGTTACCACTTCGAACGTACGTACGCCCGAGTGGCCACAGATGCTGGTTTGCGGCTTTTCAGTCTTTCGACCGAATCACAGAACATTTCATGCAAACATTTAGAGAGGTATGAGATTACACACCCCATTTCAAACATGTATTCGGAAAGTAAGGGATTACACACCTGATTACGGTAAGGACTAAACCTTCTTGATCGTCGACACCACTACTTCCAAAGGTCAACGAATAGAGAAGAGCAACTTAACTATGATATATCCGACTTCCACCCATTTGACTTAAGGCTAAAGATTAGTTGGCAAGGATGTGTTATTCAGCCAAACTACTAGAGCACAGATTCAACCAAAGGAAGAAATGTCCAATACACAAGAAAGGAGAAGAGATACGACTAAGAGGTTTTTGCTTCTTCATTTACAAACAAAATTGAAGGGCTGAATGTTCATCCAATATACCTAATTTTAAAGAATTTAATTCATCTCTCATGCCATCCACCTCATACCCCTTATCACAAAATATATGTTTACCCCACCATGACAAGAAATATGCATATTCATGAGGAAATTTAATTAGTGGTGAGTCAACATTACCACTAATTATATCAAAAGGTAACTTTTTATTAGTCATCTTTTCAACTTAATAGCCACTCCCTCTATGCACATTCTTTTGAAGGATTTTTACAAATTAAAAATTAACCCATGCTTATCTCAAATTTTGTTTGTTTATGAAATTTTCATGCTTTTGCCATGGCTCCCATTAATCATGCTCCAATTCTTTTTTTTTTTTTTAGGATGTTACAGTTCAACCACCCTTAAAGAAAATTTCGTCCTCGAAATTTATCTGATTAAAAGAGGTGAGGGTATTGCTGTCGCACCACATCCTCTGGCTCCCACGTGGCTTCCTCGGAACCGTGATTCCGCCACAAAACTTTAACCAACGGAACTGTCTTCCTTCTCAATACTTTAATGTCTCGGTCCAAGATCTGAACTGGTTCTTCTTCAAAAGATAAACCAGGTCTTACTTCAATTTCTTCCACCGGCACTATGTGATATGGATCCAAACGGTAACGTCTTAACATTGAGACATGGAATACATCATGTATCTGTCTCAATTCCGGAGGTAACTCAAGCTGATATGCCACTGGTCCTACACGCTTCAACACACGGTACGGTCCAATGAACCTAGGGCTCAACTTGCCCTTCCTTCCAAATCTGAAAATCTTCTTCCAAGGTGAGACTTTCAGAAAGACTTGATCTCCCACCGCAAACTCAATATCTTTACGCTTCAGATCCGCATACGACTTTTGTCGATCCGAAGCTTCCTTTAACTGCGCTCGAATCACCTTCACCTTTTCTTCTGTCTCAGATATCAACTCAGGACCCAACAACTGTCTTTCCCCCAATTCAGTCCAACAAGTAGGGGTACGACACCTACGACCATATAAAGCTTCATAAGGCGCCATTTGGATACTGGATTGGTAACTGTTATTATACGCGAACTCTGCCAACGATAGGAAATCCTCCCAACTACCTCTGAAGTCGATTACACAACCACGTAACATGTCTTCCAAAATCTGAATTACTCTTTCTGACTGACCATCTGACTGAGGATGAAAAGCCGTACTAAAGTTTAACTTTGTTCCCAAAGCCTCATGTAAAGCTTTCCAAAACCGTGATGTAAACCTGGGATCCCTGTCCGATATAATAGACACTGGTACCCCATGCAACCTCACGATCTCAGATACATGCAGCTTAGCCAATTTCTGCAGCGAGTAATCTGTACGAACTGGTAGAAAATGAGCAGTCTTCGTTAATCGATCAACTACCACCCAAACAGAATTTTTCTTAGTAGGTGTTAAGGGTAACCCACTAACAAAATCCATCGTTATCCGTTCCCATTTCCATAGAGGAATATTTACCGGTTGTAATAACCCCGATGGTAATTGATGTTCCGCCTTCACTTGTTGACAAGTCAAGCATTTCCCCACAAATTCAGTAACCTCCCGTTTCAACCCTGGCCACCAATACTGCTCACGAATATTCTGATACATCTTATTTTCTCCGGGGTGCATAGCTCGTAGTGGTAATCGTATTTCGTAATAAAACAGTTTCGGTTAGAAGCCGTGACGTGTTTTTGAAAAATCACTAAAAATAGGAGAAATATAATTAGAAAGTGAATAAGATATAAAATTAAAGCTTACTGTGTCTATTTTAATATGGAAGAAACGGAGAAGGAAAAGGAATTTTATATTCTGAGATATCTTGATTTTAGTGAGACTGGTTCTGATTAACTTTGGGGTTCACTGATCTGTTTTGGAAAAATCATATAAAATTGTACAAAATGAATTATGGGTTATAATTTATATGTATTGATTCCTTATTGAGCCTATTTTCAATAGAAATAAGTTGGAACAGTATATGAAAACCGTACAGTGAGATATTTGAAATTAAGGTAAGAGAGGTCAGAATCATTGGACAGTGAAACAAGGGAAACTTTAAGGAATAAACTGTACTAAATGGCTAGGCCAAAAATTCTGGAAAAATTACAGTAAGAAGATACATGAGTCTAGTTTCCTAACTCGAGTTATAATCAATTTAGTCAGTATGACGCAGATGGACAGTTTTAAATTTTTATGCCCAAATTAGTAGTTAAGTCCAGAATTGCGAAATTACCCCGTTTGGGCCTAAAATGGATTTTTGACCCAATAGTTCCAAAGAGACCCAAATAGAATTCTGTGCCACTCGAGGCGATAGTAGGCCTTCGGAAACACCGTTGAATATGAAATTACCGAAATTACCCTTGGAGGGTAAATTACCGAATTACCCTTGGTGGGTAAAACTACCGAAATTACCCTTGGAGGGTAAATTACCGAATTACCCTTGGTGGGTAAAATTACCGAAATTACCTTTGGAAGGTAAATTACCGAATTACCCTTGGTTGGTAAAACTACCGAAATTACCCTTGGAGGGTAAATTACCGAAATACCCTTGGTGGGTAAAACTACCGAATTTAACCTTGGAGGGTAAATTACCGAATTACCCTTGGTGGGTAAAACTACCGAATTTACCCTTGGAGGGTAAATTACCGAATTACCCTTGGTGGGTAAAACTATCGAAATTACCCTTGGAGGGTAAATTATCGAATTACCCTTGGTGGGTAAAACTATCGAATTAACCCTTGAAGGTAAATTACCGAATTACCCTTGGTGGGTAAAACTATCGAATTTACCCTTAAAAGGTAAATTACCGAATTACCCTTGGTGGGTAAAACTACCGAATTTACCCTTGGAAGGTAAATTACCGAATTACCCTTGGTGGGTGAAATTACTGAATTACCCTTAGAGAGTAAATTACCGAATTACCCTTAGTGGGTACAATTACCAAATTATGAAAATGCCCTTACGGGTCAAATTACGAAAATGCCCCTAATGGGTCGAATTACGAAATGTCCCTATGGACCGAATTACGAAAATACCCTTTATGGGCCAAATGTGATATTTGATATATGGGCAGTTTGATATTTGTGATATGGGCCAGAGTGTGCAATTTCACACTTATCTCATGGGTTAGATATTATACCGTAAGCATTAGAATAAATCGTAAAATTTGTAAAATCGAAAAATATGGTATAATAACACTTTTTGTGTAAATGCATGAAACCGGTATTAAGGTTGTGGGAATTACGGCCCTTAATGGGTTATTTTGTTAAAAAGTGATATTTTGGGCCATATAAATTATTTTGATAAATTGGCCAAGTGTGAAATGTGAAAAAAAAAGGCCTCATGTGATTAATGGGCCAAAATTTGCTAGATCGATTAATGGGCCAAAATTTGCTAGATCGCTTAATGGGCCAAATTGTTAAGATTGATTAATGGGCCAAATTGCTAGATTGCTTAATGGGCCAACTTGTATTATGGGCCTTATGATGAAATTATTCTATGAATATTGTTATGCTTTGTATATGCATACATGATTGCATGGGTTGGGATAAAATTGAAGAGAAGTGCTAGTGGCTCTGCCACAATCTAGTTCGGCGACTCTGTCACAATCCAGTTCGGTGGCTCTACCACAATCTAGTTCGGTGACTCTGTCACAATCCAGTTCGGTGGCTCTGCCACAATCTAGTTCGGTGACTCTGTCACAATCTAGTTCGGTGGCTCTGCCACAAACATTTCAAATGGCTTTATGCCTGCGATTGGTGTGTTGGCGGGGTGGGTTGACTTGATCCCCACAGGTGTGCGATTGGTGTGTTGGCGGGGTGGTGTGTAGCGGATGGAAATTAGGTTTGGTTTGGGATTTGCATATCATATGCATATTATATACATGTTATTATGTTATAATTGTAAATGGGCTTAGGCCCAAAATATTGCTATGTGTGTTCCGACCCAGTGGATGATGGTAAGGGGATTACACACTGAGTTCTTGTAACTCACCCCCTTTCTCTTAACCTTTTCAGGTAATGCTCAGTGACGTGGACTTGGGCCTTGGATGACTCGATGGAGACCATACTTTAGAAATGGTTTATTTGGACTTTAGACTTCTTTCTCGTTTATTTTATTACTTTACTATTTTGGGTTAAATGTTGTAATAAGGCCTCAGATTTTCTTTCAAAATGCTTCTGCAACTCTATTTCCAAACGTCCCATTTTCGTAAATTGTTTATTTCAAATATATTTTCACAACCAAAAAGGTTTTTAAAGATAATTACGTTTTCAAGTAAATAATAATTGCTTAAGTGTTTTAGGTTTTAACAAAGAGGCTGTAATTCTCAAACAAGTTTTTAACAATCTCAAAGATGGTTTGAAAAAAAAAACTTCCATGTGATACACCAGATTCGGGCTTAAAGTCTAGGTCGGGTTTGGGGTGTTACAATTAAGTGGTATCAGAGCACAGTTTGCAAGACTTGGCTGTGGTTTGGGTTCAAAAATGTTTTCCAAAGCTGTTTGAATTATATGTTTTAAAGGAAGTATGGCACCACGGGTATCCGGCACCAAGTCAAGTAAGTATATGTTATCATCTTATGATTATGATTATTGTGATATGACCGTAGAAATACTCTAGAACTTTTGACTTTAGGAGTAAAAACTATAGAGATTACCGAAATTACCGAAATTATCCTTGGAGGGTAAATTACCGAATTTAACCTTGGAAGGAAAATTACCGAATTACCCTTGGTGGGTAAAATTACCGAATTTACCCTTGGAAGGTAAATTACCGAATTACCCTTGGTGGGTAAAACTACCGAAATTACCTTGGAGGGTAAATTACCGAATTACCCTTGGTGGGTAAAACTACCAAATTTACCCTTGGAGGGTAAATTACCGAATTACCCTTGGTGGGTAAAACTACCGAATTTACCCTTGGAAGGTAAATTACCGAATAACCCTTGGTGGGTAAAACTATCGAAATTACCCTTGGAGGGTAAATTACCGAATTACCCTTGGTGGGTAAAACTACCGAATTTACCCTTGGAAGGTAAATTACCGAATTACCCTTGGTGGGTAAAACTACCGAATTTACCCTTGGAAGGTAAATTACCAAATTACCCTTGGTGGGTAAAACTATCGAATTTACCCTTGGAAGGTAAATTATTGAATTACCCTTGGTGGGTGAAATTACTGAATTACCCTTAGAGGGCAAATTACCGAAATACCCCTGGGTTGTGCAAATTACCGAAATATCCCTGGGTTGTGCAATTACTGAAATACCCCTGGGTTGCAAAATTACTGAAATACCCTTAGAGGGTAAATTACCGAAATTCCCTGGGTTGCAAAATTACTGAAATACCCTTGGAGGGTAAATTACCGAAATTCCCTGGGTTGCGAAATTACTGAAATACCATTGGAGGGTAAATTACCGAAATACCCCTGGGTTGCAAAATTATCGAAATACCCTTAGAAGGTAAATTACTGAAATACCCCTGGGTTGCAAAATTACCGAAATACCCTTGGTGGGTAAAATTTCTGAATTTCCCTTAGAGAGTAAATTACCGAATTACCCTTAGTGGGTACGATTACCGAATTATGAAAATGCCCTTACGGGCCGAATTACGAAAATGCCCCTAATGGGCCGAATTACGAAATGTCCCTATGGACCGAATTACGAAAATACCCTTTATGGGCCAAATGTGATATTTGATATATGGGCAGTTTGATATTTGTGATATGGGCCAGAGTGTGCAATTTCACACTTATCTCATGGGTTAGATATTATACCGTAAGCATTAGAATAAATGTAAAATTTGTAAAATCAAAAAATACGGTATAATAACACTTTTTGTGTAAATGCATGAAACTGGTATTAAGGTTGTGGGAATTACAGATTTGCCCTTAATGGGTTATTTTGTTAAAAAGTGATATTTTGGGCCATATGAATTATTTTGATAAATTGGCCAAGTGTGAAATTTGAAAAAAAAAGGCCTCATGTGATTAATGGGCCAAAATTTGTTAGATAGATTAATGGGCCAAAATTTGCTAGATCGATTATTGGGCCAAAATTTGCTAGATCGATTAATGGGCCAAAATTTGCTAGATCGCTTAATGGGCCAAATTGTTAAGATTGATTAATGGGCCAAATTGCTAGATTGCTTAATGGGCCAACTTGTATTATGGGCCTTATGATGAAATTATTCTATGAATATTGTTATGCTTTGTATATGCATACATGATTGCATGGGTTGGGATAAAATTGAAGAGAAGTGCTAGTGGCTCTGCCACAATCTAGTTCGGCGACTCTGTCACAATCCAGTTCGGTGGCTCTTCCACAATCTAGTTCGGTGACTCTGTCACAATCCAGTTCGGTGGCTCTGCCACAATCTAGTTCGGTGACTCTGTCACAATCTAGTTCGGTGGCTCTGCCACAAACATTTCAAATGGCTTTATGCCTGCGATTGGTGTGTTGGCGGGGTGGGTTGACTTGATCCCCACAGGTGTACGATTGGTGTGTTGGCGGGGTGGTGTGTAGCGGATGGAAATTAGGTTTGGTTTGGGATTTGCATATCATATGCATATTATATACATGTTATTATGTTATAATTGTAAATGGGCTTAGGCCCAAAATATTGCTATGTGTGTTCCGACCCAGTGGATGATGGTAAGGGGATTACACACTGAGTTCTTGTAACTCACCCCCTTTCTCTTAACCTTTTCAGGTAATGCTCAGTGACGTGGACTTGGGCCTTGGATGACTCGATGGAGACCATACTTTAGAAATGGTTTATTTGGACTTTAGACTTCTTTCTCGTTTATTTTATTACTTTACTATTTTGGGTTAAATGTTGTAATAAGGCCTCAGATTTTCTTTCAAAATGCTTCTGCAACTCTATTTCCAAACGTCCCATTTTCGTAAATTGTTTATTTCAAATATATTTTCACAACCAAAAAGGTTTTTAAAGATAATTACGTTTTCAAGTAAATAATAATTGCTTAAGTGTTTTAGGTTTTAACAAAGAGGCTGTAATTCTCAAACAAGTTTTTAACATTCTCAAAGATGGTTTGAAAAAAAAAAAACTTCCATGTGACACACCAGATTCGGGCTTAACGTCTAGGCCGGGTTTGGGGTGTTACACATTAAGTGTGTGTTGTTTTTAGGTGCTGGAAATGTGTTTTTGGAACCCATGACAGAAAATCGTTAGGTGTGTAACCAAAAACCCAAAAATCAACGAACAAAGAAAGTCAGAAATCAGTTCTATCGTGTAATGACCCGGAATTTATGGTTGTCAGAAAAGTGTATTATCGGGTCTCCGTTTTCGTAAAATGGATTCGTAAATATTCATTAAAAATATTTACGAAGTTAGTTGTGTGGTTAAATAGGTATTAGTTAGGAGAATTAGCTTGAACTAAGGTTAATTAGGTATAAGGATTAAATTGAATAAAGTGTGAAAGTTTAATTATAGATTAAAGAAAAGTTGAGGGATTAAATGAGAAAATAAGCCATAAGTTACACTTGTATAGTAAAAAGTAAATACAAGTGTATGGTGACAATAAAATACATTTGTACAAATAATGTACATAAGTATAAAATAATTATAAAAGTAAATACTTAATATTTAATATAAAATATATAATAATTACTAATAAATAAATAAAACAAATTAGTACAATTGTATGGTAATAATAATGTACATGTGTAATAAAAATATACATACATTTGTAATACATATCTGTATTTACTTATTATTTAAGTAAATATATTATATTAATATTATATTATTATATTATTATTATTAGAATTAAACAAATAAATAAAGGAAACAAAAATAAAGAACAAACAGAATTGGGAACGAAAAACAGGGGAGAAAAGAGAGAAAGAAAAAGGAAAAGAAAAAGAAAGGAAAAACAGGGTTTTAAGATTTCAAGCTTAAGTGGTAAGTCAATTTAGCCCACTTTCTTATAATTTTGATGTTTTGAGAATCCTAGAACAAAATACTACTTGATATAAGTGGAAATTTTGAAAGATAGTTGATTTTTAGATGTGGTTTATGTTGAATTAATTGAAGAATTAGGGTTTGAATTGATAGAATTTTAATTTAGAATTGAGATAAGGATTGAATTGTAAAGAAAATCAAAAGTTTTATGTAGTAGGGACTAAATTGAAAGAAATTCAAAATTAAGGTTTTATGGTGAAATTAGAGAATTGAAATTAGTTTTAAGTGATAATTGAATGAAAAATAATGAATAAATTGTAAATAAAATAAAGTTAGTTTTGATTAAGGATTAAATTGAAAATTATATAAAAGTTGAATGTAAATTGAAATATTTAATATGAAATTGTAGTTTATTGATAATTTTTAATTTTTTTAATTATGTAGCTAACGCTGAGCTGGAGACCTCGATTAGAAAAGAAAAAGAGAAAGTCAATGAGGAGTAATTCGGGAAATCACTGTTTGTATTTCTATAATCCAAATTTAATAATTAAATTGTTATATTTTGATTTAAATATTATAGTAAGAAATTAAGGTAAGTGTAGTATTTTGATATTGAATTGAGTGTTTAGTATAGTATTTTAATATTGAATTGAGTATTTATGAAATTATGATTAATGAGATATTTGAGTATTGGTATTGAATTTGATTGAATTGAATTGATTGTGAAGTATATATGACTATTTGAATTGAAATGTATATTGATTGGAAATTGAGAACTGATTTGAAACCCTATTAACTGTTCTGGGCTAAGTCGGATATAGTTGGCATGCCATAGGATTGGAAGTGTAAAGGGATACTTCGACTTTGAGTTGATGAGACACTGAGTGTCATATTAATACTTCGGATAAATCTGATGAGGTGCTGAGTACCGTTTTATTTTACTTCGGCATAACCGATGAGGCACTGAGTGTCGTACTGCTGTGTTTTGGTTGGATCCGTGTATCCGTCAAAGTCTGAGTCATGTTAATAGGGGTAAATAAATGAATTGGCCAAATTGACTGATATTGAATGATATTGAATATGGATTAGAATGAACAATGAAATGAAATATGTAATTGAAATGTATGAAATTGCATGAATCATGGATTCATGAAGTGGATATTGATATTGAAATTTAATTGAGTATTTTAGTGTGAAATGCTATTGAATAGCAACTATGAGATTGAAATAGAAGATATGATAATTGAAAGTGTTATGAATGATGTGTTTGTGAAATTGATTAATTGTTGAATGATTTTTGTTATGTGTAAATATGTATTTAAACATTATAAATTTTTTCTTAATAAGTATTCGGATTATAGAAATACCACTGAGTTTATACTCAGCGTACGGTTTGTTTCCGTGCGTAGGTTAGGTAAAGAGAGATCGTTGAATCAGCATCAAGAGTTGATCCCGAACTCAAATGGTGAAGAATATTCCTTTTTGGTAAATGGCATGTACCTAGGATAATGTGTTTGTCATTTGGATAAAGGTTGTAAATAATGCTGAAATATAGTGTGGGTTGGTTATATATTATATGTTAAGGTTATGAAATGGTATATTTTGGTTGAAGCATGAATAAAATTAACATATGCAAATAGGGGTTTATGTTTGTATAGAATTTAATTTAGCTTGAATTAGATTAAATATATTGAATTGAATAGTTTTTGTGAAGTATCTATGTTGGTACATTGGATTGGGTCATTAGGTTGAATATTTGACAAGTTTTAGATGTATTTGAATGTATTTTGAATTGGTTGAACAATTGAGTTTTGAATTGCTTGTTGTTCAAGATTTGCAGGGTTGGTAAACTTGATGTAGAAGACTTATTTTGAGTCCACACGGCCTGGCACATGGGCATGTGGCCAGACCGTGTGAGACACACGGCTAGCACTTAGGTGTGTGGGTTGGCCGTGTGTCCCCTGCATCTTAAAAATTTAAAACAGAATGCTTAGGAAATTGCACACGAGCAGAGACACGGGCATGTATCTCAACTGTGTTAAGTACACAGGCTATGCATACGGGCGTGTGGCAGGCTGTGTGACCTAAGTCAGTGAGTTACACGAGGTAAGACACGGTTTGAAGCACGGGTGTCTTTAGGGTCACACGGGCGTGTGAGCTCTGCACCTAGGAAAATTTTTGAAATTTCACAAAAAATTCTCTGAGTTTTCAATTGAGTCTCGATTTGTTTCTAATACGTATTTTGGGCCTCGAGTACCCATAAAAGGGCTTTATAATTAATTTATGTAATGCATGCTCATTGAATTGTGAAATGTTTGTATTTGTTCTGAAATGTTTAGTAATGCTCCGTAATCCTGTTCCGGCGACGGATTAGGGTTAGAGGGTGTTACATATCGACACCAAACGGCGTGTGGTAGGTCGTGTGTGACACATGATTGTGTGATAGGTGTGGCAACTTGTGTGTGAAATTGTTGAGCCACAAGGTTTGGGCTGATTGGGCCATGTGGGCCACACATGTGTGTAGGCCTAAAATTCTAAATTTTTCTATAAGGTTGTAAACAACGTTTGGATCAATCATAGGCCTTCTGTAGGGTTGGTATGTTATAAATTAAGCTATAAAACACGAATTCTGACCATCTGATAACGTAAAATTAGATATAAATATTTAACTTAAATGAATGAACAAAACATATGCATCAATTATTCCAGCAACTAGTTAATTAAAGAAGCATAAATAAATAAACTTAAACTCATGCATCAATAAATAATCCTAGTAACTAGATTAATTAAGAGCAACACTTATTAAATAAGTTCAACAAAAACACTTATTAATTAAACTAAGATGAGTTGAATAAATGTCTAGCAACTCATTTATTAAACTAAGATGCTTAAATGCATGGTTTGAAATGCAAACTAAATGAACATATGAGCTACTTAATGCAAGACTTAATCTAATGATGCAGACTTTAACTAACATGGGAGTTACATAATGCATGTAACACCCCAAACCCGGCCTAGAAGTTAGGCCCGAATTTGACGCGTCACATTGAAGAGTTTTTCGAAAACCATGTTTTCATTAGAAACTCTTCTTAAAGAATTTAAAACTTTTTGCTATTTGAAACCTCAGATTTCGTTTGCTTATTTCAAAATGTGGTTTATTAGAAATCATCCTTGGAAGACATTATTATCCTTAAAACCTTTTGTTGTGGAAGCTTAATTTAAAACCGTTGCTGTCATTGTTTAAGAAGATCCAGAAATTTATCGTTTATAGTTTGCATATAACTGAAAATGGAAATTTAAAGAAAAATAAACCCTATTGGCCTTATTACATAATGTTAAACCCAAATTAAAATAATCTTAAAAATAAAGTAAAACTGATTTTAATAAAGTTCGAAGGAAATATCTCCGATGTATAAAAATATTTGTAAAAGTTTATTTTGAAAATCCATTTGTTAATCGATTTTGGAAACCATTATTTAAGTTTTTCAGAAAATTCCCTTTTTAAAAAATTTAAGAAAAATAATAAAAACATCCCAACCATAAAGCAAAATAAAAATAGTCCAGAGGCCTTATTACAACATTTAACCCAAAATAGTAAAGTAATAAAATAAACGAGAAAGAAGTCTAAAGTCCAAATAAACTATTTCTAAAGTATGGCCTCCCTCGAGTTATCCATAGCCCAAGTCCATATCATCAAGCATTACCTACAAGGGTTAAGAGAAAGGGGGTAAGTTACAAGAACTCAGTGTATAATCCCCTTACCATTATCCACTTGGTTTGAACCCGTTTAGCAAAAACTTGGGCCGAAGCCCATTTAATAATATCTCGGGCCTCAGCCCATTTACATAATAATGTATCAATTATATCATGTGAATGTAATGCAATTCCCAACCCAAACCTAATAATCCATCCGCTACATACCACCCGTACCAACCATCACACCTGTGGGGATCAAGTCAACCCACCCCGCCAACACACCAATCGCAGGCATTATGCCATTTATATTAATTCGCAGGCTAGTGGCCATTTATAAACGCAGGCAAGATGCCATTTATAATATTTCGTAGGCCGGTGGCCATTTATAATATTTGTGGCTGAGCCACCAGAATCCTATACAGTAATATAATCGGCACATAGCCTTAATCACTATGGCACAAAGCCATATTTAAATTGGCACATAGCCATTATCAAAATTTGTGGCAGAGCCACCAGAATATGTGGCAGAGCCACCAGAATCAAAATGTGGCAGAGCCACCAGGCTACACTACTCTTCTTTAACATTTTTCCCATCCCATGCAAAATATGCAAATGCAACATACATAGAAAATCATGATATTTACAAATATAAACAACAATAATTAATTCAAAGATTCAATACAAAAATTCGGCCCATTGTAACACTTTGCAAGTCAGCCCATTAAGGTAATCTATCAAATCGACCCATTAAGGCAATCTATCAATTCGGCCCATTAAGGCAATCTATCAATTCGGCCCATTAGGGCAATCAAACAAATTGGCCCATTAAGGGTATTTTCGTAATTTCGCAAACCAAGGGTATTTCGGTAATTTACCCTCCAAAGGTATATTAGTAATTTTGCAACCTAGGGGTATTTTGGTAATTTTCAAGGGTGTTTTAGTAATTTCGCAACCCAAGGGTATTTCATAAATTTTACCCACCAAGGTAATTCATTTGGGGCACAAAAATTGAAACTGTCCATCTGTGTCATGTTGACTAAATTAACTATAACTCGAGTTAGGAAACTCGAAATTTAGCTCCGTAAATTTTCCCTAAAACTAGACTCATATGTCTTCTTACTGGAATTTTTCCAGAATTTTTGGCTAAGCCATTTAGTACAGTTTAATCATTAAAATTTTCCTTGTTTCACTATCCAACGATTCTGACCTCTCTTACCTTAATTTCAAATATCTCACTGTACGGTTTTCATATACTGATACAATTTGTTTTTCTTGAAAATAAGCTCACTAAGAAATTCATACATATAAATTATAACCCATAATTCACTTTTTACAATTTTATATGATTTTTCCAAGACAGATCAGAGAACCATGAAGTCATTCAGAACCAGTCTCACTAAAATTAACATATCTCAGAATATAAAATTCCTTTTTCCTCTCCGTTTCTTCCATATCAAAATAGACACAGTAAGATTTAATTTTATATCTTAATCACTTTCTAATTCCCTTTCTCCTATTGTTCATGATTTTTTGAAATCACATCACTGTCACTGACCAAAACTGTTTTATTACAAAAACATGGTTACCACTATGAACCTACGCGCGCCCGAGTGATCCCGGATGCTGATTTCCGATTTTTTTTGGTATTTCAACCAAATCACAGAACATTCATGCAAAATTTCAGAGAAGTGTGAGATTACACACCATTTCAAACATGTATTTGGAAGGGTATGAGATTACACACCTGAATCGGAATTCGCAACACGATATTCTCCGCGGCACCAACAATCCGAGTCTCTTATTACGAGAGATAGGCGTTCGACTTTACCACTATTTCCAAAAAATCCACAAGTAGAGAGTATCGAGCGATTTAGTGCCTAACAACATAATCGATTAGCCAACCTTTCAATCCGATTAACACCATAATCGAATAGCGATATCAAATGGACTATGAAAAGACTCCTTTCCTTAATCGATGATAATCCTGATTTCCACCGATTGACTTATGGCTACGGATGAGACAAGAATATGAGATTCGACAAGAAGAAAGAAGAATGGAGAGAGTTGAGAATGGAGGAAAGAAAGACTAACAAAGGGAGAAAAGACCCAAAATGTCACAATTACACACTTGGCAAATGTTTTTTTTTCTTCAAAACCACACAAGAGAATTCGGCATACCCCTCAACCAAACCAAAAACACCCTCCAAAATAACACCACCCTCATTATCGAAACTCTCCCCATACACAACCAAATTTTTGGCCAAATTTTTCCCCAATTCACTCTCCATCCTTCCTTTTGTCTCCCACTTCCAATTTTTTTTCCCCAATTCACTCTCCATCCCTCCTTTTGTCTCCCATAATGACTCCCCCACCTACTCTACTAATCAATCATCATCATTCATATCTTTTTTTTTGGATGTTACAGTTCTACCCCTTAAAGAAATTTCAGCCTCGAAATTTACTTGGTTAGAAGAGATGAGGATATTGTTGCCGAATTATGTCCTCAGGCTCCAATGTAGCTTCTTCCGCCCCATGATTGCGCCATAAAACCTTGACTAACGGCACCGACCTCCTTCTCAGCACCTTAACATCCCGATCCAAAATCTGTACGGGTTCCTCTTCAAAAGACAGATCAGGTCTTACCTCAATTTCTTCCACCGACACTATATGAGAAGGGTCAGAACGGTAGCGCTTCAGCATTGATACATGGAACACATCATGTATCTGATTCAACTCCGGAGGCAACTCAAGCTGATAGGCAACTGGTCCCACACGCTTCACTATCCGATAAGGCCCGATGAACCTTGGGCTCAATTTACCCTTTCGTCTAAATTTCAAAATTTTCTTCCAGGGTGAGACCTTTAGAAAGACTTGATCTCCTATCGCAAACTCAATATCCTTACACTTCAGATCCGCATATGATTTTTGCCTATCCGAAGCTTCCTTTAACCGTGCCCGAATTACCTTTACTTTTTCCTCCGTCTCTGAAATCAACTCAGGACCCAATAACTGTCGCTCCCCCAGCTCAGTCCAACAAGTAAGAGTACGACACCTACGACCATACAAAGCCTTGTAGGGTGCCATATGGATGCTTGATTGATAGCTATTGTTATAAGCAAACTCTGCCAAAGGTAGGAAATCCTCCCAACTACCCCTGAAGTCAATCACACAACCCCTTAACATGTCTTCCAAAATCTGGATTACTCTCTCCGATTGACCATCTGACTGAGGATGAAATGCCGTGCTGAAATTTAACTTTGTTCCCAAAGCTTCATGTAAGGCTTTCCAAAATCGTGATGTAAACCTAGGGTCCTTGTCCGATATAATAGACACTGGTACCCCATGTAACCTCACAATCTCTGCTACATATAACTTGGCCAACTTCTGCAATGAGTAATCCGTACGAACAGATAGAAAATGGGTAGTCTTCGTCAATCGATCCACTATTACCCAAACAGAATCTTTCTTAGTAGGCGTTAAAGGTAACCCACTAACAAAGTCCATCGTTATACGTTCCCATTTCCATAATGGAATCTTCACCGGTTGTAGCAATCCTGACGGCAGTTGATGTTCCGCCTTCACTTGCTGACATGTCAAGCATTTACCCACGAAATCAGTAACCTCCCGTTTCAACCCTAGCCACCAATACTGCTTACGGAGATCTCGATACATCTTATTTCCCCCGGGGTGCATAGCGTATGGGCTACTATGCGCTTCTCGCAGAATCATTTGCATCAATTCTGAATCTTTAGGCATTCAAATTCTTCCACGGAAACACAATACTCCCTCACTATTCAATCCAAAATCCCCTTTCACACCGCTTTCCACTTGCTGAAGTAAGGAACCCAACTTTTCATCTGAAAACTGTTGTTCTTTAATCTGGCCTAACCACACAGGCTTCACCTGAAGTTCGGCTAGTAGACTACCATCTTCATACAGACTAAGATGAGAGAACATTGCTCTCAACTCCGATATCACCTTACAACTCAACGCGTCTGCCACCACGTTAGCCTTTCCGGGGTGATACTCGATTGAGAAGTCATAATCTTTCAAAAGCTCTATCCATCTCCGCTGTCTTAAGTTCAATTCCTTTTGGGTAAGGAGGTACTTTAGACTCTTATGATCCGTATAAATGATCAACTTCTCACTGTACAAGTAGTGCCTCTAAATCTTCAAAGCAAACACCACTGCCGCCAACTCCAAATCGTGAGTAGGATAATTCACTTCATGCGGCCTTAACTGATGAGATGCATAAGCCACCACTTTCCCACCTTGCACCAATACACATCCTAAGCCCGTGTGTGACGCATCGCAGTAAACAACAAACTCTTTTCCAGCCTCAGGTTGAATCAGTACTGGCGCTTCTATCAGAATCTTCTTCAATTTCTCGAAACTTTCTTGCTGCTGATCTGACCACACAAAAGGTACTCCCTTGCGCAACAATTTAGTTAGGGGTGCAGCAATCAACGAAAACCCCCCAACAAAACGACGGTAATAACCAGCCAATCCTAAGAAACTCTAAATTTCGGCCACTGACTTCGGTGGTTTCCAACCCAACACAGCCTCTACTTTTCGGGGGTCAACTCTAATTCCTTCGGCCGACACAACATGCCCCAAGAAAGTCACTTCCTTCAGCCAAAATTCACACTTACTGAATTTGGCATAAAGTTGCTTTTTCCGCAATATTTGCAATACTACCCGCAGATGTGAATCATGCTCTTCTTCATTCTTCGAGTATACCAAGATGTCATCTATGAACACCACTACAAACAGGTCTAAATAGGGTTGGAAGACTCGATTCATCATGTCCAAAAATGCAGCTGGTGCGTTAGTCAACCCGAATGGCATCACCAAGAACTCATAATGCCCATAACGAGTTCGAAATGCAGTCTTATGAATATCCGCCTCCTTGACCTTAAGTTGGTGATAACTAGATCTCAAATCTATTTTCGAGAAAACTGAAGCTCCTCGCAATTGATCAAACAGGTCATTGATTCTCGGCAATGGATATCTATTCTTGATCGTCAACTTATTCAACTACCTATAGTCGATGCACATACGCATCGACCCATCTTTCTTTTTGATGAACAAGACCGGAGCTCCCCATGGTGACACACTCGGTCGAATGAATCCCCGATCCAACAACTCTTGAATTTGAGCTTTATGCTCCGCTAACTTCTTCAGCGCCATTCTATAAGGAGCAATAGACACCGGAGCCGTTCCTGGCAATAACTCAATGCCAAACTCTACCTCACGATCCAGAGGCAATCCTGGAAGTTCCTCGGGAAAGACGTTTGAAAACTCCTTTACCGTTCTAATGCCTTCCACCGATAATTCCTTGGCATCCAACGCACTAACAAAGGCTAGGAATGCTCCACACCCTTTTCGCATCAACTTTTCTGCCTTTAAAGCAGATACCACATTCGATAGATAATTTCTCCTTTCACCTATCATCACCACTTCTTTATCTCCCGAAGTTCTTATCGTTATCCGCTTTGCAGCACAATCCAAGTTCGCACAGTGTTTCACCAACCAGTCCATTCCCAAAATAAGGTCGAACTCACCGAAAGGCAGTTCCATCAAATCCGCCAAAAATGTTTCTCCCTGAACTTCTAGAGGCACATCTCTAAACAATTTATTCACTAACACAGATTGTCCTAAAGGACTAATTATTGTCATCTCCCTAGCAGTAATCTCAAATCTAATGTTTAGATTTCCAGATACAGCACTAGCAACATACGAATGGGTGGATCTGATATCTATCAAAGCAGTAACAGGTACATCGGATATGAAGAACGTACCGATTATCACATCAGGTGCATCGCTATCCTCTCGGCGTCTGACCGCATAGACTAGCCCTGGCTGTCTTGCCTCCGCGTTACCCCTATTACCAGTACCTCTACCCGGTGCACCCTGACCTCGTCCTACGCCATTACCACCTCGACCTGGCTCACGGCCCCTCGGTGGCTGCTGAGCGCCTCTAGCTGGCTGCGCAAAATCGTTACGGACCCCCGGAATATGAGCAGGCTATCGAGGACAATCTTTAAACCGATGATCTTTGGAACCACATCTGAAACAACCACCAGTCCTCTTCCAGCATTCACCCAAGTGATGTTTTCCACAGTCCACACATGGTTGTAACTGATTGGTAGCAGTTGGTACTCTAGCTCGAGCTGGTTCATCATTTTTGGGCCTCTTCTGAAACCTTCCAGCAGGACCTGAGTACTTAAAGTCCCTGTTGCTCTTGCCTCTATCTTTTTCTCAGTTTCGCCGTTCCGAGTGATTAGCCTCCTCAGCTATCTTGGCTTTCTCCACAAGTGTGGCAAAATTCCTTACTTGCTGTGGGGCTATCAATACCCGCAACTCATCACTTAACCCGTCCTCAAAACACACGCAGCGTTCATAGTCAGTTGGCACAATACCTCGGGCATAACGACTCAGACGCAGAAATTCTGCCTCGTAAGCTGCCACGGTCTTACTTTCTTGAACCAAATTAAGGAATTCCTTCCTCCGGGCATCCACATAACTAGCCCCAACATACTTTCCTTGGAATGCAGTTTTGAAGAAATCCTAAGTAACACGATCGGCCTAAGTGCCCTCTCGAACAGTAAGCCACCATTGATATGCCTCGTCTCTCACCAAGGATTCAGCTCCTCTCAGTTTTTGCTCGGTGGTGCACACCAAATCATCCATGATCCGTTCCACTGCCTCGAGCCAATATTCTGCTACATTTGGGGCCACACCCGAGACACCCCTAAAAACCTCGGCACCGCTTGATCTAAGTCGTTCCGAAATTGATCCACGACCTGCTAGCCTAGTTCTAACCCCAGCAACTCTCTCCAAGACTCGTAGCATTGCTTAGGACAGAGCGATGTCCTCCCTCATACGGTCAGGGGATCCAGTTTCAGTCACGGGTGATGCAGGTGCGTCCATTTCTGGCATATTTCCTGATGCTTCGAGTATAACTCTAACACATCAGCCTCTACCACGGCCACATCTACTGTGTCCACGTCCTCTAGTGCTCATGGTTGCTAACTCGATTTAATCTGATTAAAAAAAATTAGTATATTATTCAATGTTTTATGAAATATAGAAAGTAAAGTTGTTTTCGCAAAACAGATCCTACAGTCTCAATCTCTATAGTTTCAGTTCCTAAAACTAAAAGTTCTAGGGTATTTCTGTAGTAATACCACAATAATCATAAATTGAAAACATAACTTACTTGACTTGGTGCCGGATACCCGTGGTGCCATACTTCTTTTAGAACATGCATTATAAATTAAAATTTTAAACAGCTTTGAAAATATTTTTTTTAGTCCAAACCATAATCGAGTTTTGAAACCGAGCTCTGATACCATTAAATTGTAACACCCCAAACCCGGCCTAGAAGTTAGGCCCGAATTTGACGCGTCACATTGAAGAGTTTTTCGAAAACCATGTTTTCATTAGAAACTCTTCTTAAAGAATTTAAAACTTTTTGCTATTTGAAACCTCAGATTTCGTTTGCTTATTTCAAAATGTGGTTTATTAGAAATCATCCTTGGAAGACATTATTATCCTTAAAACCTTTTGTTGTGGAAGCTTAATTTAAAACCGTTGATGTCATTGTTTAAGAAGATACAGAAATTTATCGTTTATAATTTGCATATAACTGAAAATGGAAATTTAAAGAAAAATAAACCCTATTGGCCTTATTACATAATGTTAAACCCAAATTAAAATAATCTTAAAAATAAAGTAAAACTGATTTTAATAAAGTTCGAAGGAAATATCTCCGATGTATAAAAATATTTGTAAAAGTTTATTTTGAAAATCCATTTGTTAATCGATTTTGGAAACCATTATTTAAGTTTTTCAGAAAATTCCCTTTTTAAACAATTTAAGAAAGATAATAAAAACATCCCAACCATAAAGCAAAATAAAAATAGTCCAGAGGCCTTATTACAACATTTAACCCAAAATAGTAAAGTAATAAAATAAACAAGAAAGAAGTCTAGAGTCCAAATAAACCATTTCTGAAGTATGGCCTCCCTCGAGTCATCCATAGCCCAAGTCCATATCATCAAGCATTACCTACAAGGGTTAAGAGAAAGGGGGTGAGTTACAAGAACTCAGTGTATAATCCCCTTACCATTATCCACTGGGTCTGAACCCGTTTAGCAAAAACTTGGGCTTGAGCCCATTAAACAATAACTTGGGCCGAAGCCCATTTACATAATAATGTATCAATTATATCATGTGAATGTAATACAATTCCCAACCCAAACCTAATAATCCATCCGCTAAACACCACCCGTACCAACCATCACACCTGTGGGGATCAAGTCAACCCACCCCGCCAACACACCAATCGCAGGCATTATGCCATTTATAATATTTGTGGCTGAGCCACCAGAATCCTATACGGTAATATAATCGGCACATAGCCTTAATCACTATGGCACAAAGCCATATTTAAATTGGCACATAACCATTATCAAAATTTGTGGCAGAGCCACCAGAATATGTGGCATAGCCACCAGAATCAAAATGTGGCAGAGCCACCAGGCTACACTACTCTTCTTTTACATTTTTCCCATCCCATGCAAAATATGCAAATGCAACATACATAGTAAATTATGATATTTACAAATATAAACAACAATAATTAATTCAAAGATTCAATACAAAAATTCGGCCCATTGTAACACTTTGCAAATCAGCCCATTAAGGTAATCTATCAAATCGACCCATTAAGGCAATCTATCAATTCGGCCCATTAAGGCAATCTATCAATTCAGCCCATTAAGGCAATCTAACAAATCGGCCCATTAAGGGTATTTTCGTAATTTCACAACCCAAGGGTATTTCGGTAATTTACCCTCCAAGGGTATATTAGTAATTTCGCAACCCAGGGGTACTTTGGTAATTTTCAAGGGTGTTTTAGTAATTTCGCAACCCAAGGGTATTTCATAAATTTTACCCACCAAGGTAATTCATTTGGGGCACAAAAATTGAAACTGTCCATCTGTGTCATGTTGACTAAATTAACTATAACTCGAGTTAGGAAACTCGAAATTTAGCTCCGTAAATTTTCCCTGAAACTAGACTCATATGTCTTCTTACTGGAATTTCTGCAGAATTTTTGGCTAAGCCATTAGTACAGTTTAATCATTAAAATTTTCCTTGTTACACTGTCCAACGATTCTGACCTCTCTTACTTTAATTTCAAATATCTCAATGTACGGTTTTCATATACTGATACAATTTGTTTTTCTTGAAAATAGGCTCAATAAGGAATCCATACATATAAATTATAACCCATAATTCACTTTTTACAATTTTATATGATTTTTCCAAGACAGATCAGAGAACCATGAAGTCATTCAGAACCAGTCTCACTAAAATTAACATATCTCAGAATATAAAATTCCTTTTTCCTCTCCGTTTCTTCCATATCAAAATAGACACAGTAAGATTTAATTTTATATCTTAATCACCTTCTAATTCTCTTTCTCCTATTTTTCATGATTTTTTGAAATCACATCACTCACTGACCAAAACTGTTTTATTACAAAAACATGGTTACCACTATGAACCTACGCGCGCCCGAGTGATCCCGGATGCTGATTGCCGGTTTTCTTTGGTATTTCGACCAAATCACAGAACATTCATGCAAAATTTCAGAGAAGTGTGAGATTACACACCATTTCAAACATGTATTTGGAAGGGTATGAGATTACACACCTGAATCGGAATTCGCAACACGATATTCTCCGCGGCACCAACAATCCGAGTCTCTTATTACGAGAGATAGGCGTTCGACTTTACCACTATTTCCAAAAAATCCACAAGTAGAGAGTATCGAGCGATTTAGTGCCTAACAACATAATCGATTAGCCAACCTTTCAATCCGATTAACACCATAACCAAATAGCGATATCAAATGGACTATGAAAAGACTCCTTACCTTAATCGATGATAATCCCGATTTCCACTGATTGACTTATGGCTACGGATGAGACAAGGATATGAGATTCGGCAAGAAGAAAGAAGAACAGAGAGAGTTGAGAATGGAGGAAAGAAAGACTAACAAAGGGAGAAAAGACCCAAAATGTCACAATTACACACTTGGCAAATGTTTTTTTTTTCTTCAAAACCACACAAGAGAATTCGGCATACCCCTCAACCAAACCAAAAACACCCTCCAAAATAACACCACCCTCATGACCGAAACTCTCCCCATACACATCCAAATTTTTGGCCAAATTTTTCCCCAATTCACTCTCCATCCTTCCTTTTGTCTCCCACTTCTCTTTTTTTTTTCTCCCCAATTCACTCTCCATCCTTCCTTTTGTCTCCCACTTCCAAATTTTTTTCCCCAATTCACCCTCCATCCTTCCTTTTGTCTCCCATAATCACTCCCCCACCTACTCTACTAATCAATCATCATCATTCATATCTTTTTTTTTGGATGTTACAATGCATGTCATTATTTATGATGCATACTTAACTAGCATGGAAGTTACATAATGCATAACTTTATTAAATGCAGAATAAACAAAGTGAAAATCTAAAATTAAAAATATGCAGACTTATTAAGTTAAATAAAACTATATTAAATTAAAAAGTCCTTAAAACATTGGCCCAATAATCAATCAGGTCTATGAGATGTTTCATCTTACACTTGGGCCTTTCAAGTTTAGGCCAATTTTGAGGTCGGCAAGTTGTGTCGAAACATGATGCGACCGGGATCGCAACACACCCTCCCCCTTGAAGACGATTTGTCCTCAAATCGGGTCATTTGCCCGCGAAAAATTTTTCATCGTCACAAACACCTTTGTTCATGAACCCTCCCTCTTGAGTAGGATACCATTTCAAATTGTCACCTACACAATAATGGAATAAATTAGTGACACTTTAAATTTTGAACAGGAAATAACTTTTCGACAACCCATCCAAACTTGGAATGCTTAAACCGATACCTGGATCAAAAATGGAAGTTGATCTCACCTTCTCATAATGAATCAAAATGTTCTTCAATGGAAACAAACCAGAACCACAAAGTATTATGAAGATATAATCTTGAAAATCAAAAGTGCATCGCTCAAACACTTTGAGTTGGGCATGGTTCAAATAAATCAATGTCTCATAACAATTCATAAAACACACATTTTCAAAATCAAGAACATGGAGAAATCTTGGCAAAGGAAGTTTAAACATGGATTTTCCAACAAACATATCACATTTTCCAAAAACAGAAGTCTTGATGTCATCATTCAAAACAAACATTCTTTCACCAATCAAAGAATTGCAATTAACACCATCAAAGTACTTTACCTTTTCAAAATTCAAGTCGTGAGCAAAACCATCAATTCGAGTTGATTGAGGTGGTTTAAGGGATAACAAAATCTTACCTTGCTCACCTTTAGAAACAAGTGACCGAAAATCGTATTGGACAGTACCTCTCTTAGCCAACAAAAACCTTCTTTCCTTAGGAAGGTAGTGTAGTCGAAACTTCGTGGTTGAGTTAACCTTGTCGGAATGAAATGCGAACTTCACGTACAACCATAGAAATGGATTAAGGAACGAATTTAAATTGAAAAAAAATTTGGCAAATTTTGTTACGGCCTTATTCAAAAACTAAGTATCAAGCAAATGGAAATTATTTGCACGAACTTTAGGATGCTGGTTTTTCCCGCAAATCGAACCAAAACATATTCCGGGTTTAAAAACATGAGTTTGATTACTTATGCCAATGTGTAGCAAAGGGTTTAGTAAATCAAACATGTCAGACCGAAAAGATTTTTGCATACACGGTAACAAACAATCAAAACTCATTACATTCTTCAAAACAGATTTGCACCAATTCATGGATTTTTCAAAAGGCAGAAATCGATGCACAAAATTATCACAATTGAAAAATTTAATCATTTTTCGTGAAAAACCGTCATCATGCAAAATCAAATTTTTGGTTTGTCGATTATATCGAACAACATCAACAAAGTTTTTTCCACAATGCAAATCAAGAGAAAAACTCCTTGTGCATTTTAGAATGAATTCATTATCCACAATCAAGGAATAGCAATTAATCGGATGAAAATAAGGGAAGCTTAAAAACTAAGTCACCGAAAATGTTATCGAAAACTTTCAAACATGTTTGTCGTGACTCGGTTGTTAAAATTTCCTTACCTCGCTTACCTTTGGGCGAGTGTAGACTAATTTTGCTTTCGATCTTAACTTTCTCGATCATTCAGAATCTTCTCTCATCCGAAAGGTATTGAAGCTGAAGCTTGTCGAATGGATCTTCAGAAACCTGGAAAGATGAAACAAGAGGAGGACTCACGAGATTGTTAGTAAAAACACTCCTCACTTTTTCTTGTTCGTCTTTTTCTTTTGTTTCTTTTTCTAACTCAACTTCTTTTCTTTCTTCATTCTCTCTCTCTTTTTCAATTTCATTTTCGTGCTCACACTCTTTTTCGTTTTCTTGCTCCTTTTCAATTTTCTTTTCTTTTTCTTCTTTTTCAATCTCTTTCTTTTTTATTTCTTTTTTTCTTTTTCTCTTGCTTTTTTCTTTTTCTTCTTTCTCGATTTTATTACAACATGAGGACGATACAAGAGACTCAAAAAGATAAGTGTTTGGCTCAAAAATAGAGAAAGCATTCTCATAGATGTCTCGATCAACTCTTCGGGAACGATTCTTTGGGAGGGACTTTTTTGAGGCGTACGAAGGATAACTCGTACTTTCTCGTTTATCATCTCAAAAAGTCTCAATCTCGAAGCTTTCTTCTCTTGGTCTCGACGGCTTGGTTGAATAGGAATTCCTAAAAGAATCTCTTCTCGAGTAGTCATCGGGAAGGTGCCTTCATGATGAACTTAACTCCGTTTCTCGACTCGGTGGAGTTTGCTTCCTTCGGGTTATTGCTCGAGGTTCTCACTTGTCTTGAATGGGCTTAATCTTTCTGTCAAGCATATTTTCCATTTCTTTCAACAAGTATTGAAACTCAAACGCTGGAAATCCGTCTCGAGACATGGTGAATTAATGAAAAGAAAAAGTAAAATGTTAAGAATAGAAACAGAAAATAATTATCTCACCACAAACCTCGCAAATTCACTCGGAAAGAAAATAGTTGATTTTCCACTCCACTCGTGTTTACACTCGTTTTTAAGGCTTTTTCTTTCTCTTGAATGATCTCACACTCTCTTGCCTTTTACCACTCGACCTCATCTCACGATTTTGTATTTCGTCTCGAAAGACTTATTTACTGCTTGGGGTCGGGTTCAAAATGATTACAAGGGATAAAGTGTATGGTGTAGGGTAGGCTAGACAAAAAAAAAACTTTGGAAATAAGTGTGGCTTTGGGAAGGGAAGAAATTGATAGAAGAATAGACAACGGGATGATCGGGAATAGAATGAATGAAAACAGAACAAGAACTTTCGACTTCGCACTTTTTTTTTATACTCAAATTTTTTTTCATTTTTTTCACTTCAAATACAATATGCTGATTTCAAAAGAAATAAAATACAACTTGAATTTTTGTTTTCGATTTTTTTTCAATACGAACCTACTTTTAAGATTGATACGAACGTCGGTGTTCCTCGTTTTGCAAGCTTTGATACCAAATGATGTGATCCGGCCCGAGTGATTCGAGTCGTTTCACTAGTTTGCCCGATCGTTGACAAGGAGAATGCTCGTTGCGTTGAAATTGTAAGCTTGGTGGAAAATTTGCAGAAGCTAATGAAGTGGTTTGGAGATGAAAGGTGGTTTTAGTATGAATGTAGTAAGATCGGTTTAAGAATAAAAACAAAGATAGATAATTTTGGGATAAATGGTGGATATGAAAAAAAACAAACTTAAGCGGCAAGGTCGATTCGATACTATAGCGAGTATCGCCCCAGGACTTATATGGCTTAAGGTGAATGATGGAAATAAAAGATGGACCTCGACCCGTTACTTAGCAAAGTAGGAACCGAAGGTATAAAAAGATGGATGAACGCCACACCAGGGTTGGTGATAAGTTCGGAAGGAGTTCGGTTGACGCCACTAGCACGCTAGATAAGTCAATTCGAGACTCACACGAAATATGAGAGGGAAAACCTCACAAGAACAAAAGTTCATAAAATTTTATCAAAGCTCCAAAAGTCCCTTTACAAAGGCTGATTTCACCTATTTATAATGTTAGAAAAAACTAGCTGAAAGGTCACATCTTAATGTGCTAATTAAAACTGAAATTAAACTCAAGACTCTTAATATTCTTGTAACAATTTACTCCATACTTGAATTCACTTTAGTTCAGCTTGAATGATCATCCTTGAATGCTTAAAATGTCTCTTAAGTTGTCTCTTGGCTAGCCGAAAAGACACCAGCAACTAAATGGTGTTTTGAATGCTTGTTTTCATCTTTAAATGAGCAAAAACTGCCGGTAGGTGAAAGGGTGTTGTTACTGAATTTAAGAGGAGTTAAAATGCTCCTTAAAACTCCTTAATTGATGTATTAAACATCCCTTGTAACAACCATTTCATTTGTAACCGAAAATCACCTAAAAAGTCACTTCAATTAAGTTGTAACAGCCTTGAAATATAACGGTTATGAGCTGAAGAGACACCTACAATAAACACATTAAAATGAACTTATTAAACATATTTAAACACTAATTAAACATATCAAAAATAAATACTTAACTTAAATGAATGAACTAAACATATGCATCAATTATTCCAGCAACTAGTTAATTAAAGAAGCATAAATAAATAAACTTAAACTCATGCATCAATAAATAATCCTAGTAACTAGATTAATTAAGAGCAACACTTATTAAATAAGTTCAACAAAAACACTTATTAATTAAACTAAGATGGGTTGAATAAATGTCTAGCAACTCATTTATTAAACTAAGATGCTTAAATGCATGGTTTGAAATGCAAACTAAATGAACAAATGAGTTACTTAATGCAAGACTTAATTTAATGATGCAGACTTAAACTAACATGGGAGTTACATAATGCATGTCATTATTTATGATGCATACTTAACTAGCATGGGAGTTACATAATGCATAGCTTTATTAAATGCAGAACAAACAAAGTGCAAATCTAAAATTAAAAATATGCAAACTTATTAATTTAAATAAAACTATATTAAATTAAAAAGTCCTTAAAACATTGGTCAATAATCAATCAGGTCTATGAGGTGTTTCATCTTGCACTTGGGCCCTTCAAGTTTAGGCCAATTCTGAGGTTGGCGAATTGTGTCGAAACATGATGCGACCGGGATCGCATCACGGTGTGTAGGGTTGGATGGGTATTTAATACCCTATATGGTGTGTAGAAATGGTCGGAGATGGTGTGTAACGAATGGGGGTGGGACTGTAAATCTGCATCTAATTCTGATTTTGTATGTGATATATGTTCTATATATGCTCTGTTATGAATTATGTTTGAAATTTAATCTGTGATACTGATTTAATAAGTTACAAACTAAGTTCCGAAAACTCATTTTCTGTTTGTCTGTCACTTTTAGGTAACCCTCAAACTTAAGGAGATCGGTGCGACGGGAGCTTGGTTATCATATTTTCGTACATTTGATTTATTTTGATTTGGAATTAAGATGTTTTGTAAATTTTGGACTACTTGAACGCTTGGGACTATTTTGATTTTGGATTTTATTATCGTTTTCCCACTCAAAATTGATTAACCGTTTTTATTGACGACACTTGATTTTCCTACAAAACAATGGATTTTCAAACAAGTGGTGTTTTCCAAAATTTAACGTGCTAAAGATTTTCGATGCAAACTTATACTTTTTAGAAAATGTAAACAAACAATCTTTTCAGAAATCAAATAAGATTGAATAAATCGCATTTTCACGTAACAAAAGTTAACGACACCTTTTTCAAAACAAACGAATTATGGGTTTTTGAATGAACTTGCAGTAACAGCTCTAGATCTGGTCATAATGTCTAGGTCGGGTTTGGGGTGTTACATAGGTAAAGCCTTAGCACCATTAGCTAAGTGGAAATATTACTTTTTAGCCCTTAAAAAATTAATTTAAAACTTTTTAATTTCTAATTAAATGAAAAAAAATTTTAACCATCCTAAAAATAATAATTTAATTTAAAATTTTTAATATAATTTTTTTTAATTTCCCATAACTTCTTAATTTTATTCACCCCTAAACAAAATTCATAACTTCATGCATGTGAATTATTATAATTTTAAAATAAATTAATATTAATGTTATTATACATTTTTATTTCAAATTATGAATTTATTTTTTGGATTTATTCTTATATAAGGTTATTTGTTAATAATTTAATTATAAGAAAAAAAATAATGTTGATCGAGAATTATGATATATATGATGCGATGCACAAACTAATTGTGTATAACTTTTTTTTTAATTAATTTAAGACATTTGTAATATTTTCATTATATTATTTTAAACTCGAATTCTGGTGTGCTATCAATGTGCGTAATGCTCAAATAAGACATCCAAAGTATAAACAAGTCCTATTTTGATTTAACCAGATTCATCTAAAACTCATATTGAACAGCTAAAGTTGCCAACCACCCTAACATTTTTCACTGAATCAAGCAACCAAAACTATAGCAAAACCCATATGAACAAGATATCGATATACTCCACCCACGCAGCCACAAAAGAGCATTTGATAGGTTCATCAGAAACAAACATGGTTTTTTTACTCAACTTCAATATTTTTCTCGTTAAAAGGGAATTACTTGGGGTTTTATAGGCTTTGCTATTGGCTTTACTTCAGCCATGGATTCGAAACAAACAAAGAAATGGCGAAGAGTCAAGTTTTAGTAAATCCCTTTTTTTAACAAAATAATTTTTAAGCATAATTTTCATTTTAAAATATGAATTTATATGCATAAAAAATTATTTAAATTATCAATAAATATTGAACGCAATTATAAAGTGTATTGTACTCTTAAAGAAGAAAGAATGCAAGTTTAAAGTTTAAGTTTTTGAAACAATATTATTAGGAGAAACAACTATGAACACCATAAAACGTATATGAAAAATGTCAAAAAAAATTATTTAAATTATCTAGGTGGTAGCTAGGAGTAGGTAAGGCCTAAGCACCCTTGGCTAAGTGGAAATATTGCTTTCTAGCCCCTAAAAAAATCAATTTAACACTTTTTAATTTTTAATTAAATGAAAAAAATACAATTTTAAAAATCTTAAAAATAATAATTTAATTAAAAATTTTTAATATAAATTTTTTAGTTTCCCATAAGTTTTTAATTTTATTCGGTCCTAAACAAAATTCATGGCTTCATGCATGTGAAAAACTTTTTATGAAATTAGGTACAAAAATGAAGGACTCATTTAGAAACATGATCCAAATATGTAATTTAAACACGAGTAACCTAGGTAATAAATTCAATGTGGCGTAGGAATTCATTATAAACAATATATATACCATTGTACCGTCTATAAATACATATTTTATTTCTTCTTTGTTTTTTTTTTTTTTTTATTCATTTGTTGCTTACACTACACGGAAATTTCTTCTCCTTTCAAGTTCTTATTATTGGTGGCGGAACCCACACCGTTTGGGAAAGCTTCTTTCCAAATATCGGCGTCGTACACTTTAATAGTCCCCAGAATTTTTTTAAATTTTCTTTTATCTTTTAAAATGAAATATTAGTTTTTTTTATGAGATTAAAATATTATTTTAAGAGTGTTTTTATCTGTTTATATACAATCTAAATATATATATATACATACACATAAAATTTAAGACATTCAAATATTGTTATTTAAATTTATTATTTCAATTAATTTTATAACAATTTTTTAATCAATTTAATACATAATTTTATTCTTCCACATCATTAATTTGGCATAATCTTTTATATATATATAAGAATTGGTGTCATTGTGTGTGAAATAAACAATATTTTAAAATAATTATAATTTGAAAGAAACATCAATTAAAATCTAAAAGTAAAGAATAGTTTTTTCTTTTTTATGAATGATTATTGTTTACAATAATTGAATGATCATTTTGTAATTTTTCATAGTTGAATGACCATTTTTTTAACTTTTTATCATTAGATATGACTAAAAATGAAATTCACTAATAATTAGGTGAGTATTGTGTAATTTACCGTTCTAAATTCTGGTAATCCTGACCATCTAAAGTTGAAAGTTGTTGAATGAAATGATTAGATAGAATTTGTAAGAATAAACATAAATATTAATATTAGAGTTAATAATGATTATGATGCAAAAGTTGTAACACTAGAAAGTAACTTGTGTGATTAACCTTTAGAATGCATCATCAAAAACTTGGTGGTAGTGTTGCATTCAACTGTCAAGAATTTCAATCCAAGAGGTAAGTAAACACCGATATTCTTAAAAGTCGGGCCTTAATGGTCATTACAAAACAGAGTTTAACTAGGAATCATCTTCAAGACCATTTTGAATTAAATGAACAAATTTTTAAGTCCAGGAATAAAAAATCTCCCACCAATATTTTTTCTAGTTATAGTCTCAGCTTTTAATCAATCTTGACCTGAAGTTAGTAAATTTTTTATAGTGATCCACCAAGTTAGTATATCACAATTTTGGGCTTTTATTTTTTTTTTCTCTCTTTTAAATTCAAATTTAGTCTGGGAATAAGATGTCATTTTCAAAACTTGAGCCATTGACCTAATTAAAGTGTCAACACAAAACTTTTTATCACTTGATTGTAGTTATAAATGATGAGAATGAGATAGCCAAACGTGATAATGAGGATCTCCAAAGGACCACAACTCTCCATTTCAGCCACCCACATCAACTAACCCACTGCAAGGTTTCGCCAATGACCGAGTTGGGAGAAGAGATATTTGAAGAAATATGGGAATCAAGTGAGTTGAAATTCATGGCATGCAAACGGGAGCTCCAAGATACACTAACTTTCATTTGCCTTCCTTGTCAATTTGTCATACACGAATCATGTATGAATAACATGTCGATGCAAGTGCAAAGCTGTCTGTTTCACCCTCACCAAATACTTCACCCTAGACCATTCTTTAATGCACGGGGACAAATTCGATGTTATGCTTGTAGGAAGAAAGTTAATGGTTTCAGCTTTTACTACAATGAATGCGACGTTGACTTGCACGTTTCATGTACCAAGTATCAAACTCGTGCTACAAAGCATAATTGTCATCCTCACAACCTTCTACAATTGGGGAAGAGCATTATCGTAGAGATATCTTATCATGACTGTGGTCATAAAAATTGCAATGACTCCATTTTCAGCTGCAGAAACTGTGATTTTAATGTACATCCTAAATGTATGTCACTATGGTCTAGTTTTGAGCATAAACATCACTTACATCCACTTATACTTGTAAGTCCTTTTGTCGAAGATGATTCAAGAGATTATTATTGCGATATGTAAATAAAAAGGAACCCCAGAAATCCATAATTATTATTATGCAGAATGCAATTATATTGGACATATTGATTATGTCCTTTCCGAGATAAGACAACCATAAGAACTAAAATAGTAGTTTTTTTTAACTCAAAATAGAAATATGCATAGTGAAAAAAGGGATATATAATTAGTAAATTTCAAACCACATCGGACTAATGCTATTAACTATCATAAATTTATTACAATGGTTTTGTTCTATTTGATATAAGTATGAAACTAAACATTTATGCTTAGGTACTTGAGCCTTCTGAAGAGATTCTCTTAGATCCTCGAAGAATAGAAGAGAATTTTGATGATGGAAGTTTGGGATTGGAGATGGTTAATATCTATTGTCGTAACCACCCTTTTTGAAAAGACGGGAATCGAACTTGGATTTTTAAAAATGAATAAAAAACGGGAGTCGCCACCGATCTTTTATTAGGTTGATCGGACCACCTTTGTTTTAATAAAACATTTTTGATTTACTAAAACAATGCTTTTGGTCTACGAAAATTAGAGAAAATGGGTTCGGGAGTCGGTTACGTGCGAGGAAGGGTTAGCACCCTCGTCACGCCCAAAATTGGTACCAAATTGATTAGTTAATGTCCTAATGTCGAAAGTTTGAAAATTTTGAAGGAAATTTGACCCCTTTTTAGAAATATTCGTGTTTTCCTTGAACTAAATTGAGATTTTCTCGTTTCGAAGAAATAAAGTGTCACATCCAATACTTTAGGACATGATAGTTTAAATCTTCGATCCTAAGATCATCTCATAGTTTTCCGGAATTGCAAATCAAGATTTTCTCCTTTCCGAGGGATTAAAATATCACATCCAATACTTTAGGACACGATAATTTAAATCTTCGAATCGGAGATTATCCCATAGTTTTTCTTGAAAATCGAGATTTTCTCGTTTTAAAAGACTAAAAAAATATCACATCCAATACTTTAGGACACGATAATTTAAATTCTTGAATCCAAGACTATCTCAAAATGGTCGATTTACATGAATGACGCGAATAAAAATAATCATAAAAATATCGGCACAAAAACAAAGGAATAAAATACAAAGGTTAAAAAAAGCGAGAGATAAAAAAAAACAAATGATAGAGTTGGTAACGATGAGGACAAATAAATATCATAATATGAATACCATCAATAATAATAATAGTAAATATAGTGATAATGAAAAAATAAAAGCGATACAAAATATGTACAACATGGTAATATAGTAATAGTAATGGCAAAATACTAAAATAATAATATAGTAATAATAATAACAATAATAATAATACAAAATAATAATAATAATAATATACATAATATATACGGTAGTGACAATGATGATATAGTGATAATAAATGTAATATCATAGTAAGTATGTATATACACATAATAGTATAATAATAATAATAGAAGTAGTAACATACGAAGATATATAAAGTAAACAAATCATAAAAATAATAATAAAGGTAGTAATAATAATAATAATAGTCATATATAAAAATATATACAGTATGCTAATATAATAATAATATAACCATAATAATAGGAAATATAATAATAAAGATGATAATAATAAGCAGTAATAATAATAATATTATGTATGTACGGTATAATAACATAAATATAATAAAATAATAATACTATGTATGTGCAATAATATAATAATAGTAACAGTAGGTATAATAATATAATAGTAATAATAATGCTAATACTAATGATAATATTAATATACAAGTGATGATAATAATAAATATGTACAAAATAATATCATTAATAATAGTATATAATAATAATAGAAAAGTAATGACCATGAAAATAATACTAATGATGATAATAATATAATAATACTACATGAAATGAGTATAATAATAATATAATATTGAATGATTAATAGCGATTAAAACAAAAATGGTAAAAATAAACGATATAAATTAAAAATGGACTAAATTGCATGAAAGATAGAAGTTTCGGGCTAAATCATACAAATCGGATAACGGGAGGACTAAATTGCAACACGCGCTAAAGGAGAAGGAGCTAAAACGGATAATAACCCCTTTCTCCAAAACGCGCAGCACGTAAGGGACGAAATTGTGAAGGAATGAAGTTCCTGGGGAAAATTCGGAAATAAAAGGGACTTGATTGTAAAATCCAGAAAACGCGGAAGGACCGCGCGAGTAAATATCCCCAGAAGCAAAAACACGCGGATCCTAGGCGGGTCGGGTCAACATGCGGGTCTGGGGGATGAAACGACGTCGTTTTGGTGTTGAAAGGCAAGGACCAAAACGACGCCGTTTTGGTGTGTATATATATAGAAAAATTAAGCCAAAAAAAATTCATTTCTTAACAAACTTAAAAAAAAACTTTAACCCTCTTTTTATTTTCTCTGCAGGGGCAGAGGAAGGGCAATTTCCAGCAACCGACGCCGCCGCTGACGCCGCCGTGCCGGCCACCGCTCACGGTGGCCGGAAAAGGTAAATATCGCCCTTTTCTTTTTTTTAATATATATGTATATATATGTATACAGTTTTAGATATAAAAAAATGAGGAACTTTAATATGTATATAGACAGATTCGAAAAGGAGGAAAAAAAAAATAAAACGGATCACCTTTTGCCAACTTCTCTACTGTGTTGATTTTTATTTTTTTGTGAATCTGTTTTTTGATTGATTCTCCAAATGAAAAAAAAAAGCCCCCCTCCATTTACATTGTTTCACTTGGTTCTTATAACCGAAAAAGAAGAAAAGAAAATAAAATTATATTTCCCGTTTTTCTGCCATTGTTGTGTGTTGTTTTGTCTTCTTTCGCAGGAGGTGGAGGCACGAGTGGAGACCAACGGCGGTGGTGGCAGACAATGGCCTTAGTGGGGGCGCATGTGGCAGAGCCATGCGGCGCAAAGGGCAGGGCTAGGGTTTCTTTTTTTTCTTTTTTGATTTGGGTTTAGTTGGGCTAGTAAAATTGGGTTTGGGCTTGTTGGGTCTAGTTTGATAGGTTTAATTGGGCCGGGTAAAGATTTGGGTATTACAGCTGCCCCTCTTTGCTCATTGTCGTGAAACGAGAATAGAGCAAAGACAATAAAGAACCAAATTTGCCCGGGCCTAGCTAAACCTTGGCTTCTTGATCTGCGTTTCTTCCAACA
Source organism: Gossypium australe (assembly GCA_005393395.2). Taxonomy (NCBI): domain Eukaryota; kingdom Viridiplantae; phylum Streptophyta; class Magnoliopsida; order Malvales; family Malvaceae; genus Gossypium; species Gossypium australe. The sequence goes on along the minus strand of CM016624.1, from coordinate 122,173,511 downwards.
GCTTCAAACTTTATTGTAACTTTTCGCTTCGATTCATTCTGCTGGAGGCCTGGGGGTGATAAGAATTCAGAAGGAAGAGGTCTGTAAATTTGATCTTTCTCGCTGAAACTTCTCGAAAATATAGTTGGTGATAGGAATCCAGAAGAGACCCGCAACTTGGATCTTCTTGCTGAAACTTCTCGAAAATATAGTTGGTGATAGGAATCCAGAAGAGACCCGCAACTTGGATCTTCTTGCTGAAACTTCTCGAAAATATAGTTGGTGATAGGAATCCAGAAGAGACCCGCAACTTGGATCTTCTTGCTGAAACTTCTCGAAAATATAGTTGGTGATAGGAATCCAGAAGAGACCCGCAACTTGGATCTTCTTGCTGAAACTTCTCGAAAATATAGTTGGTGATAGGAATCCAGAAGAGACCCGCAACTTGGATCTTCTTGCTGAAACTTCTCGAAAATATAGTTGGTGATAGGAATCCAGAAGAGACCCGCAACTTGGATCTTCTTGCTGAAACTTCTCGAAAATATACGGTGATAGGAATCCAGAAGAGACCCGCAACTTGGATCTTCTTGCTGAAACTTCTCGAAAATATAGTTGGTGATAGGAATTCAGAAAGAAGAGATCCGTAACTTTGATCTTCTCGCTGAAACTGCTCTTTTGGGACGTCAGGGAAATGAATCTTGAACTTTTCAATTTACTCCCCTACTATATTCAGTCCACTCTACGGGAGCAGTGCCTGACCTTCGATGCTGCTATGCCGTCCTCCAAGGAACCTGTCCTGCAGAACGTGCTTATGCGCATGCAAATGATAGAGGTGATTCAAATGCTCCTAACTATATGCGTCATTCACATGAATGCTGAATGTTATGCCGATGATGTTTTTTTCACAGTGTAAAGCCCACTAGGATGTAATGATTGCAATAAATCGAATGCTCCTAGCTGGATGCGTATGAATGCATGGGAAGGACCCTATTTATGGTTTAGGTTGTCATTACTCATAGCGAGATTCACTGAGGCACTACGATTATTGCAGATATAGGAAACTCAGAGAAAATAGGTTTGCCCCACTGCAATATCATTGTCTCTTCCATGGTATTCTCCGAGGCGTAAAGTTCGTACCTCTCATTACCGCCTTAGGAGAGTAACATTTGTCTTCTTTCAACCCTTTTACTGCGACCTTAAGGTGTAGAATCAATGATGGTATTACGACTTCGTTATATGCCAAGACTGACATTGCTCGTTATATATGAAGGGCGTATCACTGACGAGGTGTCTGTTTTGGACGATCATTTGTCAATTTTCAACACTTCTGAACCTTCGGTGGAATGAATTTTGAACAATATTTACGTTTCATGTCCTTGTATTATTCAGAGGCTTTCAGGATAATATGTAGGACTCCTTTTATGAAAATATCATTAGTTCCGTAATTGTTATTTCAATGTAAAATGCCTAAGAAGGATCGTAAGGAAGAGAGTGATTGGGAGTACAACCCAAAATAAGATATGTTAATCCAAATTTGTCCAATGTAATCAAGGAAGAAATTCATTGAATAAGATGGTCACGAATTACAAACTTAAAACGGGTAGAACAGAAATCGGGTGCCCTTAGATATCGCAGCCTAAACTTCTCTGCCTGAACGTTTGGAGGACCATTTTGAGTTTAACATGTGCTCAGAAGATCTTGGATATTTTGTTGATGTATCGAGGTGCAGCATGCCCCTTTCTTGTCCATTCGAGTGCGGCGGGGCTCTTTTTTCTCAGTTCAAGCCCCTTTTGGTCTCAAAGCGCCCGTTACGGGTTTTCACATTGGCTTCTCCCTTTTTTTTTTTACGCGAAGTATTTTTTAACTGAATCTGAGTTCACGGGGTTGGGCAGGCTTTTCCCATCCATTTCCATTAAAATCAGTGCGCCTCCAGAGAAAACCTTCTTCACCACGTACGGCCCTTCCCAATTCGGCATCCATTTTCCTCTGAAATCCTTTTGTATGGGGAGGATCTTTTTCAGTACCAGATCTCCCTCGTGAAACTCTCTTGGGCGAACCTTCTTGTCATAGGCTCGCATCATGCGTTTTTGATACATCTGACCGTGACGAATAGCCTTTAGCCTTTTTTCTTCGATTAGGTTCAATTGATCGTATCGAGCCTGAATCCACTCAGCTTCATCCAGTTTTACCTCTGTTAAAACCCGAAGAGAAGGTATTTCCACTGCAATGGGTAGGACTGCCTCCATCCCGTAAACCAGTGAGAAAGGTGTTGCCCCGGTAGAGGTTCTGACGGACGTTCGATAAGCGTAAAGAGCAAACGGTAATTTTTCATGCCAATCTTTGTAAGTTTCTGTCATCTTCCCCACTATCTTCTTGATGTTCTTATTCGCTGCTTCCACTGCCCCATTCATTTTCGGACGATATGGAGATGAATGATGATGTTTAATGTTGAATAGTCGACAGACATCCGCTATCGTGCTATTGTTCAAATTCAATGCGTTGTCCGATATGATTCTCTCGGGCATCCCATATCGACAGATGATTTCCTTCTTTAAAAACCGACTAACTGCCGATTTAGTGATGTTAGCGTACGAAGCCGCTTCTACCCATTTCGTGAAATAATCAATGACTACGAAGATGAATCTGTGTCTATTCGACGCTTTTGGTGAGATTGGTCCGATAACATCCATGCCCCACATGGAAAAGGGCCACGGGGAAGTCATAATATGCAGGGGAGACGGAGGCACATGAATCTTATCTCCATAAATCTGGCATTTATGACATTTCTTGGCATATCTGATACAATCTCCTTCCATGGTGGACCAATAATATCCAAATCTCATTATTTGCCTGGCCGTTGTGAATCCATTAGCATGTGTTCCGCAAACGCCCTCATGAACTTCCTCTAGGATCATCTTGGCTTCTATAGCGTCGACGCATCTCAACAGTACTTGATCCTTTCCTTTTTTGTACAAAATGTCTCCATCCAAAACATATTCGAGGGCCAATCTCCTGAGTGTCCTTTTCTCATTCTCACTTGCATGATTTGGGTATTCGCGATCTCTCACATATCGCAATATGTCTTGGTACCAGGGGTGCTCGTCCCTTCCTTCTTCTTCTACGCTGCAGCAGTAAGATGGGGCCTCGTAAATACTCATCTGAATAGACTTTATATCTTCTTGCTTACTCGCCTTAATCATGGAGGCTAAAGTAGCCAGATCATCTGCCATCTGGTTTTCTTCTCGTGGGAGATAATTAAAGGTGACATCGTCAAACTCATCGATTAATCCTATGACTATCCTTCGATAATTGATCAGTTTAGGGTCTCTTGTTTCCCATTTGCCTTTTAGTTGGTAAATCACTAATGCGGAGTCCCCATATACTTTCAGTGTTTTAACTCTACGTTCTATAGCAGCGTGGAGTCCCATGATGCAGGCTTCGTATTCTGCCATATTGTTTGTACAATCAAAATCCAATCTGACTGTGAACGGGTAGTGACCTCCCTTTGGGGATACCAAGACTGCCCCAATCCCATTTCCCACAGCATTTGATGCTCCGTCGAAATATAATTTCCAAAGGTAATCTCTCGCAGTGTCCTCTTCCGCCGTTGCCACATACATTAGATCCTCATTTGGGAAATCAAAGTTCAACGGCTCGTAATCTTCTAAAGCTCTGCTGGCTAGGAATTCGGCTATCGCACTCCCTTTTATAGCCTTCTGGTTCACATATACAATATCAAATTCAGACAGTAGGTTTGCCATCTAGCCATCCTCCCATTCAAAGCGGTCGCCTCCATCATGTATTTTAGGGGGTCTAACTTCGAGATTAGCCAAGTCGTGTGATACAGCATGTATTGTCTCAATCTCCGAGTTGTCCAAATCAGCGCACAACACAGTTTTTCAATCGGTGAATATCTCATTTCGCATTCAGTGAATTTCTTACTGAGATAGTATATCGCCTTCTCTTTTCTTCCGGTATCATCATGTTGACCTAACACACATCCCATAGAGTGACCAAGCACTGTTAGATATAGGATTAATGGCTTATCGGGGCACGGAGGTGACAGTACTGGAGGGTTTGACAAGTACCGTTTGATGTTTCTTCAAAAGACGAAATATGGGATCGTATTCTCAGTTAACTGTGAAATAAACGAGCAATGTAGTTTAGTCTTCCTAGGAAACCTCGAACTTCTTTTTGAGTGCGTGGTGGCGGTAATTCTTGTATAGCCCGGACTTTGTCTGAGTCGATTTCGATCCCTTTCTTGCTAACTATGAAGCCCAACAGTTTGCCAGACCTGGCTCCAAAGGTACACTTGGCGGGATTGAGCCTCAATTGAAATTTCCTTAATCTCAGAAACAATTTCTGCAAAACTTGGATATGTTCTTCTTCTGTTCTAGACTTTGCAATCATGTCATCCACGTAAACCTCGATTTCCTTATGCATCATATCGTGGAATAGGGTCACCATGGCCCTTTGGTATGTTGCTCCTGCGTTTTTCAACCCAAATGGCATTACTTTGTAACAGAATGTGCCCCACAATGTTAGAAGGTAGTCTTTCCCATATCTTCAGGGTGCATCTTTATTTGATTGTATCCGGAAAAACCATCCATAAAGGAAAACAGCGAAAAGCCTGCTGTATTGTCTACTAGAGTATCAATATGAGGCAGAGGAAAGTTATCTTTTGGGCTAGCCTTATTTAAGTCTCTATAATCCACGCACATTCGTACTTTCCCGTCTATTTTAGGGACAGGCATGATATTGGCTACCCACTCTGAATATTTGAGCTCTTGCAAAAATCCAGCATCGAACTGCTTTTGGACCTCCTCTTTTATTTTCAGCACTATATCCGGTCTCATCCTCCGGAGCTTCTGCTGAACTGGCTTGCAATCTCTCTTTATAGGTAAGCGGTGTTCCGCTACATTGGTGCTTAAGCCGGGCATATCTTCATAGGACCATGCGAAGACGTCCTTGAATTCTTGCAACAGTTTGATAAAATTCTGCCTTGTTTTCTTGGCTATCCCCATTCCAATATTCACCGCTTTCCCTTCTTCCAGCGTCACAGTCTCTACTGCTTCCTTATGAGGTTGAATTTGTCTCTCCTCCTGCTCCACCATTCTTATCAAATCAGGGTATAGGTCATCGTCTGCGTCATCTTCAAAATTCTGTAGTCCTTCTAAGCATGCGTCTTGCTCAAAAGGATACTTTGAATCCGAGACAGAGTTGTTCAAGTCATTGATATCTAGGGACCTGTTGCAGTTTAAATGCAGGTGGTATGAATGAATTTGTAAACGAATGATTATATGTATGACAGTGCTGGAAGAATGATAAAAAGAAAAATGTTTGCTTTAAATAAGGATAAAAATGCATTTTATTGATATAACGATATTCGAAACATGCGCCTATTTCACAAAAGAAATCTTGCTGCTCCTAGGCTTAGAGCAACAAGTGTGTCCCGGACATTACTCTGAGGGAGCCCTAAATACTACAGGGATTTCTTCCGCAGTCCAATTGTTCAAGATGCTTCCCGATTCATGAGGCTGAATATTTGGCAAAATTTCTCCGTCCTCCTCAGATATGGCACTAATGTAGACGTCGCCTAACATTGCTGTGATGTCCCCTCCTTTCAGTATCTTCAGCTCAGAGTGGATTACCCCTCCTGACACAAAGGTCTTGGATATGTGCGGGATTATCATGGGTTCCCACTTGGTTTCTTCTCCATTCAAACGAGCGCGTCTTCTTTCCTGTCTCCTTTCTAGCTCATTCTTCTTTTGTCTTGCATCTGGTCTGAATCCCAGGCCGAAGCGATCTTGTTTCTCTCTCAGCACCGGGGCCACTATTCTCCCCTGAAGGTACTTTCCAAACCCTCTTCCGGGTAAAGCGCCCTTTCCTACGGTCATTTTCAAACCCATCCTCGTGGTCCTCGAGATTTTTGGCTTCAAGATCTTGCTTCTTTCTGTAACAAAAGTTGCGTTCACGAATTCGAGAGATCGGAACGAACATTCTATTGTCTCGTCATTTGTCTCTAAGTAAGGCATGTCGCTGGTCACGGTGGCAATGATGTCTTCCTCAGCTTTTATCGTTACCAGTTGGTCATCCGTTATCAACTTCACCTTCTGATGTAGTGATGAAGGTACTGCCCCGGCTGAATGTATCCATGGTCTCCCCAACAGGCAATTGTAGGAAGGTTCGATGTCCATGACCAAAAAATCTATTTCGTAAATAGTTGGGCCAATCAGTAAGGGTACCTCAATTCTCCCCATGACCCTTCTTTGGGTGCCGTCAAAGGCCTTTACCACACTCTGGCGTTCTTTCATATGCGAACCATCCACCGGAAGTCTGTTGAGGGTGGATAAGGGCAATACGTTTAATGCAGACCCATTGTCTATCAAGACCCCTGGCAGTGTGTGCCCTTTGCATTTAGCTGTAATGTGCAAGGCCTTGGTGGACCCTCTACCACCTGGTGGTATTTCATCGTCGTTAAAATGGATGAAGTTGTCTGCACTTATATGGCCAATCAGTCGATCCAACTTGTTAACCGAGATGTCACTAGCGACGTAGGCTTCGTTTAAAGCTTTCATCAATGCGTTCCTGTGTACTTCTGAGTATTGGAGTAAGGCCAATATGGATATACGCGCTGGCTGTTTGTGCAGTTGTTCTACCACACAATATTCACTGTGTTTCAGAAATTTCAGGAATTCTTTGGCCTCTTCCTCAGTCACTGGCTCCTTGATCCTTGACTCGGGCTCAACGGTCTTTCCTTTTTCTTGTTCCGCCATTGGGGCTTTTACTTTTATTAAGTCGTAGCGTCTCCCACTTCGAGTGTGGAAGCCTTCGTCCGAATCTCCTTTTGTCGCATCAGTCGAGCTCTTCGTGACCGTGACATTACACTCATAGTTCTAGGGAACTTCCTTGCTATCTTTGTAAGCGAAAGTCGTGGGCTTCCGTATTATTACCTTCAGTGTCTCCCGTGTTCTCGCCCCGTCGTTAGCTGAATTCTCTCCTTTGGAGACTGTTACACGATTTTGGGGGGAGTCCCTGTTACCTTCAACAATAGTAGGCCTCCGTATTATCACTTTCGGTGCTAACTGTGCCCCTACTTCATTACTTCTGGGACGTGAAATAATGATCCTTGGAAGGCTAACCTTTGTGCTTTTTATTGTCGACTCCGACGCGCATATGGTCCTGTCTTCTGTGCCTTCCTCATAAAATTCGACTTCTTTGTTGTTCATTAAGTTTTGCACCAGAGTTCTGAATTCTCCGCAAGTCTGAATCTCATGTCCCGACTCTTGATGGTGTTCACAGTAGTTTGTCAGTTCTCCTTGACTTTCTTCCGCGATGATTAGTCCATGTTTAACCATTTCTTTCCAGACCCATCTCAAGGGAGTTTTGACCTCTGCAACATTCATTTTGATCCTTTTTTCTGGGCTTTCACTGATTGCGTTGACCCCACTTTTAGCATGATTGGATAAAGGATTTGTTGCGTTTGGCATGTCATCCAACTCGACCACACCCATGTTAATAAATTTCTCCACCAATTTATTGAAAGCCAGGCAATTCTCGATTGAGTGCCCCGTGATTCCCGCGTGGTATTCACATTGCGCGTTCGAGTCATACCACTTAGGATACGGAGGTTGCATTGGTTTTAGGTGGTGAGGAGACACAATATGCTCATCGAATAGGGTTTGGTACATCCCCTTGTATGTTATTGGAATCGGTGTGAATTGGGGTTTCTCACTAGGTTCTTTCTTGAGTAACCCTTGCCGGTCCGTGGTTGTTGTTTTTGGCTGATTTATGGTGATTGACTTCGAGTGTCCTATGCTCGTGTTATTTACCTCGCCTTCTTTCCTTCTTGGGGGAATTCTTTTGGTACTCTCTCCGGTCTCGATCCCTCCGCTTTTTATAATATTCTCGATCATCTCTCCAGTGGTTATGACATCTGAGAAGCTCCGGGTTGCACTTCCTATCATGTGCATGAGGAATGGGGCTTTCAACGTGCGGATGAAGAGCATGGTGCTCTCTTTCTCCATAAGCGGTGGCTGGACTTGGATGGCAACTTCTCTCCACCTCTGTGCATATTGCCTAAAGCTTTCGTTCCCTTTCTTTTCCATGTTTTGCAGAGTGATCCTATCAGGGGTCATGTCCGTTACGTGACTGTATTGATCCAAGAATGCTTGAGCCAAATCATCCCATGAGCCAATTTTGGCACGACTCAACTGATTGTACCATCTAGCTGCAGCTCCCACCAGGCTGTCTTGGAAACAATGGATTAGCAGTGGATCATTGTTAGTGTAGCCTGCCATCCTCCTACAGAACATAGTGATGTGGGCCTCTGGGCAACTTGTCCCATTGTACTTTTCGAACTCGGGCATCTTAAAATTATATGGGAGCACCAAGTCGGGGACTAAGCTTAAGTCATTGGCCTTTATTCCTCGATGTTTACCGGCGTTTTCCAGAGCCTTGAATCTTTCCTCCACCCATTTTGGTAGCTCTTGTTTTGCCTTCTCAGCCATCTCATCCAGATCTGGGACGTTGGGATTGACCAGATTTTCTCCTGGGTTGGTACCTGAACCCGTCGGGAGATGCGTTGGTATTGCGATATCAGCATGATATTGTGGCCTGACAGTGACAGACGCCCTTTGGGGATACGTGTCTGGTGGCGTTTGGGCCTCTAGTGGGGGAAGAGGGGGATTATCATTGTCGTTTCCTGAGCTAGTGGCGATGCCTCGTTCCTTAGCCATCAATTGCCTTAGTTGTTTCATCATATCGTCCTGGGATTTTTGCATCCGCTCCATCATGTCCTGCTGGGTTTTGGCCCGTTGCTCTTGTAACTGCACTTGTTCTTTCATTTGATCCTGAATTTCTTTTTGCATTTGTTCTAGCTTTTCCATTTTTTGATCCATTATCCTCGTTTTTCCTCTCGTACCGTAGTGATGTTCCAGAGTAACTGCCATAATTTTAGGGTCCTTTTGTGAGATCCTATGTGTATGATGCAATGTAATGCTGATGTATGGAATGTATGCAAAAAATGTTGACTCCAATTCGATTTCCATTAGAATAGCTTTTTCTAGAAAACAAGTTTCTTTACATAAAATGGATTACACGAATGGCCGGGCTCTAGCACCTAACGCCTTGACCTTCTCAAGAAGCCAACTTAACTTTTGACCCTTTTCTGACCCTGATTCGTACATCAAACCTAATGCATCAGCTTGAACTGCCAGAGTCTGCAAGTGATCCGCCATTCCTCGCATTTGAGTTACGGCTTCTCCCATAACATAATCCCGGCTTCTAATTTGGTTCTGGGAGTCATGCAATTGCTGCTTCCATCGCTCCTCATTAGCTTGGAAAAGTTCTTCTCGTAGCTCGTAGCCATGCACGACGGATTCTAGCTCTTCAATTCTTGCCTTCATTTATTCAATTTTGCTTAGACTAGCCTTTAATTCGGCCATGGAATGGCGGCTTCGATACTGATGCTGCAATCTCTCCAGTTCCGACACTCGCATTTTCAATTTCTCTTTCTCATCTCGGCCTTCCATCATATTCCGTTTTAGGGCATCTTCTCGTTCATGGGCGTCTTGGAGTTCTCTTTCCCACTGGCTCGCTCTGTTCTTCTCCTCTTTAATCTCCTGACGCCATTGCTCTGACGTTTTTCCCAGTCCCGCCATTCTTATCGATCTTCGTAGCTTCTTATAATCGGTCTTCAAATGGCTCAAATCTTCTTCGGCTTTAGTTTTCCCTTTCCTCCACTTATCGGCTTCCAATTTTTGAATATCGACGTCCAAACCTAGCTGCATTTTCTCTTCCTCTAGTTGCTCTATTCTTTTCCTTAATTCCCGGTTCCTTTCTTCGAAGTCTTGTTTGATGATTTCAAGCTCGGAAGGGATCACCCGTAGGTGCTCGTCTAGTGATCGGGTGTCTTCTTGGTCTGATGTGGGGAGGTTATCATTGATTCTTTGACTTCGCCATTGGTCATACTCAGGGGTCGTCATGGGGTTGGCGTCGAACCTTTTCATTCTATGAAGTTGGCCCCAAGCATTCGATATCTCACGAACTCTCCTCTTGTAATTCTCCTCTTTATATTCGAACTCGCACTGGGCTAACCCTTGTGTTGGTGGTATAAATTGTCTCGACCTGTACTGTCTCAACACGAGGAGTGGAGTGTACCCGGCCGCTCCCCATATCCCGAGTACAGGGACATAATCGAGGTCTCCACATTTATATAAGATTTCATCGGGAATCATCCAAGGAGCTCTCCATTCCACATCTTTCTCTTGCAGGTTCCGTAAAATCATCATCCATCTTTCTTCCGTAATATCATCTCGTCTAGGCGTAGCTACCGCGTTCTTCAACGGAGAATAGTCCTCGGTGTAAATTAGACACGATACTTTTCCCATTTTCCAAAAATGCCCGTGAAACCATGCTAGTAAGAGTTGGGCGCAACCGATGAATCTCCCTTCGCCCGCCCTTCGGCACGCGCCTAGGGACCTAAAGGTTTCGGCGAGGATCGCCGGAATAGGTGTAATCCCTCTGTCTAGTTTGTCGAATAAATCAGACACTGCCTCGTCCACATGTCCTAAAGCTTTGGGGAAGATGACCAATCCGTAAATGCTCAAAGCTAAAACATCAACCCTCTTTTTCTCCTCAGGATGTGTTACGATCAAATCCCTTAGACTCTTCCAAGGGATACATTTACAATCTCCCTTTTGTTTTGTTCGGGCCGTGACCCACTGCTCATTCATCCCCGTAATATTCATCAACTTTTTTGTGAACACAGGGACATTAACGGCTCTCAAATAAGCTTTATCATTTTGGATCTTCGGGCAGCGGATTAAGGCCGTGTACTCCTCTATGGTAGGAACCAAGTCGACTTTCCCAAAAGTAAAACACTCGTACGCGGGATTCCAAAACTGGGCCATTGCTCGGAACAAGTGTTAGTCTATCTTGACGTCAAGCAGATAAGGCAAGTCGCCATAATGGTGGTAGAATAACTGCTTGGCCTTGTCGCCCCATTGATCCCATATTTCCTTCATTTCTCGAAGATTATTTTGAGTCACACTGATGCGTATATAATCCCACAACTCTGATATATATCCCTCCGTGAGGCTATCCCCTTTCTCTCGCTGTACTGTCTCAGCCCATATCCGGACGGCCGCATTGTCTTCCACTCTATCAAGAAACCCCTTTTCCATGACAAGCTATCTATTCAGAAATCGAATGGGAATCAACATCTTTTTTATGCATATGCTATGCGAAGCAAGTCATTATTAAGCAGCCAATGCAAAACTTAATCGGGTAACCACTAGAGTTTGGTATAGCTTTATCTAGGGTGGCTCTTATGGCTTTACTATATGTGGTTCGGTTCTAGAGTAAAGGTACCTGAACCAGCGGATTCCTCAATCCTCACCCATTATAGGCTCATACGGATCGAGTTCGGTTCAGGGGAATACATTTCCCTATGGCTGCATGGAGATGAAAATCTCACGAAGACATAGGTACGGATGTATCCCGAAAGCGATCTACTATCTTGCACGGAGGTGAAAACCTCACGAAAGAGTAGCTTCTCACTCCCACTTAAAAGGGTGCGACTCAACGGTCATGCAATATGATGAAACACTATTATTCAAGACTCGAACCACACGATCAGATAAGATGATATAAGCGAAAGCAATAAAAGGAAAACCAAATTTTCAACTTTCGACAAAAGGACAGAAATTAATCAATTTTACGGCCTGACTCTCTTATTTGTCCCCAGCGGAGTCGCCAAGCTGTCGTAACCACCCTTTTTGAAAAGACGGGAATCGAACTTGGATTTTTAAAAATGAATAAAAAACGGGAGTCGCCACCGATCTTTTATTAGGTTGATCGGACCACCTTTGTTTTAATAAAACATTTTTGATTTACTAAAACAATGCTTTTGGTCTACGAAAATTAGAGAAAATGGGTTCGGGAGTCGGTTACGTGCGAGGAAGGGTTAGCACCCTCGTCACGCCCAAAATTGGTACCAAATTGATTAGTTAATGTCCTAATGTCGAAAGTTTGAAAATTTTGAAGGAAATTTGACCCCTTTTTAGAAATATTCGTGTTTTCCTTGAACTAAATCGAGATTTTCTCGTTTCGAAGAAATAAAGTGTCACATCCAATACTTTAGGACATGATAGTTTAAATCTTCGATCCTAAGATCATCTCATAGTTTTCCGGAATTGCAAATCAAGATTTTCTCCTTTCCGAGGGATTAAAATATCACATCCAATACTTTAGGACACGATAATTTAAATCTTCGAATCGGAGATTATCCCATAGTTTTTCTTGAAAATCGAGATTTTCTCGTTTTAAAAGACTAAAAAAATATCACATCCAATACTTTAGGACACGATAATTTAAATTCTTGAATCCAAGACTATCTCAAAACGGTCGATTTACATAAATGACGCGAATAAAAATAATCATAAAAATATCGGCACAAAAACAAAGGAATAAAATACAAAGGTTAAAAAAAGCGAGAGATAAAAAAAAACAAATGATAGAGTTGGTAACGATGAGGACAAATAAATATCATAATATGAATACCATCAATAATAATAATAGTAAATATAGTGATAATGAAAAAATAAAAGCGATACAAAATATGTACAACATGGTAATATAGTAATAGTAATGGCAAAATACTAAAATAATAATATAGTAATAATAATAACAATAATAATAATACAAAATAATAATAATAATATACATAATATATACGGTAGTGACAATGATGATATAGTGATAATAAATGTAATATCATAGTAAGTATGTATATACACATAATAGTATAATAATAATAATAGAAGTAGTAACATACGAAGATATATAAAGTAAACAAATCATAAAAATAATAATAAAGGTAGTAATAATAATAATAATAGTCATATATAAAAATATATACAGTATGCTAATATAATAATATAACCATAATAATAGGAAATATAATAATAAAGATGATAATAATAAGCAGTAATAATAATAATATTATGTATGTACGGTATAATAACATAAATATAATAAAAATAATAATATGTATGTGCAATAATAATAATAATAGTAACAGTAGGTATAATAATATAATAATAATAATACAGTAGGTAATAATAATATAATAGTAATAATAATGCTAATACTAATGATAATATTAATATACAAGTGATGATAATAATAAATATGTACAAAATAATATCATAATAATAGTATATAATAATAATAGAAAAGTAATGACCATGAAAATAATACTAATGATGATAATAATATAATAATACTACATGAAATGAGTATAATAATAATATAGTATTGAATGATTAATAGCGATTAAAATAAAATGGTAAAAATAAACGATATAAATTAAAAATGGACTAAATTGCATGAAAGATAGAAGTTTCGGGCTAAATCATACAAATCGGATAACGGGAGGACTAAATTGCAACACGCGCTAAAGGAGAAGGGGCTAAAACGGATAATAACCCCTTTCTCCAAAACGCGCAGCACGTAAGGGACGAAATTGTGAAGGAATGTAGTTCCTGGGGAAAATTCGGAAATAAAAGGGACTTGATTGTAAAATCCAGAAAACGCGGAAGGACCGCGTGAGTAAATATCCCCAGAAGCAAAAACACGCGGATCCTAGGCGGGTCGGGTCAACATGCGGGTCTGGGGGATGAAACGACGTCGTTTTGGTGTTGAAAGGCAAGGACCAAAACGACGCCGTTTTGGTGTGTATATATATAGAAAAATTAAGCCAAAAAAAATTCATTTCTTAACAGACTTAAAAAAAAAACTTTAACCCTCTTTTTATTTTCTCTGCAGGGGCAGAGGAAGGGCAATTTCCAGCAATCGACGCCGCCGCTGACGCCGCCGTGCCGGCCACCGTGAGCGGTGGCCGGAAAAGGTAAATATCGCCCTTTTCTTTTCTTTTTTTTTAATATATATGTATATATATGTATACAGTTTTAGATATAAAAAAAATGAGGAACTTTAATATGTATATAGACAGATTCGAAAAGGAGGAAAAAAAAAATAAAACGGATCACCTTTTGCCAACTTCTCTACTGTGTTGATTTTTATTTTTTTGTGAATCTGTTTTTTGATTGATTCTCCAAATGAAAAAAAAAAAGCCCCCCTCCATTTACATTGTTTCACTTGGTTCTTATAACCGAAAAAGAAGAAAAGAAAATAAAATTATATTTCCCGTTTTTCTGCCATTGTTGTGTGTTGTTTTGTCTTCTTTCGCAGGAGGTGGAGGCACGAGTGGAGACCAACGGCGGTGGTGGCAGACAATGGCCTTAGTGGGGGCGCATGTGGGAGAGCCATGCGGCGCAAAGGGTAGGGCTAGGGTTTCTTTTTTTTCTTTTTTGATTTGGGTTTAGTTGGGCTAGTAAAATTGGGTTTGGGCTTGTTGGGTCTAGTTTGATAGGTTTAATTGGGCCGGGTAAAGATTTGGGTATTACATCTATGTAATAATTGATTGTTAATTTCTTAAAGATTATTAATATTCTAATGATATCACAACTTGATAATGTTTTGAATTGAAATAACATTTTTAAAAATTTTAAAATAAAATCGGAGAAACAATAAATTATCTTTATCTCTAACAATTTCTTTTTTGTCAATTGCTAAGAGTTTCTTTTCATCCTCACCCGTTGATACTAAATGAGGGTGATAGAATAACAACATTTGTGTGTGACAGATGTGAAGGACTATGTAGTGGTTCACTTTATAGCTGTAAACTTTGTTCATTCAACCTCGACAGCAAATGTGCTACTTCAAAAGATGAAACCTCAAAAGCAAGGGATATCAAAACCATTGTCAACCATTTTAGTCATCGCCATCAAATTACACGGTGCAAGATCGGCATTTAGCAAACAGAGCCAAACTTAGATTTGACTTGCATGGCATGCAGACAATACCTTTGCGGTATAATATATGCTTGCACTTATTGTTCAAAATTCTTTCTGCACGAATCCTGCCTCGAGTACATGTTGATGGAAATTTAGAGCCCGCTCCACCCACAACATCCTCTTACCATATTTCCATTCTATTCTGATATGGACAATAAATGCAATACCTGTGGTGAAGATGTTGAGGGCCTAATGTTCTATTGTGTGGCATGTGATCTCTTTATGCACTATTCATGTGCTAAGTATCAATTTTGTGAGATAAAACATAATTGCCACGCCGATCACCATTTTCTACATTTGGGGAAAGGCTTTTTTGGTGATAAATATCCCCAGTGTAATGCATGTGTTCAAGCTTGTAAGGACACATTGTTCAGCTGCCTCAAGTGTGGGTTTTACATGCATCTTGAACAAGGGCCAAATTAGGAAATTTTTTAAGGGGTCAAAATTAAATTGTATATTTTCACGACAGTAAAAATACAATTTTATCATTTTAATAGCCTATATCTTTTATAATTTTTAAATGATTAAATAAAAATTTTATCATATTGGGAGGCCAACTGCAATTTTACTATTACAAATTTAAAATTTTAAGGAGCTTAAATATAAATTTTTCATTTTAAGGGAGGTCGGGGCCCCTGTCAGCTCTCTTGAATTCGCCACTGATCTTGAATGTATTTTATTACCATCCGTCGTCAAGCACAAAGGTCATTTGCATCCACTTATACTCACAACTTTGGTGATTGAAGATGATTACGAAGAATACTATTGTGATACATGTGAAACAAAAAGAAACCAAGAGCATGACATTTATTATTGCAACGAATGCAACTATATTTCACATATTGATTGCATGCTTTCAGAGGTAAGTTCTAACTGCTACACCTGTTTAATAATTAAAAGAAATAAAAGCTTTTTCCTAGTATATTTTAAATGTCTAAAACTAAAAATTGAAATATGTTTATTATTTAGGTTGAACCTCCAGAAAAAATACTTCAGTATTTAACTCCGCATCCAAGAGAAAACGGTAAAAGGATGGCAATTTATGAAAAATAATTCCTTCAACATTTGCAAGTAAGCTTGTTATATTTAAACTTTGTAATTTGGCATGTAGCTTTTCACATCCTGTTTATTTCAAAGATTTCTCCTTTTAAGTACCAAAGAATAAATTACATATTTAATCATTAAATTAGTTTTGACAGCTTTATTTTTATATCATATCTATCACATGGTATTATCATATCAACCCCTAAAGACACTCAGATAATGTATATATATTATAAAAATATTATATACAAAATTATTTTTACTACAATAAATCTTTGCCAATTAATTGGCATTTATATTATTGAATGAAGTTGTTAAATGAAAGAAGCTGTGATTGCCATTAATAAATGTATATTCTAAAAACTAAAATTATCAATTTTTTTTCTTTTGGTTAACTGATAAAGGAAAAAATGAAAAACAAATTTGGACGAAACAAGTTCATGGGAAATATCTTTTTCCCTGAAGCTACGTATTCATTGATTTTGAAAACGTATTTAAATATAATCTCAATTTATTTACTGCTGAATCGCAAAACAAAAGAAGAAAGGCAAGGTTATTAAATTATTAGTAAATTTACGTTTTTGTTATTTGATATAAAAAAGTTACAAAATAGTCTTTGAACTATTAAAATGTTTTTATTTAAATTATTGGGTTGTTAAAATCGCTGCTGTATGGTCTTGCTGTTTGCACTGCATGCACCAATAGAAAGCTTTCCCTATCTTTCTCTTATGTAGTTCAATTTTTTTCATGCAAAAAATGTGAACGCCACGAATCTGTAAACCAAAATCCAAATAGTTTTCTTCTTTGATATCCAACATTGACCATCAGGTTGACTTAAATTTAACATATGTTCTTTTACTTGTTGATAGGTACTAATTCACTATATCGATCGTTAAATTGTCACTTGAAGCTTGCTAGCTGGACTTCAAAAAAAGAAAACTTAAGTGACTTAAATAAAAACTTTTGAATTGTTCAATAACTTAAATGAAACTTTTTAAATAGCTCAGTGACCATTTTGTAACCTTTTAAAGTAAGTGACCAAAACGTAAACGTACTAATAATTTAAAGTTATTATTACCTTGAATTAAAATCTTTATGGATTATTATTCTATACCGCTATAGTGGAATAAAAAACCTTCACAAGCAAGTTTAGTGATGTCATTTGTTTATAGGATGTAGTAAAATTACAACCAAAAAAATTAAAATGACACTTGATTTTATCCTAAACCTGCTTGTAGAGTTTTTTAACTACTCATAACCTCTTCCAACCCGTAAATAAGATGAGAAAACACGTTTGAATATACTCAATCCACCTCCTCTCGCATTGACAACAATGTCGATATCAATCGAATTAAGGCTCAATTGACCACACATGATGAGACTTAAATCAAAATAAAAATTTAGATTGAAAACATAACACATATGTCAATACACTTACAAACTAGAATTTGAACATTCAAATTCTTAATACCTCTTGCTAACATTCTCAAAGTTTTATTGGTTAAATAATTAAAAATAAATAATAGAGCAGAGAGTTTTTTTTATCTTGTGGATCTAAATAATACAAAACCTATTATTGATAGCATAATAATAAATTGTATATATTATATAAAGAAATACATTTACATCTCTACATTATTTTATTAGAACATTAATATTATATATTATAAAGAAATAAATACATTTACATTGTATATATTACAAATAAATTAACCTAATAAATACAATAATAGTTTATTATCTTAACCTTTGTTATATAATTATAATAAAAAAAAATTAGATCCAACATCCGACTCGATATAACCATTATCCAAGAATTAGAAAAGGAGCCCATGGGACGATACTAGAAAAGACCCATCTTTATTATCTTATTCCTCTCTTCTCCTGGACAAGAAGAATCTTCCCTTTCATCATTACTGTTGATACAGTATATCAATAATTGGTGCGGTGAGTGTGTGGATTGAACTCAAGAGTTGGCCGTTCTCTGTGATGCTGAGGTTCTTGTTCTCTAATACTGGCACACTCTTTGGGTTTTCCAATTCTAGTTCAAAAGCAGTAATCTAGAAGCAGCAGTACTCAATGGTGATGGGCGATGTCGAGAGGAAGCGAGCGGCATCGGCAGAAAAGACATGCACCGATTGCAGTTTTATGACTTTATTTCCTTTTTATTTTTCTGCAATTGTTTAAATCGGTAATTGTTTCATTAAATTGCGTTATCAGTGAGAGCACCAAGCATGGCAATAATCACATAATCATTGGAGTGATCCCCACAAAATTTTTCTTTGAACCATTTGTGGCAGCAAAGTTGTTCGTGGCATGTGCAATTGTTTCAGGCTGAAAAATTGCAACTCCTGGTTTGTCTTGCCCCCTTTATTTCTGCCATTGGCTCCTAGCTCATTTAATAACTTCTCTACTTCTATTTCATCCACTGTGTTTATATTGCTTTAATATACTGAGAAATAATGAATGAGCATTGAAATTAGCCTTGAAAACTTTACCTTTCGATCTTATAAGTTCTTTTACTATGAGAAGAAACATAGTTGATAGAAAGTCCAAGCCTAGAACCAGTGAAACCACCAAGAATATTGAAATGTCCAATTCTACATTAACAAGAAAGTAAAATCCTCATGTTCCATAATCTACAACCATTTTAAAGTACTTAAATGCTTGGTTTCTTTCTAAAATTCTAACTTCCAGCAGTTTTCAAGATCAGGAGATGAAAAATTGATGTTCTACTTGGAAGAGCACAGTGAGAATAGTTGGTCCAAGATAGTGTGAATTCACTCATAATTTGTTTACTAGTCAGGAAAATATTTTCGATTGTATGATATTCATCGCAGTTATGGTTGACAATAAATATTAAGGTGTTGTGATACATATTGCAAAAGAAAACAAAATAGAAAATTGTAAAATTTGAACAAAGATTGTCATTTGAATCCTAAATTGTGAAAGGACCCCGCATGTGTAAACAAAGATTATATTGATCGTTGATTAATGGGAGAAAATGTTATAATTATCTGAGCATGAACTTACCACCCATGAAGTAGAGCTGTGTCGTTCCTTTATAAAAAATGGGGTGGCAACGAAGGTGGCATTGATAAAGGTGTAGCTGCAGCTGCTAAAGTTGTCCGGAAGGCCTATCCCTAGGAAAAGTAAACCAGCAAACTGCGCGTCTTCGTTTTTGCTGGAGTAATGTACAGTTATTCTCATCCTCTCTTTTTGGTTTTTATAAGAAATATTGTCTACTTTTAACAAAAGCTAGTGCTTTCAAGTATGCTATATCTTTTTCCTTTTCTTAGGCTTTTATTTGTGAGATTCTAGGCGGTTCAGTTTATAGGTGAGAGATGAAGGTCATGCCCTTAATGGAAAATATTTTTGAAACCATTTAAGGAAAAAAAAGTTTTGAAGGTCGTAGAAACTGTTTGCAGCTGGTGAATTCATGTAATTTGTGGTGCACTTCCTTGCTCTTGAACTTGAATGACTTTAATTTACTGTTTATTCCTTTTCTTTAGATGGTAGATTTTTAGAACATTTTCAATTACTGCTAAGTGGGGGTCTTCAAAATTTCACGAACAATTTTGTTCTTTGTTGGTTTTCATTTGGTTTGTTACGTTAGGAAATATGTTAGTGACTTATGTGTTTTGTGCTAATTTGCCTAGAATATGTTAGCGATTTTGCCATAACATCTCGAATAATTGGCATAGGTTCGACTATATTCCTTGTGCCAATCACTTTATGTTTTTCAGATGTGCTCACACATGTTTACTTTGGATTTTCGAAAATAATGTTCACTTTGGATTTTCTAAACTAAGTAGTAAATGGCTTTAAGAAAGACATGTTAGTGTCTTATTCCTGACCTTCAGCATACGCCTTTCGATATGGTATGCCCTGAGCATTGTTTTTTCTATTAATTCTGTTAAGAGAATAAAAAGCTCATGAAATGATGCAGATCCATGTCCTGCATGATTGATGTATTTTTCTCTCTCTCTCTCTCAGTGAGTTCGAAACAAACCCGATAATGAATCAGCACAGGTTATATTTACACATTTATCTATGACAATGTCTCTATTACCTCCTTTAGTTTTACTAGTAATTTCCATTTGAACATAGACTCAACCATTCCTAATAAATTTTGCTTATTACATTCTTTAGGAGTCACGTTTCTCCTTTGCTTGCATCATGAACATTGCATGTTATGCAATTTGTATTGATAATATTGAAGTCATAATCTCACATCATCTAATATAATTAACTAATTATCTCTATATGTCATTTTGTTGATGAAGAAACAATCTAGATATCTAGTTTTGTTAACTCCTCGCCATCGTTGTTTTCTGATTTTCTTTCAGATGCTAAGTATTTTTCCTCTTTATTATATAAATCACTTGTTTTGTCTGTTTGCTTCCAGTTCTTATATCTTATTTTATTATATTTTGGTTGTATTGAGACTTGGAATAAGGTGCTAGTGTCTACAGAATGATGGTTGAGCGGAGTATTTTGTTTTGTGGTTTCGTATAGACTCAAACTATGCCATTAATTTTACCTTTACATCAACATTCTAAACTCGTAGGAATGCAATCTTTAATTGTCTTTGTAATTTTCTAGCCTTCTGCTTGTTAGAATCTACTTTAGGCTTATATATGCACTCTTCTATTGATCTTGTGTTTTCTCTTTTTTTCTACTTTCATCAGCTTAAACCTTTTTTTATTTGTTTCTTTAACTATTACTTTTTCCTGTTGCTTCTTAGGGGCATTTCTTCTAGTTTTAATTGTTTTAACTTTTCTATTATTATGTAACATTGCTAAAGTATAATACAGATAATACAATGAAACTCTTGAAAACTCTGTGTATGTTTAGAAAAGCTCTCACAATGCAGGCTGGATTCTTTCCCAGGTTGGGAAAGCATATTGAGCTAGTAGATTACTTATATGCTGATTATGCCTTTAGTCTTGCATGCCAAATTTCTCCTTATAATCTGGAAGAGATGGATGTATACTCCATAGTTCTTTATTAATTGAAATACTTAGCTCAGAAGATGATATTAGTTGATCGTTTTTCTCCACAAACATGATTGAGAAGATTGTCATGATTGAGAAGATTGTCCTTTCTCTGCTGAAGCAACGAAGCCTACTCGCAACTGCAGTAAGTGTTCAAACATGTGGGTTTAGGTGCTGTTGTTGGAGCAGTATCTCGTAATCTTCAGGGACTTCAGGACTGTCAAGGAAGCTACTTATCAATCTATGACTCATTTTTATGGTTCGTTGATTTAAGATCATAACGTTTGGTATTCTAACAGCTCATCGGCTTACGATCATAGCTGATAATTTTTACAGTCCGCTGATTTAAGATCACGATCCTCATTTTTCTAATAGTTTACTGACCTACGTTCACAACTGATATTTTTTATGGTCTGCTGATTTAAGATTGCTACTCTTTTATAATAGCTTGCTGACCTATGTTCACAACTGATATTTTTTATGGTCCATTGATTTAAGATTGCGACTCTCGATTTTCTAACAGCTCACTGACCTATGTTCATAGCTGATATATTTTACGATCCGTTGATTTAAGATTGCGACCCTCGGTGTTTTAATAGCTCGCTGACCTACGCTCACAGCTGATATTTTTACAGTCCACTGATTTAAGATTGCGACCCTCGGTTTTCTAATAGCTCGCTGACCTATCTTCATAGCTGATGTTTTTTGCGGGCCATTGATTTAAGATTGTGATCCTCGGTTTTCTAATAGCTCGCTGATTCACAATCACGACTGTCATTTTTAAAGCTTGCTAATTTCTTCGACAAGAAAGGGAACAAAACTTTACTTACGAAAAATGCAGTTTGCATTATTTTGCAATACAATTTTGACTCTTGTACCAAATTATCAGACAACAAAATTTGTTCAGTAAAGTTTCAAGTTAAAGCTTATATATTACGTCCCAAATTGCATGCTTCACACGTGTAAGCTTGTCTGAGAAGAATCACTTTATAACTCTTCCTCGACAAGGTGGGGGATAAATTGTTATGTATAATTATAATAATAATAATAATCCGACCCGATATATCCATGATCCAAGTACTAAAAACGAAGCTCATCTTCATTACTTTAGGGGGAAGATATTAGAAAAGACCCATCTTTATTATCTTTTTCCTCTCTTCTCCTGAATCAAAAGAATCTTCCCTTTTTTCATCACTACCGTTGATATTATGTATCAAAAATCTTAATGTAAAATTGAAATTAAGACCCTTCAAGAAAAATTGAACTAAAGATGATAATTAGAAAAAAAAAAAATAATGGATTCATATATGGAGCTTTTTAATTTTATAAGATTTATTTGAAGATTTTCTTGTTCCAAATATTGTTATAACTTTGCTTTATATTATGATATCTTTTTAATTATTTTTACAATATATATAGGTTTAAAATTAAATTAATCTTTATAATAATGAAAAATAATAATCCTCAAGCTATAGACTTAAAATTTTATATTAAGAAAGTAAAAAATATTTAAAATTACTCGTATGAAGTAAGGTTTTGGCTTATGAAAGAATGGAAATAAGAGGGGACTGAGCTTATGAAGCTCAATGTGAATTTCATTACAAGAAAAAAATCGATGCAAACCATAGACAAATCATACAAAATATCAAGTCATAAAATAAATCATATTTTCTTAGTGAAACAAAATATGTGTAATTTAGGTTATCTAATCAACAAAACAATTCAAGTTGTAGCTATGTAATTGGTTATGAATGCAATAAAAGTTGGGTTTAATAGTAAAAAAGTCTTACTCCACTGGTAGACACCAAAATAGGAGTTTCCTAGAATTTCTTTACCTTCACATCATGTTGTGAATAAACCACTGGTCGTTGTGGATAATTGCTAATGATAAGATATTGGTGGATGAATCATTCGTCAGTGTAGATAAAAGTTGCTAGTATGTTATGGATGAATCATTGGTCGAGTAGATGATTATTGACTAATTTCGTTGTGGATAGACCACTGGTCGAGCAGATGACTATTGACTAGAATATGTTATACATAAATCATTGGTCGAGCAGATAAACCGACGATTACTTCCTCCATTCAAATCATCCCACCCCATGCAATGTATCAAGACATGTTATATAGTTCAATACAATAGCAATGACGTGCTTATGACAAATATACATATTCGAAAGCAATTATGATGTTTATAACAAATCATAATAGTAGCAATAACTTGCTTATCTCATGTGTTCGATTTAACGGTAACAAGGGCATGCGTTTCATACAATTAGTAACATCAGGGTTTTGAATAACAATATCAATTCATCATAAATACAATGATAGTAGACAAGTAACAATCACATATCATGCATTCATAATAATGATTCATTCAATTATGTCATGGATTCTAGCATTATTCATATTATTAGGGCCTTAATTGAATAAAATAAAACACCAAATTAGTTTGGGAATTAATTAGGGACTAATATGGGAAATTTCTAAAATTTTGGGTCAAAACTATAAAACAAGGTTACAGGAGACACATGGTCGTGTGGAAAGCCCTGGACTATGTGACAAGTCATGTGAAGGGACTAAAACAGTGTAGCAATCGTAAATTCAACCTACAAGGGAGACATGACTATGTGGCAGGCTATGTGGAGAGGTTCAGGCCGTGTTAGAAGCGAAAACCTAGGGTTTTAAGGAGAAATATGGCCATATGCTAGGCTGTGCAATCTACACGGGTGATCTATATGCTTGTGTAGTTGGCCGTGTGGTCTAGGTTAGACTCGGTTGTGCCTCAATTTTTTCATAAAAAAACACACACTTGATTGTCGGAGTTTTGAATGTTGCTTCTTGCGCCTAAGTTTGATCTGGGGTATCTAAATCAGGTTCTTCAATCAATAAACATGGGAGAATTAGAAAATGTTTCAAGGTTTTAGGGACTTTTCAGCATGATTGTAAAATATTCGTAAACGGGTTGAAAGATTAACAGAAAATTAATGAAATCCCAAAGTTGATAAGTTTTAACAATTGGAAATGAGAAAACTTACCTATCTTGATGAGGGTTTAAAGATTATTGATACGAGATTCAATAATTCGGTGAAAGAATGATTTAATCGAGACTTGATTTCTATAGTACCCCTAACTCGTCTTCGTCGCCGAATTACGGTTACGAAGAATTACCTTACGATTGGAAACATTTAACATCATAATATTTAAATAAATTAAAATGTCATAATCTATTCAATCACATGCATTCTGTCCCTAGATCGAGCTATTGAGGCCCTAAGAAATAGCTTTGAGGCAATTTAGGATTAATTTGAAACAAATTGGAAAGTTTAGGAAAAAGTTGCAAAATTTAAAAATAGAGGTCACACGCTCGTGTGGCCAAGCCGTGTAACTTTCGAACAAGAGACACGGCCATATCCCAACCTGTATCCTCACCCGTGTAACTCACTGAGATGCCCCACATGCTCGTGTGCCAGGCCATGCACTAGGCCATGTAACTCACTGACTTGAACACTAAAAGACTCACAAATGACACACGGCCGTGTGACAGCCCGTGACTCAGGTCATGTGGACCCAAACCATTCAATGAAGCATCACTATAAATCACGAATTCCTTACCAGACTCTGGTTGAACTAACATAGGAGCTTCAGTCAACAATGCTTTCAACTATTTAAAGCTTTGTTGACACTTTTCAAACCATTCGAACTTGACATATTTCTGGAGCAATTTCATCAATGATGTAGCAATCATCGAATATCCTTTAACAAATCCCCGATAATACCCGACTAAACCCAGAAAACTTTTGATTTTTGAACCATTCATCGGAGGCTTCCAATCAATTATAGTTAATACTTTACTCGGATCAACCCTAATATCGCCTGCCGATACAAAAGGTGTCCTAAAAATCTAACTTTTCAGAGCCAAAACTCACATTTGATAAATTTAGCAAATAACTATTTTTCGCGCGAAGTCTGTAAAACTGTTCTCAAATGCTGGGCATGCTCTGTTTTATTTCAGCAATAGATCAGAATGTCATTCATAAACACAACAAGAAATCTATTTAGGTACAGTCCGAATTTTCTTTTCATCAAATCCATAAACACAATAGGTGCATTGGTCAAACCAAAAAGCATAACAAGAAATTCATAATATATGTACCTTGTTCTGAAAGTAATTTTCGGCGCATCTGAATCTTTAACACGTAACTGATAATATCCAGAACAGATATCAATCTTTGAAAATATTGTCGCACCTTTTAGCTAATCAAACCAATCATCAATACGTGGCAAGGGATATTTGTTCTTGATCGTGACATTATTAAGTTGTTGATAGTCGATACATAACCGCATTGATCTGTCTTTTTTCTTAACAAATAATACAAGAGCACCCCAAGAAGAAAAACTGGGCCGAACAAAGCCTCTATCTATCAACTCTTGCAACTGTACTTTTAACTCTTTCAATTTTATGGGTATCATTCTATACAAAACTATTGATATTGAAAAAGTTCTCAGTACTATCAATAACTAATTCAACCTCTCTGACAGGCGGTAACCATGGTAACTCTTTTAGAAACACATCTAAAAGCTCAAAAATAGTCAGAACTGTCTCTAATTTCAATTCTGTAACCCTGAAATCAAATATATAGGCTAGATACGCCTCACAGCCCTTTCTAACATATTTCTGTGCTGACATAGCTGAAATCATATTAGATGTACCATCAATTCTATTTGATTCAACTCGGATCATTTCACCATTCTGACATTTCAACACAATGTGTCTATAGTTCATATTAGCATTATGTAGAGTTAACTAATTTATACCCAAAATCACATCAAACTTATCAAATGGCAACAACATCAAATCAGCTGGAAAGTTGCAATCCTAAATCATCAAATGATAGTTTTTACAGACTTTATCAACTAACGCATACTGACCTAAAGGATTTGTTACTTTAACCACGAATTCAGTAGACTCATAAGGTATTTTCTTATCCAACACTAAAGTTGTGCATACATATGAGTGCGTTGATCCCGAGTCAATCCAAGCATTAACATTAGTATCAAAGATAGAAAATGTACCAGTGATCACATTAAGTGTTGAAGCTTCCTCTCAAGCACATATAGTATAAGCCCTAACTTTTGTTCGTGCTTCGAATCTAGCAGTAGAATCTTTTGTTCCACTTCGACTATTACTCGCATTTCCATTATTTCATGGTGGTCTCCCTCTCACAACTGTATTATTTGAACGAGTGTTATGAGCCTTCTCTTTATCAGACCTTTCAAGGCATTCCCTAAAAAAATGGTCATAAGAAGCACATTTGAAGCACAATCCATCTCTCAATCTGCATTCTTCGAAGTGTCATTTATTATGTTGCTGGCATTCAGGTTTACTGTTTCAGACACTAGCCACACTTGATACAGATGTATCCTGAGGTCTTGAACTTGAATGTTGCTTCCTTTTATCTCTCCCTGAGAATCCTACTGATGTTGATAAACGACTATGAAATTCCTTTGATTTCTTCGATGGTGAAGAAAATGACTTTCCCATAGGTTGTTTACCCGTGTCATGAGTCTCATAATCATTTTTTCTTTTAGCTTCACTGAGTTCTTCAGCTTTATGTGTTCAATCCACTAAAACCACAAATTCTTTCACCTCTAGAATCCCAACTAGCAACTTGATACCTTCATTTAGATCGTCTTCAAACTGGGTACACATAACAGCCTTTGATGGTATGCATTCTCAAGCATATTTTTTGAGACGCACAAACTCTTTTTCGTACTCGACTACAGTCACACGACCTTATTTCAATTCTAGAAATTCTTTCCATTTCCTGTCGAGAAATCATTGACTAATATATTTCTTTCTAAATTTTGTCTGAAAGAATTCCCAATTCATACGGTCTTTAGGTATTACCACAATCAAGGTGTTCCACCACTGATACATTGAGTCTTTCAACAGAGAAACAACACATTTTAAGCATTCAATCGGTGTACAAGACAATTCATCAAAAACCCTCATGGTGTTTTCCAACCAAAACTCGGCCTTTTCAAGATCATCTTCAGCTATACTATGGAACTCTTTAGCCCCGTATTTACGAATTTTATTAACGGAAGGCTTGCTTGCACATACTTGTTCCAAACCTTGAGGAACAACAGGGACATGTTGGGGTATGGGAGGGGGTGAAGGTCGTTAAGACATCGGGTTTGTTCTCACGAACTCAAAGAACCACTCAGACATCATTTAGAAGAAGGCTTATTTCACCTTACTTCTTCGACCCTCAGCTATAGGCCCACTACCAGTACTAGCTTCTCCGTGTACAGAAGCTTGCGCGTTACTTTTTACCATATCAGAATCAGCTCGGTTGGATGACATCTTATCTATATGAAAATATAGTTCAATTTGATTCAGGAGTTATAACACTATCACAGGTTATATAATGACATGTATTTCTAGAATCTACACATGCTATGTCCAGCCCGAGCATCGATTGAACCGTAATTATGATACCACTAAATGAAACACCTTAACCCGTTTCATCACTAGATTAGGGTTATAGAGCATTACCGTACGATTGGAAACATTTAACATCATAATATTTAAATAAATTAAACATGCCATAATCCATTCAATCATATGCATTTTTTCCCTAGATCGAGCCCTCAAGGCCCTAAAAAAATAGTTTTGAGACAATTCAAGACTAATTTGAAACAAATTAGAGAGTTTAGGAAAATGTTACAAAATTTGGAAACAGAGGTCACACGGCTGTTTGCAATCACCCTAAGTCGTGTAACTTTTGAATAAGGGACACACGGTCGTGTCTCAACCTGTGTTCTCACCCATGTAACTTACTAAGATGCCTCACACGCCCGTGTGCCAGACCGTGTGCTAGGCCGTGTAACTCACTAACTTGAACACTAAAAAACTCACAAATGACACATGACCATATGTCTCACATGGTCGTATGACAACCCGTGTCTCAAGTCTTATTCCCTTATCTTTCCAAATTTATCTCGGGCTTTTACGCCCCAAATATACAATACATATAGGTGAGTACTCACGGTCTTATGTCATGCCAACTATATCCAACGGTCCCAATGGTCCCAAAGATCATAAGGCCAAAATATCTATTATTAAACACATATATTACTTACTGTTTCTGTACTTTTTCATTGTATTTTCACATTATAAGCACAACATAATCACTATCATTTAAGATGCATAACATGTCCACATTTTCACTTTCACAATAATCATCACAAGCATATAACACATCTTACATCATCACATCTTAGTTCTCGTTTTCACAACACATAAGCACATATTCCTAATTAGTGCAATGAATCGTGTCTACAAGTAGCGATTTTAAACACTCACCACTTACTCTTTCTCCAAGACGTTGAAAGCTCAAACTATCTTTCCTTAACTCGTAGAGGGTCCTAATGAATCCGAAGCTTCAACAAAATAAACCACAAAACAACACAATCAACATTTATCCAAAGACTCTCCTAATTCAATAAAATACACAAGCCTAAGCTAGATTCTTTTGAAACCAAAACCTTCGGCATAACAAACTTGAAATTCTAATATCTCGACCTATACTTACCTTTTTACCTAAAATTGATTCCATTCATCTAATTATTCATCTAAGACTTATTCTCAACATTTAAACCACGCAAAACTACCCAATTCATGGTATTGAAAATTTTCGATATGTCATGACAATTTTCACTAAAATTCATTAAAACCTTAGAAATCTTTAATGAAACTTAAAAGTAAGTTTAGAAACCTTCAAATCTCACTAAAGCTAATTGAAAAACAATTTGAAACCACATATTTACCCAAAATCCTGAAATCCACCATTAATGACCCAATTTTCGGCTTTTATTTAAAACATGCAATTTAATGGTTAAAAAATCAAAAACTAATAAAGGAATCGAATCATTACCTTATTTGACGAAAAATCTAACATTTGATCAAAAATTTGAAAAATCCAATAATTCAACAATGGAGAAATCTATGATGTTCTTAGATGTTTTTCTTAAAATTCTATGGAGATTTACGGCTTGGGTGATGATAGAAATAAAATAAATAAAGTTTGGAAATCAAAATTGAGTGATTGGGGTTTGAGAATGCAAAGGGACAACAACACAAGTGAAAGGAAAGAAAAATTTCACGAAAATTGCATGTGGGGGATGAATTAGGTTGAATTTTGAAATTTTGGGTTATTTTCCCTTTTAGTACTCCTTTTTTAAAACGCTGTTTCAAAACAATCCTTACCTCAAAATTGAAAGTCTTTTTAGCAATATTTTTAAAATTTTATTTGATTTTCAAAAGGCCATAGACAAAAACATTTCTAGTTTACCATGCTACGAAATTTCTGAGCACATTAGAGCTAAAATTCTTATTTTACCCTTGAAACTTTTAGGCCCTATTTTGGGGTGTGATAATGTTAATCTAAGAATGTAACTAATAATATGATACTAATAAAAATGCAAGAAAAATAAACATTATTGCCATCTTATCTAATTACTCTAGTGTTCCATATTTGCTGGGCTATTCCCTCTTTAACTTTTAACATATACTCATTATCATCATTTGATAGTCCTTGATCAAAATTTTCATTATCTAAATATGAATATGTATCATTAAGATTATCAAGATCTCATTCTTCCATGTACTCTTCAAAATATGGATCATCCTAATTCCACTTGAATGAAGTTATGAGGTATGCAACCTACTAGTACGATCCAACTTTTTTTTTCTATACTTAGGTGGTGTTGTTACTATAGAAAATCATTTTTTAGAACAAAAAATGTCATTTCAACCACATTTCGAAGTTTTAAATGTCTCAAATTAAAGAGTTTATGAGTTGTCTCTAGTGTTTGTGTCCAGCTTCATTCTCTCAAATGGTATCATACCCCACAATATAGTGCAAGAAAATCTTTTGTATGTCCATAGCTAGTATTTACCACATAAGATTTGGGTTTATGGAGAAAACAATTTATAGCTTTGATTCTAAAAACTTATATAAGCCTAACTTGGAAAAAGTCTTATACTAGGTTATAATCTTTTTTATAATCAATAAATTAAGTTAAAAAGAAAAATAAAATTATAAAGTGATCAATAATTTTTATAAAACTTCTTATAGTAATATAAATTTTTTTTATCATAACTTTAGAAACTTTTTTTATAAATAAATTATGAAAAAAATAATAACATATTTTATAAATAAGTATATATTTTATAATATATAGCATGGACATAAATAAATTATGTTCATATTTTTTCACTATAATTTTTTTTAGAAATAAATATATTATAGCACTTTTATTATATACATGTGACTGAAGATGATTCTGAAGAATATTATTGTAAAACATAGTGAAACACAAAATTCCAGAAGATAACATTTATTATTGCAAAGAATGCAACTATATTTCACATATTGACTCTGTGCTATCAAAGGTAAGTACTGATTGTTACATCTGTTTCATAATGAAAAGAAATAAAGCTTTTTCTTTGTATGTGTCGTAACCATTTTGAAAAAAATGAGAATCCACTTGGTTTGGAAAATAAAAAAATAATGTTTTTGGTCTACGAAAATTTGAGAAAATAGGTTCGAGAGTCGGTTACGTGCGAGGAAGGGTTAGCACCCTCGTTACGCCCAAAATTGGTACCAAATTGATTATTTAATGTCTCAATGTCGAAAGTTGAAAATTTAAAAAAAAGGAAATTGATCTTTTTTGGAAATGTTTTAGTTTTCTCGAATCGAATATCAAGATTTTCTTGTTCCGAAGGACAAAATATCACATCCAGTACGTAGGACACGATGATTTTAATTCTCGAATCCAAGATCATCTCTTAATCCCCGAGACTCATACATTAAAATATCAAAATGATATTCGATTGTTTGGCCAAGCGAGAAAACCGAAACCCAACACATAGGGCACGATCTCTCGAATTTCCAAACATAGAATATTGCCTTATTTGGAAACTTTTAATCTTGGATGAAATTTATAAAAGATTTTAGGTTAGGTTTTAAAGAAATGTGAT
Organism: Gossypium australe; assembly: GCA_005393395.2. Taxonomy (NCBI): domain Eukaryota; kingdom Viridiplantae; phylum Streptophyta; class Magnoliopsida; order Malvales; family Malvaceae; genus Gossypium; species Gossypium australe. The sequence goes on along the minus strand of CM016624.1, from coordinate 122,142,519 downwards.
TCAAAACACGAATGGGATTACGCGACGAAGAGAACGATAATGTAACACGAATTTAGCGTCATACGTGTAATACATAACATTGGAATCTTTAACCTAAAATATTAACATGCATGAATAACAATAACGATAATAGAACAATAATATGTGAGCACGAAATTACATATAATGAACTATAATAACATGACAATACAAATAAATGAATTATGGTACATGCAAAAGCAATAATTAAATAATATACACCACCTAAATAATAACATTAATAAACATAGACCAATGAATCAAACACTTTAAAGAGAAGTAACACATAAATCAATTTAAAATAATAAGCAAAACGATTTAAGTAAATAATTCGTAATAAAAGTTTAAAGTAAATAATATGTAAAGCAATTCAAAATAATATAAAAGGTTTAAAATAAGTAATATGTAAAGAAATTTAAATATTTAATATACTAAATAAAACATTTTAAAATAACTAATATCCATAAAATATTAAGGTTGATAAATAAATGACAAATTTAAGATTTCAAAAAAAAAAATCAACAGATTAGGGACTGAATTAAAATTGAAACGAAATTTTGGGCCTAAATTAGGAAACGAGCTAAGACAGGGGGACCGATCGGGGCAATATCCCCAGCCTTTATGCGTGTCTATGGGTCAAGGACCGTTTTGAAAACCAAATGAAATTAAATGGTAAAATCTATAAAAAGAAAATACTAACAAGAAGGCCTGATTGAATGGCATAGCAACGGGAAGGGATCTATTGCGCAAATTGCCCTTTCAGGCAAAAATGCGCGGATCCTGGGGCGGATCTGGGTCGACGCGTGGGTTTCCCACCTTAACGAAACGACGTCGTTTCATTCATTTTATAAAAACAACAATTTCGCCCCCACAAAACAGTCTGCTGGTCCCTTTTTTAAAAAAAATTTGAATTCTCTCTCAAAACCCCTTTCGTTTTCCCCACCTTTCGCCCGATGATTAGGCTCCCTTAGATTGCCCGTCGTACCACCACCTTGTACGGTGGTCGACGGTGCGCGAAGTGGGTCTTTAGCCCCCGTTCGAAGCCCGATTCAGGTAAGTTTCTTTCTTTTCTTTTGTTATTTTATTATCGTTTGTAAAAATTTCAAAAGAAAGCAAAATAGATGAAACGAGACAATATTAGATAACGGAAAACAAACTGAACAAAGACCAAAAATTGACCTTTTGAACTCCTATTTTGTTTTTGTGTTTCTGATATTCGTAGAAAGAGCAAAATTACAAGGGTTCTTCTCGGGTTCTTTTTTGTGATTTTTGTTATCCTTCCCCTTTTGTTTGTAATGGTTTCGGTTTTTTATAACCGATTTACAAAAGCATTTTGTTGTTTTCTGTTATTCTTTTCTTCGTTCTGTATTGTTTGGTTTTGTTCTTCTTTGCAGATGATGGGCGATGGCATGCGTGGGTGCCGACCGAGACGCGGGGAGCTGCAGTCGTCAGGAGGTAGGGGCATGGAAACCGACGCGCGTGGGAAGCCGAAACAATACAAGGCGCGCGTGTGAAGGACGCGGTGGCAGACGAAAGGTCAGCGCGCATGGTGGCAGGCGAAGGGTCGGCGGCTGGTGGGGAAGGAACCCTAAAATTCCGAAAATTCTAATGCTATTGGGCCATCGGGCCCTTGTTTGTGTTTTTCTGATTTGGGCTGGTTAGTAGTTTAGGATTTGGGCTGGTTGTTTTTGGGTTAATTGGGCTTTGAGTCTTTTTGTAAATTGACATTGTTTTTGGACTTTTTGTTCTGTTTTTTTGTTTTATTATTGGCTTTTTATATTGGTACTGGTTTCTTAATGGGCCCCGGGCCAAAATTGGTTATTACAGCTGCCCCTCTTTGCTTATTGTCGTGAAAAGAGAATAGAGCAAAGACAATAGAAAAACCAATTTTGCCCGGTCTTGCCCAAGCCTCGACCTATTGGTCCTCGCCTTCTTTAAACATCTTCAATTCTAATGTAGCTTGTTGTTTTGATCCACTCCACCGCTGCTTCTGAGAGATATGACCTGTAGCTTCAATTTGCTCCTGCTCAATCTTGTTTATTTTTCAACTTGCCCCAATATGACTTCAGGACATGAAGAGATTTGTAGCTTCGATCTGCTAATTGCTCCACTGGGACTTCGATGAAATCTGAACTTTTCACACTGCTTCCTTATTCTCGCAATATGAGTTGACCCCTTTTTTTTTGAAAAACAAAAACTGAAAAACAGAAATTGAAAATACCTCAGCGTGCGTGACCCGAGGCCCAACTCATCTCTCATATTATGACTTGATTTTAACAGAAATTGAAAAATAGGAATTAAAAATAACTCAGCGTGCGTAACCCGAGGCCCAACTCACTTTTCGCATTATGAGTTGATTTTAACAGAAATTGAAAAATAGAAATTAAAAATACCTCAGCGTGCGTAACCCGAGGCCCAACTCACTTTTCGCATCATGAGTTGATTTTGACAGAAATTAAAAATACCTCAGCGTGCGTCACCCGAGGCCGAACTCACTTTTCACATCATGGGTTAATTTTAACAGAAATTAAAAAACAGAAATTAAAAATACCTCAGCCAGCGTAACCCGAGGCCCAACTCACTTTTGTATTATGAGTTGATTTTAACAGGAATTGAAAAACAAGAATTAAAAATACCTCAGCGTGCATAACCCGAGGCTCAACTCACCTCTCGTATTATGAGTTGATTTTTTGAAAAATAGTAATCGAAACGTATCATCTCGTGGCAGATGAACGGTCGTCTTTCTCCTTGGTTCGGTACAGTTATCGTCAAAACTTCTTGCTTTACTGGTGTACCTGTATGTGTCATGCGTGATGTTATCATGATATGCACGTGTTTGTCTTAAATGCTTTTATACCTACATGATTATGCCATGTGCCCTGGGTTTGTTTGTCATGTGTCTCTTTTTCGTCACAACTTTCATGATGACCTGTATTCATTGCTTCGATTCTTGACTTTCCTTTTAGGTTTTGTACCCGTCCTCAAGCTTTACGAGTAATCTTCGTTTCTTGTATATCACCCTTTTGTCCCCTGTTGAACTTTGTCCTTACTTTGAGTCTCTTGTACTTACCAGATTCTCATCCAGGTAATGCTCAACATTCCTTTTGTTTAGGGAATGTCATTTCACTATTTATCATTTAAAAAGAACCATACATGAGACGCATGAAAATGACGAAGTAGGTATGAAGGGGATACCTCACATCATATTTATTTCAAAAGTGACAAGCAAAGAAAATTGACAAGGAACAATTCAATAAAGGAAATGTTATAAAAGGGAAAGCAGGTTCAATTGTCGCAAATGCTCTAGATATCCCACGCATGAACTTCTCCACGTTTCTTCATCCTGGACCTTTTTGAGTGAAACTTCTTGTGTAGAAGATTTTGAGCTTCCGAGTCTGCTTCAAATATTATAATCTCGCCATTTGACTCTATGTTCAAATCACCTTGCTCCTTAAGCCGAACCCCCTTCATTAGGATGCCCTTTCGGGTTTTCATCCTAATCCTTTTGTTTATCAAGACACCTTTTCGGGTTTTCGTCTTGATCTCCGTTTTTTTATATCAAGACGCCCTTTCGGGTTTTCATCTTAATCTCTTTTTTCTTTTTTCTTCTTCTTCTTCTCTCTTTTTTTATGCATAATATTTCTTCACATCATCTGAGTTCACTGGATTTGGTAACTCCTTCTCATCCATCTCAGTGAGAATCAAAACTCCACCTGAGAAAGCTTTCTTCACGACATATGGCCCTTCCCAATTTGGTGCCCATTTTCCTCGAAAGTCTTTTTGAATTGGGAGAATCTTTCTTAGTACGAGTTCTCCCTTGCGAAATTCTCTTGGCCGCACCTTCTTGTCATGGGCGTTGATCATTCTCTTCTTGTACATTTGTCCATGACAAATTGCCTTCAAGTGTTTTTCCTCGATAAGATTTAGCTGCTCATATCGAGCTCGAACCCATTCTAATTCTTCTAGTTCCGACTCTACTAAGACTCGTAGAGAGGGGATCTCAACTTCAATGGGCAGCACAGCTTCATTCCATAGACCAGAGAGAAAGGAGTTGCCCCTGTAGAGGTCCGCACACATGTGCGATATGCATACAAAGCAAATGGTAATTTCTCATGCCAATCTTTATATGTCTCGGTCATTTTCCCAATAATCTTCTTGATATTTTTGTTAGCCGCTTCTACTGCTCCGTTCATCTTTGGGCGATAGGGTGAGGAATTATGATGCTTTATTTGAAATTGCTTACACACTTTCTTCATCACCTTGTTGTTTAGATTCAAAGCATTATCTGAAATGATTCTCTGAGGCAAACCGTATCGACATATGATCTCCTTTTTTAAGAACCTGTAAACTGCAGTCTTCGTCACATTAGCAAATGAAGCGGCTTCTACCCATTTTGTGAAGTAATCTATGACCACAAAAATGAATCGATGTCCATTAAAATCTTTTGGGGAAATTGGCCCTATAACATCCATGCCCCACATAGAAAAAGGCCACGGGGAAGTCATGACGTGAAGGGGCGAAGGTGCTGCATGAATTTTATCGCCATAAACTTGACACTTGTGGCACTTTCGTACATAACTAATGCAGTCGCTTTCCATCGTCAGCCAATAATAACCGAGTCTCATAATCTACCTAGCCATAGTGAAACCATTAGCATGCGTTCCACAGATTCCTTCATGGACATCTTCCAGTATCTTTCTGGCTTCAATAGCATCCACGCATCTTAAGAGCACTTGATCTTTTCCTCTTTTGTATAGGATGTCCCCATCAAGGACAAATCCAGCTGCCATTCTTCTGATTGTTCTTTTGTCGTTCTCATTTGCTTGCTCGGGATATCTTTGATTCTTGACATATTCTAAGATATCATGGAACCATGGCTGTCCATCTGCCTCTTTTTCAATGCTAAAACAATGTGCGGGGACCTCATATATGCTCATTTGGAGAGGCATTATTTCTGTTTCTCAGTTTGCTTTGAACATTGATGCCAAAGTGGCTAGGGCATCAGCAAATTGGTTTTCTTCTCGTGAGAAGTAATTAAAAGTCACTTCTTCGAATTCTTTGACCAGTTCCGCAACAATATCGCGATATTTGACCAACTTCGAGTCTCTCACTTCCCAATCTCCACGAATTTGGTAAATCACCAATGTCGAGTCCCCGGATACCTTTAAGATCTTGATGTTTCATTCGATAGCTGCACGAAGTCCCAAGACGCAAGCCTCATATTCTGCTATGTTATTAGTACAGAAGAAATTTAATCTGACCGTGAAAGGATAATAGTTCCCTTCTAGTGACACTAACATTTCTCTGATCCCATGCCCTAATGCATTCGATGCACCGTCAAAGCTCATCTTCCATGGTTTCTCTTTTGATGACTCACACTCTTTTTCTGTAATGCACATCAAGTCTTCGTCTGGGAAGTCAAATCTCAATGGCTCGTATTTCTCTGTTGTTCGAGTTGCTAAGAAGTCAGCTATTGCGCTCCCCTTTATCGATTTTTGGCTCACATATATGACGTCGTACTCCGATAGTAGGATCTGCCATCGTGCCATTCTTCCTGAGAGTGCAGGTGATTCCATCATGTATTTTATTGGGTCCAGCTTTGAAATTAACCACGTCGTATGATACAACATATATTGCCTGAGCCTTCAGACTACCCAGACTAAAGCACAACAGAATTTTTCAATTGACGGGTACTTTGCTTCGTACTCTGTGAACTTCTTGCTGAGGTAGTAAATCGCCTTTTTTCTTTTCCCTGACTCATCATGTTGCCCCAGTATGCAACCGATGGAGTTTTCGAACACAGTCAAATACAATATCAACGGTCTTCCAGGAGTTGGCGGTACTATCACTGGGGGGCTAGACAAATACTATTTTATTTTATCAAAAGCCATTTGGCACTCCTCGTTCCATTCTCCAGGATTGTGTTTCCGAAGGAGTCGAAAAATTGGGTCACACTGGTTGTTAAGTTGAGCAATGAATCGAGCGATGTAGTTCAACCTCCCTAAAAATCCCCTGACTTCTTTTTGTGTGCGCGGAGGCGGTAGTTCTTGTATGGCTTTTATCTTATCTGGATCAACCTCAATACCTCTCTCACTAACGATGAAGCCTAGTAATTTTCCCGAGGTAGCCCCAAACGCACACTTGGCTGGATTAAGCTTCATCTGGAACTTTATTAGTCTTTCGAACAATTTCCTGAGGTTCCCAACATGCTCTCTTTCCCCTCGAGATTTGGCAATCATACCATCAACATAAACTTCTATTTCTTTGTGCATCATGTCATGGAACAACATCACCATAGCCCTCTAATAGGTTGCCCTGGCATTCTTTAATCCGAATGGCATCACCTTGTAGCAAAATGTCCCCCACATCGTTACGAATGTAGTTTTATCCATATCTTCTGGAGCCATCTTTATTTGATTATAACCCGAAAATCCATCCATGAAAGAAAACAATGAATGTTTTGCTGTGTTTTCTATCAACGTATCGATGTGTGGCAAAGTAAAGTTATCTTTAGAACTTGCTCGATTCAGATCACGATAATCTACGCACATTCGCACCTTGCCGTCTTTCTTCGGTACCGGGACTATATTAGCCACCCATTCTGGATATTTAGAGACTTGTAGGAAGCCGGCATCAAATTGTTTCTTGACTTCTTCTTTTACCTTTAAAAGCATTTCAGGCCTCATTCGCCTTAACTTCTGTTGAATAGGTTTGCATTCTGGTTTTAGTGGAAGTCTATGGACCACTACATCCTCGTTTAAACCCGGCATGTCCTGATACGACCATGCGAATACGTCTTTATACTTATGAAGCAAGGCGATCAAATTATGTTCGGTGTTATCTGAAATGGAGGTCCCGATCTTCACTTCTTGCCTCTTTTCTTCACTTCCCAAGTTTACTGTCTCAACGGATTCTTGATGGGGTAGAATCTGTTTATATTCTTGTTCTATCATCCTTAGTAAGTCAGGGGACGAGACATAATCTTCAGCATTTTCCTCAGCTTCGAATTCTCCTAAACAAATAGCTTTTTCAAAATCGATTTCAGGACTTGTAACGGGATTGTTCATGCTGTTGATTTCTGAGCACCTGAAAGGCGAAAGGAAAAAAAAACTATAGAGGAGCATCAACGTATTGGAACCTAAAAACATAATGTTATGGCATGATATGAGGTATATGTAAGGAAAGACTGTAAGAAAAGGGAATAAATATGAAGCTACTGAGGGTGAAAAGGTCATGACAAAATGCATCTCCATTAATGTTCCTTTAAATGATAAAGATCAAACATAAGTTCTTACAAAAGGATCCCACTATTACTTAGGGGTACACAAAAAGAGTTAACATCGAGCGTTACTTTGGAGAGGACTTAAAACTACAAGAAGGTCCACAGCAGTCCAATTGTTCAAAACGAATCCAGGAGAAACAGGGCGTATCATTGAAATATCTTCAACTGTATCATCCACTTTGTCAATGACGTTTATACTGAAGTTCTGAAGACCCCTTTCAACCAATAACAGCGTGCTTCGTGAATTATCTCGCCCTGGGTACATCATTCCTACAGATGTGAATGTTTTTGACAAAGGAGGGTACGCTATGGGTTCCCATTCCAATTCTCGACCTGAGGCCCTTGCAATCCTCCTTTCTTGATTTTTCTACAACTGTTTCCTTCTTTGTCATACATCTGGCTTGAATCCTAAATCGTATCGAGCCTTGTGATGTACTAGCTTAAGTGCTCTGGCTATCCCTTGCTGACATCTCCCCAAACCTTTCTTCGCTCGGGCCCCTTTTGCCACAGTCAGCTTGATTCCCATCTTGGTATTCCTTGAAAGTTTGGGTGTGGGAATCTTATTTCTTTCAATAACAAATGTAGCATTAATAAATTCGAAGGAACGGAAGGAACATTCTACTGCATCTTTATTTGCTTCAAGGTAGGGCGCGTCAGTAGAAATAGACGCAACAATGTCTTCTTCACCAGCGACCGTGATCAAACGGTTATCCATGACAAACTTTACTTTTTGATGAAGAGATGAAGGAACTGCCCCGGCAGAATGGATCCAAGGCCTCCCTAAAAGGCAGTTATACGAGGGTGCGATGTCCATGACCTAGAACTCAATATCATAAGTACATGGGCTCACTTTTAGACGAATCTCGATCTTTCCCATGACCTCCCGTCGTGTCCCATCAAACGCCCTTACTGTAGAATGACAAGGCCTCAGATAAGACATATCAACTGGCATTCTAGACAGTGTAGCCAAAGGCATGACATTGAGCACAGACCCATTGTCAATAAGCACATTCGGTATTATATAGCCTTTGCAACCGGTTGTGATGTGCAATGCTTTTACAGAGCCCCTACCGTTTGGTGGTATTTTGTCATCACTAAAGGAGATGAAATTATCCGCATTTAAATTGTTCACCCACCTATCAAGTTTTCAACGGGTACATTACTCGGCACATACGCTTGGTTTAACACCTTCAGTAAAGCGTTTCGATGTGGTTCTGAGTTCAACAGTAGAGATAACACTGAGATTCTTGCCGGTTGCTTGTTCAACTGCTCCACGATATTATATTCGCTGTGCTTGATGAACTTTAAGAATTCATGTGCTTCATCCTCATTCACGGGTCTTTTAATTTCCCGTTCGGATGGAGTTTCAGTCTCGCCCTCCGCCTCATGCATTGGTGCATTTTCTTTTTGATTCGAGCCACTGGTCTTCTTACTTGGTTCAACCACCTCATGAGAATAACATCTCCCGCTGCAGGTAAAATGCCCACCTCGCTAACACTTCCAGTCGTAGCTTCGAGCATGGTAATGTTGACATCATATTTCCATGGCACCGCCTTGCTGTCCTTATAAGGGAAAGGAGAAGGCACTTTGATCACCAACGTTGGTTTGACTTCCTTCTTCTTGGCCTCATAATAAATCACGAGAGGCTGATCGGCACTATAAGGGCTGGGTGACGGTTGATTATCAGAGGCGCAAATTTCCTTTTCCTCGGCCTCGTCCATTTCATCAAAGATCTTGACCTCCTTATTGTTCATCATATCTTAGAGTAATTTTCTGAATTCTTCACAAAACTGGATGTCATGTCCTTCAATGCCACAAAAACATTAATCTTTCGTGTTTCCTCCTTTGAAGACTCTATTGGGATGGCAAAACGGCCCATTCTCAACCATTACCTCCCAAACTTTTTCGGAAAGGTGTTTTTATTTTAGAAACGTAACTTTTAACCCACCGCCTGTCTTCCCTTATCACTGCGCTCACGTTCCCTTCAGTATGGTTAGGGAGCGGGTTTCCGGCCACATTACCAGTACCGTCAAATCGTAAAATCCCTGCATTGATGAGATCCTGAACCCTCCTTTTAAAGGCTATACAATTTTCCGTGGAATGCCCCTGGTTTCCCCCATGATACATGCAACTAGCACTAGGATCGTACCATTTCAGGTATGGAGGTTTCAATGGTGCCATATAATGTGGGGATATTAAGTGTTTTTCCAACAATTTCGGACACAGTTCTCCGTACGACACAGGAATAGAGTTGAGTCGAGGTTTTTCAGGATTGGGCCTCACCGGTCTCTGTTCATTTTTGGGTTGGTTTGGAGCAAGCGTGGTATTTGGTGGGAACATGGTGAATGGTCCTTGGTTATTTGCGGTGCAGATAGGGTAAGAAGGAGGTGCTTGATAATAGGGGTTTTGGGGAGGAAAATAGAAATTTGGAGGTGGGCGATATCGGGGTCGTGATTGGGCTGGGTGCGGATTAGAAGCATAGTGGCTCTCAGCCCCCACCATATGTGTTTCTGCCTCCTTTTTCCTTATAGGTACTGCCCTTTTTGAACTCTCGGGGCCTTCCATCCTTCCATTCTTGATGCCATTTTCAATGAATTCCCTAGACATTACGATATCGTCGAAGTCTTTTATGGCATTTCCCACCAGCTTGTCATAAAATGGCGTTTTCAAATTATTGATAAAGAGGACCGTTATCTCAGTTTTAGTCAGTGGGGGTTCTACTTGGGCTAAGATATCCCTCCATCTTTGAGCGTATTGTCTAAAAGTCTCTATTGGCTTCTTTTCCATCATCTGCAGCGTTAGACGATCAGGCGTCATATCGGAAACATACTTGTACTGTTCACAAAATGCTGATGCTAGGTCCTTCCATGATTGGATCCTCTCTTTGCTGAGTTGATTATACCATCGGAGGGCTGATTCGATCAAGCTATCTTGAAAACAGTGTATTAACAATTTGTCTTTATTCACATAACCAGCCATCTTCCGACAAAACATGATAAGATGCGCCTTTGGACATCTCGTTCCGTCATATTTTTCGAAATCTAGCGCTTTAAATTTTGGAGGCAGGACCAGATTGGGAACCAAACTGAGCTCTTTGGCGCTCAGTGCAGAGAAGACTCCAGTACCTTCTATCGCTTTGAGTCTTTCTTCCAGACTCTTATACTTGTCCTGAGCATCATGATCCTTCATTCCCAGCTTGGCTATTTCTATCGGATCATCCAAATCTGGGACGATTGGATCAGCAGGATTAGCTCTAGGGGTCGAAACGAATATTCCTTGCCCTAGATGGGCAGGTGGTGGTACAGGTGGTTATTCTGGGCTTTTAGATTCCCTTTGAGGCCAACCTCCGTGCATTGCATGGGCGTGAGGTGGAGTGAATCCTGGAGGATGGAACGGACTCTGATTATCTCTCGAATGGGGTTCTGTAATATCAGGACTCTGCGCGGGTCCTTTTCTTTTGACCAGAGCTGTCATCATCTCCATCATTTTGGCCATTTGATCCTTTTACTCGAGCGATTCTTCTCGGGATCTTACCATCAGATCCCTAGCTTCTTACTGCGACTTGGTCAACTGCTCTTGCAACTCTATCTGGATTCTTTCCATTCTTTCGATTCTTTCATTGAGTTCCGTATCAATAGCTCTAGCTCTTAAACGTGTCCTATAAGGATGACGTGATTCCAGATTCGTAGTGTCGCAACTGTGGATTATACAATTTTAGCCTCAGTAAATTATTAGGGTGATATGATGCTACTGCATGCAATGTAATGCAGATGCATGATTTGAATGTACAAAGGTGTTGATTTGATTCAATTCCATTAGATAAACTTTACTAGAAAACAAATTTCCTTTCATAGAACGGACGATTACATATACGACTTCGCCCTAATGCCTAAATCCTTAACTTTCCTAAGAAGCCAAGCTAATTTTTGGCCTCGATCTGACACTGACTCGTATTGTAGACTTAATACATCAGCTTGAATAGCCAAAGTTCGTAAATGGTCGGCCACCTCTCGAACTTGAACCACAGCTTCACCCATAACATAGTCTCTATTTCTGATCTGTTCTTGAGAATGGTTGAGCTGCTCCTTCCAATGTTCATTGTTCGCCTCAAGGAGTTCAACTCAAATTTTACTATCTTATAATGCAGTCTCGAGCTCTCATATCCTTCCTCTCATCTCCTCGATCTTGTTCTGGTTGGCTCTTAATTCGATTACCGAGTTGCGACTACGGTGCAGATACAGTGACCTTTCTAATTCTGCTACTCGGGCGCGTAACCTCTCTTTTTCACTTTGGCTTTCCGACAAGCTTTTTTTCAAAGCGTCCTCCCGTACTCGAGCATCTTGGAACTTCTTTTCCCACTGATTGGCTCTGGACTTTTCTTCTTTAATTTCCTGTCGCCATTGCTCTGATGTTTTGCCCAAACCAGCTGTTCTGATGGACATGCGCAGCTTCTTGTAGTCCGTCTTTAAGCTATCCAAATCCTCTTCGGCCTTATTTTTTCCTTTTTTCAATTTATCAGCCTCGAGCTTGTGGATGTCGACGTCTAATCCTAATTGCATCTTTTCCTTCTCTAGCTGCTCTATCCTCTTTCCCAATTCCCGACTCATTCTCTCGAAATCTTGCTTGATAATTTCTAATTCGGATGGGATTATTTGTAATTGCTTCTTTGTTGGTCGGGCATCTCCTTGGCTTGGCCTTGGGATATTGTCATTGATTCTTTTACCCCACCACCGATCGTACTCGGGGGTCGTCATTGGCCCTATGGTGAATCTCTTCATTTTTCGGGTTTGAGTCCATGCATCTGATATTTCGCGAACTCTTTTCTTATAATTATCGTCCTTGTACAAAAACTCACACTGGGCTAATCCATGTGTCACTGGTATGAACTGCCTTGATCGATACTGCCTCATCACTAGTAATGGGGCATACCCAATAGCTCTCCATATCCCGAGTAAAGAGACCCAGTCAAACTCTCCGCATCGATATAAGATCTCGTCGGGGATCATCCACGGAGCCTTCCATTCTACATATTCCACTTGCAAATTTTGGAGAATCTCTATCCATTTCTCTCCAGATAGGTCGTCCCGCCTTGGTGTATCCGCTAATTCCTTTAGAGGAGAATAGTTCTCGAAAAAGACTTTGCATGAGACCTTTTCCATCTTCCAAAAATGGCAATGGAACCATGATAGCAAAAGTTGTGCACATCCCATGAACCTCCCTTCACCCGCTCTTCGACAAGCATTCAATGATCTAAAGGTTTCGGCTAAGATTGCAGGGACGGGTGTGACTCACTTGTCAAGTTTATCAAATAGGCCTGAGACCGCTTCCTCTACATGCCCCAACGCCTTGGGGAAGATAACCAAACCATAGATGCTTAAAGTGAAGACGTCGACCCCCTTTTTCTTATCAGGATGCGCCAAGATCAGATCCTTCAAGTGTTTCCAAGGGATGCACTTATAATCTCCTTTTTGCTTGATCCAAGCTGTAATCCATTGCTCGCTCATCCCTGTAATGTTCATTAGCCTTTTTGAGAATGTTGGCACATTAGCAAACCTTGAATAAGCCTTATCAGTTTGAATTCTCGGGCATCGAAACAAAGCTATGTACTCCTCTATGGTAGGCACCAAATCCATATTTCCAAAAGTGAAGCAACTGTAAGCGGGGTTCCAAAACTGGGTAATAGCTCGGAGTAGGTACTCGTCTACCTTGATATCCAGCAGATAGTGCAAATCACTGTAATTATAGTAGAATAGTTGTTTGACCTCGTTGCCCCACGAATCCCATATTTCATTCAATTCTCGCAGGTCATTTTGAGTCACGCTGATGCGAGTGAAATCCCACAACTCTGATTCATATCCCACTGTCAGGATGTCTCCTTTCTCTTGCTGTATCCTTTCGGACCATGTTTGAACAGCCGCATTATCCTCCACTCTATCGAGAAACCCCTTTTCCATGTTAAGCTTTTCTATCTAGTAACCGAATGTGAATCAACACCTTTTATGATGAAATGTTATGCAATAACAACAAAACACAACAAGTCAGTATCATGTACAAAAAAACTTAAAGCGAACAGGGAATAATCAAACTCCTATTTAAGGTAACACCTAGGGTTTACGCGGCTCTACCTACAATGGGCTCTTAAGGTTCACTATATGTGGTTTAGTTCTAAAGAGGGGTACCCGAACTAGCAGATTTCTCGATCTTCACCCATTATAGGCTCATATAGACAGAGTTCAGTTTAGGGGAATCCATTTCCCTATGGCTGCACGGAGATAAAAATCTCACGAAGACATAGGTACGGATGTATCCCGAAAGCGATCCACTATCTTGCATGGAGGTAAAAACCTCACGAAAGAGTAGCTTCTCACTCCCACTTAAAAGGGTGTGACCGCAACGGTCATGCAGTGCAATGCCAAACAATTTTATAAGACTCAACATTATTGTAATCATAGTATCAGCAGATGCATCAAAAGAAACATGATTTTTCAAAATAATTTTCCAACTTTTCGATAAAAAGGACAAAAAATAATCAATTTGACGGCCTGACTCTCTTATTCATCCCCAGTAGAGTCGCCAAGCTGTCGTAACCATTTTGAAAAAAACAGGAATCGACTTGGTTTGGAAAATAAAAAAAGGGAGTCGCCACCGATCTTTTATTAGGTGTGATCGGGTCACCTTTGTTTTAATAAAACATTTTGATTTACTAAAACAATGTTTTTGGTCTACGAAAATTTGAGAAAATAGGTTTGGGAGTCGGTTACGTGCGAGGAAGGGTTAGCACCCTCGTCACCCCCAAAATTGATACCAAATTGATTATTTAATGTCTCAATGTCGAACGTTGAAAATTTAAAAAGAAAAAGAAAATTGATCTTTTTTGGAAATGTTTTAGTTTTCTCGAATGGAATATCAAGATTTTCTTGTTCCGAAGGACAAAATATCACATCCAGTACGTAGGACACGATGATTTTAATTCTCGAATCCAAGATCATCTCTTAATCCCCGAGACTCATACATTAAAATATCAAAATGATATTCGATTGTTTGGCCAAGCGAGAGAACTGAAATCCAACACATAGGGCACGATCTCTCAAATTTCCAAACATAGAATATTTCCTTATTTGGAAACTTTTAATCTTGGATGAAATTTATAAAAGATTTTAGGTTAGGTTTTAAAGAAATGTGATTCAAAACGCGAATGGGATTACGCGACGAAGAGAACGATAATGTAACACGAATTTAGCGTCATACGTGTAATACATAACATTGGAATCTTTAACCTAAAATATTAACATGCATGAATAACAATAACGATAATAGAACAATAATATGTGAGCACGAAATTACATATAATGAACTATAATAACATGACAATACAAATAAATGAATTATGGTACATGCAAAAGCAATAATTAAATAATATACACCACCTAAATAATAACATTAATAAACATAGACCAATGAATCAAAAACTTTAAAGGGAAGTAATACATAAATCAATTTAAAATAATAAGCAAAACGATTTAAGTAAATAATTCGTAATAAAAGTTTAAAATAAATAATATGTAAAGCAATTCAAAATAATATAAAAGGTTTAAAATAAGTAATATGTAAAGAAATTTAAATATTTAATATACTAAATAAAACATTTTAAAATAACTAATATCCATAAAATATTAAGGTTGATAAATAAAGGAAAAATTTAAGATTTCAAAAAAAATCAACAGATTAGGGACTGAATTAAAATTGAAACGAAATTTTGGGCCTAAATTAGGAAACGAGCTAAGACAGGGGGACCGATCGGGGCAATATCCCCAGCCTTTATGCGTGTCTATGGGTCAAGGACCGTTTTGAAAACCAAATGAAATTAAATGGTAAAATCTATAAAAAGAAAATACTAACAAGAAGGCCCGATCGAATGGCGTAGCAACGGGGAGGGATCTATTGCGCAAATTGCCCTTTCAGGCAAAAATGCGCGGATCCTGGGGCGGATCCGGGTCAACGCGTGGGTTCCCCACCTCAACAAAACGACGCTGTTTCATTCATTTTATAAAAACAACAATTTCGCCCCACAAAACAGTCTACTGGTCCCTTTTTAAAAAAAATTTCGAATTCTCTCTCAAAACCCCTTTCGTTTTCCCCATCTTTCGCCCGATGATTAGGCTCCCTTAGATTGCCCGTCGCATCACCACCTTGTACGGTGGTCGACGGTGCGCGAAGTGGGTCTTTAGCCCCCGTTCGAAGCCCGATTCAGGTAAGTTTCTTTCTTTTCTTTTGTTATTTTATTATCGTTTGTAAAAATTTCAAAAGAAAGCAAAATAGATGAAACGAGACAATATTAAATAACGGAAAACAAACTGAACAAAGACCAAAAATCGACCTTTTGAACTCCTATTTTGTTTTTGTGTTTCTGATATTCGTAGAAAGAGCAAAATTACAAGGGTTCTTCTCGGGTTCTTTTTTGTGATTTTTGCTATCCTTCCCCTTTTGTTTGTAATGGTTTCGGTTTTTTATAACCGATTTACAAAAGCATTTTGTTGTTTTCTATTATTCTTTGCTTCGTTCTCTGTTGTTTGGTTTTGTTCTTCTTTGCAGGTGATGGGCGATGGCATGTGTGGGTGCCGGCCGAGATGCGGGGAGCTGTAGTCATCAGGAGGTAGGGGCATGGAAACCGATGCGCGTGGGAAGCCGAAACGATGCAAGGCGCGCATGTGAAGGATGCGGTGGCAGACGAAATGTCAGCGCGCGTGGTGGGGAAGGAACCCTAGGATTCCAAAAATTCTAATGCTATTGGGCCATCGGGCCCCTGTTTGTGTTTTTCTGATTTGGGCTAGTTAGTAGTTTAGGATTTGGGCTGGTTGTTTTTGGGTTAATTGGGCTTTGAGTCTTCTTGTAAATGGACATTGTTTTTGGACTTTTTGTTCTGTTTTTTTTGTTTTATTATTGGCTTTTTGTATTGGTACTGGTTTCTTAATGGGCCCTGGGCCAAAATTGGTTATTACAGTATGTATTTTGACGTTTAGAACTCAATCGCATAAAAAAAATATAAAGATTTAATTTATTTTTGAAAAAGTTGAGATACATTAAAAATTAATGATTTTATTGTATATATTTTTGAAATTTCATCAACCCATTGAATTCGCACCAACTCTGAAAAAACCATTATAATATCATACGTATAAAATACAACATATTATTTTTATTAATTAAAGCATCTTGCTTTGAGTGAAGCTTGGAAGAATAACTTTATGCTTTGATTAAAATGCAAGAGAGGTACCTCTATTTGCTCAAACAAGACTTTATGCGAAAAAAATATATATTTTTCTTAATGCTAAATTTTATATTGCTAATTAAGAAAAACAATCTAATGTTATTTATACCAATTTTTGTTAGCTTTGAATTAAAATATTTATACCCATTATAGATACCATTAAAAGTAACAAATAAATAAACATGATAAATACATTAATGTAGAAAAATTGTCCCCATACAAATTATAGTAATTTTATTATATTGACGTTCATGTAAAAATAAAATTCAAATGATAATAAAAATTTAATATAAATTAAAAATGAATTAAAATAGATCCATTTGAAGATTTTTTGTGTGTGTTATATATCATTATAACTTTGTTTTAAATTACAATATATTTTAATTTCTTGTACATTATATTATATATAGGTTTAAAATTAAATTAATCCTCAAGCTTGTCATAAAAAAAAAGTAAATTTAGAAAGGAAAGTATATTTGAAGTCAATCTTCATGGTTTTGGCTTTTTGGGATTCCAAAATTAAATTAAAAGCAATCGTAGATCCTTTTCATTAAAGGAAAAATAAATCGTAAAAGAACTAAAAATATTTCACCAAAAATGCAACTTACAATTAATCCTCTCTTTCTCTCAATTATTGTTATTATTTCTTTGATTCGGTCCTCTAAAATGGCGTTCCAACATTTTTCCTACTCGGGTAAGCTCAGCTTTAAAGAGGCGGATAGTGAGATTGAATGCGCCGGGTGCCAGGATGTCATTAACGGTCCAGCTTATATTTCTGAAAAAGGTTTTGCGATGCACAAAGTATGTGCTGAAATGCCACCTCAAATACAAAAAGATGCTTTTCACCCACATCCACTTAAATTCAAATTGTTAGACGTAATTGTGTGTGATGCATGTAGCAGATTGTCGGTAAGTTTCATCAGTTACAGGTGCATGTACTGTGATTTCAACATCGATTTTAAATGCGCTAAAGCTATTATAAATGATGAGAATGAGATAGAAAAACGGGATGATGAGGATCTCCAAGGGACCCGAATTCTCCATTTCAGCCACCCACATCAACTGACCCGTTGCAAGGTTTCGCCAATGACCGAGTTTGGAGAAGATATGATTGAACAAATATGGGAGCCAAATAAGTTGGAGTGCGTGGCATGCAAATGGGAGCTCCAAGATACACAGACTTTCATGTGCCTTCCTTGTAAATTTATCATACACGAATCATGTATGAATGACGTGCCGATGCAAGTTCAAAGTAGCCTGTTTCACCCTCACCATATTCTTCACCCTCGATCATTCTTTAATGAAGGGGGAGAAGTTCGATGTTATGCTTGTAGAACGGAAGTTAATGGTTTCAGCTTTTATTGTAATAAATGCGATGTTGACCTGCACGTTTCATGTGCCAAGTATCGAACTCGTGCTACAAAGCATAGTTGTCATCCTCACAATCTTCTACAATTGGGGAAGAGCATTATCAAAGGGATATCTTGTCATGCATGTGGTCGTAAAAATTGCAATGACTCCCTCTTCAGCTGCAGAAAGTGTGATTTCAATGTACATCCTAAATGTATACCACTACCGTCTAGTTTTGAGCATAAACGACACTTGCATCCACTTACGCTTGTAAGTCCTTTTGCTGAAGATGATTCAGAAGATTATTATTGTGATATGTGTGAGACAGAAAGGAATCCAGAAATTCATGTTTATCATTGTGCAGAATGCAATTATATTGCGCATATTGATTGTGTCCTTTCCGAGGTAAGACAACCACAATAACTAAAATAGTAGTATTTTAACTCACAATAGAAATATGCATTGTGAAAAAAAGGCACATATAATTAGTAAGTTTTAAAGCACAGTGAACCAATGTTATTAATTATCTTAAACTTATTAGAATGAGTTTGTTCTATTTTGTACAAGTATGAAACTAAACATTTGTGCTTAGGTACTTGAACCTCTGGAAGAGATGCTTTTAGATCCTCAAAGAATGGAAGAGAACTTCTACAATAGAAGTTTGAGATTGGAGAAGAAGGTTAGTATTTATGTAATAATTTATTGTTTCAGTTCTCAAATATTATTTATATACTACTCATATCACAATCTAACAATGTTTAGAATTGAAATAATATATTTAAAATTTCAAAATGAAACTAGAGAAACAATAAATTATCCTTATCTCTCTATTAATTTGTTTTTTGTCAGATGCTAAGAGTTTCTTTCCATCCTCACCCGTTGATACCAATTGGTGATGATGATGATGATGATGATGATGATGATGATGATGATGATGATGATGATGATGATGATGATGATGAAACAATATTTGTCTGTGACAGATGTGAAGAACTATGTATTGGTTCTCGTTATAGCTGTAAACTTTGTTCTTTCAACCTTGACAGTAGATGTGCTACTTCAAAAGGTGAAACCCCAAAAGAAAGGAGTATCAAAACCATAGTCAACCATTTTAGTCACCGCCATCAAATTACATGATGCAAGATCGGGATTTTAGAAAGTCATCCATACTTTGATCTCAATTGCATGGCACGTAGACAACGCATTTGTGGTATAATATATGCTTGCACTCAATGTTCAGAATTCTTTGTACATGAATCCTGTCTCAAGCACATGCTGATGGAAGTTCAGAGCTTGTTCCACCCACAACATCCTCTTAACACATTTCCAGCTATACCCGACGAAGGAGAGAGATGCGAAGCTTGCGGTAAAGATGTTTACCTAGTTTTTAGTTGTCCACAATGCGAAATCTTCATGCACTATTCATGTGCTAAGTATCAATTTCGTGAGATAAAACATAATTGCCATGCCGATCACCATCTTCTACATTTGGGGAAAGGCTTTTTCGGTGATGAATCTCCCCTATGTACTGCATGTGGCCTAGCTTGTAAGGACACATTGTTCAACTGCCTCAAGTGTGGGTTTTACATACATCCTGAATGCATTCCACTACCATCTATCGTCAAGCACAAACGTCATTTGCATCCACTTGTACTCACAACATTAGTGACTGAAGATGATTCTGAAGAATACTATTGTGATACATGTGAAACACAAAGAAATCCAGAGCATGACATTTATTATTGTAAAGAATGCAACTATACATCACATATTGACTGTGTGCTTTCAGAGGTAAGTATTGATTGTTACATTTGTTTCATAATTAAAGAAATAAAGCTTTTTCTAGGTATGTTATAAAGCCTAAAACTAAAATTTGATATATATTTATTATTTAGGTTGAACCTCCAGAAGAGATACTTCAGTTTCTAACTCCACATTCAAAGGAAAGTGATGGGTGAAATCAATGGAAAATAATTCCTTGAACATTTGCAAGTTTGTTTATTGTATTTGAACTATGTAAATTGGCATGTAGTTTTTAGCTAATACTTAAACTTTCATCATTTCATTTAAGTTGTATATTTCGAAAATTTCCAAAGCATAACTCCTTATATCCCAAAGAATAAATTGCATATTTAATCATTAAATTATTATTTACAACTTTATTTTTATATCATAGTTACAAAGTTTAAGATTTGTTTAATAAAAATTTCAAAATTTTAATTTTGTATAATGCATATTGTGGTGTTATTTGACATTTTCCATAAGGAATTATTATATATCATCCTCTAAACATACAAAGATAATATATCAAATATTAAATTCATCCACTTGTTATTAGTATACAAAAATAATTTTAATACAAGAAGCCTTTGCGAATTGTAAATCATTAATTCGCATTTATATTATTGAATAAAGTTGATAAATGAAAGAAACTGAAGTTGTAATATGTGATTGCCATTAATTTAGTTAGTATAGGAAATATTGAGATATTATGCCAACTATGTGTGTAGACAGGGGTGAATTCAAAATGGCCCAAGGGGGTTTTTTTTTTTTTAATGAAAAAAAAAAGTTATATTTTGATTTTTTTTACAAAAGTGATAAATTGATGTAGGCCATTTCAATACAAAAGATTTATTTTTCATCTCAATATGTTATAAATTTATTTATATTTAACTAAACTTTACCACCAATAAGGATAAATCTCAAAACCATTTTATGTTTATATAACTCATATGGTATATTTATTTTCTTAAATGTATACAATTAAGTGAAAATTAAACTTTCATTTATACATTTAAATCACAATAAAAGTTTTATATGTATAATTACATCAAACCAAAGTTCATGTATAATTTTAAAATTAATCATATATACACATTATAAACTAAAATCTTTTGAGTTGAATGGTAACATGTTATATTTAAGTTTAGAAAATTTTTATCTAAATGTGACTTGAATGCTTAAAACATGTTGAAAGTTTATTTTATATTAATATATACTTTATAATTAAATCTATATGTTTTTGTATTAATATTGCTGCAATACAGTGTAAATGAGTTCTTAAAAATAATAATATACTAGATTTAGAAGGCTGTTGTTAATTATGCTGAATTTAACTGATTTTAGGTTTATTGGTATAAAAGGTGTTTGAAGAATTTCAAAAAATAATATTATGTTTCTTTCAATTTTTTTTTTTTTATTAAATTGAATCTTTGAAGGAACAATTTTGACTAGTGAAACCTTTTGATCAATATTAATTGTTAGAAACTAACGACAATGCTGACACTAAGTCAACTAACGAATGCTGATTTGGCATTACCACATCAGCAAAAAAAAATTAATTTTTTTTCAAAAATAAATTATTTTAAAAAAAGTTCAAGTTCAAAATAAATTTAAACAAATGGTTGTCTAATCACTCGCTTGCTCAAATTCATTCAAAAATTATAAAAAATATTATTAAATTATAAAATATCATTATATTTTATAAAATAATTTAATGATATAATCTCATGGAATAATTGTTATAAAATGAAGGTATCAATTTTTCATGAAAAATTAACTGATATTATAAATTTTCATAAATGAAAAAAAAAATCAAGTAACGTTTCCAATTTAATTTTTCATAAATAAATGGGACCTTATTTTATATTTTATAATTTTAAATATTTTAATATTTTTATAGTTTTAATGATTTTTTATAAATTTTTTTTATAATTTTTAGAATTAACTTAAACAAATTCATGAGTAGATTCAAAAGGTCATGGACAACTATTTATTTTCTGAACTTAATTTTTTAAATTAATTTTAAAATATATGTAACATCCTAAAAAAAAAAGAATTGGAGCATGATTAATGGGAGCCATGGCAAAAGCATGAAAATTTCATAAACAAACGAAATTTGAGATAAGCATGGGTTGATTTTTAATTTGTAAAAATCCTTCAAAAGAATGTGCATAGAGGGAGTGGCTATTAAGGTGAAAAGATGACTAATAAAAAGTTACCTTTTGATATAATTAGTGGTAATGTTGACTCACCACTAATTAAATTTCCTCATGAATATGCATACTTCTTGTCATGGTGGGGTAAACATATATTTTGTGATAAGGGGTATGAGGTGGATGGCATGAGAGATGAATTAAATTCTTTAAAATTAGGTATATTGGATGAACATTCAGCCCTTCAATTTTGTTTGTAAATGAAGAAGCAAAAACCTCTTAGCCATATCTCTTCTCCTTTCTTGTGTATTGGACATTTCTTCCTTTGGTTGAATCTGTGCTCTAGTAGTTTGGCTGAATAACACATCCTTGCCAACTAATCTTTAGCCTTAAGTCAAATCGGTGGAAGTCGGATATATCATAGTTAAGTTGCTCTTCTCTATTCGTTGACCTTTGGAAGTAGTGGTGTCGACGATCAAGAAGGTTTAGTCCTTACCGTAATCAGGTGTGTAATACCTTACTTTCCGAATACATGTTTGAAATGGGGTGTGTAATCTCATACCTCTCTAAATGTTTGCATGAAATGTTCTGTGATTCGGTCGAAAGACTGAAAAGCCGCAAACCAACATCTGTGGCCACTCGGGCGTACGTACGTTCGAAGTGGTAACCAGATTTTGTAACAAAACAGTTTTGGTTAACAGTAGTGACGTGATTTTGAAAAATCACCAAAAATAGTAGGAATTGAATTAGAAAGTGAAGGAGATATGGATTGAAAGATAATTGAGTTTATACGGAGCAAGCAAAGGATTAGTATATTTTGAGATTTTTAGATTTTTGTGAGACTGGTTCAGAGTGATTTCGAGATCCCCTGTTCTGACTTTGAAAAATCACTATAAATTGTAGAAAAATAATTACAGGACATGGTTTATATTATTAGAATCCTTAGTCATTCTATTTTGATTTGGATCAAACAAAACCAGTATTTGAGTTATGTACAATAAGATATCTGAGATTTTGTGAAGAGAGGGCAGAACTGTCAAACAGTGAAACAAGGGATACTTTGAAGAATAAACTGTACAAATTGGCTAAGCCAAAAATTCTGAAAATATTATAGTAAGAAGTTATATGAGTCTAGTTTTAGAGAAAATTTACGGATCTAAATTTTGAGTTTCCCAACTCAAGTTATAGTCAGTTTAGTCAGTACGACGCAGATGGACAGTTTTGATTTTTATGCCCCAAATTAGTAATTAAGCCTAGGTTGCGAAAATTACCACCATACCCTTAGAGGGTAAATTACCGAATTATAAAAATGCCCTTATGGGCCGAATTACAAAATGCCCCTAATGGGCTGAATTATGAAATGTCCCTATGGACTGAATTACGAAAATACCCTTAATGGGCCAATTTGATAAATTGCTATATGGGTCAATTTGGTAAATTGCTATATGGGCCAACTTGATAATTTGCTTAATGGACCAATTTGATAAATTGCTATATGGGCCAATTTGATAATTTGCTATATGGGCCAAATGTCTTATTTGATAAATGGGACATATTGATATGTGATAAATGGGCCAAAACTGCTAGATCGTTAAATGAGCTAAATTGCTATTTTGACTAACGGGCCAAATTAATACTTGTGATATAGGCTTTTTGTTGAAATTTACCTTATGAATATATTGTTATGCATTATATATATATATATATATATATATATACATGACTGCATGGGTTGGGATAATTGACGAAGAGAAGAAAGGCCTGTTGCCAAAAAAAAATCTAGTTCGGTGGCTCTGCCACAAATATTTTAAATGGCTCAATGCCTCTAGTTCGGTGACTCTGTCACAATCTAGTTCGGTGGATCTGCCACAAATATTTTAAATGGCTCAATGCCTCTAGTTCGGTGACTCTGTCACAATCTAATTCGGTGGCTATGCCACAAATATTTTAAATAGCTTAATGCCTGCAATTGGTGTGTTGGCGGGGTGGGTTGACTTGATCCCCACAGGTGTGATGACTGGTACGGTGGTGTGTAGCGGATGGAAATTAGGCTTGGTTGGGAATTGCATATTCCATGCATTCTTATATTTGATTTATATAATATACATTTGTAAATGGGCTCAAGCCCAAATATATGTTTATATGGTTATGGCCCAGTGGACACGGTAAGTGGGTTACACACTGAGTTCTAAGTAACTCACCCCGTTTTCCTTACCCTTCTCAGGTAATAATAATTAATGGAGGCTTGGGCCGGGGATGACTTCGTGTGGAGGCCATACTACGAATGATGAGTTATAAAAACTCTAAACCTCTTTTAAGTATTTTTAATTAAGTACTATTTCAATTACGATGTAATAAGGCCTCTGGTATTATTTTTATGGATTTTTGTGCGTGGATGGATTTTTATATGTTTTAATTACTTAAATGGGGTTGTTAAATTTTTATAAATGTTTTTCTTAAACTTGCGTATAAAAAAAAAAGATTTTTCTTAAATATCACTTACTCAATAAATTTTGTGAAAACTCTTTTATAAATTTATTTCAACCAATTATTAAAGTTTTAACCAAATATTTCTCTGAAAATGAAATTGTAAACTCTTATGTTTTAAAAAAAAAAATCATGGTTTTCAAATAAATCTCGATTTTTGATAAACTCCAACTTCAAAATCGTTTTGAAAAAATTGTTTTCATTAAAAGCATTTATGGCTAGACGTATGTTTGAATTGTGTGGCATGCCAAGTCTAGTCTTAACGCATAGGCCGGGTTTGGGGTGTTACAATATATTTTTTATTTTTTGAAAAAAAATGAATTTTTATTTATTTTTTTGATGTGGCAGTGCCTGTAACACCCCAAACCCGGTTTTGAAAACATTGTTGGTTCGATTAATCAACCAAGTTCTATAATTATCACTGATGATGTTATTTAATAAATTCATTTACCAAAACAATATTTGCAGCACAGCTTTTAAAACTGTTATATTTTGAAAGATCCAGATCGTACTTTCGGAAAAAATCTTTGATTTCGTAAAACCGTAATTTTAGTCAAGCGTCGCTGTAAAAGTAAAAGCATAACAAACCAAATAAAATCTTAAACAGAATAGAGAGTTCAAATAATACAAAACTCTCGAAATTAACCTTTAAAGAAAACAAACCGAAACCCTTAATTAATTCAGTTCGTAGACTAGTGGTCACCGCAAGACTCCGTCGTACTGATCCGCCTAGGTCTGTGGATTACCTGAACAGAACAGACAACAGATGTGAGTTTACATAAACTTAGTGTGCAACCCGCAGAAATCAAACATACAAGTATACAGATTTAGACACACAGTCAGAAGCAGATACAGTTCCAGATTCAAAATCCGATCCTGATTCAGATTACAGATACAGATATGCATGAGTCCTACACCCATCCTCTACACATCATCTCTGACCATCCCACCACACCATGTGGGGTTTAAAACACCCACCCATCCCTACACACTAAATTTGTGCCTTTAAAAAACATATCAGAATGTAAATGCATCCAAGCTGCCAGAATATAGTCGATTAATGCCTATCAGATACTTCCTCCACACGTATAAATCCCCACCCCAATAAGAAATACAGAAATCAGATGCAGATATAATATGCTCCACATGCTTAATACAGATATCAGATACACATACATCAATATATTCAGGCATACATTTAGTATCCTACACAGATCAGTCTACCAAAATGTTTTAGCATACAATTTAGGATATAGTTAGCCCTTATCGACCCTACAATAGGCCTACAGTCGATCGGAGCGATCCGTGCGGCCCTAGGGAAAATTTCTAAAATTATGGGCCCACATGCCTAGATTCGCCTTTGCCCGTGGGCCCACATGGCCTGGCCCAAAATCCACACCCCCTTGTGACATGCCCATGTGGGCCCACACGTCCGTGTGGCCCACAGCCCAGGTTGGCCTTTGTCTGTGTGGCCTACACGGCCACACTCGAGCCACCACACGGCCGTGTGTTGCGCACGGCCATGCCTTCGTCGACCACACGGCCGTGTCTTGCACACGGCCATCCGAACAGGCGATCACACGCCCATGTGGTGTCTACAGTTTCATTTTTCGGCTTTTGTCGAAGCCTCATTTTCTGCATTTTGTGTACACACTTAGTAGCGTTTTGATGCGAATACTATCCTGAGCCTTCCAAGACCTAAAAATAGCATACTAAACACCGATTTAGTGACTACATTTACTAATTTGTCGACCATAAACCAACCAAAACTCGACTTACTAACGACGAAAAACACTGCTAACACTGATCCAACAAACGAAACAAAAATCACAGTTCGTCGACTTCTCCTACACCACAAAATACAACAACGATTCAACCTTCAGAAAATAACGATAAGAAGAATACAAACGGAAACCTACTTACCAATTACCCGAAAAAAAAACAAGGATTCGTAACGCCCCAATAGTAAGGATTAACAATAGAAGCAAGAACGGAGCAAAAGTTTACTCCGCCAACGAGAGAAAAAAACGACAAGAACAGAAAATAGGGATTTTGTTTTTTGGAAAAGAAAAGAAGAACATCAAAAGCCGAGGGAATTTTGGGAAAATAGCAAAAAAAATAAAAATCAATTTTGTTATGCCCTAACTTCCCACTAACCCCTTAATCTCAACCACTTCAACATTTTAATTCCACCAAAACTCTGTCTGAAAACCGAGCAGAAGCAAATAACCATGCTAATGCAGGGATTTGAATACAGGACCTCTAACACACCAACTCTCTTACCACTCAAACTAGCAGGCTCATTCTAATATGTAATTACAGACAATTAAATATAAGTCCACTAAACAGAGATAAGGCTTAAATCCAAAAATAACAAAAAAAAAAATTGCTAAAGGTAAGGCTTGAACTTGGGACCTTTCCCACACACCCAAAACACTTAACCACTAAAGCAGACAGATATTTGTGTAAAAATTTTACAGAAGCAGAAATAAGAAAATTAGGGCGTTCCAGTGTCACATCAACATATGTTGGCTGACACAACAATTTTTAACAACCACGTCAATATTGTCATTAATTTCTAATTGTTAACGCTGATCAAAGGGTTTCATTGGTCAAAATTGTCAGTTCAGGGGCTCAATTGAGTGCAAAAAGTTGGGAGAGGTTTAATTGATTTTGTTTTGAAATTCTTTGAGGGCTTTTATACTATTAACTTATAATTTTATTGTATTTATTTATGTAATTTCACCCAATTAATTAATTCATGACACCAACTCAATGAAATTTATTATATATATGTTAGTTTATAAAGACCTACAAAAATAAAACCTACTTGAAATTATAAAATTACTAGAAAGTTGTAAGTAAGGTCTTATCTACAAAGACATGTGATACTTTTATTTCTTTAATAAACATGTAATAGCCCAAGATAAATAGGGTTAGAAGTATAATTAACTAAGAAATGAGCCTCGGTCTTAATGGTTAGCTTAGTATACTCCCTACAAAATTTAGGTTTTATCCACTCCCTCTCATTTCTCTATTTTAATTTTTCAACAAACTAGAATGAAAATCATCCTAGAATAAATATTAAATGGTATAAGAACATGTTAAGAGTAGGGGTGAGCAAAACTCGATTCGACTCGAAAAAACCGAAAAAAAATTCGAATTTCGAGTTAAACGAATGAGTTATTCGAGTCAACTCGATTTTTTTTCGAATTTCGAGTTCGAATCGAGTTGAGTTTTCGAATTCGAATAACTCGAATAATTCGAATAATTCGAATATCAAACTATAATATTTTACATTTTTACCCCAAACTCCCAAACCTTTTTACTTTTCCCTCAAAACTTTTACTCCTTCCCACTTTCCCCCCAAAACTTTTTCTCCCCTCCCACTTTTCCCCTAAAACTTTCACTCCCTTCCCATCACACCTTCCATCTACCCCAAACCCATCCCCCTTCCAATTTTTTTAATATTTTCCCTTTAAAATTTTACCCCCTATTTATTTCCCTCAAACTTTTATTCTCCAAAACTTTTTATTTTCCCCCTAAACTTTTACTTCTCACCCTTACTCTCAAATAAAAATCAAAATTATCCAAAAAAAAATTACTAAACATAAATAGTAATAATTTTATTTATATCTACTATTTATATTATTAAATTAAATTTCACATTTTATATTATTTATATTATTGAATTGTTTAGTCATATTGAATATTTATATTAAAATTGAATTATTAATTATGCCATAAAATATTCGTGTTAAAATTTTATATTGATATCAATTTCACATTTTATCTTTAAAATAACTTTTATTAAAAAATCACATTTTTACGTTTAATATATTTTTTAATTCCAAAATACATAGTGACAAGAATATGAAGATAATTGAAAGAACTAAACAAGCAAAGAAGCTAACCCATATATAAAAGATTAATAAATAAATTATTTGGTGTGAAAGTTAATAAAAAAAATTGGTTAAGGTGGACAAATTTTATTACGATAGGTGACAATGGTTACAAGGACCCAAAATTATTTTTTAAAATTTAACTCGAACAAATATATTCGATTCGATTCGATTCGAATTCCATCTCACTCGACTCGATTCGAGAAAATTTCAAATCAAATTAGGATGATAAAATATGATTCGTCAACTCGATTAACTCGAAATTTTTTCATTCGATTCGATTCGATTCGATCGAACGCTCACCCCTAGTTAAGAGTACGTTATAGCTTAAATGGTTAAGCAGCTAATCCTCTTTGCATCTTAGGTTCAAGACACGCCATTCAACCCATTTTTCATTTTATTTTCTTTAACAAGGGATAATTGTCATCCAGCGCCTCAAAATTTCTGAACCCTAGGTGTTTAATCTATTTTCTTAATTATACATTGATTTTAATTCCTCTTCAAACCTAAATAGAAAATTTTCTCTCTTCTCTTTAAATTCTTATTTTTCTTTTATTTCTCCCTTTCCTTTCCATAAAATTTTACATCCTTTGCTGGAAACTAATCTCTTGAAATCTCAAATCAAAGTTACTTCACGATTAAACTTGTTATTCCCTCGACTGTTGAATTATTGTCGATAATCTCCAAATTCTCATCAAAAGATTGGTAAGTACTCTAGTTTCGAATAGTAGAACCCATAAACTCGATTACGAGTTTTATAGCATGAATGTCATTTAATTTGATTTTAGGATGCTAAAATATGGATTTTAACTATTTAGGCATAAAATTTGATTTTCATTAGAACTATGTTGAGTATCACTATTCCTTTGCATTACTACGTAAATAGGTTTTGAAAAACATTTAAATTGACAATCACTTTTTAGAAATTAATCACTATATCAACTAGTTTTGAAACTAAATCATCATCGTCATATTGAAACCCGCTAAGTTTTCTTCAGAAAGTAAAACAAATGTTCAAACAACTACTTTTAAAAAAACTCTGATAATTCTGCCATGCCATTTCGATGACCAATGTAATCTTCCGAATTCGGGTCTAACATCTAGGTCGAGTTTGAGGGTTACAAAGAACGGATATGTCTAAGCATATCCAAATTTTAACCTAATAATGTCTATTTATACGACAAGAATAATGTAACGGAGAAAATTCAAAAGTGCTCGTAATTAAATAAAACAAAATTTTCTGGGTTTCTTGGCAATTTTTGCGTCAAACTTTCAGGTCATTTTTGGACGCCTTTCTGACATTTTTGGGCTTGAGTCATTAAATAACTTTAGCTAGACCTTTTAATTCTCTTTGAATCGGTATATTATGTTCCCAAAATAGATTTCTATAGATTCTCTTTGAATCGGTATATTATGTTCCCAAAATAGATTTCTATAGATTCTCTTTGAACCGGTATATTATGTTCCCAAAATAGATTTCTATAGCTCAAGTTATGGCAAAAATATTGAACTTGTGTTGTGTTGGAAGTCCAATTCGCAAAAACTTGCTAAAAATAAACTTTAAGCTCATTTTTCTCCAATTATTTCCTAAATCAATAATGAATAGAATATAAGTATAAATAATATAATTATGAATGTAAATAACATAATTTAATAGGAGAAATATCACAAATAAATTGAGAAATTACGCACTTATCAGTATAAACTATACTTGTTCAAGGGTTGAGCTATTTGCCTAAGCCCGAAGGCCCACCTGAAATTTGAGAGGCTTTTGACAAAAATATAGGTCTAAAAATGAGCTTGGACAAAAAATTAGGCATGTTTAAAATATAGGTTGGGGTTGGGATCAAGCATTCAAGGGCCTAACCCAACTCATTTCCTAAATTTTAATATTTATTATATTTTGTTATGTTTTGTTATTTTTATATATTATGCAATTTATAACAAATAAAAATTAAATCTGTAGAAAGCCCAATTTGTCCGGGCCCGTTACAGATCAGACCCAAATAAATAAAAATAAAATCCAGGCCCAGTAGGCCCATATTTTTCTGAAAATTTTAGGGTTTAGAAACCCTAAAATTTTTCAGCCGCCGCAACCCACCAAAGCCCCCATGTGCGTCCACGCGCGTCACCATGTGCGCCGCTCTTCACCAACTCCACTTCCGCAACACCATCGCTCGGCCACTCTGCTTTGTTCGCCACGACCTGCAAAAAAAGACAAAGCAACGACAGCCATAGCAACAATAAAAAAGGATCTATTGTATTTTATTTTTTATGGATCGGTTATAAAGAACCGAAGACAAATCTGTAAGAGGGGGATTTTTCGGATTCAAAAACAAAAAAAACATCAGAAGTAATAAGAGGAATAGGAACCTTGAAGGTGGATTTTGTGATTCCTTTCGTCTCTACTTTTTTATCGCTGTTTTCTATTTATTTTTTTATTATTATTTATTTTCAAACTTTCGAAACAAATAATAAGAGAGAAAGGGAGTAGAAACTCACCCCGATCGTCGACCGTTCTTCGTCTAGGCCAAGTCGAAAAAGGAGAAGGGACACCCGTTCCTTGGTGGCTCCGCCAATTTTGGCCGCATTCTAGGAGTCGCCGGTTTTAGATCTACACTCCATAGGCGTTTGGCTTAGAAAAAGTCTAAAAAAAGGAGCCCGATGTTGTTCGTCTCCGGTCGCCGCCTATAGCGGAGTCGCAGTCCGGATTGGCCGGAATCCGTGGCCAGAGAGTGAATGGGCAAAAGGGCATAGGAGTTAAAAAAAAAAGAGACCCTTTTCATTTAGAAACAATGACAGATGAAAAGAAAGAAAATGTTAGCATGATTATCTGTTTTTGCTTTAAAAAATAAATTTGTAAACTTTAAAGAATAATAAATATAATTAAAGTTATTAATTGTCAAAGTGGTGCAATTAAAAGGGGAAAAGCCTGGCATTGACGATTTGGTTACTGGATATGCGCCTTTTCACCTTAAATGGGAAATTTGTGCGGCTAGTCCCTCCTATTTGCACCACCCTTAATTTAATCCTATGTTATTTCTTTCATTTTTTGCCCCAAAGTTTGCATCCCCTTTTAATTTAGTCCTACTTGTACGTTACATTTTGTGCTTTGGAAATATTTTCTGTTTGAGTCCTTGATCATTTGTGTACATTCTAAATTGGACCTCTCCCTTTCTTTTTATTTCAAGTTCGCCCCGAATATGCTGTGTAACACCCCAAACCCGGCCTATGCGTTAAGACCAGACTTGGCATGCCACGCGATTCGAATTTACGTCCAGTCGTCAATGCTTTTAATGAAAATAATTTTTCAAAACGATTTTGAAGACGGAGTTTATCAAAAATCGAGATTTATTTGAAAAAAACCATGATTTTAAAACATAAGAGTTTACAATTGATTTAGAGAGAGAATTGGTTGAAAATCTAAATAATTGGTTGAAATGAATTTATAAAAGAGTTTTCACAAAATTTTACGAGTGGGTGATATTTAAGAAAAACCCCCTTTTATACGCAAGTTTAAGAAAACATTTATAAAAATTTAACAATCCCATTTAAGTAATTAAAACATATTAAAAACCATCCACAAATAAAAATCCATAAAAATAATACTAGAGGCCTTATTACACCGCAATTTAAAATAGTACTTAAATAAAAATACTTAAAAGAAGTCCAAAGTTTTTATAACTCATCATTCGTAGTATGGCCTCCACA
Source organism: Gossypium australe (assembly GCA_005393395.2). Taxonomy (NCBI): domain Eukaryota; kingdom Viridiplantae; phylum Streptophyta; class Magnoliopsida; order Malvales; family Malvaceae; genus Gossypium; species Gossypium australe. The sequence continues at coordinate 122,110,566 of CM016624.1, read as the reverse complement.
CGAAGTCATCCTCGGCCCAAATCTCCATCAATTGTCATTACCTGAGAAGGGTAAGAATAAAGGGTGAGTTACTTAGAACTCAGTGTGTAACCCACTTACCGTGTTCACTTGGCCAAAACCATTTAAACAATTAGTTGGGCTTGGGCCCATTTACAAATGTGCATTATATAAATAAAATATAAAATGCATGTGATATGCAATTCCCAACCAAACCTAATTTCCATCCGCTACACACCACCCGTACCAACCAACACACCTGTGGGGATCAAGTCAACCCACCCCGCCAACACACCGATAGCAGGCATTAAGCCAAATATAATATTTGTGGCAGAGCCACCGAACTAGATTGTGATAAAGTCACCGAACTGGAGGCATTAAGCCATTAAAAATATTTGTGGCAAAGCCACCGAACTAGATTTTGGCAACAGGCCTTTCTTTTCTTCGTCAATTATCCCAACCCATGCAGTCATGTATATATAATGCATAACAATATATTCATAAAGTAAATTTCAACAAAAAGCCCATATTACAAATTATCAATTTGGCCCGTTAGTCAAAATAGCAATTTAGCCCATTTAACGATCTAGCAAATTTTGGCCCATATATATCGATTTATCAAGTTGGGCCCATATAGCAATTTATCAAATTGACCCATTAAGGGTATTTTCGTAATTCGGTCCATAAGGACATTTCGTAATTCAGCTCATTAGGGGCATTTTTGTAATTTGGCCCATAAGGGCGTTTTCATAATTCGGTAATCGTACCCACTAAGGGTAATTTGGTAATTTACCCTCCAAGGGTATGATGGAAATTTTTGCAACCTAGGCTTAATGACTAATTTGGAGCATAAAAATCAAAACTGTCCATCTGCGTCGTACTGACTAAAATGACTATAACTTGAGTTGGGAAACTCGAAATTTCGGTCCATAAATTTTCTCTGAAACTAGACTCATATAACTTCTTACTGTAATTTTTCCAGAATTTTTGGCTTAGCCAATTAGTACAGTTTATTCTTCAAAGTATCCCTTGTTTCACTGTTTGACAGTTCTGACCTCTCTTCACAAAATCTCAGATATCTTATTGTACAGAACCCAAATACTGATTTCGTTTGATCCAAATAAAAATAGACTCACTAAGGATTCTAATAATATAAACCATGTCCTGTAATTATTTTTCTATAATTTATAGTGATTTTTCAAAGTCAGAACAGGGGATCTCGAAATCACTCTGAACCAGTCTTACAAAAATCTAAAAATCTCAAAATATACTGATCCTTTGCTTGCTCCGTTTCTTTTATAAGAAAATAGACTCGATTATCTTTCAATCCATATATCCTTCAATTCCTAATTCAATTCCTACTATTTTTGGTGAGTTTTTCAAAATCACGTCACTGCTGTTAACCAAAACTATTTTGTTACAAAATATGATTACCACTTCGAACATACGTACGCCCGAGTGGCCATAGATGCTGGTCTTCGGCTTTTCAATCTTGTGACCGATTCACAGAACATTTCATGCAACATTTAGAGAGGCATGAGATTACACATCCCATTTCAAACATGTATTCGGAAAGTAAGGGATTACACACCTTGATTAGGATTCCCTAAAGAACCACTCTTCGTTGCCCCTAAAAATAAATTCGATCAAAAGTTAGCATCGATATCTTAAAGGTTCCAAAAGCCCAAAAGTACTCACTCACAAGAGTCACTTACCACAATCGCGATCCTTCCCTACGAGATTCTAAAATCCGGTCTTCCACTATAACTCGATTGATCAAAGGAGTGAGTGTCAACACGAATGGGAAGAAATGATAAAGACGAGATGAAGGGTTCGGCTATGGAGGAAAAATGAGAAAGAATATTCGGTTATGGGGGTATGGATTAGAGAAGAGAAGTTTGGAGCAAGAAAAAAAAATGACACAAAGTAATGCTAAAAGGAATTTGGCCTAACAAGCACCAAAGTTTTCCCAAATGACAAATAAAGAATTTGGCTACCCAAATACTCCTTCCCAAGCCGTGTGTTGCTTCTCCAAAAATGGATAAGTGTTGACCAAAAACACTTTCTAAAACATCACCCATGAAAATGCCAACATATTCCCCTTTTTACTCCTTTCTTTTTTGTTTCTTCTTTCCACTTTCCCATATTTTCCTCCATACCATAATTTCTTTCTACTTTCCCATAAAACATTCCTCAATTTAAGCCACTTGTTCCCCTACCTACCTTATCCTATTGATTCCTTTTCCTATGTCAATTTTTGTCTTAATCCATTAGCCACCTTATCATAAAACCAAAGTCCAACCTTCCAAAAATATAGCTTGACCGACACATGCTAGATGAGTGAAAAGAAAACAAAAATTTTAGTCACAAAAATGCATACCAAGGGATTCGAACCTCTTCCCTCAAGCAAACATACATGGCGTCATATCTCCTTTACCACTTGCTCATCTTATGCTAACTTTTATCACTTAAATAACTTAAATTCCAAGGTTACCTGATTCCTTTTCACTAAAGTACTCTTTTACTAAAATTGATTCTAATTCCAAGTAAATCCGAGCCTTTTCAAGACTATATTTAGCACATAAAAAAATCATATTCGAGCTAACACCAAAGATAAGCAACATATGATACTCAAATTTTTAAGATGTTACAATTCTACCCCCCTTAAAGAAAATTTCGTCCTCGAAATTTACCTGATTAGAAGAGGTGAGGATATTGTTGTCGAATTGCATCCTCAGGCTCCCACGTAGCTTCCTCCGCTCCGTGATTACGCCATAAAACCTTGACCAACGGCACAATTTTCTTTCTTAGCACCTTAACATCTCGGTCTAATATTTTCACTGGTTCCTCCTCGAAAGACAAGTCTGATCTCAACTCCACTTCTTCTACCGGTACTATGTGAGACGGATCCGATCTATAGCGCCTCAGCATGGAAACATGGAAAACATTATGAAACTCCGGAGGTAATTCAATTTGATAGGCCACTGGACCAACACGCTTCATCACACGATATGGTCCGATAAACCTAGGGCTCAACTTGCCCTTCCTTCCAAATCTGAAAATTTTCTTCCAAGGTGAAACCTTCAGAAAGACCTGCTCCCCCACAGCAAACTCAATATCCTTACGCTTCAGATCCGCATACGACTTTTGTCGATCCGAAGCTTCCTTTAACCGTGCTCGAATCACCTTTACCTTTTCTTCTGTCTCAGATATCAACTCAGGACCCAACAACTGTCGCTCTCCCAATTCAGTCCAACAAGTAGGGGTACGACACCTACGACCATATAAGCTTCGTAAGGCGCCATTTGAATACTGGATTGGTAACTGTTATTATACGCGAACTCTGCCAACGGTAGGAAATCCTCCCAACTACCTCTGAAGTCGATTACACAACCACGTAACATGTCTTCAAAATCTGAATTACTCTTTCTGACTGACCATCTGACTGAGGATGAAAAGCCGTGCTAAAGTTTAACTTTGTTCCTAAAGCCTCATGTAAAGCTTTCCAAACCGTGATGTAAACCTGGGATCCCTATCCGATATGATAGACACTGGTACCCCATGCAACCTCACGATCTCAGATACATACAGCTTAGCCAATTTCTGCAGCGAGTAATCTGTACGAACTGGTAGAAAATGAGCAGTCTTCGTTTAATCGATCAACTACCACCCAAACAGAATCTTTCTTAGTAGGTGTTAAGGGTAACCCACTAACAAAATCCATCGTTATCCGTTCCCATTTCCATAGAGGAATCTTTACCGGTTGTAATAATCCCGATGGTAATTGATGTTCCGCCTTCACTTGTTGACAAGTCAAGCATTTCCCACAAATTCAGTAACCTCTCGTTTCAACCCTGGCCACCAATATTGCTCACGAAGATCCCGATACATCTTATTCCTCCGGGGTGCATAGCATAAGGACTACTATGCGCCTCCCGTAGAATCATTTGTCTCAAATCCGAATCCATGGGCATACAAACTCTTCCACAAAAACATAGCACGCCATCCTTGTTCAATCCAAAATCCCCTATTGTACCACTTTCAACTTGTTGCATTAAAGGACCCAACTTTTCATCTGATAACTGCTTTTCCTTGATTAGCTCCAACCACAGAGGCTTCACCTGAAGTTCCGCTAGTAGACTGCCATCCTCAAACAAACTGAGATGAGTAAACATTGCTCTTAATTCCGATACTACCTTACGACTCAATGCGTCTGCCACCACGTTAGTCTTTCCAGGATGGTACTCGATTGAGAAGTCATAATCTTTTAACAACTCCACCCATCTCCGTTGTCTCAGGTTTAACTCCTTTTGGGTAAGGAGGTACTTAAGACTCTTATGGTCCGTATAAATGATCGACTTCTCACCATAGAGATAGTGCCTCCAAATCTTTAAAGCAAACACCACTGCAGCCAACTCCAAGTCATGAGTAGGATAGTTGACTTCATGCGGCCTCAACTGACGAGAAGCATATGCCACCACTTTCCCACTTTGCATCAACACACATCCAAACCCGTTGTGATGCATCACAGTAAACGGTAAACTCTTTTCCAGCCTCAGGTTGAATCAGTACTGGCGCTTCCGTCAAAATCTTCTTCAGTTTCTCAAAACTTTCTTGTTGTTATCGGTCCATACATACGGTACCTTTTCGCAACAACTTAGTTAGGGGTGCAGCAATCAATGAAAACCCCTTAACAAAACGCCGGTAATAACCAGCCAACCCTAGGAAACTCTGAATTTCAGCCACTGACCTCGGTGGTTTCCATTCCAACACAGCCTCTACCTTCCGAGGATCAACTCTTATTCCTTCAGCTGACACCACCATGCCCCAAGAAAGTCACTTCCTTCAACCAAAATTCGCATTTACTGAATTTGGCATAAAGTTGCTTATCCCGCAAAATTTTCAACACAATGCGCAAATGTGAGTCATGCTCTTCTTCATTCCTCGAATATACCAAGATATCATCTATGAACACCACTACGAACTGGTCTAGATAGGGTTGAAAGACTCGGTTCATCATGTCCATAAATGCAGCTGGTGCATTGGTCAAACCAAATGGCATAACCAAAACTCATAATGTCCATAACGAGTTCGGAATGCCGTCTTATGAATATCCGCCTCTTTAACCTTTAGTTGATGATAACCCGATCTCAAATCAATCTTGGAGAAAACTGAAGCTCCTCTCAATTGATCAAACAGGTCATCGATTCTCGGCAAATGGGTACCTGTTCTTGATCGTCAATTTATTAACTGCCTATAATCAATGCACATACGCATCGACCCATCCTTCTTCTTGACGAACAAAACCGGTGCTCCCCACGGAGACACACTAGGTCGAATGAATCCCCGATCTAACAATTCTTGAATTTGAGCTTTAAGCTCCGCTAACTCCTTCGGCGCCATTCTATAAGGAGCAATGGACACCGGAGCCGTTCCGGGCAAAAGCTCAATACCAAACTCTACTTCTCGATCTGGAGGTAGACCCGGAAGTTCTTCGGGAAAGACATCTGAAAATTCCTTCACCGTTCTCACACCTTCCACCGATAATTCCTTGGCATCCAAAGCACTAATGAAGGCTAGGAATGCTCCATACCCTTTCCGCACCATCTTTTCTGCCTTCAAAGTAGATACCACATTTGCCAAAAAGTTCCTTCGCTCACCAATCATAACTACCTCCTCATCATCCACATCCTTATCAACATCCGCTTTTCAGCACAATCTACTTGCGCCCGTGCTTCACCAACCAATCCATTCCCAAAATAAGATCGAACTCGCCAAAAGGCAATTCCATCAAATCCGCCAGAAATTTCTCTTTGGATTTCTAAGGGCACGTCTCTAAACAGTTTATTCACAATTACCGACTGTCCTAAAGGACTAAGTACCGTCACCTCTCTATCGGTAACCTCAGATCTAATATTCAGGTTTCCAGATATGGCACTAGCAACATACGAGTGCGTAGACCCGATATCTATCAAAGCATAACAGGTACATTAAAGATGAAAAACGTACCAGTTATCACATCAGGTGCATCGCCATCTTCCCGACGCCTAACCGCATAGACCAACCCCGGCTGTCTTGCCTCCGCGTTACCTCTAAAGCCATTTCCTCGACCAGGTGCACCTTGACCACGTCCAACACCATTACCACGACCGCCACGACCTGGTCCACGACCTCTCGGTGGCTGCGGAATGCCTCTAGCTGGCTGAGCATCAGGGTTACGAGCTACTGGAGTCGTATCAGTCCGTCGAGGGCAATTCTTATACTGATGGTCTTTGGAACCACATTTATCAGGCACCAGTTTTCCTCCAGCATTCCCCTGGGTGTCGCTTCACAGTCCGCCTCTGATTGAGTTACAGGTGCTCTAGCTTGAGCTGACTCATCATTTCGGAGCCTCTTATGGAACCTTTAGCAGCCCCGTGTACCTAATATCCCTCTTGCCTCTAACTCTTTCCCGGTTCTGGCGTTCTGAATTCTTAGCCTCTTCGGCTATCTTGGCTTTCTCCACAAGCGAGGCAAAAACTTGGTTTGTGTTGTGGGCTATCAGTACCCGCAACTCATCATTCAGCCCATCTTCAAAGCGTACACAGCGCTCATGATCAGTAGACACTATGTGCGAGCATAACGGCTTAAGCGAAGAAATTCCGCCTCGTAAGCTGCCACCGTCTTATTTCCTTGAACCAATTTAGGAATTCCTTCCTCCGAGCATCTACATAACTTGTCCCGACGTACTTTGTCCCAAGTAAAATGCAGCCTCGGTGCCCCTTCTCGAACCGTAAGCCACCATTGTACGCCTCGTCTCTTAGCAAAGACACAGCCCCTCTCAGTTTTTGCTCGACAGTGCACTCCATATCATCCATAATCCGCTCTACAGCGCCTCGAGCCAATATTCTGCAACATTCGGAGCTACACCCGAGACACCTCTAAAAACCTCGGCCCCACTTGATTTAGTCGTTCCGAGATTGATCCACGGATTGCTGGACCAGTTCTAACCCCAGTAACCCTTTCTAAGAATCGCAACATTGCTCGAGTCAAAGCATTATCCTCTCTCGTATGATCATGAGATCCAGTCTCACTCCCAGGTGACACAGGTGCATCCATTTCCGGCATAAGACCCGACGCTTCAGCGCTACCCTAGCACCTCGGCCTCTACCACGGCCACGTCTACCACGTCCACGTCCACGTCCACGTCCTCTAGTACTCATATTGGGTATTTTGGTTTAATCTATCACAAGTTTTATGAATCAGTATACTATTTCAGTATTTATTAACGATATTTTATGAGATATAAGAGGTAAAGTGTTTTCGCAATCACTTCCTATAGTCTCAATCTATACGTTTCAACATCTAAAACTAGAAGTTCTAGAGTGTTCCTATGGTCATATCACAATAATAATATTTAATATACAAATACTTACTGACTTGGTGCCCCGGATGCTCGTGGTGCCATACTAATTTAAAATTTTTAAACAAAATTTGTTGTTGAACCCAAACCACAGCCGAGTTTTGAAACTAGCTCTGATACCACAAAATGTAACACCCCGAACCCGGCCTATGCGTTAAGACCAGACTTGGCATGCCACGCGATTCGAATTTACGTCCAGTCGTCAATGCTTTTAATGAAAATAATTTTCAAACGATTTTGAAGACGGAGTTTATCAAAATCGAGATTTATTTGAAAAAAACCATGATTTTAAAACATAAGAGTTTACAATTTGATTTAGAGAGAGATAATTGGTTGAAAATCTAAATAATTGGTTGAAATGAATTTATAAAAGAGTTTTCACAAAATTTTACGAGTGGTGATATTTAAGAAAACCCCCTTTTTATACGCAAGTTTAAGAAAACATTTATAAAAATTTAACAATCCCATTTAAGTAATTAAACATATTAAAACCATCCACAAAAAAATCCATAAAAATAATACTAGAGGCCTTATTACACCGCAATTTAAAATAGTACTTAAATAAAAATACTTAAAAGAATCCAAAGTTTTTATAACTCATCATTCGTAGTATGGCCTCCACACGAAGTCATCCTCGGCCCAATCTCCATCAATTGTCATTACCTGAGAAGGGTAGAATAAAGGGTGAGTTACTTAGAACTCAGTGTGTAACCCACTTACCGTGTTCACTTGGCCAAACCATTTAAACAATTAGTTGGGCTTGGGCCCATTTACAAATGTGCATTATATAAATAAAATATAAAAATGCATGTGATATGCAATTCCCAACCAAACCTAATTTCCATCCGCTACACACCACCCGTACCAACCAACACACCTGTGGGGATCAAGTCAACCCACCCCGCCAACACACCGATAGCAGGCATTAAGCCAAATATAATATTTGTGGCAGAGCCACCGAACTAGATTGTGATAAAGTCACCGAACTGGAGGCATTAAGCCATTAAAAATATTTGTGGCAAAGCCACCGAACTAGATTTTGGCAACAGGCCTTTCTTTCTTCGTCATCCCAACCCATGCAGTCATGTATATATAATGCATAACAATATATTCATAAAGTAAATTTCAACAAAAGCCCATATTACAAATTATCAATTTGGCCCGTTAGTCAAAATAGCAAATTTAGCCCATTTAACGATCTAGCAAATTTTGGCCCATATATATCGATTTATCAGTTGGGCCATATAGCATTTATCAAATTGACCCATTAAGGGTATTTTCGTAATTCGGATCCATAAGACATTTCGTAATTCAGCTCATTAGGGGCATTTTTGTAATTTGGCCCATAAGGGCGTTTTCATAATTCGGTAATCGTACCCACTAAGGGTAATTTGGTAATTTACCCTCCAAGGGTATGATGGAAATTTTTGCAACCTAGGCTTAATGACTAATTTGGAGCATAAAAATCAAACTGTCC